>OW284513.1:26722919-28173138 GCA_935413205.1 Polydrusus cervinus
TTTAAATATATATTTTAATTAGATAAAAATTCGAAATACAAAATTTGTAGAGATCATTGAGGTGCACATTCTAAAATTTTGCTGGAGTATACGGGGTGGCTAAAAAAACGTGGCGAATATAACTTGTTTTTTTTTAATGGAACACCCTATATATTATATTATTTTCAGATTCCCTACAAAATTCCCTGTACAAGAGCATTTTTCATTAAGAAAATATTATTTTGTTCTTTTTCACCCCAACCTCTTAAACTTTTATAAACTCATTTGAAAAAATGAGATTCTTTGACCCGGAATAACCCCATCTTTGAAAGATATTTTATAGGCTTTAACCTGATCCTTATATACATAACTTTCTTCCCGAAATTTATATAATTTTGAACAATTTAAAAAAATTGTTTTACTACAGTTTTTATTAACAAAATTGGCATTCCTGATTTCTGACCCTTTGGAGTAGTAATTTTGTAAAGGTACTGATTTTTGCTTGAGATTTGCATAATAACTTAGTACATATTTTGGACGTAAATTTACAAAACTTAAAAAGAATACTACAGCTTCAGGAGAAATAATGGTAAAAATAGAAAAGTGCCCATTCATCTATATCTTCTTCAATAGCATTAAAAAAAATCTCGGGCCTTGCACGTCTAGTGAGACGGCCTTATGCCTGGCCTCCTTATGCCGAGCATATGCCTTGCACTTCTAGTGAGAATAGACTTTGTCTATTAGTGAAATAGTGCGATGCTTTCCGTTTAGAATTTATCACAATAGTAATACATATTTTTGGTCTTTAGGCTATGTCTTTCTGGTTGTTGATTTTTTTGGATATTTTTATTATGTATTAGTGTTTTTCTTTCACATTATTTTTGCGCTCGGGGTAATTGCCCAGCGCCAGGGCCGGCCCTGCATAGCCAATTTACCCATTTAATTAATCACTTGGTTATAAAAGAAAACAGAAAATAACCATGTGGGGGTAGAAAAACATTATTTTAGTATTTCTCAATATACCAACATAGGAATGTTGAAATACATTTACTAGCTTTAATGGTTTTTGAGTAAATGACATTAATTAGTGTAACGCGTGAGTGAAAACACCCAACAGTGATGGTAAATCTTAAATTTAAAAATATAATTTCTCATATATAGTTTATTTCAGAAAGGTGTAGAGTAATAAAAGCTCATTAGGTATGCAAGGGACTACAGAGTGACCCAACGAATACTTAAGCCACTTTCATAATTTCATCAAATGCAGGTAGTAACACCCGGGATTGGGTTACTTTATGGGTTTTGACTATTGTTATCCATTCACAAACACTGAAAATGGCACATAGCACAAAGGCGTGCATTATGTACACTTATTTTTTATTAAACATTATAAAAAAATTTAAAAAATACATTATACAGAAATTAAATTATAAAAAATCATAATATTCTTCGTCATATGAGGAACTGTTATATCCTCTTGACGTTATAATTAACGGGTCGACCGTCCGATCGATCAGGTGTTCAAGATCTCATATTTTTTCCTCTTCTTTAATGCCATGATGGACTGCTTTTCGCCAGTTCTCTGGTGTCACTTCCTTAATGGCTTGATCAAACAGTAGCTTAACGTCTTTCATTTTGAATGTCGTGTTGTATCTTGCTAGAAATCCTTTCACTCGCGCCCATATAAGTTCAACAGGATTTAGTTCGCAAGGATATGGCAGTGTGCGCAGCACAGTTACACTATATTTTCCAGCTATATCATCCACGGCATATTTCATAAAACGATGTTTGTGTAAATTTGCTATAGCTTATAGTTCGTTTATCAAATTATCTTCTTTTTTTCTTTGATGGTTAGTTAGCATAAATAATTTAATACACAAAATTTATCGGCGTCTATGGCCGACACCGAAATTAAGCCGAACTGGACTGGATTTCCCATTCTATTACTCTACACCTTTCTGAAATAGACTATAGTACATAGTGCAACTGCAATCAGATTTGTCAATCGTCTAGAAACTACTCAAATCTTTAAAATAAAAAAAAACGGTGTACGAAGTATTTTATATTCAGCCCTTCTAAAATTTTTAAGTATCGCTCTAAAGAACAAGAAAGCTTTCCTGACAATGAAATTTATGCAGTCGCAGGAACGGTCCGTAGCGTCGACGGCAACGGCGAGAAAGAGTTAATATTGATCCGTTTTTTTATTTGAGTCACCCCCACGTTTTTTTTCACCCTCGTTTTTTTCATCCCCGGATGAGTGTTACTATAGCAACTGTACAGCAGGTGCCAGCGAACACGCAACAAGAGTATCATGTCACTTTCGGTTTCTTAGGTGCTCCTTAAGCGGCCAATTACGCGTTTTTCGTTTGTTGACACCGGCACGAACAAGAAAAGTTCCTCGTTTCCTTTGTCTTTTTTAAGATGAAAAAAGACGTTGCGAATAATATCTGATATTTTCTGGAAATATATATTTCTGCTTGTTAGAATCGTTTTTCATAATTATACCCACTTCAGTTACCTCACGTCATTGTATCAGTTAAAACCGATATAAGTAAAGGTTGTTTCCGTTATTGTACACGTACATATTACCGAAGAAATTCTTCACTTCGGGTGTTCCGACAGCGGTCGCTGAAAATTCTGGAATAAGAATTTGTGGGTTCGATTTTCACAGCTGGTTTACCAGTTCCACCCCAGTAGCGTAATTAGGGGGGGGGGCTGCCGGGCTGCAGCCCCCTCCTCCCGAGCCTAAGAGCTCGGGTCTAAAAGTCTAATTGCAACCTAATTTTTCGTCTCACGCTTGGACTCTTAATTTTAATATTTAATTTAATTTATTTATTTAATTTCCCAACCAACTTTACAAAAGTTTATTACAGGGAAATTTCTAATTAACAAAAAAAAAATTAAGATTAAGAGTCAAAATTATACAATAATTATAGTATCATATATAATATAACAAAGAAAACAGTAATATGTTATATTTTTAATAAATGTTTTTTAAATAAATGTTTGAACTTTTTTATATTGATTGTATTTTTAATTTTTTTTGGAATATTATTATAAATTTTTATACCATCATGAAGAATCGATTTTTGTCCAAAATTGGTTTTTATTTTTACGGTTTTTAAATTTTTATTTTTTCTTGTATCGTGTTTATGAAAAGTTGTGCTATCAATAAATTTTATTTCAGAAGTTTTAATCTTTTCATTGATTAAGTGAATTAATATACCTACTTTTAATTTATATAAATTTTCTATATCCAGATAATTATTTGGTTTATATAAATTTACAGTAGGCTCTAAAAATGGTAATTTATGAATGCATTTTATGGCTTTATTTTGTAATTTTTTTAAAGGATTGATATTTGACAAACATGCAGAACCCCAAACTGATATTAAATATTGCAATTTTGAATATATTAATGCAAAGTAAATATTTCTTAAAAATTTTAATGGAATGTAATATCTTACTTTGTATAAAATACCAATTAAAGGAGAAATATTATTTCTTAAATTATTAATATGTGTTCTCCAACTTAAATTTTCATCTATATGTAAACCTAAAAATTTTATTGTATTTGAATATTTTATAATATGTCCATTAAAAAGTAATTGCAACAACAATTCAACATATTGATTTGTTTTAGTTATTATCATAAAAGAAGATTTTTCAAAATTTAAAGTTTTTAATTTAAAACTTTGTAGCCATGAATAAATTTGAATTAAATCTTGTTTTATATTATCTAAAATTTGATCTATATTATCATTAAAATATATAATTGTTGTATCATCTGCAAATAATTTTAAATCGCCTTTTAATTTTAAGTTTAAAATTGAATTTATGTATATCAGAAAAATAATAGGTCCTAAAATTGATCCTTGCGGTACACCACAAGAAATGTTTTTAAATGAACTTTTTGTGTTTTCAATTTGTACAAACTGTTTACGGTCAGTTAAATAATTTTGAAACCAATTATAAATATTTCCCCTTATTCCAATATTATAAATACATTGCAATAAAATATTATGGTTTACTGTTTCGAATGCCTTACATAAATCTAAAGACACTAGGCAACATTTTTTATTATTGTCAACATTATTTTGAATTTTTGTGATAACATTTGCCACTGCAACCTCCGTGTCCCTAGATTTACGAAATCCATATTGGCCATGAAATAATAATTTTTGATTTTCTAAAAAATTGGATATTTTTTGTTGAACAATTTTTTCAAATACTTTTGAAATTACTGATAGCACAGAAACTGGACGATAATTGTTACAATTAGATTTTGAATTTGCTTTTAAAATAGGAAAAACTTTAGCTATTTTTAACTTTTTTGGATAAATTCCTTCTTCCAATGATAGTTTTATAAGGTACTTTAAGATTGGAGTTATTTCTACTTTGACACTTTGTATAATTTTGACTGTAATAATATCAAATCCACTGGCTTTTTTTCTATTAAGTTCTTGAATTATATCTTCAATATCTTTTTCAAAAATTTCATTCATATCGAAAAACATAGATGATTCATTTTCTAGACATACAATTCTTGGTGTATTCATAATTTTTTTTGCAAGTTTTTCTCCAACATTTACAAAATGTTTATTCATTTCTTCACTGACTTCATTCTTATCTTTAATTTTGTTCCCATTTATAACTAGATGATCAATTTTTATTTTTTCTTTATTTGATTTATTTGTAAGGATTAAATTTAAATTGTTCCATATTGCTTTTTGGTCTCCATTATTAAATTGTTTACTATAAAACGCATTCTTTGTTTGTTTAATTTTTGTTTTTACAATTTTATTATAATCTTTGTATGTTTCTTTAAAGTTGTTATTATTATTTATATTTAAAAAAAATGTATTCTCGGCTTAGATTACAATGGTCTTGTAGGAAACGTTTAGTTTTTAAACTTTTCCTTCTTAAAGTCCTGTTTTATATAGAGATTAAGGTTTCGGACGCATATCGTTTTAGTTATTGATTTATGATGCAATTTTATAGGAAAACGAGTAAAAAAAATAATAGTGTATAGTATTTTTCTATTACCTATATACTTGTCTGTCCCGTTTTTAGAGCTATTTCAAATCAACAAAAATATAACCCAATGCAATAAAATATTTTTATAACAAAAACAAAAAACAATTAGGTTTCTTTTTTTTAAATAGAAAAATTAAAGTAAATATTTTAATTGAAACATTTTTTATGGAAGAAGTGTGCATTTCATGGCGGAGCTTGCTGAAATTAGGCATTTCATGGCGGAGCTATATATAATTTAAAAAAAATAGTGCGAAAAGCCACGAAAATGCTTTATTATGAATATACAAAACGGCACTTAAGAAGGAGTATTTCAAAACCTCAGCATTTGCACCAAAAACTGCTCTTAATTCTATGCTCCTGAAATACATGATTTCTGAAAAAATCATCAATTTTGGCGTGGTGAGCGATATTTACTTTATTTTTAATCATGAAAAACCGAGCCCGAAAAACGCTGGTTAGAGTTATACATACATACATTTTATGTAAAAATTTTGGATTGACACTAATATTTTTCATAAATATAAAAAAAAATTTTTTAAATAAAGAGCCAACTAGGAATACCAAAAGAAAAAGTAAAAAAAGTTATAAAAACACCCCGAGTCATTTTTATGGAATAATATCAAGCATTGCTGTTCGGTGTCATGTAAAAAATACAAGAGTTTATCATCCTCATTCTCCATTCATACTGGTCATCAGGTTCAATGCGATTGAATGCTTCGGGTACGGGATGCGGGAGATGATAAACATTTCCCAATTAACGTCATACGATTACTCCTATGCGTAAAACCAAGGTTTAATATCTGGGGGATGCGTACTGCGTGAAATGGTTGAAATGCTAATTCGAAGCCCTCGGTAAACTCTAGATTTTATAGAGAATGACTCTAGCATTACCAGTTAACTGCAGATAGAATATAATTTCATATCCATCCTTGTTAGGATATGACACTGTCACTGCTCAATCACAATGGAGAATGATAGCAAAGAAAATAAATTTTTTGAGACTCAAGCAAAACTGAGGTTAAGAATATATTTGAACAAGATGCAAATCGGTCAGATTTGTTATTTTTTATTTGAATCCCAGATCATTTGAGTACAAAACCAATTTTTACAAAATTTACATACTTAATGCTTTATTAAAATGAACGTTTTACTTTCAATACTGTTGACCCCAACCTCAATCGACTTTAAATTATACCAGATAAAACAGACAAAATCATAAAATTTGTCGAAAAAAAGTAAGTGAAACTTTTGAGGTTATCTAATATCATTGTCTTGTCTTTGTCAATTTCGAAGGCTGTATTTCCATTTCTCTTATCACATTTACAGTATTGCTGTTATATGTGTTAATATATATAAATTATAGAAAGTGATTATTATTTTGAAAAATTTATCCTCTCGACTGTTAAAAGTTAATATTTTTTTAACGCTTTTACAGTATTTGCTTAGTGCTCTCAGTGATTATTCTTGCGAAAGCAGTTAACTAAGAATACAATGCATATTAAATTTAATATGGGTCATTTTTATTAATAAATATATCGGGGTTTGTCTATTTTCTAAGCGATAGATAAAAACCTGAAGTCTTAAGCCCCCCATACAAATTTGAGCTGTACGTTGTAATTTTTAGATCTAAAAATCATACAAATCTGTATTTCAATTTTTATTCAACTGACGTCCTAACAATACCACAAAATTCCAATCATTTTCATGTTTATACGCATTTCATTATCATCATTTCGTTGGATACAAAATATTGGAGTGGGTCTTTCACTCATAATTACATTTTTTCATCTTTCGATTTCGACTTTTATGGTGGTATATTGCAATATGGAAACAATGTCCAAACCGGTAGATATACTATTAATGTTACTGAAAGTAGCTTTTTTGTATTTATGCGGCTTCATCGATAAAAGTAAATGTTTGATAGTCTCTTCTGTACCTGTCTAATTGGATCGTTGCTGCTAGATCAAAAAGCGTAGGTAGGAGTTACCAACCGATTTCGTGCTTAGGTTCATAAATGTTTACTATCGCTGCTAATTCAGCATTCTACCAGTTGTATCTAAAATTATAGAAAAACATATTCATAACCAAATGTGCTCGTTTGTTAATCGGTTTAAAATTATTCCTGATTGCCAATCAGGCTTTCGTAAAAATTTTAGTACAACTACAAGCCTTGTTCATATCCTGAATGAAGTGCGCTCAAATATAGAAAATAAGCAAATTACTTGTCTAGGTTTGTTGAATTTTAGTAAAGCGTTTGACACTTTAAATCACAAAATGTTGTTAGCTAAACTTCACTATTTTGGACTTTCAGAGCATGCTATCAAATTTCTTGAATCATATCTAACCGATAGGGCCCACTGTGTTTTGCTTACCAAAGATGGTAAGCCGCAAAAGTCAAATTACATACCTATGACCACTGGGGTACCCCAGGGGTCCATTTTAGGACCATTGTTATTTTCTTTATAAGTCGCTGATATGTCTCATATTTTAAAATTTACAAAGCTTCAGCAGTATGCTGATGATTCACAGGTGTATATAGCCTTCCTATTTAAGGATTTACTTGTTGCTCAAGAGCATTTTAATACCGACTTGGAAATTGTTAATTCTTATGCTAGGGACCACAACTTAAAACTTAATGCTGCTAAATCATGTATATTATTTTTTACTATAAGAAAAGTACCCTTCCATTTATTTATGACAATTTTCAAGTAATCATCAACGATACTCCTGTTCCTATAGTTAAGGAGGCAAAAAACTTGGGTATTTATTTTGACGAAGGCCTTACTTTCGAAACACATATAAAAAACAAACTTAAAATAGCCTACATGCGTCTAAAAAAACTGTATCACCTAAAAAAAAAATTTACCGGCTAAAACTAAATATTACTTATGTAACACTCTCGTATTGTCTTTGTTCGATTATGGAGATGTAGTATACAGCGACTCATTGACGGCTGGGCTTTCTTACTCTGTTCAAGAGATTCAAAATTCTTGTATGCGATTCATTCAACATTCCATTCAGAAATCATATAACTCCTTATTTAAATAATAACTCTATTTTAAATATGAGGAATCGTAGAAAGTACCATATGTATGCTTTTATATATAGACTACTAAAAAACGGAGAACCTCAGTATTTAAGAACAAACTTCCATTCTTATGTACATCCTCATCGTACAAGAAATGTAAATTATTTCAGGCCACCTCAGCATCGTACATCTAATTTTCAAAAGTCATGTAGTTTCATAGCGGTTCAAATGTGGAATAATTTACCTGATAATGTTAAGGAATTTTCATTTAAAAAATTTAATAACCACATTAAACAATATCTTTTAAATATACAAAGAAGGGAAGTTTAGCCTTATATTTTCTTTTTGTTTATCTAATTTTGAGTTATTATCGGTTTTGACTTGGAAACTCCTCACATTTTAAAGCGTCCTTTTTACTCAAAAAAAGTGTTTGTCTATCTCTTTCTTTCTGTTCTTCTCTCTCTCTCTTTCTTGCGCCTGGGTCGGTCGTTGCCTTGCTAAATCTTTGTTGGACTTACATAGAATTTTAGTAGGTAATATATATTATATAATTTTTAGTTATAATTTTTTGGGCTATACTGCACAGGCACAGTTTATCTATGCCTTGTGAGACCGGTTTTTTAATAATCGATGTATAGCCCAATTTATCATTAACTTCAGTTACATTGGTTTGTAGATTATAATTTTTTGTTTATGATAAATAAATTATTTGAGTTTAATTGAAAATTAAATATACTAGGTATAACCTACATTTAAAAGCTGTAAGATTCACATTTTTACTTACGGTAACTAGGATTACTGTTTCGTCATACAACTCACAAACTACTTAGCAACGTGTGACCGGTAAATCTATATAAAAACAGCTAAAACAATAATTCAAAGTTCAAGCGAGTGAGTAGAAGTCGTTTTTAACAAACTAATGGTGCGACTCGAGTACGGTGCATAGTCGGCATGGCGGGCAGATCGACCTTAGTTGTTAGTGCCACCATGCCTCTCAAGAAACACTGTTGCCAAACGTAGCAAAATTGGACTATATAGTAGTGAATTTTGAGAATTTGTTAAAATGTAGCGGAATGTGGCCGAATATCAAATACTAGTAAATTTATTAAGACGAAAAATTAGTTTACTATTAGACCCAGAGCTTCTGAGCTTGGGGGGAAGGGGGGCTGCAGACCTGCGCCCCACCCTAAATACGTCACTGGAATTACACCATTATGCAATAATTGTGTTCCAAAAATTATTTAGTAGACCCTGCATAATCTTAAAGAGTTTACTGGACCACTTCCTTATTTGTGGTTTTTTTTTTAGATGGTGTAAAGAAGGAATGAAGAAACGAGGGTAAAAGAAAAAATAAATAACAAATAATCCAATAACTTCACAAATCCTTTAAATATAAAAATTTTTATATTCATTATTATTACTTATTCATTTCTGTCATGAGAGGTCAGAAATCACCCGAATCAAAAACCTTTCCGAATGATTGGGCAATATGTGTCCACCACACCGTGTCATCTTTTTTTATCGTTTTCCTTAGTTTTATTTATCCGGTCAGCCGAATAAAAAAAGGGTGCATGTACCTTCTCACCCTTCACCCTTGCCCATTTTTATGTGGTATTGATTGAAGGTCAATGCCACGTTTAGATTCAGTTTTTTCGTTTCGTGTTTATCTAGTAATTTCATAAAAATGAACCAGGAAATGAGGTAAAAGCTATTAGAGATATATTCACCCGGATGATAAATAAAAATGTTTAAACGGGTATCGTAGGGGTTAAATAGTTTGATGGATGAGGGATATTAGGAAGATAGTAGAGATAAGTGAAATATTTGGTTTACGTAAAAGTAATTTAGATCGCTCATCAAAAATTATCCACACCAGTGGCGTAGCCAGAAAATATGCTCCGGGGGGGGGGGGGGGCTCAGTGGGCGTATGTAGGACATTTTCTTTCTGGAAAGAGGAACAGTCCGGACTACATGTATTTCATGATATTGTACCTAGTAAAGTAGGCGAAAAAACGCCACAAAGGAAACATTTTCGGGGCCACTCCCAAAGATCGTTTAAAATTCACCTAACTACTATCAAATTTCGTAAACTAAATTATTACCTCTCCCCCTCTGCATGGTCGGATTAAATTTGTTTTTGTAAATGTTTTTTTTAATAGTCTTAGCTGGCTCTTTATTTAAAAAAAAACATTTTTTATATTTGTGGATAATATGAATTGGTGTCAATCCAAAATTTTAATATAAGACGTATGTATGACTGTAACCAGCGTTTTTCGGGCTCGGTTTTTCATGATTAAAAATAAAGTAAATATCGCTCACCACGCCAAAATTGATGATTTTTTCAGAAATCATGTATTTTAGGAGCGTAGATCTAGGAGCAAGTTTTTGGTGCAAATTCTTAGGTTTTGAAATACTCCTTCTTAAGTGCCGTTTTGGATATTCATAATAAAGCATTTTCGTTTCTTCCCGCACTATTTTTTTTTATTATAAATTATCACACTTCTTTCATAAAAAATGTTTCAATTAAAATTTTTACTTTTATTTTTTTCTTTAAAAATAAATACCTAATTGTTTTTTGTTTTGATGTAAAAATATTTTATTGCATTGAGTTATATTTTTGTTGATTTAAAATAGCTCTAAAAAGGGGGAAACGGAACAGACAAGTATATAATAGAAAAATACTATAAAATATTATTCTTTTTACTCGTTTTCCTTTAAAATTGCATCATTAATCAATAACTAAATCGATATACGTCCGAAACCTTAATCTCTATATAAAACAGGACTTTTAGAAGGAAAACTTTAAAAACCAAACGTTTCCTACAAGACCTTTGTAATCTAAGCCAAGAATACAGTATTTAAAAATTTAAATTAAGAGTCCAAGCGTGAGAGGAAAAATTAGATTGCAAATAGACTTTTAGACCCGAGCTCCTAGGCTCTGATTCACACAAACAACTAAAGCCGTGAATAGTGTATATTACTTTTTTCTTATTTCTCTGAATTCGGAAAGATGACAACCCTTCATGGTAACACATGTTAAATTGCGAGTTTTATTGAAACGAATTACAAAAAATTAAATAAAGTATTGAATTTTTTTTCATCAATGGAAAGGTGGTATCGATGTTGGTCTGAGAAAGTTATTTCCATGCAGAAAAAAAATGTAGGCCAATGACAACCTTAAAAGAAATTACTAAAATTTATTGTATGTGATAGCTCGTTGGACAGGGAATACGACTCACTATTTTTTTTTGCATTCTGGTAATCTAAAAAGCTAGAAAAACTGACCATTTTAACAACAATTTATACTACAAAACCAAAACACGTAAATTCGACATATTATAACCTCGGATAGGGTACATACCGGGTGAACCAACGATTGCGCGGAGTAATTTTATGGCTTGAAAATAAAATTTGTCGACAATAAGCTTTTGTGTTAAGGTATGGTTGGATATCAGGCACATTTTAAAGATATTTTAAATTATACAGGGTGCGTCCAAAAAGTAGGGTGTCAAAAAGGTACATTTTTTTAAATGGGACATCCTATATATTGTATTATTTTCTGATTCCTCACAAAATTCTACGCTTATTTTGTAAATGTCATATGTCTAAATTCAATAGTTTTTGAGATATTGACGTTTAAAATATGTTTTTTTCAGACTTTGACAGGCTGTGACATTGGAACGGTTCATCTTAGAGAAAAATGGTTTTCACCTCCAACCGTTCCAATGTTACAGGGTGTCAAAGTCTCAAAAACTCTTGGATTTAGACATATGACAATTACAAAATAAGCGTAGAATTTTGTGAGGAATCAGAAAATAATACAATATATAAGGTGTCCCATTTAAAAAAATGTACCTTTTTGACACCCTACTTTTTGGGCGCACCCTGTATAATTCAAAATATTTTTAAAATGTGCCTGATATCCAACCATACCTCAACGCAAAAGCTTATTGTCGACAAATTTTATCTTCAAGGCGTAAAATTACTCCGCGCAATCGTTGACTCACCCGGTACATAATGTCAAAAATTTTATTAAAATATCAAGAAAGAAATGGGCAACATTTCCAACAATTTTTACCATAAAACAAATTGCGTCTATATTACCGAAATTCAAAAGTTAAAAGTGGATCGTATTCCCTGTTTTATTCCCGTTCCAATACCTACCTTTACATTTGAAAAAAAAGATGGGGGCGGTTTTTACCCCAAAAAGAGGAGTAAATATTATGAAGACACGAGAAAAGTATATCAAAACTAAAAATAAACGCAGCCGTAGTTCTATATTTTTTCAGCAAATAAAGAGGCTCTCTAATACTCAATTTATTCCAGTTAAAATTTTCACCCTGTATATACACTGTGTCCACAGATAGAGTTCGGAAGAGGAAAAACTTTTTTATTTGTGGGTTTAGAAGAAAAATTTGTTCTTTATAAAAAGTCTGCTTGTTCTAAAACTACAATTTCGAATACCAAATTTACGATTGCTATATAGGGAACATCAAAAATAACATTTTTAATGATTTTGATTTCAATTTTTTTTTGAAATTATATGAAAAAAATTTCAAAACCGTGATTTATTACACCAATTGCGCAAAAAAGTCTAATAAACATTTTTCTCAAAGTGGTTAATTTCATCATTTAAACGATATTCAAAAAACTAAAAATGTTGTTTGTGACTAACCATGTTTTAAAACGTTTTTTTTTTGTAGATTTAGAAGAAAAAGGTCACTCTTTATAAAAACGTCTGCTTGTGTTGAAACTACAATTTCGAAAACCATTACTATACTAAAACTATTTTTCTTTGTCTACTTTTAAAGTATTTTTATTAATACATTGTTTAATTTATTCAATCATAATTAATAAAAAGTTAAAAATGTTTTGTCTGTCCAACCCTGTACAGTTCGCAAATCTGATGTTCGAAATTGTAGTTTTAGAACAAGCAAAATTAATTTAATAAATCAAGGAATTGAAAAAAAAAATTCAAAAAACTAAAAATGTTATTTTTGATGTACCCTGTATAGCAATTGTAAATTTGGTATTCGAAATTGTAGTTTCGATACAAGCAGACGGTTTTATAAAGAATAACTTTTTCTTCTAAACCCACAAATAAAAAAGTTTTTCCTCTTCCGAACTCGATCCGTGGACACACTCTAGATATAATTTTGCATGAATCTGGTAACTTTGGCGAAGAATTAAGAAATATTGTTCTGATCAACTTAAAAAATAGAGATAATAGATTAAATGCAAAGACTTAACCCTTTGTTTGACAGCACAAACAGCTATCCGTTTATGCCACATAAAATCAATAAAAAAAACCTTACCCCACATCATCCGTGTGTCACCCACATTTTTTTTATCCTTTTCTCTACCCCTTTCTTATTTAAATGGGTAAGGATATGACCCGCAAGAGCCGTTTCGGCAGGGCAAAGCAAGTCCGAACGAAGTTTTCAACCCTAATTTTTTTCCAACCCCATCTAATTATGTTAGGGGTTCTTAGAAGGAATTACTTATCCTTCAGTGTTCCTGCTGCCTTGGGTCAAATCCTCCTGCTAGCCGTTATATTGTGGTCGTAAAAGGCTGATTTTCTTGTATAGAAAAGGTTTTTTAGGTTTTGAGGGTTTTTAAATGAATAGATTCGTTCGTAGTTTTGTAAAATAAAATTATTCTGAAATGTAATTATTTTTGTTGTTGAATAGCGTTTTTCAATAATGAAAAAGTTTTTAAATTATTATACAATGAAGAGCATCTGACTAACATTTCGATTTTAAATCTATATATCTATATTGGAAGTAAAATAAGTCGTTTTCTGTTAAAATTACTGATATTTGTTTTGAAAATAATGTTTGTTTTGTGTGTGTAAATTGTTTTGTTTTTAAAAAGCCTAACGTTTTCAAATTACATTTGACAATGACAAATCACAGGTTGAGAAGTCCAATCAAAGCTGGTGTCCGCAGCATCACCTATTGAATTCCAATGAAAAACTAACCGCAATCCTATTCAAATAACGAAGTCGTATCTACTCTCCAGAAGGAACCCGATAAAGTAAGGTTAGAAACAGAAAGCCCTATCTTCCTTCTTACAAATAAATATTGTAAATTACAACCTACGCGTTTCGGCCTACAATTAAAAAACACCATTTTACATCAAAAAACACATTTATACTTTTAAAAAGATGGAAAAACAAAGACAATCAAAAAATTTAAAATTAAAAATTGCGCTGCATTCTAGCAGTACATATATCTGACTATCGCAGGCAGCATGAAGTATTGCGCCTCAACAATGACCTGGAAGAAATTTTGGCTTGGGGTGACAGTAACCAAGTCGAATTTAATGCTAAGAAAACCCAGGCAGCAGTCTTCTCCAAAAAGGTTGCCATTGCAGAACCGGATATAGTCATGGCAGGACACGCAATTCCCCTGGCACCGTCTATTAATTTGCTGGGGGTCAATCTGGGAGGTAATATGTCTTGGCATGATCACGTTGCCGCAATTGCCAAGGCAGCTGCACAGAAACTTGGTGTACTTTTCCGCACCAAAAGGTTGTACACACCTCATCAACTTTTGACACTCTACAAAGCCCAGATTCGACCATCATTAGAATATTACTCTCATGTCTGGAGCTCTGCACCCAAGCACACTCTTCGGCTACTGGATTCCATTCAAAGGAGAGCCGTTCGTCTGATCGGCGACCCCGAGCTGACCAAGACCCTCGATAGCCTGGAGCATCGAAGACAGGTTGGTGATTTGGCTCTCTTTTACAGATATTTCCATGGCAGGTGTTCGACTGACATTGCCCACTTGATTCCACCTAGAGCAATGCAAAACAGAAATACACGGCGAACCACTGCCGCTCATCCATATGTTGTTCAGCTTAGTACTCCTCGAACTTCATTGTTCAAGAATTCTTTCATCTGGAGAACGTCATCTTTGTGGAATGATCTTCCTGAGGTCGTGTTTCTTAATGAATACAATCTTCAACGTTTCAAGACCAACGTTAATCGCTTTTTTCGCACTCGCACCGCTCCCAGAGCGCCTTAAAGGATTTTTCCTACAGTGCAGGTGTTTTATCATTAAAAAAAAAAAAAAAACCTTATCTTATTTATAAAGAATAAAAAACATTATTGTATCAAACAATAAATGGAAAAAAACTCGTGGTCTAATAGTTTAATTGCAAACTAATTTTTCGTCTTACACCTTTTACTAATATTTTATATTCGGCCACATTCCGCTTGATCTTGACAAATTTTCAAAATTCACAATAGTCGAACGTCTGGCAATAATATTTCTCGATCGTCATAGTGGCACTAACAACTAAGCTGGAGCTATCCGCCAAGCCGGCTATGCACGGTACTCGAGTTGCATCATTAGTTTGTTGAAAACGACGTTTCTACTCACTCGCTTGACCGGTTACAGGTTGCTAAGTAGTTTGTGAATTGTGTGATGAAAAAATAATTCTAGTTGCCGTAAGTAAAAATGTGAATTTTACAACTTTTAAATATATGTTATACCTATCTATAGTATATTTATTTTCAATTGGCAGCGACAGTAAACATTTATGAACCTATAACCACGAAATCGGTTGGTCACTCCTCACTATTCTACTTGATCTAGCAGCAACGATGCAATTAGACAGGTATAGATGAAGCCGCATAAAAATAAAAAAATAAAAATCGACAAAAAATATTAAATAAACGGGTAATTCTCTGGATAGAGAATTTTTTACACAAGTACCGAAAATAATATATTTTATGTTTTTTTCTGGCTTTTCGATCAGTAAAACAGAATTTCATTTAGAATAACCCATTTTTGAGCCAGTTAGATGTCGGCCAAGCTGTTTGATGTCGGCCACCTTTATAAATAAATTTTTGATGGTCCCTTATATACTAACATGACTGTACTCAGCTTGTCTTGAAAGTTGTTGCTATAAAATTCGGTAAATTCGGTGGATAAAAAAGTAGGTAGGTATTATAAAAATGTTTAACAATAATTAACTAACCTGCCACTTTGACTGTGGCATTAATGACATTGGCAGGCATTATTTTCTCAAATTCAAAGTTGTCTGATTAGTTAATAAAGAATTAGGCTAACCGGGCTACCTTGGTTGTCAGAAAAATATTTCTGCCAATATCATTCATGCCACTGTCAAAGTTGCTGGATAGTTAATTATTGTTAAACATCTTTATGCAATATGATATTAAAATATTATGTATAAACATATCCACATGGTTTTATTTTTAACTTGAAACGAAACCTAAAAAACCTAGTTAGAAAATATGAGCCTGCACGGTTGAATTAAATTTGTTTTTGTAATTTTTTTTACTTTTTTTTTGATATTCCTAGTTGGCTCTTTTAATTAAATTAAAAGAAAAAAAAATTTTTATATTTGTGAAAAATATCGGTGTCAATCGAAAATTTTAACATAAGACGTATGTATGACTCTAACCAGCGTTTTTCGGGCTCGGTTTTCCATGATTCAAAATAAAGTAAATATTGCTAACCACGCCCAAAATTGATGATTTTTCAGAAATGTATTTTATTGAGCGTAGATCTAAGAGCAGTTTTTGGTGCAAATGCTTAGGTTTTAAAATACTCCTTCTTAAGTGTCATTTTGTATATTCATAATAAAGCATTCTCGTTTTTTCCCGCACTATTTTTTTTACTATAAATTATCACACTTCTTCCATAAAAAATGTTTCAATTAAAATTTTTACTTTAATTTTATATAAAAATAAATACCCACCTAATTGTTTTTTGTTTTTGTTGTAAAAATATTTTATTGCATTGGGTTCTATTTTTGTTGATTTAAAATAGCTCTAAAAAAGGGAAAAAAGACAAGTACTTATATAATAGAAAAATACTATAAAATATTATTCTTTTTACTCGTTTTCCTTTAAAATTTCATCATTAATCAATAACTAAAACTATATGCGCCTGAAACTTTTTTCTCAGAACTTTTAGAAGGAAAAGTTTAAAAAATAAATTTCCTACAAGACCCTTGCAATCTAAGCCAAGAGTAAGACGAAAAATTAGGTTGCAATTAGACTTTTAGACCCGAGCTCCTAGGCTCGGGGGGGGGGGGGGGGTTGCCGGGCTGCAGAATAAATACGCCACTGGTGTGTGTACAAGCTAAACTAAAGCTTTAATTGTACAGAATATAATTTATGATTTTCCATTATTAATATTTAACATGCCTTTATTTCAATCAATCTTCATAAGCTTTGAGGTCAAACGTATATATTTTGAGGAAGACAAATATTGCCAAAAAAAATTATTTAAAAAAGTTATTAACAGTCTTCAGAGGTATACAGGTGCCTGTCCTTTCACTAAACATCACGCTATTTCGTTTTGTGTGGTGTCATCCCGAAAAGACGTTCCTTTTACGCCGGGGCTTTTATAAATTTATAAAGTGACGGGAATTCATAGGGCCTAAAATGTATTGTGCCCTTCTTATCAACGTACTTTGTCCTCCGGGCAAAAAGGAAAAATGCTAAGGAAGATAAATTAAAAAAATGTAATTACGAAAACGGGCGAGATGTCCCCACCCTCCCCTTGACGTTTTCCTGGAAGATGCTACCCCGAAATTACGGCTGACACCCACGCGAAATCATGTCAGGGACGTTAAGGTTAGGGTAAGTTTTTTTTTGTGAAAAACAAATTAAATTTTATTAGGTTATTGTATACATTTTGGCATTTTTAACAAAATTAAGATTACTTAAAAAGGGCAGTTAGATTATTAAAAATCTGTTTTTGTAACAGAATATAGAATATTGGCAGTAAAGAATTCAGAAATTTTAATAAATACATAATTATTATACCCGGTTCGTAGCGGTGACGAGATATTACTTAAACGCCAGAAGAGTTTTGTACACACACAGTTTTGGGTGCGAATTTAGGTATAAAACTTTACCAGACATTTTGTTATTGTTAGCGGCTTGTGTCTCAAGATGGGTAGAAAAAAGTGCATAATCCTTTTTTGCACGAATCGCTGTTCAATACCAAGAATAAGGTATTTCAGGTATGTAAAATATTGGTTTTATTTGACCATAAACTGTACACACCCGAACTAACAGATGAATTTAAATAAAAGCTTGTAAAAACATTTTGAAAGTCGATCCTGTCAAATGTTTATATCAAGAAGCAAATTTCCGAGCTGCGCAAACTCAACGGCCCCCGATCATCTGCTTACAGTGGTGTCATCATCGAATTATGGTATTAGCAATATAGTGTATATACACTGTGTATGTGATTTTCTTATGATATAGTGTATATACACTGTGTATGTGATTTCTTTTCACAGTAGTCTCCTAGATATGGCCGGCAACCACCCTTAATGAATAACCCTGTATATATAATTATAAATATTGTTAAATTGTAGTCGTTACGGGGAGGTTCCAAAATCTGGCAAGTAGACCTACCAGACAGTGGCGGCTCGTCAGGTGAAGTAGGTGAAGGGGCCTTTACCAAAAAAAATAAAACCAACAGGAAATTTTTTCGACAATATTAAATATTAATGTACCAATACAGCAACAATTTTAACTCTTAAAAAATAATTATGCTCGAATTAATAATATTAATTTAATCCGAATGTAGCTATGCATAATAGGGCGCCGGGTAACTCCGATGGACAATAACTATAAACACTCGTGCATTTTGGTGGCCCCAGCCGACCGTGTTCGTGAGCTCAAAGCAACAAGTGAAGACCCAACGCCCAACATACAGTGAAGTGGCTTTGATTTTCACCGTTGCTATCGGTGACGTCAGTCACGCGATAGCATGTAACAATCTACATTAAGAAGACAATTTAAAAATAGATCAGTCGTATGCACCATTGTTTTATCATTGTTTCGCCTAACCTTAAGGTATTTATTTTGAGGCTTCGCAAAACTTACGGTTATAGATATCGTTTTTACGTGATTTACTGTGTGATTTTTTATTAGTCAATGTTTGTTTAGTACCCGCACTATACCTAGCTCTTTACCAGCATTTTTTAGGACCGCGAGCCGCCACTGCTACCAGAGCCTTTCCCAACCATTCTAACTGCCATCCTGAACTTATCAAAATCGTCCCAACCTATATTAAGTATCTATCCTGGCAAAACTTGTGGTTTCTGCCCTTTGAAGAACCGCCGATTCCAGTACCTGATACCTGAGTCTTCTTAGGGCCTCGCAAGCACCTAGAAAAACCCCGATCCGTACTTTTTTAGCTTGCGGTATCTCATCAAGATCCCTAATAGGGGTTTTAGGACACTTAGCCTCCTGTTTAAGGTTATTTACTAAATTATAACGGCTCTCTTTAAATCCCTTTTTTAAAAACAAATTCGGAATTCAATAAAAATTAAATTTCCCGGAACGCAGGTTTGTTTCTTTCTATTATAGTCGGTAAGGCGAATAAAAAAATCCTAAACGCATTCCCCCAGAAGAAATTATCCCTTTGAAAAGGGCGACAGGACTAAAAATTACCCTTAAATACGGCCATGCATACGAACTCAAAGGCAATTTCTTTAAAAAGAGCCATTAAGGAAGGGTATCCATTGTTTGGGCTGGGCGTAAATTAATTTAAGACCCCTCTGGAACTTTCGAATAAGAAATTTTACGTTTCCTAATCAGCGAAGGAAAAAGGGAAAGAAAAACAACTGGATTTTTTCACTCAGCATAAAAAATGAATTACATGAAAAATTCATAGCTTTCAACGGAGAAAGGTAAATAATAATTGGTAGTTCGCCTTAGAAATGTATGGTAATTACTTTAATTCTCTCTTTTGGAGTTTTAATTTCGTCTAATAAAAATACGTTTTAGGGATTTCTTTTGTCATTTAAAGTTCCTCTATTAGCTGGTATGTTGAACGTATAGCTCTCTAAAAAGACGTTACAATACACAGTTATGTATTTAAGTGTTTCACCACTCTGAAATAAAGGCGCCCGCTTTGCCTCACGCAGATAGAAGTTCGTCTTTCGTCTGAAAACTTTTGCCTTTTTACTTGATCTTAAATAGATCTGGGCAAAAGTGGTAAGCACTTTAAAGGGCTTGCAATTGCTTTTTCCAAAATGCTTGGTGCTTGCCAGTTTTGCCCAGCTCTGATCTTAAATACATGGAAAACTACTAAAATAGACCAACCCCACATCGACAACTTTATAGAAGATATTCCATCGTATTATCACCTACTTGTAAAATAAAAATCCTGGCACTAAATCAATTTCTTTAAGACCTGGGCTTATAACGTAGTTTCGTAATAAATGTTCATACAACATGTAAAAACGTTTTATCTACTTTCATTTAGTAATATGAATTTTACAGTTCTGTAGAACGTTTTGTAAGAATATCTATTACAGCACTAGTGCTTTAATAGATTACTTTACAGAACTAGTGCTGTAATGGAAAAAAAACCGGTTTTATTAAAATTTTGCTGTTAAATAAAACCACATTTTTTAGAAGAATGATTTATTATTAACAATTATAAAATTAATTACCAATTATTAATTAAAATATAACACTTAAGGTTTATATTAATATTAATAATACACTTTTTACAGTTAGAAATTTGTATACCAGAAGTGGATGTGATGGAGCCCTTTACGTTCGAATTTCCAATCATTAAATCCGTGTTTGACCTCATGATCTTCTTTGCTATTTGTTTCTTATTTTCTAAAGAATTCATAACGTAGCCTTCTGCCGTAGAAGAGGATTTCCAGCCCCCATGACCTTAACATCTGCATATCTGCACCACCATCAACTAGAATGGTGGCTGAGGACCTCCTAAAACAATGTCCACTGTATCCTTCGGGATTATTCAATCCAAGTTTTGTTGCAATCTTTTTTGGTATACTTCCAAAACTATTAATTCCGACAGGCTGGGAGGAGCATTTTCTCCATACAAAAAACCGCCTGTGAGTTGCATTAAGAGAACGAAGTTTAGCATACTTTCGAAAAATATTTAAACAGTTGATACCAGTCACATTTCCTTCTGTTATAACAAATTCTCGCAAAATTTTGGTTTTCGAGAATGGAATAACAATTCTGATATATATATCAATATGATCCAACATTAACTTAGCTAGTTCTTCGCGCCGACAAGCCCCAAAAATTCCGATTATCATAACAACCTTC
The DNA here is from genome assembly GCA_935413205.1 of Polydrusus cervinus. Lineage (NCBI taxonomy): Eukaryota > Metazoa > Arthropoda > Insecta > Coleoptera > Curculionidae > Polydrusus > Polydrusus cervinus. Next base: position 26,744,060 of record OW284513.1, read on the forward strand.
ATAAGTAAATATGTTTCATCATCTGCAGTACTAAGAAACTTACATACGTCTTCCTTTGTGAAAACTTTGGACTTTTTGGCCTTGTAACCCTTTGAACTTTTTTTCAAAAATGCGATTAGTTGAGAAAATCTGCTTATATCTTGATTTTTCTTGACTGAAATCATAGTTCTCAACATTGAGTAGTGAGTTCATAGTGTAGATGGTGTCTGGGAACGTACCTTTACGGAAAAATAACCCAAAAGGATTTTCTCAGACACCTCATTTATTTTGTTAGCTTTGCACCAATCTTTAAACTTCTGATACTCCAACTGGATTTTGTCGGAACTAAACTTGAGATCGCTTCGTTTGCCGCTGCTTCTATATCAGAGGGTAAACTTCCATCAGAATCGCTCATTTTGAAAAACGTTTTTTATATTTTTGAATTTGTTTGACAAAGTTTCGACAGTAACCATGCGAAATAGTAACTATGCGAAAGGTAACATAAAAAACTTGATTAGTAAACTTAATAGCAGGTGCATTTTTACAGGTGCATTTTTATTTTTAAAAATGCCTTTTGCCAAATATTTTTATTCATAGATGAAAGTAGATAAAATTTTCTACAATATTCTTGTTGTAAATTCATATTACTACACTCGACGTTTTATTAAACTCGGCTGACGCCTCGTTTGACAATTTTAACAACTCGTGTTGTAATATGAATCTTTACAACACTTATATCGTAAATAACTATTATCCGTTACTTCCATTACAACGCTGTCTATTGCTTAATGAAATTATATTATTCTAGTTGACTCAAGCATTTTTAGAATTGTTCAAAATAAATTTAATCAGTCCCTTATGAATCAGCCATATTGGTATGACACTTAGCCCCGCCCCCTGGTACCGTTTTTCGCAGACGATGGTATAGCGCCCTTATGTTTATTCTTATTCTTATCTCGATGGTTGGAGCATATTCTAATAATATTTATATATATATTATTCAACAAAAAAAGGAATGCTAACTTTGAAGCTTATTTAAATCCTGTCAGAATTTAAAAAATATACGATTAAATCAACAACATGGCTCTATTCAAAAACTACGTCAGAAGCTGTGACGTGTGTCGCAAGAGAGGTAAAGTTAATTATGTTAAAAAATAAAATTCTCATAATATCGTCTTTTGATTGAATTTTATGTAGAAAACTGTTTGGGGGTCCCTCGTAAATTCTCCCATTTGACATTCAACCTATATTTGCATAAGATCGGTTGCAATTAGAAGAGAAACAAAATGCAAATACCATTAATTGCCTTAATGACAAAACTTTCGAAAGTTAATCAACCACGCCTAAAGTTCTAAATCTGCAAACTAATTAAAATCGAACCAACTTTAAAATGAAACCAAGTTAATCCCCGAAACAAAGAAGAAATAAGGGAGAAGAACAGAGCGCGCGTTTCGATTATCTTAAAAGGATTTAAATCAAGATACATGGAATGAAGTACGCGCGCGGGGTTAAAAAACTGGGGGCACGATTTTTTATAAGGTTTCGCGTGGGGGTGGACCGGCCTCAGGGTAAACGCCGGCTACCGACTAATTTAAAACCAGACAGGTCCGAATTAAGTATTTTCATGAATTAAATCAACAAAAATAAATAATATTTCATTTTAAGTATGTGTGATACTTATTGTATATAGTCTATTTCAGGAAGGGTAGAGTAATAAAAGCTCATTGGGTATGCAAAGGGACTACAGAGTGACCCAACGAATATTTAAGCCACTTTCATAATTTGGCATTGATTTCAGTGCAAAATTCTTTATTTTCATGAAGTGCAGGTAGTACCACCCGGGTTTGGGTCAATTTATGGGTTTTGCCTATTGTTATACACTGCACACAAACACTGCGTGACAAAGGCGTGCATTATGTACATAGTATTAGGTACACTTATTTTTTTATTAAACATTATTAAAAAAATACAAAAAATACATTATATTAAATTATAAAATCATAATACTCTTCGTCATCTAAGGAACTGTCATCTCCTCTTGACGTTATAATTAACGGGTCGACGGTCTGATCGATCAGATGGTCAAGATCCCACATTTTCTCCTCTTCTTTAGCGACATGATGGACTACTTTTTGCCAGTTCTCTGGTGTCACTTCCTTAATGGCGTGTTGTGTCTTGCTACAAATCATTGCACTTGCGCCCATTTAAGTTCTATAGGATTTAGTTCGCAATGATATGGCGGTGTGCACAGCACAGTTACACTATGTTTTTCAGCTATATCTTTCACGGTATATCTCATAAAACGATGTTTGTGTAAATTTGCTATAGCTAATAGTTCCTTCTTTATCAAATTATCTTCTTTTTCTTTTTTGGTTAGTTATCATAAATAATTTAATGCACAAAATTTACCTACGCCTATCGCCGACAACGAAATTAAGCCGAACTTGACGAATTTCCCATTTTATTACTCTACACCTTTTTGAAATATACTATAGTATGTCGATTTTAATAATAATAATAATAATAATAATAATAATAATAATAATAATAATAATAATAATAATAATAATAATAATAATAATAACCGAACTATTCAACCGAACACCGGCGAGGAACACATCTCAATGGAGACTAGCTTGCAGCCTGACCCTGGAGTCGATAGAACTGCCGCTGGTCTATCCAGAAGAACAGAAACCGGTCGAATCAAGTGGACTCGTGACATGAATAGAACATTTATCAAATCATTCCTCTTGATTAACGACTGTGAAGATAACCCCCGCCCTGGCTGGAGAATAAAACTCCACCGAGAAATAACCAGACTACATCCGGAATTAAAAATGACCGAACAAAATGTAGCGAGCCGTCAAAGAGCTATATATGCTAACCACCTGCTACCCCAAGCTGAAATAGATCAAATACGGCGTGAAGTTGGCAGAACGTTGCACAACCTTCAGCATGTGGAAGAACTAACAGCACAGCAGGAAGTAATACATGAACAAGATCAAACTATACAGGCTGATACGGAAAATACGAACCAAAAATATTTGGAAAATTTGTCCTTATTCGAAAATAGTGACCCGACCTTGAGACCGAGTATCCCTAAGCTAAGATTCAAGAAAGGAACCCACGAAATACTAGCGAGAGTAAACTTAGCAGCAGGGACGTCCTTAAATAGAACTGAGGACCTCGAGACATTACATAGTGGGTTATATGCAGCAGCAGTAACTGTAATTGAACTCAATGGTCAGGCATTATATCTCAGAACTGATAAGAAAACAACCAAGAAACAAGCGGTGCCCGCTTGGAAAATGAGACTTGAAAAACAAATCAGCCAGTTACGAGCACAAAGTGATATAATTGAAGAACATCTAAATGGAAACTCTAGCAGCAAGGTTGCTAAAAAGGTAAAAGATATACTGAAAGCAGAGAGCATTCCTTTAGACAGTCCCGATGTAAAACGGTTGCTAACAATCGTAAGAGACAATACAAGACAAAAATCTAAGGCTAAAGGAGCTCGTCTAAGACGATACAACAAAGCCACAAAGAGGAAGGTTCAAAACCAACAGTTCACCAGGAACCAAAAAACCTTCTATAGGACATTGAGCCAAGAAGAAAACGACGTTACTCCAACTAATGACATAAATAAAGACCAATTTAATGCATTTTGGAGTAATATTTGGTCCGACGCGTCCCATTTCGACGAAAAAGCAAGCTGGCTCGAAAAAGTTGAAGCCGAGGCTGAAACTTTGCAAGAAATGCCTGAGCCGCAAGTAACATCCAGTGATATAAGGGATGCCACTAAGAACTTGGCTAACTGGAAATCACCGGGACCTGACCAAATTCATAATTTCTGGCTCAAAACCTTCACCAGCTTACACCCTATAATAGCAAACTGCTTTAGCAAAGCTCTCCTAAACCCCGAACACTTCCCAGCTCATCTTGCCAGTGGCAATACCTTCCTTTTGTTTAAAAAAGGGCAGGTAAACGATCCAAAAAACTACAGACCGATCACCTGTCTGTCAGTGGTGTATAAACTTTTAACATCAGTCATGTACTCAAAAATATACACACACTGCATAAACAACAACCTGGTAGCTGATGAGCAAAAGGGCTGTATAAGGAAAGCTTTGGGTTGCAAGGAACAGCTTACAATCGATGCCGTTATTATAAAACAGGCTGAAGTTAAAAGGCGAAATCTAAATATGTGCTACATTGACTATAGTAAAGCATTCGATTCTGTTCCTCACGACTGGCTAAAGAAAATATTGCAAATATACAAAGTACACCCCCTAATACGCAACATGTTAGGCACCCTAATGGAGCAATGGAACACCAAACTCCATATTGGACAAGAGAAGCTTGGCAATATAAATATATCAAAAGGTATATTTCAAGGCGACTCTTTAAGCCCTCCTCTGGTTCATTTTGGCCATGAACCCACTGTCCTCACTACTAAAATCATCATCCTACGGATATCGTCCCAACTTAACTGAAAATTTTAGAATAAACCACCTTCTATTTATGGACGATATCAAACTCTACGCTGAAAGCAAAACCCACCTACAGTCCCTAATTCAAATAACCAAGACATTTAGCGATGACATCAAAATGTCGTTTGGATTAGACAAGTGCGCAATCTTGAATGTCGTACGCGGAAAGACTGAACAAAATCGTGGACTGCTTGAAGGCATAGATATACTAGATGAGGACAAAACATATAAATACTTAGGCATCACCCAAAACCAACAAATAAACCACACAAGCCTAAAAAGGGAGTTTAAAAACAAATACAAAAGCAGACTAACAAAGCTTTTTAATACTCACCTGAATGCTGGTAACCTTACTACTGCCATCAACACCTGGGCAATACCAATACTTACCTACTCATTCGGAATCCTTAAGTATTCAGACACGGATTTGCACGAATTAGATAGGCTTACGCGCAGGCTGCTAACAAAATTCAGATTCCACCACCCACGCTCTGCACTTGAAAGAATCTACCTAAAACGAAAGGAGGGAGGAAGAGGTCTCATTAATATATATAACTTGTGCAAGTCACAAGAGACCTCTATGAGAAAATACTTCCAAGAATCAAATGGGGAAATTCTTAAAAAAGTGGTAGCAGCAGACACTGGATATACAGCCCTTAACTTAAAGCAGAACGGATTACCTAACATCATCCGCGCGCCGCCAAGTCAACAGCTTGTAACTTGGCAAGAAAAAGCTCTACACGGCAAATACCCTACTGCACTCCAAAATCCACTCATAGATAGAGAAATGTCACTGAATTGGTTAGAGAAAAGGCAGCTTCACGCTGAAACAGAAGGTTTTATAATCTCTATCCAAGACCGTGTCATTCGAACTCGAAACTATGAAAAAGTCATCTTGAAAAGAAATGTGGAAGATGTGTGCAGAAAATGCAATTGCCCCGGAGAAACGATAGAACATATCACGGCGGGTTGTGGTGCTATGGCCCCCAACGCTTACCTGGGGAGACATAATCAGGTGGCAAAGATCATCCACAAGCAACTGGCCCATAAACTAGGGCTAAGGGAAAACCTCCCACCATACTACCAATACTCACCCGAGCCAGTCCTTGAATCCCCTGAATATCTCTTATACTGGGACAGGCCAATAATAACGGATAGAACAGTAGACCACAACCGTCCGGATATTCTTCTCATCGAAAAAACCACCAAGAAAGCTTTCATAATCGATATAGGTTGCCCACTAACACACAACCTCTCTAAAACCGAATCGGAGAAGAAGACCAAGTACTCGAATTTGGCTATAGAGATAAAAAATATATGGAAGCTGGATAAAATCGACATAATTCCGATTATAGTATCGGTGGAGGGAGCTATGACGAAAAATTTCAAGCCCAACTTGGAAAAACTGGGCCTTTCAGGTTATTTATACCAACTTATTCAGAAAAGCGTCATCCTCCAAACTTGCCATATAGTACGGAAGTTTCTAAACAGTACAGGTTAAGATGAATTTCTTCTCTGTACTGTAAATCACACCAGCCTTACCAACAAAAAGCTGAGAAACAGAACACTGAAAACATAATAATAATAATAATAATAATAATAATAATAATAATAATAATAATAATATTAATAATAATAATAATAATAATAATAATAATAATAATAATAATAATAATAATAATAAATGCCTTTATAATAAAAAAAAAAGTATTACATTTAATATTAAAAGGGTGACGGTATCCAACTACTGCTGCTCATACAACCACCCTAATAAAAATAATATTTCCAAAAATAAATTAGGAATATAACAAAAAAATTGATAGATAGTAAAAATCAAAGAAAGAAAAAAAAACACTAATAATTGAGGGGAAGATAAAAAGGTTAGATAACAAAATATGTGCTGTTGTAATAATAACATTGAAAGAGGAAGATTATTTGCGTACAGATAAAAGTAAAGTTAAAGGACATGATCCTTAGTGCGGGCCGCGACTGAAAAAGAAAATTTTTTTGACACGTTTACTAAATGCGACAGAGCTTGAAGCCCTTCCAATATCATCAGGTAAAGAGTTGAAAGTATTAGCTGCCATATAACTAAACGAACACCGAAAAAGAGCGAGTGTGTGCTTGGGAACACTATACAAATCACGATGTATTGTGTGATTATGAACATAAATATTTTGGAATTTTATTAGTTCGAACTTTATACACAAGATTTAAAAGATGGAGTTTAAACCTTTCTTCCAGCGTAAGCCACCCTGATTCATTCAGATATGGAGTAATGTGATCAAATATGCGACTATTATAGCAAAATCTAAGGCAGGCATTTTGAAGCTTCTGAAGACTGTTTTTATCTCTCTGTAAGAGAGCGGGCCAGTAAACAACATCACAATAACTCAAATGTGATAAAACGAGGGAGTATATTTTCAACTTTATTTACAAAATTTCCTGCAAGCATGCGCTTAGCTGACATTTAAATCAGCTAATGCAATTTTTCCTTTTTGAAACGGCCATTTACTTATAACTTCCAATTGCACCTAATGTAAAAAGGCCTTATAGGATTTAACGATATAAGTGTTGATTTCCTATTAAATTTCCCACCTTCTCTCTAAAACAACAATACATTTTATCATTCAAACAAATAATATAAAGTACGGACCTGACAACCCGTGTCTATATTAATGCATAAAAAATGCTTTATCCACAAACCCTTCTCGTACCACAATAAAAATGCATCCCTTTCTCGGTCTAAACGCTGACTTCGCCCGCTAAACTTTCACTGTATTTTCTTACTGAAAGTATTTTGGAGATGAGTCATACCGCAGGCTATTTTTTTCGCTGTATGTCGCCCTGAACTTTTTAATCAGATAGATTGGCTTTGGCAAATTTAATTTCATTATGGAAATTAGTCTATATTAAAAATAAAAAATAACAGGAAGCTCCTAACGAAACTGTAGATCCGTAAGATTAATGACTTTTTAATCATTTTATGTAATAAGGTAATGGGGTATCGGTTTTCCGTGTAATAAGCTTTCAAGAAAAACACTTTGGAAAAGTTATACCTTATTAGGTTATTATACAAAGGCAATTAGTTGTAACATTTAGTGGTAAGTTATATTTTTGGTCTTCCAGTTTTGCGGCATGCTATTAATTGAAATACCTAGGGGTATGGGGGGGGGGGGGCAAGGGCAGATTATGTGATGGTATGGGGGGGGGGGGATAAGTGTTCAATCGCATTATCAAACTATCTTATCTTTTTTTTACTCTTACATGGATATTTGCTGTTATCTTTACACTAAAGTGACTAAATAAGTGGTCTATGATCTAAACTGCTGGACAATTGCTTTCGAGCAAGAAAAATTTCGCCTAAATTTAACAGTTAATATTTTCTCAACCAGATATGATATCGACCTATGGTTTTGAATGGTTGACAGATTTATCCCTTGAGAAACAATTGTCAATATTGGATTTTCTTTAACTGTCAAAAAATTTTATATACAGGGTGTTAAAGAAGACGATGATTTTTGCTCCAATTTTAATGGCGTGTAACTTTCACAATAATATTTTTAAATTTTATCACTCTAAGCAATTGAATCACTGGTTCATAGCAAAGAAAGTGATTTGTCAAATTTTTGATATCTGCTATATTTTAAGAAATACCGACTTTTTTGGAAAACCTTGCTTTATTTTAACTTATTGGTAGCTTGATCTCACTGTGCTTTGTATCGTGCAAACTTTGCGAGTGATTATTATACCTTATGAAAAGCTTCATTATGTTCAGTAACAATAGTTGTACCTAAATGTTATGACTTTTATGAATATCTCACAATTTTTTACGATTGTTTTATATTGGTACTCGCCCCTAGATTAGGTCAATTTTTTCTTATTTTTTAGTTTTTCATATCGCACTACAGGTATATTATACAGTGTGTTTACAAAATTTTACCAAAGATAATTTCTTTAATTTAATTTTTGGAAAAAATGTATTTATTAATTTCTAACTTTCGAACACTATACTCATAAACGATAGACATATAGGTGTTTATAAGTACGCCACTGTACATCATAACATTTAGGTACAACTATTGTTACTGAACATAATCAAGCTTTTCATAAGGTATAAGAATCACTCGCAAAGTTTGCACGATACAACGCACAGTGAGATCTAGCTACCAATAAGTTGAAATAAAGCAAGGTTTTCCAAAAAAATCGGTATTTCTTAAAATATAGCAGATATCAAAAATTTGACAAATTACTTTCTTTGCTATGAACCAGTGATTTAATTGGCGTAGAGTGATAAAACTTAAAAATATTATTGTGAAAGTACACGCCATTAAAATTGGAGCAAAAATCGGTGTCTTCTTTAACACCCTGTATATAAAATTTTTTGACAGTTAAAGAAAATCCAATATTGACAATTATTTCTCAAGGGATGAATCTGTCAACCATTCAAAACCGTAAGTCGATATCATATCTGGTTCAGAAAACTGTTAAATTTAGACGAAATTTTTCTTGCTCGAAAGCAATTGTCCAGCAGTTTATTTCAGAAAGGTGTAGAGTTATACAATGTTAAATTTTGTGCATTAAATTATTTATGATAACTAACCAAAAATTTTAAAGTATTAGGTTAATGGGTATTAAGATAAAATAGTATTATTTGTAATATTAAAATTTCAAGTGCTGCGCATAAAGCCTTATCATTGCGAACTAAATAGAACTTTATGGGCGCAAGTAAAAGGATTTGTAGTAAGACACAACACGACATTCAAAATGAAAGACGTTAAGCTACTGTTTGATGAAGCCATTAAGGGCGTGACACCAGAGAACTGGCGAAAAGCAGTCCAACATGTCATTAAAGAAGAGGAGAAAATGTGGGATCTTGACCACCTGATCGATGGGATCGTCGACTCGTTAATTATAACGTCAAGGGGAGATGACAGTTCCTCAGATAACGAAGAATATTATGATTTTTTATTATTTAATTTCTGTATAATGTATTTTTTTATGTTTAATAAAAAGTACCTAATACTATGTACATAATGAACGCCTTTGTCACACCATTTTCAGTGTTTGTGAATGGATAACAATCGGCAAAACCCATAAATTGACCAAAACCCGGGTGGTACTACCTGCACTTGATGAAAATAAAGAATTTTGCAATGAAATCAATGCCAAATTATAAAAGTGGCTTAAATATTCGTTGGGTCAGTCTGTAGTCCCTTTGCAAACCTAATTAGCTTTTTTTACTCTACACTTTTCTGAAATAGACTATATCCATAATCGAGTAGCATAAGGATGTGAGTAAGCCTCGCAGTGGCGGCTCGTCAGGTGAAATAGGTGAAGCTTCACCAAAAAAAATTAAAACCAGGAGGAAAGTTTTTCGACAATATTAAATATTAATGTAACAATACAGCTACCAGTTTAGTCCTTAAAAAATAATTATGTTCGAATTAATAATATTAATTTATTTCGAATGTAGCTAGGCCACGGTTAACTCCGATGGACAATAATTATAACCACTCGTGCATTTTGGCGCGCCCCATCTGGCTGTGTCCATTAGTCCAAAGCAAGTGAAGGCTCAACGCCCAACATGGCTTTGACATTCACCGTTGTTATGGTTACGTGACGTCAGTCACGAAAACAGCATGAAATATTTTACATTATGATGAAGGGCAATTTAAAAATAGATCAGTCGTATGCACCATTGTTTTAGCATTGGTTCGCATAACCTTAAGGTATTTATTTGAGGTTCTAGATATCGTTTTTACGTGATTTACTGTGTGATTAAAAAGTTTTGTTTTTATTTTTCAGTTAATTCAGTAGCGTACCTACCTACTTAGTTGTGTATTTTAAAAATGAACCCAATTAATGACATAGTTTGTAATTTGTTGGAAGCTCCATTTAGTCGTCGGACTGATGAGGATAAGAGCGACGTTTTGTTACACGGGTTTTTAGTCATTGTTTGTTTTAGTACCTACACTATACCTAGCTCTTTACCATTTTTTAAAACCACGAGCCGCCACTGAAGCCTCATCTCAAATGCCAAATTCTCAATTGTTTTTTTAACACACCAGTCTCTCATTCTTCCCCAAATCGCATAGAAGGCCTTAATCGTTTTCCTATTAATTATTTTTTTTTGTTAATTTTTGTTTAAACCAAACGATTTCCCTTAGTAACGACACAAAAGAAATTCATCGGATTAGTTTTGTCAAGCCTTATGTCATCCCACTCCATTTTTGTAAAAGGAAGATTTAATTTTAAAAGCACAGAGAGCGCACTCTTAGGGCTACCGAATGAATTAAAGGCCTTGATGGATTGCTTAATGTCCCGTTAATTAATTGCTTTCCACGCCTACGCTTCTTGAGAGACTTAAAATTGCTTAAAAAGGTTTTAAATGGACGTCTTTGCGAAGCTTCTTAAAAGCGGCTTGTCGGGAATAAATACTGAAGGAATAAGTTACTTCAAAGCGAAAAAACAAATAGCGTTTTTACGTCTTAGTTTTTTTCAGGTAGAAGGTAATTTACCGGGAAAGAAAGTAAAAAATTAAAGCAATTTTACATAATTTTCGAAAATTATAAAGGATGCCGTTGAAATGCGAAGTTGTAATTATTTAGTGTTAAAATATTCAGCGACTGACACAAAAAATTAAAAAGGAACGCTAGCGCTGACTGATCTGTATATTTTGCATTTTTAAAGTTCTATAAAAGATACTACGTTTATTAGCGACATTCTGCCAACCAACAAAATCCCGCTAAACAATATTTTACACGTGATTTTCTTGAAATAAAGTACTTACATTCATTTATTACACTAAAAATCAAATTCGGTTCTGCCTAACTTGCTTGTTGAATAACATTAGGAAAACTTCTGGGTGTAGAGAAGAAACATCCACACTTTTACGACACTCACAATAAATTAGCACCATATTAGTTCATTGTTTTCAAATTTTACCATTTTCACCAATTTATTAAAATTAATTTGCTTCAGAAAATCACACCGCGCCGCGAATTGCCAAAATAAATAACTGAAGACCGATCCGTAAAATACATGACTCACATACAAAAAACTGAGAAAAACAATTTAAAGTAATGGGCTACGTTTTGATTACCAGGCCTGCACTTAGATTTTTTACTTCTGTAACTCGGCTATTTTTAAGTTTTTTATCGTATCATTGAAGATTAAGTCATTTTTATATATCTTTATTAATAATAATTATTAACATCATAATAGCTATTTATGTATCAAGGGCGTTACGGGGACTATAATGCCCTGAAGGTAGAAATAGCCCGAGGGCCTCTGGCCCGAGGGATAGGTTTCTGCCTGATGGGCATTATAGTCCAGTAAAGCCCGTGGTGCATACAATGCTTTATGTTTTACCTAAAAAAGAGTTTTTCAATGACTAATTACATTATTTATTCGCAATATAAAAAATAAGTTGCACCTGTACCTGTATACGTAAGTAGATAATGACTGGTGTTAAGTTTGACTTTGATGTTTCTGTCAGTTAGTCAGTTGGCATTTTTTATTTAACGATTTGCTCAAAATGGAAGAAATTCCACAAAATATAAGAGAAAAGGTCATAAAAGCGACCGAAAATCTTTTGCCAGTTAAATCAAGGCAACAGTATGATCGGGAGTATGGCATATTTGGTATTTGGAAAGATACGAACACAATTCTTCAAATAACCGAAAATGTTTTAATGGCATATTTCCAGGAACTGGTAAGTTATTGATTTTATTTTAATACATATGTTTAACAAACTTTATTATTTTTAGTCGGAAAAATACAGTCCGAACTCTCTCTGGACCAAGTATTCTACCCTAAGGTCTACGTTGATGGTCTATGAAAATATAGACATTTCGCAATACCATCGTCTCATATCTTTTTTAAAAGTTAAGTCGAAAGGATACGTCCCGAAGAAGTCTAAAGTTTTGGAAGGAGAACAAATATTAAAATTTATTAAGAAGGCTCCTGATGATATCTACTTGGTACACAAAGTCATATTGGTAATGGGTGTTTTTGGAGGTTTAAGACGAGATGAGTTGGTCAAAATGACCATTGATGACATTGAAGATAGAGGAACAGTCTTGGTTATAAAGGTACCAGAAACTAAAACTTCAACTTCAAAAAGTTTTACTATCATCGAAGAAGATTTAGGCGCTTTAAATTTAATAAAAAAGTATACAACATTAAGACCAGCTGGAATAAAGGAGCGAAGATTCTTTATTACCTATAGAAAGGGTCGATGTACAGTACAACCCATTGGAAAAAATACCATAGGAAGCGTCCCAACATTGATCGCAAAATTTTTAAAACTGGATAATGCAGAAGCTTACACCGGCCACTGTTTGCGTCGCACATCGTCAACTTTACTTGTTGAGGCAGGTGCTTCGTTTGAAACGCTAAAACAACATGGGAAATGGAAAAGCTCTTCAGTAGCTGAAGGATATATAGAAGAAAGTATTTCATCCAAAAACAAAATAGCCAAAATGATTGCCAATTCAGTTAATTCCGAGGTTAATTCCGTAGCGACTATTGAAAATTCTTTAATAGACTGTTCTTCTATACAAAATAGCGTTAGTGCTACCACCGCTGCTACCATCACAAAAAACACCGACCATTCTATAGTGGGATCAGCTACATTTTCCGGGACATTTCAAAATTGTAATTTTTATTTTGGAAATAAAGTTTAATTTTTAGTATTGTTTAAAGAAAAAATTATTTTTTGTATAAACTTGATCTTTATTGTGAGAGAAATAAAATTGGATAAGCAATAAAATTTCCATATTAGCGCATTAGGGTAATATAAGCGGGCATTATCATAATGCCCGCTTATAATGCCCTAGGTGTGATAGCAGGTATTATTGCTATCATAACATATTCCGTTTCTAAGGTATTATAGATCAATAATAGATAGGTAAAACATAAACGTACTAAAACCTACATAACACCTTAGTTACTCATAATACATTAGTTGCCATAATTTAATACGTTAGTTACGAAAGCATAATACGTTAGATACCAAATAATATTGGAACTATTTTTCATGAACATGTAAAACAATATTTTGACAGTTTTCAAATTTGATGGATACACCTTTGTCTTTAACGTCCACGATCTTAGGTATGCCCTCTGAAGACTGATTAATGACCGAGCAAGCACTCCTTTCGATTTCGTGCGGTTCCCCAGAGATTAATCCACTGCCGGAAACATCGCCGATTTGAATTTTGCGAGCAATGGAAACTTTCTTGGTCACACTTTCTTCTAAATACCCTCTAGCAACTTTCGCCGATTCCCATCCACCAAATTCTTGTAGGTCTAATATATCTCCTCCAGCATTAACAAGAAAATTTGCCGAAGATCTTCTAACGCAGTGACCAGTATACAAATTAGGATTTTCAAGTGAGAGATATTTAGTATTTTAGAGAAGAAGTGAATGCCGCAGGGCTGTACCTGTACATTTCCCTTTTCTATATGATACAAACAATCTTTGGTGAGTGACATGGTCTAGCCTTAACATTGCGTACTTTTTAAATAAAAGCACAGGATTGACTTCGCCGTCAAATATCACAGCGAAAATACGTTTCTTGTGGGTTTTTGAGTCGGGAATAGTAACAATCAGCTTGTCCTCTAAAACGTCAACATCTTCCGTGGTCATCTTTGCTAATTCATTAGTTCGACAGGCTCTTTTAATTCCAATTAAAAAAGCCACTTTCATCATTAAAAACTTCTCGTCTGAGGCAGAACACACAAATTCGTTGACTTGTTCTCTTGTAAATACTTTTGATTTTTTTGCTCTATATCCAACATTTTTCTTCTTGATGAAACGTATTAAGGCGCCGTATTCGTTGATTTTCACTCTTTCCTTTAGTTCTAAAGTCGCTCGTAACATGGAATATTTCGGACATAAGGATGAAGCAGAGTATTCCTCAGAGAGTTTTGCGAAATACGCCAGCAATATCGTTTCCTCTGCACCTTGAACATGTACTTTGTTTCGCCACTCACAAAACTGTCGATATTCTTTTTCATAATGAATTTTAGATTTGTCCGGAAGCAAGTTCAACCTTATAATGTTACCTGCAGCTAATATATCGTCAGGAATATCAAAATCTTGCATGATTTTAATGATGACTTTTTGAAATGCCAAAATGAAATGACATAAAACCTTGTTTTTATTTTCGCACCGCCGTTGTCAATGATACGATAAAGCTTTGAATACAACTCGATTATAAGCGATTTAACACCGTCTCGGACATTGCGGGTGACTCGGCTGTTGCCTCGTCACCTAGTAATGTCCTCGACTATTATAAATCGCATAATAATCTCGTTATATTAATAGCTATAAAAAAAGGTATTTGAAAAATTTGTTTATTTCAATGTCTTCTATACACAGCTAAAAAAGAAGTATCAACTTAGGAATCACCCTGTATAATTCTTTCCAGCAAATCCAAAATCCTGTTTCTTGCGTAAGACCCTATTTCCACGGGCCACTTTTTGAAGTTGACATCGACGATTTAAAGTGGTTTCTGTGTAGCCGTCTCGACCACTGAAGTGGTCTGACCCAATCACATTTTATAGTTATGCCAATTTCAAACATGTGGTCCATATTGGCGCGGAAATGTCAGTGTCCAATCCAAATCGTCTACCTACAGAATAAAAAAGTTCATATGCAATATTGACCTAGAACTAACAATAATCTAATTATTTCCATATTTACTTTTTAGACAAGGTGGCTGTGCATTTTTGAAACAAAAGCTTTATTCGGTGCGTCAGTAGATTATTCTGCTGTATTTATGTTATTGTAAGTGATTGAACTGGTCTGTGAAAATTAAAAGTAACGAAGGAGCCTTTGCAAAGGCTAGAACACGCCAGTTTATAATAAGTGAACAAGAACAAGTAGAAGTATATGTGTTGGCATATTTTGAAGCATACAAAAATAATTCAACCAGAGATTTGGCAAGGGACAATGATTTAAGCTTAGTTACAATATGGAGAGTTAAAAAAATATATAAGGTTGTACGTACCCCATAAGTACCGACCAGTGCAAACATTATTGTCTGGGAACACTAAAAGGAGACTACATTTCTGTCAATTGTTTGTTAATATGTACAGGCAAAATCCTAACTTTTTAAGGCACATTTTTTGGAGCGATGAAGCAAATTTTTCAAACAGGGGAATGTTTAATCGTACAAACATGCATTATTGGTCTAGAGAAAATTTGTTTCTTTCTCATCCTCGAAATCCACAAATAAGATTTAGTATTAATGTTTAGTGCGGTATAATAGGCAGTAAAATAAATGGGCCACGTTTTTATGACGGCAATTTAACAGCCAAAAGATATGTTAATATGTTGTCAGAAAGAATTACTGGAAGCATATTTAGATAATGTGAACTTAGAGGCACGTAACCAAATCTACTTTCAACAAGATGGAGCCCCACCCTCATCAGATTCACGAAGTAAGAATATTATTAGAAAGGCGTTTTCAAGATAGGTGCATAGCAACAAATTGTCCGATACGTTGGCCCCCAAGATCTCCTGACATAACTCCACTAGACTTTTACTTTTGGGGTTATGTCAAAGGAGAAGTCTATAAAAGGAGATACGCGAACCTGGAGAAACTTCAGGAAAACATTCGATTCATCATATCATCCATTGATGGCCGAATAGTGTTAAAAGCCACAAGACGGGTTTTAAAGAATGTCGAAAAATGTATTACAAAAAACGGCGATGTATTTGCCCATCTAATGTAGTTTTTTTATTACGCTTAAACCAAACAGTTATGATAAAATTAGGTTTTATTTCAAAAATGCACAGCCACCTTGTCTAAAAAGTAAATATATATGGCAATAATTAGATTATTCTTAGTTTTAGGCCAATATTGCATATGAACTTTTTTATTCTGAAGACGATTTGCAAACATTTGTGTCAAAAATATACAGGGTGTTCCGTTTAAAAAAAATGTATTTTTCTCGTTTAATCGGAAATGCTGTATTCAATTGTTTTTTTTTTTGTTTTTACTGTCTTAAATAGCAGAAAAAATGTTACTACTTTGCTAATTTAACCGACTTTGTATTTATAATAATAAAAGAGTTAGCAATAGTGCGCACTTAACTTGGAACACCCTGTAGAGAGTCGAAAAATGTCAGAAAAAAATTTCGATTATTTTGAAACCATCACAGTAGAAATCCCTCTTAAAAGTAAATAATTATTTTGATGCTACTCTGTCATAATAATTTGCATGTTTTGATCGACTATTTCAATTTTTACTACTATTACATTTTATTACAAGTGGAAATTTCAAGCTAATAATGTATCTTTCTGACAATAAATACAGTATCCACAGTGGTTCTTTCCTCATGTGTCACTGTTCAACGATTAAGCGAAACGTGATTTACAACTCCGCATCTTTATTTATTATAATAATAAAGGTGAATAAAAACATAACCCAACGTCTTCCGGGCAGTATTCTACAGTATGTCCACGGATGGGCTTTACAAGAGGACAAATGGACTAAAAATTGAAAGATACGAAAAAAAGTCACTCTTAATAAACGTTTTTGCTTGTCTAGAAAATGCGATTCATCATAAGAAACGTCAATTTTTTTATACAGGGTGGGTAAAAACTGCAAAAATGTTATTTTGCTTAAGAGTAAACATACTTTATTTTGAAAGATACGAAAAAAATCCACTCCTAATAAACGTTTTTGCTTGAATAATGAATAGGTGATACTTGTTGTCAATGTCTTTATTTAATGAAGTTATTATAATAATACGAACATTTTTATTAACATGAAAAGAATACGATAACGATTTCATAATTCAAAAACACCACCCCCATACTCGACACATTTTTCTAATTGCTTTCTCAAATAAGTGAAAGAATTTCTGATTTCTTCCTGAGATATCGATTGGACAGCCTGGATAATTCTGTCCTTTAGCACTTCAATACCATTTGGTACTGAGGTAGCAAAAACAATTTGTTTTAAACGGCCCCATAAAAACATATCCGCTAAGGTTAAGTCGGGCCACAAAACTGGGCCATTCCTGCCAATCCACCTTGGACCAAATCTGCGATCAAGCCATTCTCTAACCTTAGGAGCGAAATGGGCTGGACAACCATCTTGCTGAAAATACATATTTTGTCGAAAATTTAAAAGTAGATTTTCGAGCTCATCATTGAAAAATGTATCCAACATTTCTAAAATATGATAATTTATTGCACGTGTTATCAAAAAAATATGGCCTTATGATGCCGTGGATGGATATCGCGCACCACGCGCTCACTTTTGTGAAATATTGTCTTCTCGTCGTAATTCTGAATTCGGGATTTTCTAACGCCCAGTACCTAACGTGCTGGGTTGCAACGGTTCCATTGGTAGAAAATGTACATTCTTCAGAAAACATAATACATTTATAAAAATCAACATTTTCATTTAAAATTTTGTGTCCTATCCACAAGCAAAAATCAAGTCGTTTCGCGTCATCTCCCTCTTCCAATCTTTGATTAAAGTGCGGTTTATACGGATACAATTTATTTGCTTTAAGGATCTTCTGAATTTGACTTTTTTTCACAACTTCCAACTGAGTAACACGATTTCTTATGGACGTCATAGGATTTTCTTCAACAGATTGGAGAACTAAGACTGTATCAGCATCATCATGGTCGTATTTTTTTTTTTTTTAGATCCAAAACCGAACCAGTTCTCTGGAACTTTTTTATTAACTTGCAGATTGTCATCCTAGTTATTGGGATTCCTAAAAATTTCTCGGTAAATTGTTCCATGACGTAGCGGTATGAAACTTGATCATTCCCATAACATTGTATTATAAAAACTCTTTGTTCAGTAGATAGCATTTCTACTTAAATAACATCATTAAATAAATACATTGACAACAAGTACCTATCACCTTAAGTGTCATTATTATTTTAACTAGGTTCACCAGTCAAAGGTGTGCCAGCGCATACTTTTTGGGAAATAATTTTTACATAGGTAAACCTTTTAATAAATTGTTCTACTTCGGTTTGTTGCGTAGAAAACACATTCATTCATTAAGAGTGACTTTTTTTCGTATCTTTCGAAATAAAGGTATATGTTTACTCTTAAGCAAAATAATATTTTTGCAGTTTTTACCCACCCTGTATAAAAAAATTAAAGTTTCTTATGATGAATCGTATTTTCTAGACAAGCAAAAACGTTTATTAAGAGTAACTTTTTTTCGTATTTTTCAATTTTTAGTCCATTTGTCCTCTTGTAAACCCCATCCGTGGACATACTGTATATGGCTTAATACATATAGTTGCAATTGAAACGTGCTAGATAAAAAAAATCTGTAAGGAAGAGGTGATGATGAACTCTTAAATTAAAAATTATAATGAAAATCTAAACATATGTATTTTACGATAAAGTACTTTGAAGCGTTCGAAAAACAAAAAAGTATAATTGAACAAAAGTTCCATTAAATTTTTGTTTAGTGTAGAAATAAGGATTATGGTTCTCTTTGATCAATTTATTTAAAATCCTTTTTGTTTCTTGAATAAAATTTCTTTTGCATTTTAAATAGACAAAAAAGGGAGTCTCAAAAGCGGGCCATTAAAACAAACCTCGCTTTAGTTGAAATGCTTCTAAAACCCACCACCGTGAATATCAAGAAATAAACACGGGGTATTATATGGAAGCAGAGTTGTATTCAGTCAGTCAATATAAAAAATAAAAATTTTACTTACTTTTTTATTGCACCAAAGTTATTTGCTCAATTCGAAATTATATTTGTATCGAGCAAATCCTGGTTATTAGTGAAATTTAAAAACTTTGTAAAATTGAACTCTACAGATATTGGAAAATGTGAGAAAGTTATTTTCTTATATATAAAAAAAAATTCAATATTTTTTAGAATTCAATGAATTTTAGTAATTTTCTTTAGCGTTTTCATTCTTTTTTCTACTTCCACATGGAAATTTGCTGTTTCCTTTACACTAAAGTGATTGGAAAAAGGTGGGCTATTTCGGTTAACTGAACGAATATAATTTCATATCCATCCTAGTTAGAATATAAAACTGATCAATCAAGGTGGCCCATTACAAAGAAACAAAATTTACGAGTCGTTTTTTGACACTTGACAGAAGTGAGGTTAAGAATATACTTCAAAATATGTAAATCTATCCGATGAAATTTGCTCTTTTTAATTTAAATCAAAACATTTATCCCAGAGTCTATGCATATACGATTTTTTCCTAAAGACTGCACGAAATGATGCTAAAATTTTAGGTATAAAATACCAAAATATAATGATATCGAACTATTGTTATACAGGGTGTGTCAGTAAGGTGTCAGGCTTTAATAGCACCTAAACTATCAAAGATAGGGAAAAAAGTGTTATACAAAAGTTAAATGGTTTGTTAGGACGCATAACCTAAAAATATTTTAAAATCTACAGGGTGGTCCTAAAAAGTGGTACTGATTAATAAAAAAGAAAATTAAATGGGACACCCAGTATAATTTTCCAGAATATGATTTAATAGAATAAGGACTTTGCAACCATCTTAAAATTTTTAAACTAAAATGCAACGTTGCCAAGTAATTAATTTTTTTCCGAAATTTTAGTAATTTTAAGGGTATCGTAAAAAAATCATAGTAACCTGTGGATTACCCCTAGGCAAATATAATTTACATTGTGGGTACTTTAAGGTACAATATATTGATCGATAATAATGTTTTTTAAATCTCTTATACAGAGCGTTCGGTATAAGTTGGACAATTCGATAGTTTTAAAAATGCTTTATTTCAATTTTTTTAAATGGGACCCCACTAATTTTTTTAGGCAAAAGGATGTATCTTTCGAAAACCTTACTTTTTTGTTAAACATGTCATATATCTAAATATCATAGTTTTTGAAATATTTTAGGATTTGTCTTAACTTAGGGTAAAAAAGGAAAGTTCTAATTGAACAATTTGGTCAAGATTGCTTTGAAACAAAAAATAAATAACTTTCTTTGTCACAGCAGTGTCATTGTAAAATTATTTCGCCAACATTTTGTGCTTTATAACTGTTTAAATTTTAGTTTCCTGAACTAACTTTATCATAACTCATATTTTTCTATTTCGATAAAGTTAGTTCGGGACACTAAATTTTAAACAAAAATGTTAGCGAAATAATTTCGCAATGACAGCTGTGATAAAGAAAATTATTTATTTTATGTTCCAAAGCAATTATGACTAAATAGTTTAATTAGAACTTTCCTTTTTTACCCTGATTTAAGGCAAATCCTAAATATTTCAAAAACTTTAATATTTAGATATATGACATGTTTAATAAAAAAGTAAGGTTTTCGAAAGATAAATTCTTTTGCCTAAAAAAATTAGGGGTGTCCCATTTAAAAAAATTTAAATAAAGCATTTTTAAAACTGTCGAGTTGTCCAACTTATACCGAACGCTCTGTGTAAGAGATTTAAAAAACATTGTTATCGATCAATATATTGTACCTTAAAGTACCCACAATGTAAATTATATTTGCCTAGGGGTAATCCACAGGTTACTATGATTTTTTTACGATACCCTTAAAATTACTAAAATTTCGGAAAAAAATTAATTACTTGGCAACGTTGCCTTTTAGTTCAAAAATTTTAAGATGGTTGCAAAGTCCTTATTCTATTGAATCATATTCTGGAAAATTATACTGGGTGTCCCATTTAATTTTCTTTTTTATTATTCAGTACCACTTTTTAGGACCACCCTGTAGATTTTAAAATATTTTTAGGTTATGCATCCTAACAAACCATTTAACTTTTATATTACACTTTTTTTCCTATCTTTGATAGTTTAGGTGCTATCAAAGCCCGACACCTTATTGACACACCCTGTATATTGACCCAACTAAAGATTTGTGCACAGAAGCATTTCTTATTTCAAAAATCTCCAGTTTTCCACCCATTTCTAGACAATTACTACAAGAATTAATGGTGCAATGAACGTTTTTACTAACCTTGGTTGATTTCTTGCCATGAAAATATTTGTCCACCGTGATATTTTCTAATAAATTTTGAACGGGGATTCAACCCCAATCGACCTTAAAACTTATATTATACGCAACAGATATAAAAAAAATAACTGGTAAATCTTCCTTAAATAGTGGAAAAAGAAGTTAATTACTTAAAACCAAATAAAACAGAAGAAAACATTTTTCGAAAAAAAATTAATTCTAAGAAATGGTTTTAAGGTTAGGTAAGTATGTTTTTCGTTTTGTTTTGCACAGGAAAAAAGGGTTTGTTCAAGTTTATTACGAGAGCAGGCAAAGGCCATAATTTAGAAAAATAAATTGTCCATTTTTATTAACAAATATATCGATCTTTGTCTGTTATTCTGCTTTTGCAGGCCGAATGTGAGAAAGATAGATATATTCAAAGTGATTTTGGGTAAATATAAAAAATAAATGAACAAGGCTCATTTGTTTGGCACTTTTTTCTCCATTTTCTTAAGACTTCATATTATCCATGTTTCTATGAAAATTTTCCTGAATACGTCGGCAGTATTATAAAAAAGGGAGGGCAGAAAAGCAGTAAAAAGGGCTGTGCAAAGCGAAGAAACGTCTTACGCGCAATTTAGCATTTTTAATTAGTGCGGTAGCTAGGGCGAAGATTTATATTTTTAAGTTGGCCGCCCTGATGATAGGGGGAAACAATGGAAGCACGTCAGGGGCACATAAATAATGTTTGCGATTCCGATTAACAAAGGGACTTTTTCCCCGCAAAAAACTGGCATCAGTTTATTAAAAAGGTAAGCACGACTAATTTTGAGGAAATAATTGATTTTGGCATAAATTGCACTAACTCTAGTCTATTTCAAAAAAGTGTAGAATAATAAAAGCTCATTAGGTATGCAAAGGGTCTACAAAATAACCCAACGAACTGTTAAGCCACTTTCATAATTTGGCATTGATTTCATTGCAAAATTCTTTCTTTTTATCAAGTGCAGGTAGTACCACACGGGTTTGGGCCAATTTATGGGTTCTGCCTATTGTTATCCATAACACTGAAAATGGTGTGACAAAGGCGTGTATTATGTACATAGTTTTAGGTACACTTATTTTTTATTAAACATTATAAAAAAAAATACAAAATACAAAAAATTCTATTCTTCGTCATCTGAGGAACTGTCATCTCCTCTTGACGTTATAATTAACGGACTAGGATCTTCATTGATTTAAATTTTAAGCGAGGCTAGGCCTATAACTCCTCTTAATTATTGATAAAACATTAGCTAAAAACTAGTACATTAAGTTCGTGTTGTGTGAGGGGTTTGAACCTGGGTCCCTCATTGTCGTGGTAGCCTGTATGAACCTGCCTGGGGTTGTGGTTGGTGGGAATGACGGATTAACGGGTTCTGGCTTTGTTCTGCTATGTTGAAGTAATTGTTGCTGGTGTTCGTGATGTAGTCTTGGATCGTTTCCATTTTAAGGTCTCTGTGTAATGTGGTATTACGTACAAACCATGGTGCGTTAGTTATTATTCGTAGCAATTTGTTTTGATATGTTTGTATTTTGCTTTTCCCCGTCATGCAGAGTGTTGACCATGATGGGTCGACGGTCCGATCGATCAAGTGGTCAAGCTTCCACATTTTCTCCTCTTCTAATGACATGATGGACTGCTTTTCGCCAGTTCTCTGGTGTCACTTCCTTAATGGCTTGATCAAACAGTAGCTTAACGTCTTTCATTTTGAATATCGTGTTGTGTCTTGCTACAAATCCTTTCACTTTTGTCCATATACCTAAGTTCTATAGGATTTAGTTCTCAATGATATGGCGGTATGTGCAGCACAGTTACATTATGTTTTTCAGCGATATCTTCCACGGCATATTTCATAAAACAACGTTTGTGTAAATTTGCTATAGCTAATAGTTCCTTCTATATCAAATTATCTTAATGCACAAAATGTGCGCTTATGGCCGACACCGAAATTGGACCGAACTGGACGGAATTTCCTATTTTATTATTCTACACCTTTCTGAAATAGACTATAAATAACGATTCATAGTTTGCTATTAAAAAAATACCTACCAACAAACCGTTATTGGAACTGACAAATGTTACATGTAACGATTTTTTTTAAAACGAATACACCATATAACCCAATATAGAAAAATAAAACTTTTTGGAGTCGAAGTTTTTTTTGTATGTTATAGAAATGTAATTATCACACCATTTTGATGTCAAAAAAGAAGTAGCATTTTACTGTTGTGGTATTAGTCGTGTCAAATAAAGCTCTAGTAACCGATACCACAAATTATCCATTTTCAAAATCCTAATTCAATATAAAATTACCACCATTCAACTTTGAACACAATAATATTCTTATATTATTTTCGCCGCACACTCCCCATTTATTGTTTTGTTCCTTTTTTCGATGACAAGGCTCAATTTCGCCGTTTTACAGTTGTATATTATTCCGTATTCCTACTTTCGCATGTCTTTATTACGGAGGTATTGTATTTCAGACATCAACATTTTTTTATAAGCAGGTTACATTTTGGATTGTTAGCGCTTTTTAGGTTTTGACAGCCTTTTTGTGATTTTCTTATTTGTCTTGTAACAAGACGTGAAGCCATCATGATATAAATCGTTAAAGAAAAAGAAAAATACTCCTTATACCGGGTGTTGCATCGTCGAGCGGGACATAGGAAATCCCATGTAATTTTAAATGGGGTCAATTGTTGGCTTCCCTAATTATTTTAGAGAAAAATTCTATTTAGGTTTATTAAAGAGCACTAAAACCCACATTCAAAAGAATAACTTTAGATATTTTTGATGAGCCCGTTTACGGGTTATCGCCGATTTCTTTTTAACTATTTCTCCTTTTTATGGCCCCGTATTTGCGGGCACCAGTCAAGGTAAAAGATGACTGTCAAATAAAGTTGTCATTTTGAAATGTGTGCTTTATTGTTATAAAAACTCGTACATCGAAAATATTAAAGGTGTATTTATGAGTACAAATTAATCTGAATAAAACTAAAATAAAGTATCCAATTATAAGGTTAATTATGACATTTAACATGTTTCAATATTTTACTAATTAATAGGTAGGTAGATACTATTAAATTGTTAGAACTTTAGGATTTAAGATATTCCTCCATTGACTGCTAGACAATAACCGAGGCGATCATAAAATTCTCTTCATACATTCGCTAGTTGGTAAACTGATATTCTATTGCATTCGGCAGAAATAGTATTTTTTAACTCGTCTAGATTTGGGTATTTTTATATTTGTATATCCTGTTTTTTAAATGGCCCCAGAGAAAAAAATTATTTGGCGATAAATCAGGAGACCTGGCTGGCATATCTCTTCTTTGTTCCTGCCTTTCTTCACATCTGCAGTTATTTATTACAGTGCCTTTTGTCTCAAATTTCTTGATAGTCCTTTCGACTGTAGATTTTGCAGGTATCGGTCTATTCGGATACAGAGCAGCAAACATGTCTGACACATTTTGATAACTATTTCCTTGATAATACCATTTAATCATCGATTTTTTTTCTTCAGAAGTGTAATTCATGGCTAATATTTTCGATGTACGAGTTTTTATAACAATAAAGCACGCATTTCAAAATGACAACTTTATTTGACAGTCATCTTTTACCTTGACTGGTGCCGGCAAAAACAAAAAGGAGAAATAGTTAAAAAGAAATCGGCGATAACCCGTAAACGGGCTCATCAAAAATTTCTAAAGTTATTCTTTTGAATGTGGGTTTTAGTGCTCTTTAATAAACCTAAATAGAATTTTTCTCTCAGAAAATATGCTCGGGGGGGCTCAGTGGGCGTAAGTGGGATATTTTTTTCTAGAGAAAGGGACAGTCGGGACTACATGTATTTCATGATATTGTATCTAGTAAAGAATGCGGAAAAGCGCCGCAGGCGAAAATGTTCGGGGCCACGCCCAAAGTTCGTTTAAATTCACCTAACTACTATTAAATTTCGAAAATTAAATTATCACCTCCCCCCCTCTGCATGGTTGGATTAAATTTGTTTTTGAAAATGTTTTTTTTTTACTTTTTTTTTGATATTTCTAGCTGGCTCTTTATTTAAAAAAAAACATTGTTTATATATTTGTGAAAAATATTGGTGTCAATCCAAAATTTTAACATAAAACGTATGTATGACTCTAACCAGGGTTTTTTGGGCTAGGTTTTTCATGATTAAAAATAAAATAAATATCGCTCACCACGCCAAAATTGATGATTTTTTCAGAAATCATTATTTTAGGAGCATAGATCTAAGAGCAGTTTTTGGTGCAAATGCTTAGGTTTTGAAATACCCCTTCTTAAGTGCCGTTTTGTATATTTATAATAAAGCATTCTCGCTTCTTCCAGCAGTATTTTTTTTATTATAAATTATCACACTTTTTGCATAAAACATGTTTCAATTAAAATTTTTACTTTAAGTTTTCTCTTTAAAAATAAATACCTATTTTTTTTGTTTTTGTTGTAAAAATATTTTTTTTAATTGGGATATATTTTTGTTGATTTAAAATAGTTCTAAAAAGGGAAAACGGAACAGACAAGTATATAATAGAAAAATACTATAAAATATTATTCTTTTTACTCGTTTTCCTATAAAATTGCATCATAAATCAATAACTAAGACGATATGCTTCCGAGACCTTAATCTCTATATAAAACAGGACTTTTAGAAGGAAAAGTTTAAAAATTAAACGTTTCCTACAAGACCTTTGTAATCTAAGCCAAGATTATATTATTTAAAGATTTAAATTAAAAGTCCAAGCGTGAGACGAAAAATTAGGTTGCACTTAGACTTTTAGACCCGAGCTCCTAGGCTCTGCCGCCCCCCCCCCCTAAATACGCCACTGATTTACATGTCTAACGGTTCAAAAACTTAAATCTCATGGGAATCAAATGATTAAATCAATTTTGACCACTGGACAATAAACAAATTTTCCTCAACATTTAAAATAATTTTTTCCTAAAACCGTCCAATCTTACAGAAAACTGAAATACAATGCGGTTTTACTGATAAAAATCACGTATAACGGAAGCGAAGTATTCATTCCACCGAATTAAATAATCGAGAGCGCTGCTAATGGTCTTTTGATTTCGAAGAAATTGCATTGAAATAGTAGAAAACCATTCTTTTCGTGGTTCCATTCAATTGCACATATTGACATGCCCGTATTGTGACGTTTTAGTCAAAATAGGTAAAGTCCTAGAGTGCCTATTATAATATTTCGTTTCCTATTATGCATAAGTTTTAAGAGGATTGTAACGAGAAGTCAATTGGCGGAAATGTGACAAAGATTGACACTTTATACCTCATTATTTTTTAAAGAATTTAAAATTTGCATGTAACCGTACTTTTTGCTTTTGATTTCAAGTCGAGATATGTAATTTTCGCTTTTGAATCGTATCCCAGAAAAAATTGAGTTGTAAAGAACAACCGTTACAGTAAGTTTTATTTACTGGTCATTTTTTTCTCTCTGGAGCTTTTAGTTGGATGGGCGGAGTTGTCGTTAGATTGACGAATAAAGAAACTTATGCCAATCTCGATGAATTTTTCACTTCGTGGAGATCTGATAATTATATGTTATTGTTGGCGGAGAAGTTGAAAAAAAATTTTTACCAGTAACGATGCAAAAAATAAACTTCAAGGAATCAGGGGACAGGGGATGATGCCTTTGTGAGAGTAAGCCATTGACTTGACTCACATCAAAAATATAAGGAAGGAAAGAAAATATTAGGAATAGGAGGAAACCAAATCTTTATTTTATTGTATGTTAAGAAGCGGCCACCCATTTTTATTAATATTAAATGAATTATAATTTTTCTACAGGTTTGATGGCTGCGAAGAGGAGCCTAAGAAATTAGAAACTCGGGTCTAGAAGTCTAATTGCAACCAAATGTTCCGTCTCGGACTCTTAATTTAAATTTTTAAATAATGTTTTCTTGGCTTAGATTACAAAGGTCTTGTAAGAAACGTTTAGTTTTTACTTATCCTTGTAAGAGTCCTGTTTTATATAGAAATTAAGGTTTCGGGCACATATTGTTTTAGTTATTGATTTATGATGTAATTTTAAAGGAAAACGAGTAAAAAGAATAATATTTTATAGTATTTTTCTATTATAATATACTTGTCTGTTTCGTTTTCCCTTTTTTAGAGCTATTTTAAATGAACAAAAATATAACCAAATGTAATAAAATATTTTTACAACAAAAACAAAAAATTATTAGGTATTTGAACGGCAGTAGAGTTTTGGACTTGCATTGTCTTTATTTGTTTAGAATCACTACGTTTATTTTTAAAGAGAAAAATTTAAGTAAAAATTGTAATTGAAACATTTTTTATGGAAGAAGTGTGATAATTTATAATTAAAAAAATAGTGCGGAAAGAAATGAGAATACTTTATTATGAATATACAAAACGGCACTTAAGAAGAAGTATTTTAAAACCTAAGAATTTGCACCAAAAGCTGCTCTTAGATCTACGCTCCTAAAATACATGATTTCTGAAAAAATCATCAATTTTGGCGTGGTGAGCGATATTTACTTTATTTTTAATCATGAAAAACCGAACCCGAAAAATGCTGGTTAGAGTCATTCATACGTTCTATGTTAAAATTTTAGTTTGACACCAATATTCATATTTTTCACATATATAAAAAAAAAATTTAAATAAAGAATAGAAATATCAAAAAAAAAGTACAAAAACAAATTTAATCCAACCATGCAGAGGGGGAGAGGTAATAATTTAATTTTCGAAATTTGATAGTAGTTAGATCAATCTTAAACAAACTTTGGGCGTCGCGACGCCCAAAAAAATGTGCGCCTGCGGCCCTTTTCTGCCTTTTATACTAGGTACAATCAGAGCTGTGAGTAACTTAAGTAACTAGATACTTTTTAGTATCTTAGTTCTTTTTGGAATCATGCCAAAAGTAACTATAACTTCGTTACTTTTGAAAAGTAACTTGTATCTAGTTACTTTTTAGGAGTAACTATACACTTAAAAAGTAACTAGATACTTTAAAAGTAACTAAGATGCTTTTAAAGTAACTATAAGTTCCTTTTAAAGTAACTAAGTTCCTTTTAAAGTAACTAAGTTACTTTTAAAGTAACTAAGTTATTGTTTTACTAAGGTAAGTTAGCACAACATTCTATAATTATTTTTTTATTGGGGGTTGGGGGTAGTAAGGACTATTAGTCGTACATCACGATTAGTAAGTAAGAGTGGGAAAGTATGTAGATCGTATATAGGTGCATGTAGGAGGTAATTTTTGTGTTTGTTAAGAAAATCAATGAAAGGGAAAAAGACATGTCCTCTTAGATGAGAGTTTTGAAAGATTGGTACTTTTAAAAGCCAACGGGGCATTTTAAAAACGTTATGAAATTTGTTGGTTCTTTATAAAATTTCCTAGTATATTTGGATTTGTTACTTCATTTAAATTTATTTAGTTTTGTTACTTATATTTATTTAATTGCTTTTTTGTTACTTATATTTTCTTTCTACTTGTATTAGAAATGTATTAAGTTTGTAAGTATAATAAATTCGTATTCGTTATACACTTTTCATTTACATGTTATCACTACCTGGTAAATTTATGGTATCTAGTTCAAAAGCATCTTAGTTACTTTTAGAGTTTCGTAGTTACAATTAAAATAACTAGTTGCACAAAAGTATCTTAGTTACTTTTAGAGTATCGTAGTTATAATCAATGTAACTAGTTACTTCTAAATTATCGTAGTTACAATTAATGTAACTAGTTACTGTAAAAGTATCTTAGTTACTATAACTAGTAACTAAGTAACTAAGAACCAAGTTACTTTTAGGTAAAAGTAACTATTCCTTATAAGTATCTAGATACATTTGTGCAAAAGTATCGAAAAAGTAACTAGTTACTTTCCTGAAGTAACTTTCACAGCTGTGGGTACAATAGGTTTACCCTTATGTTTTGTAATTTCACATATGCTGGTGAAAACTGAAAACAATATGAATTTTAATAGGAATTCTATATGAAAATTAGTCAGGTTTAGTAAATTTTATTAAATTTCTTTAGATTTTAAGCATCTTTGTATCTTATTATTTTAGAAAGCCCTCAGGTACAGTTCACATTTCTTTTTAATTTAATACGCTTTAGGACACACTTTAAAAGCCTCTTTTGAGTGGGAAGGTTGTTTTTGAAGATATTACGATCAAAATAAAATTACACCATTAGACCTGTTTTGTATTTTAAAACGATAATTTTAATTAAATTTACGACAAAGCCTTATCTACCCCATTTTTTTTACCGAAATACCATTTGGGGTGGCTTGTTTCTTCTCCGGAACAATATTCATGGCGGCGCCCGGTTAATATAAGGCGTTGCCCTTAGGGAAATTAAGGAAGTAAAATTAGCATTTAGAAAAAAGTGTGCGTAACCTTCCCTTATATTTCATGGAAAATATTAAGATGCCGCAGCGTTTATGTGTATCACTACCGCTATCCTGTCAAGATCCAAATCGAAAATTACTTTTTGCTTGTTTCTCTTTTACTGCCGTCTTCTTTTGTGCGAGCATCTCTGTAAATAAATATGAAAAGCAAATAAGTAATATTATCTAATAAAATTTTTAAGAACGCAACGCGCCCCTCTTCGCTTCCTTTCTAATTATCTTTTTGAAATCCGATTTTTAAAAAGTTTTGAATAAGCATGGATTTGTTAAAATAATAAAAACTCACTTCTCACGGGCTAGAAAGAGATGCTGAGACCAGTGGCGGCACGTCAGCAAAACCTAGAAGTAGTGCTATATATCAAAATAAAAATTAGCAAACATTACCTACTTTTTTTATACAATCTAAAAAATGGGATCTCCAAAAATGTTCAATTTTTCCTTCACCATACCAAATTACGAAACAAGAAGCGAGTATTGTTTTACCATCAGATTTGTCAGATTACTCCGCGCCCCCCGTTCGTTTATTATTTTAGAGGACAAAAATAAATCTGAATGTCGTTCGTTTATCATATCGAAGAGCAAATGGAGGTACATATTTTTCGTCGGAGAATTTCAACAGATTATAAAAATGAAATTTTCGAAAGGCGCGAATATTTAAAATATAATGGTTGGCCTTGTTTGAGGGATGAAGGTAACCTTACCTTTCGTTAAATTTGCCAAGATTATTTTTTATTGCACTTTACAAATAATATGATATATGAATCCGACCAAATTTTTTTCTTTAAACTTGTTTACATAAAATTTTACAAAATTTTTAGATTAGAAAGTAAAAATAGAAACCATCAAGAACGTTCGGTAAGTACGAAGTCGTCTGAATCCTCCGTGATCACATGATCTAAAAATTTCATCGCTTTCGTCTCATCTGCGAGATAAAAACCGAACTTGCTTAATATTCGAGGGGAGGCAAGTGATGAATCTTCAAACCTTCTACACCGTTATACAGGGTGTGTCAGTAAGGTGTCGGGCTTTAATAGCACCTAAACTATCAAAGATAGGGAAAAAAGTGTAATACGAAAGTTAAAGGGTTTGTTAGGATGCATAACCTAAAAATATTTTAAAATCTACAGGGTGGTCCTAAAAAGTGGTACTGATTAATAAAAAAGAAAATTAAATAGGACACCCAGTATAATTTTCCAGAATATAATTCAATAGAATAAGGACTTTGGAACCATCTTAAAATTTTCGAACTAAAATGCAACGTTGCCAAATAATTAATTTTTTTCCGAAATTTTAGTAATTTTAAGGGTATCGTAAAAAAATCATAGTAACCTGTGGATTACCCCTAGGCAAATATAATTTACATTGTGGGTACTTTAAGGTACGATATATTGATCGATAACAATGTTTTTTAAATCTCTTATACAGAGCGTTCGGTATAAGTTGGATAATTCGACAGTTTTAAAAATGCTTTATTTCAATTTTTTTAAATGGGACCCCACTAATTTTTTTAGGCAAAAAGATATATCTTTCGAAAACCTTACTTTTTTGTTAAACATGTCATATATCTAAATATCATAGTTTTTGAAATATTTTAGGATTTGTCTTAACTTAGGGTAAAAAAGGAAAGTTCTAATTGAACAATTTAGTCAAGATTGCTTTGGAACAAAAAATAAATAATTTTCTTTGTCACAGCTGTCATTGCAAAATTATTTCGCCAACATTTTGTGCTTAATTACTGTTTAAATTTTAGTTTCCTGAACTAACTTTATCATAACTCATATTTTTCTATTTCGATAAAGTTAGTTCGGGACACTAAATTTTAAACAAAAATGTTAGCGAAATAATTTTGCAATGACAGCTGTGATAAAGAAAATTATTTGTTTTTTGTTCCAAAGCAATTATGACTAAATAGTTTAATTAGAATTTTTCTTTTTTACCCTGATTTAAGACAAATCCTAAATATTTCAAAAATTATAATATTTAGATATATGACATGTTTAATAAATAAGTAAGGTTTTCGAAAGATAAATTCTTTTGCCTAAAAAATTTAGGGGGGTCCCATTTAAAAAAATTAAAATAAAGCATTTTTAAAACTGTCGAGTTGTCCAACTTATACCGAACGCTCTGTATAAGAGATTAAAAAAACATTGCTATCGATCAATATATCGTACCTTAAAGTACCCACAATGTAAATTATATTTGCCTAGGGGTAATCCACAGGTTACTATGATTTTTTTACGATACCCTTAAAATTACTAAAATTTCGGAAAAAAATTAATTACTTGGCAACGTTGCATTTTAGTTCAAAATTTTTAAGATGGTTGCAAAGTCCTTATTCTATTAAATCATATTCAGAAAAATTATACTGGGTGTCCCATTTAATTTTCTTTTTTATTATTCAGTACCACTTTTTAGGACCACCCTGTAGATTTTAAAATATTTTTAGGTTATGCATCCTAACAAACCATTTAACTTTTATATTACACTTTTTTTCCTATCTTTGATAGTATAGGTGCTATCAAAGCCCGACACCTTATTGACACACCCTGTATATAGCATGCCATTGTTATCATCATAGCAACCAACTACTTTAATATGATGTTTTAATATTCCTGGAACCATGGTTGCGACGATTTAAATCAAATGATTTAAATCAACTGATTCATGATATTATCGCGAAGTTTTAAGATAGTCTTGGCTATGGACATAATAAAAAATCACTCACAGAGAGGCTATTAGTAGGGAACAATAATGCAGTAATGATTCCCATCATTTGTTAGTTGAAGATACAATTTTTCACTTTTATGCTACCTACCATGACTGCAGCAAATTATTACAGGTAGGAAAAATTATAAACAGCGTACCCACTAATAGTAACAAACAAGTTCTTACCGTAGCTTTGGATGGTATGCACCCCCCCCCCCCCTGACCATAGGGGCTCGGGTCTAATTAACTAAAATTAAACACTTAATTTAAATCTTTAAATAATGTATTCTTGGCTTAGACTACAAAGGTCTTGTAGGAAACGTTTAGTTTTTAAACTTTTCCTTCTAAAAGTAATGTTTTATAATAGAGATTAAGGTTTCAGACGCATATTGTTTCAGTTGTTGATTTTTGATGCAATTTTAAAGGAAAACGAGTAAAAAGAATAATGTTTTATAGTATTTTAACCCAATGCAATAAAATATTTTTACAACAACCAAAAAAAAAATAGGTATTTATTTTTAAAGAGAAAAATTAAAGTAAACATTTTAATTGAAACATGTTTTATGGAAGAAATGTGATAATTTATAATAAAAAAAATAGTACGGAAAGAAACGAGAATGTTTTATTATAAATATACATAACGGCACTTAAGGTGTATTTCAAAAGCTAAACATTTGCACCAAAAACGCTCTTAAATAACATAATTTCTGAAAAAATCATCAATTTTGACGTGGTGATCCATATTTACTTTATTTTTAATCATAAAAAACCGAGCCCAAAAACGCTGGTTAGAGTAATACATACGTCTTATGTTAAAATTTTGGATTGACACCAATATTTATTATTTTGAAAATAATATAATTTTTTTTTTAAATAAAGAGCCAGCTGCTAGGAATATCAATAAAAAGTAAAAAAAAACATTTACACAAACAACTTCAATCCAACCATGCAGAGGGGGAGAGGTAATAATTTATTTTCGAAATTTGATAGTAGGTGAATTTTAAACGAACTTTGGGCGTGGCTCTGAAAACTTTTCGCCTGCGGCGCTTTTCCGCTTACGGTACAATATCATGAAATACATGTAGTCCCGACTGTCCCTCTCTCCAGAAAAAAAAAATGTATTACTTACGCCCACTGAGCCCCCCCCTTCCCCCGTGCATATTTTCTGGCTACATGTTAAAAGATGTTTTGAAATCAATAAAATCAAAACAATTAAATCTTCGTGTAGCAAGTAAATAATATTCCTCTTTATTTGTCTAGTTTATCTTTCTAGGTTTATAAGGTAAAAAAGAAACCACATTTTAGTGGCGTACTTATCTGCAATTTATGGCACAAGGCGAGCTTACAACCCCCCGTTTCAGGCGCTTTTTCTTCCTTATTTGCTTTTTAACAGCTGTTTTAAATATTTTATAATACATAATAAAACCTGCATAAAACGAGATATTTGGTAATGGAAGTGCCGTTATTTGACTTCTGTGAAAATAATTTTTGGCATCTGTGCGATGAGAGCGTTTTGTATTTGTTTTTTGGTATAAATAGGCTGCCAAAAACCATATACTGAGGAGGGGTTGAAGAGCCTTATTCTATACCACCGTGACGCGCATCGTTTCCTGGCTTATCTTATCTGAATTATGAATTTTATTAAGGGTTTCACAAGAACTTCTAGTTTGGCCGATGATATTTTATAAATATATTTTAAAGTTTCAATTATATAGGTTTAAATTAAATTATCCGCCATGCAGAACTTAAAAATAGAAACATTACGGCTATTTCTGTTAATTTCTTATTTTTCCATTAAAATTAGAAACGGGGTGCCCCGATATTGTTTTCAAAATCTCCACGGATGCCGCGCCACTTTCTCGTGAAATTCGTTTTTATATTTTGTATATAAAAAAAAGAAATTTTATAGCCATCGCCAGACGCAACAGTTGACTCATCGACTACTGCTTTTAATTAAAAATACATGTTGCCCCAAGTAATATCAAAAACAGTAGTTTTCTGATGAAAATTTTAATAGAGTTGCACGGAGCGATATTTGTGTCGTTGTTAGACACTCTTGAGCATCCCAGCACTTCTAACAAACTTATAGAAATAAGATCTTTTCTTAGACATAACATTTTTTTAAACTCATTGGCGTACGGATTTATAGGGGTTTTAAAATAATAATTTAAATAGTAATAAAGTACCTTTCGCGATTATTTTATTTCAAAACTAATATCAAGTCGATTTGGCATCCCTCGAAACGACCACCTACAAAATTTCAATAAACTGTCATAACCAGTGGAGTACGTATGACCAATTTTATTTTTATTTCTTTTTTAAAATATTTACATTTAAAATACGCGCGACACAGAACAAGCAGGTAATTACAAAAAATGTTTAAATGCTTCATCTAAAAAAAAGCAGTGGCGTACTGTATTTTCTACTATAAAATTTAATTTGTAATGTAAAAAGTTAGAAAACATTCAAATACGCAAGCCAGTGACAAAAAACATGTTTATATGGCCAACTGATTCAGATTTTCGTATTTCTGCCTATTTCTATTATTTTCTAATTTTTTAAAGCCGGTAACCAAAAATACATTTCAGCAGAATAATACATTAAATTGGCAGTTTAGAAAAATACCTAAATTCTATTCTGCAAAAGGCCAAATATAAGAAAGATAGATATATTCAAAGTGATTTTGTGTAAATATAAGAAATGACATAAATCGACAACTATGTTACAGAGTAGTTTGGTTACTTTGTAATTGACCGCTGTGATTGGTTCGTTTTATATCCTATAACTATAGTTTATTTCAGAAAGATGTAGAGTAATAAAATGGGAAATTTCGTCCAGTCCGGCACAATCTCGGTGTCAGTAAATCTTGTGCATTAAATTATTTATAACTATAACCAAAGAAAAAAAAGAAAATACTTTGATAAAGGAACTATTAGCTATAGCAAATTTATACAAACATCGTTGCCGTGAAAGATATAGCACCGCCATGTCATTGCGAACTAAATCCTATTGAACTTATATGGGCGCAAGTGAAAGGATTTGTAGCAAGACACAACAAGGCTTTCAAAATAAAAGACGTTAAGCTACTGTTTGATCAAGCCCTTAAGGAAGTTACACCAGAGAACTGGCGAAAAGCTGTCCAATCGATCGGACCGTCGTCCCGTTCATTATAACGTTAAGAGAACATGTCAGTTCCTCAGATGACGAAAAATATTATGATTTTTTATAATTTAATATCTGTATAATGC
This sequence comes from Polydrusus cervinus, assembly GCA_935413205.1. NCBI lineage: Eukaryota > Metazoa > Arthropoda > Insecta > Coleoptera > Curculionidae > Polydrusus > Polydrusus cervinus. The sequence continues at coordinate 26,779,901 of OW284513.1, forward strand.
ATTTTTTGTATTATGTATTTTTTTATGTTTAATAAAAAATAAGTGTACTTAATACTATGTACATAATGCACGCCTGTATCAAACCATTTACAGTATTTGTGAATAGATAACAATAGGCCAAACCCATAAATTTACCCAAACCCGGGTGGTAGGTACTACCTGCACTTAATGAAAATAAAGAATTTTGCAATGAAATCACGGCCAAATTATGAAAGTATCTTTAATATTCGTTGGGTCACTCTGTAGTCCCTTTGCATACCTAATGAGCTTTTATTACTCTACACCTTTCTGAATTAGACTATAGAATGGATATGAAATTATATCCGTTCAGTCCCCCCACTTATTCAATTACTTTAGGGTCAAGGAAACCGCAAATATTCATGTGGAAGCAGAAAAACTACTATTCCGCATTCTAACTTAGCTTTGTGTTGTTCAGTCAACGACAATTGCACGCGGCAAAGTGCTACTTTTCGCACCCATAAGGAGATATATTTAGGCTATAAATTCGCAAATAAATACCGATGTTAACAGTACTACCAACGTTTAAAATATTGTTTTGTTATTTACCTTGATCTCAAAAAAATACAGTTCGTTATAACAGAAACACACGCTGGCACCCTCAGGGCAGGTGACAGACTCCCGACACAAAGCCGGCAATCGGCACATGCTATTTTTTATACCAAAACCCTCAAAAATGATTGCATAGGGCTGGGCTCTGTGCTTTCCACTTTTTAGATCTTTTTTTGACGTCTCACAATAAAATATCTGCACGGAACGTTGGCGAGGACTTGTTTTTTTACCGGAAAACAAAGAAAATAATATTTGGTACGGCGTTCAGTGACAGCCTTCGTTAAAAGATATCATTGAAAAAGGGGGTTGTTTTATTTTTAAACGGGGGTAGAAGAAAGGCTCGTGCTCTGCGCGCTCTGTGCGGTTTCGCGCTAATGAATTTTTTGGTGAACGAGGGAAAAGGGTAATAAATTACGTTTTCGGGTTTTTTGATGAGAAATTAGTTTTTTCGCTATTCTGGCTTACGACCTTTTTATTAAGGGGTAACATTATAAACCTATGCAGGGGTTCTTTATGATTAAAGATGGATTTAAAAATATTATAAAAGAAATTAAAGTTTGACCTAGAAAATGTTCCACCGACAATTTTACTTTTTATGTCTTCAACAAATTGAGATAAATTGATTTATTGTGTTTCTTTTTAATGACAGTAGTAATATTATGGTAAGAGTTAGTGGCGTAACTAGAAAATATGCTCAGGGGGGGGGGGGGATACAGTCGGGACTACATGTATTTTATGACATTGTACTCAGTGAAGGTGGAAAAGCGCCCAAGGCGAAAAAATTTCGAGGCCACGCGCAATTCGTTTAACATTCACCTAACTACTATTAAATTTCGAAAATTAAATTATTACCTCTCCCCCTCTGCATGGCTGGATTAAATTTGTTTTTATAATGTTTTTTTTAAATTTTAAATTAAAAATAAATTAATTATCGCTCACCACGCCAAAATTGATGATTTTTTCAGAAATCATGTATTTTAGGAACGTAGATCTATGAGCAGTCTTTAGTGCAAATGCTTAGGTTTTGAAATACTCCTTCTTTAAGTGCTGTTTTGTATATTCGTAATAAAGCATTCTCGTTTCTTCCATAAAAAATGTTTCAATTATTGTTTTTTGGTTGTAAAAATATTTTATTGCATTGGGTTATATTTTTGTTGGTTTAAAATAGCTCTAAAAAAGGGAAAACGGAACGGACAAGTATAAGTATAAGGGAAAAATACTATAAAATATTATTCTTTTTACTCGTTTTCCTTTAAAATTGCATAAAAAATTAATAACTAAAACGATATGCGTCTGAAACCCTCATCTAAGTATACAGGGTGATTCACGTTGAGTGGCCTATTAGAAGATCTCGAAAACGAGTAAAAAACTTATCTTTCTAAAAATTTTATAGCAGGCATAATTGGCTTTGAGCTTAAAACATTATATTTTGACGTTTTTATTATGCCAACTTTGCTATTTCAAACGGAACACCCTATATATTTTAGCGTTTTTGATTACCCTATTAAAATCTTAATAGCTTTTGTTAATAATAATCTATTTCTATCTCTAACCGTTTTTGAGATATGAATTATAAAATAATTTTTTTGTGTAAAAACGCTCCGAAGAGAAAGTTCAGTAACTCTGAACCTAATAAAGGTAAACATTTAAAATTTTGTAAGCTTTCAAGTAATACATAGATCTTTAGTTTAAATTACTTAGGTTTCACGTTTTTTATACAGGGAATTCTAAAAATAATTGTGCCAATGTTTCCATTTAAATAAATCTGCATAAGTCAATTTTTGCAAATAGAACACCATATTTTTTAGCTTACTAACGTGTAGAAAATTAAATTTCCTATCTAAATGCCTAATATGTTACAATCCACAATTTTAGTCGTTTTGGAATTAGGAGCAATTTAAATAAAAAATCTTAAAATTTCGGTTTGTGTTAATGCGACATTATTTTTGAAAAGAAGACTTCGACTGGGATTTTCGTTTGACTTTGAAAATTAGAAATAGCTAAGCAACGAACATAGGCACTTAATACCAAACGGTAACAAAGCTCAATAACCGGAAGTAATAAAAACGTCAAAATATAATGTCTTAAAAGCTCAAAGCCAACTATGCCTGCTATCAAATTTTTAGACCTTTTTGCAAACCGGTAGCCCCCCCCCCTCCCTAAATACGCCACTGCAAGAGTACATCAAGCCCGCAGTTATGTTATGCAACTTAAACTGGCCAATTAGGGGTGCTTTACGTCAAGCCTGAGGGAGGAGTTTATTTGGCGCGTTATTTAAATTTATTTTGAAGATGTAGCGTTCCTTATTCAGATGGCGGAAACGGAAACGGTAGATTATTTCTTAAAGAAAGATGGCTAGCGAAAAATGATAAATAAAAAAGTTTCAGAGTTTTCAAAAATCATTTGCAAATGTTTGTAAACGTTCATTATCATATTTTTGGTTTTACTTTAAGAAATAATGGACCGTTTCCATAGATAAAAGCGAGAGTTGTTAAAAACGCCCGCTAATTTCTCCAAAGTATACAAACATGTGTTAAATTGTCCTAACAAATTATCAGATTTATCTTGCATAGACTTACCTGCGTGGCGAAACGCGTGTTACAAAACATAAAAAACGTTTGTCAATTGCAAGGGATCACAGGATTAGAGGCAGGTAGATGACAAGTAATTTATTGCTCGGCTTAAAATAACTCTGAAGCGATTATTTAATAAAACACCTGTGATAGTGCTAATAGCGGCAGCGAGAGTTTTTACCTGGATAAAAAAAATTGGCCCCGTTAACACCGGCAATGTCTAGTAATAAAGAACTATAAAATAGCGTATAGGGTGAGTCAACGATAGAGTAAAGGTAATTTTCTACTTTATCTTAAGAATTAGATACAATTTCGAAAAAATAGCTGTAACATTGGAACGGTTCAAATTAGAGAAAAATGGTTTTCACCTCCTTATCTTAGTTTTTTATTCTTTACAAGGGTCTCGTAAACCATAGAGAAGAAACAGAGATGGTTAAACTAGAAAAAAGTTGCGCCTTACTACGTTCTGCAACACTGTGTTTTCCAATTTAAAAAACTCTGCATCCTTCCGAAGATATTTGGGCAAAACCGAATTTTTGCGATTTCGTTTTTATTTTATTGTGACTCTATTTTAAGAGATATGTTAAAATAAAGTTTACATTCTTATTACCACTTTTTCTCCTCTATAAGTTGGTGTAATGAGATTTTTAATTCGACGTTTCGTTTTTTCAAAACCATCATCAACTTTGCTTTTTAAAATATTCGGGAAATTTTATTTTAATATTTTTAAGTTCCCCTCCTTCTTTTATTATTCAACGACGTATCACACCTAGTGTTAATAATACGTTTCGGACTTAAAAACCTATCATCAATACGGATAAGTGCAAAATCATATTGTATCTATCAACTTTCTTTTGTTTTCAAAGTCAACTAGAAATATCTTGACTCTGGACGTCGACAACAGATCATATCCAATTTTTCTTCTCTTGAATAATGTGTAATGAATGAAAAAAAGCCGTAAGGGACATTTTTGGATTATTTGACAACAGCGTATTATTTTATCGTAAAGTTGTGCCGATATGAACGATTGGCCGATTTATGAACGCAAGAGTACATCCAGCCCGCAATTATGTTATTGAACTTAAACTGGCCAATTAGAGGTACTTTAAGTCAGGGGCATGGGCGGGGTCTTGTTTGCAATCGCAAGGTGAGTTGCTTTTCTAACCGCCTTCTAAAATTTTAGCTCTACTATTTATTATTATTATAAAAATTATTGGAAATGACCACCTTCACTTAATAGGCAAGCTTCCGCCCGTTTAATTTAATTATTTTAATTAAGAACGGTGTGCCTGAGGAGAAAAACTCAAGAGACCATTTTTATGCAGAATTGACCAGGCTAATCCGAAATAATATCCACATGGAAAAATATCAGTGGCGTCCCACTTTTTCTTCTTTTTCTAAAAAATATATAACCGCTTCTTTATTTAAAGTTTTAAAAATTATTCTATTGGCGATAACGCTGAAACTAACGGAGATATCGAGCTGCGGTTTAAATAGTTTTTCTAGCAAATTTCATTTACTTTTCGATTATAGTATCATAATTATACCGTATGATTTATTTTTTCGGAGTAAAATCAAGAAATGTGTTATTATTACAAATTGCGCCCTCTAGCATTTTTTTGAGAACTATTATGGACAACTAAATACGATTGGTGATTTCTCTTCCAAACAGTCTTTAGTTTGCTAAAATTGGATAAGTCGTTTATAAGTTACAGCGATTTAAATGATTACACTTTCAACAGCTTCCTCCTCTCTTATTAAAGTCGGTACGCCAATGAGCATAAGACCAAAATGATGCATAATTGTCCAAGCTTTTTAATGGTGTTACCAAAGATATACCTTAATGTGGAATTTTCGGATATCTAATATTTTAAAATTTATTTTTCAATTACGCCCTCTTGGGGCAAAATGCGGAAATTAAAAATTTTTTCCAGGATTTTCTCACGGCCACTATAGTTATCATTTTTTTTCCCCGAGTTTCTATGCCCAGTAGTTTCCGACATACGGCCGGTGGCCATACATAATGGGACACCCGGTACAGAATGTTTCATTGCCCTCAAAAAAATAAAAATAAAGAAAGACAAGGATATTTATATGTGGCAATGGGGACCTACTGCGATCACAATTAAGAATTTGTAGTGCCTATAACAAAAAAAATATATATACAAGCAAAGTCATCATTATTTATTAAATAAAATACCAGAAAGTGAAATAAATAACTAACAATACTTAATAGCAATACACTATTTTTATAAAAATAAATCCGAGGTAATATGCAAAATTATAGAACAACAAGTTTCAACATTAGGAAATATAAAGGAGACAACACACCATCTAATGGCGATTAATGTTTTTATCATAATACAACATGTCACACAACATAGTATTAACGAAAATATTTTACAACTAGATTCACAACAAAGGAGGTTTAAAACTTGAATGTTATGTTCTTTTACAAAGAAATAAATTTTAGGTACTTACTCGCGTGCGGTAAGTGCAGTTTACCGTACTCTAAAAAATACAACATAATATAATAACACAGGCCTGCATGAAATTTGTGATGAAGTAATTTTTGTTTGTTAAGCTCAGTTTTTATATAGAAATAACTAATTAAAATACCATTGGGCTCCATCACCCACAGAATTTTATTTTTCCCAAAAAAAATATTAAAAAAATCTTATAATAGGCGTAATACATTTTAAAATAAATTTAGTGCTTTAAATTCCTTAAAGCCAGAAGCCTTAAAACTGTTTTTTTACATAATGGCAATGTTTTTGCTTCTGTTCCTGTCGGCCATTCAGTTTATTTAAAGAAAAACTATGGAAATTTAGAGGAATTACTTTTAAGAATACAATACAATACAATACAAAGATCACAACTGGGAATTGTGTGGAGATCTAAACATTTTAGGCTTTCTCTTAGGTCAGCAGTCTGCATTTACTAAATTTTCATGTTTCCTGTGCGAGTGGGATAGCAGGAACCGAGAATAGCAGGAACCAAAAATTTAATTCGCGAAAGTCTTATTGACCCTAAAAAAGTTTTACTTCCACCACTTCACATAAAACTTGGACTTATGAAACAATTTGTTAAGACATTAAACAAAGAAGGAAATTGTTTAAAATATTTGTGTAACACATTTACCGCTCTGTCAGAGGCAAAATTAAAGAAGGGAATCTTTGTAGGGCCGCAGATTAGAAGCTTGATGAAAGATAGAGAATTTGAAAATGTAATGGACGATAAGGAAAAACATGCATGGAATGCTTTTAAAGAAGTTGTACATAAATTTCTAGGGAATTATAAAGACACAAAATATGTTAAAATCGTTGAAAATATACTAGAAAAATTAAGGATTCTTGGTTGCAATATGAGCATAAAAATTCACTTTTTACATTCCTATTTGGACTATTTCCCGGAAAATCTTGGGGACGTGAGTGAAGAGCAAGGTGAAAGATTTCATCAAGATATTAAAGGAATGAAAAAAAAAGCTACCAGGGGCGCTGGAACACAAAAATGATGGCCGAGTACTGTTGGACATTGAGGAGAGATCTTCCTTTAGCTGAATATGACAGAAAAACAACATAAATATAAGCTTTTCTGAAAAAAGAAAACCGGTTTTTTAAGAAGCATAAAGAATAAACAACTATTCGAAATAGTTTCAATGTCTATATCTCGAATGTTTTTGTATTTTTCTCTTTAATATGTTATAAAACTAGCTTATAAATGAAATAAATCGTGTTTTTCTAAATTTATTGATTTTGCTGGTCACCTTACGTGATACAAAAAAACTGAAAGCAGATTTGAAATGAGTGCTATCAAATTACCAGAAAACAGTTAAAATTTTTAAATCAACTTTCAGTGTTAAAAAATGCAGGCCTGTGTAATTATAGTAATTTAATAATTGGAAAATAGAATTATGATTTTGTATGTTTGTGAAGTTATAGAGTAGGAAAATATATGCAGCTAACACATACGGAATATACCTCTTTACTGCCCTTGATGTTGCCACACTTGTAAGGTAATACACTATTAACATTTTTCTTGAATTTAAAGAAAAAAAAACAAGTTTATTATGTAGAAAAATTAATTTGCAAAAAATTGAAAGAAAAAATTCATAACAAAAATTGATTGACACGAAAAAGTTTAAAATCTTAAACAAAATATAAACAAGAAGCACTTTTTTCTATATTACTTTATCTATGTCTTTTACGAGCATACAATTTGTTAAAATTATTCTTCTTCTCTTGATGGTGATAAATAAAAATCGCCAAAGGTTTTCCGTGATGGTTTCCCGTCAACTGTGAGCTTAGGCTTACAAGCAACCATGGAAATGTAATTTTTACTATGCATCAAAAGGTTTTTTCAATTAGAAAATTAGCTTTTTAAATCGATTAAAGCAAAAGATAGGAATGCAATGAGTCGATCCACACAAACTTACATAATTACTGTTCATTTTTTATTGAATGTTAATCTTGGTTACTAAAATAGGAAACCGTAAAAATTGGAATATTTTCATTTTATTAATTGTGAGGTACAAAAATGGAAAACCAATCTTTTGCTTATACATTTTTATTAGAAGCGGATTTTACTAAAGTTTCTAGAACAAATAGAATTATTATATACTTTCATAAATAATTAAAATACCTTTTCTTTCGAGTACCAGAAAAAAGGAGGTTTCCGTTTTTTAAATCTTAGTTTGTTTGTTTAAACAACCATATCACGATGTTTGCGACGCCAGATATTCCGCATACCGCTTTTCTTGAGCTTGATAGAGTTTTTGTAATTTTTTTATTTGCCCTTTACTAATTTCCTTGCCTTCAACATCATGGGTGGGGAATCCCTAAAACAAATGAAATGTTAGATCTCATTCTTATACAGGGTGTCAGAAGTATGAAATATTGGAAATATTTAAAAAAATACTGATCGCCTGAAACTACAGGGTGATTCCTAAGTTGATATTTCTTTTTTAGCTGTGTATAGAAGGCATTAAAAGAAACATTTTCAAATACCTTTCTTCAAAAAACTTAAATATAGGCGAGATACAGAAGTAAAAAATCTAAGTAAGGGCCTGGTCATCAAAACGTAGCCTGCTATACTTTATGTTGTTTGTCTTATCTCTTATTAGTCATGCAATTTACGGGTCGGTGGTGAGTTATTTGGTAATACGCTGCGGTGTGTTTTTCTGAAGCAAATTCATTTTAAATTGGTGACACGTGAAAATGGTAAAATTTGACAACAATGAACTAGTAGATATGGTGCTAATTTAGGGTGAGTGTCGTCAAACTGCGGCTGCTGCTTCAAGATTATACGCAGAACGCTTTCCCTTGCGGACTCATCCTACACCCAGAAGTTTTCTTAATGGTATTCAACGGGCAAGTTAGGCAGGACCGTATTTGATCCATAGTGTAATAAATGAATGTAAGTACCTTATTTTTGAGTTTTTTGAAAAAAGGTATTTAAAAATGTTGTTTATTTTAATGCCTTCTATACACAGCTAAAAAAATAAGTATCAACGTAGGAATCACCCTGTAGGTATACCGGGTGGGGCATCGTGGTTGGAAACGGGAAATCCCATGCAAGTTTTCGACTGTAAAAATATTTGCTCCCCTGTTGACTTTGGAGCGGGGTTTTAGGGAGACTTGTTTAGGGTCTTTGTGTGGTGAGTGCATATGCGGAGTTTGAACAATTTTGGACAGACCGATCTTAACTTATTTGAATACGATTGCGTTTTCATTGGAATTCAACAGGTGATGCTGCGAACATCAGCATTGATTGGACTTGTCAACCTGTGATTTGTCATTGTCAAATTTAATTTGCAAACGGTACGTTTTTTAAAGAATTTTACATTGGATTTAACTAATATTTTCAAACAAAATGAACATTATTTTCAAAACGGATCTTTTAATAGAAAACGAATTATTTTACTTAAAATAAAACCTATTAAGTTAGTATTAAAATCATCAAGAATTGCTAAAAGGGGAAGAAAATATAAACAATTGTTTATAAAAAAAACTAATAATTTTATTTTAAAAAAACTGTACAATCGTTTGGACTATTGTTAATTCTTAGCTAGATGTTCAAATAAACCCCTATTTGCTGCTAAACAATAACCTAAACGATTGTAAAATTATTACTAGTAAAAATCTAATACTTTCAAATTACATCTGACAATGACAAATCACATGTTGACAAGTTCAATCAATGCTGGTGTCTGTAGCATCACCTGTTGAATTCCAATGAAAAACTAACCGCAATCCTATTCAAACAAGTTAAGATCGGGTTGTCCAAAATTGTTCAAACTCCGCATGTACACTTAACACACAGAGCCTAAAAAGTATCACTATAACCCCGCTCTAAAGTCAACAGGGGAGCAAATATTTGGACAGTCTAAAACTTGCATGGGATTTAATATGTTTCCAACCACGATGCACCAAAGTTAACCCCCCCCCCCCCTCACACACACACACACTTCTTGATTCTTCACCGGATTAATTAGGTAAGTAAGTCTGTATTTAAAAAAAAATGACTTGAGGTTGGTATCTAAAGAACGAAATGTCGAATTTGAAAACTAATAACGCCATCTTGTAGAATATATAAAAACGGCTGTGAAGAAGTATTTTTTTATTTGTTTTCCAAGTCAAAAAATGAAGGCGCAAAGAAGTGAAAACCAAAACTAAAAATTTCGGTATATTTCGAATATCTCCGAAAGTATTTGGAATATTTACATTTTTCTTTCACCAAACTATATTATTATACTGGGGAGTACAGTTTGGGGTTGTTTGCCGACTAATGGCTGAAGATGGTAAACCGCGATCGCGTAGTCTTACGTCTCCTCCCTGATCCTTGGGGCCTAGAATACTCCCCAGTTTGTCGAAAGCGACTGATTGCATCCTGTACGGTACTCTTAGCCTCACCCAAGACGTTAGCGATATATCGTATGTTTCGGCCATCGTCGTTTAGTGCCACAGCACGGGCAACAACTTCTGAAAGCATGTTTGGGCAATATTTCAAGCTTGACACTGATAATGAAATAAAGCGCTAGTTGATAGGCAACTTATCACGTTTAATTTATTTTTTTCATTAACATTGGAAAAATTAAAATGGTTTTTTTAAAAGATTATATCTTTTTAAAAAGAACCGTTATTGGGACGAATAAAAAAACAAAATGTTAAGAAAACATGCGACTTCCATATGAAATGCACTGCAATATCATCGCGCTGCCTACTTTTTCCACAGGGTGTTAAAAACGTAAGGCAAAAAAAGTATCATTTGTTGCCCTCGGTATAATATCACACATGTCAACATTTTTCTTAAATCGGAGAGCGGGTAATAATCTTAATACATGCGGCTACCATCTTTCGAAAATTTCATTAAAGATATTTTAAAATCAGAAAAGTTAACTAATATCAAAGTTGATAATAATTTTCCTTATCCGGTTTTTTTGCTGATGAGTGTATTATAACAAAGTAAAATTACACATATTGTCTTTTTAAAGTTAGATGCTATTGCTGTTTACCTTTTCGTCAAATTGAGAGTACTTATCAGTCTCCAATTTAAACATATTACTAGCTGGAATTTTTTTCTGTGCGTCTTTTGCTGCTTGAGCAGCTGCTAATTCTGCTTTCTTCCTTTCCTTTTCCAGTATTTTTTCTTGCTCTGCTTTTCTTTTTGCTTCTTTTTCTTTTAATAAGCTTTCTTTGTCTACTAGTTTAACCGCACTACTTCCATCTGGAATAAAAATGTTTAAATATTTTATGAAACCATATAAACAAACTATGGCTATTAGTTCTCAATATTTGAAGGTAAGAAAAAAAGGTTTTTCCAAAACCCTAGAAAAATTATGGAATTTCTAAATTTTTCTAAGGCGTAGGGGAGCGATTCCGTAAAAAATCCTTATTCTTAGCCCCTCCACTATACAAAGTTATCCAAATTAAGTGTCCACCATTGGTAACTTTGTTATTAATAAAGATGCAAAATTGTTTAAATTAGCAAACTATTTTTACAGCTCATTAAGATACAAGAATAAAAAAACAGTAGAGCATCGTGTTTTTGAGGTTAGAAGTAAAATGCAATTTTTTTAAATATCCTATATATTATTTTTTATTTCTCTATAAAATTCCACGTATATTTTGTATAAAAGTCATATATCTAAATTCAATTGTTTTTGAGATATTGACGTTTAAAAAATGGAATTTTCATACTTTGAATATCATTGGAACGGGCCGGGCCATCTTAGAGAAAAATAGTTTGTACTTTTCCATCTTAGTTTTTTTTAAAACCGAAAAAAAATGGTTTTACATGTTAAACCGGAAGATGTAACTTTTAGATACATAATAAAAAACTAAGGTAGGGAGATGAAAACCATATTTCTCTAAGATGCGCCGTTTCAATGCTACAGACTGTCAAAGTATGAAAATACCATATTTTATACGTCAATATTTCAAAAACAATTGAATTTGGATATATGACTTTTTATACAAAATATACGTGAAATTTTATTGAGAATTAGAAAATAATATAATATATAGGGTGTTTAAAAAAAATTGCATAGTTGCATGTTGTGTTACTCATTGATATCAAACCTAGTTTTGTTTATATTACTGCTTGGACGAATTTTTGCTAAATTCTAACGAGCCAGTTGTGTCAGAGTGTTTTTTTACATAGAGACGTTAAATAAATATCTGCTTGACCAGAATACGGTTCATTTGCTTTAAAAGACACTCACCATCTTTATCTTCTAAGCGAACACCAACATTTGGAAGGACTTCATCTCGAATATGGTCACATTCTTGCAAAATTTCCGTAGCTTTTAAATTTCTCGCCTGTGTTCTTACTTTATCTCTAAATTCTGCTAGAATACTTAAGTAAGGCATTAGGATTTCTTCTGTGCATCCGACAGATTCAGTCGAAGAAGGGAAACCTAAAATTATATAATTCAGTTATATTTGCGTTATTTTTGGTCATGTTGTTTCTGGTAAACAATAAAATTTGTAAAATAATGCTAATTTATATAAATAATATAGAGTGTAAAAATGGATGTAAATGCAGAATATTTTATTGTGACAATATTAAGTTCAAAATTTACTAAATATATTATTTTAATAAAAGTTTTAATTTCTAATATTAAAGTTACAATTCCTTTTTGGGTTTAGGCAAAATTTTTCAAAATCAAAAATGAATGGTTTATGACAGAAAATGTTATTATATTTCGTACTAATACTCTTGGCTTCTAGGGTTCTCATATAATATTTTCAGATATAAGTATCCCAAGAAATTATTTTTATTTTCGATCTCTTAGCTATGAATATGCGAAATTTTTTTAGTTAATTTAAATTATTTAAATATAATTTTTAATTTATTTTTCTATCCATGTGGTTTGTCTTGTCCGCACTCAGCTGCGGCTATCCATGGAAATCGATTACGTATGCAGTTCTTTACAGAACTGGTAATATACATCAGTAAACAAGTGATCGATGTTGAGCCAACCAATGGCAAATAAGAATTGTTTCTAGGCCGAGCTATCTGCGATAGTGTTTAGAGTGTGTTGTATACACGCAGAGCTGCAAAATTTTTAGTCAGCCGTGGCGTGGTATTATAGCACAGCGTTTGCCGGTCTGTCTTTTGTGTTTTTGAGTTTACTGTTTTGTTTTGATTTTGCTTTTGATAATTGAAAAATTTATTTAATTTCGAAAGATTAAACATTTACGAAAAACTTGAAATTAAACGAAACGGACGTCCTATTTATTTATTATTTAAATATTATAGTGTCTTCCACAAGCCGAGGAAAGTTATACCAGAAAATTTAATAAAAATATATATGAAAAATACGAATGGATCTGTGTCTGTGAGATAAACAATAGTATTTTTCGTTTTGTGTATGTACTTTTTGATGGTGAAGCACATTGGACAATTTGGGGTGTAAGCTGTCGATGATTTAGTGCTTCTCGTTGAAAAGGGCAAACAGCATGAGAATTTCATTTAGTAGTATTTTGTCAATATTTGTGTTTCATGTTGTACACCGTGAAGTTTTCGCAAAACAATATACAGGGTGCTTCCTAAGTTGATACTTCTTTTTTAGCTGTGTATAGAAGGCATTAAAATAAACATTTTCAAATACCTTTTTTCAAAAAACTTAAATATAGACGATATACAGAAGTAAAAAATCTAAGTGCGGGCCTGGTCACCAAAATGTAGCCTGTTATACTTTATGGTATTTGTCTTATTTGTCATGCAATTTACAGGTCGGTGGTCAGTTTGTTATTTGGCAATCCGCTGCGGTGTGTTTTCTGAAGCAACTTAATTTTAAATTGGTGACACGTAAAAATGGTAAAATTTGAAAACAATGAACTAGTAGCTATGGTACTAATTTACGGTGAGTGTCGTCAAAGTGCGACTGCTGCTTCGAGATTACACGCAGAACGCTTTTCCTTGCGGGCGCATCCTACACCCAGAAGTTCTCTTAATGTTATTCAACGGGCAAGTTAGGCAGAACCGTATTTGATCCATAGTGTAATAAATAAATGTAAGTACCTTAGTTTTGAGTTTTTTGAAAAAAGGCATTTGAAAATGTTGTTTATTTTAATGCCTTTCATACACAGCTAAAAAAGAATCAATCACCCTGTATAAAAGCGCAATTTTTATATTTTTAAATTCTTATAGTGGATACCTATGCTCTGCAGGACTGTCTCTTTAACAGGTCAAGATTACTGTATTATATTATAAAAAAATTTAAAGAACCTTGACAACATCGAAAGATGCCACGTTCATGACGCAGATCTATTAAAGTGAGTGTTTTTTTTCCAAGAGTTTTTATATATTAATTTTCTTAGTGATGGCAAAAACATCAAAAATTAAAAACCCAGAAAGTTTTAGTTTGTGTTCCTTTATACAGTAGAACAAAAATCAAAATTTAGTGAAAACATTCACGACCTGCAGAGCTATAAATTATGTGGGTATTTTTTTCCACTGAAAACTAACTTACCTAATTTTGCATTTTCATTAGTTGTTCCAAAGACGTTAAGAATTTTCGTTACATAAACTCCTATATCATGTAAGAGAACTTTATTCGGTGGCTTTCTCTCTCTCAGATAAATATTTGCTGAAGTAACAAGGTCTCTTAGAGCATCCAATGCTGTCCTGGTGTCGATGTTATCACAGAGAGCTAAATGTACGTTCTCCTTACTTTGGAGGTATTTTTGATTTAGTGACAGTTCATGTTGTGACCATTTTATGAAAGTTTCGAATGTAGTATGAGTTTGACTAAGTGTGCGTGTTGCGTCTTTTACATTGAGGAAAAATTCCTAGAAAAAAACGATTAAACATAATATTTTAGGAAATTATCTACAGGATGGTTGATTAAGTGGGAAATAAAAAAATGCCCCATTTACGGGTTAACAGGAATTTAAAGCTTTGTACAACCGGCCCTTAAGAGCTTTTTAACTATAATCAAATTTATCACTAACATCCTCAACTAAAATGTATTAAAAATATATCTCAATAATAAAGATCTTCCTAGAATATGACAAATCTTTTTTAGAAACAATTAAAAACACGGCGCGAAAGCAGGAAGTTTAAAAACACAAGATGAGAAGGGATGTACGTCACCCTCTGTTAACTGCGCAATTCTTTTATTTGCCAGTCGTACGACCAAATATATTGTTATCTGTGTTTTGATAACTTAAATAGACAAGGACAGTTTAGAAACAGGAAACCAGATTCGAGACCTCAGTCAGGTCGTTTATAGAGCGATCGGCTTCTGCCATTGCTTGAAATTATTGTGACGTCAGTAAGTAGTTTTGCGTATTTTGCTTAGAGAGCATTATTGTTTAATTATTTTTTCAATAAATAATTAAAGAATTTCAAAACTGAAACTGTAGAAAATTTTAATTTTTTCTTGCTCTATACAGGGTGTTACAAATTCGACATACCAGCATTGGAATCTCGGAAATTATAAGAGTTAGAGAAACGGTTAAATGGGGGCAAAGTTGTGCAATTCGGTGCTGATTTTAATGCCGCTTTAAAAGTTTTCAAATTCCGAATACTTCCGATTTTATTCGAAAAAAACCGAAATTTTGCAAAATCGTTTTTATTTTTTCCTGACCTTATTTGACTAGCTATTTAAAAATAAATGACACTTTGTCATTGCACTTTTTTTCCTCTACAAAATAACGTTACTAAACTAAAGATCCACCGTTTTGTCTCCGAGCGGCCATCACCAATTTTACTTTTTTAAATACGGATCTGGATTTTTTTTAACCGATTTTTAAACCCTCCTACTCTCAAATTGTAATGGCGATATTACTTTCTTATAATGATGAATTGTCCTTGCTTATTTTTTTAAATTCATATTTTTTAAAATTCTTGTCAGTCCAGTCCTGGCAACGGATTACAATATTAATTAAAAACTTTATTTTATTTAAAACATTCATACATAAGTAATATAATTTATTTTATAAGAATTTTCCAATAATTCTAAATTTACTAATTATAAATCCTAATTTTCTAAATGTTCAAAGAGATTGCCGTTTTGCTCAATACAAAGATCGATTTTTCTTCCAATTTTGGCGACAGCCCTTTCAACCGATCTTCTCCTTATCCTATCAAATGCAACCTGTATGTAAATATAGAGTTCATATCGCGATAGAAAACGGCGTTTCGACAGTTGAAAGCCACAGATGACATTCACAGCTGATTCTAGTTCCGCCGAAAAGTTACTAGATTTAGTGTGGACCGTAACAAGTTCACATGTCAGTTCGCGTCTTATTATTTTCGTTGTTTTTTAATGTTTTTTAGTATTTTGGTGGCTGTTTTTTATATAGTGTGTATTTAAAAACATTTGAGATATTTTTAGACTTTTACATTGCAATTTTCTTGGAGCTCGTCTAATGCATTTAAAGAATCAGAGTTTGTAATGTCTTTTGTTAAGTCATTCTACTATTTTAATAGTTTGTGAAATAGAGTTTTCTGATTGAAAGTTAGAGTCATAATTAAAATGAAGCATAGTGATTGTTTTGTATACCAATATTTTAACCATATATACAATGTTTTACGTATTCTACCTAGCTGGTGCAGTATTACCGGCATTTATTACATTCTTTAATATTCACGAGCAAAGGAGAGTAGTGTGTCGATAAGTTAAATTTTTTTAAAGCTTTGTCGATAATATTTATGTTACTAGTACATTACTTTATTGTGGGTAATTCCTATCACAATATCTAGGTAGTATTCAGTGGATACCTAATAGGTTCTTGACTTTTGTTCCAATTTGGATAACATCTCCAAAAGTTTCTTGACAACTTTAGTTAAGAACGATGATTTAAATAGAAAAATGTGTTAAGTCTTTTTTGATAAATTAAAATGGGAGATAAGGAACTTAATATTTAAATATTTTTTTAGTTTGTTAATGCAACATAAAAATAGTCCGGTCCTGTCTATTTAGCCAACCTCTAAACGTAAAATAGACCAGACGTCAACAGGGTGACATAAATGACAAGTGACTTGGCGTTTTCTTAAAAAAATTTGACTATACCTAACATGAACTTTAGACAAACTTTTTCATGAAATTTATTTGTAAAGGTTTTTAATAAAATAAGGTTTTTAATTAATACTGTAATTCGTTGCCAGGACTGGACTGACAAGACGTGTAAAAAATATGAATTAAAAAAAATAAGCAATAGGTCAATTCATCATTATGAGAAAGTAATATCGCTATTACATTTTGGGGGTAGGAGGGTTTAAAAATTGGGTAAAAAAAATCCAGGTCCGTATTTAAAAGAGTAAAGTTGGTGATAGCTGCTCGGAGACGAAACGGTGGATCTTTAGTTTAGTAACGTCATTTTGTAGAGGAGAAAAAGTGGCAATGGCAAAGTGTCATTTATTTTTAATTAGCTAGTCAAATGAGCTCAGGAAGAAATAAAAACGATTTTGCTAAATTTCGGTTTTTTTCGAATAAAATCGGAAGTATTCGGAATTTGAAAACTTTTAAAGCGGCATTATAATCAGCACCGAATTGCACAACTTTGCCCCCATTTAACCGTTTCTCTAACTCTTATGGTTTCCGAGATTCCAATGCTGGTATGTCGAATTTGTAACACCCTGTATGATAGAGTCAAAATCAAAATTTACCGAAAAAGCCCATTGACCACACTGTATATCAGTTACTAACATTACTGAATATAGCTATACAAGTTGTTTTGGACATTCATTTTTAAATAAATAAATAAATACTTACATTAAATAATTTTTCATACTGTAGAGCCGCTTCCATCGTGTTCTGACTGTAATCCAGAGTATCTCTCCAGGAATGAAGTAAAAATGCAAATCTTAATTGTCGAGCCGAGTATTTTGAGAGTGCATCTTGTATGCTTACAAAGTTCTTTAGAGATTTTGACATTTTGCAGCCGGCGATAGTTAGATGGCCCGAGTGAAGAAAATATTTTACCCACTCTGAACTGCCAAAATGTGCCTAGATAGAAAATAATAATAAAGCGAAATGCATATAAACCTTTCGAATATTTATTCCCTTAGTCACATCGTCTCAATAGGCTTGCCATTTAACGTTACCAATTTAATAATCATACAATTAATGTGAGTTAAAGTAAGCTCTAAACCTGATTTTGAAATTAAATGATTGTGAATTTATTAATTTAAAATTTTAACGCAATATTTTAAAAATTTAAAACTACTTTAAAGAAACTTTGTACATTGGCTTAGAGTTTGATTAAAAACATTTAATATTTGTTTTTTTTAAATAAATAAGGCATGTTTACTAGTTTACTCTTTCGTGAAATAACGTTTTCGTATTTTTTATGGCTCCCTGTATAAAAGATTACATTTTTCATAAAGTAAATCTCATTTATTTTAAAAACAAAAACTTTTGTGAAGAATAACTTTTTCTTTTGTATTTTTCACTCTTAGGTTCATTTGTCCTCTTCTATTTTATAAATTATTACGAAAACAAATAAAACAAATTTAAAAAATATACTGTGACGGGCAAAAAGTTTGCAACATATGATAAAAAAATTTATTAGTAAAGTAGTATCAAAAAAACTTTTGCGAGGGATCAGAGTTCTCCATGTCCGATAACCTAAAACTCGATTTTAACATTATGTCATGGTGGCTTCTTCTTGAGCCCCCCACCCCACCCCTCTGCAGCCTGACAAAAATACGATAATTTTGTTTCATCGGAAAATAATAAATGAAATTGGTAGATCTATCGACAATTCAATAGGATTGGAAACACTGCCAGCATCTAGTGCGCTCGGTACTAAATTCTCTGCGATCGTAAATTGAAAGACCTCGCATGACCCTATTCCACCCGCTGTGTAACTGAAAATACGCTGAAATCTCGTTGGTTTATCCGCGAATGTATCGCGGCAAACCACCAACGTAAAGTTGGGGACGCGGCAAATGGATCCGACCGCGTTAAAATTTGCCATGTAAAATAGCGGCTTTTTAAAACTGAATTACAAAAAAACTAAGAAAGATACTGCATTTTGTTTTTACCAATGGAAAGTTGGTATTTATGAATGGAATTTACAAATTAAATTTTTAAAAATTGGGAATGTACTAAAAAATAACATAATATAATCTACTATATATATACAGGGTGCCCATAAAATAACTGTACAACGCTTCACCATAAATTCCTTAACCAAAAATAAGGCGATGTAGGCAAACTTACATATATGCAATATTGCTTCGTTTTGCCGCTACAGGGCGCTAAAGTTTTCAAATTAATATTATTTTTTCTGAATAATTTCTAAACGCCTTTGTCAATTTCCACTAATTTTGGAACTAAGAATGACCACTATTAATAGCGTGTTTTGACGTATGCGCCATTTTTTTTTAATACCTGTAAATTTAAAAATGGCGTGTGATTGGTAATTAAAAGTTCCTTTTTGTTACCCCCCGTATAAATGACTTTAATTATTTCTTTGACACTAGCTGACTTCATGTTAAAACTTTTTTGTCTCTTTTAGAATTTTAGCCAGACATGCAGTTCCTCTGCAAAAAGATTACGATGCAAAACATGAAAAAGTTTGGAACAATTGTTATAAAAATCAAACTATTAGTTGGTAGTTATTTAGAATTAAATTTTTGTTTATGTTTCTCGTTCTGAATAAACAGCAATGATAAATTACACGGTATGGTAAATAATTTTATAGCAGAGAAACTGCATGTCTGGCTAAAATTTTACAAGAGACAAAAAAGTTTCAACATGAAGTCAGCTAGTGTCAGAGAAATAATTAAAGTCATTTATACGGGGGGTAACAAAAAGAGGAACTTTTAATTGCCAATCACACGACATTTTTAAATTAGCAGGTATTAAAAAAAGATGGCGCATACGCTATTAATAGTGGTCATTCTTAGCCCCAAAATTAGTGGAAATCGATAAAGGCGTTTAGAAATTATTCCGGAAAAACAATATTAATTTGAAAAATTTAGCGCCCTGTAGCGGCAAAACGAAGCAACATTGCATATAGGTAAGTTTGCCTAGATCGCCTTATTTTTTCGTTAAGGAATTTATGGTGAAGCATTGTACAGTAAATTTATGGACACCCTGTATATAATCTAATTCTTTTATATTTAAAAATTGTTTAAGGTGTTTGAATTTTGGTATAAGATTCCTTAATTTTTTAAATTTGCAATTTGTTTTAAATTCCAGAATTTAGATTTTAAAAAGCGTTTGCTTACTTCGCTCTGTGCAATTTCGTTATCATGATGTGGAAATTTGAGATCGACTCCACCTGTATGTATGTCCAAATAAGGTCCGCAAATAGCAGAAGCCATGGCCGAGCACTCGATATGCCATCCAGGTCTACCCAAACTCCATAGAGATTGCCATGATGGTTCGCCAGGCTTACTTTTCTTCCATAAGGCGAAATCATTAGGGGATCGTTTCTCACTCCGCATATCTGCCGTCATTAGATCACCTAAAATTGAGTATATGTTGTAGGTATTATTTTTATTTTGTTGCAAAACTTTGTCAGACAGTCAATATCACCCTTAAGGATTTTAAACACTGTACAAAAGAAGATCCTTATCCTTTTGTTATTTAAAGATAATCTATTAAAAATTCTATAGATACTCATTATCGCAACACTGAAGAGGATAGATCCCAAACTTTCTGTAATGCATGCATTTCAAGAACTTTCTCTGCACTTCCTCAATCATCTTTATCCAAAGGTTATACTGAAGAGACCAATTAATGTCCTCATTAGAAAGATACATAATAAAACTAAAAGGGAACTCACCTTCTCCTTCTTGCAAACTATAAAAATCTCCATATGCTTCAGGAACCAGCTTAGCATAATGATGTTTGTCTTTTTTATCAAAAGCAGCAACATCAAAATACACAGAACCATTGGCAACATAACCAAAACCATTTTTGATGATTCCTTCAATAAATGCTATGATTTCGGGAATGTGTTCGCTAACTCTAGTAAGTACATTTGGCCTAAGCACCTACAAATTAGAGTAAATACATAAAGAAATTAAAATTAGATTTTTTTAAATATCTTAGTAATGCGTTTGATATAATTTGATGCGTTAGAATTGCCAAAATCAACTTACATTTAAAGAATCCATATCTTTGTGAAATTCTTCCTCAAAATGGCGTGGCAATGAGGTGAAAATTGCATTTTCCGTTACAGTGTCACCTAATTTAGAATCTAACCAATCCGAGAGTGGGTCCTTACTTTCCGCAATTAATTTTTCTTGAGCTTCAGCTACTCTGTTGTTGTCACCAGTTTTAATTGCATTTTCTAAATTTTCTATAGATTCATTTAACCTGAAGTAAAAATATTAACATACCTTCAATTTTTATATTAGAAATAATGAAATAATATTATTGTTCCGCTACTAACCTATTAAACGGCCATTATTGACCGATTAAATATGTTTACCTTGACAATTATTATTGACCATGGTTAATAATGAAAACAATCTATTTGAAAGCAGGTAACTTGATTTTTTGATTCTACAATAATAACATGGAAGGTGATTTCTTGTACGGACTGTACAATTGAAATTTACAAAGTCATTTGACAAGACAATAACAAGTTAAGTCGTCTTTTTGCCATCTGGCGCCTTACGGTTTGACTTAACGGCGTCTTACGAGCTGACGTCATTATTTGGTCTGCCACGAAAATAACCGTCTTGCTGTCACTTGAGACTGACATTCTGATATATATTTCTCTCTAACCTTATTTCTAGAAGAGAAGAGGTTTATTTCAAAAAAAATTCTGTTGTGTATTTTTGTCTAAAGTTTATGATGTTTTCGAAATAAGCCTTACTCTCAATAATATGCGACGGGAGCTTTTGCCGATTTATAGACAGAAATAAAATACAAATCTGAATAATAACAATAAACAATCCACTTTTAACTTGTCATATTAAGCTCCGCCTCCTATTGGCGGTCTCTAGAGGACGCCAGGAAGCGCTTACAGAATGTGACGTCATTACTTTAGCGCTCGAATAGAAAATCTTACGGCGCCTGTAAGACGCCAGATGGCAAAAAGACGACTCAATCTTAACAATTCAAAAGCATAGGTAACTCGATTTAAAAAAAAGTTATAGAAGCAATCTTTTAAATATACAGGGTGTCCTTGAAATGACTGTATAACGCTTCACGACAAATTCCTTAACCAAAAATAAGGCGATCTAGGCAAACTTACCTATATGCAATGTTGCTTCGTTTTGCCCCTACAGGACGCTAAATTTTTCAAATTAATATTGTTTTTTCGGAATAATTTCTAAACGCCTTTATCGATTTTCACTTATTTTGGAACTAAGAATGACCACTATTAATAGCGTGTTTAGAACGAGAAAACATGAAAACATTTTAAATTCTAAATAACTACCAACTATGTAGTTTGATTTTTCGAAACTTTTTCATGTTTTGCATCGTAAATAATTTTTTCGTAGAGAAACTGCATGTCTGGCTAAATTTTTACAAGAGACAAAAAAGGTTCAACGTAAAGTCAGGTAGTGTCAGAGAAATAATTTAAGTCATTTATACGGGGGGTAACAAAAAGAGGAACTTTTAATTTCCAATCACACGCCATTTTTAAATTTGCAGGTATTAAAAAAAGATGGCGCATACGTCAAAACAGGCTATTAATAGTGGTCATTCTTAGTTCCAAAATAAGTGAAAATCGATAAAGGCGTTTAGAAATTATTCCAAAAAAAAACAATATTAATTTGAAAACTTTAGCGCCCTGTAGCGGCAAAAGGAAGCAACATTGCATATAAGTAAGTTTTCCTAGATCGCCTTATTTTTGGTTAAGGAATTTGTGGTGAAGCGTTGTACATTTATTTCAAGGACACCCTGTATAATTATTAATAATGTTAAAATAAAAAATATGTTAGTGGGGTCTTAAATCCTTCGTAGCTGCGCTCTTCATGATTTAAACTAGACGCTCGGGCAATAATGATAGCTGTCTAACCTTAGTTCATAATATACTATTATCGAGTAATAAAATAATAGTAGATATTAATATGTTGCTTCTTTAAGTCTTCTAAAGAAATCTATAGTTTATGATTCTAAAATAATTTAATGATTTTCCAATTCATGTTAAAAATTATTAAATTTTAAAATGTTTTAAAAACCGATTAAAAGTTTATTTATTAAAAAATTATCACACCGTAAATGAATATTTTAACGATAATCTGTCATAATTATTTGCACTTTTTTATTCTAATATTTTAATTTTGAATATATTATATTTTATTAAAAAAATTTTAAAAGAAACAAGAGCAATCAATATTCCTCTGCCTATTAAAAATGTGTCTTTATGTACCTAACTATTGGAACATCAGAAACTCTCTTTAGAGTTAGAGGGTGCATGGATTAATTTTAAGTTTATGGGGTACGCTTATTAAAAAGTTTGAAACAAACTTTTGAAAATTCTGCTCAGCCAGAAAATAAGTACCTAGTCAGTTTTATCAATTTTGTAAATATTTTTCATTCCTTAAGAGATTGATGAAGGCCTAATTTTAAATTTAGAATAGAAATATTGTAAAAAAAAAGCTTGTAAGTGATAAAACACCCTCAATTAACAAATTTTTATCGGCATTTCATTTTATTATTATCTATATTGTTTTTAATGACATAAAATCAAATTATTTATTTTGTTAATATTTACATCCATAACTATTTTTTAATCTATTGTATTGACTACTTAAGTCTTAAGTGTTTTTATTTACACTAATGATTTTTCATTTTTCAAGATCACGCAGTATTTATAAGAAAAAACATTTTTTCAAAATCCAGCCCTGCTATTAATAGTATTTTTCTTTGTACATATTTGAAAAATATTTATGTAGATACATATATGAAAAACCTTATGTAGGTCACCAGTTTTATAATAACCCAGGGCAATATCCATAATCACCACTACACTACATTTTTTCTGCCCTTGCAGTTATTAAAGAAAAAAATTAACAAAGTAATCAAGATAAAAGACAAACATTTTTACTGATGTGGGTAATTCCTATTTTACATAAATAATTATTAGTGATAATAAAAAATATGATACAAAAAAAGGTATGACGTATGGAGATAATCTGTAATTATGTGAATGGTGCTCTATTGACTAAAAGGCCTTTTTACATTGGGTGCAATTGCAAGAAAAATGCATGCGCTTTGTCGCCGTTTTAAACAGCTAATGCAGGTTTTTAATGGGAAATCGTGCATCAGCTGATTAAAACGTCGTCGAAGCGCATGCTTCCAGGCCATTTTTCTTGCAATTGCGCCCAATGTAGAAAGACCTTAACATAAAAAAATATGGTTTAAAATATCGGGTGTTTCAGAATAAGATGCTGATCCTTAATGGTGTGAATCCTTAGGTGACACGGGTATTCCACACGGTTCAGTCTTGGGCCCACCTCTCTTTATAGTTTATATTAATGACTTGCCTCATTTGCCAATATCTGGAAAATTCACTATTTTCGCTGATGACACTACCATTCTTTGGCACGGAACAGACGTTGATATACTTAAAGTAGAAATTAGTAACGACTTGGACAGGATGAGAAAGTGGTGTGATGCTAATCTGTTATCCTTTAATATAACAAAGACAAATGTGTTGAATTTTAAATGTGTTATGGAGGATGAAAAGATTTCAGTGCTCTCTCTGAATAAGTTTTTGGAATTATCAATAGACAGCTCTCTTAAATTTGAAACTCATATTATCAATTTGTGTAATAAAATTTCTTCAAACTGTTATGCTCTAAGGGTGATATCAAATAACTTAAATTTTTCTGTGGCCACTATGCTTTGATAGAGTCCCATTTTCGTTTTGGAATCTGTTTTTAGGGATCATGTACCCAATATTTATTTAACACGGTGTTTGTTCTGCAAAAGAGAGCAATAAGATACATGTGTTGTGCTAAAATTAGGGATTCTTGTCGCCCACTATTTATAAGGCATGCAATATTGACTCTTTGCTCTATCTTTATTTTAGAGACTGCCTGTCTTGTTTATAAAAAATATAAAAGTGAGCTGTTGTTGCCTTCTTATTATAATACGCGTCAATCTTTTTTTAAGCTTACCTATACCTCATTCAGAACAAATTAGAAAATCTTTTATAAATATATGGTGGTAAGAAAATATTTAATCATCTTCCTCTCGCTTTAAGATGGCAACAAAATTTTAATAAGTTTAAGAAACTAACTAAGCGTTTCTTAACTGAAAAAGCTTACTACACTTTAGATGAATTTTTTAATGATCCATCAGTGATACGATAATCTGTGTGTTTTACAGAATTTTAACTAATCGTTTTTTGTTTCTGAATTTTTTGCTTATTTTAAACCTTTTCGTGTTTGTTTGTTTGTTTGTTTTTCTCCTACCTAAGTGTTTTGTTTTTAAATGTATATATGTAAGCATATTTAGATACTAAGTGACTTTGTCGATAAGGATACTGTTTCTTTGGACAACAAAGTATATTTTGAGTTTGAGATTTTAAGAAGAAAAATTATCTTGAGAAAAAGCAGTGGCGTACATAATATTTTTCCAAAACGTCTAGTCCAAACCCCTTCAGGACGCCACTGGTTAAAAATTTTTAAAAATGTTCTACACCAAAAAATGGCTATTGATGCTTAGAGGGCATGTGTGAAAAATTCATAAAAATATCTAGAAAGTTGTTAAAGTATGATAGAAAAACGATTTTTTTCTCAAAACTTTAACGCCCTGTAGTTCGAAAGTTGATAGGTTAAGGATATATGTTAATTTGAACTTTTCTTCTTAAAATCACCTAAGGATTCACACAGTTAAGGATCAGCATCTTATTCTGAAACACCAGATATATTACATGAATCCGACCGCTTTAAAATTTACCATGTCAAATTGTGGTTCTTTTTGGCCTGAATTATAAAAAACAAAGCAAATTATTGAGTCTTTTTTTTACCAATGTAAAGGTGGTGGTGGGTGTGGGAAAGTTATCTATATATATTTATGGAGAAAAGAACATCGTAAGATGAAAACTCTAAAAATAATTACTAAATTTCATTGTATTGCGGCGGTGACTCAGTGGTGAGTCACTGGCATTCGACCGTGGTGTTCCGCGTTCGATCCTCAGAGTGGGCATAGACACATTAGAAAAAGTATGCCCGAATTTAGTAGGTTTAAGAATGCCGGGAAGAGTGTAAAATGTAGTATCTCCCAACCCATCCCATTCACGCTGGTGACCAGGCCGGATGATATCGGATATCTAGTGGGGTGCAGAAGAAGGTACACTCCCCAATCGGTGAGTCATGCAATGACGCAAGAAACAAGGGTTAATAGCCCCTGGGGATCGTGGTTCGGAATCCACGTTAAGCTGAAGTTACCAGTTGAAACGTTGTGATGTAAAACAAATAAAGACAATGCAAGTCCAAAACTCTTCTATGATGCAATTATTTAATTGGTCTTGCAAATAAATATATTGTTTATGGTAGGTAGTTATCATAGACAAATGTTGTGAAGTACAAATACATATTCTTTTCCTGCAAATCAATCCAAAGGCAGGAAATTTCGTCGTTTTTAATCAAGTTTACATAGCAAAAATTACGACAAGGATAATATGTGATAAGACATTGACCTGATAAGATAAAAATATATTAAAGAACATAAGAGCAGGAAGTAACAGTTTTTAAATAGGTCAGTAATAACATTTTTTATATTTACTTAATACAGTCCACTAACTCCCTTATAGAATACTTTATTTTGTCCCATTATCAGTTATTTTTCCCATGCCCAGAAATAAGTAACAATCCACATTGCATTTTAAAGCTTTGTGAAAATTTTTTAAAAATAATTCAGAACCTCTATCTTCTTTTATACAGTAATAAAAATATCAAAATAGTAGCTGAAGCAATATTGCTTACCTAAACATAAGGTTCTTTAATAGGTATTCCCATGCATTTCTGGCTTTTTGAAAACAGTAAAACAGCCAAAAAAAATTTTTAATTGATAAGCCATCAAATAAATGCAAATTTACATAAGTAGGTAGGTACTTACTTGGTTAATATTTTCTCATACATGGGTGTTTTATCAGAATCACAGTTTTCTTTTGCTTTCTTTGTTAAATTTTTTAGCACTTCCCCTGCATCAGCAACAACTACTTTTAGTTCCTTTTTTTCAGAAGCATATTTTTCAAACAAGTGGTACTGTCGAGCTCTTTTGATAATTTTATCATCAATATCTGTTATGTTCATTACATAAAAAATGTCATAGTTAAAGTAATCAGTAAGGACTCTGCGAAGAATGTCAAAAGTAATGTAGGATCTATAAGAAACAGAAAAAATGATTGTTTTATTGGAGCTTTATTCTATTCTTCAAAATTCCTATAACTACTTGGTTAATTTGGTTTATGTTGTAGAAAACTACAATTACAATATAAGGACTACCCTGACTAAGGACTTTTTACATAAATATTTCTCTTATAGGGGGAATTATAAACTTCTACTTAGTTAATTTATATATTTAAGTAATGGCTAGGTATAAAGAATTTATTATCTCTTAATCTGCTATTGATTGGATCAGTACTCAAGGCAGATTTAGAATTCTCAACAAAATTTTAGAACTGTGAATTAAAGATGTGGCATTTTCACCTCATTGATATCAATTTTTTATAATAATTAAAAGCAGCATACCTGGCATGTCCCATATGGGAAGCATCATACACGGTAGGGCCACAACTGTACCAGTTAACTCTTTTTCCACAGATCGGTACGAAGACTTCTTTCTGCCTGGTTAAACTATTGTATAGCTTAAGAACGGGCTGTTTTTCTGGCGATGGTGGTGACCATGGAGGTTGAACTCTTTTGGACATTATTACAATTTTTTCTGTACGTAATATAGATAATATTCAGATTGAATAATCGAATGCGGGTGGCTTAATTCACAAAATAAATGTTACATCAGCTTTTTAAAACCCACATTGAAAATCACCACCACCAAAAGAAAAATAAATTAACCTAAAAGTTTTGACAAGTGAAAGACGTCATCAAAGATTCACGTGGCTGTCATGTGACTTAAATATCAGCGTCATCTATGACTTTCTTTGTCAAGTAAACGGGAAAATATAAACAAGTAGCAACAAGAAGTTCCTTGAGTAGAAATCCAAAATATCAAACATTTCGACGTTCTAAAATTCCATACTTTGTTTAAATATGAAATTTATTTTTACTGTCAAGTCAAATCAAATTTTCTTTTTTTTAGGTTAAGCACCACGAAGCAGAAGCTGGTTGAGTATTGATAGTTTTTTAGAAGAATTTTCAACATTTTGTGGAGTTTATAGCAGAATGCAAGTACAACCGGTATTCATAGATATTCCTCCAGAGGACCAGGTCAGTTTTCTTACAAAAATGATTAGTAGTAAATAGTGCTGCAGCTTCATTCCATGACTACAATCTTAACATCTTTGTGAACAGGGGGCTAAAATAAATATTTTACCTATTATATCGTTCCTGAACCTAATAAGCTAAATACTTATTTAAGAGTGTTTGTTCACAGGGGACTAAATATTTCCCAAGGCATTGCTTTCTTTTATTTACATATTAACATCAGTCATTGTGGGTAGATAATCCTAACCTTTACAAGTGATTCCTGATTCTTTTTAACTCTTAAGGATTCATCATTTAATTATATACATAAAATAACACTGTTACACCCTCATCATCTCGGCATCACGCTGTTTGAACTCGGCGGCCCGCCAAGCTACTCATTTCTTATCGGATAAATCACTCTTTGATTAGATATTTAGACAACCATGCATTCGAACCTTATAATACCTACATTTTTTTAACAGGCATACTGCTGTTAACTAGTTCTGCTACATTTTAGGCCCAGGAGCTAAGAGCTTATCTTAAAGGCTTAGGAGCAGAAATATCAGAAGAAAGGTCACCTAAAGGCATTGAAGATGATTTACACAAGATCATTGGTGTGTGTGACACTTGTTTTAAAGATGGAAATGAAGCTGAAGTTGAAATGGTTTTAAATGATATTGTTTCTCTAATGTTTCTTGTAAGTTTTCTTTTAAATATTTTTTTATTGATATTACCTTAATTCAATTCTACTTTGCACACCAGTTGTGAAACTTCAAAATTTGAGCCTTGCCAGCAAAAATATATATTAGATGGGGCTTCTAAATGTTGAGCTAAAAAAACATAAATTAGAAAAATAGGTGTTACTCAGACTCCATAAAAATATTAAATTAAAAAATCTAATAAATAACTTAAATTTTTCTGTGGCCACTATGCTTTGATAGAGTCCCATCTTCGTTTTGGAATCTGTTTTTGGGGATCATGTACCCAATATTTATTTAACACTGTGTTTGTTCTGCAAAAGAGAGCAATAAGTGTACATGTGTAGTGCTAAAATTAGGGATTCTTGTCGCCCACAATTTATAAGGCATGCAATATTGACTCTTTGCTCTATATTTATTTTAGAGACTGCCTGTCTTGTATATAAAAAATATAAAAGTGAGCTGTTGTTGCCTTCTTATTATAATACTCGTCAATCTTTTTTTTTAAGCTTACCTATAAGTACCTCATTCAGAACAAATTAGAAAAATTTTTATATATGGTGGTAAGAAAATATTTAATCATCTTCCGCTCGCTTTAAGAAGGCAACAAAATTTTGAAAAGTTTAAGAAACTAACTAGGTAAGCGTTTCTTAACTGAAAAAGCTTACTACACTTTGGATGAATTTTTTAATGATCCATCAGTGATACGATAATCTGTGTGTATTATTTTAATATTAAGTGTATAGACATGCATATGGATGTTTTTTTTTTTTTTTTTTTTTATGATAAAACACCTGCACTGTAGGAAAAATCCTTTAAGGCGCTCTGGGAGCGGTGCGAGTGCGAAAAAAGCGATTAACGTTGGTCTTGAAACGTTGAAGATTGTATTCATTGGGAAACACGACTTCAGGAAGATCATTCCACAAAGATGACATTCTCCAGATGAAAGAATTCTTGAACAATGAAGTTCGAGGAGTACTAAGCTGAACAACATGTGGATGAGCGGCAGTGGTTTGCCGTGTATTTCTGTTTTGCATTGCTCTAGGTGGAATCAAGTGGGCAATTTCAGTCGAACACCTGCCATGGAAATATCTGTAAAAGAGAGCCAAATCACCAACCTGTCTTCGATGCTCCAGGCTATCGAGGGTCTTGGTCAGCTCGGGGTCGCCGATCAGACGAACGGCTCTCCTTTGAATGGAATCCAGTAGCCGAAGGGTGTGCTTGGGTGCAGAGCTCCAGACATGAGAGCAATATTCTAATGATGGTCGAATCTGGGCTTTGTAGAGTGTCAAAAGTTAATGAGGTGTGTACAACCTTTTGGTGCGGAAAAGTACACTAAGTTTCTGTGCAGCTGTTTTGGCAATTGCGGCAACGTGATCATGCCAAGACATATTACCTCCCAGATTGACCCCCAGCAAATTAATAGACGGTGCCAGGGGAATTGCGTGTCCTGCCATGACTATATCCGGTTCTGCAATGTTAACCTTTTTGGAGAAGACTGCTGCCTGGGTTTTCTTAGCATTAAATTCGACTTGGTTACTGTCACCCCAAGCCAAAATTTCTTCCAGGTCCTTGTTGAGGCGCAATACTTCATGCTGCCTGCGAAGATGTGCGTCGGCAGCGGATGTTTGGGGAGTCAAGGTAAAAGATGAGACAAGTGTGCTGTCATCAGCAAAGCTATAAATTGGATTTTGGGTTTTTACTAAAAGGTCGTTAATATACAGTAAAAAGAGGGTAGGCGACAATATGGACCCTTGAGGAACACCGGCATTGATGGTGAAGGTGTCTGAGAGAAACCCGTCAATCGCCACTTGCAGAGAACGGTTCTTAAGGAAGCTGGTTAACCATAAACAAAATCCATTAGGCATACCGTAGGATCGCAGTTTACTTAAAAGCCCATCGTGCCAAACACGATCAAAAGCTCTAGAGATGTCCAGTGCAACAGCCCGGGATTCTCCATGATGTTCGATGGTGTTGCTCCAAAGATGGGTGACATATGCTAGAAGGTCACCTGTTGATCTGGACTTACGAAAACCGTATTGATGGTCGCTGATAATGTTAAGCCCTTCCAGATACTTTGGTAGTTGTTGGTTAATAGCTTTCTCCATTACTTTGGAAATTACTGAAAGCAATGCGACGGGTCGGTAGTTGCTTGGCAGGGTCTTTTTACCTTTCTTTGGAATGGGCTGGACACGCGCCGACTTCCAGCAGGATGGAAATATTCCTTTTTTGTAGGATAAGTTGAAAAGTCTACAAAATACTGGTGTAAGTTCATCGGCGCATGTCTTGAGAACAATGATAGGAATTTCGTCTGGACCAGAAGCTTTATTGACGTCGAGTCCTTTAAGAATCCGTTTAACAAGACGCTGACGGAACACGATTTCAGACATTTGCGATTGAACTGAGGGAATGTTGGGTGGTGGTTTACCCTGAAAGTCTACAGTGGAATGCGAGGAAAACAGTTCAGCAAGTAGGTTTGCTTTATCCCCGGCTGTGGTTGCTATTGTGCCGTCGGAACGTGTTAGAGGTGGAATAGTTGACTTTGTAAAGTTTTGGCTGACGGCCTTAGCGACTGACCAAAAGGACCTTGATCCGTTAGGACTGGCAAGAAGTTTGTTTTTGATTCTCTCGTTATGAGCTTCTTTGCTTTGGTCTATCATTTGCTTACATTGGTTTCGGGTGGTAACAAAGATGGCGCGATTTTCAGGAGTAGGGTTTTTACGCCACTGTCGGTAAGCCAGGTTTTTAGATCTGACAGCACGCTCGCAATTCTTGCTAAACCAGGGCTTGCCGTTGGAAGGGCGCTTTTTGGAGAAAGGAATAAAGGCCTCCATGCTAGTTAGAATGACGTCGGAGACCTCCTTTGCACAGACAGATGGATCATCCGAAGAAAAGCATACGCTTAGCCAGGGAAAGTTGCGAAAATGGTCCTTTAGGTCTTCCCACTTAGCTGATGTATATGTAATGTATATGTATGTAATTGGCAGCTCGCTTAGGGTTGAAATAAGTTTGTGATCGGAAGAGCCCAATGGTGGTTGTACGGTGACCGTATATAGGTCTGGATTTGAAGTTAAAAAGAGATCTAGAAGACTAGCAAAATCCCCAGCTCGATCTGGAACCCGCGTTGGTTCTTCTACGAGTTAAGTTAGACCAGAACTGATGTACTTCAAGGTTACTCATTTTTATTTTTGACCTTTGTTAACAAGAATTTTATTATTCTTTAAACAATAAAGGATTTTTTTTACTTTGACTTTGACTTAATCTCATCTACACTAATGTTCTATTTTATCATTTATAAAAAGCCTTCTTGCGCCGAGATAGTTTTAAAAGTAGTGCCTTCCGTAATGCCTGTAATAGTCAAATACCGCCAGGGCTGTGCAGTAGATATCTGGTGATGTCGATTGAGAGTCTTATTTTCATTTTATTACTGCACAGACAATAATTTAAAAGTAAAACCAAAACTGAATAAGAACCCCTAGGGCTGCACAGTAGGTGTCTAGCAAAGCAAATTGACAAATAAACCTCAATAAAAATTATTAAGAAGTTTAGAAAAATTAACATCAGGCTGAAATAATTTTTTAGGTTCCCCCAGAACGTGCAGAAAATATTATTCTAGCATTTTGTGAGAAGCTGACTAAACCCCAAAGTCAAAAACTTGGAGAAGTCTGTTTAAGAGCGTAAGTATTTACTGCTAGTTGACCATTTGATGGACATACTCATTCGGGATCAAGTAGATTAACAAATACAGTAGTGAATATGCTTAGTCTTAGTGATTCTCTATAACATCAAATTTTCACTAATCTAAGTTTCATTTCTATTTTCACAACATTTTTCTTTTAGGCTATGGTTGTTGTATCAATCTCTGGATGAACGGTCTCCAATGAGATATCCTGTTTATTACCATTTGCTCTTAATAGCTAAACACACAAATCAGATTAAATCTATTTTCCAAGATATTGGTCATCTAAAACAACAGTTTGGCCATTGTCCATTATCTAATGAAGAACTACAAAAGTTGTACAGGCTTTTACATGAAGTCTTGCTTAAAAGTAATCAAAGGTATGTAATGTTTATTTGTATATTTAATCAAGTATCAACAGCAACTGCCATTAACAGATACAATTTAAATCTCTACACTTGTACTATTCGGTACTAAGCAAGATAATACATTTATACTGTTTACCAGTTAACTGGCTGTCCAATAATTTCTTAAATTTATCTAAACTAGTATCTACATAATAGATCAATGTTAAGTGCATAAATTTTGTCTGGGAAAATCTAAATAAAACAATTATAAACTCAAAACATATTTTGAATGATAAAAGAGTTGTGTACTTGCATCACATTAAATAATAATGTTTCAACTGGTAGTATCTCTAGAGTCTTTTTCAGGAGAATACCAAATAAGTCTATCTAAATTTATACTAACTAGGTGCACTAAAGCACAACTAGGATGGGTGCAGTCATTCATGCATATAATTCATGCGCGGTCTTATTCTAAGATTACTTTTCCTTAATAAAGGTTTCCAGATATTTATGTCCATTGAGGGCCGACGAATAAATATATTTTGTGTTTAGACCAAATACCTAGTTTTAAATACCCAACCTACAAAATGGTACCCACCTCAGTACTTTTTTATAATAATAATAAGTTTATTTTCAATATTTATTATATAATAAATGTGTTATTTATCTTCCTTAATAAACTTTTTCTTTGATCCCTCCAAGACGTGCTTGTTAGGGGCAAATCTTACTATTTTAAATTATTAAAATATTTTTTTAAATATTTGTTAATATTATATAAAAGTTAAATTTCAAATAAAAAACGTTTAAGTATAACGAAATCATAAAACAAATAGCCTCACTAAAAAACTCTTCCGCTCCTGGTGCTGACGGCATAACTTCCATAATGGTTAAACACCTTCACATGTACATTGCCACTCCACTTGCTCACATTATCAATTTAATTTTTCAAACATCTAAAATACCTAAATCTCTCAAAGTAGCAATTGTCAAACCCATTCACAAGTCTGGTGATAGAACTAATATTGGCAACTACCGCCCCATTAGTATTATTAATACCTTTTCGAAGATTTTCGAAAAATGTCTGAAAGATCGACTAGTTGAATTTTTGAACCAAAATAAAATTTTATCGGAACGTCAGTTTGGATTTAAGAGCGGGTTGAGTACAGCGGATGCAGTTTGTGAACTGTGTGAACAGGTTACAAACAATCTTGACAGTGGAAAAAAGTGCCTGGCAGTCTTCCTGGACCTAGCCAAAGCTTTCGATACGGTTCCCCATGATTTGCTGCTTCAGGTGCTGGAATCCTGTGGAGTAAGAGGTCCTGTTCTGGATGTTTTTGGTGACTATTTGAATGACAGAACACAGTCAGTTAAAGTGGGATATACAATAAGCGACCCACTTAAGATTAAAATTGGCATTCCACAGGGTACAGTTTTGGGGCCAATTCTTTTTATAACTTACATCAATTCACTCACTAAGATATCGACACAGAATGGGTCAGTAATATCATATGCTGATGACACGGTTGTTGTCTTTTATGGAGATACGTGGGATTCCGTCAGAGACCATGCAGTTGAGGGCATAAATAGAATAAAACACTGGTTAGACTCATTTAAATTATCTCTGAATGTTGCAAAAACCAATTACATCGCCTTTTCACTCACATCTGCAAACCGTCCAGAGTACAACAATTTATACATAGATAGCCTCAATAGCAATTTACCTCAAGTTGATCATACAAAATACCTGGGAATTATAATTGACAAAAACCTGAAATGGGATCAACATGTGCTTAGGTTAACAAAGAATATCAGAAAGTTGGTATTTAAATTTTATACAATCCGAGAAATTTTAAACAAGCAACTTCTGATCCTGGTATATAAGGGAATAGTTGAGTCTTTGCTTAGATACGGCGTGGTTGTTTGGGGTGGACTCTATCAAAATACATTAGCCTGTTTAAACATTGCTCAAAATTATATTTTAAAAATAATTTTCAGAAAGAATAAGCGCTATCCTACTGCTTTGCTCTACTCAAAAGAGATATTTGATGTTCGTTCACTGTATTGTTTATCTGTTTGCATTTATGTTCACAAATCTAATAAATTCAAAAACTTTATAAGCCATACGCACCAAACTAGGATTAATGTTAAAAAAAACCTAGAAACACCTAATGCTTCCACCACAAAAAAATTGAGATCGATTTCCTATCTGGCACCAAAAATGTACAACTTATTACCACCGCAAATAAGACTTTTAAGTAATCTAAAGAAATTCAGTGTAGCATGCAGGGAACACCTCTATGTAAATCTACAGACATTTAAGAACATCTTTATTTAGTTTATTTAATTCATTGGATTATTTATATATGGACTTTCTCTTAATACTGTTTATTATGTATTATTATTGTATCACAGATAGTTTTTTATATAATTACCTAAAACCGCATACACTACCCTGCACATACAGGTATTAAGTTACCTAGGTGCTTGCTTTACATTAGGGATACATTTAACACATCTACAAGAAATACTATATTTGATTATGAAAGCTGTAACCATTGTGTAATAAATATTATTATTATTATTATTATTATTATTATATGTATATTATATATTAATATAAATGCAGTTTTTTGAAGGTATAGGTGGTATAATAATATTTTGAAAAATATATTATTCATAACAATATCAATTAAAACATTTCCAAAAAAAACTGTTTGCAATATCCATGCTTTTATTTCGACTTTATATTTTTGTAATGAAATATGTTTTTCAATTTTTGATAGTAAATAATCGTTTAAATAAAAACATAAATATTTGAAATTTTTTTTCCTATGGACTTATTTATTTTAGGTTTTAATGTTATTTCATTTTTATGACGTGTATTATGATGATGATTTTGAAACTGTAAATTATTTTTATTTTTAAATATGTATATTAAGATGTTATAAAAAATATTTATTTTATTTGTTTCAGAATATAATTTTATTGAAGGATCTTTATTAAATATCATTTTTAAAAATCTTTTCTGTAATATTTCTAATTTTTTAACTAAAGTTCTATTTATTCCTCCCCAACCTAAAATTTCGTAATTTAAATTAGTTTTAACTAATGCATAATATATTTCCATATGTTTTACCTTCAAAATTTTTTTAATGTTTCTAAAAATTGGTAGTAAACTTCTTAATGTTTTAATCAAATATTCTATGTGAAAATTCCAATTTAATTTACTGTCAAAGATTATTCATAAATATTTACTTGATTAACTTTCAAAATTTGAATGTCATCATTTATTTTATTACTATTCATATTTTGTGGTATGTTATTTGGATTTAAAGTAAAAGGAAGATAATTAGTTTTATCAAAATTAATTGTTAATAAATTTTTATCAAACTAATTTTTTATTATTTTAAAATCTTTTATTATTTTGTTATTTAAGTTGCCCCAATTTGTATCTGTATAAAAAATTACAGTATCATCTGCGAAACTATGTATTTCTCCATCACAATTTACATTAAATAAATCTCTAATATAGATATTAAAAATAATGGTCCCAAAATTGTTCCTTGAGGAACACCATATTTAATTATTTTAGGATAGCTTTTTTCTTTATCTATTTGAACACAAATTGATCTATCTTTTCGATAATTTTTAATTCATTTTAGTGAACAAGCAGCAAAAGTTATGATTGAACTCTTAGGAACGTACACAGACAAAACAGCTTCGCACGCTAGAGAAGATGCCATTCGTTGCATAACGTCCGCAATTGCCGATCCTCATACCTTCCTTTTGGATCCTCTGTTATCTCTTAAACCAGTGCATATTCTTAAAGGACAACTTATTCATGATCTGCTTAATATTTTCGTTAGTGAAAATTTGGCCGCTTATCTTAAGTTTTATCAAGAGCATAAGGAATTTGTTACAAATCAAGGTTTGAATCACGAGCAGAACATGCGGAAAATGAGATTGCTAAGTTTTATGCAGTTGGCAGAAAGCAATCCTGAAATTTCTTTTGACGTTATCGAGAAAGAATTGCAAATTAACAAGGATGAAGTGGAGGCTTTTATTATTGAAGGTAAGTTATAGTTAATTAACTAAATATGGTAGAGATATTTTAAGTATTTCAAGAAATTTCAAATCATCAGTACAGGGTGAGTCAATGATAGAGTAAAGTTCATTTTTGCCTTTATCTTAAGAATTAGATAAATATTCGCAATACCAAGGTTGTAGGGCCCATTGAGGTGCACATTTTAAAATTATGCTGGAGTATACGGGGTGGCCCCAAAAAATGTGGCGAATATAACTTTTTACATTGTTATCAAAGATATACCTTAATGTGGAATTTTCGGAGATATGTAAAATTTAAAAATTTACTTTTCAATTACGCCCTCTTGCGGCAAAATGCGGAACTTAAAAATAATTTCCAGTATTTTCTCTTGGGCACTTTTGTCATAAAAAAATTTACCCGGATGCTGTATGATTACTAGTTTCTGAGATATATGGCCGGCGGTCATTCTTAGTTGACCACCCGGTACATAAGAACGTCTGAATATAAAGCACAAGCACTACAGATTGTTTCATTGTTTGATTAAATACCTTGGCTTGGTGGCAGCTATGAAACATTTTAGATCTGCTGGTAAGAGCTGAGTTGCCAAACTAAACGTTTAGGCTTTTGATTAGTGCTTTGCCGCGAAATAATTTTAAGACAGCCAGTATAAGCTATGTCAATGTCGCTGATCATTAATCATATCTTACCCGATCGTCACGACAGAGAGAGAGGCAGCTAAAATTTCTGTACCGTGAGGCGTGAATTATGGTCAGGTAGCGGAAGGTCGTAAGAGAATTGGAAAAAATGTTAGAAGCAGTGATGCCTATCCTCCCGATTTATCGGTAGATCTACCGAATTTATCGTTTTCCGATAAACTAAACAATAAACAGGATGAAATAAAATGTATCGCATTTTCAGTAGGAGAGCACGCGGTCTCAAGGAAAAGCTGTCGCTAGTTATTGGTTTTTCTTAATAGCACCACAGTTTTAAGAAATATGTGTAGTTGAATATTGAATACCCAAGCATATTCTGTTGTTTCAATATAAAAAATTTTTTTTTATTGAAATATTAAACTTTTAATATTTTTAGTATTAAAAACAAAATTGGTAAGTGCTCGGATGGACCAAGCCGCTAGGAAAGTCTCTGTTACCAGTACCATGCACAGAACTTTCGGAAGAGCCCAATGGCAACAACTAAGGGATTTGCTCTCCTCCTGGAAGACAAATTTGGGATCTATTCAAGAAGGAATGAAGAGCGTTACGGCGGCACAGGTGGAATTAATGCAACAACAGTAAATGATACTTTCTTCGGTTAGTACTATTTAATCAATTGACAATTTTAATTTTCATTTTGTATGTTTGAAAAATATATTTTTAAAATGATCGAAAATTTTTGCAAATTCTAAAATTCACCATTGGATGCACCAATTTATTCATACGACATTATATATAATACATAGGGATGCAAAAAAGTATCGATACTATTTTACCGATACCATCGGGGTATCGATACTTTTTGTGCGGTATCGCAACAAAAAATATGATTTTTTAGAAACTCACTTTTGATGGTAGTGAATTTTTGGCGACAGAAAGAGCGTTTTTTTTTGGTTCTGATGATCAGGAGAGCTTTTTTTTAGTAATCACTAGATTACGTTCGATACCGATACCATAAAGTATTGTAATAAGTATTAGTTAGCATCGATACTTTAAAAAAAGATCGATATTTGGTGGTGTCGATACTTTTTGAAATTTTTGCATCCCTTATAATTCATACTATCATCACTGTTTAGCTAATCTAACTAGAAGTGGATCCACTAGCGAATTTAAAAATTTGTCCCATGTTTTGTCATTATTACTCTGACTACATGTTTCTATGATTTACAATAAAAAATGGCAAAATTTCTAATTAAGTAAAAAGTATTGTAAATTTTTTTAAATATACAGTGTTTAATACTATTGTTTTTGACATAGGCTTTCATACTGGGTGTTTTATATGTAACAAAAGGCAACTTGGTTAATATTTTAAAAATAGAGGCACCTAGAAAAAACACTCGCGTCTATATCCCAACCTATTGGCGGCACAACTGCGCATGTCAGGCGGATAGCGTGATGGCGGGAATTTAAAATATAGGTAGAAATGGTTTTAATTCTTTTTTTACGTCACGGTGTTGAGTCCACATATTGCTACACACATATTACTACTATATTGCTAATACCATAATAATTCAATGATGCCACCACTGTAAGCAAATGATCTTGATGTAAACATTTGACAGGGCCGACTTAAAATATTTTTATAAGCTTTTATTTAAATTCACCCGTTTAGTTCGGGTGTGTACAGTTTATGGTCAAATAAAACTAAGTAACCAATATTTTACATGCCTGAAATACCTTATTCCTGGTATTGAACCGCGATTCGTGCAAAAAAGGATCATGTACTTTTTTCTACCCATCTTGAGACACAAGTCGCTAACAATAACAAAATATCTGGTAAAGTTTTATACCTGAATTCGCACCCAAAACTTAAAAATAATATCCACAATCACACACGGAACATCCGAACGAATACAACGTAAAAAAAGATGGAAACTACTATAACTTACAAACTAACAAAAAAACAATGTCTAAAGTAAAGTTTTATAAATATTAACACCCAAAACTTGGAAATTATAACAACACACAAATGAACGAAACAAAAGATGGCGACTAATAAGAATATAACGGCGAGCCGGTTCTGTTCAAGAGACCTTGGGTTCTGTTTACGTTCTGTTAGAATCGTGTGGGTTGCCTAATTTTTTCCCTACTGCGCAAGCGCCACGGCCCCCAACTCAGGTTATTTTAAATCGCACGATGGGTGTATTCTTGCTTCGTGCGGCTGCTTGTATTGGCAATATAGTGTATATGTGGTTGAGTCATAGTCAAGGTGATAAATTTTCACAATTGTATAAGTTTTCTTACAAGAACACTTGGTTAATTTGTGGCCTTGTGGGGCATAACTAAAATAGAGGGGCAGGTTATTACTCAGTAAGTTTTGTTATTGCTGCGGTTGTCACAAAATATTAAATATTTGGTGGCGGCTTCCTAACCGTCATTTTTTAAATTGTAGAACAGTTTATGTGTGCACAGACTGTGGGATGAAATGTTGTACAAAAAGAAATATTAATGTTTACATGAAAAGAAAACATAAAGTTGCTACAAAAAACGTGACATCTATCATTTCTGATATTGTGGCACTAAAAACAACAATAAGCCACGCTACCGTGTGTATATCACTCCCGCTCCTCAAAAGAGAATATTTTGAATGGCAGAAAAGTTTTTTTTTGAAATTTAAAATATTTATTTATACATGTAACAAATTATGAAATATAGGGTGATTCCTAAGTTGATACTTCTTTTTTAGCTGTTTATAGAAGGCATTAAAATAAACAACTTTTTCAAATCCCTTTTTTCAAAAAACTTAAAAATAGCCCAGTTACAGAAGTAAAAAATCTAAGTGCGGGCCTGGTAATCAAAACGTAGCCCTTTACTTTATATTGTTTTTCTCCGTTTTTTGTATTGTTAGTCATGCATTTTACGGATCGGTCGTCAGTTATTTATTTTGGCAATCCGCTGCGCGGTGTGGTTTTCTGAAGCAAATTAATTTTAATAAATTCGTAAAAATGGTAAAATTTGAAAACAATTAACTAATTATTGTGAGTGTCGTAAAAGTGCGGATGTTTCTTCTCTACATCCAGAAGATTTCTTAATGTTACGGGCCCACCCTAAAATCATGGATGCTCACCCAAAATTAAAGGATTCGGTTTTGTCATGGAATTTCCGTGGGAGAAGGGGGATTTGACTATGAAATTTTTTATGAGAAAGAAGTAAGTATAGAAGGATGTAATAAGAGATAAAGAGAACTATGACCTTTTTTTTACACGTCAGTTTGGACAAGAGGGGAGTTTTGTTTACCCCGCTTATGGCGTTATTGAGCCACCCTAAAATTATCGAACTTGCGCCCACCGATCCCCTACGTCATTAAACATCGGTGTGTTCGATCTTATTTTTCTGTTAGCTGCATTGACATCCCGACAGACTACCGGTGAATTCAATCTGATAATCTTACCCTCTTGAGTTTACCAAATGATCGCCATGACTGGTCATCACATGATACAACTACTGTACTTATTGTTAGGCCGGATTCTCACCAGATCGCGCCGACCACAATCGCCCAGATTTCGATCATGCGACGAAGATCGTGCACCTATATACAAATGGGTACGTGCCCACTGACACGATTTCAGTCGTGACCGATTTCAGTCGGGCGACATTAGTCGTACAAGACGCAGCTTGCAACGTCTTGGTCGGCAGTCGGCTCTACAACCTGTTGAATTTTGATTTACTTTAGAATTATTTTGTGAGTTTGTGCGATGAAAGAACAGCAAGTAAACATAAACTTGTGTTTGGAGGTTGAAAATCATCAGTGTTTGTATGACGTCACGCGAGATGATCACTCCAAACGGTCCGTGGTGGAGAAAGCATGAGTCGAAGTTGGAAGGGCAGTAGGATTATTCGTCTTCTATATGCAAGCATTACTGCAACAACTTCTTCTTCTTCACTTGACGACATCTTGGAGGAGACTACAAGTGTCTCCGCTATAAAATAATCGTACCGATGCAATCCGGTGGACATGATCTCTCGATTTTGGTCGGACCGACTACAATCGAGTCGATCCTGATCGGGACGATTCTGATCAGCCCGATCTGGTGAGAATCCGGCCTTACTCTGTCAAGTTATTTCGATAAGACAAAAATATAATATATACGATCAATTTTGTTATATTACAGAAAGTAAAACAACTTTTTTACTTAAACACCAGTGGAAATTTAAGTAAAAAAGTTGTTTTACTTTCTATAATATAACAAAATTATTATGGATTTTCACCAAGTATCGACCAAAAATATTAAATTATATACGACCACTTGTAGACAGTCCGTCCGATATAGGTACTGAAGTGTAACAAAACTCTGGCCTTTTCGATGTTTAAAGAGCGATTTCCTTGTCTTCACGTTTATCGAGGCCATGTACAAAATCCTCAACAACAAACTGTGTTTCTGTATTCTGTAAAAACGATAAAAAGTCCAAATGCAACAAACGCTTTACATATTTTAAGCTCAAACTATTATAGAATGTTAATTTGGGTTAGCGGCCAAGAAATCTTCGAAAACAACCACCAGAGGTAGTATTTCTGAGCATTTTATGGTTTAGAGGAGGAATCGTCATCGTCTAAGATTTATGGTAAATCAGCACCAATAAATAAATTGCCAGGAACCATAATGCCTGATGCAGATGACTCCAGGCAGCAGTGTTGTGATTGCGATTCTGAGAAATGCTGTTGGCTGATTAAATAGCCAATGCAAGAATACATCCAGGCCATGATTCCGTTATGGAACTTAAACCAGCCAATTAAAAGTACTTTCTCCACCACCATTAATTACTGAATGCAATAATTCCAAAATCATTTTTGATAATAGAATGTAAAAATTCTCGCTCTTGAGTTGGAATATTTATTTTGAAACACTTGCTTCTTATGCGTTTTGCGTGTGTTTTCATTCCATAACAAGATACGGAATGAATATTCTGTAATTGATCTAAACGACATAGGTTGCCATGAATTTGGAAACTGACAATGTCAGCAGACAAATTTTAGTGCAAGTCAAAATAAGAGTGAAAAATCGGATGAATCAGATATGGAACTGGATAATACTCCACCTGAAATTACAAATATTGCGAATAGTATTTTTGGTTGTGGAGAAAATATAGTCTGCTACTCGGTTAGAATGAAAATTCGATACTCGTGGTTCCTCACGCTCGCGTTCGGAATCTTCCACTCG
This sequence comes from Polydrusus cervinus, assembly GCA_935413205.1. Taxonomy (NCBI): domain Eukaryota; kingdom Metazoa; phylum Arthropoda; class Insecta; order Coleoptera; family Curculionidae; genus Polydrusus; species Polydrusus cervinus. The sequence goes on from OW284513.1 coordinate 26,822,492, forward strand.
GATCAAATTTTAATTCCAACCTCGTTACAGAATCTACTATTACGTCATGCTTGTGGACGGGGTTTGCGTTTTGGTTTGGTTCTCTAAGGCCCGGTTGTACAATGACGACTTAAGGCTTAGTTCAGCGTTGAACTGAAGCTTCATTTTGACAACACCTTTACATTGTTGTTGGTTGTCAAAATGAAGTTTGAGCTTGGTTCAACGATTAATTAAGCTTAAGTCGTAATTGTACAACCGGGCCTAACCAGTTCTAAAATTGTTGGGTTAAGGCCGAAATGATTTCTTTCTTAATTGGGATAATGGAAAATATTGTGTGCCGTCACCGTTGAATAAAGAATTTGAAATAAGTATACTTAGTTCTTGATAAAGTAAGACTGGCCTAAAAATTATTTATCCATCGTTTAGGCATGCTTACGACCCAGTCCCGTCGTCAGTTCCCTATAATTATATTTTCTTACCCCAGACTCGGACTACAGCATCAAAAATTCCAAGGCTGGCAGTCCCTAATGAGGTACGCACTAATGTCATACAAATTTTCCTAAAACACCTAAATTTTAAAATAAGGTATGAATTTTAATATCAGCATAATAATTAAAAATTCAGCCCTATTCAGATTTATTTTATTTATTATGTAAAAATACAGTACCTCTATCTAATTTAATTATAACTAGAGAATTAATAGACCAAGCTCCCACGACAAAAAAGGTACAGAACACTTCAAAATTATAAAATGAAAATGACTGAAAAACATGTAAGAAAATTGTCAGCCAGACCAGTTTGCAATCGATAGAAAAAATCTTAAACTTTATTTAAAAAAAAATGCAAGGTGTTATGACCTGCATTTCCATAAAAAAAATAATTTATAACAAAAGGTCTGTCAGAAGTTATTTAACAAAAATTGTCAGCCAGGCACATTTTTTCAAAAATGGTACAATATTTTCTACAAATTGTATAAATTTCAAGCAGGTGTTTTGAAAAAAAAATCATTTTTTTAGCAAAATTCATAAAAAATAACAATTAACAAATTTTTACTAGTCTGGCGGATGTAGCATGTTTCTTACATGATAACTAGACATCGAACGTGTCACATTGCCAAGCCACATCACTGATAAGCACCCAGAATCAGAAACAAGGATGACCTCACATTTCATTTTAAGTGAGGCAAATATGAATGAATGAATAGACGAAGGGGTGCACAGCGTGCAAGCCCCGGACGCTCGATGCCGTGGATAGCTACCAATAAACGAATCGTTTACCGATAGGTACGTCCATCGGGTTTGTGTTGGTACCATGGCTAGCCTGTCATTTAATTTGATGTTAACATTTCTTGCCTCACTTAAAATGAAATGTGAGGTCATCCTTGTTTCTGATTCTGGGTGCTTATCAGTGATCTGGCTTGGCAATGTGACACGTTCGATGTCTAGTTATCATATTGATCCTCTAGACTCCTTAGCTCATTGTTGTCGGTGATTTATTCGACACATGAGAGGTAGGCAGCTTGGCTGCTCCTGAGCTCTAGTTAAGGCTGATTAAGCCTTCTCATTCGATCAAAATGTTTCTTACATGTTTTAAAATCATTTTCATTTTATAATTTTGAGGTGTTCTATGGGATACCTTTTTTGTCATGGGAGCCTACACTATAATGAACACACAAAAAAAGACTATTAATTACTATATAAAAATATTAATGATTAGAATAGTTTAAGTACAGAATATCTATATATTCTGTAGCACAGAATCTATAGCTATATATTCTGTGGTTTAAGCTATGAGTAAATGACGAACCTAATTAAATTACAACTAAAGAACTAACACAAAATACTATTCTAAGGCCATATAGCGAGTAATATAAAAACATTAATAATTACAATATTAAAATATATAGATTAAGCTGTGAATAAATGACAACTTTTATGATTCCCTGAGATTAAGAGCGTTTTCACACGGCACCATATATCGCGCGCGACAAATGGTCGCAATATTGCTTTTATACCAAATTATGTGTTTTCTAATGAGCCATTTTCACACACAAGCGATATTAGAGAACACATAATTTGGTGTAAAGCAATATTGCGACCATTTATCGCGCGCGATATATGGTGCCGTGTGAAAACGCTCTAAAGCGCTGCTGTAAAATCGTTTACAAAAAAATAGGACATTAAAGTAAATAGAAAAAAACACTGGCAATTCGCCGCTGATCTTAAAGGGGTGAATGCGACAATTTGCGAATTTTACAGAGATATTGTAAATGTTTGGTTTCTCTGCTCCTATAATCAGTGACGTATTTAGGATTTTGTTTTGATGAAGGGGAAATCAATCGAAAAATGTCGCTTTGGTCCCTTGGTAAGATCAGCGACGAATTTATGTCAAGATATTATTAATTATTATATCAAATTCTATAGACTAAATAATATTTATTATTTGTCCTAGTTTTTACAGGTAATTATTTAAAAAAATATATATTTGTCCATATCTTTCTTTTTCTACAGACGTGTAGAGAAAATTTTTGTTAACTATTGCCCCTCCAAAAAGTGACAAAAACCCTGCTGTTTGTTCAAAAGAAATTTAATCAAATTTCGATGACTTCCGGAGATATCCGAAAAAAGAAACGAAAAACTTGTTTTTATTTTTTTTATAACAAAATAGGTACTTACTGATTATTTTTAAAACCAAGAGTACTTTCTTAAGGCACTTTCAAGATAATAATTTTAACAGGTCAATATAGCTACCCAACATTTTTAAAAAAAGTCACGTCTGTATTTAAAAAAATTAAGTTAATATAGGTATCTAAAAAACGAACGTCATATCTAAAAAATAGAATGATTTTCTTGAAGAGCATAAAAAATTGTCTTAAGCAAGTACCTTGGGTTTTCAAAATAATCAATTCAATCGGTGTCGTAAAGAAAATAAAAACAAAAATTCATGTTTTCGTTTTTTTTTCGGATGCTCCGGAAGTCATCGGAATTTTTTTAAACAAATAATTCAGCATTAAGTTATGCAACTTTGCCTCCATTTAACCAAATCTCTACCTCATAGTTACCGAGATAGCAATGTTAATGCATTGAATTTGTAACACCCTGTATCCTCATTAAAGATTTTTGACTTGATATTTTGGCCCCACCTTTATCGACTGTCACGAGCAACCACTGGATATATTAGCTATTTTTTACCAGATTTTAGGTTTTTTTCAATAACAGATAAGGGTATTTACATATACGACTATAACGCGAAGTGGCGTCGATGGTATTTATTATTTTAGGGGTTTTCAGGAATGAGATGAAGTGTAACTTCATTCTGAGATGGATTTATATAATAACTTGGCTGTGGTTTTTCTGATTTATCCAGTTTCGCAGTTTCCACTGTGAAAACTTCCGTGATTTCTTGCCATTTGGGTTTTCTTTCTTTATATAATTGTATGTTAATAAGTACAGTTACCAAAAGCACTGTTTGAATTATGCCTGATACTGAAGATATTGAATCTACGTGTTTTTCGACGAGATATCTATAAATCCAATTGCAAACATAAATTCCTCTGTATACAGTAAGCGCCAGTACATATGGTAGAACGGCTTGTCCATCTCTTGTTTTTCTTATCATGTATAGCTGAGGTAAAATTGCTAAAGCTTCCAGATAGATACTGAACGTCCATGACAGCTAAAAAAATGATTATTTTTGGTTTTTATATAAATAAAGGTAATGAATAAGACATCTAGAGGCAAGATTTTCCTATTTGTGACAAAAAGGGGAACCCCCTAAATTGGTTACTTATCTTTAAAATTTGTGAATGAATGTAATAATTGTTTGAGCAAATTTATCCCCAACACAGATTATCTACCCAATGTTATATTTATGGGGTATGTCCCGGGATATTAGGAGAATATTATGTAATTATGCCTTAAAGTTATACTAAAATATGGTTAAAAAAATATTTATAAAAAATGGCCATTTTATATCCAGTTTGCCTCTTTGGGTCCTTATTTTAGAACGTGACGTTAATATTTAAAAAAAGGCCAAATGCTTCGTACTCGTTTGAATGGTTCTCTTTTATCCCGCACCCCCGTCCTTGGTTTGTTAAGGATCGGATAATAAAGCTTGGCGCGCACTTATGCGTGCCGAAATATGAGGATAAGGATTTTAGCATTAAGTTAGACGCGCCGCGAAGAGCTAGGTATAGTGAGAAAACTTAAACAAACATTGACTAATTTATATTTTTATTACGTACAAACACACAATCAAAATTAATTTAAGTAGGTGCATACACTACTGAATTAACTGAAAAATAAAAACAAAACTTTAATCACACAGCAAATCACGTAAAAACGATATCTATAACCGTAAGTTTCGCGAATCCTCAAAATAAATACCCGAACCAATGCTACCACTCACCATATGCAAATTGTTAGTCTTTATTAATTTTTTTGCAAGAATATTGTTGTTATTAAGAGCTTGCCAGTTTGTTAATTTATGAGCCATAATTAAAATGGAGGGGCAGGGTATTAATCAATAAATTTTGTTTGCTGAGGCCGTAAAGCACCTGTAAAGTAAAAACCTAACCTCCAATTTTTTAACTGTAAAACAATTTATGTATGCACAGACTGTGAGATGAATTGTATGTAGTACAAAAATATATTTGCTCCATTAAAGAAAATAATGTAGAACTATGATGGACCAGCATAATAATCTGTGCACATATAAATTATTCTACAATTTAAAAAAGTGGAAGTTAGGTTTTTACTTTACAGGTGTTTTACAGCCTCGACAACAATAAAACTTACTGATTAATGAGTAATAGCCTGCCCCTCTATTTTATAATTATGGCCAATAAATTAACAAACTGGCAAACTACGAATAACAAAAATATTCTTGTAAAAAAAACTTATTTGGGACTAAACCTCGACTATGACCCACAACATGACCTTAAAAATCACCAAAAAATAATTAAAATCATTTCTACATATATTTTAAATCCTTCCATCAACTTATCCTTCTGGCATGCGCAGTGTGCCTGCAATAGTGTTGGGATACTAAGGCGGGACCAGTGTTGTCGAATCTACCGAATTTTCGGTATTTCTACCGATCTGGATATACCAAAACTAATGTGCTTCTACCGATTTACAGTCACACACCTGATTTCACTGGTATTTTTACCGATTATTAAATAAACCAAAAATCCATAAAAAAAAATGTGAAAAACCGGTATTTCAAGGAATATCTGCGGGAATATTGGAGGTCACGTGAAGATTTCGTGGTTCAGAGCTTCAAATTAGTTGAAAAGCTGACCCAAAAAAAAAATCAGGGTATTTTACACATTTCCCGATTTTCGGCATTAATCGATTTAGAACATCACAATCAGTGCAGTGGCGGCACGTCAGGTGAAGTAGGTGAAGGGGCTTTTCACCAAAAAAAATAAAACCAGAAGGAAAGTTTTTCGATAATATTAAATATTAATGTACCAATACAGCTACCAGCAAGTGAAGACCCAACGCCCAACATGGCTTTGATATTCACCGTTGCTGTGGTTATGTGACGTCAGTCACGCAAACAGCATGCAACAATTTGCATTATGATGAAGGGCAATTTAAAAATAGATCAGTCGTATGCACTATTGTTTTAGCATTGGTTCACCTAATCCTAAGGTATTTATTTTGAGACTTCGCGAAACTTACGGTTATGGATATCGGTTTTACGTGATTTACTGTGTGATTAAAAAGTTTTGTTATTATTTTTCAGTTAATTCAGTAGTGTACGTACCTACTTAGTTGTGTGTTTTAAAAATGAACACAATTAATAACCTAGTTTGCAATTTGTTCTCCTCCATTTAGTCGTTGTGACTGAAGAGAGAAGTTTTGTTACACGAGTTTTTAGTCAATGTTTGTTTAAGTACCGCAATGTCCCTAGCTCTTCACCATTTTTTAAGACCGCGAGCCGCCACTGAACCAGTGGCGTAGCCAGAAAATATGCTCGGGGGGCGTAAGTAGGACATTTTTTTTTTTGTGGAGAGAGGGACACAGTTGAGACTACATGTATTTTATGATGTGACCTAGTGAAAAAATTTTTGGGGCCACGCCCAATGTTCGTTTAAAATTCACCTAACTAGTATCAAATTTCGAAAATTAAATTATTACCTCTTGGATTAAATTTTTTTTTTCCTTTTTTCTTGATTTTCCTAGCTAGCTCTTTATTTAGAAAAAAAACATTTTTTATATTTGTGGAAAATATGAATATTGGTGTCAATCCAAAATTTTAACATAAGACGTATGTTAGCCAGCGATTTCGGGCTCGGTTTTTCATGATTAAATAATAAAGTAAATATCGCTCACCACGCCAAAATTGATGATTTTTTCAGAAATCATGTATTTTAGGAGCGTAGATCTAAAAGCAGTTTTTGGTGCAAATGCTTAGGTTTTGAAACACTCCTTCTTTTGTTTCTTCCCGCACAGCCCGCTTCCCCCCCCCCCCCCCCCCCTAAATACAATAACATGCCAACTAATTGACTAGTATACAACTTACCTCAAGTGGATCGATAAAATATATCTTATATTGTTCAATGATATCCGATGTGGTCAAAGTAACGTAATTTATAGTAAATGTTAACAGAAATACAAATAAAATAATAAGCACGACAACAAAACTGTCGTTCTTGCTATCGTAAGTTTTCCTGAATTTACCAAAAATAAGAAAAAGAATAAAATATGATAATGCTATAAAGGTTATTTTGAAAATTGTATTGTATAATGAAATAAAGGATGTCAGTAGATCCAAGTATCTTAAGGTGAAAACGGTGGCATTTAGAAATTGAGTTTTTCCTGAAATACCTAAAAATAAAAAATAAAATATTTAAATGTCTGTCACACGGTTCTAGAGGTCTAGAGCTGTATATAGCCTGATGTTTTGACTCAAAATTAAAGAAGTTAGGTATCAAATAGGCATATGTCTATTAAAGTAATCTTTAAAATTAAGTACATAAAAAGTATATATTAACGCAGCAAGGTGTGTTTGATGTCATTACTAGCAGTGGCGGCTTCTCAAAATCGGCAAGGGACTGGGAGGCTAAGCCTCCTAAGTAATTCTTACCCTCCTTAACATTTTCTTGGTATTAAATTATAATTTTCAATTTACAGCAAACAAATATATTTTCAAATAGAACGTAGTCCCTTATTTGCTATTGTCCAACTATTTACAAGAGTCTGTGGACCAGACGAATAGGTCCACCGAAAGAAGCCGAACTCCGGTGCCCGGGGCCGATCGATCAAATCGAAAGAATACCGTTTGACATAACTTATTAACGCGAAATTTATGTGTTGTCACAGGCACGTTTGATAAACGCGTACTTATTCATTGTGGGACCTGTGCGAGATAATGTAAGACTATAAGGTACATTATAATATATATTTTGAATTATGTACGAGTATACAAGGGGGGATTAAAAGCCACTTATACACATTTTTTAAATGGCGAGATATTTAGAATAATGTCTATATCAGTCTATCATTTTTGAATGAAAGTTTCTTTTACAGGGTCGTGCATCTCACCGTCTTCCCTAGCTCACTTAAAAATTAAGTTATTATTTTGACATTTTGCGGACTAGACCTGTATCCTAGGGCGCATTTCAGGAAAATATTTTTGTTTATACAGGGTGTTCCAAAAAAGCGTGACGTCATAAGGATCAATTTTTTAGATTACATGCTATATATTATGTATCTGTGTGTGCATATATATGTCAGTTTTTGTGAAATTGATAATATTCGCTTTAAGTTTAAACTTTTAAATATTTAATAAGTGACATAAACATTTTTTTGTTTTTGTAAAATAGGGTTTAGTTAGATAATACTAGGGGCTTCGACATTTTGCCCTCATAAAATTTACATTTTTTATTAGTACTTTCGCATATTTATCTCAAAAACGCAAAATAGTGACATATAATATTCACTTCTTGTACCAAGCCAGATACAGGGTGGAATTTTTAACTGGAATAAATTCAGTATTAGAAAGTCTCTTTATTTGCGGCGAAAATACGGAAATACGGGTGCCTTTATTTTTAGTTTGTTACACTTTTTTCGTCCCGTCATGAAATTTACCCCTCTTCTGGGGGGTAGAAACCCCCCTAACATTTCCAACAATTTTTACAATAAAAAAAATTGCGTCTAGATTATCAAAATGCAAAAGTAAATAGTGGGTCGTATTCCTTTTTTTATGCCCTTTCCAACGAGCTACCGCAATACATTTGAGAAAAAAAAGTTAGGGGCGGTTTCTACCCCCCAGAAGGGGTAAATTTCATAACGGGACGAGAAAAGTGTACCAAACTAAAAATAAAGGCACCCGTATTTCCGTATTTTCTCCGCAAATAAAGAGGCTTTCTATTACTGAATTTATTCCAGTTAAATATTCCGCCCTGAATATTCTGACATATGGATGCCTTTTATAGTTGCCCTTAAATTTTAATGAACTCGGTTCAGTATTATATACAAAAAACAAAGAAAAATGAGTTTTGCACCACTGGTTTTAAAAATTAATAAAAAATAAAAATAATGCCTCGTTAATAAAATTATACAATTTGTATTATTTAATAAATAAGGTCGAACAGTCTCGTTAACCAAGTTTGATTAATACGAATTGTACAGGGTATCCAAAGTTTAGTGTCAAACTTTGCAAACTTGTAACTTTTTATTTCAAATTGGAACCTCTGTATATTATTATGTCATTGTATGGTATCTACCTAAGTATGTATTTCTAAATAAATATTATCAAGTTCACCATTCCATCAAGAAATCTATTACACTTTTGTTAATTTTATACGGTTGTGTGTGTAAAAAATTGGCATTTAGCTTCACAGTTTTGTCAAGAAATCTATTACATATTTTTAAAATAATTAAAGTTTACCACCGTACCTACGGAATTACTAAATTATTATTAACGGCAGAATGTGCCCAGATATTTATTGATTTTTTATTGCTTGAAAAGTTTATTGTATAAAAAGTCATGTAATACTTATATACCAACTTGACAAATGTCTAAAAGCCTTTTTAGGTGCAAGTTCATTTGATTTACTTTTTTAATTACTTAAATTTGTATTACTACCATAATAATAAACAATAAAAATAGCTAAAAACTGTCCTAACACCGTCGAATTCTGAACTTAAGATTTTTGCAAATTACATAAAAAGCCGGAAATATTCATAAATATAACGTCATTTAATATAATTTATTTAATACCTAATATCGTTTTAAAACGACATGTAAACTTGTAAATACGCCTACATCTTATTATTGTTTCGGACGACATGTAAACGCACACAACCTAGATTGACACCGCGGCGTTCGGCTTCTTTCGGTGGACCTATCCGTCTGGTCCACAGACTCTTGTCAACTATTTGATATTGTCTTTACAATCTGACAATCGCGCATGAGGCTTGTAGCTGTTATGCCTCGATAGTTTTTCAGCAATACTTTACGATTAGGACAAAATGAAAGAGAAATAGCACGCATTTTAAGTACAATAATCCGCAACATATGCCAACGTCTACAGGAATGAAGCCTCCAACCAATCAGTGTGAGATTTAAGCCACGTGCTATCAGTATGAAAGAGAACACGTTCAACACGTGTGGTTTAATTTTACTTTTAATATTTTGATAAATAGGCATTATTTTTTAATAAATAAATTGTAAAAATTGCTGTTTTTTAATAAAAGTATGTTACGTAATGAGTTTATTACATCACTAGTACGATAAAAATAAAACTTACTACGTAACTTAAACAGGTTAAAACGGGTTCCGTAATAAGCTCTCATCACAGTGTGGGTCGATCTTATATAAATTATAATATATATTTACCCAATCTGACAACACTGTAGCACTGGTTCGTCCCAAAAATGCCGTGGACTGGGGATGTTTATTAGTGGTGAAGAACTATCGATAGTAGGTAGGGTTCGATATATCGATAGTAAAAGTGAAAAACTATTGATAGTTTTTGGTCCCTTAGTCACTTTTAAAAGAAAAAAGTCGTACCTACATACCGCCAAAACACCTTTTCATGTCCGAAAATACCCTTTCTTGTCCCCTAAAACTTCTTCTAACTTACTTTAGTAGTTAAAGTACGATGGCGATATAGTTTTTATAACACTATCGAAATTATCGATAATTTTCCATTTCCATCACTAATGTTTATTTGGGTTTTCCTATGACATGATTTTAATGAATTTGGTGTATTAAACTTGTAAACAATAAAAATGTGAACTTGGAATATTAAAAAGTAATGTGTACTATATAGATACCTAAATTCTAACTCACATTCTGAAATTTTAGTCAAACATCAATATCCATAAATAATGGGATTGGACCTGTACTTTAATATTTTTAATTTAAATACCACTTACCAGCACAAGACCGATTAACAAGTATTTTTCTGATTAATAGGAAAAATCCAAGTAAATGTACTAAATCAGCACATACTCGCAACCCGTTCAGCCCATGGCCTATTAGAATCATCCTAAACGTTTTCAACAACTCCAAAAAACACGATTATTACAATATATTTTTCCACACCACAGATCAACGAATACTTTATGCAAAGCAAAGTTTTATTAGGCAAAGGCAAAGTTAGAAACTAATAACAATAACATCAACATCCAAGGTCTCTAAATTTAGGAAGGTTGCCTGGTAATTCTGAGAGGGGAGAGACGCGAGAGGAGCGCGCTACGTCACATGATTGCCCGAGAATCAGATGGTAATGGCGGCTCTTATCTGATCGATTGGCGTCGTTTTTAATTGCTTTGTTTTCGTTGTCTATATTTAACTAAATCCAACAATTAAATTAGAATATTTTGTGAATTAAATCAGTGAATAATCCATAAAGGTAAATATGTGTTTAAAATTATTGAAATAAAATAGCTAGGTATATTGTATAAAGGTGACAACATGAAATCAATGGATAACCTTAACTTAATATTTTTTAGATGCCTAGAGGGATTGTTTGTAGTGTGCCAATTTGCAAAAATAATTCCAAGAAAGCATTGGAAAGTGGAGAGAAACCTTCCTTTTTTTTTCTTTTCCAAAAGATCCCAAAATCCAGAAAGAATGGGTAAGGAAATGTTATCGTAAAGATGTTTAGAATATTGCAAATAAGAGAATTTGCAGTAAACATTTTAAGCCCGAGGATTTTGAAGATGAGTTGCAGGCTAGAATAATGAATACTCAACGGAACCGTCTAAAAAAATCTGGTACAGAGTTTTAGTTGATTGTTTTTGTTTTATAGTACTTATACTTTATCCATAGGGTACAACAGGTACCTAGTGTGTAGTGTTTAGGGTGTACTTAAGTGAGGCCTAATACTAATAGGATAACTGCATACATAATAAATTTATATTTTTAGCTGTTTCGTCATTATACCTGCTGGTAGGGAAAGAAAAACCTGAGAGTGAAAAGGTCGAAGAGAATAATTCGTAAAGGAGATAAAGTTATTGTAAAAAGTCTAATTACGATAATTTCGATGAACAAAAAAAGCCATAGAGGACTTACTAAGAGAAATGAAGAAAGTCAGGGACGAAAACAACAGTCTGAAATCAAAAGTTAAACCTCTGGAGGAAAAACTAAATGTAAGGGAGCAAAAGAAAACAATCTCCTGGTTGTCGGTATACCAAAGCAAAATAAGGATGCAGAACAGATAGGGGACATGTATATAGTTCTAATGTTACATATTTTTGTAAGTGGGATGGATATAACCTATGTTTTTTGTAAGAATTTTAAGTATAAACTTTTGAATTATATTTAGTTTGTAGAGACAATTATTATACAGCCCACCCCAGAAAAAGATACCATATAGTAAAATTTAATAATTTTTACTGCATTTTTTTACACTATACGATTAGGAATTATTATCTGTCACTATATAGGTACAGGGTAATTTTTAAGTTAATACTTTTTTTTTTAGCTGTGTATAGAAGGCATTAAAATAAACAACATTTTCAAAAATAAGGTAGTGTCAGTGTTAGCTGCTCAACCAACGACTTTTAAATAATCTCCATAATTGTTCGCCTTAGAAATTTTCTTAAAAGATAGAATTTATGTATGTAGTCTTCGTATTTTATTAGATAATTAATCAATATGTGGTCCCCATTTAAGATGTTTATCCAATACAATCCCAAAACATTTTATATACGGAACTAGGCCAAACTAGTTTATCCCAAAAGTTGTTCGGGTCTGGTCAGGTTTGTTAGAATACGAACAAACCCGAACAGGCCTAGGCAAATCTAGTTTATCCTGAAATCGGGTTAGGCCAAACTAGTTTATCCTGAAATCGGGTTTGGTCGTTAACATATACATTAGAAAATTATCTACTTAAATATAGACTGAAACAAATTACTTATCAGATGTGACTGATTATTTTTAATTTAGGCTTTATTAAATTAAATAACGCCACTGCAATAAAAAACCAAAAGAGTGTGACTGTGAGTTTTATTTACCCTATAAGAAAAAGTAAATTGTGATTTGCAGGAAAAAAATACGTCCAATTTGAGGAATTATAATATATAATTTCTTAAAAAATTAATTTTCCTATCCATTTTAAAATCAATCAAATAAATTAAATTTAAAAACAAATATCCTAAAATTGCAATACTTTCAATTCCTACTGTATGAAGGAACCTACATTTCAATTTATTAATCACAATCACTTTTTATAAGTCTAATAATTAAACACGCGATCTGATTTCAATGCTTTGTTAATACGGTAAATTTAAATTGGGCAATCTTGTGACGTATTCCCGCGCTGTTCTCTGGTTGGTCGAAAGTTACCATGCAACCTTCCTAAATTTATAGACCTTGATCAACATCTGTCTTCGTTCTTCGTTGACTTTGTCGTCACATGCGGCGTTGTCAACTCGTTGGCAAAGTCGTAATTACTATGTTATTTAGTTTTTAGATATGAAGACCTCTAAAACTCTAAACAAATACAATTTTAGAACAAAGAACAAATTAATATAGGTATATATTTAATGGAAATTATTTAATTCTTGTTTTATTTATATTATTAGGTACATACTAATCATTGAGTTTGGAATCAAATAAAGAGTCAACATGGTTAGGATTGTCTAGGAGGAAAACAATAAAAGTATATTTAAGTATTATTCTTAATATAGCTAGTAGCTATATTAAGAATAATATTACTTAGCTAGATAATTGTTACTTTACTTTTAAAAAAATAATATTGATATTTGAATAAGATTTTTTGACAAACAAGTAGAATTAATAAATATATATATTAAATTTCTGAAAAAAATGCTGTCCACCATACGTCACGTGCGGCGTTGTCAAGTCATTGGCAAAGTCGTTATTACGTGCTTAGATATGGCAACCTCTAAACAAAATTATAGTTTTATATATTTAATTCTTGTTTTATTTATATTATAACATAATAATCATTGAGTTTGGAACCAAATAAGTAGTCATTTTAATTAATAAAATAAAAAATATTTCAATACGATTTTTTTACGAACAATTAATAAATGTATGTACCTATTAGACCTTGGAAAATGCCGAACTTGCATAATAATTTTTTATTTATTTTAAGTTATAAACATTGAACTGACTGGAAATAATTAATGTAATAGATGTCTCATTATATTCTGAACTTAAATAAAAAAATTTTACAAACATTGAAACCAGTAAATTTTATTCAAATTAATAGATTTCTTGATAAAATGGTAAAATTAATAAAATATAATAGATTTGATTAAATATCAAACGTGATAAAATGTATCTGGAAATACTTAGGTACCTACCAGTGGCGGCTCGCGGTCTTAAAAAATGGTAAAGAGCTAGGTATAGCGCGGGTTCTTAAACAAACATGACTAAAAACCCGTGTAACAAAACGTCTCTTTTATCCTTATCTGTCCAACGACTGAATAGAGTTTCCAACAAATAACAAACTATGCCATGAATTGGGTTCATTTTTAAAACACACAACTAAGTAGGTGCGTACACTACTGAATTAACTGAAAAATAAAAACAAAACTTTTTAACAGTGGCGTAGCAACCGCTGTATCAATGATACATGGCCATTGGCCTGGGGGGGGGGGGGGGGACACCAAAAGGAGGCCACGAAAAGGAGGAAAAGTCCTCTAGCCGAGGGCCCACCGCCTGGCTCTTAATACAGGGCCCATTGAATGCTATATAGCTACGCCACTGCTTTTTAATCACACAGTAAATCACGTAAAAACAATATCTATAACCGTAAGTTTCGCGAAGCCTCAAAATAAATACCTTAAGGTTAGGCGAACCAATACTAAAACAATGGTGCATACGACTGATCTATTTTTAAATTGCCCTTCATCATAATGCAAATTGTAACATGCTGTTTGCGTGACTGACGTCACGTAACCATAGCAACGGTGAATATCAAAGCCATGTTGAGCGTCGGGTCTTCACATGCTTTGAGCTAACGGACACAGTCGGCTGGGGCGCGCCAAAATGCACGAGTGTTTATAATTATTGACCATCGGAGTTAACCTTGGCCCTATTATGCATAACTACATTCGGATTAAATTAATATTATTAATTCGAACATAATTATTTTTTAAGAGCTATTTTTTTTTTTGTGAAGAGCCCCTTCCTACTTCACCTGACGAGCCGCCACTGCCATCTGTCTTTTGCATTATATTATTTTTTTATTATGACAGCGCTTGTCACGTCTTAATTCTAATTTCAACACTGCCACTTCTGTTAATATCCCTAATAATAATATTTAATTGTCATAATTGTGTGTAATTATTATTCATAAAGTTCATAAGTTATTACCCATGGATATCCTTTTTAACATAAAGAACGGCTACAAAAAATATTGTACGTAACATAACATAAACCATAAATGATTTTACTACTCGCAGGATTCAGGAAAGTTCCTACTCATCCCGTAAAATATTACTTGCGGAACTTGAAATTCAAGATTTAAAATTCTGTATATCTACATATTATTGACGTGTTGACTGATATTATTAACTTATAAACACAAAAGTGGCGGCGCCAGGATTTTTGGGATGGGTGGGCACAAGCGGGCCGGATGATTTTAAGGTGGGCACTACTCAAATCACTCCCCCACCCTCTATAACGATAAGCGGGGTAAACAAAAACGTCCCTTTTCCCCAAACTGATGCATCTCATATTACATTCTATAATACCACTTCTTTCTCCTCAAATGTTTTAGTCATATAGGTACCTCTTCCCCCTCGGAAATTCCATTACAAAACCGATTTCCCCAATTTTGAGTGAGCGCTAGGGTGGGCACCCATGTTTGTAGGGTGGGCGGCGCCCACCCTGGCGCCGCCGCTGGTGGGCGTGATCCAACTACAAGACTTTGTTCGAGTTCTGTGCTATAAGATAAGATATAGTTGTATCATGGCTGGTGGGTACTAAAATTAATTTAGTAAATCCTAGAACTAGACCCAATCTATAAGGTGTGCTTTCCTTTATCTATTATTTTTCTTATTAGTCGTGTTGGAATATTATAATTAATCAGTGATTTTTATTAACTTAAAACAAAAATACAGATTTTTCTAGAAATGTATAACCACTGCCGATTCGCAGCTGCAGCGTTACTGGTGCGAGATTCTATTGGCACAGAGGAATAATAGGGCGTTATTTAATTGAGATCAAAATTTAACAACAAACCTATATATTTGTCCAGTAGCAACAAAAATATAGAGAAAACTGCAATAAAAATGATTCATATTACTATTAGTGTATAGATGTCGCCAAAATGGTACTTTTAATTTCGGCAACTTTTAATACTACAAATCGGCTGTTCGACCGTGTGCTTTGTTGTTATAAAAACTTTTGTGCAAATCTTGCGTTTTAGTTTATTATTTGCTGTGTGTTTTGTACCAAAATATTTCTATAATTTCAAGTAGTTTACTAATTGACTCCTGATACAAAGATAAAGTTTGGTTCCTCAAGAAATCCCGGTCAACAACAACCAACAGGTTAACTTTGATTATTCTACCTTAATTTTCAGGCAATTTGCCAAATATTTTGAGATAGAAATTCATTTCAGGTATTCTAGTAAATATTTTGAAAAAGTATTAAAAATACCACGCACCCGTTTCACGCACTCCCTCCGCACGCATTTTACTTTTGAGTTTGCCCAGCAGAGATCTCAATCAGATTTTGGTGTGTAAATTTCTTTGTGGGTAAAGTTTATTGCTTATTAATTTTTATCTATAAAATATTTAAATGTTAATGTAAATTTTATTTTAATTAATCCATGCCATGCCTTACTAAAAAAAAACAAAATTCTTAATATCACTACTTAACAAGAACTGCAAATTTTGTATGTATAAATACCAGTGTTTGTAAATAAAACAGTGTGTAATATCACATTTTAAGCTTAATGTTAACACCATAAAATTACCTAAAGATACAAAAGTAATAAATAGGTCTTTAATTTTAGATTTTAGAGTGGTTTCCTCCTCAAATTACGAAGATGTTATCCTGCAACTGCCTGAATGTTATAATTGAACTTGAGAAAAATGAAAAGGTTACCAAAGAATCATTGCAGCTTACTGAAGAGGAAATATATGATAGCTTCTTTACACAGGTAACAATATCTTTTTAATTTTGATAAAAACTATCAATCTTTAATTGACAATGCAAATTTTGGTTTTACATTATCTTCGTTCATGGAAATCTGTTAGTTATATGTATAGGTTATATGGAAGATAAGTATTTAAATAAAACATAACATGATTAATAAATAAATGTTTATTAACCGACTTGCCATATAATTTACAAAATATTATGACAAGGGATTTAAAATGAAGTAGGATTATAAATTTCAAGATGAACGAGCATACACATAAAACTGGAAACAGCAAAAAAGCTGCCTTAACATTAGATTGCAAATACAGTAATGTTTATTAAACAAAAATTTAAATATAATTAAAGTTAATTCAAATCTTTACAGTGATAATTTGTCTACTGCTTATTGTACACACATTTTTATGTGCATTACCTAAGAAGTAAGTACTATTTTTGTGCAAGGCCAGAAAGCCACTAATGAGTCGATTTAGACCCTGGCAACCTATAAAATTTGTATTTTCCCAAGGTCTTGCCCTTTACTGATGGCGACTCGTTAAAGGTTTGTACTTATTTGCGTTGATGTTAAGTATATTTTTAACTGATAAAAGAGAATATTTTTAATATTGAAAAAATGACTTGATGTATTAATAATAGTACCCCCACTGAAAGTATGTCAAGAGAATTGAATATGCAATTGACACTATATTATAATATTATGTAACTAGGTTTATTAGTATTGGCAACATACGTTTCTGATACAAAAAGTACATGTACTGACCTGTTGTCTGTTGTTTCTACAAACGCCAGAAGCCACGTTGGGGGGTGGGGGGGGGGGGGGGTTATTGAGTGACACATAAATTACATAGGTACTGATAAAATGACTTCTAAAAAAACGCTATCCACCATTTCTCCTACTATCTAAAGTGACTTCTTAAAAACTAACACAATGGTATAAAAATGACTAATCTAATAAATATTATGTTGGTTTAAGTTGGGGGGTTTTTCAGAGAGAGAGAGCCCCCCCTCCTCCCATTTTGGATTCGCTACAGCGGCTTTAATCATACGTCGTTAAGTGGGTAACGCTGCATCTCTCCACCAAATACGTCTATCAACTACCCTTTATCCATCTGTGGCTTGTCTATGAAAGTAATATATTTAGAAGCTTTGTTATTTACAGCCAAGCAGTAGCTGTGGCTAGTTTTTTTTTATTTATTCATTGGTGGAAATCCTTCAGCTCATTATATAAAATACTACAACCTGTAGACTGGGGGGTCTGTTCAAATTTAAAAGCTAATAAGATAAACAAAATGTTAAAAAGTATTTTGACATTAAATATATTCGAAGTATATGCTATTAGAAAGAAGATACTCCGAAGATAAGAAGGGTAATTCTTTTGCATATTATCATTGTTCATAGTTGTTAGTATTCCATATAATTAGTTTTCTGGAAACTTCCTTCTTAGTCTTCTCAATAGATATCGTGTTCTACAAAATTTCTGAGTGAGGGGGAATAATGCTTGGCTAACCAGCCAAAAAAAAATGGTTTAACATGTTAAACCGGAAGTTGTGACCTTTTTTCTTTAAGATGCGCCATTCCAATGATATACCCTGTCAAAGTCTGAAATTGCCATATTTTAAACGTCAATATCTAAAAAACAATTGGATTTAGACATATGACATTTTATACAAAATTTTATATAAAATATACGTGAAATTTTATAGGGAATTAGAAAATAATATAAATATAGGGTTTTCCATTTTAAAAAAAAGTACTGCCGTACCGCGGTTGTGGCTCAGAGGTAGAGCTACTGGCATTCGACCGCGGCGACCCTGGTTCGATTCCCGGAGTGGGCATACGTACAATAAAAAAAGTATGTCCGAAATTTAGTGGATTTAAGAATGCAGGGAAGAGTGTAAAAGGTATCATCTCCCAACCCACCCCATTTACGCCAGTAACCAGGCCGGATGAGATCGGACATTTTGTGGGGTGCGGAAGAAGGTACACACTCCCCAATCGGTAGGTCATGCAATGGCAATAAATCAAGGGTTGATAGCCCTTGGGGGGTGTCGCATGACAGAGGATCGTGGTTCGGAACCCACGTTAAACTGTAGGTCCCCTCGGGAATGGCCCTGGCAGCGAACGAAGAGGAAAAATCCTAATTCGAAAGGAAGAAGCTGCCGTGCAGTGAAACATGCCGTAAAAATTTATTTACAGTGTTTTAATATAGTGGAATTTTAGTTTAAGATTTTTTGTAATCACTTTCGGCAATTTTTTAAACGCAAATTACGTGAATACAAAATATTCGGTTCGTTGAAAGAACAATGTTTAACTTCAACAGAGATCAATTTTAAGAAAAAGTTCTTCTACCCATCAAAAATCTAAAAACTGTTGGGCTAAAGCAGTTATGTACTATTTTAGAAAACTGATTGTAATTTATTCAAATACTTTCACAACATTCCTCCGGGCAAAAATATCATATTATTAGCTTAAAAATAACCATCCTGCATAACCTTTATTATAGTTTTTGGAAAATAACTATTCTGTTCTCTAAATTTGTAAGTCTTATTTTGTTTTTGTCAAGCACGTTGCACAACTATTGTTCTTGGTAAAAATAGTTAAACCGGGTTTACGACTATAATATAGGTAACACTAACCTTGTATATAAAAATAATTTGTTTGCAATAACAACATGCATTTCCACAACATAAAAACTTTATTATCCGGGGTTTTGAAAATGTTTCAGTAAGAAGTGAATTTTTTAAATTTCGTAAATGGTCATATGATTTTAAAATAGCCCAATAAAAATAAAGTATACTAATTTGATATAAATTTTCGCTCACTTCGTAGATTCCGCAAAAGACGACGTGAACTTTCGTGTAATTCTTTTCATAAACTTATG
Organism: Polydrusus cervinus; assembly: GCA_935413205.1. Classification (NCBI taxonomy): domain Eukaryota; kingdom Metazoa; phylum Arthropoda; class Insecta; order Coleoptera; family Curculionidae; genus Polydrusus; species Polydrusus cervinus. The sequence continues at coordinate 26,841,957 of OW284513.1, forward strand.
AGCGGTTTTTTGTACTTTCCTCAAAATAAGTAATTTATTATAAAGGCGTCATAGTTTAAGTTTGTCAACAGAGTTGATATGTCATATGAGCAGTTAGGTTTGCTTATACCAGGTTGGTATGGAAACACAGAGAGTTTTAGGACTTCACTTAATATATTTTGTGCTCAGTTACCAGTAGCGGCGCCAGGATTTTTGGGATGGGTGGACACAAGTGAGCCCGATGATTTTTGGATGGGCAGTACCCAAAATTACTTCTAAAAAAAGGTCACTGCCTCCCCCGCGCTCCATATAACGGCATAAAGCGTAATCAGATGAAAAAATCTCTCTACCCGGGAACCTCCATTACAAAACCCAATTTTGGGTGGGCACCAACAATGAAGTTAATAATACTTAATCTGTAGTTAGCTGCGTCTTTTTCTATAGAACATGGTTGCAAAAGACGGTCTACCCATTGGTCGCTCTGCAATCAATCAATCCACGAAATGTTTTATTAGGCCTCAATGTCATTTTTTATTTGGGTCGTTCTTGAAAAAAGCTGTATTTTCAGTGGGTGCATTTTTTTTATTCGAACATATAATCAGTGGGTTAAAAATTACCACAAGTTATTAAAAATGTTTTACTTGTTGCAAAAGAGTAGCCTGTCAATCTTATTTTCTTCATAAAATGATTTTATGTTATCATTCAGATCATCACCGTTATCATATCGATAACGGTAATGATATAACGGAGTTGATGACCATGCATGTTTTAAATTTTTTGTTATATTGTTTAAAAAAATTTTTGTGTTTTTTCTACGTTAAGGCATAATCTCTGGTAAGACGCATAAAATAAATACAAAATTTCAAAGAAAAATATATTACTTACCTCAATAAACTGATCACGGTAACGACGATTTAAGATCGAACAAACTACTGAGCACGTGTTTACATCGTATTTATCACGAAACACGCAGCAACCGTACCCTTACGTTGTTAGCTGTGTACTGCCCCTTCGTTTCGAAGAATCAACATGCATTCATGCGCAGACTTGCAGCGCCTCTAGTGTTTGATATGAAAAATTATAATCTGATAACGGTAATGATGCCAGTAGGTGATTACACGTAAAAAGATTTATATCGGAAATAAACAATTTAACCTTTATGCAACAATTAGAAGTAGTAAAATTTAGGAATTAGCAAGTAGAATTATTTTTTCTTGTAAGTTATCTTCCACAAATATGGTTGGTTACGATAACGGAGTATGACGCTTGGGAGAGTTTCATACAAAAAACAGAAACAACAAATTATATTTAGGTAAAAGTAATATAAGTGCCGTATAAACACCATTTGTATTAATTTTGTTATTAGGATAAAAAATATAATATATTTTAAATAAAATAATTTTTTACTGGTTACCGCAAATTGCAGCTTTTTTTGAAGAATGACACATTTACTACTTTACTTCTTTTATACAAATTATCATCTGTCCATTTCCTTATGTTTCAGGAAGTTTTGCATGTAGGAAGACTGCTTAACATTAACAAAATCCATTCCGGACTAGTCCATTCCAGGCAAGTCGGCTTTTGGACTATTAATCGGTGTTTGAATTGTGATGCCCAGACCCATGCCATTCATAGAGAAAAAGGTGCTTCCTATGTTTTAGTGCATTCCAAATTACTGGTAAGTATTTTTAAGATATAAAAAAGTCTTGAAGAAATGTAATTAATTATATGCAAATGCAAGTAGGTTTTATAGCATTCTTTTCTTCACCTTTTACTATTCCTCTTGTTCTGGCATTTGTGAGATGCCATGCAAGGATTTCTGTAATTTTACTGGCCAAATTTTCGTCATTGAGTTTTTTGTGTTGTTTTGTAGAGTATACAAATACATTATAATATCGTAAAAATGAAATTATAATACAAGTAAGGGGCTTTTTTACTAAAGTTTGATTTTGGTTTTAGTGTATAAAGGAACAAAAAATAAAAGTTTCTGTGTTTGTACTTTTTGATATTTTTAAGCCATCACTGAGAAAATAAAGGAATAAAAAAACTATTGGAACAAAAGCACGGACTTTATCGAATATACGTCATGATAACGGTAGCTTGACAATGTTGCCAATGTTCTCTAAAATTTTTATAGTATAATACAATGACTGAATGAGTCTGAAAAATAATCCAATAGAAATAATTGCCCAAGAAATCTGGAAAAATAAAAAAATCATCTTATTATTTCCAAAATGTTATCTATATTTTGTCTTAAAATAAGTAAATAAAGTTCTTGGAACAAAATATATTATTTAAGTAGCATAAAAGGTTTTATATGTGGCATCACCGAAATTATTGGCAGAAGACCAAGCTAATAAAATGACACTTGAAAAAAGTCTAACCCTAAAGTTATTTGTCAATCTTTCTGCTCTATAAGCAAATAAATAAAAATAACAGTTTTAAATAAGCTGCAAAAAGTTGATTATAAACTCCTATTATAGCACCTTAACTTAACAATTTAAATTCAAAAACTATCAAATGTGATAATAGTGAACAAGCCTATTATGACAGTTATAATAAATAATAATTTTCGGTATTGTTTTTTATTTGAATATTTTAATATTTTTTGATATCTTTTTAATTTAAACAGGAAGATAAATAAACACTTTTTTGGAATCATAAACTTGAGCTCGAGAGCTCGTTACAAGACCTAAAAAAGAATAGGGGTAAACATAATTAAAAAATGCACTTGTATTATAGGTAGGTAGATTTATATTATTTCTAAGTGTTTTATCTATCTTACAGACTCTTTATAATATAACATTGAACTATAAAAATGTCAGTTTATTGTTTACCTTCTTTAATAAAGAAACAAAATTATCCTTACTCGTTTCGATACAATACTATCATCAGGGCAAGCAGGGTACAAAATTAGTCTACAGAACAGTCAAGGCGAAACATAAAATATGATAAAACGGAGCATGCAGTGTTGTCAACGTAGTAGTTTTCCTGCTAGAGCTAGCGTTTTTTTTTAATTAGCGACATGGAGTGTTGGCAACACTAGGAGCATGGTGTCAAACGACATTGAGAAAGAGAGAGAGAGAGAGAACCAAGGTTGATTTAACATTTTTTCTTTTATAGAATCAAGAAGCTATAAATAATATCAAATCAAGTGACCTGTTTTCAACAATATTTCAAATAGTTGTTAATCCCAACAATATTGGAACCATTGCTACACCATTAGAGACATGTAAGTGGAAGTTTGTTTTGGGGCACGTTATTTAGATATTGTACCAGCGCAAAAATTACCGAAGATTAGTTCAGAATTATAAAAGTTTATTTTGAGCTTGAATAGGTAAGAAATTGTTGCCAAGTTGGTTAGTTTTTTATTTTAATATTCAAAAGTATACTTAATAGGGGCGAATGTTGTTTAAAAGGGGCTAACTTAACTATAAGGGCTTCTGCAACAACATTAAAAAATATAAATTTTATATTTTTGGAAATGATTTAATTAAATAATATTGTTAAGAAGAATTTATATAATTTTATTAATCTTTTTTAATTTTATTCTATCTATGTAATGGGGGCCAATTAGAAGATCTCGAAACGAGTAAAGTTCTGTTTAAAAATTTAGTAGCAGGTATAATTGACTTTAAACTTTAAGACTGGGTTGTACAATTACGGCCTAAGCTTAGTCCAGCGTTGAACCAAGCTTTAAATTCCTGTTGAGGTTGTCCAAATAAAGTTTAAGCTTGGCTCAACGCTGAATTAAGTTTAAGCCGTAATTGTACAACCGGATCTTAAAATATTACTTTTTGACATTTCTATTGCTTCTGGTTATACCGAAAATTATGGGCAACTGTATTTCCTTATACAGTGTGATTCCTAAGTTGATACTTCTTTTTTAGCTGTGTATAGAAGGCATTAAAATAAACAACATCTTCAAATACCTTTTTTCAAAAAACTTAAAAATAGGCGAGATACAGAAGTAAAAAAACTAAGTGCGGGCCTGGTCATCAAAACGTAGCTTGCTATACTTTATGTTGTTTTTGTCTTATTAGTCATGCAATTTACGAGTCGGTAGTCAGTTATGTATTTAGCAATCTGCTGTAGTGTGTTTTTCTGAAGCAAGTTAATTTTAAATTGGTGACAGGTGAAAATGGTAAAATTTGAAAACAATGAACTAGTAGATATGGTGCTCATTTACGGTGAGGGTCGTCAAAGTGCGGCTGCTGCTTCGAGATTATACGCAGAATGCTTTCCCTTTTCCTACACTCAGAAGTTTTCTTATTGTTATTCAACGGGCAAGTTAGGCAGGACCGTATTTGATCCATAGTGTAATAAATGAATGTACCTAAGTACCTTATTTTTGAGTTTTTGGAAAATGTTTATTTTAATGCCTTCTATACCCAGCTAAAAAAGAAGTATCAACTTAGGAATCACATATGTTTAGTAACGTGCAAAGTTTTTTAAAATGGAAAAAGTTGTATGTCTCCCCTGGTATTTTCAATAGAATACCCAGTATACTATAACCTTTTACTACAAGAAAATAAACTTGTGTTTATGTAATGTCCAGAGACATTAGTTTTACCATAGCCTTCTTGATTGAAAAGTAGTGAGTGACGCAGAATTTCTAGCCTTTTCATTTGGGCACTTTGAATGATCAGAGTGCGTGGGTGTCTCTAAGGAGGGAGGCTAACGGACAATAGTGACACCCATGTCGGCGCCCAGAACTAAATAATTTTCATAATTTTGAGGTTAGTTTCACAGTACTAATACAATATTTCTCTATATTAATTTTTAGATCACAACAAAGAAGTAGACCAAGTTATAAGAAATATTAATGAAGTTGTTACAACCTTTATAAGAAAAGAGCAAGCCGCTGTGGAAGATAGAATTAAACAATACAGCGATGAACAATATGAACTGCTTAACACGCTTAATGATAAAGCTTACAAAGAACGAGAGGCCTTAGTTAGGTAAAGAGTTATGATTAATACAGCATTTTCCGCTTGTTTAGCTTAGCCAATTATTTTTAATATGTGTGATAATATTTCTTTATTTAAGAGTGAAGTCTAGTGACGCATTCGCTTTTTTTTTTGATTAATATTACTTATCCTTTTCGCTTTATTCAAGAAGCGGTCGAATATCCGTCGTTCAGTAGCAAATAAAAGCAATAAACGAAATTTTGTGAAATTTTTCCATTTTTCTTTTTTTGCTTTTATTACTTTATAAATTCAAAGTTTTTTAACTTTAAATTGTAGATAATTATGCTTCAAATATGGGTATTTGTGGATTTTTGTATAAAATGAAAAAGGAACGATATGTTGAACATAAAACGAAATGGCGAATGCGTCACTAGACCTCACCTTAAGCGTGGTCTAGATATTACTTATTTATAGAAAACTTTTTCTTACTAAAAAAACTGATTACATATTACCTACTTATTCAAATTTACTAAAAAGGTTTAATTTTAGTCCATAAAAGTATTTAGATCTTATACCGGGTCCGCCAACGAAGCGGGGACGGAAATTTAAATCATTATCGAGGAGCTTATCAAAAATACTAAACCAGCATAAGGTATGGACTTAAAAGCGGCATATTTTAAAAATATTTTACATTATACAGGGTGGCTCAAAAAAGTGTGGCGGACTAAACTTGCATTTTTTTAAATGGAACACCCTATATATTATATTATTTTCTAATTCCCTATACAATTCCACGTATATTTTGTATAAAATGTCATATGTCTAAATTCAATTGTTTTTGAGTAATTGACGTTTAAAATATGGCATTTTTTGACTTTGACAAGCTGTAACATTGGAACAGTTCATCTTAGAGAAAAATGGTTTTCACCTCCCTATCTTAGTTTTTTATTCTCTATCCAAAGACACCAACCTCCGATTTACTATGTTAAACCGTTAAAACCGTTTTTTTGGTTTACCATGTTAAACCGGAAGTTGGTATTTTTGGATAGAGAATAAAAAACTAAGATAGGGAGGTGAAAACCATTTTTCTCTAAGATGAACCGTTCCAATGTTACAGCCTGTCAAAGTCAAAAAATGCCATATTTTAAACGTCAATTACTCAAAAACAATTGAATTTAGACATATGACATTTTATACAAAATATACGTGGAATTGTATAGGGAATTAGAAAATAATATAATATATAGGGTGTTCCATTTAAAAAAATGCAAGTTTAGTCCGCCACACTTTTTTGAGCCACCCTGTATAATGTAAAATATTTTTAAAATATGCCGCTTTTAAGTCGATACCTTATGCTGGTTTAGTATTTTTGCTAAGCTCCTCGATAATGATTTAATCTTCCATCCCCGCCACGTTGGCGGACCCGGTAGTTTCCCAGTTGTGTTTTCGCCGTGCCAGACTTTGTAATAGTTTATGGCGTAAGGAACATCCAAATATATCACAAAAATGTCCTATAAAACCCAGAAATGCCTCTTTAGGAGACTAAAGCCCCTCAAAAAAAATCGGAAGGGGGGGGGAGTTTTTTTTTGTAATAGCAGGGAACCCGTTTAAGATAATGGCATGCAAATTGATACATGGCGATACGTTGTAAATTATAGTGAATTTAAAGTAACAATATTCCTTTCAGTAGTATCGCACCAAGTGGGACTTAAGGTAAATATTATCCTATATTTTTTTTATTTTTGAGATTTTTCAATTTTAAACGCATTTTTTTGAAAACCTAAAGTTTTTTTTAAAAGATACTCTTTATTTCGATAGGAAGCATCGTTTTCGAGTAAAGTTAATTTTAAAAATAACGAATTTTTCAAAGGGAAGGATAATCCATATGAGTTCAGATAATCCCGAAAGTTCTGTTACAAAAAAAAATGATATTTTGCAAATAATGATACTCAAAACATTGTTTATACAGACGTTTTTTATTATTTGGAAACATTGCTACGTTGTTAAGAGTAATTTTTGGAATTATCTGAACTCATCCATCATCCTTCCTTTTGAGAAATATGTTATATTTAAAATTAATTTTACTCAATCACTCTGCTTTCTATCGAAACAAAATAAGAGTATCTTATTTTAAAAACAAACTCTGGATTTTCAAACAATTTCATTTTAAATTAAACAAATCTTAGAAGTAAAAAATACAGGGTGATTCCAAAGTTAATACTTCTTTTTTAGCTGTGTATAGAACGCATTAAAATAAACAAAATTTTCAAAAAACTTAAAAATAGGCGAGATACAGAAGTAAAAAATCTAAGTTCGGGCCTGGTTATCAAAACGTAGCCCGCTATAGTTTATGTTGTTTTTCTTATCTCTTATTAGTCATACGGGTGGTGTTGAGCAATTCGCTGCCGTGTTTTTCTGAAGCAAGTTAATTTTAAATGGGTGACGCTGAATATGGTAAAATTTGAAAACAATGAACTAGTAGATATGGTGCTAATTTACGGTGAGTGTCGTCAAAGTGCGGCTGTTGCTTCGAGATTATACGCAGAACGCTTTCCCTTGCGGGCTCATCCTACACCCAGAAGTTTTCTTAATGTTATTCAACGTGCAAGTTAGGCAGAACCGTATTTGATCCATAGTGTAATAAATGAATATAAGTACCTTATTTTTGAGTTTTTTGAAAAAAGGTATTTGAAAAAGTTGCTTATCTTAATGCCTTCTATACACAGCTAAAAAGAAGTATCAACTTAGGAATCATCCTGTATATGATTATATTTACCTTTAGCCCCATTTCGTGCTACGCCACTGGAAGAAAAATTTTCACTTTAAATTTACTGTAATTTACAATCTATTGGTTGTAAGGCATGTACCACTTTTAATGCTATTACAAAAAAACTTTTCCCGATTCTCTCTGGGGACTCTGGCCCCCTAAAGAGGCATTTCTGGGGGTATGTTTATAGGACATTTTTCTTATATTTTTTTATGTACGTTACGCCTTAAAAATATTGCACGCTAATTTCGGGACACCCCGTATAAGTAATTAAAATTATAAAAATGTTCATATAACTTTTTTCAAATGTTACATCATGATAAATCATAAACTTTACATCCAGTTTAAAAATTATTCTATTTATACCCTAAGACCAAAAGTACTGTCAAAGTGTATTTTTAAAATTATAATTTATGTTATCAATAATTATTATAACAATGTAAAATGAATAAAATTAAATCTGAAAAATATCTATCTACAACTTGGCTTATCTTGTAACCAAAAATGTACTTTTTCTTTATAAAAACGTTTGCTTGCTGAAAAAATACTTTTATTTAAGAAAATTGTTTCAAATCATCACATCTTTTGAGAAATCAGTTTTCATTAAGTTTGGATAACAATATGTTTGCTTTAAATTTACATTTTCTGAAAAGTATGGACACCCTGTATAAAATTTTTTTTTTCATCGACAATCGTATTTTTCAGCAAAAAACATTTTTATAAAGAATATCTTTCTCGAAAAATGAAGATTCTAGTCAGTTTGCTTTTTTTTTTGTTTACCACATGACCGGAATACTGTATATAAAAATAGAAGATTTGTAAAAAATTTGTTTTAAATTCAGAATGTTATAAGAATCAAAAAAGAAATGGAAGGAAATTTTTGTTTTTTAAATATTATTTTTAAAACATATTTTTGGATTAATATAGAACAAAAAAAACTCGACTGTAAAATTTTTCTTTCCAGGATTATTCAAAATGCAGCTAGAGAGGGGAGCTCGAACCATAATATCTCACCAAAATCTCCTAAACATTTTGGAGCTCTGACATCAGACAAACATTCTGCTTCAGTTAGTCCCTCAGTAAGTTGTTTTATTATCTATCGTACCGTCGTTCCCCCAAGGTTGGTAAATATCATGCTATTATTACATAAATTAAAATTGCTAGTAAAAACCTAAAAATAAACCAAGTAAATATACAAAAACAAAAATCGTTCATGAGAATAATATTATGAACTATAATTTTAACAAAAACTATTTATTGTTAATGATATAAAGCTCTGGAGATGGTTCTGGTACGTCAGAACTTCCCCAAATCAGCCAAGCTAATATTTTATGTAAACTCTTAATGGCCGACATACGTCATTTCTAGTAATATTCATTTTATAGAACTTGAAGTTTGGTCAGGGCCGGACTTCAATTTTAAATAAAAAATTAGGTGTGAAAATAAAATAATTTATTTGTACAGAACAGAACGGAATAAATAGATGCGGTGCCGTAGGCGGGATGCGGTTTGTTATATTAAAAGAACTCGCATAAGACACGCGTATTAATGAAGTACGGAAAGAGATATGCGAAGGCAAAAGCGTAAGAAAGAGATACACATACTAACGGCATCGAGGTCAATTCCTGTAACAATAATCGCTTGACGGGTTTTAGCTGATTATAGGGCAACAGATGGGAGTGTTCATTGTGTATCTTTGTCGTGTACATGTAAATATAGAGTCAGTTATATATCCATCTCTCATGAATCTTGCCACTGTTTGTGAGGAAAAGCCGTTTTAGGAATTAAGAAATGTTTAAATCATGTTGGCGCAACGCGTTTTACAAGATAAACATCAAGGCATTAAAATCGTGCGTGAAATATAGTATGTAAAGATCTGGAGATGGTTCTGGTATGTCAGAACTTCCCCAAACCAGTCAAGATAATATTCCTCGTAGGCCTTTTATTTTAGTTCAAACTAACAATATTTTTAATAATTTATCCAAATTCATCATTTCATAATATTGCGATTGTACGCTTCATATCTATTCCGCTAATTGAGCTAATTCATTGTAATTTATGTTTCTTATATGTATTTATAGTTACAAACATTATGTCCGATAGTCATGAAACCGTTTCTTAAAATTTTCATTTTTAGGCTATACCATTTTCACCAAAAAGACCAAAGAGTACAGAGGCTGGCAAACCAAAAGAGGAGGAAGACTTGATGTTTGATTTCGAAGTTGATGCCTTTGGTACCAACGATGAATCATTTATTCACCAAAATGAAGACGAAAGTGATGTTGAAGACGTTGAGGAAGCAGAAGGTAATAAAAATATAAACTAAACTTAAACGTAGAATTTAAAATTGACCTATTATTACATTTTTGGCGTAAATTTTTTCTTTTAAATTATTCAAGGCTCTCATTCGTTGTTTATTTTTGGTTGCTGGTTCTAAACGATATAATGAGGTTTTCAACGCTCTTGAAAAGACCAGTTTTACCAGCATTGCCACGTTTTGTAGATTTTCAAGCGATTGTGTAACTTTTTATTATAAGATAGGGAGATCTTAATTAGTCTATAAACTATGTCTTGAACAAGTAAAAGAAAAAAAAAGTTATTTCAAAACATGAGTACAGGGCGAGTCAACGTTAGAGTAAAGTTCATTTTTAGCCTTTATCTTAAGAATTAGATAAAAATTCGAAATACAAAAGTTGTAGAGACCATTGAGGTGCACATTTTAAAATTATGCTGGAGCTGGGTGGCCCAAAAAAATGTGGCCAATATAACTTGGGTTTTTTTTAAATGGAACACCTTATACATTGTATTATTTTCTGATTCCCCACAAAATTCTACCGTTATTTTGTAGATGTCATAATAATATGTCTAGCTTCAATATTTCTTGTGATATTGACGTTTAAAATATGGCATTTTCAGATTTTGACAGTCTGTAACAATGGAACGGTTCATCTTAGAGAAAAATGGTTTTCACCTTCCTATCTTAATTTTTTATTCTCTATCTAAAAGTTACAACTTTCGGTTTACCATGGTAAACTCAAAAAACGGTTTTAAACAGCATGCAAATTCTGCAAAATGAAATCCTAAAAATACTCTTTAATTATGATTGGCTCAGGAGCGACTTGTTGCCTATTCAATCCAATCTCGCAAGCATCGAATACCTATAATAAACTACCTAGTCATATTAAAAATATAACATCTGATTGTGGATTTGTAAGAGCCTTGAAGACTCACTTGAGTGTGGTTTAATGGACTGTTCATTTCATTTTTTTGTTGTCCCTGACTGTTGTTGTGTGATATTTAAATTCTTTAAATTATTTATTGATGTTCCTTGCTAATTACTGTACAATGAGGCTGTTGTCATATTATGTAGGTATCTCCGAGACCAGTGCTTCATGCACTGATTATGGGATTTAAAATATATGTAAAAAGAAAATGTATTTATTGAATAAAGAATTAAAAAAAAAAAAAACCTGAAGTTGTAACTTTTAGATAAAGCATAAAAAATTAAGACATGGAGGTAAAAACCATTTTTCTCAAAGATGAACCGTTCCCATGTTACAGCCTGTTAAAGTCTGAAAATGCCATATTTTAAACGTCAATATCTCAAACACTATTGAATTTAGACATACGACATTTACAAAATAAGCGAGAATTTTATGGGGAAACAGAAAATAATACAATATATAGGGTGTTCCATTGAAAAAATCCTAAATTATATTCGCCACGTTTTTTTGGGCCGCCCCGTATACTCCAATATAATTTTAAAATGCACATCTCAATGGTCTCTACACCTTTTGCATTTCGAATTTTTATCTTATTCTTAAGACAAAGGAGAAAATGAACTGTACTCTATCATTGACTCACCCTGTACATAAAAACAAATACTTTTTAAAATTTTAATTATAAACATAAACTATTATTTGTATTTTTTTTGCTTCTGTTTGTTGTCATCGGTAAGTTACAATTATAATTTTATATTAGCATGTTTTTAATCTATTATAACTAATAATCATGCATAGTTTGTTTAGCTTCCTAAAATTACAGTATGTTAATTTTAGATGTAGTAAATGAAGCAGCAGGAATCAACATTTTCCAAGGAAAGAGCAGTGGTTCGGCGGGCAGCGTTGCCAAATCATGCCCTGTGGACATTCCCATTTTCTCACAACCAATAAGAAGTAAAAACAGTCGCTCAGAAGTGACTGACGATGGAGATGACTTTGTAAGTTGTACATAAATTTACCAGTTAATATTTTTCATTAGTTTGCTGTTTAAATTTTTAAATATTTATAATTTTGTTCGACACTGCCTATTAATACAAATCGGCAAATACCTTCCACTGGCACTTTTCTCGTCGTATACAGGGTTATTCCTTAGTTGATACTTCTTTACTAGCTGTGTATAGAAGCCATTAAAATAAACAACATTTTTAAATACCTTTTTTTTAAACTCAAAAATAAGGTACAAGGTACATTCATTTATTACACTATGGATCAAATACGGTTCTGCCTAACTTTAAGAATGTAGAGGAAAGTGAATGATAGAATAGTTTTGGACTTGCATTGTCTTTAATTTGTTTTACATCACAACGTTTCAACTGGTAAGTATCTTCAGTCGCCTTCAGGTGAATACTGAATAAGTAAAGTAACTACAGCTCTATTTATACTAGCTAGATGCACTGGAGCATAACCGAGCTTTAATTCTTGTGCGTATTTTAAGTTTACATCTACTTAACAAAGGTTTCCAGATATTTCTTATATCTAATGAGGGCTTACTAAAACAATCTGGGTTCTGGTATATGGTAGCAGCTTCCTTGAACTTCCTCTTCCTCCAATGTGGTTCTTTGTGCAGGATTCGAGCTTCTGTCCACTTAATGTGATGACCGTGTGTCCAGGCATGGTCAGCTGCCCCTGATTTTTCGGTTTCTCCTTTAACCGTGTTGTTTCTGTGTTCCTTGACCCTAGTTTCAAGTGGCTTTAGAGTCTCACCAATGTAGGGTCTGCTACATTCGCAGGGAATCTCATAGGCACAGCTTTTCCTATCTTTTTGACTTGCTGATTTCGTCTTCGTCAGGTGGCTTCTTAAAGTGTCTTTTGAGCTGAATACCGTCGGAATACGGTAGCTAGTATAAATAGAGCTGTAGTTACTTTACTTATTTAGTATTCACCTTAAGACGACTGGAGATACTTACCAGTTGAAACGTTGTGATGTAAAACAAATTAAAGACAATGCAAGTCCAAAACTATTCTATCATTCAAGAAACATCATTGTCTCCAACCTTCAAACAGACAATAGAGGAAAGTGCCAGACAAAGATTTGCTGATTTTTCCTTTTCTCCTGTAACCTTAATATTAACCTAATTTTTAAAATTTCAGTCTCCACAGCCTCACGCAGAAGTTGACATAGCAGCAAGTATCAAAGCACTTGCACGTAGCGTTCATGGCGACGCTATTTTCGGAGAGTTACCAAGACCAAGGTTCAGTACACAGATCTGACTGATTTAAATTAACTGATAATATTAATGCTTCCTACATAATAACCCACCAGCTACGATTTATTAAGTATCTTTTATTACTTTTTTCTAATATATATAATATATTTTTTATTAGATCAATGGGGAAAATGGTTTGTAGACTGTCTGTTTTTAAAATATCGTTCGATCGTCTCTATTAGTCAGGTCGATATGTAAGATAGGTAAAAATCTATAGTATATTTCACTTAAAAATAGCCGACGATGACATTTCATTTTTTGTAACATTCATTTTATAGACGTTAAAGTTTGATCAGGACCGGACTTAAATTTTTATTAAAAATTAGGGGTGAAAATAAAATCATTTATTTATAACTGCGGCGGTGGTTCAGCGGTGAGCCACTGGCATTCGACCGTGGCGTTCCGAGTTCGATCCTCGGAGTGCACATACGCACAATAAAAAAAGTATGTCCGAATGTTAGTCGTAGGTCGAGGAATTCGTCTATTTTTACTCAAAGAGTAAATATTTTATATTTTGTAAGAAAAAAGACACAAAGTCTCGGCTTCAAAATTTTTCGGTCTGTTTATTATGGTTACATGTTTCGCCTTAAACTGGCATCATTAGACCTTATAAACAGTTACAAATTCTAAAATTGTTTTTAAAACAAACACACGCACATTATAATAGGGATTTCAGTATCGTTTTGTTCCTGTTATAATGTACGTGTGTTTGTTTTAAAAACAATTTTAGAATTTTTAACTGTTTATAAGGTCTGATGATACCAGTTTAAGGCGAAACATGTAACCATAATAATCAGACCGAAAAATTTTGAGGCCGAGACTTTGTGTCTTTCTTCTTACAAAATATTAGTCCAGGAGGCAGTGAATTTTTTTTGTACTTATTTTCCCAGTCGGTGAATATCAAATAGTCTGCTCGAATGGTCACACAAAACGACAATTTGTGAGTCTGGCTAAAATTTTCGGATGGGTTCACGAGATAAAAAAAAAGTCAAATCCACTTATTTTCCCAGTCATAAATATTTGACATTAATTAAAGTGAGTAATTTTATTAACGAAAATAACAGTCTGGCACATCCCGAGTGGAGAAAAGTCTGTCTGGCTGAAAATTACGGATGCAAAAATTTGACCGATTTTTGGAATCCGTAACCCTTATTTTCCCATGCTTGAAATTTATCGTATCATTTGGTACGATCATCAACTATAATCAAAAGTAAGTCTGGCTGATTTACGAAATTGGCAAATGAGTCTGGCGGCATCTTGGAAATCGCGAAAATGACAAAATTTTTGCTCTTATTTTCCCAGATTTGAAAATTTGTCACATGATAAATAATACTATAATTATAATAAAAACATGTAGAGATGACAACAATCGCCTGTAAAGTCGAATTTTTTTAAGAAAACGCCAAGTCACTTGTCATTTATGGCACCCTGTTGACGTCTGGTCTATTTTACGTTTGGAGGTTGGCTAAAAAGACAGGACCGGACTATTTTTATGTTCCATTAATAAACTAAAAAAATATTTAAATATTAAGTTCCTTATCTCCCATTTTAATTTATCAAAGAAGACTTTACAAATTTTTCTATTTAAATAATCGTTTTTAACTAAAGTTGTCAAGAAACTTTTGGAGATGTTATCCAAATTGAAACAAAAGTCAAGAACCTATTAGCTATCCACTGAATACTACCTAGATATTGTGATAGGAATTACCCACAATAAAGTAATGTACTAGTAACATAAATATTATCGACAAAGCTTTTAAAAAATTTAACTTATCGACACACTACTCTCCTTTGCTCGTGAATATTAAAGAATGTAATAAATGCCGGTAATACTGCACCAGCTAGGTAGAATACGTAAAACATTGTATATATGGTTAAAATATTGGTATACAAAACAATCACTATGCTTCATTTTAATTATGACTCTAACTTTCAATCAGAAAACTCTATTTCACAAACTATTAAAATAGTAGAATGACTTAACAAAAGACATTACAAACTCTGATTCTTTAAATGCATTAGACGAGCTCCAAGAAAATTGCAATGTAAAAGTCTAAAAATATCTCAAATGTTTTTAAATACACACTATATAAAAAACAGCCACAAAAATACTAAAAAACATTAAAAAACAACGAAAATAATAAGACGCGAACTGACATGTGAACTTGTTACGGTCCACACTAAATCTAGTAACTTTTCGGCGGAACTAGAATCAGCTGTGAATGTCATCTGTGGCTTTCAACTGTCGAAACGCCGTTTTCTATCGCGATATGAACTCTATATTTACATACAGGTTGCATTTGATAGGATAAGGAGATGTTATCCAAATTGGAACAAAAGTCAAGAACCTATTAGGTATCCACTGAATACTACCTAGATATTGTGATAGGAATTACTTACAATAAAGTAATGTACTAGTAACATAAATATTATCGACAAAGCTTTTAAAAAATTTAACTTATCGACACACTACTCTCCTTTGCTCGTGAATATTAAAGAATGTAATAAATGCCGGTAATACTGCACCAGCTAGGTAGAATACGTAAAACATGATATATATGGTTAAAATATTGGTATACAAAACAATCACTATGCTTCATTTTAGTTATGACTCTAACTTTCAATCAGAAAACTCTATATACACTATATAAAAAATAGCCACAAAAATACTAAAAAACACCAAAAAACAACGAAAATAATAGGACGCGAACTGACATGTGAACTTGTTAAGGTCCACACTAAATCTAGTAACTTTTCGGCGGAACTAGAATCAGCTGTGAATGTCATCTGTGGCTTTCAACCGTCGAAACGCCGTTTTCTATCGCGATATGATCTCTATAATTGAACATGCCGAATTTAGCGCGCCTGTCGAGCGTTGGACGAGTCTGGCAAGGCTGTCGGGGTGTTCCACATTAGCCAGACTATATTTTCAGCTGTTATTATAATATAAACTATCATCTGACAAATTTTTAGGACTGCGCAAATAAGGGCAATGGTTTCGATAAAAAAATTTCCATTTTTCCACCTGCCAGACCTATTACCCATCCTCACAGATTAGCCTAGAAGTGCAGTATATTTGTACTTTCTAACGCATTTTCCTCCTCAACCCATCGGACCCCCCCCCCCCCTACATATATATGAATTTTGCTTAGAATAACAAACCCAATAATTCTATCCATGTTTGCTGACTGGGACAATAAGTACCGAAAATCGTCACTGCCTCCTGGACTATATCCAATTTTAGTAGGTTTAGGAATGCAGGGAATAGTGTAAAATGCATCATTTTCCAACCCACCTCATTCACGCCGGTAACCAGGCCGGATGAGATCGGATATCTTGTGGGGTGCGGAAGAAGGTACACATTCCCCAATCGGTAGGTCATGTAATGGCGCAAGAAACCGAGGGTTAGCCCTTGGGGGGGACTGTCGCATGATTGAGGATCGTGGTTCGGAACCCACGTTAAGCTGTAGGTCTTCTCGGGAATTGTCCTGGCAGCGACCGAAGAGGTAAACAGCCCAATTCGAAAGAAGGGCAAGAAATGATATGACAATTTATTTATAGTTCTAAGAAAACGATTCCTAACAAGAATTACATAAGCAAAATTTGTGATCTTTCAAAAAACACTAAAGGAAATTGGGAATTAGATATCAGAAAAATATTTTCATTTTATTTTTTATTCATAAAAGTGTTGATATTTTGGTTTAAAGCGCACATTTAACTTACAATATAAAATATATGTAGGTACAGCTGGCAGTCGTGGGTCCAGTATTTTGGATAATTCACTACGGATTGTTGGTGCATTACATCGCAAACACGGTGACATTTATTAAAAAATTACTTTTCTAAATTTTACTTTAGACCTTGCAGTGTTAAGTCGAAAAAATCTATACTTATATATTTAATAATTTAAAGTTTCATTTTTTTTTCTTATCCACAAGTGAATAATTTTTTCTTTAGACGAGGTTTCAAAAAGTTTAAAGTTAACAATAGGTCCAATTTCCACTTAGTTTATAATAAAACAACAAAGTTTAATAATGTTATTGAATTAGGTACTTGTTTTTTTTAACAATAAAGAAAATATAGGTACTAAAAAGAAGATATTTTGTCCATTCGTCTGCGAAATAGATACCTCAAACAAATAGCACGCTGATAAACAAAACCAAAATTAATTATAAAAGCCCACCTTATAATACTAATATAGATTCCTATTATATGGCACAAAATACATTCTTCCTGCAAATTTTTCAATTTTGGCATGGTGTTCCTGTAGTAGTTAATTACCAAATAAACAATATATTTACTTACTTTTTTATAAAAAGAACACTTCACAGATACACATAGTTCAGCAGTTTATAACCAGAAAGTCTACGCACAAAATATTAGCAAAATGATCTCCAAAAACAACAATACTATTTAAACACATAAACAATCAAAACCAGAATGGAATAAATAGATGCGGTGCCGTGCGCGGGATGCGATTTGTTATATTGAAAGACACGCGTATTGATGAAGTACGGAAAGAGATATGCGAAGGCCAAAGAGTAAGAAAGAGATACACATACTAACGGCATCGAGGTCAGGTTCTGCAACAATATTTGCCTGACGGGTTTTAGCTGATTAAAGGGCAACAGATTCAGAGTGGATCTTTGTCGTGTACCTGTAAATATAGTCAATTATATATCCATCTCTCATGAATCTAGCCAATGTTCGTGAGGAAAAGCAGTTTTCGGAATTAAGGAATTTTTAAATCATGTTGGCCAACGCGTTTGACAAGAGAAACGTCAACGCATTAAAAACGTATGCATGAAATATAGTATACCTTGTTCCGGTTACAGCTAACTTAATGACTTAACTTCCGACGGCTTCAACGTAGAGTTATGAGTTTTTTTTATCACCTACATACATGCTCTCAGGTGTTAAAAACTGTTTCTTGATAATATTTATCTGTTTTAAGATAAAAATTTGGCCAACATATAAATTGTGGTGGCTATTAGTTCTCTACAGTAGTCCCGGTGACTCTTTACCCGTGCGTCATCACTTATACTTCATTAAAATCGTATGAAACGAAGAAACATTGTCAAAACAAAGTTTAATTTCATAAACATAATAGCTGTGCTTAGGGTCAAATAACTCAAAATGATAATCTAACACGCGAGGAAGTTCGGAAGTCAATGAAGAAACTTTCAAAGACCATAAGATTCAATAATCAGCGTTTCCATACAATATTTTTTTCTAGCACGTTTTACTTGCAACGACGTATTGTACAATAGAATAATTTCCGGAAGACGGTGGGTTGTTTTTATTTTAGGACTAATTGGGGAGTTGTAAATTACGTTATCGTTAAACGATTTCGCATGAGTAAAGATCCACTTTTACTGTATTGTTGAATAAGAATTGTTTTTTTTTTAAGTTATGACACTTTAATCATTTTTCTTTTTAGAACAGAAAAACCGTCAAAAAACGAAGTTTTCTGACTCAAAGAGTAAGAGGTGATATATCACCCTTGAGAGCGTAGAGTCATAATTAAATAGACAAAATTTGACTGGTTAATTTCTCAATTGCGATCCCTTGCGTTCGATTAAACAGGATTTTTTTTTAAATTATGGTTCCATTTATATTCCATATTCATATATATTTGCTTTAAAGTCTATTCTGTTATATCAACATTATTGTCAATAGTTTTAAACATTTTCATACCATTTTCCTGATTGAACTTTTAATTTTAGGTTTTAAAACGTTTTGAAATGTGGTGTAAAAGCTCTGTGAGAGTCCCTTATAAAAAAGTCTTAATTTCTAAAAATAAGATAGGTTTGTGTTGTACTACCTACCCTTTTTTTTAACCACAACAATTTCGCTTCGTTAACGTCTCCAGGATCTGTACGATGCTTAGAATTACAGGGTGAAGAATTAGTTCGGTAACAACGAGTCTATACCTTAAAAAATCTAAAAACACAGGCATTTTTGTTTTATTTAACAATTTTTTTTGCATTTCCGTGGATTTTAAAAAGTTAAAAAATGTAGTTTTCTAAATATTTTTTTATTGCAAATATTGTTGGAAATGTTCACTATGTTTTTCCTGCAGAATACTTAGTATTCACCTGAAGACCTGTGGAGATACTTACCAGTTGAAACGTTGAGATTCAGAACAAATAAAGACAATGCAAAACTCTTCTGCCGTTTAGAAAAAAATATGTTGAATCAATATGTTTCCGAACTTATTCCAGTCATCCTGCTTGACTAAACTATGTATCTGAGTTCAGGGGACAGTTAACGGACTCTTGTAAATTTTGAAAATGCACGATGAATGCAAGAAGTGTAAGTAGTATTGCGCTAATGAACAGCCCTAGTGTTTTAAAAATTTGCGCCATCGAATAGGGAACTTACACACATTTTTTTATTGGTTAATATTGTTCACTTACATGAAAAAATAATATGCAAAATATTACGTCTTGAATATCACTCCTTAATTTTTTTATGTACCGGTGTCATGGAATGGACGCATTATAGTTAAACCCGTAAATCCTGATATGACAACATTTGAGGGAAAAATATTTTTAAATGTCATTATGATAAAAAAGAAATTGTTTTTTTGGTATTATAGCTTGACCACGCCGCCATTGAAGGAGTTCTAAAGAAAGAGTGGCATGTGTTTGTTTTTATTTAAAATGCCAATTAATAGAAGTCAGTGAATCGTGATTATCCACTCTACGTTAAGAAATAAAAATTTAACCTTCCTCAAGAATCCCAAAACTGGGCACAACCATAATAAAAACAATGACTATAGATCCAATCCGGTTCCATCGAGGCGTCTTGTGTAACAGGGAGATTATTTTAACCATGTTTCCCCAATAGCAATCGCCAAATTCTGTCTGGTTTTAGTGGTATTTGATTTTCGGGATCCCTTTATGTAATCCCAGGAAAGTATGGTAAAAATCGTAGCTATCCCGGTAGTCCGGAAATGCATCCCTAGTACTTACCCAACTTTTTGGACATTCGTTTAAAAAAAAAATTAAGTATGAAGTGTTTTTTATACCCAAAGAGTCACCCATTTAAATATAATGCACCAATTCCATAACGCCATGTACATAATTAAAGTTTGCCGTGTGACGTCACGTAGTATTAATAAACCCGAGTTTCGCGACTCGCGTTTATATTCCAACCTAATGCAGGCACACTGCGCATGTCAGGCGGATAGCGTGATGCCGGGATATTTGAAATTTACATAGGTAGATATGAGTTTAATTATTACATGTAAAATATGATTGATATAGCGAATAATTAATTAAATTTTTAATATTACGGTATTTTATTTATATTTGTAAATCAAACACTTTATTCTCTTTTTTCTTTTACGTTTCAAAGAATTCAAAGATGTATACCGGTGTTGACAGTCTACGATTTTGTAATTCCGACTTTTCGTTATGACGGTCATAGTTAGAAGGAATCATAGGGCTTATTGTTGTTTTTAGTGCATTAATAATAGAAATGCATGGCATGTAATGGTTTTTATAGGTGATCGTTTGAAGACTGTGTTTTCTTTTCATGTGAACATTAATATTTGTTTTTGTACTGCATTTCATCCCACAGTCTGTGCACACATAAACTGTTCTACAATTTAAAAAATGACTGATAAGTTTTTACTTTACAGATGCCTGACAGCCGCCACAAAATACTTAATATTTTGTGACAGCCGCAGCCATATCAAAACTTACTGATTAATAACCTGCCCCTCCATTTTAATTAGGCCCAACAAGGCCACAAATTAACAAACTGGCAAACTGTTCTTGTAAGAAAACTTAATACCTCGACTATGACTCAACACCGTGATGAAAAAAAATAATTAAATCCATTTCTACCTATATTTTAAATGTTCCGCCATCATGCTATCCGCCTGACATGCGCAGTGTGCCTGCATTAGGTTGGGATATAGACGTGAGTCTCTTGCGTCGTGTATCGTCTTCGACGTAACAACCGCAAGTTTTAATCGCTGATATTTAATCCAGAGGTTTAAAAAAATATTTTTTTGTGAACTTTGGGTCTTTTGATAACTTACGTTTAAAAGTATTAATTTCCAAATTCAGGTTTCTTGCAAGTTCCCTATTACACATTTTTTGTGGGACTTCTAATAAGCTCTATATATGATAGTGTTTGTTCATAGTTTTGTCTGTGTTAATTTCTTTCTATTATGTATTAATATATTATGGTTCTCGATAATGTAACACAATTGTGAGAAATCTCAGGTAAAGTATAACACGAAATTTGGTTAAATTTGTTGGCTTTTTACAAATAATTAAAACATTTTTTTAAAACTTAAATGCATTTTATGTATTACAGCGTTTAAAACTTAAATTACCTGTGCCATAAGTTGAAGATTTTTTTATGGGTTCATTTTTTTAAGGGTGTTGTGTACATTTTGGATTGATAATATCAGTTAGGAGCCTTCCGTACCAGCGTGAAACGCGGAATCGGTTCCTGGTTTGTCTAATTGAAAATTTAATACAAAAATTTTACTAATTTTACTTCCAGTTTGTCGGATGATACCTTATTTTTTTTCAAAAAAAAAATTGAAAATTTATTTTAAAGTTTCTATTTAATAGGTTCAAATTATATCATCCGCCATGTAGAACATAAAAATAGAAATATTGCGGCTATTTATGTTAATTTCTTATCTTCCATTAAAATTACAAACGATGCCCCGTATTATCTTTAAAATCACCACTGACGCCGCGCCATTTAATTCTCGTGAAATTCGTTTTTATAATATTGTGTATTTAACAATAATAATAAACGTCTTTTATTCAAATAAAGAATACAATTAGGCGATATATACAGGGTGATTCCTAAGTTAATACTTCTTTTTTAGCTGTCCATAGAAGGCATTAAAAATCAACATTTTCAAAAAACTCAAAAATAAGGTACTTACATTCATTTATTACACTATGGATCAAATACGGTCCTGCCTAATTTAAACAATGTTTTCAAAGTTCTGGGTGTAGGATGAGCCCGCAAGGGAAAGCGTTCTGCGTATAATCTCGAAGCAGCAGCCGCACTTTGACGATACTCACCGTAAATTAGCACCGTATCAACTAGTTAATTTTTTCAAATTTTACCATTTTCACGTGTCACCAATTTAAAATTAACTTAATTCATAAAAACACACCGCAGCGGATTGCCAAATAACTGACCACCTACCCGTAAATTGCATGACTAATAAGACAAACAACATTAGCAGACTACGTTTTGATGACCAGAGGCCCGCACCTAGATTTGTTACTTCTAATTTACGGTCAGTGTCATTAAAGTGCGGCTGCTGCATCGAGATTATACGCAGAACGCTTTCCCTTGCGGGCTTATCCTACACCCAGAAGTTTTCTTAATGTTATTCAACGGGCAAGTTAGGCAGAACCGTATTGGATCCATAGTGTAATAAATGAATATAAGTACCTATTACTTTATTTTTGAGTTTTTTGAAAAAAGGTATTTGAAAATGTTTATTTTAATACCTTCTATACACAGCTAAAAATGAAGTATCAACTTAGGAATCACCCTGTATAAAAATAAATTTTATTGCCATCGCCAGACACAGGTACAATATGCGCGATGTGGTGGAAATGCAGTTTGTTTGTGATGACTCATCGATTACTGTTTGGTTTTGGTTTTTTTATTAAATACATCATGTAATAAGACAAAGATACTCACAATTGTATAACATTATTTTGGAAGCTTTAAACGTATTGGAATGGTATTCAATAATATCTCGTCACATGGTATCCTTACGAAGGGATGTAGAAAGCCCAATTTTCTAAGAAAAAATCTGACTACATAAAATAATCGTCAGCATAGGTTTTCCCATTCTTTGTCGGGTACACGAAGAATATGCTTATTTTAAATTTCACCCAAATGATCGTCTGTTAAACATGTATATAACGTTAAAATAAGTCTAGTGTTTCATAAAAATTTTGTTCAAACTGATCGAGATATCGGGCCCCAAAGGCGAATCAAGCTACTAACCTTTTTCAAATTAATTTTTAAACCTCCTCGTATACTTTGGACCCAAAATTAGGTGCTACATAGTAACATTTAAATGTTTCCGGAAAGTCAGAAACGGACTCGCCCCAATACACACAAGTCCAAATTTTTGACGGACGAATTCAAAATTTTATTTTTCGATACTATAAACATTCTACTTTAAAAAAAGGTACCCTTCAGTTGCTTCATATTATAGCAACAAGCATCTTTTTACTATCACCTGTCAGGGACTTAATAAAAAAACATCAGTAATAACACTGACATCTGTCAAAAATTTTGACTTGTGCGTATTGGGGCGAGTCCGTTTTTGGCATTCCTAAAATACAAAATGCCAATATCAATGTATACGAGGTGGTTTAAAATTTTTTCATAAAAATGTTCTCCTTTTAGGGCCCAATATATTCGTCAGGGGGCACTATAGAAAAGAAATATCAAACACTGCACTTACTAAAATTTCTCTACACCCTCCCGAAAGTTTGCCCCATACTTACCGGGCACTCTGTATTTATTTTAAGTAAATACGTAAAAGAAACAATATTAAGGTTTCAAATCTTCACATAGATTTGTTTATTTTTACATTAAAAATAAGAACAAAAACATGACATGTTTCGTAGCACTGCTACTTCGTCAGATGTTGAAATAGAATTGACAAACAAAGTTGTAAGTATAAAAATATTTACCTGTTAAAAACTAATTAATTCAAGAAATTCCCTATAGTACGGGTTTTTGGAAAAACCAGAATCATACAAAACAGGTAAATATTTCTATACCTAGAACTTTGTTTGTCAATTCCATTTCGACATCTGACGAAGTAGCAGTGCTACAAAACATGTCATATTTTTGTCAGTAGCGGCTCGCGGTCTTAAAAACTGGTGAAGAGCTAGGTATAGTGCGGGTACTTAAACATTGACTAAAAACCCGTGTACCAAAACGTCTCTTATCCTCATCTGTCCAACGACTGAATGGAGTTTCCAACAAATTATAAACTGTCATTAATTGGGTTCATTTTTAAAATACCCAACTAGGTAGGTACCTACGTACACTACTGAATTAACTGAAAAATAAAAACAGCACTTTTTAATCACATAGTAAATCACGTAAAAACGATATCTATAACCGTAAGTTTCAGCCTCAAAATAAATACCTTAAGGTTAGGCGAACCAATGCTAAAACAATGGTGCGTACGACTGATCTATTTTTAAGAGGCCCTTCATCATAATTGTTACATGCTGTTTGCGTGACTGACGTTACGTAACCATAGCAACGGCAAATATCAAAGCCATGTTGGGCGTTTGGTCTTCACTTGCTTCGAGTTAACAGACACGGTCGGCTGGGGCGCGCCAAAATGCACGAGTGTTTATAATTATTATTGTCCATCGGAACCGTGGCCCTATTATACATAGCTACATTCGGATTAAATTAATATTATTAATTCGAATATAATTACTTTTTAAGGGCTGAATTGGTACATTAATATTTAATATTGTTTTTGTTCTTATTTTTAATATAAAAATAAACAAATTTATGTGAAGATTTGAAACCTTAATATTGTTTCTTTTACGTATTTATTTAATATGGATCTTCATCAAGTAACGATCGACTCAATTACATATTTATTTTAAGCTTTAAATGCTCGTAAAACTGAAATCTCTGGCGTTCTCCTCTCTCTCTCTCCAGCGGTGGTATTCTATTAAATTTTTTCTTAACTAGGCAAATCTGCTAGTAAAAGTAGAACTCAGAAGTAAAATCTGTTAAACTCCAAAATGTACACAGTACCCTAGTATAAGTATATTCTTTGTTTAAGAATTAAATTTGTTTTTCATTTAGAAGTAGATCTAAATAGTCTAAGTTGCTTTTGCCATCGTAGTTTTCTGTTCATTTAATTTTAAAAGTTTCCTTTTTTTGTAAACTGCTAAGTGTATATAATATAGGTGATAAATTTTACAAAAAGAACACTGAAACGTACAATTTTTATAGTTTGTAATTTTTTAGAATAATGTTTATTAGTTATATTTCAACATGAAAATAAACTACTTGTTCTCCTAAAATTGGTTTGTTGTTTTTGAAACCTAGAAGATCCGATGGGTTTAAGTGCAAGTCTTACGAGGATTCCGTAGCTACCCGCATTTATAGTTTTCATGATGTCGAGTCCATGGAAGCCAGCGATCAGCCGACGCGCGTCGTGTCTTCGAAAGTAGGGTTTGCTACTGATGTTAAAAATAAAGCATTAGTAGGCAACTAAGATGGACGATTGATTTAAGTTTTCGGTATAAAATCAAAAAAACTGTTACTATCATAAATTACGCTCTCTAGCTATTTTATTAGGAACTATCGTGTACCAATAAATACGACAATTAAAAGTACTTATCTTTCTATTTTAAACAAGCTTAAGTTTACTAAAATCGGATAAGTCGTTTAGAAGTTGGAGCAATTTAAATGATTACACTTTCAATAGCTTCCCCCACTCTTATCGAGGTTGGTACGCAAATGATGCAGAATTGTCTAAGCTTTCTAATTATGTTACCAAAGGTATACCTTAATGTAGGAATTTTCGGAGAAATTTAGAATTTGAATATTTAATTTTCAATTGTGCCCTCTTGCGGCAAAATGCGGAACTTAAAAATTATTTCCAGGATTTTCTCTTAACCACTTTAACTACGAAATTTTTTCCCCGAGTTTCTATGCCCAGTAGTTTCCGAGATACGGCCGATGGCCATCCATAATGGGACACCCGGTATGAACACATCATTCGAGGATTTGGAAAAAAGACTACCGAGTACATTCAAAAAGTGATTTTTATTAAAAACAGTTATATTTGCCACAAAAACAGTTATGGGTGTCCTAGATAAGGACACACTCTACAAGGATCTCGTAAATCATAGAAGACACAGAGATGGTTAAATTAGAAAAGTTGCGCCCTTCTAAATTCTGCAACATTGTGTTTTCAAATTAAAAAAAACCCGAATCCTTCCGAAGATTTTTGGGCAAAACCAAATTTTCGCTATTTCGTTTTTATTTTTTCCGACTCTATTTAAAGATATACATATGTTAAAATAAAATTTACATTTTCATTGCCATTTTTTTCCATTACAAGTTGATCTAATTAGATTTTTAATCCGACGTTTCGTTTTTTCAAAACCATCATCAATTTTGCCTTTTTAAATTGTCGGAAAATTATACCTCAATACTCTTAGCTTACGTCTAGTAAAACCAATATTAATATTAGTTTTTCACAACCTATTATCGCCTTGATTTCTGAAACATTTTTCCTTAAAAATTTAAAAACCTTACTTTAATTACTATTTATTGTAAAAAAAAATTATTAATAATTTACGGAGTCTCTTAAACCTACAGTTAGTTAAAACCTCAATAATAAAGGATATTTACAATAAATATACACTTTTTAAGAGTCCAGTAACACACGCAGAATAAATAATTTCGGCCATCCGCTGTCGTCGACGATGCTTCATCCTGTGAAATTTTTTTTAAAACTTCTTGTAATCATCAATGTGTTACGGTACTCTTAAAAACGAAAGTTCAGTAATTCCTATTGTGGGCCCATCATTCCTACTTGCATGTGAGGTTGGTACCCCGGATTACCACCTTGACCAGGCATGGGCATAGCTGGTGACTGAATTTGAGGCACTCCACCGGGTGCTGTATTTGATTGTTGAGGATCTGAGGGTAACGTCAAGTTGAGGAGCAGCTCTCTTAAAGCGGGGTATACTGTGCATTCTACGGTACCTGCCTAAAATAAAATTAAAAAAATTAAATAGCTCCTAATTATAGAAATCGATAAATAAATATTTCTAGATTGATAACCCAAGAACGTGACAGTCGTGCCGATGTTTAAAAGTTGTTTAAACTACATTTACACCCATTTTTTTTCTATAAACTTTTGGTGTTGTGTTCATTAAATGATTGTAAATTTAAAACTAATGGACCTAACCACCTAACTAACAAATGTAAAAATATTTCGTTACTTTTCCTTTTATCCGTTTAAGCATAATTAATTACCTACAATTTAAAGTTAAACAAGTTTGAATTTATAAAGTAATAAAAGCAGAAAAAGAAAAATGGACAAATTTTGATTTTTTGCTTTTATTAATTCATTAATCGAAATTTGCTTAGTTAATAATAATGATAAGTTTATTTTCAATATTTATAACATAATAAATGTGTTTATTTATGTTCCTCAATAAACTTCTTCTTTGATCCCCCGAAGATGTGCTTGTTAGGGGCAAATCTTAGTATTTTAAAATATAAATATATATAGGAATATTAAAATATGTTTTTTAAAAATATTTGTTAATATTATATAAAAAATAAAAAACGTTTAACTATATGTACATAAAGATAAACGCAGTTTTTTTTGAAGATATAGGATATAAAAATTTTGAAGAATATATTATTCATAATAATATTTATTAAAACATTTCCAAAATTTTTTGGAAAGTTGTCTAATATTCATTTTTTTGTTTCAGAATATAATTATATTGAAGGATAAAGATAATCTTTATTGAATAGATATAATTTTTAGAAACCTTTTCTGCAATATTTCTAATTTTTTAACTAAGGTTTTATTTATTCCTCCCCAAATAAAAAAGTTTTAACTAATGCGTAATATAATATTTCCATATGTTTTACGTTCAACATTTTTCTAAAAATAGGTAGTTAACTTCTTAATTTTTTAATCAAATATTCTATGTGAAAATTCCAATTTAATTTACTGTCAAAGATTATTCCTAAATATTTTACTTGAAAAACTTTCAAAATTTGAATGTCATAATTTATTTTAATACTATTCATATTTTGTGGTATGTTATTTGGATTTAAAGTAAAAGGAAGATAATTAGTTTTATCAAAATTAATTGTTAAGAAATTTTTATCAAACCAATTTCTTATTATTTTAAAATCTTTTTTAATTTTGTTATTTAAGTGGTCCCAATTTGTATCTGTATAAAAAATTGCAGTATCATCTGCGAAACTATGAATTTCTCCATCACAATTTCCATTAAACAAATCATTAAATTATTAATATTAAAAAATAATGGTCCCAAAATTGTTCCCTGAGGAACACCATATTTAATTATTTTAGGATAGCTTTTTTCTTTATCTATGTATTTGAACATAAGTTGCTCTATCTTTTCAAAACTGTAGGTAATTGCTACTCAAGGACGGGTATCTGGCCCCTTGTTGAATAAAGCGCAAAGGATAAGAAATATTGATCAACAATTAAATAGTGAATGTGTCACTAGACCTCACTCTTAAATTGTTAAGTCGGTGGTATATCATATGTTTATATGACAATAAAACTATTGCTAGGTCATACCAAAAATTTTTTTCAACTCATTAAAAACCTGCTTAATGCAACTAATTTTAAACTGTCAAAAACTTAGAAATTGTACATCTGAAAGTTGCTAGCTTAAAGGACATCGTTATCGATCTGAATAGCTGCAGCTCGTCATTCTTGTCCTGTCAGAGTTTTTGTTTACATATGAATTATTATGGAATTTTGTATAAATATTTATTTGATCATGGATCCAGGTTCAATCCTAATAATTTTCAGCTACTCTGACATGCTGTGACTGTGACTATGCCCATATTTATAGTCGTTCTTTGAGGCTTCCTTACTCGAGAAAAATATCAAGTATGTCAACTTCACATTGATTGATATTAACAGTTTCTTGAGTAATTCTTAAAGACTAATTTTGGTCTATAAAATCTATTTTGGCACGTGAGTTAAATCCGAGGCTTCCTCAAGGAAGAACTATAAATACGGGCATAATGCCTCCTGTCATTTCTTAATGATATAATATAAAATTTTTAGAAAACATCGTTTTCATGAAGTAGTTCTGATAACGTTCGTGTTTTTTTCCAATAGTTTTTTATTTATTTATTTTCTAAGTAATTATACATAACAACCAATATCAAATGTAAAGAAAACGCCCATTGTCAATATTACTAGAAGAAGATACAGCTACTTTCCTAAAATTATAAAAAATAAAATAAACTATAAGTTACTTACTTGCATTTGACAAAAATGCCTAAGCAATTGGCTTGCTGCCGTCATTGCAGGAACAGAGCCGGCCTCGCGTTTTTCTGCTAGCTGGGTTATGTTACCGGCAATGTCGTAAATCAACGGCAAAACAACTGATGGAGGGTCCATATTGGCTGGATAACCAAGCCTGGTTATAAGAATCTAAAAAAATTGCATTATTAAAAGTTTAAAATAATAATAATAAGTTTATTTTCAATATTTATAATATACTAAATGTGTTTATTTATCTTCCTCAATAAACTTTTTCTTTGATCCCCCGAAGACGTGCTTGTTAGGGGTAAATCTTAGTATTTTAAATTATAAATATATAATCTAATAAAAATATGTTAAATATTTGATAATATTATATAAAAGTTAAATTGCAAATAAAGAACGTTTAAGTATTTGAATATAAATATAAATGCAGTTTTTTAAAGATATAGGAATATTAAAATTTTTAATTTTTAAATTATCTGTTTCTGATATCCATGTTTTTATTTCGACTTTATATTTTTTAATAAATTAATAAATAGGTATTTATTGAAATTTTAAGAGAAAATAAAAAATTACAATTGGCGGAGTTGAAGCTTACCTTCCTATCTCAACCATGTTAAGTAAGTTGCTATACAAATTATAAAATGCACTAAACAATAAAAAACAAAAAATGATATATATATATTTTTTAATTTTTGACTTACTTATTTTAGGTTTTATGGTTATTTCATTTTTATGACGTGTATTATGATTATGGTTTTTAAACTGTATACGATTTTTATTTTTAAATATATATATATTAAGATGTTATAAATGTAAAGTTGTCTAATGTTCATTTTTTTTTGTTTCAGAATATAATTTTATTGAAGGGATAAAGATAATGTTTATTAAATATAATTTTTAAGAAACCTTTTCTGTAATATTTCTATTTATTCCCCCCAACCTAAAATTCCGTAATTTAAATGAGTTTTAACTAATGCATATAATATTTCCATATGTTTTACGTTCAAATTTTTTTTTAATGTTTCTAAAAACTTCTTAATTTTTTATCAAATATTCTATATGAAAATTCCAATTTAATTTACTGTCAAAAATTATTCCTAAATATTTTACTTGATTAACTTTCAAAATTTGAATGTCATCATTTATTTTAATACTATTCATATTTTGTGGTATGTTATTTGGATTTAAAGTAAAAGGAAGATAATTAGTTTTATCAAAATTTATTGTTAATACATTTTTATCAAACCAATTTTTTATTATTTTAAAATCTTTTTTAATTTTGTTATTTAAGGTATCCCAATTTGCATCTGTATAAAAAATTGCAGTATCATCTGCAAAACTATGAATTTCTCCATCACAATTTACAATAAATAAATCATTAATATAGATATTAAAAAATATTGGTCCTAAAATTGTTCCTTGAGGAACACCATATTTAATTATTTTAGGATAGCTTTTTTCTTTATCTATTTGAACATAAGTTGGTCTATCTTTTAGATAATTTTTAATTGTTTTCCTCTAAATCCAATATTTTCCAAAAATAAATTATGACTAACTGTGTCGAATGCTAAATAAAGTTCAACATATAACTAAAAAAATTAACTTAATGATGTTTAAAGAAGTAAAATACTAATAACTTTAAATTGAAAAAAAAAACAATCTACTTACGAAAAACAATATTTTGTTCCTAATACCCAATACTCCTTGCGTACCAGTCGGTACAATAGGAATAGCATTTGGTGGGATTCTAAGTAGCCATTGAACAGACCATTTCATTCCTTGCTGTTGCGCCAACTGTGGCATCATATCTAGTCTCATTATCTGAATAAAATCTTTCAAAACGTTGGGAGGACAATTTAGCATACTGCAAAAGGTAAACGTAGAGGTAGGTTTGTAAGGTGGAGCAGCTGCCCTCGTCTCGAAAAATCTCTCCAATACTTGTATTTCTTCCATAGACCAAATTTCTTTATGTTCAGGAAGCTGAGTTATTTTAATATGGAGACTTTGCAAATGCTGGGTATTAAGCCCAATCCTGCACTGCAACATTTCATTGACTTTAAAGTGAATTACACCAGGTTCGTTGTTTGGAATCGCTGTTAAATAGTTTTCACTATGTACAAAACGCTGAAGCTGTCTTCGCATATAGACACACCCCAAAAATCTTTCAAGAGGACTCATCTCAGGTCCGGGAATGCCTTGCGGATGCTGTGAAGGACAACACAAAGTTTCCAGGGCTTCATGAGTTAGTAGAGTTGGTACCGCACCAGCCCAAGACCTTTGAGGTAAGACTCGCGCAAGATGACTACCAGTTTTCAGATCTATTTGTTGCGGACTATGCATAATAGGACCTCCAGGGGATTGTCCTGGCCTTGCAGGGGATGGCCTAGGCATACCCGGTGAACCAGGCCAGTTAGAAGCAGCTGGACTGTGGGATGCTGGAAAAGGACTTCCATCAGTATGACCCGGTATAAAACTACTGACTGGTGAATGTCCTGGCAAATTTGCTCCACCTCCTTGCGGCCCTGGGCTTGAATTACTTAAAAGTCCCCCTGGACTTGCTAGTTGTGGGTTTAGAGGCGAGTTTGGAACTAAACCAGAACTAGGACTTGGATGAGGCATTGGACTAGGGTTTATATTTGCAGGCAGCGAAGTGGGCGAAGCTAAATTAAATGATGTAGCAGGACTGGACCCAAAATTAGCATGAGGAGGTTGATTTATGTTAGCAGTATGCGGCGACGCTGGAGTGTGTGGATTGGAACCCGACGGCGGAGTAAGAGGGGGATGAAACCGAAGACCTGGTTCTGGACGAGATGCACCTGCAGGCGATTGAGGTGGACGGTGTGGTCCTAAGAAATTTCCCCCTCCATCAACCTCCACTGGGCTGGGAGGATTATCGTCTTCACTCTGACTACGCCGTCGAAAAACGGCGCTTTCATCTACATACTTTGACAAAAACGTCTTTAGGCCTGGAGTTGGAATGAATACATCAACCACATTGCACATGTCAAATCTACTATAAGCACCATCTCTTAGAGATACCAGACCTCCTCCTCTGATTCTTAGCTCCAGACAGTACATTCCTTGAAAAGCAATGCGAATAAGTGTACAAGACTGGGCCATTATTGTAAATGTTTGGACAGGTACTTTGGGTCTTGTATTATGTACTCCTAGTTGAGGTAAAGAAGGCAATTTACTAAGCGACAATAAAGGTTCATAAGTTTCTGTTAACAACTGCACAATCTGAGCCAAATTTCTATACTCATTTAGATGCGCTTCCAGTTGTTCTTCTATCAATGAGTGAGCATTTAATGAGTTCTGCATTGCACCAAAAGTCAACTTAAATACTTTATCTTGACAGTTCCAGATTATTGACACCATAGCACCTTTCTCTGGACCATAACATAACACCAATTTGCTATAGTTATATGATTTAATCGAAAACAAATTACCCAAAAAGCTATACTTGTCAATTTTAAGGTATTCACTTAAATCATGTACAATAATATAGAGGTGAACAATCTGAGCCCAGTCACTTAACAGAGCATCGACAGTCTTCGACGTTTGATCAATGGTAGTCATTTCATATTGGAAATAAATAGGTCGCCTGGATCCTTGCTCCTTAGCGTGAGTACTGGATAAGGGTGTGGAATAGAATACAAATTCGACCATCCAACTCTTTAAGTTACCTTTTCCAAGAACTCTTATAGATACAGATAGGAGACGTTTCAGCAAAGCCAACCATGCTGGAGAGTTACCAATTTCAGCCGTTGGAGGAGGTAATTGAATAAGCTTTAATACTAAGCCTGTGGCATTGGCTTCCACTTGAAGACCTTGATGAAAGATATTTTTCTTTGTTAATTCGTTTGCTAATGTCACGTATGGTAATCTTTCATCACACATTGCTACTACATGCGCCAGTTCTGCAATGAAATAAGCGGGTTGTTTTGATCTTCGAGTCGCCGATTCTTGCTTAAGACCTCCTTTTCTTTTTAGGGAGTTAAGTTCTGTATGGTCTGGATCAAAACTTCCTAGAAACGAAAAAAATTATAATTGAGAAAATAATAGAAAATTAATATTTCTCAATCATCAATAACAATACTCAATTGTTATTTTTGGTATGATCATTATGAACGAAGTTAGAAGATATCTTATTTAATGAAGATAATTAGGTTGTTCATGAAAATAATATGGGTATAAAAGTTTCTATTAGATAAGTATGTATGGTATTCCGCGGCTAATTGATTGAATATTTATGGTAATATAATAAAACATAGTAAATACTCACCGTCAATGGAAGTAAATGGTCCATGAGTAGCAACAAATGTATCAAACTCAATAAGCGTTTGAACTTTTAAAAATACTTTCGGTATTTCTGTTTCTATGGTCTCATCGTTCGGATTATCTTCAATACTAGAGTGCTTTACAACACACATGTAGAAAGAGCAGTCTATTTCACATGGATTATTTTCTTTTTCTTTAAACTCAATAATCTAAAAATAATAATAGGTATAATTAACACATCCGTAATACAAAAAGATTTTAAAATAATAAAAAATTGGTTTGATAAAAATTTATTAACAATTAATTTTGATAAATCTAATTATCTTCCTTTTACTTTAAATACAAATAACATACCACAAAATATGAATAGTATTAAAATAAATGACATTCAAATTTTGAAAGTTAATCAAGAAAAATATTTAGGAATAATCTTTGACAGTAAATTTAATTGGAATTTTCACATAGATTTGATTAAAAATTTAAGAAGTTTACTACCAATTTTTAGAAACATTTAAAAAATTTTGAACGTAAAACAACCGGAAATATTATATTATGCATTAGTTAAAACTCATTTAAATTACGGAATTTTAGGTTGTGGAGGAATAAATAGAACTTTAGTTAAAAAATTAGACATATTACAGAAAATATTTATAAAAATTATATTTCATAAAGATTATCTTTATCCTTCAATAAAATCATATTCTCAAACAATAAAAAAATGAACATTAGACAACTTTACATTTATAACATCTTAATATACATATTTAAAAATATAAAAATCTTATAGTTTAAAAACCATAATCATAATACACTTCATAAAAATAAAATAACCATAAAACCTAAAATAAATAAGTCCATAGGACAATTTTTTTAAAAATATTTGTTTTAATTTAAACGATTATTTACCAAAAAAAAATTAAAACATATATTTCATTAAAAAATATAAAGTCGAAACAAAAGCATGGATATTGGAAACCGATAACTTAAAAATTTTTTGGAAATGTTTTAATGAATATTTTAATTAATAATGTTATGAATAATATATTTTTCAAAATTTGAATATCCTGTATCTTCAAAAAACTGCATTTACATTACATATATACATTATTATTTATTTATTATATATTTATATTAAACGTTCTTTATTTGCAACTTAACTTTAATATAATGAATAAAAAATATTTTAATATTCTTATATAATTATTAAAAAATTTAAAATATTAAGATTTGCCCCTAACAAGCACGTCTTCGAGGGATGAAAGAAAACGTTTATGGAGGAAGATAAATAAACACATTTATAATCCATACTCCAGAGGTTTTTAGAAAGCCTTAAAAACAACCTATTTTTGCAGAAGGTATTCAGAATGAAGTAAGTTGATATTACCTCGTAGGTTTTTCAGTAGGCTTCAGGTCAGGAGATAATTAGGCCAGCACATAATTAGAAGCATTTGCTAAGTCCACAAATTACGTAATATTAAATGCTCAAATATTGAACCATAACTGTAAGGCTGGCCCGGACCCCGCCCCACAAGAATTGTGAAATTTTTTTTAGCTTATATCCAGGAAGGAAAGATTTACTTCTCAATAAAATTTTTGCTATTTGGATCAGTTCTAAAATTGTGACGTAACGCAAACCTTAACCCCCTCCTCTCCCAGGACCGTAATGCCTAGTAAGAGCCCCCCCCCCTCCCCAATTGCGTTACGTAATTTATAGACGCCCCTAAGCGCCTGGTGTAATTTCATTATTTTTGAATATTTTAACTTTGCTGCGCCTCATAAAAAAGCGTCATTTCACCACTAAAGTAGTATTTCGCATACTATATACAAAAATAGTTGTTAACAAAGCCCAAACAAGAAGATGTACACATCTATGGTTTTATTTTACTTATATGTGCCTAGTATAATAAGATTAAATAAAATGTTCACTTACAAGTACAACGTTTGTGTGTCTGTGTAACTGTATATACATATGATGCTTTCCTATTTTCGTTATTGCATGGTCTGGAGCATGCAATAATGGTAACCGTTCGTGAGCAGTTGCAGGTAAATGTTGCAGAGTTTTTTCGCATCGTCTTTGTGTAATCCAATATCTGAAAAATAAATTATTATTGGCTAAAGATTGAAGAGTACAGGGAAGAAAGGGCGTTACCACCCTGTATCTTGAAGAGCTAAGCAGTACACCCTGTATATTTTGAGCATTTACATATATATCTTTCTTGCTTACCTTAGTTCAGATATGTAAGCAGAAAGTTTAGAGTGATCCCCATTTAAAATATTGTTGATTTCTGGTATCAAAGGCGGATCATATTGGGGAACATGACTTTGAAGCATTCCCGTGTGAGTATCTACAGTAATTAAAAGCTGTTCTGCTCTTAAACAAGGTTGTAAAATAGCCACTGATAGTATTGCAGGAGATCCTTGTAGTGTACCTAAATAAAGGAAAAACAATTAAAGTGTGGACGAATGTTAGAACTTTAATCAGATTATGCATATTCGTCCAAAAAATTAAAATATTTCAGTGAAATATGGACGAGCAGTCCTAAATAGTGAACAATTTTTTCAAATAGGACAAAAAAATGTAAAAGTTAAAAAACAAGAATAGTTCTTGCCTGTGGCCAAAACACATCATCTTGATATGACAACATTAATATAAATTTATTAAGAAAACTTAGATGACATTGAAGAAAATATTAAACCATTAATAATAATAATTAGTTTTTTTTTCAGTATTTATAATATAAAAAATGTGTTTATTTATCTTCCTCAATAAACTTTTTCTTTGGTCCCTCGAAGACGTGCTTTTTAGAGGCAAATCTTAGTATTTTAAATTATAAATATATAAGAATATTAAAATATATTTTTTAAAAATATTTGTTAATATTATATAAAAGTTAAATTGCAAATAAAAAACGTTTAAATAAAAACATAAATATTTGACATTTTTTGTCCTATGTACTTATGATGGTATAAGATTTTTATTTTTAAATATGCATAATAAAATGTTATAAATGTAAAGTTGTTTAATAGTAACTTTTTTTGTTTTAGAATATAATTTTATCGAAGGATAAAGATATAATCTTTATTAAATATAATTTTAGAAACCTTTTGTGTAATATTTCTAATTTTTTAACTAAAGTTCTATTTATTCCTCCCTAACCTAAAGTTTCGTAATTTAAATGAGTTTTAACTAATACATAATATAATATTTCCATACGTTTTACGTTCAAAATTATTTAATGTTTCAAAAAATTGGTAGTAAACTTCTTAATTTTTTAATCAAATATTCTATGTAAAAAATCCAATTTAATTTACTGTCAAGGATTGTTCCTAAATATTTTACTTGAATAACTTTCAAAATTTGAATGTTTTCATTTATTTTAATACTATTCATATTTTGTGGAATGTTATTTGGATTTAAAGTAAAAGGAAGATAATTAGTTTCATCAAAATTAATTGTTAATACATTTTAATCAAACCAATTTTTTATTATTTTAAAATCTTTTTTAATTTTGTTATTTAGGTTGTCCCAATTTGTATCTGTATAAAAACTAGCAGTATCATCTGCGAAACTATGAATTTCTCCATCACAATTTACATTAAATAAATCATTAATATATATATTAAAAAAAAATGGTCCCAAAATTATTCCTTGAGAGACACCATATTTAATTATTTTAGGATAGCTTTTTTCTTTATCTATTTGAACATAAGTTGGTCTATCTTTTAGATAATTTTTAATTAATTCCTAATTGTTTTCCTCTAAATCCAATATTTTCAATCTTTTCCAACAATAAATTGTGACTAACTATCGAATTACTTATACCACAATTATATTTTGTTTGAATGATTGTTGTGACTTACTATTTTTAATGGGAACTAAGGGCTGAAAGACCTAGGTCAATAGCCTTTTAGATTTTTGTCTAATAAAAATGTGTTAATAAATAAAAACCTAAATAAATGTTTTAATTTTATAAATTATCATTGTCATGCTATGTTACTGTTTACAGTGTTTACATCAAATAAAATGTATAGACTCTATAATTTTAACATAAAACACAAGATTCATTAGATCAAAATTCCAGTAATGGATTTAGAATATGTAAACAAAGTACCAACTAATTTTAAATGTACATGTCTTTACCAAACAAGACTTAAGATCAACTAAACTTACATTCAACATCCTTTAACATTCCCTGTAGCTCAAGTTTTATATCTCCCAATCTACTTCTTGTTCTAACGTAAATAGTGTGTACCAATAGCCTTTCCATAGATAAAACTTCACTTCTAATAGCTCTATCTGCAATTTCAGATTCCTAAAAAGATTGGTGTTAATAGTTTTTCACTTTCTTGTACTTAAATGCTTTCTGAGCTAATTAAATATTATTAGTGCCTTATTTGATAATAGTTTTATCTTGTTAAAAACAATGGTATTAATAGTAAAGAAAATTATTGTCCTCTGGTAAATGATCTCATTGCATGCCACCATATGTATATAGCGATTGTATTCGCTATCTTAAATATCATCTGGGACAAAAGCAAACAAGTATACACAATGTCTTCTTTTAGGGTAGAGTTATTTGAGAACTGCTTGAATGCATCCTTGGCCTATGCTTTTGTACAAATAAGAAAGTTTCAAAGCAAAGATAATTGGCAATGTAGACGAAGTGCATAGATGTCTGTTTAAAGATTTGAGATAATGATGTTTCTTGAATGATAGAAGAGGACTTGCACTGTTTTTATTGTGTATGTGAACTAAAAATTGAGCTGTAGAATCATAGATAGTAGTTAATAATAATCTTACCTTATTACCCAAAGAAGGAACGTGCATCACTGTCAATGGTCTAGCAGGATCATGATGATCTACTTGAACAGTTAACTTATATCCAAGCTCAGACCTTAAGTCTCGCCAATATGATACTGTCAAACTCTTTCCAGGAATATATTCATCAACATGTATATGATCATCCAATCTATCTCTCATTAGTCTTAAGGTTTGCGAGTATAGAACTTCCAGTTGTAATGACTGACAGAAGAAATGTAAACAATTATAGACTTCTGTTAGTGGTTGAGTATTGTCAACCAGTCTTGACTGTATAAGTTGGTGGATATATTGCACTTGAAGAGGATGAACCAATGCCTTTCCATCACCAGTTTCCTTATCTTCTACCAAGATGTTTATCTCCAATAACCTCCATGGAATATTCGGTCCATCCCCCATAACTGTCAGAGCCACTTCAAACTCATGTTGGACGTGAAATGTTACCCTACCATTCTCAATCTTCAAATTCTTCATTTGAGGCAATAGATTCCCTGTGACAAGGCGATGCTGGATGACTTGATTTAACCTTAGTAAAGTATTTCTTTTCTCAAGAGCCGTTATCGGATCGGGGGGAACAATTTTTTCCCTGATACATGCGGGTAATCTACCATAAGTACCAGTTGTTAATACTTCTACCGCGGCAGGTATATGAAAATTGGGAAGACGGGCCTGTACAAGAGTTTCACGTGCCATCCGGGCCAACATGTCGGCTGTTTCGACGAAGAGAAGGGATTGCTTGTCTAGGAAGGCCATGATTCTCTGAAATTTAGTATAACTTACAAGGAGAACAACTGTATTTTGGAACAGTCTCACTCTATAGAACATGCACGTCAAGTAGCTCAGAAACAATTTTTGTTGATGTTTTATTTATTTATTAATATAAGGGACTAATCCCATTTTTATAACAACAATGTTCTTAAAATAAAGGAATGAGTATAATACATTTCATAGTCTAAACAATAGGCTCACAAGAAAGAAAAAGTAAAAAAAACAATTAACAATTAAAAGAAGTACAATAAAAACAAATTATAAAAAATATTTAAATTAAATTTTAAAAGTTGAAAGGTATCACAGTAGATAAACAATGTTCAGTCTTGCATGGAAAAACATTGGGGGAGGTTCCTATATCAAAGAGCTCAACACCACACCCCACAGCAGAGCGGTTTGCCAGTCTAAGTATTTGAGACATACAAGAATGGAATGCATAGTGGCATGCATAATTCTGTGAAATGGTATATGAAAAAGCGTTTCAGACCTGGTGCTTCGACTAGGAACATGCAATCCAATCCTTGAAAGCAAATAAGGACAATCGGTTTAAGACAAACCCAAGGTCCCTAAACCGACGTCTAACTTCAAGGGTCCTTAAGTTATATGTATCTAAGAAACTTATGCTGTATCTTCTCGATATTGAGAATAC
The DNA here is from genome assembly GCA_935413205.1 of Polydrusus cervinus. Classification (NCBI taxonomy): domain Eukaryota; kingdom Metazoa; phylum Arthropoda; class Insecta; order Coleoptera; family Curculionidae; genus Polydrusus; species Polydrusus cervinus. The sequence continues at coordinate 26,881,684 of OW284513.1, forward strand.
AGTGGCTTAATTAAATTAATGTTTTGAAAATCCTGTGTGATTCTCTTAACAAAGCCCAACAGTTTCAAGGACTTATTAACCATAATATAAATGTGGGGCAAGAAAGTTAGGGAGGTATCAAGGATGATGCCTAAGTCCTTTGTGATATCTTTGTTCCTCATAAGAGGACTTTGATTGGTTGTATTGATAGAGAAGTTGGTTTGGGGAGCCTCTTATTTTTTGATGGACTGTCGAATTTTATTAAACAACTTTTAACAACAACTTCTTCTTAACTTTTAATATGATTGTTTTAAAGCTACATATTATGTAAGAACACTGTGACACATACAGCTATTTAATTAGCTAGGCGTTGTCTATTTTGAATATATTATTAAGTATAATATGTAAAAAATGGTGTAATCTCTGTATTAAATCATTGTAAGTAAATAAATAAATACATTAAAAAAAATCTGGCTTTTTGTTATTAGGGCAAATATAAGTCTAGGAATGTATTATGTATTAAAAGACAAATGTCAAAAACTGTGGATATTTGGCTGTCGAGGCATTATAGTCACAATACTTGTATTACCTAAGCAATGTTGCAAATTGCAATTAATTAAATATTTTACTTACAGCTGATTTCTCTACTTTAGAAGCACTATTAGCCCACTTAACCAGTGCAAGAAGACGCACAAACAGTTGCCGGGTTCTTGTTGAAAAATTATATATTTCTATTTTTCTTTCCATGTCAGTTTTTCGTGGTAATCTAAAACAGAATATATATTTTCTTGATAGATTGAAATATTCTTTTAATTTATATTCTTAAGCTTGTAATTATACTTCTAATACTATTATTTTACATAGCTTTTGTTAACAGATAACACACCCTAATGGATGTTTATGAAGTTTTCTAACTGATATTTCCAAAGCATTTGTATGATTGAGAGGGTTGTTCAATGATATCGATCATGATGCCCATATAGATTAACTTATTGGAAAGCACCCAGCAAAGAACTATTAGGATGATGATGACTGACAAGGTTGCTAGACTAATCCAAATATATATTCTGCTACTATATTGGAATATAAAAAGTGGAATAGTAACATCATAACAAACTCTGTATGCCTAGGTATACTCACAATTCTGCAAGGACGGTAAGTTCATGATAAGTTCTTTGGACGATAAAATCAATTAGCATAGCCAAAGACATCATGCCTCCTCGATTTCCTTCCTGAGGACCGCTCATAGCGCTTTGTCCTACACTATTTGCCACAGGCGTCTGTAACCCTTCTAAGGGTAATGGGGCCATTCTGCTTTAAGTATGCTGAAACTGAGAACGAAATAGATAGTCAAACAGTTAAAACTACATATTTATTTGACTTTAAAATTTAATTGTCTTATAAAAACCCAAGTGAAAACAATTTTATCAAGAATTCCAATACGACACAAAAAATGTAACCTAATCCCAACTCAACAAAGATCACTTGTCAAAAGTATCAAAATATCAAATTATGTCAAATGCACAGAGGAATGATAGGTCGTCGAATCGCTAAGTTAAATGAATTTCTCTTCTTTTCGAAATTCTTAGCAATAACTTCGCGGGCTACTTCACACAAAGAAAAAATATGTTGTACTTAGAAGTTTCGTAGATGTCAACATGAGAAGATATAACATACCTTAGACGTAACATACTATGTCCGAAATTCAGTGGATTTAAGAATGCAGGAAATCGGTAGGTCCTGTAATGGCAAGAAACTAAGGGTTGATAGCCCTTGGGGGGTGTCGCATGATCGAGGATCGTGGTTCGGAACCCACGTTAAGCTGTAGGTCACCTCGGGAATGGCCCTGGCAGCGAACGAAGAGGAAAAAAGCCGAAAAAGCAAGAAGACATAACATCAAAATCGCGGCGGTAGTTCGACTGTGCCGTTTTGAGTTCGATCCTCGGAGTGGGCATATGCACAATAAAAAAAGTATGTCCGAATTTTAGTAGGTTTAAGAATGCAGGGAAGAGTGTAAAATGTATCATCTCCCAACCTATCCCATTCACACCATAGTAACCAGGCAGGATGAGATCGGATATCTCGTGGGGTGCGGAAGAACGTACACACTCCCCAATCGGTAGGTCATGCAATGGCGCAAGAACTCGAGTTAGCCCTGATGGGGGGACAGTGTCGCATGACTGAGGATCGTGGTTCGGAACCCACGTTAAGCTGTAGGTCCCCCTTGGGAATGGCCCTGGCAGCGAACGAAATCATTTAAATTGTTTCCAGTATCATAATCATTGCTTCCTCTATTTTTGCCCCCAAAACTATTTCACAGGAGAGTAAAAATTTTCTCAAAAATGTTACTACTTGGAACAACTGAAAATCGTGTGTTAATTCCATTAATAAAAGTATGAATTTGTCTAAGGTATCAATACTTAAAAATATTGTATCGCATAACACTTCCTTAGCCTGTCGTAGGGTATAGGTTCTAGTGGCGGCTTACGGGGGTGCAGGGGTGCTCCGGCCTTCTCTGAAAAGATGGGTGCCCACCCAAAATCAAGAGATTAGATTCAACGCTGGGGTTTCTGGGAGGGAAGGGTGTTTTTTTTTAAGTAGTAACTTTTGATTGGAAAGCATAGTGTTATATTTTCGATTTCAGGAACCAGGAACAGTGGCGGATCCAGGATATTGTTGAGGGGGGGAGGGGCGACTAAAAAAATGCCTTAAAAAAAAAGAGTGTGTGCCGGCTCTAAAAATCTTCCTACTTTCAAAAGTGACTTCTAAAAAAAATTCTGACCCTTCACACGACCTACTATTTCCAAGGCTCAAAGTAAAAAAACACCCATTTTGTGAGAATCAGGGGGGGGGGGGGGCGAACCTGCCTTCGCGCCCCGCTTCCCCTGGATCCGCGCCTGACCAGGAAGTATACTATTACAGGGAAGTGATTTTTTTTAGAACTCACTTTTCATTTGGGCAGGTGTCATCCTAACAAATTGACAATGTAGAAGGTTTTATGACAATGTCAGATAGAAGCATCATTTATATATTTTCATGTCAAATAACAATTTGATTTGCTTCAATACTTGAAGTTTATATTAGATAATATAATGGATTTAAATATCACGGACAATTAAGTTAATCTATAAGAAATGATCGTTGCAAGAGGAGACAGAACGGTAATTGAAAATTATTTGGCCAATGCAGAAGACGACGAAGACGATGAAGAATATGATGAGGATAAAATAAAGAAATCGATTTTAGTAGCTCTCATTGGACTTGAATTCCTTATTCTCATAGCGATTTTAATTTTCGCATTAGTACTTTATTTACGACATTGGTGTGATCGTTAACAGTTGATTCCAAAAAGGCTTGGTGGCAACACTTAACTCTATAGCACAATTTTTATATAAATAATAATTTAATTTTAAAAATAAATTATTTGTGTTTATATTTTGTCATTTATTGCCATTATTATGAATTAGGCTTTGTACCTCTTCGCTCGCTTCCAGGGCCATTCCTAAAGGGACCTACAGCTTAACGTGGGTTTCGAACCACGAGCCAGTCATCATAGGCGTAGTTAAATGGTCAACACTGGGGGTGCTAATTTAGATTTCGGGGGTGCTTAGCACCCCCAAGTACCCCCTAACTACGCCTATGCCAGTCATGCGACACTCCCCCCCCAAGGACTAACCCTCGGTTTCTTGCGCCATTGGCATGACACCGATTGGGGAGATGAGTAAATAGAAAAGTAATCATATTACCTTAGTTGTTTGAATTGGCTCGTACGCCATCCTCAATGTCAGTAGAATTAATTGATGGTATACGATGCATTTGTCAAATTTTCAAACTCTATTAACCATCTACGAAACTCTTCTTTGTTGATACATTTAATAAAAAACTTTAATTGTACGTCAGGAAATTTATCCTCACCCTCTACTATATTCTTAGTGGTAATATTGGTTTCCCAACCAGGGCCTACAATGCATTCTTCGATGCCTTGCGTCGCCTCGATCGTCTTATCTTGAATGCGTGTGGAAAACAGGCTATAAAACCCGGAGGGAACAAAGAAAACGTGATACACTGCTCGACCTAAATTTGAATATACTTACTATAAATGTTTTATTACAAGATGAAATTATAAGATCGTTCAATAAAACCTTCTTTGTAAGACTTCATTAGCGGAGTTGATATACTTTTAGATAAAATAATATATAATGTTGGTACTTATATATAATTATACGAAAAAGCCAAAGTAACACCAGTTTATATATGACTTGTCCTCTCCTGTCACTTTGCTTTGCATGCAGCCGATATCCCAAATTATCCAAACTCCAATCTGGCTATATTCGCGGATGACGTACTAATGTACGCCAGCTCGACGTAATTCGCGAATGTAGCCAGGCAACACCTCTCAAATCACCTGCTCACACTTTTCAAGTTTATAGAAATTTTATTTCTTAATTTCTATAAACAAAATCGAAAGCTACTCTGTACCTGAATAAATTTATGCTGGTTTTTCAATCGTTTTTCCAGCAAACACCAAGCAACAAAAATTTTAGTAAAAAACAGTCATACCAACATATATATTTTATAAGCGAAAGCTAAAATTATTCTTTCATGGCAGTAAAGGGATTACCGGAACTGACCGTTTACACAACAACAGTAAGCCATTTTACCATCACCAGCGGGTTAATATAACAACTCCACCTAGGCGTTGGCCTGGGTGCATGCCCTGATCAGTCGTGGTCAGCAGAATCAATTGATTACTATATTTGTTAATATGTTATTAATATTATATAGTTGTGATGTAAAATAACAATCTAAAACATATTGTAACAAATAAAGATGTTTTTAAAGTAAAGTAATCACCTGAGTGCCCTCCTCCCGTGGTATGAGAAATGGAAACTTGAAATCAACGAAAAAAGTGTGAATGCTTTGTAATTACAAGAAAAATAAAAAAAACACACATATAAACCAAAACATTAAAAAAAAATAATAAAGAAGAAATTCCAAGATTATAACATTAAAATATCTGGGAGTAACATTAGACAAGAAACTGACGTTCATAGTAGTTCATACAAAATACAACAAAAAGACAAAAAAAAAATTTACTTTGCAACTAACAATACAAAAATTTCTTAGACATGAATCATTTCTTTCACCACAAAACAAACAATTTACAACCGAATGATTCGATCAGTACTGACCTACGGAGCACCGATTTGGTGTAGCATGTCAAACAAACAATTTAACAGACTACAGTTTACTACAAAACATATAACACTAAGACAAATACTTTCTGTACCAAGACATACGCCATTAAGAATACTGCACCAAGCGACAAATACACCATCCATCAAACAATACGTACAGGACATATCGACAAAGTTTTACGACACACAGCCGAATATAGAATACTAACAGCAAATATGACATGACACACATAAGACAACAAGACGACTATCTACACCGACCGTTATTCATAAATTACCAATTTTCAATCAAAACAAAATAAACAAAAAATAATTAATAATGCAAACTGTGGCGTCCCAACACTATTTAAATAAAACACAACACTGGTACGTTTGTCAGCCTCCTACAAGTTAATATCCTTCTTGCAGTTCAAGAATGACTTACCCGTGGCCGATAATATTTATTTTACTGTAAACCAAAATAATAAACCATTTTATTACAAGGAATAATACTAAGCTATACATTACATTAACAATAATCAAATAATAATGAAACCCCATTTCTCATACCACGCGGGTTTAGCCCATACCACTTAAAAGTATCCGACCACCTGATAATTTCGAGTCTTTGACAAATAAGATAAAATATGCTACGTTGTACCTGAGAAAAATTAAGCTGGGTTTTTCGCCTGTTTTTCCAGCAAACGAAATCAAATTCCATTAAGCTATAGCGATTAAGTCATATAAAACCTCTCAAGCAACTTGCAAAACCAATTTCCTCATGGCAGTAATAGCCTACTGGAACTTACCGAAAACATGAACACGAAGTCAGTTTTTCCCGTGCCAAGAGCAAACACCAGCTCCGACGCCGACGGAGCATTGCCTTGTCGTCGTATCTATGTGACGTAACATAAGTGTATTAATGTATATTAAATGTGTAGTATATATTGTGTTTAGTATCATTGTTTATTGTACGGTAACTAACATGTAAATAACTAAATGTAAAGAAATATAGAGATTTTTAAAGTAATACCACACAATTGTCGTAAATAAATTACTAATGCGAAAATTAAAATCGCCAAGAGAATAAGGAATTCAAGTCCAATGAGAACTAATAAAATCGATTTCTTTATTTTATCCGCATCATAGTCTTCATCATCTTCGTCGTCTTCTGCATTTGCTAAATAATTTTCAATGTCCGATCTCTCTCCTCTTGCAACGATCATTTCTTAGAGATTAACTTCATTGTCCTTGATATTTAAATCCATGATATTATCTTATATAAATTTCAAGTATTTAAGCAAATCAAATTGTTATATGACATGAAAATATTAAATGATATTTATATCTGACATTGTCATAAAACCTTCTCCAATTGTCAGTTTGCTAGGATGATGACACCTAGCCTCAACTTATCAGCGGCGCCATCAGGAAATTCGCAATGGTGGGCATACGCAGATCCGATGATTTTAGGGTAGGCATACCAGTGGCGCATCCAGAGTTTGAGTCTAGTGGGGGTGGTGGCAATATTTAAGTATTGAAATTTCATTTCGCTGAAAAGTACTGTAATGTGACTGTGTGGAAAAAATAAACATAAGTTATTAAGAATGATATTTTTTTGGAAAAACGCACAATTGCAGCTAAAAATTAAATTACCCCCCCCCCCACTTTTCCAATACGTCGCCACTGCAACCTATTCCCTACGACAGGCTTAGAGCGTTTTCACACGGCACCATATATCGCGCGCGACAAATGGTCGCAATATTGCTTTTACACCAAATTATGTGTTTTCTAATGAGCCATTTTCACACACAAGCGATATTAGAGAACACATAATTTGGTGTAAAGCAATATTGCGACCATATATCGCGCGCAACAAATGGTCGCAATATTGCTTTTACACCAAATTATGTGTTTTCTAATGAACCATTTTCACACACAAGCGATATTAGAGAACACATAATTTGGTGTAAAGCAATATTGCAACCATTTATCGCGCGCGATATATGGCGCCGTGTGAAAACGCTCTTAAGGAAGCATGATACGATACAATATTTTTAAGTATCGATACTTTTATTTATGGAATTAAAACACGTTTTTCAGTTTTCCCAAGTAAGTAACATTTTTTTTAGGGCTTTTTACTCCCTGTGATAGGCGTTTGAAATAAAAATTATGATTACTGTTACAAATTTTACACTTTAATATGCGACAAATACAAAAAAAACTTAGGCCGGTGACCAGGTGCACAACTAGACCCCTATATTTGGGGGGGGGGGGGCTGTGTAGAACGAACAAACACAGTTCTACTACATACCTTCTGAAAATGTCTCCTAAAAATAGGTAATAATTGGTAGATAATGATAATGTAATAATCCAGCATCTCCAAAAAATGCATGCATGACTTCTAAAAAAAGTCGTCCTATATAGAAAAGGATATAAACACACCAATTGCTCTAGGGGGCTCTAGCTAATCTCGATTCAGGAGGCTAAGCCCCCCTCTATTTGTGTCTACGACAAGCCCCATTATCAGACAACAAAAAATGCCATCATCGGCTTTAGACATCTTAACAGAGAAAACCGAAGTAGTACCACACACCCATATAGAAATTCTCCAGATTATGATAGAGTAGACAAACGAACTACAGATTGCTTGTGATTAATTCTGGACAGAAGATTATCCTGGATCCTGGAAAAATACAATAAAAGCCTACACTCAGGTCTCATCTGGATTACGGATGTCAGGTAATATTGCACACAATAATATGATATAAGTAAAAATTAAACAAAAATAAGCTGAGGTAAAATACCTATATAAACGTTACATTAAGACGTAATACTTATTAAGAAAGGTACAATGGTATGGGAACCCTACACAATTTAAATTTCAAGCATGGATGGCCATGATGATACTTCGGAAAACAAGTTTTTCTTGTCTCTAAAGAAGGACCACTCTACACAGACAACTAATAATTATATGTCGTGTTATATGGAATACAAAATGTAAGACATTTTAAGCGTTCACCCAGTATATTCCAGTATTCTTTACCTTACGACATATAGGTATAGGTATACCATTGTCAAACTTGTTGCACGTCAACGACTGCACCTGCCCAAAAGTAGGTCCCCGACTGTTTCTTCTTGTATGGGTATTTCGTTCAGCATACTCAGCCCTCGATCGTCTTATCTTGAATGCGCGTGGAAAACAGGCTATAAAACCCGGAGGGAACAAAGAAAACATGATACACTGCTCGACCTAAATTTGAATATACTTACTATAAATGTTTTATTACAAGATTAAATTAAGATCGTGCAATAAAACCTTCTAACTGTAAGACTTCATTAGCGGGGTTGATATACTTTTAGATGAAATATATAATGTATTATACGAAAAAGCCAAAGTAACATCAGTCTATATAGATATAAGTATATATAACTTAGCGTTTGCAGCGATACCGTCGCGGATTAATCAATGAGATTTCAGCCTGTTTTAGTGTGGAATAGACTCGTCCGAGGTCGCTGATTTTACGCGTTTGTCAGAAAGGAACTGCCGCAGAGAATTCAGTACCAAGCCACAACCGCGAGCGCATTACATGAGTGCGCGGGGATTAGTTTAGTAGGTAACGAAGGAGGTAAGAGAATTGTTGGCAGTGTTGCCAAACCTCCTGAATTATCGGTAGAGCTACCAGATTTATTTATTGTTTCCCGATAAATTAAACAATAAACATGATCAAATACAATTATCATATTTTTGGGGCGCGCGCCTCAAGAAGGGGCCACCACTGATTGAGTGGGACGTCTATAGCTTGAACCTAAGATTTCAGTGGTACAGATATTTACCCTTCCATAAAGGGAATAAACATATAACTGATAATGATTTCAATGAATTGAGGCACTCTGCGGCGATTTCTTTCGAAGTCATACCATACCATTTAGACCTCCAATTCGTCGGTGTCCCTGTTATGGTTATGAACAAAAAGTAAATAATGTGGTTCGGAACCTACAACGTAACCTAAAACCTTGTGCTACGTATTCTCGCTCCAACTATATTTGTATTTATTTTTTTTCCGAGGGCCACCAGTTAGTGTAGGTCAATTGGGAAGAGGTTCAGGATATCCTCTGGTTCCAGTTTTGGTTGCCTAAGTATCCATTGCCTCTTCCGATCTAGGAGACTCGCAATGGCAAACTATGTGCTGTACAGTTTCCCTAGCTTGTCCGCACAATCTGCAGTTAAGGTCTCCATTGTACAGTTGCATTCTGTGCAGATGATTCTTGACAGCCATGTGCCCTGTCAGAATTCCTGTAATAGTTTTCAGCTGATTCCTGTTCATTTAAGGCAACTGTGTCGTTAATTTCGGGTCTGGATCCCAATGAAGCATTTCCTATGATGTAATCCCTATCTGTTGTTCCAGTGGATTTTGTATTCACTCCTGATCCTTCTGTGCACTGTACTGTGCACCTTAGTATCCCGAGGGCCGGTTATGGGCCAATGAATGTATTTTCTGAGCCTTTCCTTGCAAGTTCATCGGCTTTTTCGTTCCCTGTAATATCTTCGTGTCCTGGTACTCACTGCAGTATTAGATGTTTACTTTGCAGGGCCTCCAGTTCCCCTTTGACATTCCCATACCAGTCTTGGAGTTACCTTGTTGCATATTAGTGATCTAATGGTTGCTTTGACTGTATGAATCCGCTTATTGAGGGACACTCTTGTATTGCTTTCATACGCACACTGTAATATGGCGTAGATTTCTGCTTGGAAAACTGTGGGAGACTAGAGGGAAAATAAGTTTTCTTCCGGTCTTACTCCGTGTATCCCAGCTCCGTTAACGTCTTTGGTTTTAGAAACGTCTGTGTCCAACTATATAGCTCATAATGCACTTTAAACAAAGGTGCGGATGATTCTTACATAAACTTCTTGTGTTATAACGGCATCATCTTTTTCGAGCATACAATATAAAAAAAATTATAGCGTGCAGTGTATAACTTACAACTCTTGATGGCTTTTACTATACATTCGCTCTGTATTCGTGCGGCGATTTATAATTATTTAAATCGCTTCATTCACTTTAGTTAGTCTCCCTTGCTGCGTTTAATCGACACAAGCAGCGGTTCCGCTAAGTTCAATCCGACGTCCCTCGATTGTTACGCGAGTTTTTGGTCGTCTTTTGTGGTGTCGCTCGGCAGTCTTTAAAATTTTTTGAACTTGTGGCCGCATTGTTGGATAACTGCATAAGTTGATTTTATTGAAAGAGAGGTAAGAATGTTATTTTTATTTTAGGATATTTATGTAAAATATTTACCAATATTTGAGAGTATTTATATTTATGAATTATATATAATTATAGTGAATTAATAATTAAAAGTTTGGGTGGGTTTTATTTCCAACTAATACAAAACGAGTAAGAGCGTACGTTTTTTCCTATGAATAATATTGAGGGAACTTCAAACACCCACTAATTTGGATAAATAGTGTGCTTATAGTAAATTCTTACGTTATTTTGTTTGAAAATAAGTTATAAACAAATTTAAAAAATTATCTGGGTATTTTATACGCACACAACTCCAAAATTGATGATTATTGTTAGGAAGACAAACTTTGGGGCGTAGATTACGAATCTGAAAATGATTTTCGGCGGTCACGTTTAGTTTTCAGCTTATTTCTTTTTAAACTGTTGTTTTTCCTGGGACTTATGTCACTGCGGCAGAATTTTCCAATTTTCCTTCTTTATTGCAAATAATCACTGTTTTTTTGTTGGATTGCACTAATTAAATAAAATTAGCAAGTTTTACTGTGACATAAATAACATTGGTTTGCATTATTGACTCACAATCAAAGGCATCTGATTATAGTTAATTTAAAATTGAGGTAACCTGGGGGACACTATGATTGTGAGAAAATTTATTTCTGTCAATGTCATGTATGTCACAGTCAAGTTGGTTGGTTAGTTAATTGTTATTAAAATTCTTTGTGCAACCCGACGTTACACAATGATAATGATAATTAAAGTTCTTCCGAATTAAAAAAGTTAAAGACCTACACATTTTGTTGATTTTTCAATTTAAATATTTATTTTAAAAATAGAGTCTAATAAATTAACTTCTTTATTCCTTGCATTAGGAAGCTGATTGTTTGTTTGTTTTTAGTTTATCATAGCCTACCAGTGGCGTATTTAGGGGGGCTCCCCCCCCCCCTAGAAGCTTTGGTCTAAAAGTCAAATTGCAACCTAATTTTTCGTCTCACGCTTGGACTCTTACTTTAAATCTTTAAATAATGTATTTTTGGCTTAGATTACAAAGGTCTTGTAGGCAACGTTTAGTTTTTAAACTTTTTTTTCTAAAAGACCTGTATATATAAAGATTAAGGTTTCAGACGCATATCGTTTTAGTTATTGATTTATGATGCAATTTTAAAGAAAAGCGAGTAAAAATAATATTAGTTTATAGTATTTTTCTATTATATACTTGTCTATTTCGTTTACCCTTTTTTAGAGCTATTTTAAATCAACAAAAATATAACCCAATGCGATAAAATATTTTTACAACAAAAACAATTAGGTAGGTATTTATTTTTAAAGAAAAAAATTAAAGAAAAATTTGTAATTGAAACATTTTTTATGGAAGAAGTGTGATATTTTATAATTTTAAAAAAATAGTACGGAAAGAAATGAGAATGCTTTATTATGAATACACAAAACGGAACTTTTGGTTAAAAAGAGTACACAGAAACAAAAATAGGTAAAAAAGTATTAAACGGTATGGAAACAGATCCGTTATAGTAATTTTTTCCTAATGCTTGTATCACAAATCCATAGAAATGCGATTTTCGATCAGAAACCTAATCTGCATGAACAGAGGGACTTTAAAAAGGAATATCTCAAAACCTAAGCGTGACCGCCGAAAATTATTTTTAAATTCTTAATCTATGCCCCAAAAATGTGTACTCCTGATTTTGGATTGGTGTGCGTATAATAGATATAATTAGGTACCTACCCAAGTTTTTTATTGAATAAATACTTTGGTTTATCCTTGTCTAATTATTACTAAAATGTGGTATCTACAGTAGATGACAAATGTAGTTAGGTAGACATATATAGACAAATATAAAAATTGTAGTTTTCTTTTTAATATTATTACTAAAATAAAATTTCACTAGACCTTGTACGGGTGCCAGTAGAGTATATTTCCGTACGGGGGTCATTCTTATCAATAGTGACTTTAAAAAAAGCCTCTTCTCTTATGAATTGTGCTCTATAAAAGAAAAAGTTGTCGCTGCCGTATACAGGGTGTCCGACCGGGAACCGCCTCGACTATATATGAAAAACTATATATAGGAACCTTTTGAAAATTTGACAGTATGCTAATGTTAATAGGGGCAACCCGGCTAAAATATTTTCAATTTGGTGGCACTTCCGGTTATACCGGAAGTAGGTGTCAAGTTGCTTATTTTAAACGAAATACCCTATATAGTAATACCTTTTTAGATTCTACGTAAGATTTTAGGTAGATTTCGTACATCATGTCCTATACCTAAATCTAAGCGTTTTTAACATATTTAAGTTTTACCTAATATCAAAAATAACGTTTGCAAGCTTAAATCTTCAGGTGAATACTGAATACTGAAGACGACTGGATACTAACGAGTTGAAACGTTGTGGTTTAAAACAAAAAAAGACAATGCAAGTCCAAAACTCTTCTGCAGCTCAATAAAATTCAAAGCTTAAATTTTTTCTAACCATGTACTATCAATTGCTTTATTATTCATTAAATATTGGTAAAAATTAGCAAGAACTATTATAAATTTCTAGACCACCTGCAGGAGTCAAGGACCTCCCAACCTAAAACAAAATTTCGTCTCCGATTAAAAGTAACTTCCAAAAAAAAAACAAAAAAAATAACCTTTCTACCCAAAATTTCTCCCCCTTCGCGTACAAATCAAGAGGTTGGAGGAGACGGGGGGTCAGTACAGGATAGGTATGATGAGAACAAAATAGTTCCACCGGTCTGTGGTGACATCCTACCAATGTAAAGTTTTCATTTCTTGGTAGAACTATGCAATCTGATTTGTATTTCATTGTCTATAGACGAAATACAACCTTATTGTATGAGGCACTTTCAGGCGATTTTAAATATAATTTTCATGTTTTTTTAAATGTTTGCTACCCCCTGACTAGTGGAAAGTCTGTGTTTTTACAATACAAATATACGTACCTAGATATCTGAAAAAATCGAGAAATTCCGCTTTGTTTTCTTAAAAAGCCTTAACGGATACATTTTTCTTGAACAAGTTGAAATCATATTATAAAGTAGGTTGAAATAAACCTTTTTACAGTTTCCATTGCCTACTCTTTACCGCTCACTTACCTTGTTTTACCGTTATGGTCGACATTTGAGGAGCAGATTTTAAAAGTTCGTTTAAAATTCACTTAACTAATGTTAAATGTCGAAAATTAAATGATTACCTCTCTCCCTCTTCATGGTTGGATTAAATTTGTTTTTGTAAATGTTTTTTTTACATTTTTTTTGATTTTCCTAGCTGGCTCTTTATTTAAAAAAAAAACATATTTTATATTTGTGAAAATATGAATATTGGCGTCAATCCAACATTTTAACATACGTATGTATGACTCTAACCAGCGTTTTTCGGGCTCTGTTTTTTATGATTAAAAATAAAATAAATATCGCTCACCACGCCAAAACTGATGATTTTTTCAAATATTATGTATTTTAGAAGCGTAGATCTAAAAGCAGTTTTTGCCCCAAATTCTTAGGTTTTGAAATACTTCTTCTTAAGTGCAGTTTTGTATATTTATAATAAAGCATTAGGCAAGGGCCTGTCGACATATTAAGCACCGGTTCCCGCAGATCACCGAAGTTAAGCTGTGTCGAGCGCGGTTAGTACTTGGGCGGGTGACCGCTTGGGAACACGGCGTGCTCTTGCCTCAGGGAAGAGTGTAAAATGAATCGACACCTAGCCATCCTATTCACGCCGGACAGGCCGGATGAGATCGGATTTCTCGTAGGATGAAGGTGCCGTTTCACACTCCCCAGTCGGTAGATCACATTGGTGGTCGATGACCGGTTCAAGATGGCCTACTTAGTCGGCGAAAAAAAAAAATAATAAAGCATTCTCGTTTCTTTCAGCACTATTTTTTTAATTAGAAATGATCACACTTCTTTCATAAAAAATGTTTCAATTAACATGTTTACTTTAATTTTTCTCTTTAAAAATAAATACCTACCTAATTTTATTGTTTTTTTGGTTTGTTGTAAAAATATTTTATTGCATTTGGTTATATTTTTGTTGATTTAAAATAGCTCTAAAAGAGAAGCAACGGAACAGACAAGTATATATGTATAATAGAAAAATACTATAAAATATTATTTTTACTCGTTTTCCTTTAAAATTGCATCAAAAATCAATAACTAAAACGATATGCGTCTGAAACCTTAATATCTATATAAAACAGAACTTTTAGAAGAAAAAGGTTAAAAACTAAACGTTTCCTACAAGACGTTTGTAATCTAAGCCAAGAATACATTATTTAAAGATTTAAATTAAAAGTCCAAGCGTGAGACGAAAAATTTGGTTGCACATAGATTTTTAGACCCGAGCTCCTAGGCTCTAGGTATGATGTTTGTATAGTAGAGTAGGTTATTATCGAAATATAATATGTAATTAACTGATATCAATGATCTTTGTTCTAAAGATCATTGTTTAAGATCCTTTTATCACTTTACACTAAAATTTAAAATGTATATTATCGGTGCATGTCTTCCTAGTTTAAAATATTACCTTAATTAAAAGATAACAACAGCGAGGCTCAGCATACCTAGACCTATTTTAAAAATGCCTCCAGTTAAATTTACATTAAAAAAGATAAGATAAAACATTCTTTTGCGTTGGCTCCATCAGAATGCTGAGCGTTCAAAGGATGTTAGCAGTGGCTCATCTCGCTTGTTTTCTGTATAGGTCGGCCATGCACCTGATTGCTAACAAAAAATAATCTAATTAAATGCGTCTTTCTTTTATTTTACCTTTATCAAGGTGAATACAACTTCCTAGAAGTATTCTATAATTAGGTTTATATTATCTACCAAGAAATTTTTTAAAGATCTCCAAAGTGTATTTGCATATACAGGGTATAATTCACGTAGCATTAGATAATTTTTATCGTGAAATCTCATCAAATGTGAAATTTCATAGCCGGCCATAATCAACTTTTGCAAGTCTAAATAAAATATTTACAAAATGGCGGAACACCCGGAAATACCGGAAATTGACGCCATCTTAGTTTTTTTAAATGGACACACCCCATTTCGATTTTATATTTAGAATCTGCATTGAATTGTGAGTTCATATCACTCTACTTGTTATTACCTATCTGTTATATTTTTGACATGTGCCGCCATATTTTTCGAAAAAAATCAGCGTTGCAGGGTTCCATTAGGAAATTTATAACTCATAACAAGACACAAAAACTCTAATTGTAACCTAATTTTTCGTCTCATGCTTGGTCTCTTAATTTAAATAAAGTATTCTTGGCTTAGATTACAAAGGTCTTGTAGGAAACGTTTAATTTTTAAACTTTTTCTTCTAAAAGTCCTGTTTTATATAGAGATTAAGGTTTCGGAAGCATATCGTTTTAGTTATTAATTGATGAAGCAATTTTATAGGAAAACGAGTAAAAAGAATAATATTTTATAGTATTTTTCTATTATATACTTGTCTGTTCCAGTTTCCCTTTTTTAAAGCTAATTTAAATCAACAAAAATATAACCCAATGCAATAAAATATTTTAACAACAAAAACAAAAAACAACTAGGTATTTATTTTTAAAGAGATAAATTAAAGTAAAAATTTTAATTGAAACATTTTTTATGAAAGAAGTGTGATAATTTATAATAAAAAAAAATACGAAAATACAAAAACGAGAATGCTTTATTATGAATATACAAAACGGTATTTAAGAAGGAGTATTCCAAAACCTAAACATATGCACCAAAAAC
The DNA here is from genome assembly GCA_935413205.1 of Polydrusus cervinus. NCBI lineage: Eukaryota > Metazoa > Arthropoda > Insecta > Coleoptera > Curculionidae > Polydrusus > Polydrusus cervinus. Next base: position 26,897,844 of record OW284513.1, read on the forward strand.
TGCTCTTAGATCTACGCTCCTAAAATACATGATTTCTGAAAAAATCGTCAATTTTGGCGTGGTGAGCGATATTTACTTTATTTTTAATCATGAAAACCCGAGCCTGAAAAACGCTGGTTATAGTCATACATACTACGTCTTATGTTAAAATTTTGGATTGACACCAATATTCATAGTTTTCACAAATATAAAAAATGTTTTTTTTTATAAAGGGCCAGCTAGGAATATCAAAAAAAAACATTCGTAATTTGATAGTGGTTAGGTGAATTTTTAACGAACTTTGGGCGTGGCTCAAATCATGAAATACATGTAGTCCCGACTGCCCTTTCTTCAGAAAAAAAAGTCCTACTTACGTTCACTGAGCCCCCCCCCCCCCCCGAGCATATTTTCTGGTTACGCGACTGACAGGACAGATTAACATTTAATCATTCTTTGATTTCGAGAATGCTATGTTTCTTCTAAATATCATGACAAAATAACGTCAGTCTTGTAATTAGGGAATCCAAACCACGTGATTCAATGTGGCGGTTGGATGGCAAAAAGCATTAAGTTATCCATTAAATGCCACCAGCAATGTTATTTTTATGGTCACGTGTACCAATTATAAAGTGATATTTGCCATCCAGCCGCCATTCTTGACACATCGTTGGATTGCCTAATGCTTTCTTTATTAGTCAGTTTTTACTAACCAACAAAACCCTGCTATTCGAATATTCAAACGCTAATATCTTGGCATTCACTTACTCCTGAAACCTGAAGTTCAGTTCACTAGAAAGAATGATATTTGCCGCTGAATAAGAGACAGATTTATACCAAATTGTGTGTAGTTTCAGAGAAACTTCCGTTTGAAATAGCATTTGCGGTATTTAAGTGGGTGGCTAATACTGGCTATTATGATGTATTGAAATGTCATATGCATGAAGTATAAGATTAACTGTGTTTTTATGACATTTAAAAATAAACTAAAAATGTATAATTTGTTTTTCAGGATAAAGTTTCCAGTAAAACATGGTGTACGACTGTGGTTCCTGTATGGTAAAATATATTTTATGTGGATTTAACTTTATTATCTTTGTAAGTACATATACATATAACCTTTTCAAATAAATCTTTTAATCCTAATTAGATCGTTAACTAGTTGTAAGTACCCAGACCTTCAATATCTTATTTAGTTTTTTTGTAATTTGAATAAAAAAACGCTATTTTAAAACGCGGTCGGATATCCACTTGTCTCATCTTCCACTTTACGTTGGTGCTTTGCCACGATACCTTTGCGGATAAATAAACGAGGTTTCAGCCTATTTTTAGTTTCGCAGCGGGTTGAATATGACCGTCCAAGGCCGCTGACATTACGCGTTCGTCAAAAAGGAGCTGCCGCAGAAAATGCGGTATCGAGCTACAAAACCGAGCGCATTGAGGACGCATGAATTAGTAGGTAACGAAGGTGGTAAAATAATTGCAGGCAGTGTTGCCAATCTTCCTGAACTATCGGTAGATCTATCAAATTTATTTATTGTTTCCCGATGCATTAAGCAATAACACGATAAAAGAAAATTATCGTATTTTTAGCATGCAAGGGGGGGGGGGGGGGGGAGCGGCCACGCGGCGGAGGAGCCGCCTCTGCCCAGAGAACGTAATATATTTGGTCTAATTTAATATATCAGGTGAAACAGGAAAGTGCTAATCCCCTCAGGACTGGCCCTGGCAGCGAACGAAGAGGAAAAAATTACATAAAAAAAAGAACTGTGTAATTTATCATTTTTCGCCCAATTTAAACCTTCAAATCAATTTCCGGTTTAACCGAAAGTAAAGTCAACTTTTAAATTTTAAATGAAAACCCCCCATTTTTATTCAATTCTTAAAGTCTATGAAAAATTCTCTTTTTAATGACATATCACACTTTATCATTTGTTTTAAAAATTGCCGCTTAGATCAATTTTCCTTTGTTTTCTAAAATGTCCATAATTTTAATAAAACAAGGTAAGATGGTAAAGAGTAGGCCATGAAAACGTTGAATTGGTTCATTTCAAACGGCTTTATAATATAAAATTGACTTGCTTGAGAAAAATGTGTCCGTTAGGGCTATTTTATTTACAGCCTGTTTAAAAAAAAACGGAATTTCTCGATTTTTTCCAATAGCAACCCATCTTTGTTTTATTATAATAAAATTCTTCATTTAACTTCCTAACTGTATATCACAAGTTAATAATTATTTTTTAGGTAATAGTAAAAATTAACAAAAATATCATAAATATAATTTCTCCACGACCATTACTGAATGCAATAATTCCAAAATCATTTTTGATAATAGAATGTAAAAATTCTCGCTCTTGAGTTGAAATATTTATTCTGAAACACTTGCTTCTTATGCGTTTTGCGTGTATTTTCATTCCATAACAAGATACGGAATGAATATTCTAGACCCGTATAAGCCATAAGAAGTTATGTCGAGTATGCCGTGGAAAACAATTAATTTATTTCTATCTTCGTAGTTATTATTTAATATCATTTGACATTTTGATCTAATAAATGCAGAAACAATATTTTTGTTTTCCACGGCATACTAGAATGGTCTTGACTAAATTTCTCGAGTCTAGAAATTACATTTATTGTGTTGCTTGTTAATTTCTACTATTACCTAATAAAATAGATCTAACCGATACATTTTTCTCAAGCAAGTCAAATTTATTCTACGTAATTTAAAATGAGCAATTTTAACGTTTCCATGGCCTACTCTTTACTACTTACCTTGTTTTACCAAAATAATGGACATTTTATAAAACAAAGCAAAATTGATCTAGGCGGCCATTTTAAAACAAATGATAAAGTTTGATGTCATTAAAAAGAGAATTTATGCAAAAAAAGGGGTTTCCATTTAAAAATTAAAAGTTGACTTCACTTCCGGTTAAACCGGAAGTGAGGTCGAAGGTTTAAATTGGTCGAAAAAAGTAAATTTACGTACTTATTATAATCTCATTTTTAAAAATCTTTACTGCTAAAATTACGAAAAAAATTAACACTTTCTTGTAATAATATCGCATGGCACTGGTGAATTTGTAGAAGAGTTTAGAAATAATAAAAATATCTATTTCAAAACTTTTATACTAAAACACATTATACATATCAACAATTAAATTGTAATATTGCCACCTGAAATTCCTAAATAAAGACCATTCGGTCATACATTACAGTACACTTCCTATTCTAATGGAACAAAGGGTCGCAACTAAAAAATGTATGTAGAAAACAACGAACTTCGACAAATACCCAGATGGGCCGTAAAGGGAGCATTGCACTATACCTTTAAAATATTCATTTTCAATGCCTAGCTTATTTCCTTTGGTATCTTGATTACTCAAATATCGTTCTTTTGTAGAAATAAATGTCTATTGATTTGATACAATCGTACTCATAATATACATATAATGGACAGTCATTTATACTATAGTTTTGATATTATCGTTAGTCGTTAGAAATAAATGATTACTTACTCTATTACTATTATGTTATTAGTATTACATAGATATAGTAAGATTAACTTGTTCCAAGACTTATTTCGAATTAAAATTAAACAAAAGTTCCGTACTTATAAATAGTTTTGCATGCTTGCAACTTAAATCTACCCATAGGCGCCGATTCCGTGGGGGCTCTGGGGGCTTGGGCCCCCAGAGCCATATTTCTTTGGGGGCGTAGCCCCCATAGCCTAACCCTGACAGAACGTTTACATAATAATGATACTAATAGCAATTCGTTTGCGAGGTGCTAAATTCTAACTTACAGAGAGTAAATAATAATGTTGCAGAAGTTATTAAAAAGATCAATAGTCTTATAAGAATTCTCAAAGAACGGCGCGATAATTTTGAGATTGTGTGGAAATCTATATCCGATGAAAAAGATATATATTAAGTTGACGAACCGTGCCTGCCTAGAAAAAGAAAAGTTCCTTTAAAACTAGGGGGGTCTACAAATCAATACTTTGCAAATACACCGGAGGACTTGTAGAAACCTTTATATCTTGAAATTATTGACACCTGCATCCAAAGCCTTCAGACCCGTTTTGAATCAAAAACCTTAAGTAGAGTAACTGAATTAGAAAGTTTTTTATTAAAAAAAGATGTCGATGTCAATATAATTAAATAATATTATCCAGAAGATTTTGATGTTGATAGGTTGAAATGACATAAAAGTATGTTTTTTGATATCACAAAAGATCAGAATTTTAATTCTGTATCCCAAATTGTAATCACTTTAGCGACTTATTTTTAGAATATTCTAAAGTTTTAAAATTATTTCTTACAATTCCGACAACGTCATGTATATCGGAAAGAAGATTTTTTCAGCTTACGACGTTAAAAAAACTATTTAAGGACGACCATGACACAGTCCAGGCTAAACAACTGAATGTCTATAAAGATTTTGCTGAAGGAATCAATAATGATGAAATTGCTAATATGTTTATCAGTAAAAATAATCAACGACGTCAAACGTTTTATTTATTGTAATAATAACCCAATAATACCTAACTAACCTAAAAAATATTATAAATTTATACCTGCCACCTCTAATCGTTGTTAAGTTTATTATTAGTATTTATTTATTATTTATATTATTAACCGCTTGATATTATTCTTTTAATTTTTTACTTTTGTTTTTGTAAGTAGGTATATATTTTTTGACTATTTCATTTCAGCCATTTTTAGCCAAATTTGTTACCTTTGAGGTTTTAGAAATATCTTATTACTAACTATTACATTATATTATGTGTATATTTAATAAAGGACTTTTTTTTTATTCGTTGAGATCCGGGCTCCAAGCCCCCAGAGCAATTCTGAAGTTTCGGCGCCTATGAATCTACCTATTTGATTATACCGTTTACCGTTAATTAAAGCAATTTACATTTTTTAAAGATTATTATCAGGGACGTATTATAATTTACAAGCCTAAAAAGCCTGGGCTTGTAGAGTCACATCTCAGAGGGCGCAAGATAATTCTGAAATATTAATTTTCTACTCCCACATGGATATTTATTGTTTCCTTGACACTTAATGTGGCGAGAAAAGTAAGCTATTTCAGTTAACTGTACGGCAATTCATTACTGTCAGTGCTGTACAGTGTTGCAACCTTTAAAAATAAAAATTCCCATTTTTAAAGAAACATTCCACGAATGCACACAATACTTAAAAAGTATTTTTCAACAGATTACAACCACAAGTGATCCTAAAGAATATCCTGCGAATATAATACTGTGTATAAAAATGTCCCTTTCCCTTTGGATACAGCATCTACTCATCATTCCTCGGTGCTTTGGATCTTTATTTATCACAAATGCGGAAATTTCCCATTAGTTGACGACATTGTTATAAAAATTTGATTCCTCTGTGGCGTCCTAAAGTACTGACCCATTTACTGAGGCTCCGCCTTCTTTTTCAAGACTATAAATTATATAATTTATATGTATATGGTATAATATGTTATTAATTTGTTCAACATCACAAAATATAGACGCAATTATTGCAACATGATGAATTTGCATAAAAAATTTATTTCATGTAGCATTATTATTGAGTTGGTTTTACCATAATTTCTAACATGATCAATTGGCCAAAATGGTAAAACAGCGAACTGTGAATACAATGGTCTTGAGTGAGCCAGCAACTTTTAAATTTTTTTTTAACATAAGGCTCGTAAGTTTGGTCGTAGGAAAAATATACTGTTCAACTCGAGTGAATTGTCCATATCGCACTCGAAAGGTTGAGTAGGGGAGAGTCGGGTATTGGTGAGGACCTAAGCCAAAATTGTAATATTTTCAAAATTACTTCTAGGTTCACTATCAAGATTCTTTAACGATTTGGCTTTAATATTCTGTAGTTATTTTTAAATAAAAATGCACATTGTGACTTTAAAATTCGAAATTTCAAAAAGTGACACTGCGCACAATTACCCGACATATGCGGCTAATGGTGCGCATGGATAGGATAATCGTGCGCATTGAAAAGGGAAACGAATAAAATATTTATTGAAGCTTAGATTATTATTATTCATTCTTATAGCCTGAATCATGATTTCTGGATTCCATTGCGCCTTTGTTGTTTTACGTTGGTATTTCGGCATCTGCAAAAATGCAAAATATTATAAACTAAGATATTTAAGACTGTAATTATAGGTTCTTTTGAGGTTATGCCGAAACTCTGACGTGCTTTTTTGGACCTCGGATTTGGATTTAGCGACCCTAAAAACATATAGTAAACATGGCCTGAGCCCTTTTTTGTATGACTGTGTTATTTAAATTCATTCTTAACAATGCTAAATGCATTGCGGCTGTGGCAGATTCGGTTTTAAATTCTTCAAAACAATATAAAAAATTTTTTTGCCTAAATTATATATATCAGTGTCAAGAGGACTCATTACGCAATATATTAACGCACACGATTATCAAAAAATGTAAAAATGGAAATACTTACGGCTTATTTTTTTCGAAGCATTTACTAGTACACGACATACGTAAACAACGAAGCGACCATTTTTGATAAGTAAAGTAAAGCGATCCACCTGACTCATATGTCATAGTAAACAGGCTTGGCAAGGGATGGCGCCTGAATATGGATTTCAAATTATATACGCCGATTATGGAAATAAAAACATGCGCACCATTAGCCGCCGCGCACGATTAGCCGACTCTCCCCTACTTCTCCTAGAGCGTCGGGCTCAATTTACTTCCTCGTGAGATATAGACATCATATCCACTCTTGTTGTACAAACTAATATTTTAAAAAATATTAAATGGATCCGATTTCAAATTTTATATTTTTTTTTACATTGTATGAATACGTATTTACTTTTATAAAATATTTTTTTACTCCTACATGGATATTTACTGTTTCTTTAACATTAAAGTAACTGGATAAATTATGGCTATTCCAGTTAAGTGAACCGATAAAATTTTATATTCTTGTTAGTGATAAACTGTGTTGTTGCTTTTAAAAATAAAATTTCTTCTTTTTAAAGAAAAATCTTACAAATGCACAAAATACTGAAATAGTACATTGTATACCTAGTAGGAAAAGCTGAATATTCCCGGACGACCGTAAAGATTGTATGTCGAGGCGCAAGCCGAGACTGACAATACGGAGTCCGGGAATGTGGCTTTTTCTACGAGGTATACAATGTACTATTTCAGTATTTTGTGCATTTGTAAGATTTTTCTTTAACTTGTTAAAATTTTGAAATAAATATTATTAACTTTGTTCACAAATAAAGGATGCCATTAAATATTAGTGTTGTAACTAAGGAAACACAGTAATATTGAATTGTCAAGCTTAACATACTTGAGTTTATAAGTAGCCTTACAGAAATAATATTTCCTTACAGTACAATAATAAATATTTCCTAACAGTTATTTTCCGTTGCCTAGCAACAACTAAGTGTAAAGAAATACTGACTTTTTTTTCAGAAATGTTATCAAAAATGTCAATATTTCCGAACGATTTTCGAAAAAATCTTATTTTTAATAGATCACAACCATACTGACCAATCACAGTTTTTGTTTACTTTGGCTTCGCCTTCTTTTTCAAAACGGTTAATTAAATTTTAAGATATTATAATTTCTTTTTGTATTGTGTTGACAAGAGCGATCATTTGGACCTATTTAAAAGCGCGAAGCTCTTGGATTAAAGGCGTATGGATTTCTTTCAAAGGATTAGTTGGACCATTGGCGGCTCGCGGTCTTAAAAAATGATGAAGAGCTAGGTATAGTGCGGGTACTTAAACAAACATTGACTGAAAATCCGTGTAACAAAACGTCTCTCTTATCCTCATCTGTTCAATGACTGAATGGAGTTTCCAACAAATTACAAACTATGTTATTAATTGGATTCATTTTTAAAACACACAACTAAGTAGGTACATACACCACAGAATTAACTGAAAAATAAAAACAAAACTTTTTAATCACACAGTAAATCACGTAAAAACGATATCTGTAACCGTAAGTTTCACAAAGCCTTAAAATAAATACCTCAAGGTTGGGCGAACCAACGCTAAAACAATGGTGCATACTACTGATCTATTTCTAAATTGCCCCTCCTCATAATGCAAATTATTTCATGTTGTTTTCGTGACTGACGTCACGTAACCCTAACAACGGTGAATATCAAAGCCATGTTGGGCGTTGGGTCTTCACTTGCTTTGAGCTACGGACACGGTAGGCTGGGGCGCGCCAAAATGCACAAGTGTTAATAATTATTGTCAATCGGAGTTAACCGTGGCCCTATTATGCATAGCTACATTCGGATTAAATTAATAGTATTAATTTGAACATAATTATTTTTTAAGGGCTAAAATGGTAGCTGTATTGGTACATTAATATTGTCGAAAAACTTTCCTCCTTTTTTTTTGGTAAAGAGCCCCTTCACCTACTTCACCTGACGAGCCGCCGCTGAGTTAAACGCCCTTGGTGCGATTAGAAAATACCCCAAAGCTATGGCAATCTTATCAGATTTATAATTTTTTTTTCCGGTAAGAAAAACTCAATTCAAAAAACCAGCAATAATTGGGAAAGTCATGAATAATTAAAACAAACAAATTAAAAATTAAAGAAACCATGCAGAAAACATCTAACATGTTTAATATCATTCCATCAGTTTACAACCTACTTGCTTCTTACACTATTAACACATTTAAAATGGTTTATATTATATTGTGTAACTGTTCCTCTACTACTGGTGTCTATTGGAGGTAATTAATTCGCTATTTCTTATGTAAACATAGTCCATTTACTGATTGATGTGTATTTCTGTATTTATTTTTCACTTGAGCGATTCAACAACAATAGCGACTTTATTTAATAAGTGTTTTTATTATAACTTTACTGCGGAAAAATAATTATTAGAGAAATTGAAATTGGTGTTGAATAATGGAATTACATAATGTGGTATATCATTTAAAGTTGTTATTAAAGCTTGAAGAGTAGGTAATTCATTTTAAGATACCGGAAATTTGTAATGAGATTGATAATGAGTTCATTTAGTCAAACCTAAATTGTGTAAAGCATCTGCATTTTATTGTTAAGTGTCATATTATAATGTTATTTTTGTCACTCATAACTTATACTTGAAGTGGAGTGGATAATTAGAAGGAAAGAAAGCGGATCTTAAAGTCTGTCTCCATTGTTATAATTATCAAAAACTTATTTTAAGATAGAAATTCTCCACATGTTTCGAATGCAGAAGCATTCTTCTTCAGGAGAATAAATGAAATTAAGAAGAAAAGGGTAGATATCATCCCAACGGAGCTTTAAGATTAATTATTACTTAGATGAAATAAAGGTTCAATGGGTAAAAAAGGGAGAATCATTACCAAAATACACATCACCCCGTGAAAAAGGAAATTACAGTAAGGTTTGTTGCTTTGGGTATTATCAGAATTTAAGTGCAGAATAAAAGGTTTAACAACCAGGTGTAAGAAAGAGAAGTGTTAACAGAACCGGAGAGTAATCTGGGTAGAAAATAAATAATACATTTTGAAAAATACTATGAGCTCGGCATAATAGATACTATGGAAATAAAAAGTGTATGTAAGTGTTTTATAAAAAAATTTAAAAATTAAATTGATGGGATTGCCATACTAGGATAAAGCAAAACATGATCTCTATAGATGGTAGCATTCACATGGGCACCTCTGTAGATTAAGAGTATACGTAGAAAAAAATGTAGATTTTGGTGATTTTATTTAACATTTTCTTATTGAAATTGAAACTTTTTGGAGCTAACTTTTAAAAAAGTCTGGAAACGCCACCACGTTTCCAAAAAGACAACTTAACAATGCTCCTTCTTACTCCTGGGTTTTAAATCTTTTATTCAGCACTTAAATTCTGTACTCAAAGCTACAAACCTTACTGTAATTTCCCATTTCACGGAGTGATCTTATATTTTGGTAATGATTCTCTCTATTCTACTCATTGAACCTTTATCTCATCTAATATTTAATCTTAAAGCTCTATTAAGATGATACCTACCCTTTTCTTCTTAACATGTAAAGAATTTCTTCTCTCTCTTCTTAAAATAAGCTTTTCATTAATATAACAGTGCACGAAGACTTAAAGTTCTTATTTATTTCCTTCTTATTATTTACTCCACTTCAAGTATGGAGTACTTCTTCAAGTTTTTTTTTGCTATAAAGAAAACAATAAAACATCTCGTTTTTTAAAAAATGTTAAAAGTATAAAACATATAAAGTCTTGCATAAATATTTATGTGCGCAGATTCTTGTTTACCGACTGCCTATACAGGGTGATTCACGTTGAGTGGCCTATTTGAAAATCTCGGAAACGAGTAAACTTATCTTTCTAAAAATTTGATAGCAGGCATAATTGGCTTTGAGCTTTTAAAACATTATCTTTTGAGGTTCTTGTTACTTCCGGTTATACCGGAAGTTAATGTCAACTTTGCTATTTCAAATGGAACACCCTATATATTTTAGCATTTTTCATTACCTTATTAAAATCTAAATAACATTTGTTAATTCTATTCCTATCTCTAACTGTTGTAACTGTAAACACGCTCAGAGCAGAAAGTTTAGTAACTCTTAAACTAATAAAGGTAAAGATTTAAAATGTTGTAAGTTTTCAAGTAATACATAGATCTTTAGTTTAAATTACTTAGGTTTCACGTTTTTTAAACAGGGAGATCTTAAAATTGTGCCAATGTTTCGATTTAAATAAATGTGCATAAGTCACCAGTTCCAAATGGAACGCCCTATTTTTTAGCTTACTAACGTGTAGAAAATTAAATTTCCTATTTAAATGCCTTATATGTTACAATCCACATTTTTAGTCGTTTTGGAATTATGAGCAATTTAAATAAAAAATCTTAAAATTTCTGTTTGTGTTAATGCGACATTATTTTTAAAAAGCAGCTTTCTACTGGGATTTTCATTTGACTTTAAGCTTTGTTGCCATTTGTTATTAGGTGCCTATGTTCGTTGCTTAGCTATTTCTAATTTTCCAAGTCCAAGAAAATCCCAGTCGAAGTCTTCTTTTCAAAAATAATGTCGCATTAACACAAATAGAAATTTTAAGATTTTTTATTTAAATTGCTCATAATTCCAAAACGACTAAAAATGTGGATTGTAACATATAAGGCACTTAGAAAGGAAATTTAATTCTCTACACGTTAGTAAGCTAAAAAATAGGGTGTTCCATTTAGAAAAATTGACTTATGCACATTTATTTAAAAGGAAACATTGGCACAATTTTAAGAACTTCCTGTATAAAAAACGTGAATCCTAAGTAATTTAAACTAAAGATCTATGTATTACCTGAAAGCATACAAAATTCTAAATGTTTACCTTTATTAGTTTCAGAGTTACTAAACTTTCTTCTCGGAGCGTTTTTACACAAAAAAATCCTTTTATAATCCATATCTCAAAAACGATTAGAGATAGGAATAGAATAATATTAACAAAAGTTATTTAGATTTTAATAAGGTAATTGAAATTGCTAAAATATACAGGGTGTTCCATTTAAAATAGCAAAGTTGACATTAAGTTCCGGTATAACCGGAAGTAACAAAAACCTCAAAAGATAATGTTTTAAAAGCTCAAAACTAATTATGCCTACTATCAAATTTTTGGAAAGATAAGTTTACTCATTTCCGAGATCTTCTAATAGGGGACTCAACGTGAATCACCCTGTATATTAAGTACAGGTCAGCAACATAGTGTTAAGGCCGGTTTAGACGCTCATGCAATTTGCGCAAACTGATTTGTGCATGCAAATTTGTGCAAAAAACTGAGCCAAAAAATTCTGTCTACACGTTCAGTCTAATTGCGCAGTGGGCATTATAGTGTTGGTTAAATAAATAGAGAAAAATTAATAGAAAATGGAAAATATTGATGAGGAATCTTTACTACTTGCTACTGCTGCGGTTTGCATTATTAAAAAAAATGTTTTAAGAAGAAAAAGAAAAAGGTGGGTTAAACCTTGGTTGTTGAAAAGGGATTTGTTTTCACATACAAATTTAATAGCAGAATTACGTAGTGAACCGGATGATTTTCGCAACTATTTGCGAATGGACGAAAGTACATACCAGCATTTGCTAGATTTGGTTACACCATTAATCTTAAGAGCTGATTCTGTTATGAGACGTTCAATAACCCCCCATGAAAGACTATCAGCTACATTAAGGTTTTTGGCAACAGGTAGGAGTTACGAAGATATGAAATTTTCAACATGTATATCTAAACCAGCTCTAAGTGCTATAATTCCCGAAACATGTGATGCAATTTACACTGTATTGAAACAAACATATTTAAGGGTAAGTTTTTTTATTTAGGTATATTTCTGTATGTTTTATCATTTAAATATCATTTTATAATGTTATTGCGCTTCACTCTCTTGTGAATCGTCGAAGTTGTGAAAGTATTGTGCAACATTATTTGTGTCACGATGGTCAGATTGTTCACGTTGTTCAGATTGTTCACATTGTTCTTGGTGAGTATGAGACGATTGAGTGGGTAGAACTTGTTTTTCCATTTGATGTGTTTGGGGTTTTTCAGCGTTAAATAGGGGCTGGCGATTGAATGGGGAGTGAGTATTTGAAGGGGACTGAGCGTTGTATGATGGAGCAGTGTTGAACAGAGAATAAGTATTAAATTTAGACTGCTTGTTAAATGTGGGCTGAGTGTTAAATATGGGTTGCGGCTTAGCGTTGAATGGGGGCTGAGCGTTGAATTGGGACTGATCGTTGAATTGGGACTGAGCGTTGAATTGGGACTGATCGTTGAATTGGGACTGAGCGTTAATATGGGACTGAGCGTTGAATGGGGGCTGAGGGTTAATTGGGGGCTGAGGGTTGAATGGTGGTTGAGTGTCGAATGTCGGTTGTCTGCTCCTTGAAGGTTCCCCTGTAATTTGTACAAAGCAATTTCGGTTTAAATTTTGCATTTGAGCTTCGTACAGCACATCGTTAATTATTTTTTCTGCGTGCATGGCTTGTTGTGGTGGAAGGTCCCTCAATTTTGATGCCCATACTTTTCCAATATCAGTAAATTTATCTACTGTTGAAGAACTTTTTAACCGTTTTCCAATCACATCTAACACTTCGTCGCATTTGTCATTACGTTTATGTAATTTCGATGACTTGGAAGATGTTTGCGATGAAGTTGAACATGGTGTGGGTGGTAAAGACACATCGGTAGATTCAAACTCAAGAGTGATTGATTCAGCAGCAGGACTCGTAGGATCCTGAAAAAAAGATAAAAAAAAATAAAAATTACACGGTAATTAATATTTATCTTTTTGTTCTAGTTTCCCACAACTGCAGCTGAATGGAAAAAAATCGCAAGTGTGTTCCAAGATAAATGGAATTATCCCCATTGCTTGGGGGCTGTAGATGGAAAACATATACAGATTGTGGCACCTTCTGGAAGTGGATCCTATTACTACAACTATAAAAAAACGCACAGTATTGTCTTGATGGCAATTGCAAATGGTAACTATGAATTTATAATGTGTGATGTTGGAACCAATGGCCGCGTATCTGATGGAGGAGTAATCGAAAATACTATATTTATGCACAAATTACTTGAAAACAATTTAAATTTGCCAGCACCAGAACCACTCATTGACGGTGAACCACCACTAAATTATATCTTTGTTGGAGATGAAGCATTTGCTTTGAGGCCAGATTTTTTAAAACCATATAATCAAAAAGAACTTGATCATGAAAAAAGAATTTTTAATTACCGTTTATCAAGAGCCAGAAGAATTATAGAAAATTCATTTGGGATTCTAGCCAATCGCTTTCGAATTTTTCACACCACTATTAATTTACAGGTATATAATATTGATAAAGTTGTTTTGGCTTGTTGTGCTCTACATAATTTTTTGAGACGTAAGTGTTCAAACACATATACACCTAATGATGTGTTTGACGTTGAAGATACTATAACTGGAAATATTACTCTTGGCTTACGAACACACTCTGATAATCTATTGGACCTTCAAAACGGCTATAATCGAAATCACTCTGCAGAAGCAAAAGAAGTAAGAGAGCAATTTAAAATATACTTTAACAATTCTGGAAAAGTATCTTGGCAGGAAAAAATGGTTTCTCATTAGACTCGATAAGACATAATTTGCTTTATTGTAATAAAAGAAAAAAAATATAAATATACTTACATTTAACTGTGTATCTTCAATGTTTGATTTCGTATTCCGTGGAATTTCCTGGTCCCTTATAAAATTCATTGATTCATAATACCATAAATTGGGTACATAAATATCCTCTACTCCAGCACCTGACCTTTCGGACTCCAGAACTCGTTTTAACTCCTTTCTGTAGGTGGTACGTAGGGAATTAATTTTTTTAACAACACTGTCTCTGTTAGCTTCTGGGTTAACGGTTTGAAGTTTTTCAATCAAAATATTATATGCTTGAGCTTTTGCATTGCGGTCAGAATATTCCCGACACTTAATTTTCCACAAGCAAGGAAACGATTGATATAGTTCTAGGAATTCACGAAGAAACTCTTTTTCTTTATTCGACATTTTTTTTAATAATAACAAACCGAATCCGGCAACAACAAACTACAAGTGTAAACAACAAAATCTAACCTCTCAAAATCACGTGCGTACGCTATTTTTAGAAAAATGTGGGCAAACATTGTTTACACGCTCAAACAACTGCACCAACCTCATGCAAATTATCTGGCAGAACAGATTTTATTCAAGCCAAACTTTTTGACTTGCACAAGTCTCATGCTTCCATTCACATGCAACGATTTACTTGTGCAAATTGGTTTGCACAAGCCAATTGGCGCAAATTGCATGAGCGTCTAAACCGGCCTTTACGATCACAACCTTTTTACTATGACAGTGCGTACATTCTTATTCTGTGAACATTGGATGTTCCCATGGCCAAATGTAAATATAGTTTTATTTATGGAATTGGTCTAAGCCTTTTATTCTATCCAACTAAAATGTTTGTCTTCTGGGTATTTTGTTTCAGTTGTCATGCCAACTGCATCGGAGTAATAATGATAGGTTCGTGTTAAGCAAACGTGCAAAAGTGCAAATAAAATTGTTTTAGTTCAAGGCTAAACTAAAAATCACCTTGTTTCGGCGTGTTATTTAAAGTAGGCAATTTGTTCCCTAAGTATTATTAGCATTTATCAAAAAAAAAACCGATATTCTAATTTTACTTATTCGACGATGTTTTGACAGAAAATTAATCATGTCTTTAACACTTTACAATTTTTTTGTTTATAATGTTTCAAGTTTCCGAAAATAATTTAATTTCGTTTGATTTAAATCTTCATTTTATTTGAGATGTTGATACTAATGTTAATTCCATTTTGTTTGTTTACAGCTGGCAGGAACGGTGGTCCTAGGAGTAGGAATATGGCTACTAGTGGACAAAAATTCGTTTATCGGATTATCTAAAGTTGTACCTGTTGAAAATATAGACGTAAGTTTGTCGTTATTTATGTATTAAGATTGTGTATAAATGAAAACCTCTTGATCTGCACATTTAGACTAGAAATTATAAGTAATTTTGAGAAAACGAAGCAATGCATTCTTTAAAATATTGAGCGCTAGACACTAGGGATGTCAATTACGGGATCTCGGAGTCTCGGGATCCCGGAAGGAGAACCTGTCCCGAAAATACCGAGATTAAAGCTGTTAATCTCGAGATAAATAACGATTTTTTATGTGTTTGACCATTTAGCCCATAAGCGTGATGGAATCTGAGAGATGTTACTCTTCTGAGGGTTTTTATGTAATAAAATACGTTTGACGCTGGGAAATGAAACTTTAGACGCACTAATATTTTGCGATAATTTTTAAAAACTTTATAAACCTAAAGATTATTTAACAAAATCATATCTACTCTCCAGAAGGGTCATCATTAACTGAATGAGAAAGCAAACTTGTCCTTCACCTTCTTTAATATAATATAAAACAATTACTGTCTACGCGTTTCGGTTAAAACCATCATCAGAGTTAGCAGGTCAAAAACTTAGTCACTAGACAATCAAGACACAATACTGGTACCGGTCAACAGGTCAAATGGTGTCGTTTGTTTTCGTTTTTTGCTACTTCAAATATTCAAACTTTTTAACATTTAACTGGAGGTAATTGTGCTTCAGTATTTGGCCGATTTTTGGTTAAAAGGAAAAAGTAACGAAATAAAAAAATAAAATAGCGAATGCATCACTAGCCCTGTGGCTAGTGATGCATTCGCCATTTAATTTTATGATCAATATTTCTTATTCTTTTCGGTTTATTCAAAAAGTGGCCAAATACCCGCCCATGAGTAGCAATTATCTACAGTTTTGAGCTAAAGAAATTTTGAATAATGAATTAATAAAAGCAAAAGACGAAAATTTGTGACATTTGCCCACTTTTTTTCTGCTTTTATTACTTAACCAATTTAAACTTTAAATTGTAGGTCATTTTGCTTTAAATATGGGTATTTTGACGATTTTTGGATAAAAGGAAAAAATATTGATCAAAAAACGATATAGCGAATGAATTAGTAGAAATGATTTTTATTAAATTAAATTCACCCAAAATTGGGTATTTCTTAAAAGAATTAGCAATAATTATTATTGCCTAAATAAATACCATTGCAACGGTATCTTAGTCACCTGTTATTATTTTTGGTATTTGTTTAAAAACAACTAGGTTGATTCCCAATATCTATGTTGTTCTGATTAGCTAAATTAAATCGGTTTTTTAAGCGATTTTTTTTCAGGTAACCAGGTTATATTTGTAGTGCATGCGTCATAGTCATTAACCATTGCCTAATAAAATAAGTCGGCAAACAGGAGTTGATCGTTTATTCATTACAGAAACATTCAGAGTACATCAAAAGAATATTGCGGTAGAATCGTTTCCCGATGTAATTTTTAGTACAAATAAATGTTAAAGCTCACAAGTGTTCCACCGTGGCGGTCCGAGTTCGATCCTCGGAGAGGGTATACACTTAATAAAAAAAGTATGCTCGGAACTGTAGTGGATAAATAAATAGAGGGTGAAATGTAGTATGCATTAGTTATTCTTAATATCTAGAACGAGAAGGGCGTAATGGACCTTTGGGGAAGTAGATCTATTTCTGAACCTGTAAATTGCAGAGGTGTAGTGAACCGCAAAATGTTGTTCCCTATATAAGATGTGTGACCTACTGTTTTCATGTTTTTAGTTCTATGATTTCAAGTCCAGTGGCTTTGTCTTCTGCATTGAAGTTGATTTCTACAGATGGCGATACCGGTGTTTTCATCACTTATTTATTCCATAAACAAATCTTGAAAACGCATTTTTGCTGTTTTTGGGGTTGCTTACGGGATTCGGCTTTCTGATGATTCCTAATAAGGACGAAACAAATATTATCTACCCCTGTGGCCCAGGGAATCTATTACTTTGGCGTCCCTGTGTACTTTAATACAAAAGATACAGCACCACTTTATCCGCTTGTACATATTATGTAATGTTACAAATAAATGTTACATTTACAATTACCGTTTAATACAGTATTTACAATAAAAAAATTATTTAAGAAACACAAAAAAAGTTGGTAAATAAAAAAGGTAGGTAGGTACCTATCCGCATTTTTGGATTTTTTCAAGGAATCAAGGCATTTCATTTATGCCGATTTGTTTCATTTAAAAGATGGTTTTTTTATAATAATTTGTAAACAGACTGAGAATTGATCTACAATTTCCGTGACATAAAAACCTATTTTTCATGTGTGTTTGCTTCACTGTGGCGGGTTTTGTTAATATTTAATCTGCATTTGTCTGATCGATGTGGGTTTTTTCCCTACATTATAGAGCATAATATATTATGGTATAAACATCGCCACCATTCTATAATTTCAATAATTATTTTTAGATTTAATATATTTTATTGTGTCCATAAATAAAAATTGACAAGTAAGTACTGCATACACCAAATTGATTTTTAAACCAAACAAACCCCAAAAAAGAAATACGACCAGTGTTGCCACCATATTTTGTTGAATCGTAACAAATTAGCTTAAAAAACGTAACAGATTGACTAAAATAGTAACAGCATTATACCATATATATTCTTCTAATCCAAAGTGACTCAAAAAAAAGTCAGCACTCATGCGCACAACATACGCAAAGTCCGAACCCGAATAAGCCCGACCTAACCTACCCCTACACAACATACGCAAACGGCGAACCCGAACAAAAGTAATGACTAAAAAACCACCTCCTACCCGAAAAAAATCACACCTTAAGAAAAAACAGATTGTTTAACGGCGTAACAGCGTAACAGATCCTTTAAAAACGTAACAGATCTGTTACAATTGTAACAGATCGGCAACACTGAATACGACTCAACCCAACAAATGTTATTTTGTCCTTTTTTCCCCTACTCCCCCAATATTGGTTTCTGACTTAAAATAGAATTAAAACTTAACTGGCACCGATAGTAAACAAGAACCTAACTAACTAAATATTTGTGAAAATATGAATATTGGTGACAATCCAAAATTTTAACAAAAGAAGTATGTATGACTCTAACCAGCGTCTTGCGGGCTCGGTTTTATTGGGTTAAAAATAAAGTAAATATCGCTCACCACGCCAAAATTGATGATTTTTTCAGAAATCATGTATTTTAGGTTTTGAAATACTCCTTCTTAAGTGCCGTTTTGTATATTCATAATAAAGCATTCTCGTTTCTTCCCGCACTATTTTTTTATTATAAATTATCCCAGTTCTTAAAAAATGTTTTAATTAAAATTTTTACTTTAATTTTTCTCTTCAAAATACCTAATTGTTTTTTGTTTTTGTTGTAAAAATATTTTATTGCATTTGGATTATATTTTTGTTAAATTAAAATAGCTCTAAAAAAGAGAAAACGGAACAGACAATTATCACACTTCTTCCATAAAAAATGTTTCAATTAATTGTTTTTTGGTTGGTTGTAAAAATATTTTATTGCATTGGATTATATTTTTGTTGATTTAAAAGAGCTCTTAAAAAAGAGAAAACGGAACTGACAAGTTTATAATGGAAAAATAGTATATAAACTATTATTCTTTTTACTCGTTTTCCTTTAAAATTGCATCAAAAATCAAAAACAAAACAATATGCGTCTGAAACCTTCATCTCTATATAAAACATGACTTTTAGAAGGAAAAGTTTAAAAACTAAACGATTTATACAACACCTTTGTAAGCTAAGCCAAGAATACATTATTTAAAGATTTAAATTAAGAGTCCAAGCGTTCAAAAATTAGGTTGCAATTAGATTTTTAGAGCCGAGCTCCGAGGGCTGCCAGGCTGAAGCCCCCCCCCCCCTAAATACGCCACTGCTATATGCTATATAAACGGCTACTTAACCTTTTATGAAAAAAAATTGGTTATTAAGAACACTATATTTTTTAGATATATAAAAACATCATACGTAATCACAAGCTGTTTAGTGCTAATTCAATAGGTTCAATATTCTAAGCGTTGATCAATGTTTTGACTGTTATAGGTGACAAATCACTGTTGACATGCTCTAAATACCTCATTAAAAAAAATCATTGTATAAAATGTGTTAATCAGAGGATTGAAAGTATCTACTAGTACTAAATTCACTATTTTTCAAATTAAAACACTAAGATATCGGCTGTTTATGATAGACATTTTACAAATGCCTATAATGTTGTGGAATGCTAAATATCAGAAAAATTAATTGATTCCACAACATTCTTAGGTTTATTTTTGGGATGCTTATTTACAACGATAAGCGACCAAGATAGGCATAGCATTCCCTTAGGATTGCAGTTTAGGAGGGGATGTAAAAAAAAATTACTTCGGAATCAATTCCTGACTTGGGAATCCCCATACATTCTCCATATATTTTGGGTCGATGATTACGAATCCACCACTCTTCACTTTTTCGCAAATGACGAAATTTTTTTTCACTTAGTACGTCTTCCATTTTACGTACATTTACAAATAAAATAAATTTTCCAACCAACATTAAGCCAACGGAAAACTACTAAATGATGTGATGTGTCGATTTGTAGTGTTCGGTAAGACCCGTTGATTGAATTTTTTATTAAATTTCGGTTTTGTACAATTAATAAGCTTCTTGTAAAAAAAATCAAAATAATCGAATCATTAACTTAAACTTCAGTAACACTTTTGGGAAATTATGTTATATTATTGCATTAAAGAAAGAGAGACGTTTATTGAAGCAAAATAACTGTTGATTTAATAAATTAATATTGTCTGATAAACAGTTATATAATTTGTAGTAATGCAATGTAATAAATATAATAATGTAATAATAAATAGTAGTTTGTATAATACAACAGGAGTGGATATGATGTCCATATCGCACGAGGAAATAAATTGAGCACGATGCCGGCAGTGGCGAATCCAGGATTTTCCTGAGGGCGGGGGAGGCGACTAAAAAAAAGGGACGGGAAGAACGTATCCCGGCTCTAAAAACCTTGCTACTCTCAAAATTGATTGCCAAAAGATACTGACCCTTCCTACACCCTTTAATTTTTAAGGCTCAAAATAAACAAAACCAGGGCTTCAATATATCACGATTTTTTTGAAAAATCAATAAACCTGATTTTTGACTGACTGGTATGGGCATATCAAGAGGAACTGGAGGTCTTGGCAAAAGTATACAGAGTATTACTGCAGTGGGTACCAGGACACGAAGGTATTACAGGAAATGAAAAAGCCGATAAACTTGCACGGAAAGGCTCAGAAAATACATTCATTGGTCCAGAACCGGCACTTGGAGTACGAAGGTGCACAGTACGAGATGCCATAAATCGATGGATCAGGAGTGAACACATCTACTGGAGCAACAGACAGAGATAACACCACCGCGATAGCTTTATTGGGGATCCAGACCCAAGACTTACGAAACAGTTGCTTCAAATAAACAGGAATCAGCTGAGAACCGTTACAGGAATTCTGACAAGGCACATGGCTGTCAAGAACCATCTGCGCAGAATGAAACTATACAATGAAGACAGACAGACAGAGACCTTGACTGCAGATTATGCGGACAAGACTGGGAAACTGTATAGAACATAGTTTGCCATTGCTAGTCACTAGATCGGAAAAGGCAACAAATACTCGGGCAACCAAAACTGGAACCAGAGGGCATCCTTACCCTCTCTCCAGTTGACCTACACAGACTAGTGCAAGGAACTGGGATCACGGAGTGGATGTAACAACCAAACAGAGTAGTACAACGAAGTGCATCCGGCACACGGATGGGCCCTCGGAAATTTTTTTTTTATATTTGTGACAGTTATTAAGTTTACATTTAGTGCAGTCTACTACATAACCATTGCATTAATGACCTTATGGCACAGAAAAAACTTTTTTGCATATTTTATGACCTATGACTCTGTTTTGTTAACTCCACTTTAGCTTTCATGACTTTAACTACATTGACCTAGTCACCTAGAAAATAACAGTGTATAAATTGCTTCTCCTAATGGGGTTTAAATGAAAACGAAATTGTAACATATGGACGGGTGTTGTAAATAATTAATGAGGGACAGCTCTAATGACAAATTGTTTTTGTTTTTATTAACACTTGTACTTTTACTAGTTACAAGTGATTGTAAACCGGAAGGAATATTGATGTTTTTTTTTAAACCATGCATGCAATGGATATTATGTTAATATGAATTTATGTGTATGTGGTTATATCATGTCATTTTAGTACTGTGAGAAACGCTTCCGAAATGTTTATTGGAAGAACAGGAAATTAGAAATTCCAATAACATGTATTCAGTGGCGTAGCCAGAAAATATGCACGGGGGGGGGGGGGGGGAGGCGCAGTGGGCGTAAGTAGGACATTGTTTTTTCTGGAGAAAGGGACAGTCGGGACTACATACATTTTATGAAATCCTAAAACCCACTGAGAAGGTGAAAATTCACCTAACTACTATCAAATTTCGAAAATTAAATTATTACCTCTCCCCTTCTGCATTGATAGATTAAATTTGTTTTTGTAAATATTTTTTTTTCATTTTTTTTTTGATAGTCCTAGCTGGCTCTTTATCTAAAAAAAACATTCTTTATATTTGTGAAAAATATGAATATTGGTGTCGATCCAAAATTTTAACATAAGACGTATGTATATGACTCTAAGCAGCGATTTTCGGGCTCGGTTTTCATGATTAAAAATAAAGTGAATATATAATATGATTTTTCAGAAACCATGTATTTTAGAAGCATAAATCTAAGAGCAGTTTTTGGTGCAATACAAAATTTTAACATAAGATCTATCTATGTATGATTCTAACCAGCGTTTTTCGGGCTCGGGTTTTCATGATTAAAAATAAAGTAAATATCGCTCACCACGCCAAAATTGATGATTTTTTCAGAAACCATGTATTTTAGGAGCGTAGATCTAAGAGCAGTTTTTAGTGCAAATGCTTAGGATGGTGAAATACTCCTTCTTAAGTGCCGTTTTGCATATTCATCATAAAGCATGCTCGTTTCTTCCCGCACTATTTTTTTATTATAAATTATCACACTTCTTCCATAAAAACTGTTTGAATTAAAATTTTTACTTTAATTTTTAAAAAAATAAATACCCAATTGTTTTTTGTTTTTGTTGTAAAAATATTTTATTGCATTGAGATATACATATTTTTCTTGATTTAAATAGCTCTAAAAAGGGAAAACGGAACAGACAAGTATATGTAATAGAAAAATACTATACAATATTATTCTTTTACTCGTTTTCCTTTAAAATTGTATAAATCAATAACAAAAAACGATATGCGTCTGAAGTCTTAATCTCTATGTAAAACAGGACTTTTAGAAGGAAAAGTTTAAAAACTAAACGTTTCCTACAAGACCTTTGTAATCTAAGCCAAGAATACATTATTTAAATTAAAGGTGAGAGGAAAAATTAGGTTGCACTTAGAATATAGCAGCAAGCAAGGGAAAGCGTTCTGCGTATAATCTCAAAGCAGCAGACGCACTTTGACGACACTCACCGTAAATTAGCATCATATCTACTGTTCATTGTTTTCAAATTTTACCATTTTCACGTGTCACTAATTCAAAATTAACTTGCTTCAGAAAAACACACCGCAGCGGATTGAAAAATAATTGAGCACCGACCCGTAAATTGCATGACTAATAGACAAACAACATAAAGTATAGTAGGCTACGTTTTGATGACCAGGCCCGCACTAAGATTTTTTACCTCTATATCTCGCCTATTTTTGAAGTTTCTTGAAAAAAAAAAATGTAATGCCTTCTATAATCAGCTAAAAAATAAATATCAACTTAGAAATCACCCTTTATATTCTGTGACGTTACTTTTAATATTCTGTGACACTAATTTTATCACTGTATGATATCGTATCGTAACCAAATACATAATATATCGCATATACAATATACATATTACAATAGCATCACCACTACATATTTCCTAATATCACACTACTAATATTATAAAAGTGCAATTTTGAGGTAACAAAACCTTATTTAGTGGGAGAGGTGTCAAAAATTATGGACAGCTGCTAATATGTTAAGTATAATTTTTTTTTTAAATATCACTTCCATATAGCTAAAAACAGCTCACCCGGGAAGAAAAACCCGTTTCTGTGATTGTACAGGATTAGTCAGAAAAATACTAACTTCAAATTGTTAAATAGAATGTCCGCTATATATTTGTTAAGAAGAACCTGGTTCCAGAAACCTTTCTCCCTCAAGAAGTGACAAAAAAAGTATCCTCATATATTTCAGGGGGGGGGGGGGGGCGGGGCGACGACTCGCCCTTCATCCCTCAATTTCCATGAGACAAAATGATCAAAACACCCATTTTTCAAGGCTCATTTTTAATTAATTTTATTAAATAGCTTTAACGACTGACCAGCAGTAATCATATTCAATAAATTGCGTTATAAAAGGTGCAGGTTTTAAATCAAAAAATACATTTTTTCACATATTTTCTAAAATGATCGATTTGAATATTACTGTAAAACGGAAAGTCAATTAAAGCAGATATAAATTGCAGCGGTTGTTGGTAATTTATTTATTTTTTTATTATTATTGCAACTTTCACTTTCAAGCAAAATTTAAGACTATTGATATACAAGAAAATACCAATTATTATATTACGGTGTAGCTTTTGCCTAAATATTTTGCTTTACCAGCGTTAACGGCTTCAATCAACCGAGATATCAGCCAGTTTTTGCCACCCACGAAAATTCCGCTAAACGATATTTTAAACGCGAATTTCTTAGAAACTACCCACCTAATTTGGTAAAAACCTGTTTTATATTCAGCAGCAAATATGATTCTTTCTAGCGAACCGAAACTCGGGTTTCAGGAGTTAGTAAATCCCAAGATATTATCGTTTGAAAATTCGAATGGCGGGGTTTTGTTGATTGGCAAAAATTGGGTATATATCCACCCATAACTCTGTAAATTACTAAATTATATATGATTATAAACGTTCTGCTAATACCAAACGCTGATCGATTAAAAACTCTAAAATTACTTATGGTCCACCCAAACCAATGCGGGATTGCGCAAGCGGAAACAAGAGCGGGAACGAAACGGTTGCGGGACATTCTACTGCGGGATATGCAACTGCACGTACCAATGCGGCGGTTTGCATGCATATAGTATTTCCCGCTGTCGAATAATGTTCCGAAGTCGTTTCGTTCCCGCTTCTGCAGTCCTGCGTTGGATTGAGAGTACCTATACCTTTACCCTTTGACTCTGTTTCTTATGTAGGGGATTTGTAGATGTACCTTTTTTTAACAAAATATATTGTTTGTGTTAGTATAATTGGTACAACTTTAAACCTTTAGTTATAAATTTATACCAAATTTGTACTTTACTGGTTAAATATAATATTAGATGCAATATTTGGTGACAGCCGAACCTCTGCAACTAATTTTGAAATATTTACCTCCGTGTTCGTTAATAGCATAAGCGTCAACGATGCAAAAATTAGTATATATCAATAAACAAGCATAATTATGCTTTTATGTGAGAAGGAAATATCGACAAATAATAATGTTTTAGAAATTTTAACTTACAATAAAATATAATAATATAGTAAAAAAGAAAATCAAAATAAGTTTTTTCCAATAATACATTTTCAATAGGTAACCTGCTGATTTTTTTTATTGCATAATTATGTTCAGTTATGTAAAAAATACGATATCCAAAATTCGCCGTCTTAAATTAATTTGTTATGAATTATTAACGTTTTACACTCCGGTCAACTGATTTAAACAACACTTAAATCGCGGGACAAATCGTGACGTTGTTTTACTCGTCGCTGCAGTAAGGTATACGGCACTCTGTGAACTAACATGGCGCGTTATCATAAATAATAAAATTAAACTTTATTTAATGGAGTAGACGTCCACTACGAAAGAATATTGTCAAACTTTCCTTGTGAAAGGATATAAGCAACCACTAAAAATTAAATAGTTTATTATAATAAACACTAACCTCCAAGGAAAATGCCAAAATACGTTATTTTTTTTTAAATAAATAAATTTTTAAAAAATCGTGAGGGAATTTTATCCTTTTAACAAAGGCAATATACAGGGCGATTCCTAAGTTGATACTTCTTTTTTAGCTGCGTATAGAAGGCATTAAAATAAACAACATTTTCAAATACCTTTTTCAAAAAACCCAAAAATAATGTACTTACATTAATTTATTACACTACAAATCAAATACGGTTCTGCCTAACTTACCCGTTAAATAACGTTAAGAAAACTTCTGGGTGCAGAGAAGAAACATCCGCACTTTTACGATACTCACAATAAATTAGCACCATAATTAGTTCATTGTTTTCAAATTTTACCATTTTCACGGATTTATTAAAATTATAATTTGCTTCAGAAAACCACACCGCGCAGCGAATTGCCAAAATAAATAACTGACGACCGATCCGTAAAATGCATGACTAACAATACAATACACGGAGAAAAACAATATAAAGTAAAGGGCTACGTTTTGATTACCAGGCCCGCACTTAGATTTTTTACTTCTGCAACTTGGCTATTTTTAAGTTTTTTGAAAAAAGGTATTTGAAAATGTTGTTTATTAATGCCTTCTATACACAGCTAAAAAAGAAGTATCAACTTAGGAATCAACCTGTATACTAAAAAAACTAACTAAATAAAACTTATAACTGTAGCGAATAAGAGATAAACTTAAATATCGATAGCTTGTTAATTATGAAATTATTTGGATTAGTCAGTAATCGGTATTCCATTCCATTTATCCTCTACTCAAACGTCCAGAGACAGAGCCGACTTATTATTATTCTGTGCCCACACACTTGATATGTTTAATGGGTTGTCTAACCTATTTTTGTTTACGTATTTTGTATAAATGTCTGAAAAAATGTAATGCCTACCTAGTCCTCAGATTTAAAAGAAATAGACAAATATATTTACATCTGATCTTTTTTTACAATTAGTAATGTCGTCGTGTGCTTTACCCCACTCAGCCCCCCATTTCGCTCGACGGATCTCGAAAGTTTGTTATTTTTAATAAATAATTTATCAAATTGTCACAAGTCACAATCTGTTTAAATTAAATCATATTTTTGTTTGTTCTGGGTTAATGATGACCACTTGTCCTCTCGAACATTCAGCCAGCTTGCTCTTGAACCTATAACTTTACGTGGGTTCCGAACCACGATTCTCAGTCATGCGACACCCCCCAAGGGGTATCAATCCTTGTTTTATTGCCATTGCATGATCTACTGATTGATGGGGAGTGTGTACCTTCTTCCGTACCCCATGAGATGTCCGATCTCATCACTGGCGTGAATGGGGTGCGTTGAAAGATTATACACTTTACACTCTTCCCTGCATTCTTAAACGTGTTAAATTTTGGACATACTTTTTTTTATTGTGCGTCTGCCTGACTCCGAGGATCGAACTCACCTCACCTCTGAGCCACTGCCGTGGTAATTAAATAGTATGCCTTAAAAAGTACATTTCAACATACATATTGAAATTTTTTTTTTCCTACGACCACCTATGGAAATGAGAAAAAAAGCACGGTTAACTTGGTTCGACAGCGCCAGATATCACACGCGTGTTAAAAAAATATTTTAACTCTAGAGTTGAAATACTAGGCACACTATTTAATTAAGGTGCTAATTTGACAGACCACCCCTATTTATTAGAAGAACAAATTTTAAAAAGCAGTAATTGTAAAGTGTTTAACTTATTTTTTATATATTTGTCGACTGATTCAGAATTAGATTGTGAAAATACGCCATTTCAAGTTATAAAAAAAGTTAATAATATACTGGGAAATCTATTACCAGAAAAAACAAATCGCGCTGAAGAGAGTCATGTAAACAACAAATGTTTATCAGTAGCCATAGCTTGGAGAATAGAGCTCTAGCCTACAGATCGCAAGGCCATAGGTTCAAATCCCGTCAGCAGTAAGTATTTGACTCTTTTTTATAAAAACATTAAATAACTTGGTACCTATTTTCAATTGAAATCGTCCTTGTTGGGTGATTTTTAAATTTAAGTTTAATGCATCTTTCCTTGATTAAATATAAAATTTTTCATTCTGATTAATCTAGAAGTCAATCCAGGATTAGTTCTTCCTATGATATATAAAATATGAAAAAATGAAAAACTTAAACTATAAATAAAGGAAAAGCCTATTGACAAACTATGAAACCAGATATCAAGTGGAACATAATCCTAAGTATGCTAATTTCAACACTAATGTTGATTTTTTTTTCAACACTAGTGTTAAAATATTTTTTTCACAAATCAAAGGCTTTTTTAATAATTCTTTGTGGTCGTAGGAAAAATAGTGTACATTACTCGTGTGAAAGTGAATATTCTAAAACTCGGAGAATTTCCGCACTCGGCTGACGCCTCGTGCTAAATATCACCTCGTTTGAAAAGTATCACTTTCATCACTTGTTATGTAATATACTATTTCAACACGCGTGTGATATACAGCATTCTCTAGCCAAGTTAACTGTGCTTTTCTTTTTATTTTGGCATCTTGTCGTTTTATCAGAACTTCCTAAACAATCTTAAAGCAAAAAGGCCGGTGCATCGAATATTCAAGAACAATACTCTTATTATTAAAGGATAATTTAATTGTTCAGTTGGGAGGGATGTTGCGAATTGTCGCCATATACTTTTAAATGGATTTCATCAGGTTTAATCTAAACCGGAAAGTCTTACATAGATACTTCTAAATCATAATTGTTATCTTTTATTCTTCATGTCGTTATAATAACAGGATGGAGGACAGGTAAAAGTAATAGTGTAATAAAATTATAATTTTGGTATTATCGTGCCGTTTTATAAAATGTTTAAACAATGAATATTTTTATGACCTAATAAGATTAGGAAAATGTATTAAACTTCATAATCTTAATAAGATAACATAAAGTCAAGTATTATCATTAACATTACCGACATTTCTGGGATTTTACTATAATTATTAAATTACTTTATCCAAATAAATTGT
The DNA here is from genome assembly GCA_935413205.1 of Polydrusus cervinus. Taxonomy (NCBI): domain Eukaryota; kingdom Metazoa; phylum Arthropoda; class Insecta; order Coleoptera; family Curculionidae; genus Polydrusus; species Polydrusus cervinus. Next base: position 26,926,358 of record OW284513.1, read on the forward strand.
ATAAAATATACATATAGGTCATGTAAAAAAAATCCCTAGGCACGTCATCGATAAGGTCATTTGAAAAAATCACTGGTACCAACCGAAACATATTTTATTTCATCTATAAACTTTCTTTTGTTTTCAAAGCTAACTAGAAATAACTTGACTCTGGACATCGACAATAAATCATATTCACTTTTTCTTCTCCTAAATAATGTTCCATAATTTTTATTAAAAAAAACTACAATCATATAACTCATAAACATAAAATTTTTATTTCAAAGAAATTAGATCAAAGAGAGGAAAACAAAATCTAAAGGGTTTACTAATTTTTGCACTTTAAAGAATATTATTATGTCCCTCTCATGTTATCATGTTACATTTCCTCAACATCATAAAGTAATAGGCCATGAATATAAGTGTCCACCTCAACACTATAGATGTCGCCCAGGGTTACGTGGTCTTGCTATACGCCTTTGATATTTTTTAATATAAATAGTTGCGTCCACAATTCACTTTCATCAGGTATAGTTTCACTGAAGAGCTATGACGAAGCAGGCGATCCAGTAAGGACAATATGGCGTAATTTTTAGGTAATATTACATAAAAATAAACATAAATAAATAATATCACAAAAAAATATAGCTTTTCATGGACAAAATAGGCATTTCCACGTCACTCCACGATATTTTTAAATTAATATTACAACAAAAAATACATTGCATGGGTGTTGCTGCAATATCTTGTAATATTGCGTGACATTGAATATCACTTTGTTATACATACTTAAACCTGAGACATAATCTATTGCATACATATTACAATCACCATAACATCCACATACCTCCAAATGTCACATTATTACAATATTATATAAGTAGGTACAATGTTTTAATAACAAAACGTTTGTTTGGTGGGATATGTCTTGTAATAGATAATACATTTTTTGAACCTTTAATCAACCAGAATTTGCACACTCAATTACGAAGCGAAGTACAAAGTAATAAAGCCCAACAAATTATTAAAAATGGTCACTAACCCAATAGGATTTTGTCATATTTTTGCAATTATAGAACTTAAATAAATTTCAAAAATTTAATATCGCGGTACTTATTCTGTATGCTTAATAAAGACAAATACCTAATGCAGTTGATTGGAATATAAAATAAAAAGCAGTGCAATAAGCATTCAGCATATAAATCACGTGTTAAAACTATAATTATTTAATATTATGTACATTATGTACCTATGTATAAAATGCAAATTGTAAAATAATGTATGCATAAGAAAGGAATAAGCATTGTTTACATAAAAATTAATAATAAAACTGTATAAAAAATACGATGACTTACCAAAGACTAAATTTTTGGTTCATACTGTAAAATTTTTAACTTGTGCTTGGACAGGGCCTACTTTCCCCGCTTTCAGAGGGGCCCCGCGTTTAAGACAAAATACTTTATTGGCAAAACTGAAATGTTGCTAAATTTGTTTATTGAAATTTTTTATTTTATTTATAAATTATTTATATAATATTTTATAAAATCTAAGCCGATCGACAGATATTTATTACAATTATGTAAAACAAAAACAATCGTAAAAATTCTGACATATTGCGGCACACGTTTGTCGCCTTCCTTATAATACAAATAAAAATTGTTTTAAATTATATATTTTAAGAAATATTAATATTATTCTTTTGCGAGAACTATAAAGAAGCCGTCACCAAGGTACACTTGTTGTGCTGGTATTCGTTCAATCACACGCCTCGACGACGGTAAGAGCTTCTTTATGGCTTCTGGGAAGGGAAAATATGATATTTATACGTATCTTTAAAAATAATTATTTTAAGGAGGAAAGTTTTTATTTGGACTTATATTTATTCAAGGATAAAAATTCAACTTTAAAATACATTTCCAAAATTATCTTATTAATTTAAAAGCATTGTACTGCTTACTAGTCTAGCAGGCGAGTGCAGTGGAGCGGGGAGGGGGAGGGTGCAATTCTGATCCTTTAGAAGTCACTTTTGATATATGATAATTAAGTTTTTGATACCGCCTACTGCGGTCACGTATTTTTCCGTGTCCCCCCTCCCTGCCTAAAATTAGCTCTATGGGCGTCCATCATCATATAGGGGCCCCGGATTGCGTATTGGGCCTAGGGCCCCCTCTAAACAAAATAGGCCCTGTGCTTGGGTGCGTGCCCCCGCCCTGTTTCTAGATTAAATGTCCTGTATTTTTAATAGTAATTTTAATAGAATTAAAAGTTTAGCCGCAAACTGACAAAGTAGCGCTGTATCTTGTGCATTAAAGTGCATAGGGACCCCAAAATAATGGGTTCTCTGGGACACGAGTAGACAATGACAGCTGTTTCGTCAGTATTAGGACTCATCAGAAAGTCATAACCCGTAACCAACTTCAGAAACAGCGAAAATGCGTTTTCAAGATTTATGTAAGAAATAAATAAGTGATGAAAACACCTGTATCGCCATCTGTGGGAATCAACTCCAATGCAGAAGCCAAACCAGCCAGACGTGAATTCATAAAATTATGTTTGGCTGTAGTATTTACACAAAACACAGAAAAGTAAACAATAATGTTATGTTTGTAGCACTCCTACTTTACCCAACATTTTTTATGGTAAAATTACTACAACTAAAATAAATAAATAATGCCAGTGTATAACTTGAAAAATGATACAGTGGAAATACCTAAAATGCTATTAATACCGTCAATTATTGTGAATTTAAATGACCAACACATATAAATTAACTTTAATTGTTTTAAGCCCAAAATTGGTCTGTTATTGAATAGAATATAATATAATTATACTAATATGGAAAGCAGACGTAATACCGATGACAATATACCAAAATAGACGACCGAATCGTAATAACATCGAATTACAATTATTATTTTGTTGCATCACATCCAGTCTAAATTAATAGGGGTGATATTTGGTCACGTTATTTTTTTTTTGTCGTCATTGTGGCTTTCTTATGATGATGTCCTTGATACATAAGGGAGAGACACAACTTCTAAATGTAATTTTAAAATAACCTTGTTACATAATAATAATAATATGTTATTTGTTTTTAATTTCTGATCATCCTACTTGGACATGACAAATGTTTTCAACCTGATTTTTAATTTTCTAACTAATACAATAGATGTTAGATGACAACTGACAGTAATATTTTATCATATTAACATGTTGAGAAGGGAACTAGTGATCAATATTTTAAAGGAAGCCAGTTCTTTCCCTGCACTCTAGGTTATTAACATAATTGGCACACCGCAGTGTTACTTTAAAGATTGATTTTCAAAAATGTTCGTATTAATCCTGACCTCCTTTAGTGATTTGTACATAGAATATTGTTTTCATTTTGTCAATGGAAAACACAATTATGTTAATTAAATATCTAAATGTAACATACACACAGACCGAACAAATAGTTTCCTTTCCATTTCTCTTATAGAGGCAATTGACACGATCGAACAATAAACTTCGCTTCTTTGAATAAAACATAGCCAGAGGACTTTCAAATTATTTTATTTAGTTTTTATGCATGGCTTCGTGAATGTTGTAATTTGGTAAATAGCAGTTAGATGCACCCATGCTTATCAAATAGGCATATTACTCTTACCTGTTGTTTTTAAGAAATGTTTTTGCTTGTTTTAATTTTTAACCTATGGAAAGTTTCTCCTTGGTAATTAATATTGTTAATGGCATCCTTTATTTCATTATTTGAGATTAACACAAGTTGCAAAATAAATAAGTTAATATGTATGTTCCCGTCACCATACAATTGCCCATTTTTTACTGTCCATTGTATTCTCTCTGTCCATATTTAACAAAGAGTTTTATGCTCCAGTAGTCGATGAGTCATCACGAACAAATATTGCATTTCCACCACATCGTGTATGCTGTACCTGCGTCTGGCGATGGTAATACAATTTCTTTTTTATACAGTGATGAGCTAAAATATGGAACAAATTCACCGGAGACAGGTTAGCAACGGCCTTTGGCAACGCGAGAAATATTCATCGCAGGCGGACGCCGCGATCCTTCATACCTCGCTGCTCGACGAGCGGGGCCTGGGCAATCTGCATTGTGACGGATAATAAAAAAGCATATTAATTTAAATATTTAGATAGACTCTTACTTATTAACAATGAAAAAATGTATAACTGTCAATAATTTCTAATTATCTGTTTAATAGCTATATTGGGAAAAAAGAGGAATTAAAATGTATGCACGTCTATGAACTTTTACGAAAAAAACACCGTTGCTGCGAGTCGATTTTCTTTAAATTTTGGATATGTGTTAAGTATACCATAAAAAACATGGTAGTGGTCAGATCGGCCCGTGGCCGATCGATTTGTTTTTTTTAAATGGTCTCAAAGTTGAAAATTTGTAACTATGAAGAAATACGTTTTTGTAACAAGTGATGGTTTATATTAAATAGGAAGAGAGGGACGTTATCCTGTGACCTGTTAGGGGGTTTAAACTAAAGAACACTTATCGCTTAATCGATTTTTTCTAATATCCCCAACGACTAGCCGTAATACGTCGATAAAATCAGTGCCGTATTAGAAAAAACAGGTATTAAGATAAACGCACGTCTATGAACTTTTACGAAAAAAACACCGTTGCTGCGAGTCGATTTTTTTTAAATTTTGGATATGTGTTAAGTATACCATAAAAAACATGGTAGTGGTCAGATCGGCCCGTGGCTGATCGATTTGTTTTTTTTAAATGGTCTCAAAGTTGAAAATTTGTCAGTATGAAGAAATACGTTTTTGTAACAAGTGATGGTTTATATTAAATAGGAAGAGAGGGACGTTATCCTGTGACCTGTTAGGGGGTTTAAACTAAAGAACACTTATCGCTTAATCGATTTTTTCTAATATCCCCAACGACTAGCCGTAATACGTCGATAAAATCAGTGCCGTATTAGAAAAAACAGGTATTAAGATAAACGCACGTCTATGAACTTTTACGAAAAAAACACCGTTGCTGCGAGTCGATTTTCTTTAAATTTTGGATATGTGTTAAGTATACCATAAAAAACATGGTAGTGGTCAGATCGGCCCGTGGCCGATCGATTTGTTTTTTTTAAATGGTCTCAAAGTTGAAAATTTGTAACTATGAAGAAATACGTTTTTGTAACAAGTGATGGTTTATATTAAATAGGAAGAGAGGGACGTTATCCTGTGACCTGTTAGGGGGTTTAAACTAAAGAACACTTATCGCTTAATCGATTTTTTCTAATATCCCCAACGACCAGCCGTAATACGTCGATAAAATCAGTGCCGTATTAGAAAAAAACAGGTTTTAAGATAAACGCACGTCTATGAACTTTTACGAAAAAAACACCGTTGCTGCGAGTCGATTTTCTTTAAATTTTGGATATGTGTTAAGTATACCATAAAAAACATGGTAGTGGTCAGATCGGCCCGTGGCCGATCGATTTGTTTTTTTTAAATGGTCTCAAAGTTGAAAATTTGTAAGTATGAAGAAATACGTTTTTGTAACAAGTGATGGTTTATATTAAATAGGAAGAGAGGGACGTTATCCTGTGACCTGTTAGGGGGTTTAAACTAAAGAACACTTATCGCTTAATCGATTTTTTCTAATATCCCCAACGACCAGCCGTAATACGTCGATAAAATCAGTGCCGTATTAGAAAAAAACAGGTTTTAAGATAAACGCACGTCTATGAACTTTTACGAAAAAAACACCGTTGCTGCGAGTCGATTTTCTTTAAATTTTATTTTAAAATAAATAAAAAATTAACGAAATAAATAAAACATTTTAGTTTTACACACAAACAGTTATATTCATTTGGGGGCAATGACGGAAGACGAACACCACCATACATCGTATCACCCCATAACTTTTTTTATCCAAACCACAAGCGATCCGTGGTATTGCCAATGTTGTTATGCTGTGAATAATACAGAGACGTCGCATATCTGTAAGTGCCCTCCAAATATAAAGGTATTTTGGTTTTTCAAAATATTGGTTTTTGGTTACCAAATAAAAAATTTTGTTGTTGCCACAGTCGAGGAACGCGCAGTAGCCAACCTTAATTTGTCGGTTTTGGATATTATGGACTCCAAATTTGTCCCTAAAATAAAAAGGATAGCTAGAATTATATGGGTAAACTTGTATACTAGTTATTATCTGAATAACATTTTTTATTGAAATTGAATAAGTACATAGGTGTTAATTGGAATGACAATTTTAAGTAAAGTAAATAATTAAAAAGAAAAATTTTGGTATGTATGTAGAAGATCTTGTTTAGTTTCATTTCCAATTATTATTTTATGCGTAAAAACAAACCTGAATTTCCTGGCAATTCCCTTAGACATCTTAAAATCCACTGACACGCAATGTGCCAGCGAGTGAGTTTCTTGGAAACTAAATACATCCGCATTTATTTCGTTTAGGGAGTCGCAACTAATTAATTTGTGTTGAAATTTCCGCCAAAACTGCCTAAACTCAAAATCCACTGATCGCTTGCTCCTATAAAAATATACTATTATAAAATCAAATAAATATTTTCCTGTCATTTCGTCAGATCCATCCCTAGACGCGTTTCGCCATATCATGGCTCATCAGTAGTTTTTATACTTACATTTCTATTAAAACTTTTAACCGAAAAATTTAAAAATAGCTGCTGGAACTGAAGTATAGTCAGATGCTATGTCAGCAGTGATGACAAGGAGAAATTCGCATTTAAATTTATCTCCTATTGACCGACTAATATTAATACATTATTTTCCAACCAATGCAGAAGCAGCCCTTGCTGGAATTCTAGAACCAGACAACTGGAGAGGGTTTTCTTTGATGTAGCCGGCGCGGCGGCTGCGGCGAGGTTGATCTTTTCTTTGACCTGCCGGCCGGGCATCGACAGCGAGCTTGATGTTTTAACGGTTTCTACAATGTTGTAAATTGTCACTGGTCGTACATTAAGGCTGCTATTGAATATTAACAATATTTTATTATATACAGGAAATAAAAGAAATCTCATAATTAGAAACTAAAAGCGTTTGGAAAATTATTATATTTAAATATCCAGTTTAATTAGAAAGGGGAGGGTGTTGGCTGTCCCATATTACCCTATTGGAGGAGAAGTTTTGATAGTAATTTTTGGTGCTACCCGCTTCCCTTGTAACCGCCCACCACAAAACGCTACGACCGACACTAAATCAATCTACTTTATTGACAGTTATGGATTTAAAATGACAAGTCTCACAATAAGACAGCTAATTTTGTATTTAAATATTTTTTAGGTACCTACTTCTTTAAATTTACAAAAAAAAAAAATTCATTTGGTACGTAATATACAGGGTGATTCACGGTGGATGGTACGTTAGAAGTATATGACGAACCAGTTAACAAATCGTTTTGAAAATTTGGTTGTTTACATAAACGGACATGCTCCATTTACCTAAAATATTTTTAATGATACAGTGTTGCCACTTTTATAACATTGTAGAAACCGTTAAAACATCAAGCTCGCTGTCGATGCCCGGCCGGCAAGTCAAAGAAAAGATCAACCTCGCCGCAGCCGCCGCGCCGGCTACATCAAAGAAAACCCTCTCCAGTTGTCTGGTTCTAGAATTCCAGCAAGGGCTGCTTCTGCATTGGTTGGAAAATAATGTATTAATATTAGTCGGTCAATAGGAGATAAATTTAAATGCGAATTTCTCCTTGTCATCACTGCTGACATAGCGTCTGACTATACTTCAGTTCCAGCAGCTATTTTTAAATTTTTCGGTTAAAAGTTTTAATAGAAATGTAAGTATAAAAACTACTGATGAGCCATGATATGGCGAAACGCGTCTAGGGATGGATCTGACGAAATGACAGGAAAATATTTATTTGATTTTATAATAGTATATTTTTATAGGAGCAAGCGATCAGTGGATTTTGAGTTTAGGCAGTTTTGGCGGAAATTTCAACACAAATTAATTAGTTGCGACTCCCTAAACGAAATAAATGCGGATGTATTTAGTTTCCAAGAAACTTACTCGCTGGCACATTGCGTGTCAGTGGATTTTAAGATGTCTAAGGGAATTGCCAGGAAATTCAGGTTTGTTTTTACGCATAAAATAATAATTGGAAATGAAACTAAACAAGATCTTCTACATACATACCAAAATTTTTCTTTTTAATTATTTACTTTACTTAAAATTGTCATTCCAATTAACACCTATGTACTTATTCAATTTCAATAAAAAATGTTATTCAGATAATAACTAGTATACAAGTTTACCCATATAATTCTAGCTATCCTTTTTATTTTAGGGACAAATTTGGAGTCCATAATATCCAAAACCGACAAATGAAGGTTGGCTACTGCGCGTTCCTCGACTGTGGCAACAACAAAATTTTTTATTTGGTAACCAAAAACCAATACTTTGAAAAACCAAAATAACTTTATATTTGGAGGGCACTTACAGATATGCGACGTCTCTGTATTATTCACAGCATAACAACATTGGCAATACCACGGATCGCTTGTGGTTTGGATAAAAAAAGTTATGGGGTGATACGATGTATGGTGGTGTTCGTCTTCCGTCATTGCCCCCAAATGAATATAACTGTTTGTGTGTAAAACTAAAATGTTTTATTTATTTCGTTAATTTTTTATTTATTTTAAAATAAAATTTAAAGAAAATCGACTCGCAGCAACGGTGTTTTTTTCGTAAAAGTTCATAGACGTGCGTTTATCTTAAAACCTGTTTTTTTCTAATACGGCACTGATTTTATCGACGTATTACGGCTGGTCGTTGGGGATATTAGAAAAAATCGATTAAGCGATAAGTGTTCTTTAGTTTAAACCCCCTAACAGGTCACAGGATAACGTCCCTCTCTTCCTATTTAATATAAACCATCACTTGTTACAAAAACGTATTTCTTCATAGTTACAAATTTTCAACTTTGAGACCATTTAAAAAAAACAAATCGATCGGCCACGGGCCGATCTGACCACTACCATGTTTTTTATGGTATACTTAACACATATCCAAAATTTAAAGAAAATCGACTCGCAGCAACGGTGTTTTTTTCGTAAAAGTTCATAGACGTGCATACATTTTAATTCCTCTTTTTTTCCAATATAGCTATTAAACAGATAATTAGAAATTATTGACAGTTATACATTTTTTCATTGTTAATAAGTAAGAGTCTATCTAAATATTTAAATTAATATGCTTTTTTATTATCCGTCACAATGCAGATTGCCCAGGCCCCGCTCGTCGAGCAGCGAGGTATGAAGGATCGCGGCGTCCGCCTGCGATGAATATTTCTCGCGTTGCCAAAGGCCGTTGCTAACCTGTCTCCGGTAACAAATTCATTTGAAAATCAGGTATTAATTTTTTGAAAAAACGCTCGGACACGTCGATTATAATTTTTTCTTCCGGATTTTTTGCCTTAAAAGAAATTATACAGGATGTGTCAAAAAGTAGATGTAGCAAAATTTTGGTATTTTAAATAGAACCTTATTTTTTTCCGTCGAATTTTGAATTTCCTGTCAAATTCTGCGCATTTAAAATTAATTTATTTTTGACAAATCAATTGTTTACTTCCATCATAAATTGATGAATGCTTTCAAGAGAGTCTAGATTTTTATATGCTAGTAAAATATTGGTAGTGTCTGCATAATTTATGAGATGTTTTTAAAATGATGTCTTGACAGCTAAATTAAAAATTTACGAATGTCATTATTATTTTTTATATCTTTACTTAAAGTTGTTATTATTTTTAGACTTTTACTTCGCCGGGTGTACTAGAGCAGGCTACCTACATTTTAATAGCAGTTGGAGCCTTTATGTTTTTGGTGAGCTTCTTGGGCTACTGTGGAGCACTTAAAGAATCGCAGTGTATGTTGACCCTGGTAAGTTTTTTTTGCATTTTTTTTCCAAATTCGTAACTAGTACCACAGAATATATAGCTGCGTAGCTATATATTCTGTGCTAGTACTTAAATTATTACAAGTATTGCAATCATTGCACATACTACATTAGTAATAATGGCGTAGCCAGACTTTAGAGGCGGAAGGGGCGTAATATTTTGGGACGGCGCCAGTGGCGTAATATTTTGGGAGAGCGCCAGTGGCGTAATATTTTGGGACGGCACCAGTGGCGTAATATTTTGGGAGAGCGCCAGTGGCGTAATATTTAGGGAGGGCGCCAGTGGCGTAATATTTTGGGAGGGCGTCAGTGGCGTAATATTTTGGGAGGGCGCCAGTGGCGTAATATTTTGGGAGAGCGCCAGTGGCGTAATATTTTGGGAGGGCGCCAGTGGCGTAATATTTTGGGAGGGCGCCAGTGGCGTAATATTTTGGGAGGGCGCCAGTGGGTAGTCAAAATTTTAGTTCGGGGGGAGGGGGGCCCAAAAGGGTAGGGAAAGCGACGAATCAGCGCCGCAGGCAAAATTGTTTGGGTGCCACGCCCAAAAAATGCTTTTTTTGGACAATCAAAAAAAAAATTTTAAAATAAAAAAATACATATATTTAAAGAAACTTCTAGTGAGTTATACAAATACACTAATATAGGTAATATAAAACAGATAGTATACTTGTTAAACAAAAACTTCTTCATGAAATAAGCATATTTCAGCAAAATATTAAAAATAAGGTAGGTATATTTTTTATTTCTTAAAAAAACAAAAATTAATTATAAACTAAAAGCACTATATATTTTTTTGCCTACGACTAAACCGTCATTCGTCGCCTGTTTTGACAAAATATATTGTTAATTTTCATATATCAATGTGGATTATTTGATGAATACCTCTTGTACGCGCTTCGCCTGAATGGTTTCTCTGATATGTTTTTAATCTTTTTAAAGTGGAAAAACTTCTTTCTGCTGAAGCTTTAGTTACTGGGAGGATGATTTGTTATTTTATTTGGTGCATTATTGATAGCGTTGCCGTCAAAGATTTTTTATGTTGCCCAATTATATTTTATATCTTCTTTTTTTTTTTATTTCGGGGGGCGGGGGGGGGGAGGGGCTCCCCCCCTCTGGCTACGCCACTGGAGGGCGCCATGATTTCAATTTTCGATTTAAAAAAAATCTCCTCTAAATAATGAGGTAGCCAAACTAATTTTTTTACAGTTGCCTCGAGAAATATTGTTAAACTTTTCTCAAGAATTACATCTCGTGCCCACAAATTTAAAAAAAAAACATATATTTTAACGAACATTTTTTAATATTAAAATTCTAAGCGTTAGTCCAAAATTTTTTTGGATGGTTGTCTTAAGAAACACTCCTCAACTTTTCCCAAGTACTTATATTGAATTTAAATTTAATGAATAAATTGAAAGGAATAAATTTTATTCCAGAAAATGCTTAACCATTTTTTGAAAATCACTAGTTTTTGTAAAAATAGATTTTTTTATTGCAAATGTAGTTTCTTTTGTTTAGATAGGTAGAATATTTTGTAAAAATCTTACAAATAGTGACAATATTGTAAAAAAGATATACAAGGTAAGAGCTATTGTATATACAAAGGGTATAGTACAGACTCTTTAGATATTGCCTTTTATAATTTTTCTCTATCTGTTTATTTTTTTAATACTTTGAGTCACTTGGGGCATCTCAAAATCCCAATCTGGGAAATCAATCTTCTTAGTTAAGTAGCTGAGCATCTATTAGAAAATCAAAGTTCATCATCGTTTTGAAAATTAAAGAACAAAAAAGTCGGCAATATAACTTTATTTTACCTTAAAATTATGTAAAGAGCGTCAAATACTTTGAAATGTAAGTACAATGACTTCAACTTAATATAAAATGTTTAAAAATATACCTAGATTAGTATTATACAGGGTGATTCCTAAGTTGATACTTCTCTTTTAGCTATGTATAGAAGGCATTAAAATAAACAACATTTTCAAATGCCCTTTTTCAAAAAACTAAAAAATAAGGTACTTACATTCATTTATTACACTATGGATCAAATACGGTCCTGCCTGACTTAAACATAATCTCGAAGCAACAGCCGCACTTTGACGATACTCACTGTAAATATATAGTATACTAGTTCATTGTTTTAAAATTTTACCATTTCCACGTGTCATCAATTTAAAATTAACTTGCTTTAGAAAAACACACCGCAGCGTATTGCCAAATAAGTGATCACCGACCCGTAAATTACATGACTAATAAGACAAACAACATAAGGTATAGCAGGCTGCGTTTTAATGACCAGGTCCGCACTTAGATTTTTTACTTCTGTATCTCGCCTATTTTTAAGTTTTTTAAAAAAGGTATTTGAAAATATTCTTAATTTTAATGCCTTCTATACACAGCTAAAAAAGAAGTATCAACTTAGGAATTACCCTGTATATTAACAGGGCGGTGGGCGCCGAACCAAGGAGAGCGGGGAGCGGGAGGGAGGGGTCGCCCCTCTCTAGCTATGCCACTGATTAGTAATAATCTTTAATCTTTATGGTACAAAATAATACACCTACTTACTGTATCTGAAATATTTTTGTATATTTTTATTTTTAGAAAATACATTTTTTTAAATAAATGTTAAGTTTATTACACAAGCGAGTATAATGACCTATTAAAACACTTATTTTAGTGAGACAAGTTTTACAAATTTAATTACCTCCAAATTGGTTACAGTTGTTTTACTAAGTTATTTTAAGAAATATTAATGCCGAGTCCACAAATAATTAGAAGAATTAAATAACAAATGAAATTGTTATGTAAACATGATTTTAATGTTTTAATTCACCATTTCATGGTATTGCTAGTGTGACAAAATAGAAGACACCATAATAACACACATTTTAGTCAAGTGCCAGTCGAGCAAGCTTCTTTAACATCAATGTTTTTGAAATATGAGGTGCTACAATGGTGCTAAGGGGAGGTTGTGTTATTAAAAAAAAATTACCAACAAACCTACTAGGCTATTAACTTAAAATAAAATATGATTTGGCTAAGATAAGAAAAAAATGTTTTTATCTAACCCTCTATAAAAATTCATAGAAAAGTTTAAACATTCCCAAAATTTTTCTAAGGGGTTTGGAATAAAAATGTGGTTCTTATTTCCAAATATGGGCAACTATACTCCAGGTTTAAAATTACTGTCCCAGGGAGTTCATTTTATTTGGAGCCTGGTCATATATTTGAACCAGCAAATGGACGTATCTCTCCTTCTTATGGTTATCTTAATATAGCAAATCTAAATTTCGACGGATCTCCTATTCTAACAACTGATGAAAACACAAAGAGGTGTAAGTCGACTTACGCCTCTTTTTTGTCTTTCCAGATTACTTTATTAACGAGCATAGTACCGGAGATACGCCCTATAGTTTATTCATTAAAGTTTGAATATATATACCCTCCTTTTAGAGATCAAAAGATTTAATAGAAATATTGGTACTAAAGATAGTACTACGTTAATTCCTCTGGAGTAGACTGTTAGCATTTGCAACGGCGTTAATTCTGTCACAGGATCGCCTCGAGCTCATTTTTCCGTTAAGTACACAATTAGTATCTCATGTCATTCTCGGCTGGCTTTCAGCAAAATACGATTTAAGTTAGCTACGTCCCTCCATGCATCATGGTCCTTGTTGAAGAAACAATGTTCAACCTTATATATATCTATTTATTGTTACGTTGTTACCTTTTGGTTGTAACTTGTATTATTTTAAACTAGTCAAATAAAAATAATTTTCAACGTCAAAGTCTTTACTCTTTATGTATGAATTTATTGAATAATTGAACAGTCCTGACAGTTTTTTGTCGGTAAAACTTAGTGAAAGGAATAATTTCTTCCACGCCTACTATGTGTTGTACTAATAAGTCTTGTATTATTATTATTTGGGCTTTCCCGATCTACTCAATAAATATATTTTGAGAAAGCATGCTTACAAACATCAGATTGTCAATAACCATCAATTTTGGCGAAAATTCCATCCCATCTTTGATGCCTTGTTCGTGCATCTGATCAATCTATTTCTTGCTAGTTAACTTCTTCTGCCATGTCTACTATGGATATTTCACTTTGTTCGTTGTCTCTCATACGCAGCTTTCCATTTAAAGTAGCTTAAATTCATGCTAACAGCCTTAGTTTGAATACGTTGGCCCATTTTTCGTCAGTTCGTCTCTGTTGACCAATTTTACGAGTACCAGAGTCCTTCGGCAATTCAAGGCACTCTGCACTAAGATCATGTTCTATACATCTCTGGTCGCAGGCTTGCTCCTTTAGTTGGGCGCCATGATCCTGTGGGGAGTTCCCCCCTTGCCCCGCGGAAACAGTCCTAGTCTCAGGACTGGCCTGCTCAAATTGGTATACTTTAACGCCTTATACCAAAGCAACACTTCAGTAAGAAAACTACCGGACCACCAATATTTCTATAAATATCTCGCCCATTAAAAATAATGTTTTTAACGTATTTGGTAGTAATACATATTTAGCTAAACCTTTATTATTTTATTATATAATTTTTTTTTCAGTTAAATTTTAAATTTCTTTAGTATTTTACAAAATTACTTTGTTAAGTTATAAAACCCTTTTAAAAGTCTATATTTTAATAAGTTCTAATTTTTTTGTAAAAATGTAACTTTTTATAGAAATTATATAATCTAGTAAACAACTTAAAAATTTGTCCAATGCATTATAGCAGGTGAAATAATATAGTCAGTACTCATTAGAACATATACTTAAACTTTAACTGCTTCTCCTGAGAAAACACTAAAAAGTAGTTACGCCTCTTTGTCTTTCCAGCGACGAATTATTGTCCATTGGCGTTAACCGTGGCCCTATTATGCATAGCTACATTCGGATTAAATTGATATTATTAATTCGAACAAAATAATTTTTTAAGGGCTAAAATGGTAGTTGTATTGGAACATTAATATTTAATATTGTCGAAAAACTTTCCTCATGGTTTTATTTTTTCACCTACTTCATCTGACGAGCCGCCACTGACTTTATTGCAATACAGTATACACGCAGTTCAACAGCCAATAATGTATCTCTTCCATTTAGAGTATATAGTTAAGTCAATCCGTCAACACACTATACAGGGCGTCCCAGATAAGGATTCACTCTACATGGATCTCGTAAGCCATAGAAGATACAGAGGTGGTTAAATTTAAAAAAAGGTGCGCGCTACTAAATTCTACAACATTGTGTTTTTAAATTAAAAAAAGTTCAAATCCCTCCGAAGATATTAGGAAAAAACCGAATTTTCGTGATTTCGTTTTTATTTTTTTCTGACTTTATTTGAAGAGATATGTGAAAATAAAGCTTACCACACATACATTCCCACTTTTTCTTGTCTATAAGCTGGTGTAATTAGATTTTTAATCCGACGTTTTGTTTTTTTCAAAACCATCATTAGCTTTTTTTAAAAGTTTAAAAAAATTTTATTTTAATATTTTCCCCTCTTCCTTTATAATTCAAAGACGTATGACACCTGGTATTGATAATACGTTTTGGCCTTAAAGACCCATCATCAACAAGAATAAGTGTTATATTCATCTTGTGTCTATCAACTTTCTTTTGTTTTTAAAACCAACCAAAAATAATTTGTTTCTGGACGTCGACTACAAATCATATTTAATCCATCCAATCAAATAAGATGAATTTCCACTTATTCTTATTGATCATGGGTTTTTTAGTCCGAAACGTGTTACTAATACGAGGTGTGATACGTCATTGAATTAACAAAGTGGAGGGGAATTTAAAAATAATAAAATAAAATTTCCCGACTAATTAAAAAACCAAAGATGATGATTGTTTTGAAAAAACGAAACTCTTGATTTAAAATCGAATTACACCAACTTGTAGAGGAGAACAAATGGCAATAAGGATGAACACTATTTTAACATTATATCTTCAAATAGAGTCAGAAAAATATAAAAACGAAATCGCGTAAATTCGGTTTTGTGAAAATATCTTCGGAAGAATTCGGAGTTCTTAAAGTTGAAAACATAATGTTGCAGAATTTAGAAGGGTGCAATTTTTTTTAGTTTAACATCTCTGTATCTTCTAGTGCTTATGAGATTCCTGTAGAGTGCATCCTTATCCGGGACACCCTGTATATGTGTATGCATTCAAATAAAAAAAAATCAATTAACAACGATATTTCTTCTAAAATTTAAAATTTGATTGAGTACGATCAATTTCAATCAAATTTGTGCGTGAGTACTGGTTTTGGAAAAAAGGGCAGAAGAAAAAATTTCAATAAAATTGGAAATTTTAAAGGTGGGCATTGGTCCAAACAAAATAAACAAACCAAAAATATAAATGTTGTTTATTTAATTGGCTTGACTAAACAAAACTCAAAAAGCCATAAAAATCTAACCTAATGTGTAATATAATAGTAAAAAGATCAGTTAAATACTTAGAATGTGTAATGTATATCCACATTAGAAAAAAAATGTATATAAGAATTTCATTTTACCTATATATTATGCTAACGTGTAAATAAATACATATTATTATCTCACAGAATAAAATTAAGTTTTAAAATACTTAATACGTAGCACGTGACTTATTATTAGAAATAGATATTGTTTTATTTTTTTTTTCAAATTGTTTCAAAAAGTCTTAAGACTTTTACCAATTTTTCGAAATAACCTGTCAATTAAAATATTTTTTTAAATACCTGTTTAAAAATTGTTAATAAATTTATATTTAGTTCTACTGAAAAGGTAATGGAGATTTTTTTTCTAATTTTAGTACGGCATACTCTTGATTGCAATTTTAATTTTGGAAATCGCAGCCGGAGCTTTGGCGGTTGTATATAAATCCACGGTAAGTGCAAATAAGAAAAAATAATTAGGATCAAACAGTAGTCGATAAGTCATCATCACGAACAAATAGTGCATTTCCACCACATCGCGCATGTTAGACCTGTGTCGATAGCAATAAAATGTCTTTTCTTATATACAAAACGAATTTTACGAAAATTAAGTGGCGCGGCGTCAGTGGAGATTTTGAAGATAATATCGGGGCATCGTTTGTAATGTTAATGGAGGATAAGAAATTAACATGAATAGCGGCAATATTTCTATTTGTATATTCTGCATGGCGATGGCGGATGATATAATTTGAACTTATTAAATTAAAACTTTAAAATAAATTTTCAATTTTTGTTTTGAGAAAAAATAAGGTATCATCCGTCAAACTAGAAGTTCTTGTGAACCCGTTTAGTAAAATTTTTTTATTAAATTTTCAATTAGACAAGCCAGGAAACGATGCTGCGTTTTACGCTAGTATGGAAGACTCTTAATGATTGTGTTTTTTAACGTTGCTCTTTTTGACATTCAATTATCCAGGTTCCTAAATTAAAGAGGTTATAACTTACTATAAAATTTGTGATCTTATTTTTTTACCTTTTATCTAGATTACGTAATAATTTAAAACATGCGCCGGGATCGACTCCACGGCATACCTACCTTGTTAACGTTTTTTTATATCTTACATCTTGAAATAAACTATAAAATGCTTAATAGTAGTTTTTGGGTAGATGATATAAAATGCATGCTTCGAGTAGACAGAGAGTTCCTAGCGCATAAACATTTAGGATTTTTAGGGATATTTGTATTCTAAAATGAGTATTTCTCTATTCTAAAATGAAAAATAAGAAATTGGCCACCGTCAATATACAATACAATCTGTCGACGAATAGAGTTTGGAAGCGGAAAAACTTTTTTATTAGTAGGTATAAAAGAAAAAGTCATTTTTTATAAAAACGTCTGTTTGTACTGAAAGTACAATTACGAATATCAGATTTACGATTAATATACCGGGTTCGTCAGAAAAAATATTTTCAGTTTTTTGGATTCCGTTTAAAATAAATGTACGTAAAAACAAACAGCTATTGTTGCTTTCTTACTTAGAATATGATTTTATATCGGGCCGAATAACGATTTTGTTGTAAGAAAACTATTTTTTTTTGTCTACTTTTGAAGTATTTTTATTATTACATAATTATATTTTTCTTTAATTTATTCAATCATAATTTACAAAAAATTAAACATGTTTTTTCTGACCAACCCTGTATAGTTATCACAAATCTGATATTCAAAGTTGTAGTTTCAGAACAAGCAAAATTGATTTAGTAAATCAAGGAATTTAAAATAAGAATTGAAAAAAAAATCCTAAAAATTAAAAAAGTTGTTTCTGACGAACCCTGTATTATAGTAATCGCAAATCTGATAATTGAAATTGTAGTTCTAATACAAGCAGAGGTTTTTTAAAGAATAACTTTTTCTTTTATAGCTACTAATAAAAAAGTTTTTCCTTTTCCAAACTCTATCCGTGAAGACACTGTATGTATACCGGTTGGCAATTTTTGTTGATGAGAACAACTTTCTGTTCACAGTCTTTATGAAAAGAAATATAGGAAATTCTAAATACGCACCCATAATTTTTCTAAAGTTTTTGTTATGATCTACTCGTGGGTTTGTACCTAGATTACGTAGGACGTGGATATTTCGAAACAAAAATATCATCAATGCAATACATTTTTTTAAGCCGAACAATTATTGCTTCCGTTTAATTAAAACAACAATTTTTTTATACAGGCTGAAGAAGAAACTAAAAACATTCTAAAGACTTCTTTGGAGAAATTTTACAACAGTACTGATAAACAAGATGCAGTAACTTTGGCATGGGATGCTCTTCAAATGAATTTAAAATGTTGTGGGGTACGTACGATTTATTCGTATAACTCCCAAAATTGCTTATTTAATGTTTTTTCTTGGTATACCTACAGGTAGACAGTTACCAAGACTATCAGAAAAACGCAGCATGGAAACAGCAAAGTCACATAATTCCACCTTCCTGCTGTGCCTTGAGCTTGGACAATAAACCGGTCGATCCTACTTGCACTACAAGTCCTAAGAAAGATTTTTATTATGAAACGGTAAGATTGCGGCTTCTAAGTCCATCCACAATCGTTTTAAAATAAATCTAAAAATGATACAAACAAATCATTTTTAGGTAATACCATACTAATAATACTCTGCCAGGAAAGAGTAAATTAATTTCTTGGGGGAGGGTGTAACGCGATATAAAGAAAAATTGTTTCAAAAATGATATGTAAGTTATTTTATTATGTAGGATAACATTTTTGCAGCAATAAGCTAGATATAAAATTAAAAGGCAAGTAGGATAATTCTATTTACAATAAAAAAAGTTAAATTAACAAACACCGCAGGAAAAACGTGAAAACTTTTATATTTTACGCTTTACTTATATAATAATAATAATATATATCATTTTCCAAACATTTACTCAGGCTTCGAGAAAAAATGGGGGGGGGGGGGGGGGGGAAAGATTTGTTGGTTTGGTTTTTTTCTATATTTAACCATTTTTTATGATTAAATTAATATCTCACGACAAACATTCAGGAATACCACGTTTTGGGGGAGCAGGAGATCGCGTCATGATAATGATAACCTTATATATTATAAGTGACTTTTTGGAGAAGGCGATAAAACTTTCAATAAATGACACTGTTTCGATTTAAAAAAAACACCATAACTTTTCCGAAAAATCGATATATTTTTTTTTGGAAAAAAAAATTATTATTTCTAAAAATGGGCAACTTTAGTAGCCACTGAGATTGATGGTGGTAAAATTTTAAATTTAAAACCAATAAACATTCCTAACCATCGATCCTTGAACCCATCAAGATAGAGTTTATTCTTTGAAGGTTGGAGACAATGATGTTTCTTGAATGATAGAAGAGTTTTGGACTTGCATTGTCTTTATTTGTTTTACATCACAACGTTTCAACTGGTAAGTATCTCCAGTCGTCTTTAAAATACTGAGAATACTGAGTATTCACCTGAAGACGACTGATGGAGATACTTACCAGTTGAAACGTTGTGATGTAAAACAAATAAAGACAATCTCCAAAACTCTTCTATCATTCAAGAGTTTATTCTATCTCGATTCTTGAACCTAATTATACTATTATTTTTGGAATTTCTAGTATTTCACCGTGAACGAATTTTCGCTAATTTAAGTTCTGTTTATTATTTTCAGGGATGTTATGAGAAAATCATTGACTGGTTAATGTTGAACCTCAACCTAATAATCATTATAGCAGCAGTACTAGGACTAGTAGAAATAGTAGGCATTCTGTTTTCATTTTGCTTAGCAAAGTCAATAAACGGTTATAAAAAATAATTCGTCGGTATACTGTGATTTAATTATTTGCGTATTAAAAAAAACCAAGAATGGATTTAAGTTTTACCCCTCTGAACAACTAATAGCGTTTTCGGTTTAGCACTCTATAAAATGCTCTGGGAGCGAACTGTAACGTCATAGATTCGCCCGAGATTTGCTGTCACCCTTATGCGATTTTTATCGGAGTGTAAATAAAATGCATGATTAGTTCTAAAATTATGACAGATGGTAAAATAGTTTTAACCTTTAAATTTAATATAAATTAAAACAATTCTTCTTTAAATTAAACAAAAATATTACTTTATGTTTAAAATATCCAAACATCAAAACGCGAAATTACAAAAGAACACCATTCACAGTCTTAAAAAAGAGCTAGCCATTGACGTCTTTGCGCAGGCGCAGCCTCTCTACTCCGTAAAAATTTGCAGATCGAGAAGAGCACTCGCTAATGGATTCAGAGTAACCAGATTTGTAAATCGAACGTATTACTAGTGATAGTACACTTAATTTGATAACCGAACACGCAAATATCGGAGGGAGTACTCTCAGAATGCCCAAGAGCAGTAAACCGAAAACGCTACATAAGAAATTAATAAAATAATATCAAACTGAGTGTCTTAACTGAAATGAAAATGTTGTTTCTGCATGGAAAATTTAATGTTTAGTAACAAAAAGGCAGTTATTAAAACCTATATTTAACAATGAAAAATTTTAACTCTTTGGCAGCCGCTCTTTTTCACAAGTTCTAAAAATACAAAACACATTCTACGACTCTCTACTGTACTCTCATATAGAGAAACCTACTATTAATTTAATACAATTCTGACTGAACTTTCTCATCAGTCATCGCAACATTCCATGGTTATTTCAATAAGTAACTATTCATATGGGTATAGCGTGTGCCAAACATCCATCATCCATACCTATATTATATTTAACATATTCGGTACCCATTTGCATTAAGATATAAAATATTACCTAATTTTTATTGGCAAAAATATAATAACTTCCTTTTTAATTAGGCTGAAAATTAAGTGCAGTGCAGAGCAACAATACATCAGTATTATAAATATAGATTGGTTAATAATTATCAAAATGAAAACAAATAATAGAGTGCCTTTTTCGGGGCTATGACTGTTAAGGAGTAATGAATGTTGTAAAGTCTAGTCATGTCTCAAAATAATGTTTTACTTTTTACCTATGTTAAATACTTGTTGTAGACATTTATACTTTAATGTTGCATTTAATCTTTGTAAATATTTGTAATAGGAATAAGTCCGTAAGTATTTTGTTACCTGTAAGTTATTATAATAAATAAAATCTTAAAAATAAATTTTGGGTAAGTTCATTAAAGGGTGTGCTTCCCAATTGCTCCATACCTAGGCTATATATTTTTTACAAAAAAAGTGCTACAATTAACTAATAACCAAAAACAAAGTTGAAGGTGAATACGTTTATTTACATGCCGTTCTCCCTTCTTTCGAATTAGGCTTTTTCCTCTTCGTTCGCTGCCAGGGCCATTCCCGAGGGGACCTACAGTTTAACGTGGGTTCCGAACCACGATCCTCAGTCATGCGACACCCCCCCAAGGGCTACCAACCCTTGGTTTATTGCCATTGCATGACCTACCGATTGGGGAGTGTGTATATCTTACGCACCCCACGAGATGTTTGATCTCATCCGGCCTGGTTACCGGCGTGAATGGGGTAGATTGGGACATACTTTTTTTTATTGTACGTATGTCCACTCCGGGAATCGAACCCGGGTCGCCGCGGTCGAATGCCATGCAGTAGCTCTACCTCTGAGCCACAACCGCGGTGTTTATTTACATACAAAATAAACAAAAACCCCACCTCTAAAAAAAGGTCGCCGCCTCCCCCACGCTCTATAATTAAGGCAATAAACAGAAGAAACAAATAATACTGCCCTCTTGGTCGCCGCCTCCCCCACGCTCTTGCAGCGTTTTTTATAAACTGGATTTCTGGGAGAAATTATATGAAACCCGGGAGACACGCGGAGCTACAACCATACCTTGACATTTTTTCATGTGGATTTTTTCTAGTTATATAGCCTGGTCAATTCCACATGAAAACGGTTTCAAAAGCCCCTGCAAGAAGTACCAAATGTAATGCCGATTTTTTTTTAGGACGTAAAATCACCTCCTATATATTATATTCTTGTACTCAAGTTTACGCTTTACACTTGACCCAACGACATCACTCCGGGGCAGCCATTTTCTGTTATGTAATTTTTTCCTCTTCGTTCTCTGCCATGGCCACTTCCGAAGGGACCTACAGCTTAACGTGGGTTCCGAACCACGATCCTCAGTCATACGGAGAGGTTACGGCTAGTAAAATTTACAAACTCAAACTAAATAGCTGCAGCACAGAGGAATGATAGTGTGTTACTGTAGCTATACCACACGCTATACTGCAAGAGAAAGGTCGCCACTTGTCCCTAGCTCTCTCCTCAAAGACGTCAAACGGTCGACATGACAGACTAGAAATTTTGTTTTATTCACTTCTTGTAAATCGAAAAGGCTATCGATAGCACGATAGCCCACAATTTTCACAAGACGGAGTGAGGAAAAGAAGAAGATGTTGACAATAACCTTATTTTTCTTAATACGTGTGTTCCTTGCGGAAACCAGTTCGATTTATTTTAAAAAACAGAATTTATTTAAAAAAAAATGGAACCAATAGATTTACAAGACCAAGAGTTCCTAACATCAGTGTAAGTATAAACAGAAATAAAGCTTAAAGTAAGAAAACATTGTCAAACCATACTACTAAAAACAAGAAAATTCAGTCTGAAAGTTGGCCAAAGTAATTATAGATTCTTTTTAACTGTATATTATTTTTTTAACTTTTGGTACCATATCGCCATCGATAAGTATCTTAAGTTATACTACTACTACTACTACTACTACATTTTTAGACGTTGCTGTATGTGTGGTTTAGACATTGAACCAAATCCAGCAAACATGTGTGTAGGATGTCTTCGAAACCAGGTAAACATTACTGAAGGAATTCCAGAACAAGCAACCTTATTCTTTTGTCGAGGATGTGAGAGATACCTTCAGCCTCCTTCAGAATGGATTCATTGTGCTTTAGAATCCAGAGAGCTTTTATCTTTATGCCTGAAAAAGCTTAAAGGTCTTAATAAACTTAAACTTATTGATGCTGGGTTTGTATGGACTGAACCACATTCAAAAAGAATTAAGGTGGGTAATTTGGAATTATGAATTATTATATAAAAACTGTTACTGATTAAGTTAATGCGGTGAACTCGGCAGTGGAGGACTCTACACTATTTTTTTTTCAGCTTAAGTTGGTTGTTCATGGGGAAGTAATGGGTGCTATCCTACAAAAAGAATTTGTAGTAGTTTACACAATATCCCATCAAATGTGTGAAAACTGTCATCGCACAGAAGCTAAAGATTTTTGGAAAGCATTGGTTCAAGTCAGGCAAAAGGCTGTAAACAAGAAAACATTTTATTACTTAGAGCAGCTTATTTTAAAGCATAAAGCTCATGAAAATACCTTAGGAATAAAACCAATACATGGTAAGTAAGAGGAGTATTGAATAAATATTACTCAATTTCTATGTCAAAAAGTTAAGATTATTAACAAGAATTAAAAAGAGTTATTAGGCTGTGTTTATGCTTTTAGGGGGTTTGGATTTTTATTATGCCACAGAAGCTCATGCAAAGAAAATGATAGACTTTTTAGTAACAGTTCTGCCTTGCAAGTACCAGCATTCTAAAAAACTTATATCCCATGATATTCACAGCAACATTTACAACTATAAATTTACATTCAGTCTTGAAATTGTTCCGGTCTCCAAGGACAGCATTGTTTGTCTTCCTAAAAGATTGACACAAACATTAGCAGGAATTTCACCAGTTTGCTTGGTGTACAGAGTTACAAACTCGCTGCATTTAATAGATCCATCTAGTGGTCAAAGTAAGTAGTTGAAACAATTAGTAAATGTAAAGGCTACAGAGAAAAAAGAGGTGATGTCTATAATTTGATTTTTTTTAAGATAGTCAGATTTTGTGTTAGTTGAGTTTGTGTTCCTTTGTATTTAAAACACAAAATATTTAAATTTGTATGCACAATGTATCAGCATTTGTTAAAAGTAAATTGAGTAAGAATTTATAACCAACATTTTTTTAAATCCAAAAAATTAAAGGTGGCTATTTTACATTCTCCCTTTTTTCTTTTGCCATTTATATGCATTTTATTTTATTTATTAGGGTGTAGTACTTATAATCCGGGGGACAATCCATTCTAATTTCATTTAAAACTAATAAATAAAGTAATCTGCAAAAGTTGTAGATAGTATAAATAAAATTACATTAATTGTACTTACATAATGCTTCACAGAACAATTTTTAGTTCTCTGAATTATTATTAGGTACAGGCTGGATATGAATACCTACTGTTTTTTTAATAGTTGCCGAGTTAAACAGCACAAATTACTGGCGATACCCTTTTACCGCAATATGCAATCCCAAGCAACTGGTTGAGTTCATTGTAATGGACATCGAACCCATTATGGACAAGGACAAAAAGTTTTTCCCTGGTCAAGGAAATATTTCCAGTCGGCATGTGTTAGCCGATGTGTGGCTTGTTAAAGCTTCAGAATTGGGAATCAATGATACCACTATTCATACTAGGACACATTTAGGACATGTGTTAAAGCCTGGTGATTCTGTAATGGGGTAGGTGTGTTTTAAAAAAAAAATCTTTAATTAAAAAGATTTATGTATTATATTCGGTTGCATACATGAGGATCTTCAAAGGTATTCAGAATATTAGCAATTTTCTTTTGCCAAATTATTAAGTCCTAATCTACACATCTTTGCTTCAATTTAATGAGCTTTGTATATCTTACCATATTCAAGAAAAAAGTAAATGTAAATTTAGATATATTCTTCAAAAAAAATATGTAGAATCTAAACCATGTTTTTAAATTCTAGGTATAACCTTGAAGACAGCAATGTAAATGATTCAAACTTAGAAAAACTCGATGCCAACAAAATTCCAGATGTTATTTTGGTGAAAAAATACTTTGGTGATAGATCAGCCAGGAAAAGACTGAGAATCTGGAAACTTAAAAGGCTGGCAGACGAAGACACTGGAAGTATTGATGGAAAGTAAGTAGTTTTGTTTGTTTTAATACATCTTTGGAATAAAAAAAATATCTTTTGAAGTAGTTAGAATTTAAAATGGAGTAGGATAGCAAGGTTATTTGTTAGATTAGTATGCAATACTGCAAAACTGTAAAATAAAATAACATTTTTAACTTCTTAAGATCAAGCTAAGTTAAGTTGTTCTGATATTTTCTATACTTTGATGCAGCATCTTTGTGTTACAACTTAAAGAAAAACAGCTGGCATCGTTTTGTTTCAGTTTTTTTCCACATTACAAAAAATAATCACTCAAAATTTTGTTCAAATTTATAAAGACAGACCAAATCCTTTTTACATAAATTAAAGTATTTGAAAAAATTTTAAAAGTAAGAATTGAAAATTATTTAGAAAGAATACAGTTTATTTCTAACAAACAATTTGGGTTTCAAAAAACTTGACAAAATGCTATTTGCTATTTAACAGAACAAATATATGATGCATTAGATAATAAAAAACCTTCTGTTTGTATTTTTCTGGATTTGGCTAAAGCATTCGATACAGTTAATCAAAATTTATTGTTAGAAAAAATTGAAAATATTGGCTTTAGAGGAAAACAATTTGAATTCATAAAAAATTATCTAAAAGATAGACAAACTTATGTTCGAAATAGATAAAGAAAAATGCTATTCTAAAATAATTAAATATGGTGTTCCTCAGGGAACAATTTTGGGACCATTATTTTCTGAATATGATTTGTTTAATGTAAATTGTGATGGAGAAATTCATAGTTTCGCAGATGATACTGCAATTTTTTTATACAGACACAAATTGGAACAACTTAAATAACAAAATTAAAAAAGATTTTAAAATAATAAAAAATTGGTTTAATAAAAATTTATTAACAATTAATTTTGATAAAACTAATTATCTTCCTTTTACTTTAAATCCAAATAACATACCACAAAATATGAATTTTACTACCAAGTTTACTACCAATTTTTAGAAACATTTAAAAAATTTTGAACATAAAACATATGGAAATATTATCTTACGCATTAGTTAAAACTCATTTAAATTACGGAATTTTAGGTTGGGGAGGAATAAATAAAACTTTAGTTAAAAAGTTAGAAATATTGCAGAAAAGGTTTCTAAAAATTATATTTAAAAAAGATTATCTTTATCCTTCAATAAAATTATATTCTGAAACAAAAAAAATGAATATTAGACAACTTTACATTTATAACATCTTAATATACATATTTAAAAATAAAAATCTTATACAGTTTAAAACCCATAATCATAATACACGTCATAAAAATGAAATAACCATAAAACCTAAAATAAATAAGTTCATAGGACTGGCAAGGGCCTGTCGACATATTAAGCACCGGTTCCCGTAGATCACCGAAGTTAAGCGGTGTCGAGCGCGGTTAGTACTTGGGCGGGTGACCGCTTGGGAACACGGCGTGCTCTTGCCTCAGGGAAGAGTGTAAAATGAATCGACACCTAGCCATCCTATTCACGCCGGACAGGCCGGATGAGATCGGATATCTCGTAGGATGAAGGTGCCGTTTCACACTCCCCAGTCGGTAGATCACATTTGTGGTCGATGACCGGTTCAAGATGGCCTACGTAGTCGACAAACCGTAAAAAAAAAAAAAAAAAAAAAAAAAAGTTCATAGGACGAAAAAATTTCAAATATTTATGTTTTTATTTAAACGATGATTTAACAACAAAAATTAAAAAATAAATTTCATTAAAAAAATATGAAGTCGAAATAAAAGCATGGATATTGAAAACAGATAACTTAAAAAAATGTTTGGAAATGTTTTAATAAATATTGTTATGAGTAATATATTTTTCAAAATTTTTATATCCTATATCTTCAAAAAAAAACCTGCGTTTATATGTATATACAGTGTGGTAATTTAAGGTGCAACATATGAGAATTTTTTTTATTACCGATTTCTCAGAAAATTTTATTCTTGATAAAAGTTGGTGCATCTTTCATAATCATATTAGGTGTAATTGAAATGGATGCAAGTCAAACGGTGTACAGGGTAGGGCAAAAAATATAAAACGTCTACAAGAATAAAGTACCCCTATTTCAGAAAATTCAGCAAAATGTTATTAAGAAAAGGTGTTTAGAATTAAAAGTTATGGATAGGTTTGAAAACGTGATCTCCTAAAATAAAAAACAAAATTTTTTTGAAAATATTATTTCCCAAAAAAATTTAAAATAAATATTTTGTAATTTAAATGAGAGTTTTTTAATTTGAAAATTATCATTACTAATGTTTTATCTTGTTAAAAATAATTTTTAGGAAATTTTAAAGTCCTTGCAACAAACATGAAGTTTGTGATTCCCTAATAAATTAAAAAGCTAAGTTAATTTTACAAATATGCTTGAATTTGAACAAAGATATGTGAAATTGGTTTGATTTTGTTTAATTGATGAAGGTCTTTAGGGTGAATATAAAAAAATTTTTTTTGGGAAATAATATTTTCAAAAAAATTTTATTTTTTATTTTAGGAGGTCACGTTTTCAAACCTATCCATAACTTTTAATTCTAAACACCTTTTCTTAATAACATTTTGCTGAATTTTCTGAAATAGGGGACTTTATTCTTGTAGAAGTTTTATATTGTTTGCCCTACCCTGTACACCGTTTGACTTGCATCCATTCCAAGTACACCTAACATGATTATCGAAGATGCACCAACTTTTATTAAGAATAAAAATTTCTGAGAAATCGGTAATAAAAAAATTTCCCATATGTTGCACACTTAAATGACCACACTGTATATACATATAGTTAAACGTTTTTTTATTTACAATTTAACTTTTATATAATATTAACAAATATTTTAATATTCTTATATATTTATAATTTGAAATACTAAGATTTGCCCCTAACAAACACATCTTCGGGTGATCAAAGAAGAAGTTTATTGAGGAAGATAAATAAACATATTTATTACTCATTACATTATGAATATTGAAAATAAACTTATTATTATTATTAATTATCCCATCGATTTAAAGATATAAACAATGCAAATTTTAAGTGAAATATCCTGTATAATATGTTTTCTTGATGCCAATAGTTTACGCTTATGGCTGATGTTTTTTTTTTAAATTAGGGACTTTAATGAATTTATGGATGATTTGGAAGAAGACCCAGAACTCAGACAGAATGTTAATATCTTTAAGGATAGCAGTAAAACTATTCCCGTGGATATTAACGATACAAATTATGATCCAAACACGCCCTATATTACATTGGAAGAAATGTTGGATGATTTAGTCGTTGATGACGTTGAAATGGCGGAGTAGGATAAGTAAAAAATATTTTGTTTTGTTGACATTTATTTTATATTACTTATTTTTTATCGTTAATGAATAAAACGGGCGAAAAAGTAAGTGACATTTTTTTTTAAATTTGAAAATAATGTTTTCTCTTGCAATTTATATTACAGTGGGGTCCGCTTATGGGTTTGTTCCACATATATACTATTGCTAATACCATAATTCAATGATGACACCACTGTGAGCAGATGATCAGGGCCCGTTGAGTTTGCGCAGCTCGGAAATTTGCTTCTTGTTGTAAACATTTGACAGGACCTACTTTCAAAATATTTTTACAAGCTTTTATTTAAATTCACCCGTTTAGTTTAAGTGTGTACAGTTTATGGTCAAATAAAACTAAGTAACCAACATTTTACATACCTGAAATACCTTATTCCTGGTATTGAACCGCGATTCGTGCAAAAAAGGAACATGCACTTTTTTCTACCCATCTTGAGACACAAGTCGATAACAATAACAAAATGTCTGGTAAAGTTTTGTATACCTAAATTCGCACCCAAAACTTAAAAATAATATCCACAATCACACACGGAACATCCGAACGAATACAACGTAAAAAAAGATGGAAACGACTATAACTTACCAACTAACAAAAAAAAATGTCTTAAGTAAAGTTTTAAATATTAACACCCAAAACTTGGAAATTATAACAACACACGAATGAACGAAACAAAAGATGGCGACTAATAATAATATAATGGCGAGCCGGTTATGTTCAAGAGACCTTGGGTTCTGTTTACGTTCTGTTAGAAATTGTGTGGATTGCCTAATTTTTTCCCTACTGCGCAAGCGCGACGGCCCCCAACTTATTTTGAATCGCACGATGGGTGTATTCTTGCTTCGTGCGGCTGCTTGTATTGGCAATATAGTGTATATGTGGTTTGTTCCCACAACAGTCACGGATAGTCTGTTACAATCAGGATTCTGCGCGGATTTCTGGGTGTTTGGATGCCAAAAAAGTGTCTGCTATATGCAAATGCGCTAATACCAAAAAAAGTGTCCACTATATGAGAACGCTGATTATTAGCGTTTTTTTTATTAAGGTCGGAACACAACAAGCAAGCTTGGTACACTCTTGGTTACTATTAAAACTGGAGGGTTATATACATTCGCGTCTATATCCCAACCTAATGGCAGGTAAACTGTGCATGTCAGGCTGGTAGCGTGATATTTGAAAATTATATAGGTAGAAATGAGTTCAATTATTACATGTAAAATATGATTGATATAGCGTAGTTTTTTAAATTTTTAATATTACGGTATTCTATTTATATTTTTAAATCAAACACTTTATCTTTTTTTTCTTTTATGTTTCAAGGAATTAAAAAATGTGGTGCCGGTGTTGACAGTCTACGATTTTGTAATTCCGACTTTTTTTTATGAGGATCATAGTTAGAAAAAAACATAGGGCTTATTGTTGTTTTTAGTGCATTAATACCAGAAATGCATGGCATGTAATGGTCTTTTTTTAAGACCGACCAGAAAATATACACTTTCTGGACAATTTTTCGTCCAGTAAATAACGTTTTGCCGGTCTCGGGACCGGAAAATTGACGTAAGGGACCGGAAAAATCCTTTGCAAGTCCCTTACGTCAATTTTCCAATCGCTCTTTAATAATGGAATCTACTTTGATTTCGTTACTAAGGTAACAAAATTTCGAATGTATTCTTGAGTGACAGTTCGTTTGATGAAATTGTTGTTTATGTCAAACTTGTTTCGCGAGTGCGCAAATTTAAAAATATTATGAATTCAGATTTTGAGTTATCGGACACGGAAAATGAGATTCCAGAAGAAATTTTGGAAGCAGCAAGGAAACCGACTTATGATATATTGCCAGTAAAATCAAAAGCCCGTTACGAGAAGTCATACGATGCATTTAAAAATTGGTGTCGCGAAAAAAAGTGAAAAATGTAAAAGAAGAAGTCCTTTTGGCATATTTTGCTGAAAAGTCCCAAAAACTGGCTTCTTCAACATTATGGAGCTTATATTCAATGCTAAAAGGTACTTTGGCCATAAAAGATAATGTAAACATTAATAATTTTTTTAAACTGATAGCGTTCATTAAAAAGAAGTCTGTTGGTCATAAACCAAAGAAATCTAAAATTCTGTCAAGAGAACAAATTGAAACGTTTCTGAACAATGCTCCCAATAGCGAATATCATCTGCTTAAGGTAAGTTAAAATAAAAAAAAAACAAGTAAAAACCGGTTACAATTTACAATAAATTTTAATTCTATTTTAGGCGCTTCTAATTATGGGTTCGGCAGGTGCATGTCGCCGCGAGGAACTCGTTAATATGGCAGTCGATGATATCGAAGATAAGGAAACAATGTTGATAGTTAAAATACCCATAACCAAGACAAATACCACCAGGACGTTCATTCTAAATTCCGAAAAAGATTTACAACTTTATAGGAATTATTTGCAATTGAGACCACCGCATACTAACCATAAACGGCTATTTGTTTTTTTCAAAGATGGGAAGTGTTCAACCCAAGTAGTAGGATTGCATTCTGTGGGAAAAGCCCCTAGCAAAATCGCTTCTTATCTTAAATTAGACAATCCAGGCGAATATACAGGCCACTGCTTTCGTCGAAGTTCAGCAACTCTACTAGATGGAGGAGGTGACATTATAAATTTAAAAAGGCATGGTGGATGGAAATCTTCCACTGTAGCAGAAGGCTACCTAGAAAATTCAGTAAATAACAAAATTGATATAGCAAACAAAATCCAAGCGGGATGTTCCAAAGATAATATACAGAAAACTAATTTTGTTACCACTACCAAAAATATAACAATTCCCACCATTTCAGATACATCTTCCCTCCAAATATTAATCGTTCACTACATTTAACATAAATATTCAAAAATAACGTATTTTCCAGTTTATGCAGTTGTTTCCAGTATTTTTATTCTTTTATCTGGTTTTAGTAATGTTAATCAATTTTTTATATAAAATGAAATAAAATATAAAGAATTAAAAAATGTATAATATAAAAGTGTCGGTCTTAAAAAAATATTGTACGTCACGCAACCGGAAATTTGTGTTTTTCAGGTCTCCCCAAGATTCCAGGACTCGCCTACGGCTCGCCCTGAAAATGCTTGTCCCGACCTGAAAAACACTTCTTTCCGGTCTTGTAACGTAAATTACTATTAAAGATGATCGTTTGAAGACTTTGTGTTTTCTTTTCATGTGAACATTAATATTTGTTTTTGTACTACATTTCATCTCACAGTCTGTGCACACACAAATTGTTCTACAATTTAAAAAATAACATTTTACTTTACAGGTGCTTGACATCGGCCACAAAATATTTAATATTTTGTGACAGCCGCAGCAATAACAAAACTTACTGATTAATAACCTGCCCCTCCAGTTTAATTATGCCCACAAGGCCACAAATTAACAAACTGGTCTTGTAAGAAAACTTTATACCTCGACTATGACTCAACACCGTGACATAAAAAAATAATTAAATCCATTTCTACCTATATTTTAACTGGCCCGGCATCACGCTATCCGCCTGGCATGCACAGTATGCCTGCCATTAGGTTGTGATATAGACGCAAGTTTATATACAGGGTGCTAAGACGTTAAAAGTATCTAAAACGTGATCTAAAACTTCCCATCTTTGTTTATTTTAATAAAAAAGGTTAATAAAAACATGACCCATCAACGTCTTCCGGGCACTATTCTATGGCGCATTACGTCGTTGCCAATGAAACGTGCTAGACAGAGAAAAAATTGAAAGGAAGAGTTTCAAATTGATTTGACTATTTAATTTAATTATTTTTTGACGATTGTCCATGGACTTCCGACTTAATCAATTTTTTAATTGTCATTTTGACTTATTACATTTTTGTGCCTTGAAAATTTATTTATTCCTAAAAATTGTTCTTTTCGGAGCTTTTATTATTGTTCTTTTGTATTTCCGGTAAGTAGTTATTGAAAAGTATTTATTGTAAAAAGTTCCGTGAAAAAAATTACGGCGGTGGCTAAAGTCCTCAAAATGAAGATACGCTAAAAAGTTAAATATTCATGGATACTTTGTTGATAAAAATATTGTGCAAAGTGCTTTTGAATGATCTATTAATATGCTCCTTATCCACCGATTTGGAAGCATTTGGTTAAAAAAAGCACTTGTAAACCAAAATGAGCGGGGGCCATCCTTTGGAAACCAGATATTCCCTTGGCCTTGATGAAGAATTTCTTATTGTGGAATAATATGTTTACTTAAAAAATAAACAAGTAAAGCTCGCTCGCTAGATTTCCATCAATAAAAAATGGTCTAATAATGTTATGGCCTATAATACCCGCCCAAACATTAACTTTTTCAGGTTTTTGTGTGTGTGCTGTGAGTATCCCCGGCGATTAACGGCAGTAGTGGTGTATTTAGGGGGGGGGGGGGGGCTGCCGGGTTGCAGCCCCCCGAGCCTGGAAGTTCAGGTCTAAAAGTCTAATTGCAACCTAATTTTTCGTCTCACGCTTGGACTCTTAATTTAAATTTTTAAATAACGTATTCTTGGCTTAGATTACAATGGTGTTATAGGAAACGTTTAGTTTTTAAACTTTTACCTCTAAAAGTCCTGTTTTATATAGAGATTAAGGTTTCAGACGCATATCGTTTTAGTTATTGATTTATGATGCAATTTTAAAGGGAAACGAGTAAAAATAATAATATTTTATAGTATTTTTCCATTATATACTTGTCTCTTCCGTTCTCGGTCTTGATGTGGTTAGTTTCTCTTTTGAGAGCTTTGTTTGAGTTACAGAGGGTAATTGCTCTATCCACAAGGTCTCTTACTATGCCATGTTTTGTGTTGTTTGAGTGATTTGATGTATAATTGAGATATTGACCTGTATGTGTATGTTTTCTGTACACTGTAGTTAGGGCCGTAGGTAAGGGGGGTTTAGGCGGTTCAACCCCCCCTCCCCCCTCTATGACAAATTACTTGACTGAACTACCCAACTCAAAAATCGTCTCTCTAGCCTTACTAGAGAAGATAGAAAAGATTATTTTCTAAAAAAAATATTACTAAAATATATTAGATATTAAAAACAATATTGCCTAAGTGAATGTGTCCTTTTACGTTCGCTTTACCTCATTAGTCATTAACCATCCTAAGATTTACTAATAATTTTATTTGTCCGTCCGTTCGACAACTTCCATTTCCGACAAGTGCGTTTAGTCAGTCCTGTCTTGTGGTCAGTCCGACCCAGTGGCGTATTTAGGGGGGCTGCCGGACTGCAGCCCCCCCCCCCCCCCCCCCTCCCCCGAGTCTCGGAGCTCGGCTCTAAAAATCTAATTTCAACCTAATTTTTGAACGCTTGGACACTTAATCTGCAACATTACATCTTTAAATAATGTATTCTTAACTTAGATTACAAATGTTTTGTAGGAAACGTTTAGTTTTTAAACTTTTCCTTCTAAAAGTCCTATTTTATATAGAGATTATGGTTTCAGATGCATATCGTTTTAGTTATTGATTTTAGATGCAATTTTAAAGGAAAACGAGTAAAAAGAATAATATTTTATAGTATTTTTCTATTATAAACTTGTCTGTTCCGTTTTCCCTTTTTTAGAGCTATTTTAGATCATCAAAAATATAACCCAATGCAATAAAATATTTTTAAAACAAAAAGAAAAAACAATTAGGTATTTATTTTTAAAGAGAAAAATTAAAGTTAAAATATTAATTGACACATTTTTAATGGAAGAAGTGTGATAATTTATAAAAAAAAATAGCGCGGGAAGAAACGAGAATGCTTTATTATGAATATACAAAACAGCACTTAAGAAGGAGTATTTCAAAACCTAAGAATATGCACCAAAAACTGCTCTTAGATCTACGCTCCTAAAATACATGATTTCTGAAAAAATCATCAATTTTAGCGTGAGAGCGATATTTACTTTTTTTTTAATTATGAAAAACCGAGCCCGAAAAACGCTGGTCAGAGTCATACATATGTCTTATGTTGAAATTTTGGATTGACACCAATATTCATATTTTTCGCAATTATAAAAAATATTTTTTTTTTAAATAAAGAGCCAGCTAGGAATATCAAAAAACAGTAAAAAAAACGTTTACAAAAACAAATTTAATCTAACCATGCAGAGGGGGAGAGGTAATCATTAAATTTTGGAAACTTGATATGGTGAATTTTAAACGAACTTTGGGCGTGGCCCCGAAAATTGTTTTCCTGCGGCGCTTTTCCGCCTTCTTCACTAGGTGCAATATCATGAAATGTAGTCCCGACTGCCCCTCACTCCAGAAAAAAAATGTCCTACTTACTCCCACTGAGCCTCCCCGAGGATATTTTCTGGCTACGCCACTGAACGGCAGACGAAGATCTACCGTTATGTCTTTTGACGGTGCATACATGTACATAGATGTTCTTTCATCAAAAAACAGAATGTTATGGGCAAAATAAGGAATCATGTAAACTACTCAAAAGTGAATAGGGAACTAATATTTTTTTTGCATCTTTTTGAGGATAGATATTTTATAGCAGAAATCAGTGAGGGGGATCGCTCAACCAGGGTTGGATGGGGAATTTTGTCGACTGTGACATGAGCCGAAGTTATTATTAAAAAGGGTTATGTTCCTGTGTTTATACAGTGTGTTTTAAAAAGTATTGCAAATGTAAAAAATTTTGATGTGCTACAAAATTCGATTACATGATTTCTGACTTATTCTAGGGTATTTTTTGGAAAGCTTACTAGATGCTGCCGAAACGTTTTTGGAATCATCAATTTATTCTGTAAAATCAGAAAGCTATTAATTTTTAAATTAAACCATACATTTCCAGAGCTCTTTTACCTTTAAGTGTTAAACAATGACCGTTTCCACGGAAACGAATTTGAAATGTGAAAAATATTCTATGAATGTGAAGTTTTATGAAGGCGTTTAAAATTGACGTTATTTGTATAGTTTAAAAATATGGAAAGAAATCATTTATCCGAAGAGCAACGTAACTTTATTGTCACATTGCACCAACGTGGATTCAGACAAAGTGAAATTTCAGATATATTGGGTAAAAGTAAGAGTGTGATTTTATTCATTTCATTATCGGGAGACTGGAAGTGCCAGTGGAAGACCCGGTAGCGGATCTGTAAGGGCTACTTATAATAGAGAAGATCGACACATTAGAATAGACGTAAATAGAGCCCCCTTTAGCACAGCTCGACGACTTCAATAAGGACTACAAAATGCAATAGGAAGAAGGGTTTCTGACCAGACAGTAAGAAACCGACTCAAAGAAGTGGGAATTAAGTCTTATAGGCCGCTAAGGCGAATTGCTATTACAGCGAACCATCGACGACTTAGGCTTGCTTGGGCCAATGCAAGAATTGAAGAAAATTTTATTTGGGACCATGTATTATTTACTGACGAGTCAATACTCTGCTTACACAATGATTCTCGTCGTAAAAGAGTGTACAGAACTGTAAATACACGAAACTTGCCAGCACATATGCAGCCAATTCATAAATTTGGAGGAGGTGGTGTCATGGTTTGAGCTGGTGTTGCTCTGGGGTTTCGAACTGAGCTGCACTGTTTTAATAATACAGTAACTGGTCAAATATACAGGGATGAAATTATTAATTTATTATCATAAAACTTCACATTTCAAACTCGTTTCCGTGGAAACGGTCATTGTTTAACACTTAAAGGTAAAACAGCTCTGGAAATGTATGGTTTAATTTAAAAATTAATAGCTTTCTGACTTTACAGAATAAATTGATGATTCCAAAAACGTTTCGGCAGAATCTAGTAAGCTTTTCAAAAAATACCTTAGAATAAGTCAGAAATCATGTAATCAAATTTTGTAGCACATCAAATTTTTTTACATTTGCAATACTTTTGAAAACACACTGTATAACACAGGATTTTATTTTTTATTTTAATAATAACTACGGCTCATGTCAAAGTCGACAAAATTCCCCATCCAACCCTGGTTGAGCGATCCCCCTCACTGATTTCTGCTATAAAATATCTATCCTCAAAAAGATGCAAAAAAATGTTAGTTCCCTATTCACTTTTGAGTAGTTTATTAGCAAAATACGTGAAATAATTTTTTATAAGGCGACACCCGACTGTATCGAAATTTAAATTTGCTAAATAAAGATAGGCCCGAGTCATATCCAGTATCCCAGGTACAGATAGGTAAAAAAAAAGATACAAAATTTAAATAAACTAAAATTACTTACACATATATTACAATAAACTAAAATAACTCAACAATTTAAACTCTCATCGGTTTCAGTGGCTGCAATCAGACAAACTAACTTTTTCCTGCACTCATCATCACAATCTTCCTGCGGATATGTATCACTGTTTCTGTACATGAAATTGTAATATTTTTCCATGTAGCTGTTGACAGAATTATTGCTGGCCAATTGTCCGAAAAAGTCTCCCAGAGTTTCTAATTCTAAATCCGGAAGGAAATAGGCTCCCTTCATAGTGTAGAGTCTGTACCATTCTAGTCCCATTTGAGGACGTCTGTTAGCTTCGGTTAGATTATATGTGTACTGCTCGTAGTTTGTCACAGCCTGCAAAGTAGAGAATATTGTTTATAAAGGTATGATTTCGAAGGTGACTGCAAGCGCAGTTAAGGTTGAACATAAATTTACTAAAAAAAATCAGTGGCGGCTCGCGGTCTTAAAAAATGACGAAGAGCTAGGTATAGCACGTCTTCGGGTGATCAAAGAAGAAATTTATTAAGGAAGAAAAATAACAAATTACTTAAAAAAACATATACTAAAAACCCGTGTAACAAAACGTCTCTCTTATCCTCATTTGTCCAACGACTGAAGGGAATTTCCAACAAATTACAAACTATGTCATTAACTGGGTTCATTTTTCAGACACACAAAGTAGATACATACCCTACTGAATTAACTGAAAAATAAAAACAAAACCTTTTAATCACACAGTAAATCACGTGAAAATGGTATCTATAACCGTAAATTTTGCGAAGCCTCAAAATAAATACCTTAAAGTTAGTCATACCAATGCTAAAACAATGGTGCATACGACTGATCTATTTTTAAATTGCCCTTTATTATAATGCAATTGTTACATGCTGTTTGCGTGACTGACATCACGTAACCATAGCAACGGTGAATATCAAAGCCATGTTGGGCGTTGGGTCTTCACTTGCTTTGAGCTAACGGACACTGTAGGCTGGGGCGCGCCAAAATGCACGAGTGTTTATAATTATTGTCCATCGGAGTTAACCGTAGCCCTATTATGCATAGCTACATTCGGATTAAATTAATATGATTAATTCGAACATAATTATTTTTTAAGGGCTAAAATGGTAGCTGCATTGGTACATTAACATTTAATATTATCGAAAAACTCCTGTTTTTTTTTTTGGTGAAGAGCCCCTTTACCTACTTCACCTGACGAGCCGCCACTAAAATAGTAGTTTGTACAACAAAAGTGGATATGGTGTCCATATCGCACGAGGAAGTAAATTGGGCACGACGCCGTAAGCGGAGTGCTCAAATTTCCGAGGGCAATATGGACAATCCACTCGAGTTGAACAGTATATTTTTTCTACGACCTTATGCTAGAAAATGTAAATAGATAGTTTGTGGGTTGCCGGGCTCGAACTCACGACCATTAGTTCCATAGTCCAACGCTCTACCTTTCGACTATCGAAACCTTAAAATAATTATGGGAAAACCAACTGATAAATGATACTACATGAAATTAATTTTCTATGCACATTCAGCAGGTTGCATTATTGATAAATCTATTATAAATGCATCTAGATTTTATTATATTGAACAAATTAATAACAAATTGTACCATATATGCATTTAAATTATATAAATTAGTGTGAAAAAGAAGGCGGAGCCTCAGTAAAAATAATATAGGTACTGTGATTGGTCAGTATTTTTATGAACAACACTGGCTTCTCTGTAATTGACTTCTGTGATTGGTCAGTTTCATTACCTATCTAGGATAGATATGAGATTTTCCCGCACAGTTAACTGGAATAGCCTACTTTACTCGCCACTTAAGTGTAAAGTAAACAGCAAATTTCCATGTAGGAGTAGAAAAAAAATATATTCTTACCATAGTATCATTATTAATTTCGTAAATTCTGTAATTAGGATTGGATCCAACAAAAGGTGTAAAACTTCCTCCGTTAAATGCAACGCCTTTGACCTCGTCCAAGCTCGACGAATTAAAGAATAGTTTTATTTCATCAACGTGAGTATGGCCATTAAATTGGGCTATAATAGTGTCTGAAAATCTAATAGTAATATATTAATTAGATAGAACATGTCTTCTTGGCCGGCAGCGAAGACTACAGTACGAATCTCGAAAAATTATTGACAGATTAAGCCCCTAATTTTTCTGAATATTTAATATTGTTTAGATCTTGACATCCTGATTAAAAGTGTCCATGGCCGTAATCCAATCCTATGACTAGTTTTTGAGTTATGGCCTTTAAAGTTGGCAACTTCTTACTTTGAAATTTTATGCATTGTTTGGAGTTTTCACTTGTTTCTTAAAAACTATCAACTTTTTTATTTTTGTTATTGGTGGAAAAGTAGATCTTAAGTTTTCTTTTACTTATATAGAAATAAAATATGTACAGGTTGTTGAATAATTTATAGGCGGATTAAATAAATACTAATATTAAAAAATTATGAAAATCCAAAAAAAAGATATATTTAACTGATTTATTTAATTATTATGCCAATTTGAAACAATTTTCTTTCACAATAGTTATTGTCTAACACATTCTTATCTTAGATATACATGGTGAACCAGTTACAATGATTTACACAAGTGAGAACTTTTAAATAATAAGAAATAAGAAAAAACTAATTGATATTATAGCAGTATCAAACACAATACCTAGATTAAATTCTAAAGTTATAAATACTGAGAATATATCTGACCATTGCCTTATAACTTGTCAAATTTTAAAAACAAAAATAAAAACTGAGCCATTTCTTTATACTTTTCGCGACATCAAGAACATTAATTTAGAACATTTTAATGCAGATCTTCATATTACTGACTTTTCCCGTGTCTATAGTGCCAGTGATATCAACACAAAGACAGATATTTTTAACACAATTATTTTAAGTTTATTTGATTTTCATGCTCCCATCAAAACTGTTCGTATAACAAAAAATCAAGCGCCGTGGTTAACTGGAGCTATCAAAATACTAAGGGTTAAAAGAGATAAAGCATTATTAAAATTT
Organism: Polydrusus cervinus; assembly: GCA_935413205.1. Taxonomy (NCBI): domain Eukaryota; kingdom Metazoa; phylum Arthropoda; class Insecta; order Coleoptera; family Curculionidae; genus Polydrusus; species Polydrusus cervinus. The sequence goes on from OW284513.1 coordinate 26,966,258, forward strand.
AAAAAATCCAAAAATATAGTTGATTGGAATTACTATAAAACTCTTCGTAATGAAACTAACTATGCTATCAAACGAGAGAAAAAAGCCTATTTTGAATATAAGATTAATACCGGAAACCAAAATAATATGTGGAAGGAGCTAAAAAAACTCAATCTAACCTCTAAAAATAATGCAACTCTTCCAACACATTTCTCAGATCCCCAGTCGATAAATAGTTTTTTTCTAAATGTGCAAGGAAATAAGTTACCAGATCCGGAAACTCTGAACTTTCTAAAAACTAACAGGCTCTATGAGGATGTACAAGAATTTAAGTTAAAGCCCACAGACGAAAACGAAATTTTTAAATTACTACTGTCTATCAAATCTAAATCTGTTGGTCCAGATGGTATTAGTATCAGCATGCTGCTCTTGAGTTGTCCTCGTATACTCCCAGTTTTAAAACATTTATTCAATTTTTGTATTGCAAGCAATACATTTCCATCTATCTGGAGAACATCGCATGTAGTACCCATACCTAAGACTGCTACGCCCTCTGAATTAAAAGATCTAAGACCAATAAGTATTTTATGCGTACTTTCAAAAACATTAGAAAAGATAGTTGACGTACAAATGACAAAATTTACTGATGATAATAACATACTTCCAGAGCAACAGTCTGGTTTTCGAAAAGAACACAGCTGCGTTACTGCCTTAACAAAGGTTACTGATGATATCCTTACTGACATAGATAACAATAAACTGACAATATTAGTGCTCCTTGACTATACTAAGGCCTTTGACCTTATAAATCACCAACTGTTACTTGCTTTGTTAGGTTATTTGGGGTTTTCTAAGGATGCAATTAGCTTTTTTGCTGCTTACTTGACGGATAGATTTCAGGCAGTGAGAATTGGTGGAAAGTTATCCGATTTTGCTCGCGTTCTTAACGGAGTCCCTCAGGGCTCGGTCTTGGGGCCACGTCTATTTACCTTGTACACATCTCGATTTTATAAGGCACTTCGGTATTGTATGTCTCACTTTTATGCAGATGACGCGCAACTTTACTTATCATTTTTTATTAATGAGATAGTTGCATCCTGTAACCTAATAAACCACGATCTCGAGGCTCTCTGCGATATATCAAACAAATACTGTCTATCGATGAATCCTTTAAAGTCACAAGTTATGCTGTTTGGTAGAGCTGCTGCCCGTTCTAGATGCTTAGAAAATGTCAATATAATTCTTAATAACGAGAAGCTTACCCTTACAGATGAAGCGAAGAATTTAGGCGTTATTGTGGACTATAAACTTAAGTTCTCCAAACATGTTACTGCTATAACTAAACGAGCATTCTGCAATTTAAAGCTGATTTATTCAAATCGCCATCTACTTAATAAAAAGTGCCGAATCACACTTTGTGAAATGTTAGTACTATCGCACCTTAATTACGGAGATGTAGTGTATGGCCCAAACTTACTTAATGTAGATGCACGCAAACTGCAGCTCGTTCAGAATTCCTGCGTTAGACTTGTGTGCGGTTTGAAAAGAAGGGACCATGTTACTTTTTCGATCAAAGATATAGGATGGCTGAATATGGAGAAGAGGAGACTTCTACACTGTTTAGTATTATATCATAAAATCATTACCATTCAAAAACCTGCTTATCTGTTTGAAAAACTAAAATTCAGAACCTCTGTTCATAATTTAAATGTCAGGTATCGGAATCTTCTAACTCCCCCACAATATAAAACCACCCAATTTCGAGGATCTTTTTCTTATAACGTCACCAAGCAATATAACAAACTTTCTGAATCTTTGAAGTCTTTAAATTTGGCCAACTTTAAATGCAAACTAAAACAAGTGCTACTGGAGTAAATTCTATGTCATGTCATAAATTAGAATTTAAGGTAATATTCAATTTTGTTACATGTTTTATGGTTTTTTTTATTTATTTATGTACTAGAAATTTTGGTTTTTTGTTAAGATTTATTTAAAATATTTTATTTAGTAAAATATATTTTTTTTTTGTTAGTATAATTTAGTTAATAAGTATTGCTGGGTTGAGTGTAAAAGCGCTGCTCACTGTCTCGACAGATGAGTGCGAACTCTGCCCTTGTTGGAAAATGTATGTGTTGTTGTAATTGCAATGATTAATTGTATTTTACTAATTTTTCAACAATAAAAACAATTATTATTATTATTATTATTATTATTAAAATAAAAAATTAAAATTATATAAAAAAAAAACATTTTGGTATGACTCTTCTCTAAACATATCATGTACAAGAGCCAAGGTATTTTAGGAATAAAATATTTTATGATTTAACAATAACATTTTGTCATTTTATAAAAAAAAGCATTTTTTAATTTTCCTATATTTAAAAGGTTTCACTTGTGTAAATCATTGTAACTAGTTCACTCTGTATATCTAAGATAAGAATGTGTTAGAGAATAATTATTGTGAAATAAAATTGTTACAGATTGGCATAATAATTAAATGAATCAGTTAAAAGTCGTTTATTACGCTTTCAGGTGAATTTTCCATTTTTTTTTTGAAAAATAAAATACCCGGCAATATATTCTACGTCAACCTATACCCATTTTTTTCATCCACAGCTTGGTGCTACAAGATATTAAAATATGAACAAAATTTAGCCGTTTGTTTTCAATAATCAAAAAATGAGTAAAAATTTTTGGATTTTCATAATTTTTTAATATTAGTATTTATTTAATCCGCCAATAAATTATTCAACATCCTGTACATATTTTATTTCTATATAAGTGGAAGAAAACTTAAGATCTACTTTTCCACCAATAACAAAAATAAAAAAGATGATAGTTTTTAAGAAACAAGTGAAAACTCCAGACAATGCATAAAATCTCAAAGTAAGAAGTTGCCAACTTTAAAAGGCCATAACTCAAAAACTAGTCATAGGATTGGATTATGGCCATGGATACTTTTAATAAGGACGTCAAGATCTAGAAAATACTAAAAATTCAGAAAAATTAGCCGAAAACCATTTTCCATAAGCTTTGTGCGGGGTCCTTTCTATAACTTTTAGTAGATGTTCGGATTGGCGACCGTTGAGTGACAGGGCGCTTTTCAACAGCGACGACCATGTGATATAAAAGCCCACCGTGTTCGTACATACTGAAATATTAATTAGGTACCAAATCGAAATACGTAAACGTATAATATATTAGTTGTAATTAAAGAAAAAATACAATTTTTAAATTGAGGCAGTGCTGCAGCTTTTATTAAAAAGTCGCTACTATAGTTCATATTACTCGCGTAGTTAAAAGGATTCTTAGGGACTTCACCTCGGCCTAAAACGTTTGAAATTTTTTTTACAGGATTTTCTTGAAATGAGTGTACAACGCTTCACCACAAATTCTTTAACCAAAAATAAGGCAAACTTATCTATATGCAATGTTGCTTCGTTTTGCCGCTACATGGCGCTAATGTTTTCAAATGAATATCGTTTTTCTAAACCCTTTATCGATTTCTACTAATTTTGAGACTAGGAAAGACTACTATTAATAGCGTGTTTTAAGGTATACGCCTTCTTTTTTTAATACCTGCAAATTTAAAAATGGTGTGTGATTGGTAAATTAAAGTTCCTCTTTTTGTTACCCCCCCCCCCGTATAAATTACTTTAATTATTTCTCTGACACTAGCTGACTTCATGTTGAAACTTTTTTGCTTCTTGTAAAATTTTAGCCAGACATGCAGTTTCTCTACAAAAAAAAAATGTACGACACCTTGTAATTCATCATTGCTGTTTATTCAGAACGAGAAAACATGAACATTTTTAAAATTATAAATAACTGCCAACTATTTGATTTTTATTACAATTTTCGAAATGTTTATCGTGTTCCTGAATACATAAATTAATTATTTTCAAAAAATTAAAAACAAGCCCAACACGATACCCAAAGTAGAGTTTAATTTTTTAAAAAGAATTAATTTATGTATTCAAGAACACGGTGAACATTTCGTACAATTGTTATAAAAATCAAACTATTTGGTATTCATTTAGAATTTAAAAAAAATTCATGTTTTCTCGTTTTGAATAAACAGTAATGATAAATTACAAGGTGTCGTAATTAATTTTTTGTAGAGTAACAAGTTTTCAACATGATGTCAGCTAGTGTCGGAGAAATAATGTAAGTCATTTATAAGGGGGGTACCAAAATGACATACTTTTATTTACCAATCACATGCCATTTTTAAATTTGCAGATATTAAAAGAAGATGGCGTGTACGTCACATTACGCTATTAATAATGGTCACTCTTATAGTCCCAAAATTAGTGGAAATCGATAAAGGCATTTAGAAATTGTTCCAAAAAAAACGACATTAATTTGAAAACTTAAGCGCCCTGTAGCGACAAAACGAATCAACATTGCATACAGGTAAGTTTACCTAGATTACCTTGGAATTTGTGGTGAAGCGCTGCACAGTCATTTCAAGGATACCCTGTATAAATATACTATACAGAGTGGAATTTTTAACTGAAATAAAATCAGTAATAATCTACACTGTGGCTCAAATTAAAGGAGTACATTTTTTAATTGTGAATATTTTTCTAGATTTTGCACGGATTTAATTTATTTTTGGAGTGATGATGAACTGAAATCGTCTTAGTAAAATGTACAATTTTTATCAAAATATTTTGAACAGGGCCGGATTGACAGGTTTTCTTCAACAAACGTGCACTTATGCTTGTTGCAAACGAAAACTGATTTATTCATAATTCAGATAATACGTTTTTTGGTAGATTAACCATCGAAACTTCTTCAGTATAAGTCTCACTCTGATAGATTCTTGAATTCAAGAAATACAATTTATTTTGTTCATTGATGTACTAAAACATTCCGGATATCATTTTGGAAATTTAACGTCGTTTGAACCATGATCGCAGCATCCATGACCGTTATCAAAAATCAAAGTATCCATGACTATTATTAAAATAATAAACAATGTTATTTTTGACGTTTTGTAAGCTTCGTGACAGCTAATCCGTACACAATGGCAGTTTTAAGTGAAGAGGATCGAATTCTTATCGAATATTTTCGACAAACACATAATTACGGCGCCGCAAGAAAAATTGTAAAGAAGTTTCCTGAAAAAAATTGGTATATTGGAACAGTTGGCAAGTTTTTAAGACATTTTAGAGAAAACAATGGATCCATAAAAATAAAATTTGGAAGGGGAAAGAAAAAAACTTCAAGAACTCAAGGAAATATTACCATGGTAAGAAATATTATAGAAAATGTACAACCTGAAGAATCTGTGGGTACCAGAAAAATAGCGAAAAGAACAAGAATCCACCGTTCTACAGTTCAAAGCATTATTAAACATGATTGCCAACTTAAAATTTTTAAAAAAATGTACTGTCAAAAACTTAGTGCCAATGTGAAGGAGAAACGATTAGAAAGATGTAATTTATTACTACGAAGATTCCGTTCTCGGGAAAATATCGCAAATCGATGTTTTACTTGAGGCCGTCAAAGAATGCACAAAATAATCGGGTATACTCAAATGTGCGAGTAAAGAGGGAAATCCCATTGGAAAATCTTTTAATCGAGAGAAGTCACTTTTCACCTGGCGTAATGGTCTCTGTGGCAGTTTCCAAATTGGGGAAGTTATTTCTCATTGTTGTAGATGCCAGAGTAAAACTCAACTCGGACGCGTATCAACAACAAATTTTACATCACTTGCTTCCTGAAATTGAAGCAATCTGCGACGATTACGTATTCCAACAAGACGGTGCTCCTTCCCATACCTCTCGGAGTACAAGAATGTTTTTGTTTGAGCAATGCCCCGATTATATCGAACCGGAGATGTGGCCACCCAATAGTCCAGACTTAAACCCTGTTGACTATTCCATATGGGGAATTTTCGAGGCAAATGTTCACAATGGTAAAAGGTTTAACACCATCGAAGAGCTAAAGGAAAGGAATAATTTTAACCAGGACATAATCAATGCGACCTATGGCGAAGGCGACTGCAATCCGTGATAGAAAATCATGGTGGTCATATTCATAACGTTATCCTATAAATATTTATACTACTTTCGATTTTAAGTGATAGTTAGTCTTGATATCAGTAATTGTTATTATTATTAAATTTATTATGAATACTGAACAAAATAAATTGTATTTTTTGAATTTAAGAATCTTTCAGAGTGAGACTTATACTGAAGAAGTTTCGATAGTTAATCTACCAAAAAAACATATTATTTGAATTATGAATAAATCAGTTTTCGTAGGTGCACGTTTGTTGACTAAGACGATTTCAGTTCATCATCACTCCAAAAATAAATTAAATCAGTGCAAAATCTAGAAAAATATTCACAATTAAAAAGTGTACTCCTTTAATTTGAGCCACAGTGTATGTCATTACAAAGTATTTATTTGCTGTAATAATACAGAACGACTTTTTTTCAGCTCGTTGGAAAGGGCATTCCCCAAAAGAGGGGGAAATTTCATGACGACACAAAAAAGTATGCCAAACTAAAAATAAACGTAGCCGTAGTTCTGTATCAATCAACTACTTACCTTAAGACTATTTGCTTAAATTCGTGACTCCAAGTTCTGTGACAATATATTTCACCTGGTGGCACATGCGACAAAATGTGTACTTTTTCTCCATTTTTCTCAGATTCAGTCAAAACATCAACGAGCCATTGAAGTTGACCGTAAGGATCTTTGTCGTCATAGACGAGCCATCTAAAATTATTATGGGTAGTTTAGTTACGGCGAATTCTTATATTCACCAAATGATTATTCTAAGGTTAAATAATAACATTTTGTACAGACATGATACTGCTTGACAATGTTTTATTTGGCGAAAATTACTTTCAAAAATACACAAAAGTCACTAATACAAATTTAATTAAAGGCCGGACGTCCATCAGTATTTATACAGTTTAAGCTAAATGGGGTCCGGTCGACTTAAGAGACAGTAGATTTTTCGAATTTTTTTTTCTAATGTAACGTAGACATATAAAATAGTAAATATCACCAAAAAAATTTGCGGGATATCGAGTATTTTTGTTAGAAAAAATATTTTACCTACGACCAACATTAAGCCACAAAATACTTCAATATTAAGCTTTTTATAATTTCAATCGTAAAAACTAGCTGGTGTCATGTTTATTAATTGATAGATGACAGCAACGTTGTCAGATTGTTTACTAAATATGTTAAGTCAGGAAATAATAGTCAATAGTAACTTGAACAAAAAGATTGTCCTGTTGAACAAGTTCTAACCCGCCCCAATACACCGTTTGGAGCTGAACTGAGGATTAGGTAACCAATATAACGCGGGCATTGATAATTTATCGGTAATTTTAGGGAAATATGCCACTACGTGCACTCATGCTTTTTTTGGCTCCAAATTGCATTCAAGCATATTTTCCTAAAATTACCGATAATTATCAAAGCACTTGTTATATTACATATTATTATGATTATACTAAATCTAATAAATCCACCATTATACAGACATAAATAAGGCAAATGTCACGAGTCATACTGTTACTTGATTACTTTTCGCAGTAATATTATACAAGTACTTACAAATTTGCGACGTAACAAACATTACTGTTCAAAGCAATTATTCTGAAACCAGGTTTAACCAATACGGTATAAAAACCTCCCTTCTTTATAGTAGCCTCAGTGGAATCGGGTAACCATCTTAACCATTCTTTAGCTACTAGATCATAAAGCCACTGCGTTGAGATATCTAGGTTTTTGCTGATAGTATCGGGTGCAAAGCTAAAATTTCATAAATTTCCGTGAAAATGTTCACCTTCGGAATTACCTTTTTTTCGTCATTTGTATTGTAATTTAAGCTCGTTAAAATTACTATAATGAAACTTATGAATATGAAAATAATCGAAATCGGGGTTTTCCGTTAGTTATTCAAGGTTTGGAACCAATCATACTAAAACAGAAATTGAATGATAGAAGAGTTTTGGACTTCTTTTGAATCACAACGTTTCAACTGGTAAGTATTTCCAGCAGTCATCTTCACTTGACAGAAGAGTTTTGAACTGTCATTGTTTTGAATCAGAACGTTTTAACTGGTATATGTATTTCCAGTCGTCTTTACTTACCAGTTGAAACGTTGTGATTCAAAACAAGTGAAGACGACTGGAGTTACTTAATTAAAACGTTGTGATTGAAAACAAATAAAGACAATGCAAGTCCAAAACTCTTCTGTCCTTCAAGAAACATCATTGCATCCAACCTTCAAACAGAGAAAACAGAAATTCATTTCTGACTGAACAATATAGCACCTTACAAAATGACAATAGTTTACATTTCTTAAATATAACCTGACATATATGCAGGCTTATCCGTCTTATGCTCAATGCCCATATAAATTTATAATTTTTAGGTCCTTTGTTGTCTATATTCTTTTTTAGTTTTGTGTTGTGCGATGACAATGACACTAATGTAAATTTCTTAAAAACCTTTTAGCTTGACAGTTCATTCACCTTTACCTTTTACCTAGGTTACCTTTCAAGGGTAATAATAATAGAAGACGTGGAGAATCGATGCCACGGCATACTTTAAGAACTTTCACATACTGAAATACTAAAAAAAAGTTTTTCCAATGATAATGACGTTTACATTCGCCATATATTATGTGTCATGTTTTACAATACTCGATTAATTTAGCGACAATCAAGACCAAATATTCGAGTTTCTGATATATACGTACAAAAGTTTATGGTTTTTATTTATTTTATTTATTTATTTCATACACTGTTTTACAGTTTCCCCGTTACAAAACAGGTAGAAAACAGAATTTAATTAAGTAAAAATTAAAATAAATTAGTTAACAATTAACATAAAGATTAGCAATATTTAAATTTATGAAACTAACAATACGGTAGTAATAATAGGTACCCTACAACAAGAAATAATAATTAAAAAAAGAAGTAATTAATTACATACGTAGTATAAGTACTAGTGATAAAAATGTCTTTTGACAGCGCTTAAGCTACAACTAAAGACATCATAGGCATGGTCATTGTCATTGTAACATGTACACATCCTATTGATGGGAGAATATTTGAAGACATTGGTTCGTGAAGGTGGTAAGTAGAAGGTATATAAGTTACTGGCATTTAGAGAAGGAATTCTAAAGTTCAGTTTGTGCAGCAGCTCTTCACAAATAATATTGTTATTGAGCAGTTTATGTAAAAATAACTGCGTAGAACATGTGCGTCTATCATGTAATCTAACAAACGAGAATCTTTGCAGCAGCTGGTCATGAGGAAAACCTCTGTCGGGATAAACTCCATCAGATCTATACCACAAAGCTTTCAAAAAAACGTCTCTGAACGCTCTTAATATTGTCAATATGGACTTTATAAAACGGAGACCAAATAATTGAAGAGTATTCCAGTTTAGATACAACAAGAGAACGATACAAAGTTACTAACGGATCAAGTGACCTAAAATCTTTAGTAGTTCTAAGGATGAAATCAAGTATTTTATAGGCGGTGGATACGACGTGATCAATATGAGGAAGAAAGGATAGTTCTCTATCGAAAATAACTCCTAGATCCTTAAACACAGTAGGTCTATCCAGAATCTTACCATTTATGTTATAATTGAAATCAAAAGTGGTGTTTTTGTTTGTATATGTCATAACATTACATTTAGCAATATTTAAATTCAATCTGTTTTTAGTGCACCAATCATACAACAAATCCAGATTACGCTGTAGCTTTAAACAGTCCATTAAACTTGATATTAAACAGAAAATTTTTAGATCATCTGCGTATAGCAGACAACAAACAGTAAGGCTATTGACAATATCGTTTATAAATAATGTAAAAAGAAGAGGACCAAGGATGGATTCTTGGGGAACTCCAGATGTTGCGAAATATTCGATAGATTTGACCCCGCCATAAGCTACAAACTGCCTCCTATTTTTTAAATATGAGTCGAAAAATGACAGTAAATTATTAGAAAACCCAAAGGTTTGTAGTTTGCTTAATAATATGGAGTGATCTAGCTGATCGAAAGCCTTGGAAAAGTCAGTATAAACAACATCTGTCTGCATGCGTTGATCAATGCCTTCAGCCAAGTATTGAGTAATACACATTAGATTCGTTGTTGTTGAACGACCTTTTACAAATCCATGTTGTTCAGGAGCAATAGCGTTTTTAACTTTTTAAAAAAAATTATTATGTAATAACACTTCAAAGATTTTAGAAAAATTCGATATTATTGATATAAGTCGATAATTTGAGATGTCCAATTTATCACCTTTTTTGTAGACAGGGCATACCTTTGAAGATTTCCATATGCTTGGCATTTGACAGAAACTGAGACATTTATTGAAGATTAAAGACAAAGGACGTGCAAAAACACCCGCACAATCCCTAACAATAAACGCAAGAATATTATCAGGTCCGGTGGTTAACTTAGGTTTGATCCGCCTGATTGCATTGAAAACCTCAATCTCGTCAAAACTGACAATATCAACATCTAAATCCGATATTAGAGGTTCCGGGGTTGTACTCGAATTAGAGGGTGCAAGATACGAACGGTTAAAGAAATCAGCAAAAGCGTTGACTGTGTCTTCAGAATTGGAAAACGTTGCATCCTAGTATATTAAATATTTGAATTTGATTGACAATCATACTTACAAATCTGCAGGATGCGATTCATGGTTGCCCAAAATCGGATATAACGGTTTTTCTGGAAAAGTTGTAGCAAACCGATTCAGAATATCTGTTATGCTCTCGCTGTTATTTTTGACGCTTGTTGCCCAATGTCTGTGATTGACAATATCACCGGTAAAATACATCCAATCTATAGTTTGTCTCTGAAAATATAATATTATATCAAACTATACCACAATAATGTCACAAAAGCATAAATGTGATAGAATCGGTGGTGGAGGAGTCTTTAAAATTGAAAATGAGAAAAAACCCGGGTAATTTGGCTAAAAAGCGCCGTATATCACGCGCGTGTTGAAAAAAAATACTTCAACACTATTTAATTTAAACATATGGTGTCAATTTGACAGACAACCCCTATTTATTAAAAAGAATAAATTTTAGAAAGCAGTAATTGTAAAATGTTTAACTTATTTATCATGTATTTGTCGAGTGATTCAGAATTAGAGTGTGAAAATACGCCATCTGAAATTATAAAAAATGTTAATAATATACTAGAAAATCTATTACCAGAAAAAACAAGTCGCACTGAAGAGAGTCTCATATATTAAACAACAAATCTTTATCGATAGCGATAGCGTAGAGAATAGAGCTCTAGCCTACTGATTGCAAAGCCACAGGTTCAAATCCCATCAGGAATATTTAACTTTTTTTTTAATAAAAACAAATAATTTCTAGAATTATTTTGAATTGAAATCTTCCATTGGGTGAATTTTTTAAATTTATGTTCTATGCATCTTTTCTTGATTAAATTTAAAATTTTTTATTCTGGTTAATCTAGAAGTCAATCCAGGATTAGTTCTTCCATATAAAATATGAAAAAATGAGAAAGTTAAACTACAAATAAAGCTTACTGACAAACTATGAATCCAGATATTAAGTTGAACATAATCCTAAGTATGCTAATTTCAACACTAGTGTTGATATTTTTTTTTCAACACTAGTGTTTAAATATTTTTTTAACAAAACAAGGACTTTTTTATTCTTTGTGGTCGTAGGAAAAATAGTGTACATTACACGTGTGAAAGGCTGACGCCTCGTGCTAAATATATCCTCGTTTGAAAAGTATCACTTTTATCACTTGTTATGTAATATACTATTGCGTACGTGCTTTCTCGTTTACCGATTTGTGGATAATTTTATTAAGAAAATATCGCCGGGAAAAAAATTGTATATGAAAAATTTAGGATGTCGGTCGCCAGTGCGCACCTATTCTTAGGTTGAAAAAAGCTGCTCTAGAATTACTTACATGCCATCCTCCAAGTCTGAAAAATAGATTTCCAATAGCATTCGACGGAGTATCACATACTTCGTAGCTTCCCCAGTAACCAGCTGGTTTTCCACTGTCAGAAGCATCACCGGTTTCGCAACAAAGGGGTTCCTTGCAATCGGCGTTACTATTCCATTTGTACAAAGAGTCATAATGTATATCTGTGACGTGGAGGATATGGGCAACTGTAGTAACATTCTGAAATCACAGTAATAATATTAAGATACAGAGAATATAACAAACCCGACATGCTGGTCGCCGCGCTACTCCATTCTCTTGAGTGATGCAAAATAATAAATATGGAGCAAAATTTTAAGCTGAAATTCATGAGTGCAGTTAAAAATAACCTAGTGCTTTATAATGGGCTCTTTTACTAAAATTTTTATATTATAATACCATGACAAAGTCTGAAAAGTAATCCAATAGAAATAATTGTCCGAAACAAACTTATGCGGAAAAATAAAAAAATCATCATACTATTTTCAAAATGTTATCGATATTTTGTCTTAAAAGAAGTTATTAAATTTCTAGCAACAAAATATATTATTTAACTAGCATAAAAGGTTTCGCATCAGTGGCGGCTCGCGGTCTTAAAAAATGGTGAAGAGCTAGGTATAGTGCGGGTACTTAAACAAACATTGACTAATTTATATTTTAATTACGTACTTACATAGCAAGTTTTTGTAAATCAGAATCAGATCGATTCTTCGTTTGACGTCTAGCGTTTTCTTTTAAAACATCGGCAATAGTATTTTGATTTTGTTCAACATTTTTTAACATTAACTGACATTTTAAGTGTTCTCCAGAATCCCCGTGTTTATGCAACGATCTAGTAATATTTAAAAAATATGTAAATCCGTCCCTATTCCAAACGCAATATTTATTCGAAAAGAGTAAACACGACCAACAAAACAATTTTTGTAAGGCGACACTACTACATAGCCAATTATATTCTGAAAACCAGGAACTCTTAAAATTAATCTTATAGGATCTGCCACTTTTTTTTAATACTTTTTTAAAATCTATGTTTTAGATTCCAGTAGGTCGCCCGTGTAACAAAACGTTTCTCTTATCCTCATCTGTCCAACGACTGAATGGAGTTTCCAACAAATTACAAACTATGTCATTAATTGGATTCATTTTTAAAACACACAAAAACAATTGAGCCACACTATTGAATTAGGTAACTAAAAAACAAAAACAAAATTTTTTAATCCCACAGTAAATAACAGTAAAAACGATATCTATAACCGTAAGTTACGCGAAGCCTCAAAAATAAATACTCGAACGTCCCGGACCTATGATAAAACAATGGTATACGACTGATCTATTTTCAAATTGCACTTCTTTAAAATGCAAATTTATTCATGATGCCGCGTGACGTCTTGCGTTTCGGACGCCAGTGAAGTCACGTAACCATAGCGACGAGAAAACAAAACCGCTTGACTGGATGGCTCTGCTTGCCTTCCAATGCTGTTGAGTAGAGAACACGGCTGTCGACTGGGGCGTGCCAAAATGCACGAAAGTGTATAATAATTATTGTCCATCGGAGTTAACCGTGGCCCTATTATGCATAGCTATATTCGGATTAAATTAATATTATTAATTCGAACATAATTATTTTTAAGGGCTAAAATGGTAACTATATTGGTACATTAATATTTAATAATGTGGAAAACATTTCCTCCTGGTTTTATTTTTTTTTTTTACTTTACCTGACGAGCCGCCACTGTTTCACATGTGGCAACACCGAAATTAAGACCAAGCTAATGCAATGGGAGTTGAAAAAAGTTAAGGAATTTAAAAAATCCTTAAAAACTTATATTATCCGCGTTTTTTTGGGCCACTCCGTATACTCCAATATAATTTTAAAATGTTGACCTCAAAAATATCTTCCACATTTGTATTTCAAATTTTTATCTAATTCTTAAGATAAAGGAGAAAATGAACTTTACTCTATCGTTGACTCGCCCTGTACACTACTTATAATTTGAATTATTCTAAAATATACATACCTCGTCGGAAACTTTCTCTTCAGCTTTTGATGATGGTAATGGAGGTAAAGGAATACTCCAAGCCTCTGCATTGGGATCTTCACATTTATATGTTTGGAAATGTATAGAGCAAACTCTAGCTGGAGTTAAATCAGCTTTATTGTCGATTATATAAAGTGCTGTATCCTAAAAAAATTATTATTATTCTAGCGCATTCGTCATCGCAACGCATTTTTGCTGTATATCACAACAATTCGACAAGATCTCAAATGCAAAGTCTGGTAAAGAAACTTACTAATTTAATGTCTATCATTCCCATACATGCTACAGATCCATACTCAGTATAGTTAAGACAGAGATCAGTCAGGTAGTCATACATATCAGCTCTGCTAGCATTACTTTTTCTTAGAGAAATAACGTTGCCAATAACTTCTTCACATTCCGTACATAGTGCATCAACTTTTTTCCATTTTATGTTGTCGATATCGTTAGACTCTGAAGAATATTATCATTATTTTGAAGAAGTAGTCCATACTTGAAGTAAAGTTGCAAGTTAAATGGGGAGAAATGATACTCTAAGTCAACCTTCACTAGGATATATTGTCATATATAGACGTATGGCATATCCTTTTTTCTTAAATTCACTTTTTTCTTATTATTTAGAGTTAATATTAAATACACCTACTGACCCAATTATTTGTTATTAAAACAAGCAAACTACAAGGATGCTATCTTAGCATATTGCCGAGCTTGCATTTTGTTACCAATCAATAACTGGGTTAGTTTATTGATACTGATTGGTATAAATAGCAGGCCGGTACTATGTAAAAGACACCATTCGGGGTCGGGATCATTCGGGTCTCGACCAGTTTGGTCAACACCATTCAAGCCGATCATTTGGTTAGAAACCACTCGGTCGACACCCTTTTGGGCAGATACGACTCGGTTCAGAGAAGTAATATTGGGTCAGTAGCAGCGCAGAGTCCGGTTCCAATCATCAGCCCTTTGCCCTAGAGAGCTCGTCCCTAGTTAATAATGTTGTAAGTAAAACCTAATTTTGTGTAACCGTTATATAATAAAGTAGGTGTTATGGAGACTTGTCGCCTTTAATTCTTCCCCACGTGACAATATTTCAAGGAAATATATTTTTTCTACGACCGTGCATTTTAACCCATTTTCCTGCACGCACTTTAGTTTTGAAAGTGTCACTTTCCCGCACTAGCGCGGGAAAGTATTTTTTTTTTTTTTTTTACGGTTCGCCGACTACGTAGGCCATCTTGAACCGGTCATCGACCACAAATGTGATCTACCGACTGGGGAGTGTGAAACGGCACCTTCATCCTACGAGATATCCGATCTCATCCGGCCTGTCCGGCGCGGCGTGAATAGGATGGCTAGGTGTCGATTCATTTTACACTCTTTCCTGAGGCAAGAGCACGCCGTGTTCCCAAGCGGTCACCCGCCCAAGTACTAACCGCGCTCGACACCGCTTAACTTCGGTGATCTGCGGGAATCGGTGCTTAATATGTCGACAGGCCCTTGCCGCGCGGGAAAGTAAAATAATGCAAATTTTGACCTTATTAGATAGTTTTTTACTTTTTTTTTACATCGTCATCTTTATGCGACCTGCAACCAATGCCATCCTCATCGACGTCATCTACTTACCAGTTAACACCAAATAACTTCACTGGACCGGCAATTTTAAGTAATTTACAGAATGCCACAAATTGTGTTTTTAATATTAATATTTATAATAATTAGTAGTTTTTAGTTAAAGTTTTGTATATGTATGTTGAAATAAAATAATTTTTAAAAAATGGGTTGGTATACTTTTTTGTATATACGGTCGTAGAAAAAATAATGTTCCTAACTCATGCGTAAAGTGTCTTTCCCGCCCTTGACCGCTTGCCCGAACTCCGCTCCGCGTCGTTCGGGTCAACTGCAGTCGCGTGCGGGAAAGTATCACTTTCCGCACTTGTTAGGAAAATAACTATATTTCACTCTACATGTTTCGAACGTATAAACGTTCATCTTCAGGAGAAGTATAATTTATATTGAAAAAGGTATTGGGAAATTGTCAGTGACACCCTCATAGAGCTTTTGAGGAAATTAATTGAATAAAGAAAAGTGTTGAAGAACTTCCATAGAAGTAGGATAGAAAAACATACCACCAAGTTATATAGATAAAGTTGGGATAACGGTTGATAATTTTCAAAAATTCAAAGTGACGAGGTGAAAAATGTTAGGTGGAAATGATACTGAAAAATGAAAACGACTTTAGTGGCGAAGCATATCAGTGAAGAAAAATTCTTGTTAAACGATGTAAGGACAAAAATTACATGTGGTGTACCTTATGTATATACACATTATACATGACGTTGTGAAAGAATACTGTTCACAGTAGTTATATGAATTGTATTCGGAGGGTATGATATGAAAAAACCAGTTGTGAAGGTTAAAAAACATTTTTTATAAAAAACGTGAAAGTTTTACAAAAAAATGCATTGTGAAAAATTTGAAGATAGTAAATAAAGTATTGAGTAGAAAGGTACGTTCCTCGAGGATTTATTCAGTTAAGAGTAGGTAGGGTGAAGTAAGGTAATTTCGTGGCATAGGTAAGTTCGTGATAGAATTATAAATATTTGGCAGCAAGTTGCCTATTGCTTTAGATGGATGATTTCTTGGCTATTAGAAGGCATTTGATCCTACTAGATGGCACTACCTGTTGCGTTGCGATATCACGAACATACTGGACATAAGAAAACTTTGTTTCCATGTGGTGCTTATTTCGTCGTGGTATTTCGCGGGTTTTGTAATTAAAAAGTAATTTGTTGTGTTAATAGGATTAACCCAAAGGTAGGCTTTTGAAATTTATATTAATTATAGTATTTGAGATGGGGAAGCTTCTTGTCAAATGCGATTAACAAATTCTGGCTTAGTTTTACCGTAATTGCTTAGTCCGTGGAACTAATTTTTTATGATTTCTGACACGTGTTCAAGATATAAAAATTCAAGGGTTGTTTAATATTAAATATCTTTTTTCGTATGCATCTCGTATTTATGCATTTCGTATGCATCTCGTATTTATGCATTTCGTATGCATCTCGTATTTATGCATTTCGTATGCATCCTGTATTCTATGGTTATGTTAAATTTATGTTTGAACACAAACCTAACCAAGACGTTATTGAGCATATCACAAACTTACCTAGTATCAGGAAGTTACCTATTGTTATTTTTATTTGCAGCTTTTATATCACCTAAAATGTCAATCATCGGATGAAGACAAGGTTTTTATGTGTGATCGATGCACCGGTAGTAGCAGCGATGATTCAGACTAATAATTTGTAACTTGTAACCGATAATAAAAATAATTTTTAGCATTAAAGGTTGTCTCACGAATATACCTACCCTATATCACGAAATTAGATATCCTATCACGAAATTAACTCTCCTCGACTAGGGCTACTTTGAAAGTTTTTTTTCGTGTTGTTGTTGAGTTTTATATAAAAAAAATACCAAAATCTAAAGGCATACTGTTAGGTCTTAGGTCTCCGACAATTATAGCAACAAAGCATGTCATTTACTTTACTTTCTGACGAAAAAACTATAATTATCACGAACATACCTTACTTCACCCTATAAGCAAATTTTATTAAAACTGTTTTCATAAGCATTTCAGTTGAAAACCGGGCTATGCTGTAAAGACTTTGCTTAAAGCAAATCAGATACCGGGAAATTAATTAATTTTGTTTACCAGCAATTTATATATTAGCCAAGTAAAAATGAATGCCAGTTATAAGATAAGTGGGCATAATATAACTTAAGTACTGATGTGTCAATAATCGAGGGACGCCAATTATTAAAATAAGTACATACGTCACCTAAAGCATAGATTACGGGTAACAGACAATAAGCAAGTTCGGTTTTTTTTATCGCAGATAAGACGAGACCGATGAATTTTTTAGATAATGTGACCACGGAGGATTCAGACGACTTCGTACTTACCGTACAATCTTGATGGTTTCTATTTTATTTTCTAACGTAAGAATTTTGTAAAATTGTATTTAAACGTGTTTGAACAAAAAAATTTGGTCGGATTCATATGATATTTGTAAAGCGCGATAAAAAATAATCTTGTCGAATTTCACGAAAGGTAAGGATTATCTTCATTCCTGAAACAACGCCAACGGTTAGATTTTAAATATTCCAGCCTTTCGTAAATTTCATTTTTAAAATCTGTCGAAATTCTTCAACGAAAAATATGTAGATTTGCTCGTCGATATGATAAACGAACGACATTCAGATTTATTTTTGTCCTTTGAAACATTAAACGAACAGGGGCGCGGAGTAATCTGATAAATCTGATGGTAAAACAGAACTCGCTTTACCTACATATTTTACCTATATAAACTTTATCACAATCAAATTTTATTTTATAAACTAAATTTTTAGAAGCCTGATCTATATTAAATAAGAATTTTTTTCAGTTAAAAATTACATAAGAGTATTATTAGTTTTAAAAATGGTTCGTATTCAGGGGCGGTTCTACGGAGGGGCCTGGGGGGCCCAGGACCCCCCAACATTTCTGAAAAAACCTATAAAATTCATGCCACTAATAAAAAAAAAATTCCGGGTGCTTTATTATTTACATAATTTAATACAATTTGAGCATAATCCTAAAAAAATTTGGGCTGTGGCGTTATTTGTTTGCGAAGGCTACCAAAAATTGTGGCTGCGCCCAGTGGCGTATATAAGGGGGGGGGGGGGGGGAGAAGCTGCCGGGCTGCATTTTCATCTCACGCTTCTAAAAGTCCCCTTTTATATAGAGATTAAGGTTTCACACGCATATCGTTTTAGTTATTGATTTTTGATGCAATTTTAAAGGAAAACGAGTAAAAAGCATAATATTTTATAGAATTTTTCTATTATATACGTTTTCCCTTTTTTAGAGCTATTTTAAATCAACAAAATTATATTCCAATGCAATAAAATATTTTTACAACAAAAACAATTAGGTATTTATTTCCTAAGAGAAAAATTAATGTAAACATTTCAATTGAAACATTTTTTATGGAAGAAGTGTGATAATTTATAATAAAAAAAATAGTGCGGGATGAAATAAGAATGCTTTATTAGGAATATAAATATACGGCACTTAAGAAGGAGTATTTCAACACCGAAGCATTTTCACCAAAAACTGCTCTTAGATCTACGCTCCTAAAATACATGATTTCTGAAAAAATCATCAATTTTGGCGTGATGAACGATATTTACTTTTTTTTTAATCATGAAAAACCGAGCCCGTTAAACGCTGGTTAGAGTCATACATACGTCTTATGTTAAAATTTTTGATTGACACCAATATTCATATTTTTCACAATTATAAAAAATGTTTTTTTTTAAATAAAGAGCCAGCTAGGTATATCAAAAAAAAAACATTAAAAAAAAATGTAATCCAACCATGCAAACGGGGAGAGGTAGTAATTTAATTTTCGATATTTGATAGTAGTTAAGTAAATTTTAAACTAACTTTGGGCGTGGCCCCGAAAATTTTTCGCCTGCGGCGCTTTTCCGCCTTCTTCGCTAGGTAAAAAAATGTCCTACTTACGCCCACCCAGCCCCCCCCCCCGAGCATATTTTCTGGCTACGCCAATGTGGTGCCCCCCCAATATTTTGGGTCTAGAACCGCCCCTGTTCGTATTACCTATTTTTCTGATTTTATCTGAAATACTTGGCATATAAGTATTATCAGTATTAAAATTACCAAAATATCTGTTTATATAATGATTAGGATAACTATTTTCATTTAAAACCTTTCTAATAATTAATTTGTCTTTTGCCCTATCGTATAAAAGCTATTCAGTTAAGGAAAAAGTTACAATGACTAAATGGTACTACGGCGGAAGTAGTTATCAAGTCGTATCCGACTTGTTCTCAGTAGATTTTCCCAATCGACCCATTTCAGGTAGATCAACAAGTAAAATGATTACAAAATTTGAATCCAAAGATACCTTTCGTAAGTGAATGCCCATTCACAACTGTAAATAATAGGGCTCAAGAGAGGGATAATGATAGTGACCTAAATTTACTGCTTCATGTCGAAGAAAACAAAGGTATAGTTAGTAAGTACTAGGACATCAGGAAAAACCGTAGTCAAACATAAAATAAATAAATAAATAAAATCTTTATTCAAAAGTTTCAATATTTAAGTTTAATATAAAATATAAAAATAAAAAATGGACTGTATGGACTTCTGAAATGGCGAAGTTCATCCTTTACTATTGTAGAGGTTGGTTTTACACTTAACCATCTACTTAACCTGTCCTGTACTAATACTAAAGAAGAAAAGATGAAAACGTGCACCGATGCACCCAAATAAGATACCACTCACTAATAATAAAAATTTTATAAACAATGCTCTTTATCGGAGTACATCAGTGCAAAAACAAACAAAAAATAATAATAAGTCAACTTAACGAACATACATATCTGTTAAGTAACCAAAAAAAAAAAAAACTGTAGTTTCTAAAGAGAAAAATCCACCAAATAAAAAAAAATCTTCAATCAAAAATAAAAATTGATTTTTTGATATTGAAATTTCTATTAATGATTTAAAATCAATCAAAAGGTGTAAAAATAATTTTAGATTTCTCCCAGCAAAAATTTCTTCATAACATATTGAAAATGTTTTCCCGCATATACTTTAAATCTTGCCGGTACTAAATTGTAAACCGCAGATACATTATAAGAAAAGCTCCTCCGAAATAAAGTAGTTTTATGAAGTGGTGGTGTTATCGTGCCCTTGTGTCTTATGTTTATAGCATGTGCATCAGCTCTAAGTATAATTTTTCTGTACAGGTTAGAAGGTATTTTTGATGTAATTAATCTATGATAAAAAGTAGTACAGTGCAACCGCCGTCTATCCCTCATGTTCAACCAACTCAACATCCTCAGCCTATGACTAACCGGATTTCTTCTACGTATACCACAAATAAAGCGTACGCAATAATTCTGAATTTTTTGAATTCGCTGAGCGTCGACCGCGGTCAAA
Source organism: Polydrusus cervinus (assembly GCA_935413205.1). NCBI lineage: Eukaryota > Metazoa > Arthropoda > Insecta > Coleoptera > Curculionidae > Polydrusus > Polydrusus cervinus. Next base: position 26,987,267 of record OW284513.1, read on the forward strand.
CACGAACCATAGACTACGTCACAGTAATTAAAAGTTGACAAAACTAGTGAATCACACAATAACCGCTTAACCGAAGCATCCAGCACGCCTCTGGAGTCCTATAATAGCCTTAGTTTAAAAATAATAGTTATGTTTTTAATAAACTCCCAAATAATATTAAATCAGAACCATCTTTTCGTACTTTTAAAAAGTCTCTTAGGTGCTATCTTCTTGAACACTCATTCTACACTATTAATGAATATCTTGGTGGTTAATATTTGTACTTCTACATTGGGGTGTCCACCAATAATATTTTAATTTTTGTCTCGTGTAAGTTTGTTTATAGATTTTGTTACTGTACTCTTGTGCTACTGAATGTTTTTAAATTTGATAACCAATTTTTATACTAACTATATAGATTTATATTTAAGACATAGTTAATGCTTGTAAGAGTCTTCTTAACAATAAAGGATACATAAATAAATAAATAGACTTCTTCATGCACTCAGACACGTGCCGGCTAAATCTCAATTCCTGATCAAACCAAAGACCTAGGTTCTTTGTTCTTTGGAAAATTCAAGTCACTTTATTTATAATAATCGAGATATTGTTATTCAAGTACTCTCGATCTTTACGGCTACAGAAAAGCATGGTTTTACTCTTGTTTGTATTGAGTAGTATAGAGTGATTCTGAGAGGCATTAAATAAGGAGCTCAAATCGCTATTTATTAAATGACAAGCCCGTCCTACTTCCGACGGGTAAAAGGAGTAGGAAAGTTGTGTATCGTCAGCGTACATTTGTTTAGAACGTAACTTATAAATTTATAGAAAAATGCCGTATAAATAGAAAACAGTACAGGCCCGAGAATGGAACCTTGCGGAACACCACATAATAAAAACTTTAAATCAGAATTTTTTCAACTTATTTAGAGACTTCCATACAGAATTTTTATTCTGATTAATATTATATCTTAAGTAAGCTTTCTTTTCACGTTCAATGGATTTATTGACAAAATTGCGCATGGTCTTATAATCTTCAAAAAGACGAGGATTCTTATTTTTTTTTAATTTAAAAAATATTTTGTCACGCTCTCTAATCATAATTTTAATTGTATCAGTTATCCAAGGTTTATGTTGCTTTTTTATAACAACTGTTTCACACCACAGTACTGCATTACGAGTTTTCTAGAAGCACAAATATAATTCCTACAAATACGAGAATCACTAAGAATTGCGGGAAGATGATAAAGAAGGAAGATCAAAGTTTTGTTTGGGAATAATGGAACATAATGATAGATACTTTTTAAGAAATATCTGTTTTTCCAATAAGACTTGCTTTACGTTAAACCATGAACCAAATATTCAAAACTTCAGGTATTTAAGTCAAGAAAACGACAATCGTTTTATCTCTACACGAACGCAATATCAAAATTAATGTTTGGACGGGGATTTTTGGATACCACATAATTGGGCCTTTCTTTTATCATCTTTAACATCTGCAAGTTTTCCGGTTCTATTGCAAAATTAAAGTGGATCTGCATAGGAAGCTGTCGCTGGTGTAATTCCGGAGGTCTGGATTCAGATGGACGGCTGTCCAGTCCACAATTCGATCGTAATAAATCACCATCTTGACGCTTTGAAACTAAATATGATTGGATTGTGATAAACTGGCCGGCCAGATCTTTCTCCAAACGTCTTTTTCCTATGGGTACACATAACAGATAAAATCTATAAAGATGTTCGGCACGAAAATCTAGAACAACTAAAAAACTCAATTTCAGCAGTTTGTGATAGAGTTTCACCATACAAACTGGCCAATGTAAGAAGGGAGTTTTTTTTAATCTTTTAGGATATTAAAACCTTTACGTTCTTAAAATTTTTCTTAACCTTTCAACATTAATTTTCCATATTATATTTGTATCCTCTGAGAACAATCCATGTCACTTTCAGAACATCATAGATCATATATATATGATCTATAATGTTCTGAAAGTGACATGGATTGTTCTCATAGTTCATGGTTTTTCACATACCTACTATCGTTAACAGACGTCGTGATACACGTAAAACACGACAACTGATAAAAAAAAATTAGTACATTTGTCCTACCAACACATAAAATTTTCATTTTACACCATTTTACAAAAAACTTTTTCAATAATATACTTCACCACTGAAGTTGCTGTTCAGTTTCAATATCATTCTTACCTAACGTTTCTCATTTCGTCATTTTAAAATACCCTTTATCAACCATTCTCCCATCTTTATCTATAGAACTTGGTAGTATGCTTTTCTCCCCTACTTCTATGGAAGTTCTTCATCACTGTTCTTTAATAAATTAACTTCCTCAAAAGCTCTATGAGGGTGTCACTCACAATTTCCTGATATTTATTCCAACATAAGCTATACTTATCCTGAAGATGAACTTCGATGAAGTTCGAAACATGTAGAGTACAATAATTTTGTTTAAATATTGTATCAAATTTATCATTAGTTTTTTGATTTATTGTGTAGTGTAAAATAAAAAACTATTTACTGTCTGTTAATATTTTTTTACTAGAAGTTTATTACAGGTATTGAATATGTAATTTCATTTAAAAACTGCCATTCACATAAAATGACTTCGACAAATTTTTGATTATTTATTTCCTAGTTTATCATTTTAAAAATATATATTTTTAAATAACTCTTAAATTACTAGGAAAATACACTTTAAATTGGACAAGGACATTTTTTGTCTTATTGTATTCTATAAAAAGGTTAAGTAATTTTTTGGGCTAAAATAAATACAGGAGCGAATATTTCACCATCTCGAAATTTACATGGAAAATGCCATGTGTCCTGTGTGTAAATTAGACCAAACAGATTTCGTTCTCTTGGTCCGAATCCTGTTCATGTTTATTTTGACTCTACAGATGTTGGAGAATGTGAAAAAACTATTTTTTATTAAAAAAATAATTCTCATTATTTAGTACAATGAATTTAAGTATTTTTTTTTTTTTGTAGGGTTTTCATTGGCTTTTTCATTTCCTCAATTATTTTTCTGCATGTAAATAACTTTACAATACCCTCATAAATTCCATCTTCTTATTGGTAAAAAAAATTCAATAATTGGTTTAGTTTTTTGTAATTTGTTTCAAGAAACCCCCCTATTAACTTATTTAAATTTTAGCGCGTTCGAATCCACTTAAACTGTTATTGTTATTATTCAAAATGACCTTGTTTCGATGTTTGACCTGTTATGCAAAATAGGTTTAAGATTTTTGTGATTTTGATTATAGTTTTTTAATAATTATTATATTCCGACGTGTCATAATGACATTATTATGGATTTCATTTTCAGTGTCAAAATGACATACTTTATAGGACCGAGTACTATAATGATTTTATTATAGGACTGAGTACTATAATGAAAAATAGACGCAAAAATGAAAAAATGTATTTAAAACAAAATAAAACAAAATTTAATGATTAAAATTAAAAGTAACATTATTACAATTCGTTAAATTGATGTTGGGCATAGGAGTTGAAATTGTTGCATTGTTGTGATTTTTAATTTCTATGGTTTCTGTTTCTTCTGAGGGAACGATAGTCGATGAAACTCTCGATAATGATTTCTTCCCGAGAATGGCTGATGAAATTCATTTATTGTTTTCGCAAGAGTTCTCTATATATCCTTCAGCAACTGTGTCACTTTTCCAGTCACCATGGCGTTTAATAGTGTGAAGATCGACTCCTGAATCAGCCAGCAGTGAAGCTGAAGACCTCCGGAAACAGTGACCTGTGTATTCGGTGGAATGGGGTAACTTTAAAAAAGCAGCGATCGTTTTGCACATATTTCCGAAAGTATGTATACCCACTGGTTGCTTTGTACATTTGTTGTTTCTAAATGATAGAAAAAAACGAGAAACTTCGGCATCGGGAGGTTTCATTGCTACATAGGTCCGAACATGCTGTACCATATTTATTCCTTCGACATCGCCAGGCGTTACGTAAAATTCTCGGGGAACGTTGGTTTTTGTCTAGGTATGAAAATTCAAAAAACAACCCCCTCATCGTGTACATCTTCTATTCTTAAGTTTTTTAACTCAACTCTTCGACATGCTCCACTTATACCTAATATCATTGACACTTTTAATAGCAAGTATGTTTTGATGTCTGTCCCTTTTAAAAACCTTGAAATATTTTCTTTAGTCAAAATCTTGGATTTTTTGGGTGTGTAAGAATCAGATTTTCGTTTTAAAAAAGCTATCAATTGATTGAACTTACTTATGTCGATGTTTTTCTTAAGTAATAGTGTACCTACTCCTTAACATAGAGTAATAACTCCATAAACTCGAAGACATTTTCTTCATTGATTCTTCTTTGAAATATGCCGAAAGTACCTTTTCGTGTACGATATTGACAACCTTTGTCTGGGAACACCAAGTTTTGTAATTGGCATAAGTTTTTTCATATATGCCTTTAGACTTTTCGGGTAACAATCCAACAACTGCTTTATTGGCCAATTCTTCGATTTCTGATGGCAAACTATCCATATTATATTATATAAACGTTAAAATTAAAAATTCAACTCTGACAATGACAATACAAACAATAATTTCTATAGTTACCTGGTTTTATTAAAATCAAGCTATTAGTTTACTGACGAAAACTTAAAATTCATTAAAAAAACACAAAAATCGTCGGAATATAAATTATTGTATGAAATTCGGATTATAATAACGATTATTATGGTACACGCCGTGTTATTAGACCAATAATATTCACGGCTAGTACCATAATGATCGTTATTATGATCCTTATAACATAAATATCTATTATGATACATGAACACATTGACCATTGTACTATAACAAGAGACAGGCCACCTAATAAACTAAAAATTATTTTGATAGACATACATAATATGGGCGTTTGAAACTCGAGGCACTTTTTTAATTATGCCATAATTTAATAGACGCAGTACAGAAACATGCATGATGTACTTACCAACTTCAATACCATAACAAATTTGTGAAAAACATGATAACACAACCAGCAGGACAAAGTTTGACCTCATCTTACCAAACGCCAGTTATAAAATCAAACCGGCAAAATAAACTGGTACAGTGAAAAGAGTGCGTATACTAATTAATATAAAAAAAATGATTACCATTTTATTATTTATTGGAAAGTGGATGTTTCAAAGATAAGATATTTTGTATAATATGTTATAAATATACTGGCCAACAAAGTTTTTTTTTTTTTAAAACTGAAGAGGTATAGCTTCTAATGTAATTGATAATGAGTTTTTTTCTACTCCCACATGGAAATTTTCTGTTTTCTTTACACTAAAGTGATTGGAAAAGCTGGCTATTCCGGTTAACTGAACGGAAATTATTTTATATCAAGGATAGGATATGAAACTGACCATTCAGAGTGGTTAATTACAAAGAAACCAAATTTATATGTTGTAAATTTTACTAGTCATTTACTTACACTTAACAGAAGTGAGGTTAACAATATATTTCAAAAATATGCAAATCTGTCAGATGAAATTTGTTCTTTGTGCACGAAATGGTGCAAAAATTTAAGGTGCAATACCAAGATTAATATAAAAATATTTTTCTACCAAATTATTGTTATTTTCTGGCCGAACTAAAGATTAGTCCACAGATGCACTTTCTTATTTCCAAAATCTCCAGTTTTCCATCCATTTCTAGACAATTACTACACGATTTAATGCATAAAGTATACAGTGGCGGCTCGCGGTCTTAAAAAATGGTGAAGAGCTAGGTATACTGCGGGTACTTAAACCAACATTGACTAATTTATATTTTAATTGCGTACTTACATAGCTAGTTTTTGTAAATCAGATCGATTCTTCTGTTGAGGTCTAGCGTTCTTTTTAAAGCATCGGCAAAAGTATTTTGATTTTGTTCAAAATTTCTTACCATTAACTGACATTTTAAGTGTTTTCCAGAATCCCCGTGTTTACGCAACGATCGAGTAATATTTAAAATATCTGTAAATCCGTCCCTATTCCAAACACAATGTTTATTCGAAAAGAGTAAACACGACCAACAAAACAATTTTTGTAAGGCGGCACTACTACATAATATAAACTATATTCTGACAACCAGGAACACTTTAAATTAATCTTATAGGATCTTTAACTTCTTTTTTAAAATCTATGTTAAAGATTCCAGTAGGTTGACCGTGCAACAAAACGTCTCTCTTATTATCACCTGTCCAACGACTGAATGGAGTTTCCAACAAATTACAAACTATGTCATTAATTGAGTTCATTTTTAAAACACACAATAAAAATTACACTAACTACACACTACTGAATTAACTGAAAAATAATAACAAAACTTTTTAATAACACAGGAAATCGCGTAAAAACGATATATACAACCGTAAGTTCCGCGAAGCCTCAAAATAAATACCGCGAACCAATGGTAAAATAATGGTGCATACGACTGACCTACTTTTAAATTGCCCTTCATCATAATGCAAATTCTTACATGCTCGCGCGTGACTAACGTCACGTAACCATAGCGACGGTAAAATCAAAGCCGCTTGACTGTATTTTTGCTCTTCACTGCTGCTTTAAGCTCACCGATGCGGTCCGCCCCTCACGAGTGTTTATAAATTAATGTCCATCGGAGTCAACCGTGGCCCTATTATGCATAACTACATTCGGATTAAATTAATATTATTAATTCGAATATAATTATTTTTTAAGAGCTAAAATGGTAGCTGTATTGGTACATTAATATTTAATATTGTCGAAAATTTTTTCTCGTAGTTTAATTTTTTTTTGGTGAAGAGCCCCTTCACCTACTTCATCTGACGAGCCGCCACGGTGTTCTTACAAAATGAACGTTTTTTACTAAACTTGGTTGGTTTTTTGAAATGAAAATATTTGTCCACCGCGATATTTTCTCATATATTTTGAACGGCGATCCAACCCCAATCAACCTTAAAACATTTATTATAGCAACAGATATAAAAAATCAACTGGTCATCTTCTTTAAATAGTGGAAAAAGAAGTTAAATAGATACATAAAACCAGATAAAACAGACGAAATTATAACATTTTTAGAATAAAATTAATTCCAACCACCAACGTATTATTTCAACTGTTGATGATGATTTTAAACCTTGGTATGTTTTTCATTTTGTTTTGCACAGAAAAAAAAGGTTTGGTCGAGTTTATTATGCAAGCAGGCAAAGGCCATGGTTTAGAAAAAGAAATTGAGATAGCACCACTTTATCCGCTTTCCGCTAACTTGTCTTTCTATTTTATTATTACGGGCACTACATTTCTACTATTGAATTTTTTTCTCACCAATGGAAAGGGGGTACCTATGTCGGTGTGAAAAAGTTATTTTTATGCAGAAAAAAAATCGAGGAAAAATAAACCAAACAAAAAAATAAAATTCATTGTATTCATTGAAATATTGAGAATAATTTTTTTATATAAAAATAAATTTCTCACATTCTCCAATATCTGTAGAGTCCAAATTTAAAAATATTTGATCTACTTTCATTTAGTAATATGAACTTTACAGTTCTGTAAATCGTTTTGTAAGGGCATCTATTACAGCACTAGTGCTGTAATGGAAAAAAACGGTTTTATTAAAATTTTGCTGTTAAATAAAACCACACTTTTTAGAAGAATGATTTATTATTAATAATTATAAAATTAATTACCAATTATTAATTAAAATATAACACTAAAGGTTTATTATAAACATTAATAATACACTTTTTACAGTTGGAAATTTGTATACCAGAAGTGAATGTGATGGAGCCATTTACTTTCGAATTTCCAATCATTAAATCCGTGTCTGACCCCATGATCTTCTTTGCTATTTGTTTCTTATTTTCTAAAGAATTCTCAACGTAGCCTTCTGCCGTAGAAGAGGATTTCCAGCCCCCATGACGCTTTAACATCTGCATATCTGCACCACCATCAACTAGAATGGTAGCTGAGGACCTCCTAAAACAATGTCCACTGTATCCTTCGGGATTATTCAATCCAAGTTTTGTTGCAATCTTTTTTGGTATACTTCCAAAAATATTAATTCCGACAGGCTGGGAGGTGCATTTTCCTTTTCCATAGAATACAAAAAACCGCCTGTGAGTTGCATTAAGAGGACGAAGTTTAGCATACTTCCGAAAAATACTTAAACAGTTGACATCTGTCACATTTCCTTCTGTTATAGCAAATTCTCGCATAATTTTGGTTTTCGAAAATGGATTTACAATTTTTATATACAAATCATTGTGTTCAATATGATCCAACATTAACTTAGCTAGTTCTTCGCGCCGAGAAGCCCCAAAAATGCCGATTATCATAACCACCTTCATAAGTAAATATGTTTCATCATTTGCAGTACTAAGAAACTTACATACGTCTTCCTTTGTGAAAACTTTGGACTTTTTAGCCTTGTAACCCTCTGAACTTCTTTTCAAAATCTGCTTATATCTTGATTTTTCTTGACTGAAATCATATTTCTCAACATTGAGTAGTGAGTCCATAGTGTAGATGTTTTCTGGGAGCGTCGCTTTACGGAAAAATAACCCAAAAGGATTTTCTCAGACACCTCCTTTATTTTGTTGGCTTTGCACCAATCTTCAAACTTCTGATACTCCAACTCATACCGTGCTTTGGATTTTGTCGGAACTAAACTTGAGATCGCTTAGTTTGCCGCTGCTTCTAACGCTTTTAATATTTTTAAATTTATTTGACAAAGTTTCGACAGTAACCATGCGAAACAGTAGCTATGCGAAAGGTAACATAAAAAACTTGATTAGTAAACTTAATAGCAGGTGCATTTTTATTTTTAAAAATGCCTTTTACCAAATATTTTTATGCATAGATGAAAGTAGATAAAATTTTGTACAATATTCTTGTTGTAAATTCATATTACTATACTCGATGTTTTATTAAACTCGGCTGACGCCTCGTTTGACAACTTTGACATCTCGTGTTGTAATATGAATCTTTACAACACTTATCGTATATAACTATTAAAAATCTATTAATAAACATGAACAGGATTCGCTTCAAGAGAACGCAATGTTTTTACTAAATATATAGATATAACTTCTCATAATTGTTCGGATCCACTTAAATATGTAAATTCAGTGGGTTATCGCTAATTGACGATAAAATAGTTGTCCGTAGAAACGTGAACAATGAATTTAAAGTACTGATATAAGTGCTATCTATAAAAATTTTTGAAATAACAATAAAATGAAAACTAAACGTCTTTCATATAATCATCACTATAAACACTTCACATTTGAAGATATTTTTGTTTCAAAAGAAATTTTTTTTTACTACCATCAATCTCTGGAATTACCTGCAGTCCCTACACTAGCATTCAGACTGATACTGTAAAAAAGGGAATGACGGTATCACTGATCGAATAAGAGCAAATTTTAGGGATTCATGGCCTGGACTGATCTAAATTCTCATTAGAATCAAGACAGTGATGAATGATTGATATCAATTAGGATCGTTGATCTGAATGATCGTGTAGACGTTCCAATTATTACATCTTTTTCCCACTTTATACAGTAACGCACTAGATTAATGACCTCAAAATCGTACAGTAATGGGTCACTTTACAGCATAGCAACCATTACAGCATAGCAAACATTACTGCATAAAAAGTCAATGTCATTTAAAACACAATTTTACAAGAAAGAAATTCGTTTATTTTAAATCTTATTACAATAAATATTAAAAGAACAATTATTTAAGTTAGCAAATGATGCAACTACTGATCTCGCCGTATTAAGTAGTTGTTGCTGAACATTGTTTTCATTCACCACAATTCCTATGGGGACTTCTTGGGGTAGTCCCAGTTGAACATTTTTGAATACCCTTTGAGGATTTTTCATTTTATTTTTATTGCTTTCTTCTACGTATCCTTCAGCTACGCTTGTGGACCGCCATCCCCCATGCCGTTGAGATCCTGAATATCAGAGCCATATGTCAGCAAGAAAAGTTGCAGATGTTCTTCTCAAACAATGACCGGTGTAGCTTGAAGCATCAGGAAGTTTTAGATATTTCGCAATTCTTTGCAGGATTTTTGTGAAAGTGTTAATGCCAACTGGCTGTACTATACATTTGCCAAGACGATAAAACAGGAAAAATCGATTATGCTTTACTGTTTTTGGTCTTAACAGTAAGTACTTGTGGTAAATTTTATACCCATTGCCGTCTGATCCTACGGTAAATACACGTTTTTTCTTTGTTTTGGTATCATGTAACGTTACTATTAGCATTGTTTCTGAATCCTCTACATCTTCAGATGTTAAACTGCATAGTTCTGAACGCCGACATGCGCCATTCAGCCCAAAAATTAATACCACTTTCATTAACAGAAACGTATCGTTTGGAGCTTCATTCAAAAACTTCGTGACGTTTTCCATTATCAAAACTTTTGATTTTTTAGGTCCATATTTGTCGTTTTGAAGTTTCAAAAAAGCGATTAACTTTTTATATTGTGAAATATCCGTACTGATAAGTATTATGCTTTTGATCATAGAGTACATAGACCATAAACTGGAAGCTTTGAGGACTTTTGTCTAAAACAAATAACAATATTAGTACCTATAACCACACTTTAACCATATAAAATAGCTTACCTTCTCGTAAAAGTATGCCAGCATCAAAACGTCAATGCCTTTAAATTTTTTGGTGTTTCTCCATTCGCAGAACATATTATATACTTTCTCGTATCTTTCCTTGAATTTTACTGGAAGCAAACTTAAAGAAGCTTCGCGGGCCGCCTTCAGGATATCTTCCAAGTCGTTTTCATTAGCCATTTCCATAATTCTTGTGAAATTCATTGTTCAAATATGATATTATTTGGATGCTGTCAATAGTCGTCAAACACAAAAAACATCTTGTTTATATTGCTGATTTACCGAAAAGTCATACTACTAAGTTTTTGTAGATTTTCTTCAGTAACTATTCTTTTTAGATTTTAATATGAAATGCAAAATAATTAATTACTTACAAAATGCGAAAAAATAGTATTAGCACCTCGTCAGAAAAGTGATTTTCCTTGACTCTCTCTTCGCTCGGATTCAAACTAACCATACTCGAAAGTAAAGTTTCACTTTTCTAAACTACGTAATGTACTATTAAAGATAAGAAAAGTTTGTCGGTAAATCTATACCTACAAATTTTTTTCTATAATCCTCATTTTTTTAAAAGTAGATTGGAAAAAGGTTTTCTTATTTTTAATAATGCAGTACACAAAGTAAGGTTGATCTACCCTTTAAGTCCCCTTAAAACTGACTGAAGTAGTATCAAGAAGAAGCTTAATTAGTACACTTGATTCGTTTTAACATCATTGATTTTTACTAAACTTCATTAGTAATTAGATTTCCTGCTTCCAGTAAGCTCATTTTACCCTCGGTTTAAAATTTTACAGTGAAAGGGATGCTCTTTATTTTAATCGAGTTTCTAAGAGAGCCGGAATATATATCTCAATTAGAAAGAATACAAGCCAAAGGCAAGGACCTGTCGACATATTAAGCACCGGTTCCCGCAGATCACCGAAGTTAAGCTGTGTCGAGCGCGGTTAGTACTTGGGCGGGTGACCGCTTGGGAACACGGCGTGCTCTTGCCTCAGGGAAGAGTGTAAAATGAATCGACACTTAGCCATCCTATTCACGCCGGACAGGCCGGATGAGATCGGATATCGCGTAGGATGAAGGTGCCGTTTCACACTCCCCAGTCGGTAGATCACATTTGTGGTCGATGACCGGTTCAAGATGGCCTATACGTAGTCGGCGAACCGTAAAAAAAAAAAGAATACAAGCTTTTATTTACTATTTTTTTTGACGTTTCTCTTGTCAAACGCGTTGGCCAACATGTGATTTGATATTTATTTCATTTTGTCCAGAAAATCAACTTACCATGTACTCATTTGCGTCCGGTAAGTGGAACATTACAGTGTCAGGTACTGTAATGTATTGCCTAACAACCATCTTTTGTTTTTAGAAATAATGACTTTTTACTTTGGATTCTTGACAAGTTCTCACTTACAATTATAGGAAACAAAATATTCAAGTACACATATTGTACCAACTACCAACTTTAGTAAATGAAAAATATTACGCAACTACAGAATAGACTCTTTTTTACAATTTTTTAAATATTTTGCTTAACTAAAGTTAGTAATTTTTATTTTGTTTTGACTATATATTTATCGATACCAAGTACCATTGCGCCCAAAAAAAACTGGGACAGCAAAATGTAGTTTAATCTCGCAGACTATTAGCTTGTTTTGAAGTTGTCAATTTAATTTAATTTTGTGCCTGACAGTAACGTGTTAAAGGAAATATTTTTTGAAATGCCCGCATTAACCACTGAGTAAAAGCGATCATTTACACTCGATTGAGAGATGGGCATCAAATAAGAAACATCGCAGATAAATAATTAAGGATTAGCAAAAATACCGTGTTGTTGGCTGAGCACAAAATTGCAGAATATGGAAGTATTGTAAGAAAAGCAGGTTCTGGTCGCCCAAAATTTCGAATGACGGCCAAGATATAAAATTAATTAATTTTCTTAAAGATCATTCATTCGGAACAGCAATAAAAGCTAAAGAAGAAACACATTTTCCTGGTTCGGCTAATACAGCGCATAGAAAAATTCGTAGTTCGGATATAAAAAGATGTTGTGCTGCTAATAAAATATTTTTGACCAAAGCAAACAACAGAGAAGAGTAGAATTTGCTTATGAATATATAAATCAAGGTAACATAATATGGAAAACCGTAATATTTTCCGATGAAAAAACCTTTCGATCATGCAATAACGGAAAAATCCGCGTTTATGGGGACGAGATACGATAAAAGATATCCAAATAAGACTAATTAAAGTGGACGCTATTCTACATATAAGCGTTTGGGACTGGATTAGTGCAAGGGGCCTAGGAGTTTACCAAATAGTGCAGGGGAGACTCAATGCACCATTATATTGCAACATATTAAACCAAGTTTTGATACCATCTGTCGACGCAGTATACGGCCAAGATTTTATATTTCAACAAGATACATATATACATAAAGCCCGCATAGTTCAAAATTATTTAGAAGAAAATCAAATTCGTGTTCTGTCGTGGCCTTCGAATAGTCCGGATATCAACCCAATTGAAAACGTTTTGGGTGAGATGGCAAAATTTATATATAAAAACAACTTCCAGCCTAGAACTCGGGATGAATTAAGCCAAAAAATAATGGAACCATGGGATGCAATAACGCAAGAGTATACCAGAAACCTAGTGTGACTTTTACAAGCCTTAATCGATAATAACGGTGCAACTACCAAATATTGAAAAACATGTTATTATATTAAGGTTTAAATATGATTGAAATTTAAATTTATAGGAATATAATATTAAGAAATATTGTTTTATGTTTGTTCATTTTAAAACACTAATTACGTGTATTTTCATTTTTCCTCGTATTTTTAAAAATGTAGTATTGTTGTTTTGGTGTTACACCTTTTCACTTTCATGACAGAATTATAACAACAATGATAACCTTTCCTCAATAGATTTTAAATATTCCTTATAGTTAAGGAGCTACTTTACAACAAAAATGTTGCTGTCCCAGTTTTTTTGGGCTCAATGGTAACTCTGTTTAGATGCTTTAACTTATAAAAAAAATTTTCTACCAACATTAGTAAATGAAAAATATTACGCAACTATAGAATAGACTCTTTTATAATTTTTAAATATAAAGTTAGTAATTTTAATTTTATTTAAACTCGCAAAAGACAGTTATAATTTAAGGTCATGTGATTTAATATTGCCAATAATATTTTAAAATTTGTAATAAACATTTCTATTAAATCTTTTTAAAAAGGATTATAATGACAAAATGAAATAAAATATCATACGATACACGTATGTTAGGTGTTATTACAGCACTCATTTGTATTCCAGACTCGGCTCCTACGTCGCCTCGTTCAGTAAACCAACTCGTACTGTAATAAGTCACCTACCGGCCTTGTAACGTAAAATACTAATGATTCCATGGATTTAATAGCCTACACTATCTTTGTTTTTAGCCTTCGGTGCCACACTTATGACTATCAATTATTTCTGTAGTGATACCACTTAGAACAAAAACCTGATGTCTGACGCATTAAGTGGTATCACTACAGAAACAATTGATAGTCATAGTCATAAGTGTGGCACCGAAGCCTAAAAGCATAGATAGTGTAGGCTATTAAATCCAGAGCATCATAGCTATAGAATAATATTCATCGTTAGAATCGACAAACCCGAAGTCGATCTTGCTTTTAACCATTGTTATATGGTTTTATAATAAACATTAATCAAGCTTTGTTTTATTATTAAAGGACCTTTTTATGCGGTAATTTTTTTTTACAAATTGCTCCCTCTAGCAACTTTATTACGAACTATCATGTACGAATGGATACGACAATTAAAAGTACATACCTTTCTCTTCCAAACAAGCTTAAGTTTTCCAAAATTAGATAAGTCGTTTAGAAGTTACATCTATTTAAATGATTACACTTTTAATAGTTTCCCCCTCTCTTATCAATATTGGTACGCCAATGAGCCTTAAACTAAAATGATGCAGAATTGTCTAACTTTTTAATGATGCCACCAAAGGTATAACTTAATATGGAAATTTTTGGAGAAATTTAGAATTTTGATATTTAATTTTTAATTGTGCCCTCTTGCAACGAAATGCGGAACTTAAAACAATTATTTCCAGAATTTTCTTATTGCCCCTTTAATTTTTCCTCTGAGTTTCTATTTCCATTAGTTGCCGAGATATGGCCGATAACCACCTTTAATGAATCACCCTGTATATCATGAACTGTTTCTAGCATTAAATAAAAAAGCAGAAAGAAAATTTTGAAATATCACTTTTGAATGTCATTGTTGACAACTTTTATTTATTTATTTATTTATTTATTTAGACAAACAAGGTCACTCAACAGACTGCTTGGATCAGACCAATTATAGAGTGACACGGATTACAAAAAGAAATTTACAAAGTTCGGTAGAAGTACACAATAAGTTTAACTAAAGAATAAAAGACTATTCTGTACAATCAAATAATAAATCCAAAAACAAATTATAAAGCTAAAGATACGCGAGTGATAGCAATGCACTCCCTAATCAAAGGATAATAAATATTTTCTTTCTGATAAGTTTTTTAAAGGTACATAAGTTAGTGTTAAACAATGCCTCTATCACCCGTTACAAGATAGTTGTATGTTCTCATGCAACGTATGAGAGGAGAGTTAGAAAGGTAATTAGTTGTAAAAGTAGGGACACTAAAAGTTAGCCTGTTCCGAAGTGTGTATGGATTAGCGTTAAAAAGTACATAGTTTACGCAAAATTTAGAGTCGATGAGGTTATTTACTACCTTATAAACAAAGAAAATATCAAAACACTGCCTTCTGAACCTCAGCGATTGCAATCTATAAAATAACAAATTCTCGTTATACGAGTTAAAGTGCCGTTGTCGATTGTAACGAAAATTAAGAGCATTGATGAACTTTTTTTGGACACTTTCAATTCGATCAATATATTTATGATACATCGGATTCCAGACTGTTGACGAGTACTCCAGTGTTGGCTTTTTCGTGCATTTAGACATCAAGTGTGTTTTTTTTTGTGTTGATTTCATACATAGTTAAATCTAGACTATGAAATTTAAATAGTGAAGTTGATAAGACTAACACTAGATGTCATGAAATTGATGCATTGTACTTAAAACGGCGTTTCTGAAAAAAAAAAAATTTGATTGCCTTAAGAAAGTGGTCTTACAATTTAGTGACAAGTATGATACATCATTAGTTTTGGGAGGTCAAAATCTACTCAAAAATACAAACAAAAAATCAGGTTGGAAAAAAAAATTAAGTTGATATGGGTATCTAAAAAACAAAACGTCGTATCTGAAAATTAGAATTGCATTGCCTTAAAAAAGTCGTCTTACAATTTAGTGACAAGTGTGATACATCATTAGTCTTGGGAGGTGAAAATCTACTTATAAATACAAAAAAAAAATCAGGTTTGTATTTAAAAAAATTAAGTTGATGTGAGTAAGTATCCTATCTGAAAAATAAAAACAAAAATTAATTTTTTTCGGGGGTTTTCAGATATCCCTGGAAGTCATCAGAATTTTTAAAATTTCTTGTTAGCAAATTATTCAACATCAAGATGCCTCCATTTAACCAACTCTTATGAGATAGCAATGCTAATGCATCGAGTTTGTAACATCCTGTATAAAATTATAAGTTGACTGAAATAAAGAAAATAATCTGCCGAACGCAAAATTCCAATCTATAAACCAGTCGCATGAGCTTTTAAAGCTTTCTACCCTTTTTTAAAAAGAAATAAATTATTCTGTTAATACTCCCTACACAAAATACCGTCCTGCTTAAAAGCAAAAGTAGATTAAAACCACCCCTTTTGCCATCGTTTGCTAAATACAGACGGTCGATGCACCCAGCCGTTACAAAAACAAATACAAATTTTAATGAACATCATGGAATCTGGGAACCTCGCATCCAGAAAATGTAGCTATAAAACTTGCGAATATATCAATTGAATGGGCTTAGGTCGCGTTACAGTTTATACAGGGAACAAGTGATTTACAAGAAGCTCGTCAGAGTAAATTACTAAACTTAATGTTGGTACAGCTCAGTGGCGACTCGTCCTGCATCTATTGTAGTCAACGACGAGAAAGCAAAGATAGACCCCGCATCTCATTCATAAAATAACTATTGCGCCGAGCCTACAACTTACTGTTTATAATAAGGCGATAGCATGTGTAAACTACTACAAAATCCAGGCTCTGAATCGGTTATTTTGCAAACCTGACACTGTCTCGCCATATTGTTTGTTTATAATTAACCGGCAATACTTTCAAACACTAAACTCTCGCTACTTTTTATTTAATAAAGCTGGAAATAAATAATTTATTCTTTATGTCAAAATTGTCATTTTTCATTTGCTACCGCTAGGAGCCAAACGTTGCCCAGTTTTGCACTAGTGTGGAATAATCCGAAAAATAAATTTATTATGACTGTATGTTAAAGGCAATTTTAAAAGGTCATCGTAATGCTAATTCGCTGTATTTTAAAATATATATTTACTTCTCGAATTCATAAAGAATAGGTAACTATGTAGGATACTCAAATCGTTTTGAGTAGATAAATATTTCATAATTAATTTCTACCGTAGTTTACCTCAAAAGTTAGGTTAAGTTATGTCAAACTGTGTGGAATTTCCTTGGGGATAGGGGATTTGACTATGAAAGATTTGATGAGAAAGGATTTAATAGTAATAAAAGATAAAAAGAACCATGATGACCTTTTTTTTAGACGTCAGTTTGGACAAGAGGGGAGTTTTGTTTACCCCGCTTATTATAGAGTTATAGTGTCTGTTTAAAAAAGACGCACTTAAGGTCATCAGGAGCAGACTTGAGAAAGACCTGACCCTACAAGAAAGAACACCGCTACCTACAAATGCCATCATGGAACTATTGGAATGCTGCCTTAACAATTCTTATTTTCAAGAAAAAGAAAGATTCTTTAGCCAAGAGGACGGACTACCAATGGGCTCATCTCTCTCGCCCATAATCGCCAACATTTATATGGAATGGTTTAAATCCGAAGCAATCAAACAAGTAAAGAAGAAACTAAAAATGTGGCTAAAATATGTGGATGACACCTTCATTATTCAACGTTCAACGTAGAGAAAAATGGCAACACCTTCCTAACCTCAGTGTACAGAAAACCTACACATACAGGGCAATATCTCAATTATACATCAAACCACTCAAACAACACAAAACATGGCATAGTAAGAAACCTTGTGGATAGAGCAATTACTCTCTGTAACTCAAACGAAGCTCTCAAAAGAGAAACTAACCATATCAAGACCGACCTCAACAAGAATGGCTACCCCATGAGATTGATTGACACAATATTGGAAACTCGCAAGAATCGGCCAAACACACGTAAAGCAGAGAAAGAGATACAACCAATACTCAACATTCCGTATGTCAAAGGAGTATCCGAGAAAATAAGAAGACTAGGACAACGATACAACATCAACACAGTATTCAGCTCTAGAGACAATTTAAGAAGCCACCTAACGAAGATGAAACCAGCAAGCCAGAAAGACAAGAAAAATTGTGTCTACCAGATCCCCTGCGAGTGCGGCCAATCTTACATTGGTGAGACACTAAGACCAGTAGAAGTAAGGATTAAAAAATATAGGAATAACACCCAAAAAGGAGAGACCGAAAAATCAGGTGCAGCTGTCCACGCCTGGACGCACGGCCATCATATCATGTGGACAAAAGCGGAAATCCTGCAAAAAGAACCGCACTGGAGGAAGAGGAAGTTTAAGGAAGCTGCGACCATACACCAAAATCCAGGTTGCTTTAGTAGGCCTTCATTAGATATGAGAAACGTCTGGAAACCCTTGTTAAGTAAATGTAATCTTAGATTAAGACCACCCAAGAGTTAAACGCATGATTCATCGAGCATGACTCATCAAGCATGACTCATCCAGTTATGCGTCATCACCTAGCAACACGCATGACTCCGCCCACTAATCATGCGTCACAGCACCTGCCTAGTATAAATAGAGCTGTAGTTACCGTACTTAATTAGTATTCACCTGAAGACGACTGGAGATGCTTACCAGTTGAAACGTAGTGATTCTAAACAAATAAAGACAATGCAAGTCCAAAACTCTACTGCCGTTCATAGAGTTATAGGGCGTGGGGGCGGCGCCAATTTTTTTTTCTTTTTTGGAGTCACTTATTTTTTAGTAGCCTCCTCCCTCAGCAAGATCCTGGATCCGCCACTGCTTCTGGGGATCAACCTGTATTTAAGAAAAAAGGAAATCCGGTAAGCACTACCACGTGAACAAAAACAGCTCAGTATAGTATCAGTAGTTTTTGTTATACACTGGGCAGTACTTTTTATACATGACTCTGTTTTTGTTGTTAAAACCACAGTTTCCCAATTAATCTTGGAACCTATCTATACCATTTTAAATTCAATTTTCCAGTTCTCTATTTTCTCATTACAAGGTAAATTGATATTTTACCGAAATTTTCATTTGAAGGGAAAACAAAAGAAATAAACCTATAAAAGCACTGAAACCATATTGAACAAAATGTTCCGCCTCTCATCAACAAATTAAAGCGGTCTACCTGGATTGGCAAAAACTAATTTAGCATTTTCCAGATGAATATTTTTATTTTGTGTTTCAGATTATGTTTTGGATTTTAGTTTATTATAATTAAGTGTTCATTATTACTTCATGTAAAATAAATCCTTGTCTTACCCTCCCGTCACTGAATTTCTTGTTGATGTCAGTGCAAATCAATATTTTCTGAAAAATGGTTACTGACATTGCTTGCGCTGATATCAACAAGCAAGCTTAACATATTAAACCTCAGAAAGGATAATTTGAAATACTCTTGATGTGCAGGAGCGGTTCTAGACCCAAAATATTGGGGGGGCACCAGGGATAGTCGGGACTATGTGTATTCCATGGTATTGTACCTAGCGAAGAAGGCGGCACCTATCCCGATGGAACAGGATACATGGTCATACATAAGCGAGGGTCACAATTGGTAAACCTTCCAAAAAGTTATCAACTGGAATGATGCCTCTAACGCGCACCCGGCTAAAACAAGTGGTCGGCCTACTAACAGGCCACTGCTTAAGAAGGTCCCATTGAATGCAGGCTTTGCGGCGATGAGGACGAAACCGTCTCACATATCATATATAACTGCGAAGCACTGACCATGACCGGAGATATCCAATGTGGGGATAACCTCCCACATGACAAACTTGGTAGGAATTTGCTGGACCTTATAAAAGGAACAAACCTTTTCTAGCAAGATAGGGGAGCACAATAAGCCACTAGGCTGCAGTGCAAGAAGTTTGGGCCGAACGCCCGACCCCCGCCTTAAACCAACTAACCAACCAACCAACTCACTTACCGGTATTTTGTTTGTCGGCAAAGTGTCAATATATTGGTGATATTTTGCCAACCAACAACATCCCGCTAATCGATTTTTTCTGCGCTAAAATTTCAGCACTAGCTCACGCATGAAACTGGAGTTTCGATTCGCTGGAAAGAATTTTATTTGCCGCTGAATATAAAACAGGTTTTAACATAATTGTTTGTGTGGGTTCCGAGAAAATCACGTTTGAAATATCGTTTAGCGGGATTTTGTTGGTAGGCAAAATGTCACCATATTAACACAAACCCTGCAGCGTTGTCATTATCCTGCTTAGGTATAGGCAGAATAATTGAATTCAAGATCATACTCAGAGGTAGAAACTAATCAGTGTATAGAGTAAATTCCATCACACAGTAGATTTCCTCCCACCAACTTAATAGATTGAATTTCTAACACCAGGAGAAATTGCCAATTAACTTCTGATTTTGCAAATCTCGACTAATGTTTGGAGCGAACGAAGCTGCATATACCACCGACGGAATTAATCATTAATCAGAAGAAAGTTTATTAAAGTTTTTGGAACAAATTTCTGCGGCAAACGTGACGTGCATTTTTATTTTCGGGCAATTCTGATGGTTCGGCCTCTTTAGAATGCGGTGATTTCTTTGCTGTTATAGGGTTATATAAATCATAAAAGTATTGGGAATTTATTTAGAAAAATAAAGTTTGTTGGCCTTTTTTTATTTATTGGCTTTATACACGGTTTAAATAAAACCAACTTCAGAAACCATTCAACAAGTATAAAAATAATAAAGTAGTACAAGTTCAGTGTCCGTAATAATAAAATAGAAAGAAAGGCTAGAGGCAAGCGGACAGACGGACAGATGCACCACTTTGACCGCTTGGCGTTAACTTTTTTTTCTATTAAAAATAATATTACTTTAATTATATCAAAAAAGATATTATCAATCACAATACTCGGACTAAGTGCCCAAGACCAAAGTATTTACGTTTCCCCTTAAGGACGTCCGATGTTCACAGGATAAAAATGTGCGCTTGTTCTAGGCCGACCGTATCCTACGGTTCCAAATAAATACCAGGTTTGGACTAAGAGCGGTCGCATTTGAACGTATTTAAAAACACAAATCTTTTAGATTAAAAGCGTACCTATATGCATTTCTCCCAAAAGATACGTGTAAATAATGAGTGATATTTTTTGACGGCCATTTTATTAGAGTGTTTTATACTGGCAAAATATCATAGCAACCGCTAGTTCTCTAGTGGAAAAACTGTTAATTACATCTACTTGGACAAAATCAACAAGATGGTTTTTCAGCGGCAAAATGTTTATAGATGTCAGGTAAAACTATTGTTAGTCTAACAAATGTTATTCTGGTTTGGAAAATACTCAATGGGTGCCAATCTATCCAAGAAATTACAAAATCGATAACTGAAAAAAAGTCCAAGAACTCAATTTTGGTACAGTTCTTGATGGTGAGAAATTATAAAATGGAAAAATGTACTACTGTGATGGAACTGGTGAAAATCCTCGGAGATTACGCCTTTAATATTAAGAAGGGTAATGGCAAAGCCTATAAAGAATCTTCTGTATATGGAACACTACAGTAAAAATGATTCAAGAATAGTAGATTCTGTAACAAGGTTATAATGAAAATTTGATCCGAGTGGAACGAGTATCGAATTTTCATTCTAACCGAGTAGCAGACTATATTTTCTCCACGACCAAAAATACTATTCGCAATATTTGTAATTTCAGGTGGAGTATTATCCAGTTCCATATCTGATTCATCCGATTTTTCACTCATATTTTGACTTGCACTAAAATTTGTCTGCTGACATTGACAGTTTCGAAATTCATGGCAACCTATGTCGTTTAGATCAATTACAGAATATTCATTCCGTATCTTGTTATGGAATGAAAATACACGCAAAACGCATAAGAAGCAAGTGTTTCAGAATAAATCTTCCAACTCAAGAGCGAGCATTTTTACATTCTATTATCAAAAATGATTTTGGAATTATTGCATTCAGCAATGGTCGTGGAGAAATATATTTTAGAGAATACTAAATAAGGATTGACCCTTTTACGGATATTTCCTTTAAAAATGCGCGAAAGGCAAGAGACATAAAGAGAAAGCAGCTCCAAAGTTGTCAGGAAAAGAAGGAAGTAAGTTCAAAAGCATTATCTACTAAAGATTTACTAACAATAATATAAAACTACAATGAAAAAACCCCCGATGAAGCACAAAACATGTTTATCCATCTCTGCTCATTAAAACTAGCTTGGAGACGCAAATTGCAAAATTCAATATTTTCAAAAGGAGTTTGATACCATGGGAGAATATACCGGACGAATGGAATATACTTAACAGGTATGGCAAACAGCAAATGGTTGGTAAGAAATTCATTAAACAAAGACTTATGCCCTGTAAGATTATTTTAAAATTATTGGAAAAAAGACGACGAAACATTTCCACAGACAGACTATTTCTCTCCGTTCGTCCAAACTGATTTAAAAATACTCCACTAGGAATAAATACATTATCTAAGTGCACCAAAACTTTAGCAGAAAAAATTGGAATTGATACGAAGAAGCATACAATAACAAATCATTCTTATCGATCTTCCGCTGTGTCTGCCCTATTTAAACAAAGTGTTGGGGAACAAGAGTTGACTAAGTTAACCGGCCACTTAAACGTAAATTCCCTGAAATTATATCTGCAGCTAGATCCTAGTCATCATCTGAAGCTCATCGAAAATCTCAAAACAACAAATGAAGCATGTTCTGGACCTTTCACTTGCGTGCCAAGCAACAAACTTTCATACCAGTCGATATTTTTACCAGAAATTTTTTTATCTTATGATATTATATACGAAAATAATTATTGTACTAAAAGCAAAGAGCTCTATTTTATGATAATGATCAATTGATCATAATAAAACATGTTTATTCGGTCAAAAAAAAACAAATATCCAATTTTAAATTTAAATTTTTGATACTTTTCCCGTGATGTAGATAATTCATTTGTTTTATGTTCACGTGTAAAATTAACTATTTCATTTAGCCTAGTTTTGAGTCAAAATTACACGAAATGAGAAACAACCGGTGCACGTAGAAAATTTAAACAAATTTCCCATTTTAACTTTATTAACAGGAAAAACTGGGAAACTGGCGGAATAAATTGTATACATTCCAGTGTTGAGCAAATTAAACTGCGTAACTTTGTATCTCGAGGGATCTATACCTTTGTCTGTGAGGTCGTTGCTTATTTGATGTCTTGTTTTATGTACCATCTACTTTTTTTTATGCTAAATCACAACTAAGTTTCACAATCAGTCAGCAAAAACATGATCCAGTAAATTTTGAGAGTGGTACAATACATTTTTTCTAGTTACACATGAATATTTGCTGTTTCCTTTACAATTAACTGATAAAAAAGTAGGCTATTTCAGTTCACTGTACGGCAAATTTTCATATTCTTATTGTTCAGTGCTGCACAGTGTTGCGACCTTTAAAAATAAAATTTCCCATTTTTAAAGAAAAATTCCACGAATGCACACATACTGAAAAACTATTTTTTAGTAGATCACAATCACAACTAACCCTAAAGAATATCCTACGAATATAACACTGTGCGTAAAAATTTCCCTTTTCCCTATTGAGACAGTTCCGACCTGTCAGTCCTCTGTGCTTTGTTCTCACGAATCCGAAAATTTACCATTAGTTGACAACACTGTTATAAAAATAAGATTTCTCTGTGGTGTTCTTATAAGAGAACTGCGTAGCTGCCGATGCAGTTAAGATAGGTGGTAACTGCCTACTTAAGAAAATAGCCAAACTTTTTAATCTCTGTCTTTTTAATAGTACCATACCAGATAGGTGGTACAACGCCATCGTGATCTTGATTCACAAGAAAGGAGACACAGCCGAACTGGAAAACCATCGACCAATAAGCTTACTCAGTCACCTATATAAACTCTTCACGAGAATTATTACTACACGATTGGAAAACAAATTAGATTTCTACCAACCAATAGAACAGGCCGGTTTCCGCAGAGGATTTGGAACCAATGACCATCTTCAAGGCATCAAAACCGTGATCGAAAAATCAATCGAATACAATAGACCGCTTGTCATTGCCTTTGTGGACTTCCATAAGGCCTTTGACACTGTTGAGTTGAGTGCAGTTTTAGACTCCTTACAAAAATGTCGTGTCGACTATCGTTACACTAAACTAATATATAACATATATAAAAATGCTACCATGATGGTAAAGCTGCACGAAAACACCAACCCCATAAAAGTAGGTAGAGGAGTACGCCAGGGTGATACTATGTCACCCAAACTGTTTATCACCGTTCTGCAATACGCCTTCGGAATGCTTGAATTGAGCGAAAAGGGTTTGAATATAGATGGCTTAAATCTAACAGATCAGCGCTTCACGGATGACATAGCTTTGATGTCTGACAACCTACAAGATATTAGAAAAATGCTGGAAGATCTTCAGGAAGTATGTGCTCAGGTTGGGCTAAAAATGAATATATCAAAAACGAAATTTATGACGAATTTGGTCCCTAGTGGAAATATTGCTATCGGTGACTGTGAGGTGGAGCTGGTGGATAGGTACACATATCTTGGTCATGAAATAAGAATCTCGAGAGACAATCAAACATGCGAATTAAAAAGAAGAATTACGCTCTCTTGGGCTGCATACCGCAAACTTGGGGATGTGTTTAGGAGTAATCTCCCAATTTGCCTGAAGCGAAAGGTTTTTAATCAGTGCATTCTACCGGTTATGACCTATGGCGCCGAAACTTTAACTCTGACGGTCACATCTGCAAAGAAGCTTAGAATAACACAACGCAAGATGGAAAGATCGATGCTCGGTGTGTCACTTCGCGACCACGTCAGAAATGAGGACCTACGGGCGAGAACAGGAGTCACGGATGTTATCTGCCAGGTGGCAAAGCTCAAGTGGAACTAGGCTGGACATGTGGCCCTTCATGACAGATGGATGATGGACAAAAAGGCTGCTCGAGTGGAGACCAAGGGCTGACAAGAGAAACAGGGAAAACCTCCCACGCGATGGACGGACGATATTAAAAGGATAACTACAAACTGGATGCAGAGCGCTCAAAATAGAGGACTTTGGGCAGAAATGGGGGAGGCCTATATCCAGCAGTGGATGCAAAGGGCTGATTGATGATGATGATGTTCTTATAAAGTACTGACCAATCACAGTTTATTATATAATAACACTAAATTATATAATTTATATGTTTATTATGTTATTTATTTGTTCACTATACCAAAATATGTACGCATCTATAATAGTTTTATCAATAGTGCAACCTGCTGAATGTTTATAGAAAATTAATTATGTAGCATTAATATTGAGTTGGTTTTACCATAATTTCTAACAAGATCCTCTGGCCGAGACGGTAAAGCGTCAAACTTTGAATCCAATGATCCAGGTCGTGAGGTCAAACCAGGCAGCCTGTAAACTTTTTTTTAACATTTTTTAGCATAAGGTTCGTAAGTTTGGTCGTAGAAAAAATATATCCTTATACTTGAGTGGATTGTCCATATCACACTCGGAAGTTTGAGCACTCCGTCTAAGGCGTCTTGCTTAATTTAGTTCCTCGTGAGATGTATACCATACCAGAATCTTAGTTTCCGTGACAAAAAAATTTAGTTAAAATAGCCTCAAGAGGAAACGTACCAACGGAGATTATATTTTATTTAGTGTTTCACTTTCGTCTCCTCATCTCGTCCCGTCACGTTCTCGCGATACGAGACGAGACGAGAACGGGACAAGAGCGGTCCGACTTCCTTCGAAATAAGAGTTATTCATGGGAGAATCTCGAGAGACGGGAAAAAAATTATGCGAGAACGAGAAGTCTGGTAAAATAATTTCATTCTCTTAATGCAATGACTAGAGTTTACTATATTTTACAAAAGTAGATATTACACAAAAAACTGGAATTTTTTGCATTATACGTTTGGGTATGTGAAATAATACTCTTTCTGACTATTATTCTTGCATGTATTTTATTTGTTTTCATTTTTAATGTCAAGCGCCATCGATTTTATTAAATTAATTGCATAAAACTGATGTGCTCATTTTTAGATTCACAGTATCTTTAAGAGGATCCGAACAATATTTCTAAAATCTTTTCCAAAGTTACCGGCTCGAAGCACGACGTTATGAGAAAATATACCGAATTATCTTCCTCGTCGTACCAGTTATCGTCCTTCACTCCTTTGATGCATTCAGGTATTGAACGGCGATCTTTCTCTTCAATTCAAGAGCGGCAGTACATAAGCTAATACATTACGCAAAGCATTTTCAGTGTGAGTTACGGATATGACGATGGATTTTTTAAATTTGGAATGTTTTTTTTTTATCTCCATTCAAAATTATTTTTTAATATTCTCAGAAATCTTGTAGCATTAACCACGATTGACATAATGTCAAAAATGTAACTATTTAATATGTCAGGAATGTACCTAACTATGTTAATATACAAAAACTAAGAACTTTATAAAAAAACATGTTCTTACA
Source organism: Polydrusus cervinus (assembly GCA_935413205.1). Classification (NCBI taxonomy): domain Eukaryota; kingdom Metazoa; phylum Arthropoda; class Insecta; order Coleoptera; family Curculionidae; genus Polydrusus; species Polydrusus cervinus. Next base: position 27,013,839 of record OW284513.1, read on the forward strand.
ATAGCAGCAAAATTTTCCTATTTGCTCCGGTAAACTGAATTTTTATCAGCATGCACAAAGGTACCAAGGATGTTGTGAACTAATAATTTTTTTGATTTTTGGTCTGAAACCAAGTCTATATTGATTTACATTGTAATTATTAATATTATTAATAGTGCCACTTATGATGACTTTTGACAGTCAAAATAAAAATAAACAATACACAAAAATATTTTACTCAATTTTTTCGTTGTTGTTAATGTTTTTCTATTTTAAAAATAAACAGCCAGGAGCTAGCTAGGAAAAATCAAAAAAATAATTTAAACAACCAAAAATCCAAACATGGGTTAATTAGAGAGGTAAGGGTAATAATAAATAATTTAATCAAAAAAACTAGATAGTAGTGCTTGGTGAATTTTTGACAAACTTTAAGCGTGTCCCCGAAAATTGTAGTAGTTTTGTCCAGTTTGGAGTTTGTTAAAAACAAGGACCTACCTGAACTAATTTATTGTATAATGTATTATTAGAGACATACAGAAACACTAAGGCCGTAAGCTCCAACAGTTATATACATTATTTTATAGTATAAAATAGGCCGAATATTCGTTATTGGGCTAATGGCCTAAACCACTTTTCGGCGCTTCTATAATTATTTATATTATTATTGTTATTATTCATATTCACCATTGCTAAATATATATTTTTTCTAAATCTAATTTTCTGAACTTAGTTTCATTTTTTAACACCCTACAGAAAGTTAATCAATCAAATATATTATATACACATAAGAAAACGTTTAACACGTTAGCATAAAACTGCTCTGAAGACTGTTTAAGATCTTTGCAATGGAAACCAACTGATTTTCTTATTATTTTTATATTCTACGCAAGCGAAGCCTAGGATATAATCTAGTAATGATTAGAAAGCAATATTTTAATGTTTAGGCGTACTACCCCAAGTACAACACGTGTAGCAAAAACCAAATGTCGATTTTCAACAGAGACAAATTATTTTCGTTTGATTTTAGAGACCAAAAACATTGCGTTTTCTTGAAGTGAATCCTGACCATGTTTTTTAATGGATTTAAAATTTTTTTTTAGTTAGACTCTACAGGAATTGGGGAGTGTGCGAAAGTTATTTTCATTAAAATATTTTTTTATATTTTTAACAATACAATGAAATTTGAAAAAAAAAAAATTTGGTTTTCATTACCTCGTATCTTTTTCTTCGATTTTTTTTTCTGCACAACAATAACTTTCGCACACCCACATAGGTACCACCTTTCCATTGGTGAAAAAAAAAAATACAAAAAGTTGCTTAGTTTTTTTGTAATTCACTTCAAAAGAAACGGCAAATTTACACGGCGAATTTTTGCGCGGTCAGTTTCTCAGTTGGCATCTAAAGTAGCAAAAAGTGACTTGGATTGTTCCTAAAATTCTAAAAAGTTCCGCTCTTTTAAATAGTTCCAAATGCGCTCGTTCTTGGCCCAAAACCGTAATTCTCGTGCCATAAAGTACCTATAAGAGTCTAAAATAAATATTCTTTCTCTTCCTTAAAAATATTTTTATCACGATTCAGGAATAGTTTTTATTGGCCCAAGAGCGTTTGTTCTTGAGCCAAGAGTGTTGCTTTTTGAGCCAAGTGCTTTGGTTCTTGAGCCAAGAGTGTTGTTTCTTGAGCAAAGAGTGATGGTTCTTGAGCCAAGCATGTTGGTTCTTGAGCCACTCGTGTTGGTTCTTGAGACAATCATGTTGGTTCTTGAGCCAATAGTGTTGGTTATTGAGCCAAGAGTATTGGTTCTTGTCCTAAAAGAGTAATACCGAATGTGTTGAATTGGACCCGTAGAATACAATCAGGATTGAATAAGCGGCTACGCCATCTCTGGTAATCAACTTTAATGCAAGAGACAGTTTACGTGTGTGAACGTTTTTACAACGAGAGTAATCAAGAGAAAACAAGAGAACTTTGAAGGTTTTTCCTATTTCGTAAACCAAGAACTTTTCTTTCATGACAATAGAAATTCTCTTATACAAAGATAATTTCTCAAGAGCGCTCACTACTTCGGGCCAAAAGCACCTCTATTTTCAGTGTTAAGAGTGAAATCTAGTTATGCACTCGCCATTTCATTTTTTGATCAAAATCAATTTTTTGCGCTTTATTCAAAAAGGGGCCAAATATCTACAGTTTTGAACTAAAGAAATTTTGAGCAAAAAACGAAAAATTGTGAAATTTGTCCATTTTTTTTCTGCTTTTATTAATTTATAAATTCAAATTTGTTTACCTTTAAATTGTAGGTAATTATGGTTCAAATGTGGGTATTTGGCCGATTTTTGGATAAAAGGAAAATTTGTAATGGCGAATGCGTAATCATAGACCTTACTCTTAATTGAGTATATGATTTTTGAGATATTTACATTAATTTAAAGCTTTGATTAGCGTAAATTATGTAATAATATTGCAAATATAGCACTAAAATAAGTATTTATCTACTTTCATTTAGTAATATGAATTTTACAGTTCTGTAAATCGTTTTGTAACAGCACTAGTGCTGTAATGGAAAAAAACGGTTTTATTAAAATTTTGCTGTTAAATAAAACCACACTTTTTAGAAGAATGATTTATTATTAACAATTATAAAATTAATTACCAATTATTAATTAAAATATAACACTAAAAGGTTTATTATAAACATTAATAATACACTTCTTGCAGTTAGAAATTTGTATACCAGAAGTGGATGTGATGGAGCCCTTTACGTTCGAATTTCCAATCATTAAATCCGTGTCTGACCCCATGATCTTCTTTGCTATTTGTTTCTTATTTTCTAAAGAATTCTCAACGTAGCCTTCTGCCGTAGAAGAGGATTTCCAGCCCCCATGACTTGTTAACATCTGCATATCTGCACCACCATCAACTAGAATGGTGGCTGAGGACCTCCTAAAACAATGTCCACTGTATCCTTTGGGATTATTCAATCCAAGTTTTGTTGCAATCTTTTCTGGTATACTTCCAAAACTATTAATTCCGACAGGCTGGGAGGTGCATTTTCCTTTTCCATAGAATACAAAAAACCGCCTGTGAGTTGCATTAAGAGGACGAAGTTTAGCATACTTTCGAAAAATACTTAAACAGTTGACACCTGTCACATTTCCTTCTGTTATAACAAATTCTCGCATAATTTTGGTTTTCGAGAATGAAATCACAAGTTTTATATACAAATCATTGTGTTCAATATGATCCAACATTATTTTATATAGTTCTTCGCGCTGACAAGCCCCAAAAATGCCGATTATCATAACAACCTTTATAAGTAAGTATGTTTTATCATCTGCAGTACTAAGAAACTTACATATGTATTCCTTTGTGAAAACTTTGATCTTTTTGGCCTTGGAACCCTCTAAACTTCTTTTCAGAAATGCGATTAGTTGAGAAAATCTACTTATATCTTGATTTTTCTTGACTGAAATCATAGTTCTCAACATTGAGTAGTGAATCCATAGTGTAGATGGTTTCTGGGAGCGTTGCTTTACGGAAAAATAACCCAAAAGGATTTTCTCAGACACCCCCTTTATTTTGTTAGCTTTGCACCAATCTTCAAACTTCTGATACTCCAACTCATACCGCGCCTTGAATTTTGTCGAAACTAAACTTGAGATCGCTTCGTTTGCCGCTGCTTCTATATTAGAGGGTAAACTTCCATCAGAATCGCTCATTTTGAAAAAAGCCTTTTATATTTTTGAATTTGTTTGACAAAGTTTCGACAGTAACCATGCGAAACAGTAACTATGCGAAAGATAACATAAAAAACTTGATTAGTAAACTTAATAGCAGGTGAATTTTTACAGGTGCATTTTTATTTTTAAAAATGCCTTTTGCCAAATATTGTTATTCATAGATGAAAGTAGATAAAATTTTGTACAATATTCTTGTTGTAAATTCAAATTACTATACTCGATGTTTTATTAAACTCGGCTGACGCCTCGTTTGACAACTTTAACATCTCGTGTTGTAATATGAATCTTTACAACACTTATATAGTACATAACTATTCTTAACTGAATATTAAAAACTAAAAATAATTAACTGTGACATCTCTGTTACGTTACTGGCTGTTCCATAACTAATTGCATATACTTCCCCAAACCCGGGGGTAGATATCCGATGGCTCGTTAACACACCTTGATGGTCTCTAGATTAGCGAGATACTCCAAGGAGTGCCATAAGCGAGTTCCCGACGTAAACTTATTATTTTTATTGGGTGGAATTAAGTTGTCTACTCGAGTTAGCGAGGGGCCATAAAACGTCTTGGGTACACAAAGGGAATTACAAGTTAATTTAAAAATGTTAGGAAAAAGAAAATTTACCTCCTTTATATAATTACTTAATTTACTCACCTACTGTCAGTCCCGAATCTAAGGGAGGGGGACAGGGGTACGTGCTTCGATAGCCGGCAAATTTAAGCCCATTTTTGGCACGCCGATAATCAATCGCAAACAATCGAGAATAAACTACTTTTATCGGTGGCAAACTATTCGTAATATTGCTTAAATTATTTCCTATTATTTTAATAGAGTTAATGATTAGGTTTTTAAGTGTGGAAAAATATACATATAAAAATTTTGAAAATTTGACAGTATGCTAATGCTGATGAGTTCGACCGGGCTAAAATATTTTCATAATGGTGGCACTTCCGGTTATACCGGAAGTAAGTGCCAACTTGCTTATTTTAAATGGAATACCCTATAAATTATTACAATTTTACATTTTACGCAAGATTCTAGGCAGATTTTGTATACCATATTCTATACCTATGTCTAAGCGTTTTTGACATACTTGAAATTTTATATCAAAAATGACTTTTGCAAGCCTTAAAATAATTATCAGTTTTTTCTATAAAGAAGCTCTATTTTTTTAATTTAAGCGGGATTACTTGTTATAAAGAACCTGCTTTAATAGATTTTTTATAATATTTTGATAACTATTAATACAGGGTGTTTAAACAATAAGATTAAAAATGAAATTAAAAAAACTGCAAAAAGTCTAGATTTTCAAATGGAAACATACAAAGTTTATAATTATTTCTTTAGCATTAAAAATAAGGGTAAGTTTGTATAAGGCAGTATATCCCAAAAATTTTTAGTTTTCGAAATTTAATTTCATATTTTTATATGGGGATTTTGCTGAAGATTTTAAGTTCAGTTACTCTTAGTTGTCTATGACGGCGTTGGCCACGTTGGTGGTAGGCCACGGTATGGCAGTTCAGTGGTAGAGCTGTCGCATTCGGCCGCAGGTGACCCGGGTTCGATCCCCGGGATGGGTGTACGCTTAACAAAAAAAGTATACCCAAAATTTTAGAGGTAAGAATGCAGTATGGCACTGGTTGACTCCCGAATACGACCCATGCATTGAGAGCGGATAGTCCTGCCTTAGAGGACTGACGGATAAACCAGTGTATACGCGTGGTTCGGATCCCACGTGAAAAACTGTAGGTCCCGTCTGGCTGACATTACCCCGACGTTAAGCAAAAGGGATACAAAGGGCCATTTGGCTGCAGTATACGACAACAGGTCAACCCTTCTTGAACCAACCAACCCAGTAAACACTTTTGTTACGTAAACCTCGCTTTCTTTTAGTTGAAATCGATTTAAAAAAATAAATAATTACTGAAAAACAAAAAAAAATAAAATAAAAAAAGTTTTGTCCTAAGCGGGGTTCGAAACCGCGACCCTTAGTTCCAAAGTGGAGAGCCTATACCCCTATGCCAAGAAGGCGCCTTCTAAAAAGTAGGTTCAAATGCGTTATATGACTAAATGCAAGAAAGTATTGTAAAAATAAATTGAAACTGTTTTAAAATACCTTCTCAGCAATGGCATCAGCTGCGGTACTAGGCAAACAATAGTTATGATCCATAATTAATTGTTAGTTATAGTCTAAAACATAATATCATACGTTTATGAATCAAACATTGGCTGAATACGTCTCTGTCAGAATCTGGGGAAATTTTGAAAGTCCTAATCAGCCGGCCGAAGTCATATATCTGGATGTCAAATGTCAAAAAACGAGTTCTCTCGTGAATATTTCTTTACATGATTTGCCAAATACTAATCTGCATAGCCGTCTCGATTTAAAAAAAAGTGAGTGAGAAAAATTTCTGGCCCTTGCATTTCGGCACTTTAAAGGATCCAGGCGTTTGGACGTCTCCCCTGGGGAGGTAGTGACCTTTCTCACTACTCTCACAGCTATTTGATTTGTATCTTTAACCGATTAGCAGAAGCAGGCTATGGTCAGCTGCGTCGCAAACGTCAAATACTTACTTGTATTTTTTTTATGAACAGACCGGTATTGTGCAGCTCTTACTACTCCTCAAATCGCAGAAAGCTGGTAGCATTGCAATGTCCGTTAGCACCTCTCGCTCTCCCTTGGATCCGTTAGAGTGATGAAAAAAAAAAGGCTAAAAATTCTCTCTCTCACTCTTTTCACATTAGGTACTGTGATATAACAAAAGAAGGATTTAAAAACTAAAGATGCACATCTGAATCTGGCTACAACAAATACATAATCCATGATACAAATATTGCTAAGTTACAAAAAACACATTATTTAAAGTCAGTCTCAATAAATTTGTTGAGTTTTATGTTTTTTGAAAATAAAATCAGGTCTCTTTAAGAAATAGACTAATTTATTTTTTGAAATGCTGCTAAGATAATATGATATTCAGAGGCTGCAGTGGCGGCTCGTCAAAAAAAATAAAACCAGGAGGAAATTTTGTCGCCAGTATTAAATATCAATATACCAATACAGCTACCATTTTAGCCCTTAAAAAATAATTATGTTCGAATTAATGATATTAATTTAATATGATTGTAGCTATTCATAATAGGGCCACGGTTAACTCCGACAAACAATAATTATAAAGATTCGTGCATTTTGGCGCGCCCCAGCCGACCGTGTCCGTGAGCTCAAAGCAGCAACTGAAGACCCAACGTCTAACATACAGTCAAGTGGCCTTGATTTTCACGTTGCTATGGTTACTTGACGCCAGTCACGCGACAGCATGTAACAATTTGTATTAAGATGAAGGGCGATTTAAAAATAGATCAGTCGTATGCATCAGTGTCTTGGCATTGTTTCGCCTAACCTTACGGTATTTATTATTACGGTTATAGATATCGTTCTTATGTGATTTACTGTGTGATTAAATTAAAGTTTTGTTTTTATTTTTCAATTAATTCAGTAGTGTAAAGTTAGTCAAGGTTTGTTTAAGTACCCGCACTATATCTAGCTCTTCACCAATTTTTAAGACTGAAAGCCGCCACTGAGAGGGTGTAACATTATTTTTAAAAAATAATTACAGAAACAGACGGTAAATTTTATTGAATATCCATGGTTACAAGTATAAATTTCTCTTGCCACCCAAGAAGTGCAAACTATGCCTCTTACTCGCGATAATAAGGGAAATAAGTAAGCATAAAATATTCCCTTCATTCCAAAATTAAAGTGTTCACTTGGTATTTTTTGCCAATAAATGGAAAATGTTTTAATTGAAAAGAAAAGGGGCATTTCTAATTTAAATTTGTGCGGGTTGTTCTCTACCTACTACAGGTACTAATCGATAGTATCAATGCAGTATAATTTTCAAGATAACTCTCCTGAAAAAAATATAAACTTAAAATAAAAATAATTGCATCCCTGTGAATTAAATTTATCTCTCAACTTGTACAACAAATCTCGACCCCCGCTACTGTCTTTAATATTTATAATATGCCTTCAGATACTTCGTCTCTACAAAAATAAGTGGGCAATATAAAACCGAACTTAATTATTTTCCGATTTTTTTATAGATACCCTCCAGATATGAATAATAAATACATTGAGATGCTGAGACTCTGCGCTAGCGCCTTTCTGTCCGTTTTGGTCCAGAATGCTTCTCTGCCAGAGAATTCTCTATTTCGTCAGTCGTTCGTGCGTTTGTTTGCGACGCGGTTATAGAGACTCTATTCTCGTTCTATCGCTATTATCGGTTAATTCTGTCGCTGGGAGGCGTACCTGCAAATCTCTGACGAGGGGAAGAGGCGACAAGGTTAGTTCTGTTATTGAGCTCTATTTTTGACAGCTGTGAAGATGTATTTTCGGAGTTATTTCTAGATTTTAGAATACGTTAGGATTATTATTAAAATCCAGATATTTTAAACTAGGCAACTGATAAACTTTTAATAATTTAAAAGGCGAAAGATTCTTAGATCCCAAGAAATTTTTATAAGAAATTGTGGAATAAACTCTAGGAAAATTGTGTTGTCTATCTAAAACTATATGAAAACCCATTTTTTTTAAGGGCAATTAAAAGTCTTTAAAGCTGTGATATTTATTTTTCATTTAGGTTTCTAAATAATAGGTTAATTATATCGTTTCGAATATAGTATACAGGGTGCTACAAATTCGCATGCGTGCATGGGGATCTCGAAAACGGTAAGAGATACGAAGATGATTAAATTGAGGAAAAGTTGCGTATCGTGGGGCTTAATAATTTGGTGAAAGAATATTCTAAATATATTGAATGCCTTCGGAGATATCCGAAAAAACCCGAAATTTTCAGTTTTGGTTTTTAATTTTTTGCGTCTTTATTTTTGACTTCGAAAAAAAAAGAAACACATCTTCATAGCCGTTTTTATGATCTACAACATGGCCTTTTTAATTTTTAAATGCAACGTTTCGTTCTTTGGATACCACCATCAAAACAATTTTTCTAAATACGGACCTGGATTTTTTATTACGGTTTTAGGGCCTTTTAGGCTTTAGAAACCTAATACAATTAAAACATTTTGGCGTTTCGTCATCAAATAATACATTTAAAATTATTAATTTATTTCCTTACGGCCCTGTAATTTATTTTAATAAATTTGAGTCCTTTTTATAGTTTTAAGTTTTTTTAGTTAGACACCTATAAATAAAATACGACACAATTATTATTACAAGGAAAAAGAAATATTAATATTGATTAGTGATGTATTAGTGTGTATTAAATTAACATGTTATTAAATGTTTTCATTTTTCTTTATGATTTCACTATTTTTTTAGATGTATTATCGAATAAGAAATAATTGTTATAGATAGCGATTACTATTATCTGTCTTAAAGTTTTGCCCAAGAACCTTAAAATTTTTGCTTCAACTTCACTCTACTGCCTCTTTTTCATTCATGACTGTCCATTTTTCTATTTTAAAATATTTTGGGTCTCAGGACAAAATTATACGAATTAATAAAATATTAATAAAAAATATAATTACTTCCCATGCTTTAAAAACAATGCGTTTTATTGACCTGCTGAAATATTTGACTTTGACTGTCTGACTAATTTTATTAAAATAATTAATGGCTTTAACCATACGTCTTACTTCCTGTAATGCTATTTTAATATTTAATCCTAAAAATAATTGCAGGACCGTAATGGGTAAAAAGGGATAATTTTAAATATTGATGTGTTATTTGATGACGAAAACTTAAAATTTTTAAAGTATTTTAATTGTATTAGGTTTCTAAAGCCTATAAGTCCCTAAAACCTAAATAAAAAATCCAAGTCCGTATTTAAAAAAATTGATTTGATGGTGGTATCCAAAGAACGAAACGTCGCATTTAAAAATTAAAAAGGCCATATTGTAGATCATAAAAACGGCTATAAAGAAGTATTTCTTGTTTTTTTCCCAAGTCAAAAATAAAGGCGCAAAAAATTAAAAACCAAAACTGAAAATTTCGGTTTTTTTCGGATATCTCCGAAGGCATTCGAAATATTTGGAATTTTCTTTTACCAAATTATTAAGCCCCAAAATACGCAACTTTGCCCCAATTTAACCATCTTGGTATCTCTTACCGTTTTCGAGATCCAAATGAACGCAAGCGAATTTGTAGCACCCTGTATACTGACACGATTCACCATTTCTATTTACACATTACAATAAATATTTACATGACTCACCATTGCTACTGGCATTTCATAATAATGATATTAATTATTAGTATGATTATGGAACCCAACCCACCATTTTCCCCAAATATTAGTATACAGGGTGTCCCAGATAAGGATGCACTCTACAGGGATATCGTTAACCATATAAGATACAGAGATGGATAAGTTAGAAAAAAGTTGCGTCGTACTAAATTTTTCAACAGTGTTAAATTTAAAGAACTCCGGATCCTTCCGAAGATATTTGGGTAGAACCGAATTTTCGCGATTTCCTTTTTATTTTATTCTGATCCTATTTGAACAGATGTTTATACCGGGTGTCCCATTACGGATGGCCACCGGCCGTATCTCGGAAACTCGAGCGTAGAAACTCGAGGAAAAAAAAATCGTAATTAAAGTGGCTAAGAGAAAATACTGGAAATAATTTTTAAGTTCCGCATTTTGCCGCAAGAGGGCACAATTGAAAATTAAATATTGAAATTCTAAATTTCTCCGAAAATTACATCATTACATTATAAATAACTCCGAAGCAAATAAAGATACCGGACTGCGGTTTCACGTTTTTCTTGCAAATTTAATCTACTTTCCGATTATGATATCATAAATATACCGTATAATTTGAGTTTTCGGGATAAAACCAAAAAAACTGTTACTATCACAAATTACGCTCTCTAGCTATTTTATTAGGAAATATGGTGTGCCAATAAATACGACAATTTAAAGTACTTCATTTTTTCTTTCAAACAAGCTTAAGTTAACTAAAATCGGATAAGTCGTTTAGAAGTTGTAGCAAATTAAATGATTACACATTTATTAGCTCCCCCACTCTTATCAAGGTCGATATGCCAATGAGCCTTAAATCAAAATAATGCAGAATTCTCTAAGCCCTTTAATGATATTATCATAAGTTATATCACAAGAGGTGAATATTCTAAATAAAATATTTACCTCGAGTGGTATATGTTGAGATTATATACCAAAAAAAAAAGAAAAAATACAACGAAATGCAAGATTTTTAAAATGATTTATGTAGCTACTAGAAAAACGAACAAAACGAAACAAACCTAAACAATTGACAAAGTAATAAAACTTACAGAAAATTAGTTGGTCAATATGTACTGCCGTGTTTCGCAGAATTTCTCGAATTGGGTCCATATATACTTTTTTGTTTTTGTTGTATTTTCTGGGATAGTCTTTTCAGCGTTTTTTCTTATATTTTCGACTGAAACATTACCGAATCGGCAAGATTCCATTTTTAAAAAAATGTGACATGAATCTGACAACATCAAAAACTTGATTTGTTGAAAGGGATTTTTGTTATTATAGAAACGGCCTATAGCAACCATCAAATATTTTAAACTTGTTATGATGTTGTTATGCATTGGCATTGTTGTGGCAGGTGGCCCGGGGTATATCCCCTTATGCGGGGTATATTCAGTATAATATGCATCTGATTGGTCGCAAAACAGCTTTTAATTGGTCAGAATCGGATTGAGGTATATAATCAAAAGTATACCCCAATAAAGGAATTTTCGGAGAAATTTAGAATTTCAATAGTTAATTTTCAATTGTGCCCTCTTGCGGCAAAAGGCGGAACTTAAAATTAGTTCCAGGATTTTCTCTTAGCCACTTTAATTACGATTTTTTCCCCTGAGTTTCTATGCCCAGTAGTTTCCGAGATACGGCCGGTTGCCATTCATAATGAGACACCCGGTATAAAGTTTACATTCTTATTACCATTTTTTCTCCTATATAAGTTAATGCAATTAGATTTATAATCCGACAATTCGTTTTTTTTTAAATCATCATCAGCTTCGCTTTTTTTAAACAGTTGGGATATTTTATTTTATTATTTTTAAATTCTCGTCTTCCTTTATAATTGAATGAAGTATCACACTTTCGGACTTAAAAACCCATCATCACTAAGAATAAGTGCAAATTCATCTTATTTGAAACTATTTTATTTTCAATATAACCTAATCTAATTTTCATCTGTCTAAATAAATTATACATACTTGCCAAATGACAGATTAGGAGAATGAAATCGTTTTTAAGTTTTATTTAATTTCTTTAAAGTAGGTATAACTTTTATGTTTTAAGGAGTTGTGTGATTGTAGTTTCGTTTTTTAATAAAAATTATGGAACAGTCGTCAAGGGAAGAAAAATGGAATATGATTGGTAGTCAACGCCCACAGTCAAATTATGTCAAGTTGACTTTGAAAACAAATAAAATTATGATAGATACAAGGTGAATTTACACTAATTCTTATTGATGATGAGGTTTTAAGTCCGAAACGTATTATTAATACTAGGTGTGATACATCAGTGAATTATAAAGGAGGAGGGGAATTTAGAAACAATAAAATAAAATATTCCAACTGTTTAAATAAAACGAAGCTGATGATTATTTAAAAAAAAAAAGAAATGTCGGGTTAAAAATCTAATGGCACCAACTGGTAGAGGAGAAAAAATGGTAACAATAATGCCAACTTTATATAGACATATCTGTTTAAATAGAGTCAAAATAAAATAAAACCGAAGTCGCCAAAATTCGGTTTTGCCCAAATATCTGCAGAAGGATTCGGAGTTTTTTAAATTTAAAAACAGATATTAGTAGGACACAACTTTTTATAATTTAACCATCTCTGTAGTTTCTATGGTTTACGAGATCCCTGTAGAGTGCATCCTCATCTGAGACACTCCGTATAAGCCATACAAAATGCACAATGTGCATTATAAATTCATGATGCAATTAACGAGCATGTGTTTATAGTTTCCTGGTATAAAGTTTCAAATTACTTTTGGTAATAAATCGATCACTCTAAATAAATAATAATCATAACCAAATTTAATTATGAGAGACTCGATATATCGACGAATAATAGCAAACGTCGGACACTAGGAAATTAATAAATATTTTCAGGGTATATATAACTCTCAATTTATAATACAAAAGTTAGTGTCACATTTTGTCACTACCAATATCTTTTTTTTTTTGTGGGGGTTGGCGAAAGAGCCAGTATACTTAGGCCTAGCATTTTGCATAATGACAGACAAGAAGCGATATATTTAGCGATATATCAAGTTTAATGGACTGTTTAAAGCTACAGCGTAATCTGGATTTATTGTATGATTGGTGCACTAAAAACAGATTGAACTTAAATATTGCTAAATGTAATGTTATGACATATACAAACAAAAACACCACTTTTGATTTCAATTATAACATAAATGGTAAGATTCTGGATAGACCTACTGTGTTTAAGGATCTAGGAGTTATTTTCGATAGAGAACTATCCTTGCTTCCTCATATTGATCACGTTGTATCCACCGCCTATAAAATACTTGGTTTTATCCTAAAGATTTTAGGTCACTTGACCCGTTAGTAACTTTGTATCGTTCTCTTATTGTATCTAAATTGGAATACTCTTCAATCATTTGGTCTCTGTTTTATAAAATCCACATTGACAATATTGAGAGCGTTCAGAGACGTTTTTTGAAAGCTTTGTAGTATAGATCTGATGGAGTTTATCCCGACAGAGGTTTTCCTCATGACCAGCTGCTGCAAAGATTCTCGTTTACATGATAGACGCACATGTTCTACGCAGTTATTTTTACATAAACTGCTCAATAACAATATTATTTGTGAAGAGCTGCTGCACAAACTGAACTTTAGTATTCCTTCTCTAAATGCCCGAAACTTATATACCTTCACGAACCAATGTCTTCAAATATTGTTCCATCAATAGGATGTGTACATGTTACAATGACAATGTCCATGCCTATGATGTCTTTAATTGTAGCTTGAGCGCTGTCAAAAGACATTTTTATCACTAGTACCTATACTACGTATGTAATTACTTTTTTTTTATTATTATTTCTTGTTGTAGGGTACCTATTATTAGATACTACCGTATTGTTAGTTTCATAAATTTAAATATTGCTAATCTTTATGTTAATTGTTAAATAATTTATTTTAATTTTTACTTAATTAAATTCTGTTTTCTACCTGTTTTGTAACTGGGAAACTGTAAAACAGTGTATGAAATAAATAAATATTTACTAATAAAAATGAACAATTTATTTTTCTCAACCATAGCTAGTTTGAATTAATTATTCTGCTGAAATGCACAGAAGAAAAAAGGGCTTGTCGGATATTTTCTGCCTGCGTGGGAATTATAACTCCAAAAGTACAACATTCGTTTTAAGCAGTTAAAAACGGCGCTTGTGGATTAATATGAACTTTTAACGTTCACTATGGTAAAGTTTAAACTAGCAACACGGTTTTGTATTTTTACGGATAAATAAATTTTCAAGGCATAAAAATGCAAAACGGTTATAAATCAAAATGATAATCAAAAAAACGATGACGTCGGAAGTCAATAGACAAAGTTAACCAATAGACAAACATTAAAAAATAATAAAATTAAATAGTCAAACCGTCAAACATGTGAAAAATATAGCGTCAATAGCGCCCGGAACTGTGGGTTATGTTTTTATTTACTTTTATTATTATACTAAATAAAGATGGGAAGTTGTAAATAACGTTGTCGCTTAATTGAACTATGACGCGCGAGTAAAGAACCGCTGTTAGGTGTTACAAATTCGACATACCAGCATTGGAATCTCGGAAACCATAGGCGTTAGAGAAACGGTTAAATGGGGGCAAAGTTGTGCAATTCGGTGCTGATTATAATGCCTATAATGCTTTAAAAGTTTTCAAATTCCGAATACTTCCGATTTTATTCGAAAAAAATCGAAATTTTGCAAAACCGTTTTTATTTTTTCCTGAGCTCATTTGACAAGCTATTTAAAAATAAATGACACTTTGTCATTGCCACTTTTTCTCCTCTACAAACAGACGTTACTAAACTAAAGATCCACCGTTTCGTCTTCGAGCGGCCATCACCAACTTTACTTTTTTAAATACGGACCTGGATTTTTTGTAAACCGATTTTTAACGCTCCTATCCTCAAAATGTAATGGCAATATTATTTTCTCATAATGATGAATTATCTTTGCTTATTTTTTTAAATTCATATTTTTTACACTTCTTGTCAGTCCAGTACTGGCAACGAATTACAATATTAATTAAAAACTTTATTTTATTTAAAACATTTACAAATAAGTTTCATAAAGAAGCTTGTATTAAGTTCATATTAGGTATTTACATACAGGTTGCATTTGGTAGCAAAATTAGAAGAAAAATCTATCTTTGTATTGAGCAAAACAATCAATCAAACAATCTCTTTGAACATTTAGAAAATTAGGATTTAATTAGTAAATTTAGAATTATTTGAATATTCTTATAAAATAAATTATATTACTTAGGTATGAATATTTTAAAGGAAATAAAGTTTTTAATTAATATTGTAATTCGTTGCCAGGACCGCACTGACAAGAATTGTAAGAAATATAAATTTTAAAAAATACGCAAGGACAACTCATCATTATGAAAACGTAATATCCCCAATACATTTTGAGGGTAGGAGGGTTTAAAAATCGGTTACAAAAAAATCTAGGTCCGTATTTAAAAAAGTAAAGTTGGTGATGGCCGCTCGGAGACGAAACGGCGGATCTTTAGTTTAGTATCGTCATTTTGTAGAGGAAAAAAAGTGACAATGATAAAGTGTCATTTATTTTTAAATAGCTAGTCAAATGAGCTCAGAAAAAAAAAAAACGATTTTGAAAAAATTTCGGTTTTTTTCAAATGATATCGGAAGTATTCGGAATTTAAAAACTTTTAAAGCGGCATTATAATCAGCACCGAATTGCACAACTTTGCCCCCATTTAACCGTTTCTCTAACTCGTATGGTTTCCGAGATTCCAATGCTGGTATGTCGAATTTGTAATACCCTGTATTACCTGTATAACTTCAGGTCCAAAAATACGTATAGACTGATAGATGATTTTATTTTTAATTATGCTTTATTTTAATATACTTTATTGTTATGTTTTGCCCTAATTCCCTAATTATTTATTATTAAACATTTGAGCATATAATTTAGCCATCATCATTCCAGAGAAATCTAATTTTGCTTTGCCTCATTTTCAATTACCCCTAATTTTGAACTTATTACTTTAACTAATCGAAAGCAAACTAAATTATAAACTATTGGATAGGTTGGCAAATATGTTAAATTATTAAAATAAATGTCCCAGATAAATTAGGCATGTTCCAAATTTTGAAATGAATTAACATTTTTTTTATTCCTTATATTTTTAATATTAAAACCAGAAAAAATTGGCTAAGGGCTATAATTAATAGATAACTATCTTTATCTACTTTCATTTAGTAATATGAATTTTACAGTTCTGTAAATCGTTTCGTAAGGGCATCTATTACAGCACTAGTGCTGTAATAGATGCCTTTACAGCACTAGTGCTGCAATGGAAAAAACCGGTTTTATTAAAATTTTGCTGTTAAATAAAACCACACTTTTTAGAAGAATGATTTATTATTAACAATTATAAAATTAATTACCAATTATTAATAAAAATATAACACTTAAGGTTTATTATAAACATTAATTATATACTTTTTACAGTTAGAAATTTGTATACCAGAAGTGAACGTGATGGAGCCCTTTACGTTCTAATTTCCAATCATTAATTCCATGTCTGACCCCATGATCTTCTTTGCTATTTGTTTCTTATTTTCTAAAAAATTCTCAACGTAGCCTTTTGCCGTAGAAGAGGGTTTCCAGCCCCCATGACGCTTTAACATCTGCATATCTGCACCACCATTAACCAGAATGGTGGCTGAGGACCTCCTAAAACAATGTCCACTGTATCCGTCGGGATTATTCAATCCAAGTTTTGTTGCAATCTTTTTTGGTATACTTCCCAAACTATTAATTCCGACAGGCTGGGAGGTGCATTTTCCTTTTCCAAATATACAAAAAACCGCCTGCGAGTTGCATTAAGAGGACGAAGTTTAGCATACTTTGGAAAAATACTTAAACAGTTTTACACCTGTCACATTTCCTTCTGTTATAACAAATTCTCACATAATTTTGGTTTTCGAGAATGGAATCACAATTTTTATATACAAATCATTGTGTTCAATATGATCCAAGATTAACTGTTAGCTAGTTCTTCGCGCCGACAAGCCCCAAAAATGCCGATTATCATAACAACCTTCATAAGTAAATATGTTTCATCATCTGCAGTAGAAACTTACATACGTCTTCCTTTGTAAAAACTTTGATCTTTTTGGTCTTGTAACCCACTGAACTTCTTTTCAAAAATGCGATTAGTTGAGAAAATCTGCTTATATCTTGATTTTCCTTGACTGAAATCATGGTTCTCAACATTGAGTAGTGAGTCCATAGTGTAGATGGTTTCTGGAAGCGTTGCTTTACGGAAAAAAAAACCAAAAGGATTTTCTAAGCCACCTCCTTTATTTTGTTAGCTTTGCACCAATCTTCAAACTTCTGACACTCCAACTCATACCGCGCCTTGGATTTTGTCGGAACTAAACTTGAGATCGCTTCGTCTATATGAGAGGGTAAACTTCCATCAAAATAGCTCATTTTGAAAAACGCTTTTTATATTTTTGAATTTGTTTGACAAAGTTTCGACTGTTACCATGCGAAACAGTAACTATGCGAAAGGTAACATAAAAAACTTGATTAGTAAACTTAATAGCAGGTGCATTTTTACAGGTGCATTTTTATTTTTAAAAATGCCTTTTGTCAAATATTTTTATTCATAGATGAGAGTAGATAAAATTTTGTACAATATTCTTGTTGTAAATTCATATTACTACACTCGATGTTTTATTAAACTCGGCTGACGCCTCGTTTGACAACTTTAACATCTCGTGTTGTAATATGAATCTTTACAACACTTATATCGTAAATAACTATTACTACATTCAATACTTCGTTGCTAATGAAACGTGCTAGACAGAGAAAAAATTATAAGGAAGAGTTGATGATTCATGTCATCGTTTTTTTGATTGTCATTTTGACTGACTAATTTTTTTACATTTTTGTGCCTTAAAAATTTATTTATTCGTATAAATAGTTCTTTTTGGAGCTTTTATTATCGGTCTCTTGGAGTTTCAGTAAATACTTAGTTATCGATTAGAATTTGTTTATCGTAAAAAGTCCTAACTTTTAATGATATGTCGCGAAAAAAATTACGGCGTTCCTCCAAAGTCCTCAAAATGAAGGCATGCTAAAAAATTAAATAATCATGTACACTATGTCGATAATATTGTGCAAAGTTGAGAAAAATATTGAAGGATGTCAAATAGAATATTCATTGATTTAGTTAACGGTTGCTGTGATGTTTCAAGGTATTTGATAGCAAAAGGATTCCTTAAAAAAATTGCATGTATATCCGAGTCTTTCGTCGCAAGTTTTTTTCGTTCCCTGCAATACCATCGTGTCCTAGCGGCCACTACAGTGTTTTTTTTTCCGAGGGCCCGTCCGTGCGCCGGATGCACTTTGGCCAGGTTTGGCCCATTGTGCTCACCCTGTTTGGTTGTTACATCCACTCTGTGATCCCAGTTCCCTGCACACTAGTGCACACAAACTATTGTGTAGGTCAATTGGGGAAAGGGTAAGGATGTCCTCTAGTTTCAGTTTTGGTTGCCCGAGTATTTGTTGCCTCTTCCGATCTAGTGACTCGCAATGGCAAACTATGTGCTGTAGAGTGTCCCTGTCTTGTCCCCATAATCTGCAGTCAAGATCTCCATCCATTGTACAGTTGCATTCTGCGCAGATGGTTCTAGCCCATGTGTCCTGGTTCTCATCTGATTCCTGTTCATTTGAAGCAACTGTTTCGTAAGTTTTGAGTCTGGATCTCTAACAAAGCTTTTTCTGTGGTGTAATCCCTGTCGGTTTCTCCAGTGAATTTTGTGTTCACTCCTGATCCATCGCTTTATGGCATCTTCTTACTGTGCACCTTGGTACTTCGAGTGCCGGTTCTGGGCCAATGAATGTATTTTTTGAGCTTTTAGTTTAGTTATAGGATTTTTTATTTCCTGTAATACCTTCATGTTCTGATACCCACTGCAGTATTACTTGGTTCAGGGCTTCTAGTTTCTCTTGACATTCCCATACCAGGCTTCCACTGCAGTGATCCTTTGGTTACTTTTGCCGGGGCCCCCAATTCCCTTTTATATTGCCATACTAGTCTTGAGGTTACCTTGTTGTCTATTAGCGATGTTAGGGCTGCTTGACTGTCAGAGTATATATGGATATGCTTATTGAGGTAAGCCATCCCATTGTTTTTATACGCACACTATAATATGGCACAGATTTCACCTTGAAATATTGTGAGAGACTTTCGCTGAGGGAAGGACGCGTTTTTCTCTGGACTTATTTAGTGTATCCCCACTCCGATACCCTTTTTGGTTATAGAGCCGTCTATGTACCAGATTATTCCGCATCTTATTATAACCTATTCTGGAGGAAGTGGCGTTAGCCGTTGTACTCGTTAAGCTTTAATTACATTCCCACTATATTATTTTTCTGAGTATTAATAATGGTTTATTTTTTACTTTTTGTTTTTAAAACAAATAACTAGAATTTGTCTTTATAGAAAATTACTAAAAATAATGTTTGAAAATAAATATAAAATTTAAAATCGATCCTATGGGAATATCCATTGATCTAATTATTACCATTTATCTCGGGTTTTTTACTGTAAAAAATAATGATATAAAAGTTTATCATTTTAAGCCTTGTGTTGTCAAAATAAACTGCTGGACAATTGCTTTCGAGCAAGAAAAATTTCGCCTTAATTTAACAGTTAATATTTTCTGAACCAGATATGATATTGACCTACGGTTTTGAATGGTTGATAGATTCATCTCTTGAGAAACAATTGTTAATGTTGGATTTTCTTTAACTGTCAGAAAATTTTATATCCAGCGTGTAAAAGAAGACGATGATTTTTGCTCCAATTTAAATGGTGTGTAACTTCCACCATAATATTTTTAAATTTGATCACTCTACGTCAATTAAATCACTGGTTCATAGCAAAGAAAGTAATTTGTCAAATTTTTGATATCTGCTATATTTTAAGAAATACCGATTTTTTTGGAAACCCTTGCTTTATTTCAACTTATTGGTAGCTAGATCTCACTGTGAGTTGTATCGTGTAAACTTTGCGAGTGATAACCTTATGGAAAGCTTGATTATGTTCAGTAACAATAGTTGTACCTAAATGTTATGATGCACAGTGGCGTACTTATAAACACATATGTCTATGGTTTACGAGTATCTCACAATTTTTCACGGTTGTTTTATATTGGAAAGTACTCGCCCCTAGATTAGGTAAATTTTTTCTTTTTTTTTTTAGTTTTTCATATCGCACTACAGGTATATTATACAGTGTGTTTACAAAATTTTAACAAAGATAATTTTTTAATTTAATTTTTGGAAAAAATTTATTTATTAATTTCTAACACTATTCCTAAAATTAAACTTACATTGAAAGGGATCCTTAAAATAAAGTAACGCTAGTTTGATTTTGATGGGATTAATACCTTGTAGGCCCTCCTCGGATGGACGGGGTTTGGTTTGATGGCATCTAGTGATATTTAGTATCAAAGTCTCTTTCAATGTGAGTTTAATTTTAGGAATAGTGTTAGAAAGTTAAAAATTAATAAATGGCAGGAGCATGCAGAAAAGCAGAATTAACTTTTCTTCCAGTTAAAAATGTTATAGACGAAGGAAGCCATTTTCGTGTTGATATCCCACCTTCAAAAACAAAAGTTATACGGCAGTGTGCAATTACCACTGGAGACATTGAAAATACGAATCTTGTTGAAATATTAAGAAAATATATTAAGTTGCGTCCCCAGATTCTTAAACACAACAGATTATTTGTAAACTGTGCGAATGGAAAATGTACCAGAAATCCTGTGGGAATTACCACATTTAGCAGTCTGCCAAAAGTTATTGCACAATTTCTTGGTCTTTCAAATCCTGTTCTATATACTGGCCACTGCTTCAGAAGAAGCTCTGCCACTTTCCTAGCAGACAGTGGCGCTGATCTTTTAAAATTAAAGAGGCACGGAGGTTGGAAATCTAGCTCTGTTGCGGAGGGATATGTTGAAAATTCCATGAATAATAAAAAACTTATAGCGCAAGAAATATTTGGTGAAACATCTAATGCAATGTGCGTCGCTTCCCAAATAACAGCAAGTTCGAGCAATGAAAAAAATATGTCGTCGGGAATTAATTTGAATAATTGCAATAATTGTGTTATCAATATTTATAATAATTAATTAATTTATAATTTATGTTTTTAACTTGTATTATAACAGTTTAATAAATAGAATAATTCTTTTTGTCACTAATTTTGAAATACATTTTTCGTCACCAATTGCATAAAATTTTACTTTATGCAACTAGTTACAAAAAGTAAGACGTTTCATAATGTCAATCAGTTTTAAAAAGTGTCACTTTATATGTCAAAATGGGAAAATTTTGTAAACACTCTGTATAATATACCTATAATGCGATATGAAAAACTAAAAATAAGAAAAAATTCAGCTAATCTAGGGGCAAGTACTTTCCAATATAAAACAATCGTGAAAAATTGTGAGATACTCATAAACCATAGACAGATAGGTGTTTATAAATACGCCACTGTACATCATAACATTTAGGTACAACTATTGTTACTGAACATAATCAAGCTTTCCATAAGGTCATCACTCGCAAAGTTTGCACGATACAACTCACAGTGAGATCTAGCTACCAATAAGTTGAAATAAAGCAAGGTTTTCCAAAAAAATCGGTATTTCTTAAAATATAGCAGATATCAAAAATTTGACAAATTACTTTCTTTGCTATGAACCAGTGATTCAATTGACGTAGAGTGATCAAATTTAAAAATATTATTGTGAAAGTTACACGCCATTAAATTTGGAGCAAAAATCATCGTCTTCTTTAATACCCTATATATAAAATTTTCTGACAGTTAAAGAAAATCCAACATTGACAATTGTTTCCCAAGGGATGAATCTATCAACCATTCAAAACCGTAAGTCGATATCATATCTGGTTCAGAAAATATTAACTGTTAAATTTAGGCGAAATTTTTCTTGCTCGAAAGCAATTGTCCAGTAGTTTAGAAAGGTTTAAAATTGAAACCCCCCCGGTGACTACAAGTGACAATCTTCACAATGTATACTTACGAAAGTTTATTCATCTTAATTGGAATGCTATATGTATAGACGGAAAATCAGCAATATGCAATGGTATAATGAAGTATAAACTCCAAAGCAAATGAATTTATGTTCATCGCTTGATCAATCTGCAGGGTAATTGATTTAACTGAAGTGCAATTTTGAATAACTTTCAATATATTAACTGAGAGCAATAAATACTGGATATTCTAGCAAAATATATTTACTATATATATAAAATAGAACGGACATTATAACAAATGAAAAATGAATGGGTGATTTTGGTTTTTATTATTCTTAATTAACCGTTTTACATATTAGTAGAGAGAGATTCTGCATTTTACGCCACCTCTACTCATAATATATTATATAGAGTGATTCCTAAGTTGATACTTCTTTTTTAACTGTGTATAGAAGGCATTAAAATAAACAACATTTTCAAATACCATTTTTCAAAAAACTTAAAAATATGGTACTTACATTCATTTATTACACTATGGATTAAATACGGTTTCTGGCTAACTTGCCCGTTGAATAACATTAACAAACTTCTTGGTGGAGAATGAGCCCGCGTCGAAAAGCATTCTGCATATAATCTCGAAGTAGCAGCTGCACTTTGACGACACTCACTGTAAATTAGCACCATATCTACTAGTTCATTGTTTTCAAATTTTACCATTTTCACGTGTCACCAATTTAAAATTAACTTGCTTTAGAAAAACATACCGCAGCATATTGTCAAATAACTCATCACCGACGACCCGTAAATTGAATGACTGATAAGAGATAAGACAAATAACATAAAGTATGCCAGGCTATGTTTTGATGACCAGGCGCGCAAAATTGATTTAAGTGGTCTTAGAGTCTCAGCAATGTAAGATTGGCCGCACTCGCAGGGGATCTGGTAGACACAATTTTTCTTGTCTTCTTGGCTTGTTGATTTTGTCTTCTTCAGGTGACTTCTTAAAGTGTTTCTCGAGCTGAATACTGTGTTGATGTTGTATCGTTGTCCTAGTCTTCTTATTATATTGGATACTCCTTTGACATACGGAATGCTGAGTATTGGTTGTATCTTTTTCTCTGCTTTATGTGCGTTTGACCGATTTTTGCGATTTTCCAATATTGTGTCAACCAATCTCATGGGATAGCCATTCTTGTTGAGGTCGGTGTTGATGTGGTTAGTTTCTCTTTTGAGAGCTTTGTTTGAGTTACAGAGGGTAATTGCTCTATCCATAAGGTGTCTTACTATGCCATGTTTTGTGTTGTTTGAGTGATTTGATGTATAATGGAGATATTGACTTGTATGTGTATGTTTTCTGTACACTGTAGTTAGGAAGGTGTTGCCATTTTTCTCTACTTGACGCTAGATATTTATATTGATAAAAACAGTGGCCTTTTTTTATTTAATAATAAAATAAATGCAAACCATTGATGCTCCGATTCTAAAAATAACGATATTGATACAATTACAATGCAGTCAGATTTTATTATAATATAGTAAAATCTTAAAACGTCTCAATTATTATTTGGGACTACTATCGATGGTCTCAACATCTCAAACGAAGTTTGATACCACTATCATAAATAAAAGATTCTATTATGCTTATAAAATGAATAGAATTATTGGAGTTCTAAACATTGGAAACTTTTTACAATTAAAAACGAATGATTCCTTTATTCAAGATTTCACAAGATTAAATTCCAAGTTGCCTTTTGTTTTAAGTTTATGGTAATTTTTTAGATAAAATTGTATTTCAATTTAAGAGAAGGCCTGCACTTACTTAAGCAGGCTTTAAACAAAAGACGACGCCGGGCTTTGTGTAAGATAATTGTAAAAGTAGATTTATCTTACGGAGTACAATTCACTGAATCGACTTAGAGTAACGTTTACTACGGCCACTATTAAATAAATTCAGTAGTTGAGGTATATCGTCAACTCTAACTTTTAATTTCTTAATTGTACAGGCTTAAACTTCGCAATGATCAATTTTCCACTTTACTCAAGAAACGTTTACCTAACTTTAACTTAATGTTACATTTACAATTATTTATTATTACAGGGGCGGCTCGTCAGGTGAAGTAGGTGAAGGGGCTCTTCACCATAAAAAATAAAACCAGGAGGAAAGTTTTTTGACAATATTAAATATTAATGTACCAATACAGCTACAATTTGTGCCCTTAAAAATAATTATGTTCGAATTAATAGTATTAATGTAATCCGAATGTAGCTATGCATAATAGGGCTACGGTTAACTCCAATGGACAATAATTTTAAACACTCGTGCATTTTAACGTGCCCCAGCCGACCGTGTCCGTTAGCTTAAAGACAGTGAAAACTCAACACCCAACATGGCTTTGATATTCACGGTTGCTATGGTTACGTGACGTCAGTCACGCAAACAGCATGAAATAATTTGCATTATGATGGAGGGCAATTAAAAAATAGATCAGTCGTATGCATCACTGTTTTAGCATTGTTTCGCCTAACCTTAAGGTATTTATTTTGAGGCTTCGTGAAATTTACGGTTATAGATATCGTTTTTACGTGATTTACTACGGGATTAAAAAGTTTTGTTTTTATTTTTCAGTTAATTCAGTAGTGTACGTATGTACCTACTGTGTTTTAAAAATGAACCCAATTAATGACATAGTTTGTAATTTATTGGAAACTCCATTCAGTCGTTGGACAGATGAGGATAAGAGAGACGTTTTGTTACACGGGTTTTTAGTCAATGTTTGTTTAAGTACCCGCACTATACCTAGCTCTTCGCCATTTTTTAAAACCGCGATCCGCCACTGTATTATTATAAAAATTTAATTTTTTATTATAATTCGTAACTACTCTCCAGTAGTGGCGGTTCGTGATAGTCGATACAGGTGGGGCCAAAATATCAAGTCAATAATCTTTAATGAGAATTCAGTGTGTGAGAAATTCGATGCATTACCATTGATATCTCGGTAACTATAAAAGATAAAGATATCGTTGAAGGCAGACAAAGCTGCATAGTTTATTGCTAAATTATTTGTTTAAAAAAATTCCGATGTCTTCCGGAGCATCCGAATAAAAAAACGAAAAAATGAATTATTGTTTTTATTTTCTTTACGACAAAAGATTGATTATTTTGAAAACCCAGAAGCACTGGCTTAACCATTTTTTATGCTCTTCAAGAAAATAATTTTATATTTCAGATACGACGTTCGTTTTTTAGATAGTATAACAACTTAATTTTTTTAAATACGTACCTGAATTTTTAAAATTTGGGTAGCTTTTGACCTCCTAAGATTATTATCTTGAAAGTACCTTAAGAAAGTGCTCTTGGTTTATTAAAATATTAAGTACTTATTTTGTCATAAAAAAATAAAAACAAGTTTTTCGTTTCTAGTAGCTGGTAGCGTAGCAAAGCCAATTATATACCCTAGTAGTGCCCTAACCCGATTGAGACTCTTCACTCTCGATACAATAAAGCATCATATGAAGATTTGGCCCGGCCAAACAAGGCCGATTTCGCTACGCGTCAGTAAGAGAGGGCGATATATTCCTTGGTGTTATTATCTCTCTCGTACGCGTTCAACATCGGACCAAATACAGAGTTGGCCGGAGCAGCGTGGCGGCAAGAAGTTTTTGCATAGTTAGGGGTTACCAGATATCAACGTCCTAAGTTATAAATTATTTACATTTACAAAAAGAGTGAAGCGTAGGGAGACAAAGTAATAATTATGAGTGAGAAATAAAAAGCTTGGTGTACAGGTAGGTAGGGCCATGGTATTGTGGCGCTGCCACTGGTCTCCAGAAGGGACATGGTAATGTAGGATTAGGAACAGAAGCCTTATCTTCCTTTGTAAGAAGGAAGATAGGGCTTTCTGTTCCTACCTCTACATCTATTGTTAATAGAACGAAAAACATAACAATTCGATAAGTTGGTAGATAATAAAACCAGTAGTAAATGAGTGGTGTTATAGTCGTAGAGAAATAAACTATAATTATTTTTGTTTTTGTAGTTTGCAACGTATATATTTTTGATTATATTAATCTTTTTTAACTGGTTTTCTAATTATTGCTGGCACCAACCGTGAGGGGATGATCTAGGTCCATATTTTTAAAAGAGACAGACAGAAATAAAATTAAAAAAAAAAGTAATCATATTAGCGTTTTTGTCTATTATTAGTCTAAATAAATTAGAATTAATAAGAAAAACTACAGTTTGTTTAAGGAAAGCTTCTTATTTTGGTATATATTTTTACTTTTTCCTAATTTTTAATTAAAGTTTTAAACTTCTTCCGGCCAAAGCTGTTTGAAAGAGTTCATTATGACAGTCGGTCGGTCAGTCGAGCAATGAAAAAGAAAATATAAAAGCCGTGATCAAGTAACGTTAGCTCGAAAACATTATTAATTATCTTCGAGTTGTTACGTGGTGAATTAAATAGAAATAACAAAAACAAAAACGTTTAATAAATAGTATTATTTTTAAATGTTGTGTGCCTGTAAAATGCATTTGGCTCTTGTTCGGGAAAATACAATTTAATTATTACGTCCAGGTATTGTAAGTTAAAATAAACTAATAAACAAAAAAACTTTAAAAAAGTATTTTAATTGAATGCGCTAAAAAGAATAAAATAAACTTTGAAGTAAATCAAACCCATCCTTTTGTTACATTATACAATTTTATGATATAAAAGCTTGTCGCGAGATAAAATCGATGTATGTTTTTATAAATTAAATTGAAAATGATCTGTGTCAAGATTTTCTGTGTCTTTTTTATACAGGGTGATGACTAAAACATCAAGCTGTGTAAAATATGTTAATTTTAAAATTGTAGTTTTCGAAATACGAAGCTATGAAAATTTAATTTAATTTTAGTGTTGGTCCCAGCTTTATGTTAGCTATTTATTGTACCCACTGTTAAATAAAATACCGTTTACTATAAACTGATTTTATTCGTCTGCTTTCAAGTAAATCACGCCAACAAGATAACAAAGGGAATGCAGATAAAAAATGGAAATGCACTAAAAAAGATGTAGAGTTCATATCACCTTAAGTGTCTATAAAGTATAGTCTATACCATATATATGACATTCCCCTCGATAAAGAAAAGAAAAATACCATTGTAAATACAATTAAGACCCTTAATAATAAATTATTCAAAACTGAATTCTGGAGGATAATTCTATGAATTATAATTTAATCTTTCTGGAGCTTTAATTACTCTACCCGACTGGGTAGTTGTAGGTACAAAAATAACATCATCATCCAGACTTGAGTTTTGATCAACTTCTTCATTATCACAATCTGTGAAACTTTCCTCATCGGAATCAGAATGAACAGAGTCGTAACTTAAAGGATAATTTTTAATAAATTTTGTATTTCTACATAACACGTTGTTATTATCTGTCGTTATGTCAAATGACCTTGGCCTAAATTTATTTTTATTTTTTATATAACCCTTATGCCACTTTTTCTCATTTAATTTTGTTTTGTAGAACACCCGCTGATTATTTTTAAAATTATTATTTTGAACACTGCACTTTTTATCATAATTTTGCTTTTGTATCACTTGTCTTTCTTTTAAAACTTCTTTCACTCGTGAATTATCACACTTTACCGGTTTAAAAAGCATATTTTCACTAGGCAAAATATCTCTTAACCTTCTATTCATTAAAATGTGTGCTGGAGATTCCAGCTTGCTATCAATTGGTGTATTTCTGTAAGACAGAAGTGTAAGATATAAATCTTTGTTGTCATGTTTTGCCTTACGTAACATATTTTTTAATATTTGAACATGTCTTTCCACTAAGCCATTCGATTGGGGGTACAACGGACTTGACATTGTATGGTTAAAGTTCCATGATTTGGAAAACTGTTTAAAAAAAATACAATTAAATTGTGGACCCCCATCAGTAATGACAAGTTTTGGAATTCCATGTCTAGCAAAAATCGATTTAAGATGTAATATAACTTCATTAGATGACTGCCCGTCAATAAGCTTAGCTAATTCAATATACTTGGAAAAATAATCAACCACTAATAAAAATACCTCAGCGTCAAAATAAAATAAATCTCAGGCAACCTTTTCCCATGGCAAATTGGGTAGTTCATGTGGCAACATGGGTTCTTTCTGTTTATTTTTTTCATAAGTTTGACACGTTAAACAACTTGATACTAAATTTTCAATATCACGTGACATATTTGGCCAGAAGAAATATTCACGAGCTCGGCTTTTGCATTTAGTCATTCCCATATGACCGTAATGTAATTTTTCTAAAATATCTTTACGTAAACTTGGTGGAACAATTAATTTTCTATTTTTATATAATAAGCCATTGGCTTCCGTTATCTCGTCTTTATATTTAAAATATATTTTAACAAAAGGACTGACTTGTTTATAGAGTTTTGGCCAACCATTTTTTATATAGTTCAGCAAAATTGCCGATTCTTTATCATGAGCAGTATAAAAAGTGATTTCTGAAATTTTTTCCTCCGTTGCATTTAAGTTATGACGTAACAAACAAATTTGAGTTTCAATCTCCTCTTCTATATAATCTTCATTATTTAAGCCATGCGGTAGATACGCTCGAGATAAAGTATCTGCAAAAATTAATTCTTTTCCCGGTCTAAACACTAATTTTATGTCATATCTTTGCAGTCTAATAAACATTCTTTGCAATCGCGGAGGGCATTTATGTAAAGGTTTTTTAAAAAGTTGAGTTAAAGCTTTTTGATCAGTTTCTACAGTAATTTCTTTACCAAAAATGTACTGGTGAAACCTTTCACATGCAAATACTAAACTAAATAACTCTTTTTTTATTTGGGCCCAATTTAATTGAAAATCACATAAAGATTTTGAGGCATACATGCAGGGCAACCCCTTCTGCAGTAGTACAGCACCCACGCCATCTTTAGATGAGTCTGCTGAAATTATTATAGGTCGTAAAACTGCAAAATGGGCTGTTTTATTAATTGCTGTTTTAAAATATTTATTGAATCTTCATGCCTTTTTTCCCACACCCACGCAACATTTTTCTTTAATGATTCTCGTAGAGGCGCAGTTATTGTAGAAAGGTGACCTATAAATTTGCTAACATAGGTAACCATTCCCAAAAATCGCTGTAAATCCTCTTTATTTTTGGGAAAAGGCATCTCTGTTATCGCTTTTATTTTAGAATCATCAGGTTTAAAACCAGACTCAGATATTTTATGACCCATGTAAGTAATATTATTAAAACCGATTTTACATTTATGTTTGTTAAATTTTATATTGTTTTGAAGCGCAATTTCAAGCACAATTCGTAAACGCTCATCATGTTCAGATTTAGTGGTACCCCAAATTAAAATATTATCTAAATAAATTTCTACTCCTGGCAAATTAAATATTTCTTTAAATTTCCTGTGGAAAACCTCTGGTGCGCATGTCAAGCCAAATGGGAGCCTCAAAAACTTATAGCGGCCGAAAGGGGTAGCAAAGGTACACAGATCCGAACTATATTTATCTAATGCAACTTGCCAAAAACCCGACATAGCGTCCAGAGTCGAAAAAAATTTTGCTCCACTAAGTTTTGAACTGATTTCCTCAAAAGTGGGAAGGGCAAAATGTTCCCTGCGAATATTTTTATTTAAATCACTGGGGTCTAGACAAATTCTCAAAGACTGATCTTTTTTAACTACTAATACAATAGGATTAACCCACCCTGTGGGGTAACTAACCTTACAAATAATTTTTTGACTTTCTAAATCATTTAAAGTATTTTTAAATTTTTCAATTAATGGAAAAGGAATTTTTCTGGCAGCATGCACAACAGGTTGGGCACTTTCCTTTAATTTTATATGATATTGACCTCGAATGCAACCTATACCTTTAAAAACATCAGAATATTGGTTAATAAAGGA
The DNA here is from genome assembly GCA_935413205.1 of Polydrusus cervinus. Lineage (NCBI taxonomy): Eukaryota > Metazoa > Arthropoda > Insecta > Coleoptera > Curculionidae > Polydrusus > Polydrusus cervinus. Next base: position 27,043,813 of record OW284513.1, read on the forward strand.
ACTATCGCTAATTAAATCGATTTTTTTTATAAGATTAAGGCTAATACAGCTATTTAACCCAATCAAAGCAGGCGAATCAGTACCAACAACGACAAAATCTAAACAAAATTCGCGATCTTTAGATTTACAGTTTAACTGACATTCACCTACTACTGGAATAATATCGTTGGAATAATTAGTAAGCTTTACATTAGACTTTTTTAGGCAAAAATCATCGCAGCCTAGTGTTGAATATGTTTTATAACTGATCGTATTAGTCATCGCCCCGGTATCCATTTTAAATTGAATATATTTTTTTTTTATTTACCAATAGTCTAATGTTCCACTCTTTTACGCTATAATTATTGTTTTTAATCATACCAATAAAAAAGTCATCATTAGCTGGTTCATATAGTTCAGATTGATTATCATTGTCTTGAATAGAATGAACGAACTTCCTGTTAAAGCACAATTTTTGAAAATGATTTATTCCACCACACAGTCTACACTGCTTTCCAAATGCAGGACATTTCCTTACTTGATGGGTCGTGCCACACTTGTAGCAGCTGAAACGAGAGTTCAAATCTTGGGACCTTGCTCCAGGGACACTGCTGGGATAACTTTTGTAGCTGTTAGGATATCGCCCACTCGTAACAAGTTGGCTCATGTTGCTCCTTGCTCGCACGATATTTATTACAGTGCAGTACCGTGCGTGTTAATTAAAAAAAAATTAAAATTAAAAAAATCGGTATATTATTTAAACTCACTAATACGAAAAATAGGTCCCTGTTTTGTCCTGGTTAGATGAGAGGCGTATGTACGGGGGAGGGGGGGGAGGAATCCCCCATAGAATGATGTAACTTAATATCAAATAAGCTTTTTTTGCCCTTAGAGTCAAGACAGATAATGCTACCAAAAATATTTAAAAAAATTAAAATAAATAAGTTAATTTAAGAATTTATATAATAGTTGGGTGAATTTTTATCGGAATTTGTGCACAGCCTACGGCGCTTCTACCTTTACGTTTTCTATAACCCACTTAGTACCTGCTCTCTGCAGTGGAAATTACGCCACTGGATGACCCTGTACATTATATCCACTTTTGTTGTATAAACTACTATTTATACTCGCGTCTATATCCCAACCTATTGTAGGCACACTGCGCATGTCAGACGGATAGCGTAATGGCGGTATTTTTGAAATTTACATAGGTAGAAATGAGTTTAATTATTACATGTAAAATATGATTGACATAGCGATTAAATAATTATTAAATTTTTAATATTACGTTATGTTATTTATATTTTTAAATCAAACACTTTTTCTTTTTTTTCTTTTACGTTTCAAGGAATTCAAAGATGTGGTTACCGGTGTTGACAGTCTACAATTTTGTAATTCCGACTGTTTGTTATGAGGGTCATAGTTAGAAGAAATCATAGGGCTTATTGTTGTTTTTAGTGCATTAATACCAGAAAAGCATGGCATGTAATGGTCTTTAAAGGTGATCGTTTATAGACTTTGCGTTTTATTTTCATGTGAACATTGATATTTGTTTTTGTACTACATTTCATCCCACAATCTGTGCACACATAAATTGTTCTACAATTTAAAAAATGACGGTTAGGTTTTTACTTTACAGGTGCTTGACAGCCGCCACAAAATATTTAATATTTTGTGACAGCCGCATGCCATAACAAAACTTACTGATTTATAACCTGCCCCTCCATTTTAGTTATGCCCCACAAGGCCACAAATTAACAAACTGGCAAACTGTTCTTACAAGAATACTTAATACCTCGACTATGACTCAACACCGTGACGCAAAAAATAATTAAATCCATTTCTACCTATATTTTAAATGTCGCGCCACCACGCTATCAGCCTCACATGCGCAGTGTGCCTGCAATAGGTTGGGATATAGACGCGAGTATATTAATCTGCTCATTCGCGATGTCAAAAGCGCAAACATGGCGCATATGATTGTAGAAAAACAATCCCACTTAATGACCAAGATACTTCTAAACTATTATTATAACATTGTCAAAAGTTATATCAATATCATTACGTCACGCTTCAACGTTTATTGACAAAAGGCCACTTTCTCGAGCTAAAAGTTCCTGGGCCACGGCGATTGAATTTCTCTCCCGCTTGACTGACCGACCGGCTGTGATAATTAACTCTTCCCAAATAACTTTGCTGGGAGTTGAGCTTAAGTTTTTAGAATTTAAAGTTTAAAGAGTTGAAAAATCTTTCATTAAAAACTAGGAAAACGGAAAACCAATATCTAAATTAAATTTTATAATTTTAAGGCATCTTTGTTAATTAATATGTAATAGTTGCGGTATCGGGTATATAAAATATTTAAAAGCCTGCATTTAAGGTAATTGAAAAATTCATTAGGCAATTTTGAAAGCGTATGTATGAATTTAAATTATAACGCAGTGGCGGCTCGTGATAGTCGATACAGGTGGGGCCAAAATAACAAGTCAAAAATCTTTAATGAGAATACAGGAAGTTACAAATTCGATGCATTAACATCGCTATATCAGTAACTAAACTGCTAAACAATTGCTTTCGAGCAAGACAAATTTCGCCTAAATTTAACAGTTAATATTTTCTGAACCAGATATTATATCGACCTACGGTATATAGATTCATCCCTTGGGAAACAATTGTCAATGTTGGATTTTCTTTAACTGTCAGAAAATTTTATATACAGGGTGTTAAAGAAGACGATGATTTTTGCTTCAATTTTAATGACGTGTAACATTCACAATAATATTTTTTAATTTTATCACTCTACGTCAATTAAATCACTGGTTCATAGCAAAGAAAGTAATTTGTCAAATTTTTGATATCTGCTATATTTTAAGAAATACCGATTTTTTTGTAAAATCTTGCTTTATTTTAACTTATTGGTAGCTAGATCTTATTGTGCGTTGTATCGTGCAAACTTTGCGAGTAATTATTATACCTTATGAAAAGCTACGTTATGTTTAGTAACAATATTTGTACCTAAATGTTATGATGTACAGTGGCGTACTTATAAACTTCACTGCAGTACTACTCAATACAATATTAATTCGATAGTTTTGAGTTTTTAAGTCATCATGACAATCTGGTGTTCAAATCGAAAATTACCCTAAAGTTATGGTAGGGACCATTAAGTCAAATTATACCATTGGCCCTTTTTATATTCTTATAAAAAGTTACAGGTCACTATGTGTATATAGAAAATACACATGACACACATACAATTAGGAAATTTACCAAGCATTTTTGAGTGTGGATGTTAAATTTTTTAAATCATGGAGAAATGAGAATCAGATCACATCAAATTGTATTATTTGTTACTTGACGTTGATTCAAACCAATTTTTGTTAATTTCACGAAATTTTCAAAAAATGGTTGGCATAAACTCGATGCCTATAAAGCTAAAACCTTTAATAAATTATTTATGACACACACGTTCAACCTAGAAAGCTAATATTTCATTTTATTTTTATAAAAAGGGAAATATTAAAAAGAAAAAAACGGTAGTATGGGAATATGTTTATCATGTTTTACTTTTATACGCGAGCCCACTGTTGGCAATATATTTTAATAAAACCTATACAAAATGTTTTTTTTTAAAACATATGTTTATGAAAATAAATATTTTATAACATGTTAAATAATAATGAAGTCTATTTTTTAACTTTATTTTTTATTTAGGCAGTTTTTAAATTATAGTTTTGAGAGTATGAAATATTAATAATAATTTTTGAATGATGGCCTAAAATTGGGAGGGCTTTACTTTTAACTAAAATCACAATAGAGAGGTACTTAGTATGTAATCAGGTATCCGGTTGTCAAGGGGCTCTTCACCAAAAAAAATAAAATAAAACCAGGAGGAAAGTTTTTCGACAATATTAAATATTAATGTACCAATACAGCTACCATTTTAGCATTTAATTATGTTCGAATTATTAATATCAATTTAATCCGAATGTAGCTATGCATAATGGGGCCAAGGTTAACTCCGATGGACAATAATTATAAACACTCGTGCATTTTGGTGCGCCCCAGCCGACCATGTCCGTTAGCTCAAAGCAAGTGAAGACCCAACGCCCAACATGGCTTTGATATTTACCGTTGCTATGGTTACGTGATGTCAGTCGCGCAAACATCATGTAATAATTTGCATTATGATGAAGGGCAATTTAAAAATAGATGTCGTATGCACCATTGTTCTAGCATTGGTTCGCCAAAACAAGGTATTTTTTTTGAAGCTTCGCGAAACGGTTATAGATATCGTTTTTATGTGATGTACTGTGTGATTCCAATTTTTTTTTTATTTTTCAGTTAATTCAGTGTACTTATGTTTCTACTTAGTATTGGGTTTTAAAAATGAACCCAATTATTAACATAGTTTCTAATTTGTTGAAAACTCTATTCAGTCGTTGGACAGATGAGAATAAAAGACACGTTTTGTTACACGGGTTTTTAGTCAATGTTTGTTTAAGTACCCGCACTATACCTAGCTCTTCAGCACTGTGTTAATTAAATATCAGTAATAAGAAAGGTTACTTTTTTGGAATTCCAGGTAAAAAATGTTAAAAGAATTTTTTGTTGCGGCCCCAGTAAATTACATTTCTCTTCGGTGTCGCTAAGAGTCAATTTCGAGTATTTTAGCCCGTCCGAGGCCTAATATTCCTCTACTTATAGTCGAACGGACACCGTACATTGCACGAGAGTAGAAAATAAAAAACATTTTTACACAATGTGTTGTATTCGTAGGATATTCTTTAGAACCATTTGTGGTTGTGATCTGCTAAAAATAAAACTTTTTCAAAATTTTGTGCAATTGTGCGACTTTTCCTTAAAAATAGAAAAGTTTGTTTTTAAAGATTGCAGCCCTGGTTCATCATAAATAGTTATCCAGTCACTTTAGTGTAAAGAAAACAGGAAATATCCTAATATGTGGGAGTGGAAAAATAATTTTTCATTCTATCACTAGTTTTGAACACGCGAGCTAATAGGGTAAGTTTTTTTCAAGATCTCCATATTTATGAATAATATTCATATTATTTATCAGAACGCCATGTGACATTATAATTATCACCTCACCCGTGACGCAACGTGATAATCACGCACATAGTATAATTTATGGCACCTAATATTTTATTACGTTCTGTAAAACCCACGATGTGGTTTAGAAATATCAGTAAATACAGGGTCTTATGATAAGTTATTATAAAGGGTGTCTCTAAAAGGTGCGGAAAAAAAGCTACCACAAGTTCCTGAGGCGTAAATATGACGATCTAACCCAACTTACCTTCTTCCAAAAATGGACGATTTCGGAGATACAGAGTGTCAAAAGTTCAATTTGATTTTCATTTTTTATAAATAATTTTTTTAATAATTGGTGTATTGTCACAATATTCGGCATAGAGGGGTTTTGCGGGGTAAGAAATTAAAATCTGCTCTCATTTTTCTTTTTAAGTTTAGTAGGCGTCACCTACGGTACCTTGCACGCATTTAAAACAAAATCACTTTTTTGAGCCACCATCAACTTTTAAATAAAAATTCGGGTTCTCCAATGTCTTTTACCTAAAAAAAGTATACGTGGTAAGAGTTGATTTAAGCAGCTGTTTTTGAGATATCTGGATTTAAAAAATTCACTTCGTGTACACAAGGCAGTTTTTAGTGACGTTATTTTAATTTACCGCGAACGTTTCAAATGTGTTCAATTATTACAATAATTTAGACCTGGCCATACATACAAATCAACTCTTACCACGTATACCTTTTTTAGGTAAAAGACATTAAGGACCCGAATTTTTATTTTAAAGTTAAATATAGGGTGGCTTAAAAAAGTTATTTCGTTTTAAATATGTGCAAGGTACCTCAGGTGGCGCCCTCTAAACTTTACAATAAAAATGAGAACAGATTCTAATTTCTCACCCCATTTTTCAACTTGCACCTATCGCAATTTTAAATTATTTATGCTAAGTAATTTCAGTACTAAAAGTATAGTGTATAACAATCAATTCGTGAGTTTTGTAACAACGAATATTCCTATAGACAAAATATATTCTATATTTACTCTGAATATAGGACTGTAAGCAGGTTGAAATACCTTTTGATTCCTCCGAACCATCCCTTTGCATATTTGGGTAGACTTTTGGTCATGTATCGATGATGTTTTAAGTTTGAATAGTATATCAGAATAATACCGACTTATTTAATTATTATGGTTGTACAATTTGTTCAGTCCTGAATATTTGAGGTTGATTTCATTTTTATTTACCTCTGCCTAACCACTTATTATTTCATTCTATGCGGCGTTTATAAAACCATCACCAGCCGCGGGCAATTAATTTCAAAAGATAAATGGTAAGTTTTAAAGCGACATAAAAATACTTTTCTTCGATTCGTTTTCATGTCAGGTTTAGCGGATTTAAATATAATAAGTCATTTTCATAACAACACGTATACCTTGGCTCAACTAGGGGAAAGGGGCAGGGTGAGCAAAACTGTTCATTAGCCCCCCTAGCAGTATTTATTAGTACACTTTATCATGGCAAGCGGACAATATTATTGACATAAGGTTAAGGTTTGGAATATTTTGTACAAAACAAGCAAGGCGATCTTGTTTACTGTGCAAAAACCATGCAATTCACTTTACAGTACCTACAATACCTATAACTTAAATAAACTGCTGGACAATTGCTTTCGAGCAAGAAAAATTTCGCCTAAATTTAACAGTTAATATTTTCTGAACCAGATATGATATCGACCTACAGTTTTGAATGATTGATAGATTTATCCCTTCAACTGTCAGAAAATTTTATATAGAGGGTGTTAAAGAAGACGATGATTTTTGTTACAATTTTAATGGCGCGTAACTTTCACAATAATATTTTTAAATTTTATCTCTCTACGTCAATTGAATCACTGGTTCATAGCAAAGAAAGTAATTTGTCAAATTTTTGATATCTGCTATATTTTAAGAAATACCGATTATTTGGAAAACCTTGCTTTATTTCAACTTATTGATAGCTAGATCTTACTGTGCGTTGTATCGTGCAAACTTTGCGAGTAATTCTGATACCTTATGAAGAGCTTGATTATGTTCAGTAACAATAACTGTACCTAAATGTTATGATGTACAGTGGCGTACTTATAAACACCTATATGTCTATGATTTATGAGTATAGTGTTAGAAAGTTAAAAATTAATAAGTACATTTTTTCCAAAAATTAAATTAAAAAAATTATTTTTGTTAAAATTTTGTAAACACACTGTATAATATACCTGTAGTACGATATGAAAAACTAAAAAATAAGAAAAAATTGACCTAATCTAGGGGCGAATACTTTCCAATATAAAACAATCGTGAAAAATTGTGAGATACTCATAAACCATAGATATATAGGTGTTTATAAGTACGCCACTGTACATCATAACATTTAGGTACAACTATTGTTACTGAACATAATCAAGCTTTTCACTCGCAAAGTTTGAACGCTACAACGCACAGTGAGCTACCAATAAGTTAAAATAAAGCAAGGTTTTCCAAAAAAATCGGTATTTCTAAAAATATAGAAGATATCAAAAATTTGACAATTTACTTTCTTTGCTATGAACCAGTGATTCAATTGACGTAGAGTGATAAAATTTAAAAATATTATTGTGAAAGTCACAAGCCATTAAAATTGGAACAAAAACCATCGTCTTCTTTAACACCCTGTATATAAAATTTTCTGACAGCTAAAGAAAATCCAATATTGACAATTGTTTCTCAAGGGATGAATCTATCAACCAATTAAAACCGTAGGTCGATATCATATCTGGTTCAGAAAATATTTACTGTTAAATTTAGGCGAAATTTTTCTTGCTCGAAAGCAATTGTCCAGCAGTTTAGTTAGGTAGTATGTTTTTTGCTATTTATGGTACCTAGTGATCGTAGGTAAAGGACTGTTACATTACTATAGTCTATTTCAGAAAGGTGTAGAGTAATAAAATGGGATATTCCGTTCAGTTCGGCTCAATTTCGGTGTCGGCCATAGGCGCCAGTAAATTTTGTGTATTACATTGTTTATAATAACTAACCAAAAATTTTAGAGAATTAGGTTAACTGGTATTAAGATAAAATAGTATTGTTTGTAATATTAAAATTTCAAGTAATTGCGTAAATCAATTCGGGAGATTACCACGAGGACATGAATTCGAAGTTCTTTGAGGACTATTTTGGTGAAATAATAAAATGTCTTCCAGCTGATTCAGTAGTAGTTATGGATAAAGCAAACTATCATTCACGACGCACAAAGAAGATTCCAAGTTCATCTTGGAGAAAACGAGAAATTATCGACTGGTTAACCACCAAAAGTATTGAATTTAAAGATAATTTGATAAAGAAGGAACTATTAGCTTTAGCAAATTTAGACAAACATTGTTTTATGAAATATGCTGTGGAAGAGATAGCTAAAAAACATAGTATAATTGTGCTGCGCACACCGCCGTATCATTGCAAACTAAATCCTATAGAACTTATATGGGCGCAAGTGAAAGGATTCGTAGCAAGACACAACACAACATTCAAAATAAAAAACGTTAAGTCTTTAAGGAAGTGACACCAGAGAACTGGCGAAAAGCAGTCCATCATGTCATTAAAGAAGAAGAAAAAATTATAACGCCAAGAGGAGATGACAGTTCCTCAGATGACGAGATGACGAAGAATATTATGATTTTTTATATATAAATTTAATTTCTGTATAATGTAATTTTTGTATTTTGTATTCTCTATAATTTATAATAAAAATAAGTGTTCCTAATACTACATAGTGCACGCCTTTGTCACACCATTTTCAGTGTTTGTTGTTGGATAACAATAGGCAAAACCAATAAATTGACCCAAACCCGGGTTGTACTACCTGCACATAATGAAAATAAAGAATTTTTTAATGAAATCAATGCCAAATTATGAAAGTGGCTTAAATATTCGTTGGGTTACTAAAAGCTTGTTCATAACCTTAAAGAAGAATTTATAAATATAGGTCAGACATTCTTAAGAAATAATACATTTTATATAATTTCTACCAACCGATATTTTATTGCCAGAATATTTTCCCAAATCGTGGGGTCAAAAACAGTTATTTCCACTGTATTTTATCAACGACATTGGGGAATTTTGCGCCCTGCAAAGTCATTGGGGTGGAAATTGACGATTTAATTCAAATTACACCAGTCCAGATTTGATTCAGAAGGATTAGACCGGGGTAATTGGTGGCAATTAGGCACGCCACATTTGTTATACTTTCGGGTTTGGTTTTCTGCTGTTTTGGGAATACAAACTGCACCCTGGGGTAAAGACGATGATACTGTTGAGATTTGATTTATTGGTGCCATCAGAAAAAATGGGAAAATGTTTAAACTAGTGATTTACTCTCTTGCATTTTTCTCAATTTTCTGGTTCTAATTTTATAACTGTTTTTATGTTCTCTAAGAAGGGCTTATTAGTTTTCAAATGAGATTTTTCATTCTTTAGACACCACCGTCAAGTCAAAGTTTTTAAATACGTACCTGGAATTAATAAAATTAGGTTGTGAAATTGCTTGAAAAATTTTATTAGCTATTGCAGATACAAAGTAGAATGCCAAACCACTAAATACTAAATTATTGTGCTTCATAAATTTGCTTTACGCGCAGCCATTTTCATTTATTATTGTACGGAAAATGGGTCAAATTTGTATAAAGGCGAGTAGCTAGAGTTGCAAAATAAAATATAGCCTTGCTTAAAGTGTTTCCGTCAACAATAAACCTTTAACATTGAGCAATTTTCTGTCTGAAAAGTAAACATTTTATGCAATATAAGGATTACTAACCCCAAAAAAATATTTTAACATACATATTTTAAATATTTAGGCTTTACTTTCATGAATTTCAGCGTAAAAATTTACTCCAGTAGAGACTGGTCGATCTGCGAATATTTTTCTAATTTTTAATTAAATGTCTAAAATGCATGATTTATTAATTCATATCGAAAACATAACTAGGAAAAATGTTTACAATATGATTTTTTTTTAATTTTTAAAGAGCATTCGAACATATTTCCAAAGTTAGTTTGAGAAAGTTATATGCCTATATAATACTAATCAGGCCGTATTATTAACTTAACCTTAATATGTTCACAGTGGCGGCTCGCGGTCTTAAAAAATGGTAAAGAGATAGGTATAGTGCGGGTACTTAAACAAACATTGACTAAAAACCTGTGTAACAAAACGTCTCTCTTATCCTCATCTGTCCAACGACTGAATGGAGTTTCCAACAAATTACAAACTATGTCAATAATTGGGTTTATTTTTAAAACACACTATTAAGAAGGTACGTACATTACTGAATTAACTGAAAAATAAAAACAAAATTTTTTAATCACACAGTAAATCACGTAAAAACGATATCTATAACCGTAAGTTTCGCGAAGCCTCAAAATAAATACCTTAAGATTAGGCGAACCAATGCTAAAACAATGGTCCATACGACTGATATATTTTTTGCCCTTCATCATAATGCAAATTGTTACATGCTGTTTGCGTGACTAACATAATGTAACCATAGAAACGGTGAATATCAAAGCCATATTCGGCGTTGGATCTTCACTTGCTTTGAGGAGCTAACGGAAACGCTGGGGCGCGCCAAAATGCACGAGTGTTTATAATTATTGTCCATCGGAGTTAACCGTGGCCCTATCCTTATTATGCATAGCTACATTCGGATTAAATTAATATTATTAACTCGAACATAATTCTTTTTAAGGGCTAAAATAGTAGCTGATTGGTACATTAATATTTAATATTGTCACAAAAATTTCCACTGTATGTTCACGATGACCATATATAGTTTGTACAATCTCTCAACGTACAGAATACTAAGAACCTCAGGACATCATAAATTTTATAATTTATGGACTTGCGCTATATTAAGTTTAGGAACCTCGGACCATTTTCTTAAAATTACATGTCAAGTAATACATAAGACATTAACTCGTATAATGCCAGGAACTTGTAAGCGCATCACATAGTTCAACCTGCATAAAGAGCACCGTTTTTCAAAGTGGGTTAAAATGTCCTTTTCTAAAGAGTTTTATAAATAGCGACATTATACTCAAAGAAAATGTTCGTCTCCACGAGTTGATATTTACGAAATACTTTAAGCTAAGTGCTTTGTCTTTAGTTATTAAAGGGATTGCGATTTTAACTTGCCCTATTTAATCCGTCATTTTCCAACTAAAAATAAAGGTTCGTCATTATCGCCGTTCATGGTATTAATGAACGCAACGATAAATATTCTAAAAACAGTTCGTCTTTACCAAAATATCACCGATAATATTTAATTGAACCTTAGAAAATTAAAGCTGGAGAATTAGCATTATCTGTCTGAAAGGTGTATTTTACAAAGTCCGAGTAACAGGTTTTCTTAATGCTTATTAATTTCAGGTATTTTAAATAATTTTTTCAATGAATACAAAATTATAGTATACAGGGTATTTCTTAATGACGTGCTAATATTTTAAGGTGTGATTCCTCAAGTCATTTTATGAAGAAAAGTTCATATAAACATATGTCCTAAACGGCTTAAATTTTTTGTCACAGGGTGTTGAATTATTTTTTTTAATGCTTTTTTTGTAATATCTCCGAAAGTGCTTTAGATAATATTTTCAATTTTGGCATGTGCTAATAGGGTATAAAACCACATCTTTTAGTAATAAAAGTTATTTTTTTGTCCCACCAGTGGCGTCCCTGCAAACATTTACTCTGATATTTTTTAGAAAAAAAGTGGTACGCCACTGACATTTTTCCATGTGGATATCATTTCTGATTAGCCTGGTCAATTTTTTTTTTTTTTTTTACGGTTTGCCGACTACGGAGGCCATCTTGAACCGGTCATCGACCACAAATGTGGTCTACCGACTGGGGAGTGTGAAACGGCACCTTCATCCTACGAGATATCCGATCTCATCCGGCCTGTCCGGCGTGAATAGGATGGCTAGGTGTCGATTCATTTTACACTCTTCCCTGAGTCAAGAGCACGCCGTGTTCCCGAGCGGTCAGCCGCCCAAGTACTAACCGCGCTCGACACAGCTTAACTTCGGCGATCTGCGGGAACCGGTGCTTAATATGTCGACAGGCCCTTGCCTAAATTAGCTCTACTATTTATTATTAACATTGATAATACAAAATTGTGTTTTATAAAAATTGTTGGAAATGACCACCTTCATTATTTAATAGGCATGCTTCCGCCCGTATAATTTAATTTAATTATTTTAGTTAAGAACGGTGTGCCTGAGGAGAAAAACGCAAGAGACCATTTTTATGCAGAATTGACCAGTCTAATCAGAAATGATATCCACATGGAAATATGTCAGTGGCGTGCCACTTTTTTTTCTAAAAAATATCAGAGGAAATGTTTGCAGGGTCGCCACTGGTGGGACAAAAAAATAACTTTTATAACCAAAACATGTGGTTTTATGTCCTATTAGCATATGCCAAAATTGAAAATATTATATAAAGTACTTTCGGAGATATTACAAAAAACGCATTAAAAAAAATAATTCAACACCCTGTAGCAAAAAATTTAGGCCGTTTAGGACATATGTTTATATGAACTTGTTTTCATAAAATGACTTTAGGAATCATACCCTAAAATATTAGCACATCATTAAGGAACACCCTGTACCCATATGTTTTAAGGTAACTACAACAAAGTAGTCCATCGAGTAGGTCGAAGTCTAATCTGTTAAAAATAATTAAACTATTTATCGTTGGCAATTTCTTCTGATTCATTCAACATGATATACTGTAACAATATTTTACTATTAGTTGTGTAAGAAATTTCCATAGATTTCATGTAATTTTATAGAGTTTTATATCGTAATGCTGCTCAAGTACACTTTATGTAGGGTTAACATAAGTTACAAAATTAATTTATTTTCCTAACTTTTACAGTTTATAAGTATGTAACCAACATATTATTAAGTTATATAGTATGTACTAATATTACTTTGTAATTTCACATAGTTCTAATTATAGGTTCTTTTGAAAATATAAGTACAGCACAAGTTCTTCTTATAATTGTTAGAAATGCTCAAATTGGATTTATAGAAATTTATTATTTTAATTTTTTTAAATATATCGCCGAATTTTGGGAACAACATGGTAGTACAAAATTATTTGTATTTATCGATTAAAACATCAAAAATTAAAAATTTGTTGTAAACTTTTAGGTTTAGGGATAGACAAACAGTTTAAAATTTTGTTTTTTCAAATGAAACATCCTGTATTTATAAGGTTCGTCTGATACATATTTTAAGTACCTTTTATTGTTGTTACGTCATACCTATTTATTAGTTTTGACAATATTTAAATGTTTGTGTATCTTTTACTTCATTTAAACACAAAATATAACTGTACCAAAAACTTTATACCATGTTATTAAGCAACTTGATATTAAAAATAAGTCCAAAAACATTTAAATAGTGAAAAGGTAAAGGAATGGAACGAACATATATAACAATGCCATTAGACTAAATTCGTTCGAGGTTTTGCGTCGTTTGTTCTCGATGATGTTCAATCATTTTCTTTCGTACAACGCGTTTTTATTTTATTTCTTTTATTATAAAGTCACACTTCCTGATCTGTCAAACCTCTCCATTGATTTTTCGAAAGCTCGTTTATTGGGTTGTCGTCTATCTGGATATTTTGCATGATAGAGTTTTGTTGCGAACAATGTATTTTAATCACTTGCATCAAGAAAGTAAATTATATCAATCATTTTTAGTACTTGAAAAATGTATTTTTTAAATTAATGTTAAAATTAACGTCCAGCACCTAAATTTTTTTTTTATGATAACACACCTGCACTGTAGGAAAAATCCTTTAAGGCGCTCTGGGAGCGGTGCAAGTGCGAAAAAAACGATTAACGTTGGTCTTGAAACGTTGAAGATTGTATTCATTGGGAAACACGACCTCAGGAAGATCATTCCACAAAGATGACGTTCTCCAGATGAAAGAATTCTTGAACAATGAAGTTCGAGGAGTACTAAGCTGAACAACATATGGATGAGCGGCAGTGGTTCGCCGTGTATTTCTGTTTTGCATTGCTCTAGGTGGAATCAAGTGGGCAATGTCAGTCGAAAACCTGCCATGGAAATATCTGTAAAAGAGAGCCAAATCACCAACCTGTCCTCGATGCTCTAGGCTATCGAGGGTCTTGGTCAGCTCGGGATCGCCGATCAGACGAACGGCTCTCCTTTGAATGGAATCCAGTAGCCGAAGGGTGTGCTTGGGTGCAGAGCTCCAGACATGAGAGCAATATTCTAATGATGGTCGAATCTGGGCTTTGTAGAGTGTCAAAAGTTGATGAGGTGTGGACAACCTTTTGGTGCGGAAAAGTACACCAAGTTTCTGTGCAGCTGCCTTGGCAATTGCGGCAACGTGATCATGCCAAGACATATTACCTCCCAGATTGACCCCCAGCAAATTAATAGACGGTGCCAGGGGAATTGCGTGTCCTGCCATGACTATATCCGGTTCTGCAATGTTAACCTTTTTGGAGAAGACTGCTGCCTGGGTTTTCTTAGCATTAAATTCGACTTGGTTACTGTTACCCCAAGCCAAAATTTCTTCCAGGTCATTGTTGAGGCGCAGTACTTCATGCTGCCTGCGAAGATGTGCATCGGCAGCGGATGTTTGGGGAGTCAAGGTAAAAGATGAGACAAGTGTGCTGTCATCAGCAAAGCAATAAATTGGATTTTGGGTTTTCACTAGAAGGTCGTTAATATACAGTAAAAAGAGGGTAGGCGACAATATGGACCCTTGAGGAACACCGGCATTGATGGTGAAGGTGTCTGAGAGAAACCCGTCAATCGCCACTTGCAGAGAACGGTTCTTAAGGAAGCTGGTTAACCATAAACAAAATCCATTAGGCATACCGTAGGATCGCAATTTACTTAGAAGCCCATCGTGCCAAACACGATCAAAAGCCCTAGAGATGTCCAGTGCAACAGCCCGGGATTCTCCATGATGTTCGATGGTGTTGCTCCAAAGATGGGTGAAGATCTCGTCGAAAGAATATTACTATTATACTTATTTTAATTGGACAATATAAAAGATACTTAAAATATCTATCAGATAAGCCTAATAAATATAGAGTGTTTCATTTAAAATAAAAAGAGTAATTGTTAAAATTTTCCATATTTGGATGTCAATAGAAAACACCCTGTACCAAATTTTTAAGACTTGAAGAAATAAAACAGTTTTTTTCCCTAAACTTAAGAGTTTATAAGAAATTTTCGATATTTGATTTTTTAATTGAGAAATACAGGTAATTTTGTACTACCATGTTTTTCCCAAAACATTAAGAATATTGCAATTCATTTTTTTCCGTGGGTGCAATGTTTGAAAAACCCCTCTTTGCAATGTTGGAAAAATTAGAAAACTAAATATGGCGTCATATGGATATTTTTGTGAGGAAACAAAAAATATTAAAATATATAGGGTGTTCAATTTACAAAAGTATCTTTCTATTGTCCTACTTTTCTGGATCATCATGTACATTTAAAAATCATTTTATTACATACATTTTTTTATACATTACAACTTTTATAAACATTTTTTTTCATATCTTTAATAGTAGAAAAGGTATATTACTTTATCACACAAAAAAATTATTCATATTTATAAAGCGTAAAAAATACAGTAAGAATTATGAAAATTTACAATAATTTTGTCAATGTATGGGGTCAATTTTCTAAGAATTAAAAGTACAAATAATTAACTATATTATAACTGGGTAGTTGATTTTGCCTGTTATGCAAGACAAAACTGGATAATTTCTAAAGGTAACAGCTAATTATTATTATTTTTATTACAGGCTTCGCGATTCGTCGAGAAAATTCCTTGTTTTACGGGTAAGTAATCCAGAGGCGGATCCAGAACCTTTCCAAGAAAGGGAGGCAATCAGCGAATAAAACATAAATTTATATTCGGTTTTTCGACGAAAAATGTTTGCCCCCCCCCCCCCCCCAAACTTTTTTTTCGGAGGTCCATGCATCACAATATTGAAAAAATTGTTTTAATTTTAAATAGCTATAGTTGTATAATGTCGGGTTGTATAAAGATTTTTAACTACACAATTAACTAACCAGCAAGTTTGACTGTGACATACTTGACATTGGCAGAAATAATTTTCTTACAATCACACATGCCGCCCGGTTATCTTTAATTTTCGTCACAGTCAAATATGCTGGTCAGTGGCGACGCCAGGATTTTTGGGATGGGTAGGCTCGATGATTTTAGGGTGGGCATTACCCAAATCAAAAATGGTTCCCGCCTCCCCCACACACCCCATAAGCGGGGTAAACATCATACACATCATCTTTTATTACTTTGTTACATCTTTCTACCGTATTGGCAAATTCGAATCTAGGGTGCGAAATCTCTAATGCAACCAAGAAAGAAGGCACATATGGGCAAAACCTTCAGTTAAAAAGATACACCTAACCACTCTCCTATATTTCTGAAAGGTGGAATATGTGTGTGGTGTGGCCGAGTCGACATATCGATCGCTCCGGTGCCTGCTTTGACCGCGTGTTCTAAAGAATGGAAGGTGGGTGGTAGGGGATAGTGTGTTCTCTATTTAACGTGTTAAACGCTACTAATAATCTCCTTCTGATGCGTTTATATCGGCACCCTAGATTCGAGATTACCAAATTACCAATACGGTATAATACCACTCCTTTCTCATCAAAAATGTCTTAGTCAAATCCCCTTTCCCCCCGGAAATTTCATTACAAAACCGAATTCGTCAATTTTGGGTGGGCACCCATGTTTTTTCGCCTCCCCCCCCCCCCCCCCCCCCCCCCCCCGTCGCTGATGCTGGTTAGTTAATTGTGGTTAAAATATATTATGCAACCCATCAACATTAGTCTTATAATTAATTCAATATGTTATTGGAACATTTCGAGTGGAAAATAATTTTTAACCTTAAGTATTTATCGAAAATTTTTGCATTCCTCCATAGAAAAGTTTACCTTTTGCAGTTACTTCCTAAAGAATGATAATAATTCATTAGGAAGTTTCGTGTTTTGGCTTTCACTATTATTTTCAGCTGCTTTGTGCCATTCCAAAGCTTCACGGCTAATCACTATTTAATTATTCAACGCAATTAATCTTAAACTACTTGCGTTTGTAACTTTCTCCCCGGGGAAGACCATAGACAATTAACTTTAGTTAATGTACTAAAACGGACTTTCGTTCCACATAGACTATACATTTTTAACAGGACACATTGTCACATTGTAACGGTTAAACGGGGCTTATATCCAACGCACATTTCGTTTTGTTGAAATAAGCTTGCAACAGCGAATGATTATCATCTTATGTGCCCTAAATTCAGTGACGTAGCCAGAAAATATGATGGGGGAAAGGGGCTCAGTGGGCGTAAGTAGGACTTTTTTTTTTGGAGAAAGGGACAGTCGGGACTACATGGATTTCATGATATTGTACCTATGGAAGGTGGATAAGCGCCTCAGGCCAAACATTTTCGGGGCCAAGCCCAAAGTTTGTTTAAAATTCACCTAACTACTATCAAATTTCCAAAATTAAATTATTACCTCTCCCCCTCTGCATGGTTGGATTAAATTTGTTTTTGTAAATGTTTTTTTTTACTTTTTTTTTTTGACATTCCTAGTTGGCTCTTTATTAAAAAAAACATTTTTTATATTTGTGAACAACATGAATATTGGTGTCAATCCAAAATTTTAACATAAGACGTATGTATGACTCTAACCAACGTTTTTCGGGCTCGATTTTTCATGATTAAAAACAAAAAAAATTTCTCTCACCTTGCCAAAATTGATGATTTTTTCAGAAATCATGTATTTTAGGAGCGTAGATCTAAGAGCAGTTTTTGGTGCAAATGCTTAGGTTTTGAAATACTACCTCTTAAGTGCCGTTTTGTATATTCATAATAAAGTATTTTCGTTTCTTCCCGCACTATTTTTTTAATTATAAATTATCACACTTCTTCCATAAAAAATGTTTCAATTAAAATTTTTACTTTAATTTTTCTCTTTAAAAATAAATACCTAATTGATTTTTGTTTTTGCTGTAAAAATATTTGATTACATTGGGTTATATTATTGTTGATTTAAAATAACTCTAAAAAAGGGAAAACGAAACAGACAAGTATATAAGTAATAGAAAAATACTATAAAATATTATTCTTTTTACTCGTCTTCCTATAAAATTGCACCATAATAACTAAAACGATATGCTGCAGATATCTCAGAAATTAGTAGACTTAGGTGAAAAACGTGTCCCATAATATGCAAAAACTAAAAATATAATAAAAATTATTATTGTATTTAAAAAATTAAAGTTGAAGCTACCTCTGGTATAACTGGAAGTGACAGAAACATGCTAATATTTTAGTTTAAGAGAGCATATCGATAAACTTTAACCTACAGATTTTCAAAAAAATATTTTCAGTAGTTTCCTCAAAAGTTCTAATTCAAGCTCGTCGTAAACCACCCGGTATAAAACGGGACTTTTAGAAGGAAAAGTTTAAAAACTAAACGTTTTCTACAAGACCTTTGTAATCTAAGCCAAGAATACATTATTTAAAAATTTAAATTAAGAGAGTCCAAGCGTGAGACAAAAAATTAGGTTGCAATTAGACTTTTAGACCACGAGCTCTTAGGCTCGAGGGGGGCTGCAGCCCCCTCCCCCCAAATAAGTCACTGCCTAAATTAAAGGTATATTTAACTTTAACCTTATGAAAATTTGTAAATAGTAGTTTGTACAATAACAGTGGATATGAATGACAAAAGAGTTGATATCATATTCACGTCGCACGAGGAATGATATACTGGCGTTCTCTGGCAACCCATCTTTGTTTTATTATATAAATATTGCTCATTTTATTTTCTTTCTAACGATGTAACACAATTTAAAATTAATCATTAGGTAATAGTAGAAATTAACAAAAAACATTATAAATGTAATTTCTAGACTCGAATAAGCTATAAGAATTTTAGTCAAGACCAGTCTAGTAGGCAATGGAAAACAAAACTATTATTTCTGCATTCATTAGACCAAGAAGGTCAAATGGTATTAAATAATAATTCAGAAAATTGAAACGAATGAATTGTTCTCCACGGCAGTGGCGGACTGGAGCGGGTGGCCATCGCCACCGGGGGCAAAAGGCCTTTGGGGGCCAATTGGTTCAAACATTTAACCAAAAAATGTTTTCCATAAATAAAGACATATTCTTCTATGTTGTTTATTACTGCCATTTACCGTAGATACTCTATTACTACCTCGTTATTATATTAACTTATTTTGAATTTTGTTTATGCTACCTAGATTTCAAATTATTTCTGTATACGTTATTATTTATTCGCTATAAAATCCGCTAGGTGATGAAATGGCCATCATAGCAAAAATAATGAAGGTTAGGGCCATAGAGGCCATGTAGCCACCGGGGCCAAATGATTTCAGTCCGCCCCTGCTCCACGGCATACTTGACATAACTTCTTATGGCTTACTGGTCTAGAAATTACATTTATGATATTTCCATTATTACCTAAAATATAATTATTAACTTGTGATACGCCGTTAGAAAGGAAATTAAATGAAGAATTTTATTATATTCAAACAAAGATAGGTTGATATTTCAAAAATTCGAGAAATTCCGTTTTTTTTTAACAGGTTATAAATATAATAGCCCTAACGGACACAATTTTTTTAGGCAAGGCAATTTTATGTTATAAAGCAGGTTGAAATGAACCATTTCAACGTTTCCATGGCCTACTCTTTACCACTTACCTTGTTTTATCAAAGTTATGGACATTATAGAAAACAAAGGAAAGTTGATCTAGGCGGCCATTTTTAAAACAAATAATAAAATGTGATATGTCGTTGAAAAGAGAATATTTCATAGAATTTAAGCATCGAATAAAAATGGGAGGTTTCAATTAAAAATTTAAAAGTTGACTTTACTTCCAGTTAAACCGGAAGTGGATTTGATAGTTTGATTTGGCCGAAAAATAGTAATTTGTACATTTGATAATAAATAAATAATAAAATTTGTAAATATTTACCTTTAAAATTACATTAAAAATTAGTATGCACTTTCTTCTGTCACCTGGTACTTCCGGTAGATCCAAGTTTATTTCAAATTAGTTTTAGTAGGGTTCAAAACTATTTCATAATGCATAAAATATATAAGGATAAGGACCTAACGTTAAAGCAATGTCCATTAGAATTCTCATCAACTTTTAATATACATGGACATTATTTTAAGTGTCTCACCCGATTGGCGACTTTGCTATCGACCACAATAAAAAAAACAATTATGTATTTTAGTGAAGAAGCCAAATTTGATGTCAAAAAATCTATGTTTAAAAATTTGACAGATACGACGCCATATTGGATTTTCTTAAATGGCAAACCTATTTTATAGTAAGCCAGCTGCATTCGCTTATTTGTTTCATCATTAAAAATATATAATTGTCAACATTTATTTTCAGCCGTTCCGGAGATACGAGGCTTCGAAGTTGGTGATTTTGTTATCATCGAATTAACAGAAGCTCTGAGATTAGAAACTTAATTTTTTCTGGAGATACGTAATTTTTTATTTGCGGAGCCACCCATGCTATTGTCATATATGTCAGATGTCAAAAAATGACAGTTATTTTGAATTTTTTTAAATAACAACCCACATTTATAACTACATCAGTGTATTGCATTTCGCGGTCCGATTTCAAAAATATATAGTTGTCAAAAAATTCAAAATGGCGTCGTAACTGTCATTTTTTGACATCTAACATATATGGGAATGAAAATTAAGTTTCTTATCACAAAGCTTCTATTTTTTAATGAGGTGAGATACTTAAAAGACATAATCGAACGATGCAGTTTTTGATGCGGTCGTATTTCCGTAAGGGTTGGAAATAAATATCGACAACTATATATTTTTGAAATCGGACCGCGCAATTTGTGTATTATGTAGTTATAGATGTGGGTTGCTAATTAAAAAAATTTAAAATGGCGTCATAACTGTCATTTTTTAACATCTGACATATATGACAATATCATGGGTGGCTCCGCCATAAAAAATTACGTATCTCCAGAAAATGAGTTTCTAATCTTAAAGCTTCTGTTAATTCGATGATAATAAAATCACCAACTTCGAAGCCTCGTATCTCCAGAACGGCTGAAAATAAATGTTACAATTATTATACATTTTTAGTGTTGGAACAAATAAGCGAATGCAGCTGGCTTACTATAAAATAGGGTTGCCATTTAAGAAAATCCAATATGGCGTCGTATCTGTCAAATTTGTAAACATAGATTTTTTTTGACATCAAATTTGGCTTCTTCACTAAAAGCTATTAGGGAATATATAATTGTTTTATTATTGTGGTCGATAGCAAAGTCGCCAATCGGGTGAGACACTTAAAATAATGTCCCTGTACATACATCATATTATTACCATACATGATGTATCGTGATTTTAGATGTCTGTATATTTTCATTAACTCTAAAACTTTATAATACCTATATAACTACGTATATTTTGAAAATGAACTCATTTACTTGGATTACCTCCATTTTGTATAATACAGCATTTAATTAGATCACGTACCAAATTGTGTACTTTGGCAGCAGAATGTTGTTATACACTCGCTTCAAAGCTTATTAACAAAATGAGAATTACAAAATTATATCTGAAATTTAACTTAAATTAAAGTATTTTCTACATCTGGCGTAAGTTCAAAGTTACACACAATTTATAATAGATCCTTATGACCTAGTTTCCAGTTTTCTGGAGAATGAGATCGAAATGGCATTAGGAAGGATGTCTTTCTTATCATCAGAATACACACAAAAATACGAAAAACAAACAGGGTTTGATGTTACGATACAGACACAACGGCATGACGATTAGCAAGACGAAATTTGAACACAGCAGCGCATCGCTCGATCATTACGTCACACCCGTTGCCGGGCAATTGTAATTGCTTTTATTTCTTGTGTGGCTGTTTAATGGCGCTGGATTCTCGAAAGTCATATATGCGCATTGGCGTACCGGTGTTAGTGTATCGTGGTTTGAGGCGTGTCCCCTTTTCATTTAACAAGGGAAAACCGATGAGGCTGGTGCTGAATTCGCCATTTCGATACTTAAATTTTATGGAAAAACCTAGATTTTCCTTTGTTTTCTAAAATGTTCATAACTTTGATGAAACAAGTGGTAAAGAGTAAGCCATGGAAACGTTGAAATGGTTCATTTTAACCTGCTTTATAATAGAAAATTGGCTTGCTTAAGAAAAATATGTCCCTTAGAACTATTATATTTACAACCTGTTTAAAAAAAAACTTTTTCGAATTCATTAAATAGCAACACATCTTTGTTTTATTATAATAAAATTCTTCTTTCAATTTCCTTTCTAACAGCCAGGAGAAGTTATGTTAAGTATGCCATGGGAAACAATTTATTCATTTCAATCCTCGTAATTATCATTTTATACAATTTGACATTTTGGTCTAATAAATGCAGAAATAATATTTGTGTTTTCCACGGCATACTAGACTGGTCTTGACTAAATTTCTTATAGCTTATTCGAGTCTAAAAATTATATTTATGATGTTTATTGTTGATTTCTACTATTACATAATAAATAATTTTAGCTTGTGATACATCGTTAGAAAGAAAATGAAATGAAAAATATTATTATAATAAAACAAAGATGGGTTGCCATTTAACAAATCAGAAAAATTCCGCTTTGTTTTTTTAAAATACACCTTTTTTACCATTTAACCATTTTAAATGTTATGTCATTGAAAATAGAATCTTCTATTGAACTTAATTATAGAGTAAAAAAAGGGATTTCTAGTTAAAATTTAAAAATTGTATTCACTTCCGGTTTAACCGGAAGTGAAGCTTAAAATTGATCGAAAAATGGAAATTAACACACTTATTAACGTCTCATATTTTTAAACCTTTACTGCTAAAATACGAATCTATTTCGGAAAATTTAAATACTGGTATAACAAAGGAATATTTGAGACAAACTGACAACAATATTTGATTTCAATGACATTTAGAGTATGTGATGATATGCATCGGAATTTATGTTGGATAAATGGTAAAGTCAATTTATTATGTACCTGCTAAAAAATTATATTTTGCACCCCTTAACTAAAAAATCAACAATTTAGTCGGCATTCTTAGAAACTAAATCCATTTCGAAAATCACAAAAAGTAATACGCTTCATAATAATTTCTTTTATTTGCGATATTTTCGTTATTTTCTTATTATTCTATCCATTTTGAACTTGCGGCATTTTATGTAGCTGGCGTAAGTCCAAAGTTACACATAATTAAAGAGGAATCCTCATGACCCAGTTCGCAGTTTTCTTGGAAATGGGATCAAAACTCCATTACAGTGCCCGTTTTTCTAATCACAGAAAAATGCTCTACAAATACAGGCCTAAACACGTTCTGTTTGTGGAACGAATCCAACTAAAGGCATTTTTTGTTTGGGGATACAAAAGAGAAAATAAATAACTTTTGAATTTGCTTTCCAAATGTATGTTCAAAAGAGGTCGGGTTTTTGTTCAAATCGATAGAGATATAATATTGCCAAAAATAAATTATCCTTAGGAAATAAATACGTCGGAAATTCTTATTTGTGTATAGGGATACAAGCAAACAAGGAAAGTACTGATTTCCTTAAAATATTGAGGGTATAGCGAATCCCCAACAAGTTGTTATTATATATTACTGTGCTGGTGTCTGTTGTTATGTATTATTATAATAGTAGGTTAAAAACATTGGATTGGTAATAATTATAAATTGCATCTCTCAACTCTGTATTAAACTATATTTAGGTTTGGTTATTTTGTTGCGACATATAGTCTTTTTTCTAATTCCATATGAATATTTGCTCTACTTTACAAAAGTGAGGTTAAGAATACACTTCAAAGGACGCAAATCTGTCAGACAAAATTTGTTATTTTTTTATTTGAATTATTGCATTTCATAGGTAGAACCTACGCTTGAATATATCTATCTTTCTCACATTCGGCTTTTTACTGAATAACAGACAAAAAGCGATATATGTATTAATAAAAACGAACAATTTATTTTCTCAACCAGGTATTTTGATTAATAATTATTGTTTTACTGAAATGCACAGAAGAAAAATAGGTTTGCGGGTTTATTTCTGCTTGCGTAAGAATTATAACTTTAAATTTAAACAGTTAAAAATGGATGTTGTGCAATAATATGAATTTCTAACGTTCGCTATGGTCAAATTTTTCAAAATAATCGCCAATTTACAAACTAGCAACACTGTTGACGTGGAAAGAGGTGGCAATACTTAAGTAGAACTAACATAACCTTAAAAATTTTAGTAAAAAATGGATTTTTTTCTAGAAATCTTATAATTTCGTCTGTTTTATCGGGTTATCTTTATGTTCCACCATTTAAGGAAGAGTTACCAGTTAATTTTCTATGTTTGTTGCGTATAATTAGTTTTAAGATCAATTGGAGTTGGATCCCCGTTCAAAATATATCGGAAAATATCCCCGTGCACAATATATAATAATATATTATTTATATGGAAAAAATAACCAAGGTTAGTAAGAAAACGTTCATTTGGTAGATATATAGTACATTTTAGGCAAAGCTTGCAGTAATTGTCTAGAAATGAGTAAAAATAAAGATATTTTTGAAATAAGAAATTGCGTCTGGGTGCAAATCTTTAGTTCGGTCAGAAAATAACAATAATTTGGTAGAAATATATTTTGGTATTAATTTTATTATTATACCTTCAATTTTTGCACCATTTCGTGTACTCTTTAGGAAAATATTGTGTATACATAGACTCTGGGATAAATGTTTTGATTTAAATTTAAAAAGAACAAATTTCATCTGACAGATTTGCATATTTTTGAAGCATATTGTTAACCTGACTTCTCTCAACTGTCAGAAAATGAATTTACAACATGTAAATTTGGCTTCTCTGTAATTGACTACTGTGATTGGTCAGTTTCATAACCTAACTAGGATGGATATAAAATTTTGCCGCACAGTTAACTGGAATAGCCTACTTGTGTAAAGGAAGCAGCAAATTTCCATGTGGGAGTAGAAAAAATATACTTTACAACTCCGCCTACGGCGTCATGCTCAATTTATTTCCTTGAGCGATATGGACATCATATCCACTCTTGTTGCACACAGTACTATTGTACTCACAGTTTATCGATCAGATTACTCGTGAGAATTCATGTTTAGGAATTTACAATATATAAACGATGCACAAATCGAATTAAGCATTTTAAAGCGTTTTTAGATATAAGCGATAGGTACCTTTTATGAACCAGAAATTATAATTGAAACTAATTAAATATATCGATAAAGGTAGTTAAATTACTAAATTTTGGCTCACAAAAATAACAACGCCTATTTTGACCACTTTATATCACAGCGCAAATGATGTTTTCATTTGAAATTTAAAAATCGTTTTAACTAGGTCGGTCGTGAATTGTTTGTTTTTCCGAAAAACCTTTTTCATCAGGTTTTAAAAAACACAATTTAAATCTGTATGTGTCACATAATTTACCACAGGTAAATGAAAGCACAGTGATTGTAGGGGATGACGGGGCTAGTTGTCTTATTTTTAACTTAACTATCGTAAAATATCCTTATTTTTATGCATGTCTGTTTCATAGAATATGCGTACGTACCGGGGGCCAAATTTAATAAAAATGAATATTGTCTATATCTCAGAAACCATTTATCACAATTTTATGAAAAAAAAATTATTACAAAATCGACTAAAAAAATCGCTGGAAATTATTTTAAAGTTCCTAAATTTACCACTAGAGGGCGTTCAACAGATAACTAAGAAGATTATAGGATTTCTATCGATGTAATCTATAAAACTAACTTATAAAGAAAAAAAATGGTAAAACAAAAAAATAAAAACGAAATCGCGAAAATTCGGTTTTTCCCAACCGTCATCGGAATTTTTGAAATTTGAAAACACAATGTTGCAGAATTAAGTAGGGCGCAACTTTTTTCTAATTTAACCATCTCTGTATCTTATATGGTTTACGAGATCCCTGTAGGGTGTATCCTTATCTGGACACCCTGTATATATAAATAAATATTTATAATATTTACTATTTATTGACAACAAGCCAACAAAGTAACCATTTTCAGGCAGTCTATTAAAGTCCTAAACACTGTTCCCAGTTTGTCAACATACAAAGGCGTAAACAAGCTTTACACTCGGGACTGTTGTGTTAGGACTGTGAGCTACCAACATGCTTAAGATTTTAAGATGTTCGACAAGTTAAGTGAATATTACCTCTTATCTACAGTATGACTACCTAAAACCCAATAGGAAATATCAAATTTTTCATGTCATATACGAGATTTGTCAAAAAGCAGAGTACTTTTTTTTTGGCTATATCGAAAATTATTATAAAACAAAAATTGACTCTAAATAAGTGCCTTCTTACATCGTATTCACGTGAAGAATAAAATATGTTTTCGAGTCCGTATCCCGGGTGTTGCATCGTCGAGCGGGACATAGGAAATCCCAGGAGGAATATTTGAACATCTTCTTAAATCCTAAAGTTCTAACAATTTAATAGTACCTACCTTTTAATTAGTAAAATATTGAAACATGTAAAATGTCATAATTAACCTTGTAATTGGATACTTTATTTTAGTTTTATTCAGATTAATTTGTACTCATAAATACACCTTTAATATTTTCGATGTACGAGTTTTTATAACAATAAAGCACACATTTCAGAATGACAACTTTATTTGACAGTCATCTTTTACCTTGACTGGTGCCCGCAAATACGGGACCATAAAAAGGAGAAATAGTTAAGAAAAAATGGGCGATAACCCGTAAACGGGCTCATCAAAACTATCTAAAGTTATTCTTTTGAATGTGGGTTTTAGTGCTCTTTAATAAACCTAAATAGAATTTTTCTCTAAAATAATTAGGGAAACCAATAATTGACCCCATTTAAAATTACATGGGATTTCCCAAGTCCCGCTCGACGATGCAACACCCGGTATAAGTAAAATAGAAAGATAGTTTTAGCGGCAGTCGAACAAAGTAGTGCATCTATAATTTGCATTAAAGTACACAGGGACGCCAAAGGTAATGGGTTTCCTGGGGCACAGGTAGACAATGACGGGCTGTTTTATCCTTGCTAGGACTCATCAGGAAACCATAACCTGTAAGCAATTCCCAAATACAACGAAAACATGCGTTCAAGATATATTTAAGAATAAATATATGATGCTATCTTTTGCATTGAGTTGATTCCTGAAAATTGGGAAAACTAGGCTTTTATCATATATTTATTCTTAAAAATATCTTGAAAGCATATTTTCGCTGTATTGGGAATTGCTTACAGGTTATGGCTTTCTGATGAGTCCTAACAAAGATAAAACAGCCTGTCATTGTCTACCTGTACCCCAGGGAACCCATTACCTTTGGCGTTCTTGTGTACTTTAACACATTGACTACCATCGTCCAGTATACGGGACATGTTCTTTCCGTGGAGACCGCGTCCAGTTTACTGGACACCTAATTTAACGCATTTAAATGTGTTTAAAATTTTGTGCGGACCATCAGGCTCGGCTGATTTATTTCGTTGGTTTCCAAGATAAAAAAAATGTAAAATCTGCATATAAGCGTCAGTGGAAACTGGGCTTTTGACGCATTTCTTGCAGGTGGGAGGAGAAACCCGTTTTTAGACGTTTCTATCATATGAAAAGGTGCCGCCAATGCACTAAAGAAAAAAAATCATAAAACCCGCTACTCTTGTCCTATTTGCCCAGAAAAACCAAGGTTGTGTGTTTATCCCTGTTTTAAAATCTGGCATGATCCTCAAGATGTATGAATGTAATATATGTTTTCCTTTTGTTTTACCCCACAATCTTTTTTACTAAAGAAACATCGTTCACTTAACTGGACGTTGGTGCCTGACGGTGAAATTTCTTTCCAGGTTCCAGTTAACTGGACGGCATTTTGGAAAATTTTGAGTGCAAAAAAAATTAACTATAAAAGCCCTACAACCCATAAAACATATAATTTTATTTGTTATTACCCACCGCTTTCAATGATTTCTCAGGAAGTTCCGTATTTTGACCGTCAGTAGTCAATGTGTTACTGCAAAAAATAGATGCACTACCATGTCCGCCTGCCGCTAAAACTATATTTCTATTAAATTTGAGTTTCATTCTAAATAGAAACGTTTCAAAATGAGAACAATATCTCTTGAAAGTCAATACCTTATAAGTTTTTGTTCGAAATTGTGACCCTTTTTACATCCAAGAAATCACACTTGTATTAACATTTGTTAAATTATAAGTGTTAGCTTGCACTTAGTCAGTGGCGGACTAAAGCGGATAGCCCGGTGGCCATCGCCACCGGGGCCAGAAGGCCTTTGGGGGCAAATTAGTCCAAACATTTAAACAACAATTTTTTTTTTCAAAAAATGTTAAAACTTTAAGAAAAAGATGTACAAAAATAAACACTATTCTCCACCTATGCATAATAATAACATAAGCAGGAGCGGAGCTTCCTTATAGTCTCGAGAGTATATTCCATGTTGTTAATTACTGCCCTTTACCTTTACTCTATTACTACCTCTTTATTATATTAACTTATTTTAAACTTTGTTTATGCTACCTAGATTTCAAATAAGCTTTAAAATTATTTCTGTATACGTTAATATTTATTCGCTATAAAATCCGTTAGCTGATAAAATGGCATCATAGCAAAAATTATGAGGGTTGGGGCCATAAAGGCCATGTAGCTACCGGGGCCGAATGATTCCAGTCCGCCCCTGTACTTAGTTAAGCAGTGGCGGCTCTTGGATATTGAATATGAAAGGGCGCAAATCTAAGTAAGCAGAATTGAGTGTCTGTGGACATTTTTACTAATTTGGAAATGTCTTAAATAAATAATAAAATAATCAACAATTGAGTCAACCCCGACAGCGGCGCTAGAGGTCATGTTATATATACCCCCCCTGGATATCTATGGAAAAAGTATAGCTGCAAAAAGTGCCCTGCGACTGAAAGAGTCGAAATTCTGGAAGGAAACCAACTACGGGCACAGCAGTATACTAAAGATCCACCCGGGGAATAATCTACGAGACCCGACTGATTACTCTGTCCCAATAACATGCTTCGATAGAAGGTATTCTATACTCATTCCCAGTAGGGAAGAGTGGAAAGGCAATCAGAATATAACGAAAACAGATCACGCAATCTTCACAGACGGTTCAAAAATGGACGTTGGTGTGGGAGCCGGGGTCTTTTCCGAAAGTTTACAAATACAGAAATCGTATAGACTCCCCAACTATTGTAGTATTTTTCAAGCAGAAGTACTGGCAGTAGAGAAGGCGGTCAATATCCTGCAAGAACACCTTGGCTTGGGAGTAGCCTCGTCAATCACCATCTTCAGTGATAGTCAGGCGGCGATTAAGGCAATCTGTTCCAGCAGCGTTAAATTAAAGCTCGTAAAGCGATGCCGTAACAATCTATGCACACTTGGCAACCAACATCGGGTTATTCTGTGCTGGGTTCCTGGACACTCCAAAATAGATGGCAACGAGGCTGCCGATGCGCTCGCAAGAGAGGGCGCAGGCATGCCAGCTGATCTAGCAGACAATACAGTGAACAAACCACTGGGATTGGTCAAAGAGGAGATTGACTACACGGCCAAGCAGCTTGCACAGAACAGATGGACAGGGTTGACAACTTGTAGTACATCCAGGCAACTGTGGCCCACATTCGATAAAAAGAGAACCGCAGAGCTATTGCGACACAGTCGAAAAGACGGGAGAAATATTACTGCGGTTGTTACCGGACATTTCCTCTTCGGTAGACATGCCGAACGTATGCAAATACCCACTAACGACTTCTGCATGAGTTGCAGAGATGAGGAAGAGGAAGAAAGTATTCCACATTTTCTATGTGAATGCCCTGGCCTCGCAAGAAGGAGGCTCACCCCTCTGGGTGAACCATCTTTCGATAGCCTGGAGGAACTAAGCAACTTACAACTTGGACGGCTGAGCAGATTTCTGAACAGTAGTGGCTGGTTTGAATGAGTTGTTAAACTCCTTCCGCGGTTACGTCGCACTAACCATCAGAGATCTGATGAAGGTGGGTTCTACGGAACACGTGTGGTATCACAACGGACCTAATCAGGACTACGTGAGACTGTTTGTTCAGAACTAAGGGTCTGCCACTCTTACCTAACCTAACAATTGAGTTAAATGTTGATATGTGATGTATAAGCAAAATCATTTGTCGTCCTTTAGAATTAGTAATTGTTATTGTTAAGTCCAATATGCACATAATGCTATTTGTACCAGATAAATATGTTTAAAGTTGTTAGAGACTTAAGTAATTTAATCTACATCTCAGAGGTACCGAACACTTTATAGCCCAGAACACATAAAACGACTTCAAACTTTGTAAGTGAATATTACCAATCCCTTATTAAGCTCCTCAACATTTCTCGTAGTTTGCCAACTTTCCCCCTTTTATGTTCTAATTTTTAATGCATTTTTCCTTCTCAAACTGTTTATGAGCGTGGCGTGTATGAATTAACCAATACAGTTTTACGTTAGAAAAGTTTACATTTTTATGACTGGTAAAATTGAAAAGTGACATTTTTCTAGCAGTCTATTAAATCCTTAAATATCGTTATGTGAAAAAACTTAAGGGTTCATAATTGCACGCAATATAGTAGACCAATTTTTCTACCATTGCAGGGAAAAGTTCCGAACTATAGTTTATTTCAGAAAGGTGTAGAGTAATAAAAGTTTATTAGGTATGCAAAGGGACTACAGAGTGACCCAACAAATATTTAGGCCACTTTCATAATTTGGCATTGATTTCATTAAAAAATTCTTTATTTTCATCAAGTGCAGGTAGTAACACCCCGGGTTTGGGTCAATTTATGGGTTTTGCCTATTGTTATTCATTCACAAACACTAAAAATAGTGTGACAAAGGCGTGCATTAGGTACATAGTATTAAGTATACTTATTTTTTATTAATCATTACCTATAAAAAAATGCAAATACAAAAAATATATACAGAAATTAAACTGTCATCTCCTCTTGACGTTATAATTAACGGGTCGACGGTCCGATCGATCAGGTGGTCAAAATTCCACATTTTCTCCTCTTCTTTAATGGCATAATGTACTGCTTTTTGCCCGTTTTCTGGTATCACTTCCTTAATGGCTTGATTAATTAGTAGCTTTACGTCTTTCATTTTGAATGTTGTGTCTTGCTACAAATCCTTTCACTTGCTCCCTTATAAGTTCTATAGGATTTAGTTCGCAATGATATGGCGGTATGCGCAGCACAGTTACACTATGTTTTTCAGCTATATCTTCCACGGTATATTTCAAAAACGATGTTGGTGTTAATTTGCTAATGCTAATAGTTCCTTCTTTATTAAATTTTCTTCTTTTTTTTTGGTTAGTTACCATAAATAATTTAATGCACAAAATTTACTTACGCCTATGGCCGACACCGAAATTGAGCCGAACTAGACGCAATTTCACATTTTATTACCTTTCTGAAGTAGACTATAGGTTCGACTAAAGCGTTTTAAAGTCATCAATTTGTTATGTAAAGGATGATCCACAGGGTTCGGTACTAGGGCCTTTCTTAATTTGCTTATATAAGGTCATAACTACTCAAGAACAACTTATTTATTTAAAAATATGGCTGATAATGTAGATGCTACAAAAACATTAGTCTAAGGAATCAAATAGAAATAATATTTATGAATTTTTGACAAAATCGGTAAAAAATCGTAAAAAAGTTTTAGGTCACTTCATAAGTCGTATAAAAAAATTTTGAATGATTTATGTATACGGTATAAAGGAAGCAAATAATAAGCCAGAAAAACACAGCGTAAAAATTTAACACAGAACGAAAGCAGATCAAGGAATTTCTAAAATGAGCACGTTTTCTTCGGAAACTCGCGTCCGCTACAATGCCCTTTGGAAATTACATGAGGAAAGCGAAGGTTTTGCGAATCCTTCGGCTGGCTTTGCGACGTGACCAGAAACCGAAAACTTTTTAATCAAATTGATCTTTCCGGGAATTTACAAGCAAATAAAAATAGGAATAAAATTTTAGTGAGTTTCGTTTATAACGCGACGTGAAGGTATGAAAGCAATAAAAAATGTTTTTATGTAAAAAATTACCAAAAAGTTATGGCCTATATTTAGAGAAAGACTTGACTGTTGCCTAGTTAACAATTGCAAACATTTTTGATATTTAATAAAGTTTTCCTATGTCAGGTCATCATTGCAGTCTATAAAGTCCCATTCTTGCATCTCCTTTTATCACCAAGTGAAGTGAAGGAAGGTCTAGGATAATCTCCATTGCAGATGTGGGAGTTGATTTTATGGCCACTGTGAGGCTTGCAGGCTTCCTAGCTTAGATATTGTGGTTCTCTGGCCTTAACAAGGCTGCATATGTAATTGCGGGCCTTACCAGTGTACAGCGAGTGCACATCGCCTATGGTCTATTTCTTTTGGATTGCGAACGATGACAGAAAAAAAAATTGAACAAAAATTCATCTAATTGGTTAAATCATGGACCAATTTACACTACATAAATGCATAGCCAACTTATTAAAGGTCTTTTTTTTTAAATCACAGAAGAAGAATAAGAAATTTCTGTTCGATCGATTTCTAGCAAATATATGCTAATTATAAACCTTTTAGCAATTAAAAATAACTTTTAGCTCTAGTTATATTACGAAACAAACAATCTATTAACTTTCTGTACATAAAATCGGTTAATTTCACGTTTTTCTGCAACATAAAATAGTAAACCTATGCCTACTTTGTGTTGAAGCAAAAAGAATGGACTAGGATCTTCATTGATTAAAATTTTAAGCGAGGCTAGGCCTATAACTTCTCTTAATTATTGATTAAACATTAGCTAAAAACTAGTACATTAAGTTCGTGTTGTGTGAGGGGTTTGAACCTAGGTCCCTCATTGTCGTAGTAGCCTGTATGGACCTGCCTGGTGTTGTGGCTGGTGGGAATGGCGGATTAACGGGTTCTGGCTTTGTTCTGCTATGTTGAAGTAATTGTTGCTGGTGTTCGTGATGTAGTCTTGGATCGTTTCCATTTTAAGGTCTCTGTGTAAAGTGGTATTACGTACAAACCATGGTGCGTTAGTTATTATTCGTAGCAATTTGTTTTGATATGTTTGTATTTTGCTTTTCCCCGTCATGCAGAGTGTTGACTATGATGGGGCGGCATACAGTAGTGCTGGTCTTATGCATAGTTTGTAGATGGTAACTTTGTTGCGGGTGTTTAGCTTGCTATTTCTATGTATTAGTGGATAGTACTGGTGTAGGAGCCTGTTTGCTTTGGTTAATGTAAGAATGCCCGATTTATCGACAAAATATAGAAGGCCATGCCAAACGCCAAACATTGTGACATAACCTAAAAATTCATCTTCTTAAAGGCCGCTTTACAGTTTGCAATTTTTCTTTCACGCAAGTTGTCTTGCAGCTATTAATATTGCGGCAATAAAAATTTCACTTCGTTTTACAGCGTGCAATGACTTGCCAAGATCGTAGGTGATGTACCACTTGCCAACCATTAAAATAAAAATACATTTGGTTAGGACTTACTGCTGCTTTTTGTGCATTCATTTTAACAAAACATCATTACAGGACATGAAAGCAAACCAACAAAAACAAAACGTACCCGCTATAGGTTAGAAAAAACATAAATAAATGTCAGGGATTTTTATATTTAGTTTGGTGTCTCATAAATCACCAGAAAATCCTCAGAATTGCGCTTGCAATGGCAATAAAAATACGGTCAGAGTTATATTTCTTGCAAGCAATACAAATTGCGCCAGCTGATCATTAGCCTCGTTCTGCGCATACTCTCGGGCAATCTTTTCTTTCTTGAAACAAATATTGCAAACTGTAAAGCGGCCTTAACAAGTGTTAATTTAAAATTCTAACCGCTATAAACAGTAAACAAAATGTCAGTTATGACGTAAATCCCTAACCTTACTTTTTCAACTTGTCAAAAATGAAAATTCTTGTATTTTTTTATTGTAAAACGGGTTTCTGTCATCGTTCGCAATCGAAAAGAAATAGACCATAGGTACTCGCGTCTATATCCCAGCCTACTGGCAGCCATACTTGGCATACTGTGCATGTCAGGCGAATAGCGCGATGGCGGGATATTTGAAATTTACATAGGTAGAAATGAGTTAAATTATTACATGTAATTTTTTTTTAATATTACGGTATTCTATTTACATTTTTAAATCAAACACTTTATTCTATTTTTTCTTTTATGTTTTAAGGAATTCAAAGATGTGGTTGCCGGTGTTGACAGTCTACGATTTTGTAATTCCGACTTTTTGTTATAAGGGTCTTTATTTTTTACTTTTAAAATATTCTTTATTCATTAAAGTATAATTTAGCATTTC
This sequence comes from Polydrusus cervinus, assembly GCA_935413205.1. Lineage (NCBI taxonomy): Eukaryota > Metazoa > Arthropoda > Insecta > Coleoptera > Curculionidae > Polydrusus > Polydrusus cervinus. The sequence goes on from OW284513.1 coordinate 27,078,383, forward strand.
AGGTTTTCCTACATTCTATTTATGTTATATTACATGATATAACTTATCCTAGATCTACTGTATTAGCACGCTAAAACAGGACACAACAACGAGGCAACGCCCTGTCGGGGCTGGTCTTTGCCCTGGTAGAAAAACACCCTGATTTTAATTTTATTTATATTATTTATATTTATAAGGGTCATGAGTGTTAGAAGATATCATAGGGCTTATTGTTGTTTTTAGTGCATTAATACCAGAAATGATGGATGTGACGTTTTTGATGCATAAGAAATTTCTTCCAAATTATTGCTATTTGATATTAAACTTGTTAGGATGCAGCTTAATTTTTGTAGAACCGACTTTTTTTCTGTTTCAAGGGTACTTCTGGTTGTTTGGTGAACTTGGCTGGATATAAATGTATGTTCATAATTATCATGTTTAATATTTTGTGTCAGCCGCACGCTATAACAAAACTTACTGATTAATAACTTGCCCCTCCATTTTAATTAGGAATGCCCCATAAGGCCACAAATTAACAAACTGGCAAGTGGCAAACTGTTCTTGTGAGTGGCCGAGAGCAGTAAATCGAAAATGCTATTAATACCTCGACTATGACTCAACACCGTGACTTAAAAAAATAAATAAATCCATTTCTACCTCTATTTTAAACTCCCGCCTGACCTTGCCAGTAGGCTGGGATATAGACGCGAGTACCTAGGTGAGAGTCCCCATGTTTTACCGTACATTCGTCTAGTATGCTAAGGTAACTTTCGAGTTTCGAATAGTTTTTCCACGTGTTTGGTCCAGGTCAGTCCATGGAATCCAGATTTAAACCCCTGGGTACCTGGGGTCCAATACCTGTATTTGACCTCTTCTAATGGACCCCCACCTCACATAGATCGAACCTTCCCATTGGTAAAAAAATACTTAGTATTTTGTTATTAATGTAGGTAATTCAGACCAAGAAGACCGCAATTTATCACGACAAATTTTAGCGCCATCGAATCCACTTAAAATCGGAGGTTACTACGGTCGTATTGTGATCTAGTTGCAAGTGTATATTAAGCACTCACAAAATAACAATTGCTACTTTACTACTACACCGATTTTCAATCAACACAAAAACAATTGCCTCATAATTGTGGCCAATTTTGGTCGTTGCTGTGAGAGAACTCACTGACTAATGTTAACTAGCGCTGGCTGTTTGATTTCCCCGAGGTATTCGTTCGGGATGCAAATTTATTGCGTTCTCATTAAAGAAAATAGCTCCCAGGTAACGCCTTTTTAAGGGGTTAAAAAGTTCCAATTTGTATTCATAAGTATAGGATAAAATTCAAATGAGCTTTATTTGTACAAGCACCATCTTAAAACGTTTCTTTAATCAAACTTGTTAACAATATTATAGAGTTATTTTTAGGTGTATGTTTACGATAAAAGAACTGACTCTAATATAAGTTATTTTTTCTTCAAGCATCATACAAGTGATAACTTATGTGACGTTTCTCAATGGCATTAAGAGTTATTTACATTACTAGATACGAAAGTTAGTTTTTTGGTGTGAGGAGGTTTTTGAATTGCCGAGGAGAAGCCGAGGTGATTTAATACCTCCAACCATCAAAAAAGGATTTCGTATCGTGTAATGTATTACATTTTTTCTATTACTGTTCTCTGATCAATATATTATTAAGTAATAAACTTTTATTTTGTTCAAATTAAAATGATAAAATAAGTTCTTTTTTCCACCTGTAAAATAATCCATGACAACTAGTTATTTGAGTGTTGTCAGTCTGTCAGTTCGAATAAAATAAGGATTTTCCACCTGTGAATTAATCCATTTTTTTTTCTCCTGGCACCATATAATATTTAGGCTATAATATACATAGCTAGCAACATATAATATTCAGATAACTCGAATGTTTACTTTCGTTATCTGTCGTGTTGCTAGGGCCCGAAAGTTAATTTATTTATACAGTAGTAGAAAAATGGCATTTATTTGACTAGGAGTATCTATAAGTACTTTTCCTACGAGCGTGCGCAAAGTAGTACTTTGCGCACGCATTTTTGTGTGCAAAGTTACACTTTTCCGCACTAGTGCGGATAAGACTTTTATCCGCACGGATAAAAGTCTTATCCGCACTGGGTGCGGAAAAGTAAAACTATTCAAAAATCTCCTTGGTAGGGAATATTTATATTTATTTTAGTAGCTGTAAACTATTTTATGGCAATGTGAGAAGCCGTTGCAAGAGTATTCTCTTTTATCTTTTAATCGTAATTCCCGATATTTGTATTTCAGCTTAAAACGAAAAAAATTTAGTTTCCTATTATTTTTTTTATTGTTATGTAATTTTTTAATTTTCTATTATTTTTTTTTGTTATGTAATTTTTAGTTGTAAGTATATTATAGTTCTTTCTTTAAAGTCGAATTAAAAATTATTAAATAAATTATCATATTTTTATTTTTGTTGTTATCTGATATGAAGCTCGTAGGAAAAATGTTGTTCCTAACAAGTGCGCAAAGTGCTTTTCCGCACGCAAGAACTTATCCGAACTCCGCTTCGCGTCGTTCGTCCAACTGTACTTGCGTGCGGAAAAGTATCACTTTGCGCACTTGTTAGGAAAATAACTATATACCTACTCCTAGGCGAATTTGAAATATTTGTTTTGATAGATGCCAAACAAGTACGTATCCATGATAACGATACCAAAAAGGGAATATACAGTAAAATAAGTTAAACATTTAGTCTTGTTATCTTCATTAAAAAATTCGTTTTCTTTTATAATTTTATCTCGAATAATATGACGCACGTTTGAAGAAAAAATAGTATATGATATTCGGAGAATAAGATACTTTATGTGCTTCGCATGGATCACTACGTTCGTCAGACAAGCTTTTCACGCTCAGCACATAAAGAATCTCTTATTCTCCTAATATCATAATGTACTTTTAACTCATAGGACAGCTTTATATTTAATAACGAAAGGCAAGGGGAGTATACATGTATTCTCGCATTAATGTGTTTTATTAGTAAATATAATACAGGGTGGGGATTTTAAATGGAACACTGCTTATAGCGGCTCTGAAATAAGATTTCCTTAAAATGAAAAATACATCATCAAAGATTTTTTTATGGGCTTCTCTTTTGTCATCTAAAAAAATTGGTATCCCAAGGAGGGGGCGCAGCCCTAGCCAACTTTTTATTTTCAAATTAGCTAGGATACCACTTGTGACACCTTTTTATAAAGCTCATCGAAAAAGGAATTTTTCTACGACCGTGCGTTGTAACCCATTTTCCCGCACGCATTTTAGTTTTGAAAGGGTCACTTTCCCGCACTGGTGCGGGAAAGTAAAATGTTGACCTTATTAGATAGTTTTTACTTCGGAAGTTATAACTATTGTTACAACAGATAAATAAGTATTTACGAAATAGTCCATCAAATAAAATCTACATCTTTTCTACCTTTTTGTTGCATTTTTAATTTTTTGAAAAACAACTATCAAACCACCGGGTTTGATATCAGTTGCTATGATAACCCAGGCGTGTAATTGTTACTAAAACGTCAAAGTTGTTCAAAGCGTCTTCGAAGTGACCGAATACAATCTTCTTCTAAATTAAACCACATTAAACCGAATCCGAAGCAATAATATTAATGGATTCATCCGACGAAGAACTTCCCGAAGCCATTTTGAAGGCTGCAGATAAAGCTAATTCCGAGCTGTTACCTGCCAAATCCAGACTAAGATATGAAAAGCAATACGACCATTTTGTTACATGGTGTAAGGAGAAATATTATATATAATTAATATTAATATTTATAATAATTAGTAGTTTTTAGTTAAAGTTTTGTATATGCTTGTTGAAATAAAATAATTTTTGAAAAATTGGTTGGTATGCTTTTTTGTATATACGGTCGTAGAAAAAATAATGTTCCTAACTCATGCGTAAAGTGTCTTTCCCGCCCTTGACCGCTTGCCCAAACTCCGCTCCGCGTCGTCCGGGGCAACTGCAGTCGTGCGGGAAAGTATCAATTTCCGCACTTGTTAGGAAAATAACTATTGTCGATATATAGTTTTTTACATTTGTCAAACCATGTGTCTAAAATTGAATAAAAACTAATTTAAGGAACAATTAGGTACATTAACAATAACTTTAAAACTGTAATGTCACTCCATGAATCTATTAATAATTCGGGAATATTTGTTGAAATTCTGGTATTAAGAACTGTATAGCTGTCCATCTTTAAGAATAAAAAAAACTTTTTTAAATTCCTTAGGGAGTCTTCGAAACATGAACTCTTGAATTCCACTCGCATTTGTTTGTTTAATTTTTTTTTTACTTTCTTGTATTTCGTAAGTTTTTTGCTTTCATTAAACATTTAAAAGATGAATCTGTTTTTAATTATGTTTGACAAAATAAGTAAGGGCTAATTATTACATCTTAATTAAGTCTGTTTCATAAACAGTTTTAGTAAAAGGGGAAGCAAGCAAACATTCTTAAATTAAACGGCTTTTATTTTGTTAAAAGCTGGCCTTAATTTACTGGTGCAAAAGGACCATAAATAAAAAAGCAAATTTAAGTTTCTCGAGTGTGCACTGAAACGTAACAGATACAAAATGGGGGAAATATATGTCACAATTTAACAATGTTTAAAATTAATGACGCTTTTTAATGTCAATTAATTTGCATCACTTGCTATAAAAAGTGAGGTTACATTTTTTACATACATTAATAGATATATTATAAAATTTGATTTTTCTATTTACATCCCATCGATCACTTATTATTTTATTTAATAAGCAGAAGTAAAATTCTAGATTTCCTACGACCACCTATGAAAATGAGAAAAAAAAAGCACGGTTAACTTGGCTCGAAAGCGCCGAATATCACACGCGTGTTAAAAGTTTATCATTTTGAAAATATATTTTGTTACATAAATATTACATTACTAGGAAAATGCACTTTAAATTGAACAAAGACATTTCTCTTATTTTATCTATAGGCGAGTTCGGTTAATCATCGGCGAGGTCTCCGATCCCTCGGATTGTCAAAATGTCGTTCGTTTAATCGTTTCAGAGCTGACGGCTGACATTTATCTGCGTTCGTTTAAACCGGGGCAGATGATTTGGAGCGTCATCTTTTTCATCGGAGGTTTTTGACCGAGGAAATCGAGGATAAAAGCAACGTCAGCTGATTGACAAAAATTGCTTAGGAAAGTTGGGTGTTGGGTTAATAATTTCAATTCATCATCAAATAATGGCCGATTTCAACAATTGGAATTAAACATTAACAAATTATTATCCATTTTTATCATGAAAGGCCAAAAGTGAGGTTATCCTGTTTGTCAAATGAATATGAACCGTTTCGTAATTACCGAAAACTTCAGAGTAATCTGCTGATCAGCTGTTTTAAATCTGTGTTCTCTTTTATCTCATCAGCGAGGAATAACCGAACTCGCCTTATAAAAAGTTTAAGTATATTTTTGGGCTAACATAAGAACGATTGCGGTTCCAACAGCGTCGAATCAAAGTTCGTAAAGTGATGCCGCAACAATCTATACACACTTGGCAACCAACACGGGTTACTCTGTGCTGGGTTCCTGGACACTCCAAAATAGATGGCAACAAGGGTGCCGATGCGCTCGCGAAAGAAGTCGCAGGCATGCCAGCTGATCTAGTAGACAATTCGGTGTACAAACCACTGGGATTAGTCAAAGAGGAGATTGATTACACGACCAAGCAGCTTGCACAAAACAGATGGACAGAGTTAATAACCTGTAGAACATCCAAGCAACTGTGGCCCACATTCGATAAAAAGAGAACTGCAGCGCTATTGAGACACAGTCGGAAAGGCGTGAGAAATATTACTGCGGTTATTACCGGACATTGCCTCTTCAGTTGACATGCCGAACGTATTCAAATACCCACTAACGACTTCTGCAGAAGTTGCAGAGATAAGGAAGAGGAAGAAAGTATTCCACATTTTCTGTGTGAATGTCCTGGCCTCGCAAGAAGAAGGTCCACTGCTCTGGGTGAACCATTTTTTCATAGCCTGAAGGAACTAAGCAACTTACAACTTGGACAACTGAGCAGGATTCTGAATAGTAGTGGCTGGTTTGAATAAGTTGTTAAAATCCTTCTGCGGTGTACGCCGCACTAATCATAGATCTGATGAAGGTGGGTTCTATGGAATACGTGTGGTATCAAAACGAACCTAATAGGACTACGTGAGACTGTTTGGTCAGAACCAAAGGTATGCCACTTTTACCTAACCTAAGAACGAGTGCGAATATTTGACCACTTCGAAATTTACATGGTATATCCCATATGTCCAGTGGCCTAATTCTCGAAATCGAGGAACAGCCTTCTCATGAGATAAATGTGCGGAGTTAGTTTGAAACCTTCAAAATCGTATGTGACATTGACGGTGAAGTGATTAATCTCATGAGAAGGATGTTCCTCGATATCGATAATAAGTCCTCTATTCGGACGCACTACCCGGTACGAAAGTATAACAGATCTCTGTGACACACCCCAAGTGCACTTCTACAGTTTCATTGTTTTTTTTTATTTTCAAATATTTTTTCGCAATGGTTTTTTTATTTCCTAATAATTTGGTTTTCGTAGTGAATTAGCGTTTTACGGACTTTCTTTAAGCAACTAATCAGGTTCATTTTTGTTAATAATGAAATTATTCTGTTATTAACGTTTCCAACAAGCAGCTAATTATTTTCCGTTGCGATGAGCAAAATATTTGGCTTAATTTACTAATTTTAAGATTATTAGTTCTTTTGAAAGTGTGCGAATTGCATTGATTTTCTTATAGATGAATGGGCCACACCAAGCTTTATTTTGCACATAATATTTCAGAGCAGACTAATGGCGTGCGGTGGGATATTGATGTGGGAAAAATATTACTTTTGTGCGAAATTTGGACAGATATTGAGAAGTGTGAAAAAGTTATTTGCATAAAAAAAATCATTTTATATATTTTTAATTAAATAATAATTTTAATGATTTTCATTGGTTTAAGTATATTTTTTTTTGGAATGTTTTCTTATAAAAATCTCACACCTACCTAGATACCACCTTTTCATTGGTAAAGACAGCAATTCAATATTTTGCTTAGTTTTTTTGTAATTTACTTAAAAAAAAATGCCCGAAATTTTAGTGGATAAAAGAATGCGGTATGCTTCTAGTTATTCCTAATATATAGACCAAGAGTGGCATCATGGGCCTCTAAAGAATTAAAAAAAGTATAAACTAGTGCATACACGTTGCTCGTATCCCATGCAAAGCTGTAGGTCATGTCTGGCTGCCATTACCCAGACCCTTATTTTAACTTCAGTTTATACTTTGATGTAGTGTCTTGTGCGTGTTGACTTTGTGCGTCGTGCTATATATATTTCCTATATGAGAAGATTTATATAATTTGTAAGTTTTCGGAGATTTCTATTTATAATTCCTCTACTTACAGCTACTGACGATGGCTTAAAATATCCGAAACGTATAGGCAATCTTAATATATACATTGAAGAAGGTAGATAGTACTTCACTTCATCCAGTTTCCTATATACAGGGTGATTCCTAGTCCTAAGTTGATACTTCTTATTTAGCTGCGTATAGAAGGCATTAAAATAAACATTCTCAAATTCCTTATTTAAAAAACTTAAGAGTAGGCGAGAAACAGAAGTAAAAATCATGGTGGTCATCAAAACGTAGATGGCTATACTTTATATTGTTTGTCTTATTAGTCATGCAATTTACGGGTCGGTGGTCAGTTATTTGGCAATTCGCTGCGATGTGTTTTTCTGAAGTAAGTTAATTTTAAACTGGTGAAACGTAAAAATGATAAAATTTGAAAGCAATGAACTGGTAGATATGGTGCTAATTTACGGTGAGTGTCGTCAAAGTGCGGCTGCTGCTTCGAGATTATGTTTAAGTTAGGCAGGACCGTATTTGGTCCATAGTGTAATAAATGAATGTAAGTACCTTATTTTTTAATATTTTGAAAAAAGGTTTTTGAAAAAATTGTTTATTTTAATGCCTTCTTTACGCAGCTAAAAAAGAAGTATCAACTTAGGAATCACCCTGTATTTTAACAATGACTCTGCTAGACTAAAGAGCAACTATAACCCCATTAAAGGTCACTAAATTGTATGCTTACTATCATTGTGAAAAATTAGAATTTTAAAGTTTTCTGCCGTAAAAGGACTTTTTACATTGGGTCCAATTGCAAGACAAATGGCTTGGAAGCATGCGCTTTGACGACGTTTTAATCAGCTGATGCACGTTTTCGCATCAGGTGTTTAAAACATCGACAAAGCACATGCTTTCAGGCAATTTTTTCTTGCAATTGCACCCAATGTAAAAAGGCCTCAAGGATATACAATTTAATATATTTTTCCTGATATCACAGCAAAGCAAGATTTTAACTTTTAAAACCGTACTAATTAAGCAATGAAACGGCGAAGAAGTCTGTTAAAGTTCTGTTTTTCTATTTTTTTTTAAATAAAACCTTTATTTTAATACTAACTTAAAATTAAGCTCAGCTAAGTGAGTTTGACCTCAAAACTAAACCACAGTATTAAAATTGAATATTTCTCAAATTTTTTCGTCCAAAAAAGAAAATTTGCACTAAAAACTAAGCTCCACATGGATAAAGATATCATGATTAAAGATACTTCTCAAGGGACCCAAAGTTTTTACTGGGTTAGCGTTATGCCCTGATAAAAGGCCGCTTGTCAAGCAAAATTTAATATATGCCTGACAGGGGCACACTAATTAAAATATATAATGAAAGCGTTGTTTCTTTTTTGCTATACAGCATGGTAATTATCGCGTTGATGATTAAATAATTACGTTATACAAAAACTTAAATTGAGTTACATTAGGATTTTTCGGGTTTTAAATCTTCCTTCAACTTTCGAATTTCATACTAAAAATTTAAAAAATTATTTAAATTAGGCATCATAACTTGTTTTTTTAGTTGGCCATGAACTTCCAATCCATGGACCAAATTACACTGTAACATATTTATCAATCTCGGTCATATCTTATATTTATACAGTGCATCTATCTATTTATACAATATATCTATCTTTCTCACAATCTGTTTTTTGCAGAATACCAGACAAAAAGCGATATATTTTTTAATAAAAATGAACGATTTATTGCTCTCAACCATAGCTAGTTTGATTAAATTGTTCTGCTGAAATGCACAGAAGAAAAAAGGGTTTGCTCGTTTTTTTTTGCTTGTGTAAGAATTATAACTCCGAAAGTATATATAGGAATTCGTTTTAAACAGTTAAAAACGGCTTTTGTGCTTTAATATGAACTTCTTACGTTTCCTATTCTAAAGTTTTTCAAAATAATCGCCAATTTACAAACTAGCAACACTGTTAATGAGGAATGGGAAGTAGCAATCCTATAAAAATAACAAAACCTTAAAACCTTTAGAAAAAAATGGAATTAGTTTTTTTCTAGAAATCTTATAATTTCGTCTGTTTATTTTTTTTTTATGATAAGACACCTGCACTGTAGGAAAAATCCTTTAAGGCGCTCTGGGAGCGGTGCGAGTGCGAAAAAAGCAATTAACGTTGGTCTTGAAACGTTGGGAAACACGACCTCAGGAAGATCATTCCACAAAGATGACGTTCTCCAGATGAAAGAATTCTTGAACAATGAAGTTCGAGGAGTACTAAGCTGAACAACATATGGATGAGCGGCAGTGGTTCGCCTTGTATTTCTGTTTTGCATTGCTCTAGGTGGAATCAAGTGGGCAATGTCAGTCGAACACCTGCCATGGAAATATCTGTAAAAGAGAGCCAAATCACCAACCTGTCTTCGATGCTCCAGGCTATCGAAGGTCTTGGTCAGCTCGGGGTCGCCGATCAGACGAACGGCTCTCCTTTAAATGGAATCCAGTAGCCGAAGGGTGTGCTTGGGTGCAGAGCTCCAGGCATGAGAGCAATATTCTAATGATGGTCGAATCTGAGCTTTGTAGAGTGTCAAAAGTTGATGAGGTGTGTACAACCTTTTGGTGCGGAAAAGTACACCAAGTTTCTGTGCAGCTGTCTTGGCAATTGCGGCAACGTGATCATGCCAAGACATATTACCTCCCAGATTGACCCCCAGCAAATTAAAAGCTAGACGGTGCCAGGGGAATTGCGTGTCCTGCTATGACTATATCCGGTTCTGCAATGTTAATCTTTTTGGAGAAGACTGCTGCCTGGGTTTTCTTAGCATTAAATTCGACTTGGTTACTGTCACCCCAAGCCAAAATTTCTTCCAGGTCATTGTTGAGGCGCAATACTTCATGTTGGTTTTATGTCATCATTTTCATATTCCACCATTTAGGAAAGAATTACCAGTTAATTTTCTATATCTGTTGCGTATAAAAAAAGTTTAATATCGATTGGGGTTGGATCCCCGTTTAAAATATATTAGAAAATATCGAAGTGGACAAATATTTGCATGGCAGAGAAATCAAGTTTAAATCGTTCATTTTGTAGGTATATAGTACATTTTATGATTAAATCTTGTAGTAATTTTCTGGAAATTAGTGGAAAACCTGAGATTCTTAAAATAATAATTGTTCGGTAGAAATTAATTTTGGTATTATACCTTCAATTTTAACTCTATTTCACAGTGGCGGCTCGCGGTCTTAAAAATGGTGAAGAGCTAGGTATAGTGCGGGTACTTAAATAAACATTGACTAATTTATATTTTAATTACGTACTTACCTAGCAAGTTTTTGTAAATCAGATCGATTCTTCGGTTGAGGTCTAGCGTTTTCTTTTAAAGCATCGGCAATAGTATTTTGATTTTTTTCAAGATTTCTTAACATTAACTGACATTTTAAGTGTTCTTCAGAATCCCCGCGTTTACGCAACGATCAAGTAATATAAAAATCTGTAAATCCATCCCTATTCCAAATGCAATGTTTATTCGAAACGACCAACAAAACAATTTTTGTAAGGAGGTACTACTACATATAGCCCATTATATTCTGAAAACCAGTAACACTCAAAATTAATCTTATAGGATCTGCCACTTTTTTAAATTCTTTTTTAAAATCTATGTTTAAGATTCCAGTAGGTCGCCCGTGTAACAGAACGTCTCTCTGATCCTCATCTGTCCAACGACCGAGTGGAGTTTCCAACTTAGAAACTATGTCATTAATTGGGTTCATTTTTAAAATGCACAATAAAAATTAAACTAAGTAGGTACTTACACACTACTAAATTAACTGAAAAACAAAAACAAAACTTTTTAATCCCACAGTAAATCACGTAAAAACGATATCTATAACCGTAGGTTACGCGAAGCCTCAAAATAAATACCCGAATCGATGATAAAACAAGGGTGTATTCGACTGATCTATTTTTAAATTGTCCTTCATTATTATAATGCCAATAATGCAAATTATTACATGCTGGCGCATGCTGACGTCACGTAACCATAGCGACGGGAAATCAAGCCGCTTGAATGTATGTTACTCTTCTGGCTGCTTTCAGCTCACCGACACGGTCGACTGGGGCGTGATAAAATGCACGAGTGTTTATAATTATTGTCCATCGGAGTTAACCGTGGCCCTATTAAGCATAGCTACATTCGGATTAAATTAATATTATTAATTCGAACATAATTATTTTTTAAGGGCTAAAATGATAGCTGTATTGGTACATTAATATTTAATATTGTCGAAAAAATGTCCTTTTGGTTTTATTTTTTTTTTGGTGAAGAGTCCCTTCACCTACTTCATCTGACGAGCCCCACTGCTATTTTGTGCACTCTTTAAAAACATTTTGAGTATGCATAAACTCCAGGATTTTAATACAATTTGTGTGCCAAGGTATGTAAAGCTTTTTTGATTCGCTACGCAAACACATAAATATTTTTTCGTCTGTTGTTATGACTACACTACTTTAGAAAATCGACATAAAAAAACTCAATAAATTTTTTATTGTATGGAACATTTTTCGATTCATGACAAAGAAATACAATTGAAATTTTTAATATTTATTAAAATCAACATAACTCTATATACCAGTTTCACAAAAACGAAGTAATTCCAGAATAAAGAAGTCGTAACTACTCTCCAGAAGGGACATTGTAAATAAGGGATTAGGAAAGAAAGCTCTATCTTCCTTCTTACATTAACATAACATAACATCAACATAACTCTATACAGGGTGTTACAAATTCGACATACCAGCATTGGAATCTCGGACACCATAGTAGTTAGAGAAACGGTTAAATGGGGGCAAAGTTGTGCAATTCGGTGCTGATTATAATGCCGCTTTAAAAGTTTTCAAATTCCGAATACTTCCGATTTTATTCGAAAAAATAAACCGAAATTTTGCAAAATCGTTTTATTCTTTCCTGAGCTCATTTGACTAGCTATTTAAAAATAAATGACACTTTGTCGTTTTCACTTTTTCTTCTCTCCAAAATGACGTTACTAAACTAAAGATCCACCATTTCGTCTCCGAGCGGCCATCACCAACTTTACTTTTTTAAATACGGATCTTTAGTTTAGTAACGTCTGTTTGTAGAGGAGAAAAAGTGGCAATGACAAAGTGTCATTTATTTTTAAATAGCTTGTCAAATGAGCTCAGGAAAAAATAAAAACCATTTTGCAAAATTTCGGTTTTTTTCGAATAAAATCGGAAGTATTCAGAATTTGAAAACTTTTAAAGCGGCATTATAATTAGCACCGAGTTGCACAACTTTGCCCCTATTTAACCGTTTCTCTAACTCCTATGGTTTCCGAGATTCCAATGCTGGTATGTCGAATTTGTAACACCCTGTATACCAGTTTCAGAAAAACGAAGTAATTCCGGAACTTTGCTACTATTTTACTCTCTCTATAGTTTCCAGAATACCCATAGTGAGGCTCGAATTTGGGACACTCTGTAGGTACATTTTAAATGGAGGTTAAGTTTGCAAATAAAGACGTGCTTTTTTAAATGGGCCAAAAATGTTCTGCTACCTCTTCAATGTGTTAAATATCCTAATTATAACGTTTATCACTATCCTTCAGGGCGAAAAATCCAACATGTTTATGATAAATTTTAATTAAGAAACCCCTGATGTGAAAATTAAATTTTGGCTTGACAAGCGGTTTTATCGAAGCATAACATTGACCCAGAAAAACCTGGTCCCTTCTGGGGTTATCTTTATTTGCTATATCTTTATCCGGAACGCTAAATCCCAATGTTCGTAAAATATTAAATTTTGATATTGGATATTTTTAATCTACCACCAGTGAGGTGGTTGGTATATTATTTATTCAATTTCGACGCGATTACAGAGTTTTTTTTTTGGAGAAAATACGTCCTGGGCATGTGGACAATAGACATTTTGCTCACTTGTTAAGTTATAGAATAGCTCACTCCGTTTTTCATCGCAGGTATAATATTCTTTCAATTCGAAGATTTTTATCGGGTTGCCAAAAGATTTAAAAAAAAATATAACTAGCCAGATAACTTTGACAGTAATTCATTAAGTTGGGTATTCAGAAAATACTTTTAAAGGAGGAGAGGACAAAAAGTTCGAGTTTATTGTTTGATAATAAAAAGAAAAATATTTCTGATAATTTAAAATAAACTGCTGGACAATTGCTTTTAAGCAAGAAAAATTTCGCCTAAATTTAACAGTTGATATTGTCTGAACCAGATATAATATCGACCTACGATTTTAAATGGTTGATAGATTCATCCCTTGGGAAACGATTGTCAATGTTGGATTTTCTTTAACTGTCAGAAAATTTTATATACAGGGTGTTAAAGAAGACGATGATTTTTGCTCCAATTTTACTGGCGTGTAACAATATATTTTTAAATTTTATCACTTTACGTCAATTGAATCACTGGTTCATAGCAAAGAAAGTAACTTATCAAATTTTTAATATCTGAGGAAATACCGATTTTTTTTGGAAAACTTTGCTTTATTTCAACTTATTGGTAGCTAGATCTCACTGTGCGTTGTATCGTGCAAACTTTGCCAGTGATTATTATACCTTATGAAATACTTAATTATGTTCAGTAACAATAGTTGTACCTAAATGATATGATGTACAGTGGCGTAGATATAAACTTCGAAGAAATTGTCCATTTTTACTCAAAGAGACCTGATATTTGATATTTTGTACGTTTTTTACATTTTTTCTAATTTTTTAGTTTTTCATATCGCACTACAGGTATAATATACAGTGTTTACAAAATTTTAACAAAGATAATTTTCTTACTTTAAGTTTCTTGGAAAAAATGTTTTTAATAATTTCTACCTTTCTAACACTATTCCTAAAATTAAACTTACGTTGAAAGAGACTTTGATATTAAATATCACCGTCAAACCAAAGTCCGTCCATCCGAGGAGAGCCTACAAGGTATTAATCCCATCAAAATCAAACTAGCGTTACTTAATTTTAAGGGTCCCTTTCAATGTAAGTTTAATATTAGGAATAGTGTTAGAAAGTTAGAAATTAATAAATACATTTTTTCCAAAAATATTAAATTAAAAAAATTATCTTTGTTAAAATTTTGTAAACACTGTATGATATACCTGTAGTGCGATATGAAAAACTAAAAAATAAGAAAAAATTTACCTTATCTAGGGGCGAGTACTTTCCAATATAAAACAATCGTGAAAAATTGTGAGATTTTCGTAAACCATAGACATATAGGTGTTTATAAGTACGCCACTGTACATCATAACATTTAGGTACAACTATTGTCACTGAATCAAGCTTTTCATAAGGTATAATAATCACTCGCAAAGTTTGCATGATACAATGCACAGTGAGATCTAGCTACCAATAAGTTGAAATAAAGCAAGGTTTTTCAAAAAAATCGGTATTTCTTAAAATATAGCAGATTTCAAAAATTTGACAAATAACTTTCTTTGCTATGAACCAGTGATTCAATTGTAGTAGAATGATAAAATTTATAAATGGTATTGTGAAAGTTACACGCCATTAGATTTGAAGCAAAAATCATCGTCTTCTTTAACACCCTGTATATAAAATTTTCTGACAGTTAAAAAAAATCCAACATTGAAAATGGTTTCCCAAGGGATAAATTTATCAACCATTGAAAACCGTAGGTCGATAACTTATCTGGATCAGAAAATATTAACTGTTAAATTTAGGAGAAATTTTTCTTGCTCGAAAGCAATTGTCCAGCAGTTTAAATGAAACATGTAGGCTTAATATATCGGATATTTCAGAATAAGATGCTGATCCTTAACGGTGTGAATCCTTAGGTGATTTTAAGAAGAAAAGTTATCTTGAGAAAAAGCAGTGGCGTCCAAACCCTTTCAGGAAGCCACTGGTTAAAAAATTTTAAAATTTTTCTACACCAAAAAATGGCTATTGATGCTTAGAGGGCATGTGTGAAAAATTCAAAAAAATATCTAGAAAGTTGTAAAAGTTATGATAGAAAAACGATATTTTTCTTAAAACTTTAACGCCCTGTAGTTCGAAAGTTGATAGGTTAAGGATATATGAAAATTGAAATTTGAACATTTCTTCTTAAAATCACCTAAGGATTCACACCGTTAAGGATCAGCATCTTATTCTGAAACACCCGATATAAGTATAAGAAAGAAGTTAGGATTTTGAATTTAACCCTTAAAAATTAATTTTCTTAAGGCAAAAAAAAGCTAAAGAGTGCCGAATGCTGAAAATGAGTTGGAGAAGTAGGACATACGCGGATAGCTTGCTTGGTGAAAACAGAAGTACCCATGCTCTTTAAAGCAACCTCGGATCGATTAAGGCTGAATAGGAAATACTCCCTTACGATTGTCATGAAATAAGAATGGAAGAGAGAGGAGGTGACATTTCCAGAGGATGTCCTAGTTTGCTACACTAACTGGTTGCATATGGTGACGACGAAGGAGGAATACTCAGCACCTAAAGTATACCTAGAAAAGACCGATGGCCAAGAGAGTTTGAGAGCTATCCATTAGGACGGTTTACAACGTCTTTCAGACGTAGGTATCCGCCATCTTAATGATGGTCAAATTGGAGGAGGTCAGGGAATAAAGGGAGCAGGCGATATATGTCTGCTCCAATCATTGTCGGCATCTGCAAACAAGGATTTAAATCCAGTCTCATCTACGAACGTGTAGATGCCCTGAATAGACTTTCAAGGATAATAGATGTGAAGCTGGCTTGGGTTTTTAGTCACCAGGGAGTCAAAGGGAAACGGCAGATATATTAGCCAGGTTTGAAGCTGCAACTCCTTTTCATGGATCCAAATCAACCATAGAAATAACAAAGAAACAAGTTAAATCTATTCATGAAATAATGGCAATTCGTTCATAATGAGTTCATAACCTGAACAAGTAAAACTAAGTTAGCGTGGAGTTTAAATGGAAGTTGATGGATCCTAGAACCTCTAATAGGGGTCCTAATGGGACAATGCAAGCTCAGAAAGCACCTAGCTCTGATAGGGAGGGGTTGAACAGGACCAATTTACGCTGGATGTTTGAAGGCAGAGGATATACCACAACATTTTTTGGATGCTTGTGAAGCCCTGAGAAGAAATCACGAAATATTTATGATTCGTGGAGAATTTTGACCTTATATAATTATACATGACACGTAGACAAAGAAAAACTTTATTTAAAATCATAGACAACCTAACAAAAATTGAAAATGGAACTTTTATTGCTGTTTAGAGAAAAAATTTAGTGACAACAACTTAATTGTTTTTAAAATCGAATTAATCTTCAGATGCTTTTTTGTTTTTATTTTTTTTCTCTTCGTCCTTCTTATACACCTTTTTTACGTACTTATTGTTATTTTGGTATTACTTTTTTGATTTAGTTATTTCAGGAAACATTCAAACCTGTAAATATTATTAAATTTTTATTTTCTCCAGTTAAGATATTACAATCCATTAAACTATGGATTAACTTTTGAAGGTGCAATTTCTTTAATTTTTATTATGATATCTTGTTTTGTTTATGTTTTTGTATAAGTTAACTATGAAACTAAATACTTAGACTAACTTGGGTTAAGTGGGAGACTAGTCCTTGTTATTTAGCAAGGGTTGAACTTGGCCCCTTCAGGTAACATGTAAATATGAATATAATTTGTTTCGTTTTATCTAAATGTATCTCCTTAAAATATAATGCAACAAAAATCTACAACAGACTACCTGCACAAGTTATAGCTATTCATAAAATACCAGCTTTTAAAAAGGCTGTTAAACGCTTTATTGTTGAAAATCAATAGCTGAGCATGGATAAATATATGATGGTGTTCATAAAAAAATAAGAACAAAAATTATTTCGTTTAAAAATTATACAATTAACTAACTCTAATATAATATATTAATAATATAATAGTTTGATTTCTAATTGTTCTAAAAACTGTTAAACTTATTTTAAGTATATTTAAAAACTTCCTTACATAGAATTTTTAGTTTAATTTACTGAATTCTTGCATTTACAATACTGTTTATATTTCTATTTTTTTTTTTGTATAATACTAATATAATATTACCTAGCTTGGAAGTTGGACTGAGTATAAGGAATATTTTATTTAAGTTACTGAATACTTGTATTTACAATACTGTTTATATTTCCATTTCTGTATAATACTAATATATTATTACCTAACACGGAGGTTAGATTGAGTAGCCTGGCTAGATCTCGCCTCCATCTTACTTTTGTATCTTGTATAAAATTGTGAGATAAATAAAAGACATTTATTATTATTATTATTATTATTATTATTATTAAAATGTATACTAAATGTGTTATCTAAATAAAGATTGCTTATTATTATTAGCTACTGTATTCCTTTGTTTTCATTTAATATAGCATTAAGATTACCAATAATTCTTGCATGAATGTACGTTTTATAAAAGCTCAATGAGTTTTTATATTTTGGAAAAAAAAATATAAAAATAAACGATTACAGTTTTTAAAGAAAACAGGCCTGAATGCAAAATGATCTAGTTATTTTGACGTACTATTTGTACGATACAATATTTCCCGAATAAAAGTAAACATACAAAAATAAAAACCCTACAATTGTTTTGACTCAGGACTTTGATTTTACATTTTTTTACCATTTAATATCAAAATGTCAATGTTTATTATAATCAAACAAAATAATTGCTGTCAGACACTAAATCGGTACCTACCGGTAATTATCGATAGCTATCGTGCAATTTTCGGGTATAATACCACTAGTGCATCAAAACTACCGATAATTCTGCTTGAAAGCGTGTTGTATTGTAACTTCTTCTTCTGCGAAGTCAGGCTCTTTTGGATTTAATCAAAAATGACACTAAACTCATGCAGTTATACAAATAAAAAATATTGTTTTATTAAAACAAAAGTTTAGTTAAGTTCTAACTTTAGATATAATCAATGGTAGATAAATGCAAAAAGTGACCAATGTCAAAAGGTTCAATTTTATAGCAAAAATAATATATTATATAAACCTCTGTCAGGAATTAAATTTCCGCCCGACAAGCGGTCTTTTATCGAAGCATAATGTTGACCCAAAAACTGTAGGTCCCTTTTGGGGTTATCTTTATTCGTTATATCTTTATTCAGGTATTTCAGGTTTGTTTTGACTCAGGACTTTGATATTACAATTTTCTTTGAACTCAATGTTAAAATGTAAAATTATAACTCCTGAAAATCAATTGTATTTGTCTAAATCAGCGGTTCTCAACCTTTTAGAGTGATGTACCATAAAATTATTCTTATAATTTTAGGTATCACCTAACTAAAATACCTATATCTAGCTAGCTAGGTATTTAAATAATTGAAATTTATTTCCTGAAATTTTAACCAAGAGATAAAATAAAATATAATAGTACAAATATTTTTACTACTGTTTGCTGCTGATTTCAGGTCTGTTATTGCGTTTTAGGTCTATTTTTGCGTACCACTACAAATATATACCGGGTGGTCAACTAAGAATGACCGCCGGCAATATCTCAAAAAGTAGTAATCGTACAGCATCCGGCCATATCTGGGAAACTACTTGGCATAGAAACTCGGGGAAAAAAATGATAACTAAAGTGGCCATAAAAAAATTCTGGAAATAATTTTTAAGTTCCGCATTTTTCCGCAAGAGGGCGTAATTGAAAAGTAAATTTTAAAATGTTTCATATCTCCGAAAATTCCACATTAAGGTATATTTTTGATAACACCATTAAAAAGCTTGGACAATTATACATCATTTTGGTCTTATGCTTATTGGCGTACCGACTTTAATAAGAGGGTTGAAAGTGCAATTATTGAAATCGCTATTAGCAAACTAAAGACTGTTTGGAAGAGAAATGTATGCACTTATTGCACTTTCACCAATCGTATTTGGTAGTCCATAATATTTCTAAAAAAAATGCTAGAGGGCGCAATTTGCAATAATAACACATTTTTTGATTTTACTCCAAAAATGTAAATCATGCGGTATAATTATGATACCATAATCTAAAAGTAGACGAAATTTGCTAGAAAAAATATTAAAACCGCAGCTCGATATCTCCGTTCATTTCAGCGTTATCGCCAATAGAATAATGTTTACAACTTTAAATTGAAAAAAAATGTCAATCATCAAAAGAATTATGGAAATGTGTTAAAAAATTATGTAATGAAAAATATAAAAAAAATAATTCAATAAATTACATGAAACTTAAAAATGGAGAAATAACTAATGATCAAAATGTAATATCTAATAATTTTATTGAATATTATTCGAAAGTTGGTGAATCATTAGCTAATGATATTTTAATTAAAAATAAAAGTAAGAGTAAAATTACATATAAAAATTTATCAAATAATTTAAATTCCTTTTATTTAGAAGAAACTAATTATCAAGAAATTAAAAGTATTATAAATAATCTTAAACCTAAAAAATCTCCTGGAATTGATGGAATTACATCTGAGATATTAAAATCAATTAATTCACATATTTCTAAACCGTTAGTTCATTTGATAAATACTATATTTAAAACAGGAATATATCCAAATGCTTTTAAAATAGGTTTAATTAAACCAATATATAAAAATGGAAATAAAACAGAATTTCAAAATTATAGACCTATAACATTAATTTCATCTTTGGCAAAAATATTTGAGAAAGTTTTAAAAGATCGAATGGAAAAATTTTTAGATAAAAATAAAATAATATCAGAAAAACAATTTGGCTTCCAAAAATATAAATCTACTCAAGATGCAATTTGTCAATTGACAACTCAAATTTATAATTCAATGGATAATAAAATGAAAAGTATTTGTATATTTTTGGATTTAGCAAAAGCTTTTGATACTGTCAGTCATGAAATATTATTAAAAAAATTAGAATATTTAGGGTTCCGGGGAAATGTTTTAAATTTAATTGAAAGTTACCTAACTAATAGATCACAACATGTAAAAATTGGTGAAAATATCAGTATATCTAAAATTTTTAATTACGGAGTTCCACAAGGAACAGTATTAGGACCATTACTTTTTAATATATATTTAAATGATATATTTAATCTAAATTGTATGGGTAAATTACACAGTTTTGCAGATGATACTGTAATATTTTATGAAGGAAAAAAATGGAATATTATAAAAGATATAATTAAAGATGATTTTATAAAAATTAATAACTGGTTTAATAATAATTTACTAACAATAAATTATAAAAAAACAAAATACCTTCCATTTACTTCTTATAAAAATGATTTACCGAATGAAATAAATTCAATTAATATTAATGAAAATATCAAAATAGAACAAGCAAAAAATATTAAATATTTAGGAATAATTTTTGATAAACATCTAAAATGGAATTTACAAAGCGAATATGTTACTAAAAAATTAAGAATACTTATTCCAAAATTTAAACATCTAAAACAATTTTTAAATATAAAACAATTAGAAATTTTATATTATTCTTTAGTACAAACTCAAATAAATTATGGAATATTAGGTTGGGGTGGAATAAATAAAAGTCATGTCCATAATATAGAAATAATTCAAAAAAGAATTTTAAAAATTATTTATAATAAAGATTGTTTATATTCCTCTGATATACTTTACAAAGAAAGTAAAAAAATGGATATCAGACAATTATTTACTTATAATATGTTAATTTATATTTTTAATAATAAAAATAAATTAAATTTTATTAATCATAAATATAATACAAGAAATAAAAATCAAACTACATTTAAAAATAAAACTAACAAAATTATAGGACAAAAACATTTTTTAAGCATAATTCCTTTTATTTTTGATATAATGCCAAAATCAATTTCATCAATAAAATCAATAATAAAATTCAAAAAAGAAATTAAAGAATGGATAATTACAAATCAAAGATATATATTTCATAATATAATAAATTCAAAAATAAATATATAATATAAATACATATTTGCATACTTACGTATATACTTACGTATATTATTGCTATTATTATGATAAAATAAATTAAATTGATAAATTATATTCAGAGATATTATAAATATTATAATCAAAATATTCACTCACAACAAGTTTTTTTCTTCGTGAGTTATAAAAAAATATTGTTTTTAGTTTATTCAAACTTCTTCTTTAAATATTATATTATAACTACAATATTGTATATATTTGAATAAACTTTTTATTATTATTATTATTATTATTATATATTTTAGAAAAAAAGTGGTACGCCACTGATATTATTCCATGTGGATATTATTTCGAATTCGCCTGGTCAACTCTGCATAAAAATGGTCTCTGGCGTTTTTCTCCTAAGGCACACCGTTCTTAATTAAAATAATTAAATTAAATTAGATGGGCGAAAGCATGCCTATTACGTGAAGGTGGTCATTTCCAACAATTTTTATAAAACAAAATTTTGCATTATCAATGTTAATAATAATAAATAGTAGAGCTGAAACGAACGGAGATATCGAGCTGCGATTTTAATATTTTTTCCAGCCAATTTAATCTACTTTTTAATTATGATGTTGAAAAAATGTGTTATTATTGCAAATTGCGCCCTCTAGCATTTTTTTTTTGAGAACTATTATGGACAACTAAATACGATTGGTGAAAGTGCATACATTTCTCTTTCAAACAGTCTTTAGTTTGCTAAAATCGGAAAAGTCGTTTATACGTTACAGCGATTTAACTGATTACACTTTCACTTCACTTTCTTATTAAAGTCGGTACGCCAATGAGCATAAGACCAAAATGATGCATAATTATCCAAGCTTTTTAATGGTGTTATCAAAGATATACCTTAATGTAGAATTTTCGGAGATATGTGAAATTTTAAAATTTACTTTTCAATTACGCTCTCTTGCGGCAAAATGCGGAACTTAAAAATTAATTCAGCATTTTCTCTTGGGCACTTTTGCCAAAAAAAAAATTACTCGGATGCTGTTCGTACAGCATCCGAGTAATTTTTTTTTGGTGGTCAACTAAGAATGGCTGCCGGCCATATCTCAGAAACTAGTAAACGATTACTAGTTTCGAAACTAGTAATCGTTTACTAGTTTCTGAGATATGGCCGGCAGCCATTCTTAGTTGACCACCCGGTACAGTGATGGGTTAAAATATGGAACAAATTCATTTAAAAATCAGGTATTAATTTTTTGAAAAAACGTTTGGACACGCCGCTATTAATTTTTTCTTCCGGATTTTTTGCCTCAAAAAGAAATTATACAGGGTGTGTCAAAAAGTAGATATGAAATTAGGCAAATTAATGAAAATACTGTAAATGATGTTTTAGAAGGGTTTTTAAGTAGATTGGCATATTGTCAAGAAGTTAATGGTTTGCATTTTCAACACTTAATAAAATAATTTTCGTTTTATGAATTTTTCTCTAAAACCGTTAGAGATGAGGATATGGTATGCAAATGAATTATGCGCAGAATTTGACGTAGAATTCAAAATTCGACTAAAAAATAGGGTTCTATTTAAAATACCAAAATTTTTTGCTACATCTACTTTTTAACACACCCTGTATAATTTCTTTTCGAGGCAAAAAATACGGAAGAAAATATTATAATCGAAGTGTCCAAGCGTTTTTCCAAAAAATTAATACCTGATTTTTAAATGAATTTGTTCCATATTTTAGCGCCTCACTGTACAATAATAAAACTATGTACCACCAGTGGTACATGTACCACAGGTTGGAAACCGCTGCGGCCTAAATTATTAAATTGGCTAATAATCAATTGAGCCTATCCTTCCTACTCTTTTTATGTGACTTTAAAAAAATAGAATTTAAGTAAGATGGTTGTGCATAACGGTAGTGTAATTTAGCCCATCTATCATCACCAATACGGTGATCTTTTGTTCAATTTTTTTCCTCAGGATAAAATGGACAGACCGTAGTATTCAATAATAGAAAGAGTTTACAAAAAAATCATTAACAGGAGCCGTGTTCCGATGTAAGAAGCTTTTAGAAAAAAATTAAAGAAACAAAATAATAAAAAAAAACGTGTCTGAAAATTGCAGTAAAATAAAATACCGCAAAGTGTTGCCCTAAAGGTCAGTTTAGGACTGGGTAGCGGAAATTTTCTGATGACACTTTTTATTGCAGGAAAGTGACGCGAATTTTTAATTATAGCTCCCTTATCAGCTTAATTAAATTTTGGCTTGCCAACAGGGCTGTTATCAAGGCGTGAAATTAACTTAGAATTAATTTGTACATAAATATACAGGGCGTACATATATACACACATTTTTTTTTTATAAACATCTATTATACGCTCACCACACCATAATTGATGATTTTTTCAGGAATGATGTATTTTGGGGTTTATAGCGGGCGACACAAGAATTTAATTTTAGCAGTAAAATTCTAAAAATGTAAGACGTTAATAATTGCCATTTTTCGACCAATTCAAACCTTTGAAACCACTTCCGTTCTTAAATTAAATGAAAACCCCTTATTTTTATTTGACGTTTAAATGCTCTATTCAATAACATCACTTATATAACAACACTTTATCATTTGTTTTAAAAATGGCCGCCTAGATCAATTATCCTTGTTGTTGTCTAAATGTCTATAACTTTGGTAAAACAGGGTAAGTGGTAAAGAGTATAGGCCATGAAAACGTTAAAATAATTTATTACCTACTTTATAATATTAGTTAACGTGCTTGAGAAAAATGTATCAGTTAGGGCTATTTTATTTACAACCTATTTAAAAAAATCAAAGCGGAATTTTCTGCATTTCTCTCATTTAATTTTCTTTCTAACGGTGTATTGTAAGTTAATAATTATTTATTAGGTAATAGTAAAATTAACAAAAAATATCATAAATGTAATTTCTAGACCTATATAAGCAATAAAAACTTTTGTCACGACCAGTCTAGTATGCCATGGAAAACAAAACATTATTTCTGCTTTTATTAGACGAAAATGTCAAATGTGATTAAATGAAATTACAAAGTATATGAAATAAATTAATTGTTTTCCACGGCATACTTGACTTAACGTTTTATGGCTTATACGGGTCTAGAAATTACATTTAGGTATCATATTTCTTGTTCATTTCTACTACTACCTAATAAATAATTATTAACTTGTGATACACCATTAAGAAGAAAATTAAATTTTACAATAATAAAACAAAGGTGGTAACGAATACATTTTTTTCAAGGAAGTCAATTTTATATTATAAAGCAGGTAAAAATGAAATATTTTAACGTTTCCACTTACATTGTTTTATCAAAGTTATAAACAATTTAGAAAAATTGATCTAGGTGGCCATTTTTAAACCGAATTTAGTTATCGAATAAAAATATAGTCATAGTCAGTCAGTACAATATTATTTAGCAAAATTTAGACCTGGTCCAAAAAAAAATTTCGCCTATTTTTGCTGTTTCCCTTAAAAATAAAAAAATATAAAATATAATAAGGTTCTTACAAGCTTTTAAGCTTTCACTGCCGCTTTATCGAATTTTTATCACAGCCTTTCTATTCGTATACCGCCTACGAGAATTAATATAATTCGCCCTCATACTCTTAAACCGTAATATAAAGAAAACACACTCTAAGTGGCTTTATGAAATAATTTAGAGAATAGGGGCATTTACAATTATGGTTGTATAAAGCATTCCATTATTTTCGCATAATTCTTTTCTACTCCCACATGGAAATTTCCTGTTTCCTTTACACTAAAGCGATTAGAAAAGTAAGCTAAACGGATACAATTTCTTATCCATCCTGTTAGGATACGAAACTGACCAATCACAGTGGTTAATTACAAATAAACCAAATTTACATGTTGTAACAATTTACTTCATCGTGCGATATAGACATTACTTCCACTCTTGCTGTGTCGCATAACTGAAGATCGTGGTTCGGCAGTGGCAGCTCGCGGTCCTAAAAAATAGTGAAGAGCTACGTATAGTGCGGGTACTTAAACAAACATTGACTAAGTTATATTTTAATTACATACTTACATAGTTTTTGTAAATCAGATGGATTCTTTGGTTGAGGTCTAGCATTTTCTTTTAAAGCATCGGCAATAGTAATTTCATTTTGTTCAAAATTTCTTAACATTAACTGATATTTTAAGTGTTTTCCAGAATCCCCGTGTTCACGCAACGATCGAGTAATATTTAAAAAATCTGTAAATCCGTCCCTATTCCAAACGCAATATTTATTCGAAAAGAGTAAACACGACCAACGAAACAATTTTTGTAAAGGGGCACTAGTGCATATAGCCAATTATATTCTGAAAACCAGGAACACTTAAAATTAATCTTATAGGATCTGCCACTTTTTTTAAATTATTTTTTAAAATCTATGTTTAAGATTCCAGTAGGTCGCCCGTGTAACAAAACGTCTCTTTTATCCATATCTGTCCAACGACTGAATGGAGTTTCCAACAAATTACAAACTATGTCATTAATTGGGTTAATTTTTAAAACACACAATAACAATTAAACCAAGTAGGTACTTCCACATTATTGAATTAACTAAAAAAAAACTTTTTAATCACACAGTAAATAA
Source organism: Polydrusus cervinus (assembly GCA_935413205.1). Taxonomy (NCBI): domain Eukaryota; kingdom Metazoa; phylum Arthropoda; class Insecta; order Coleoptera; family Curculionidae; genus Polydrusus; species Polydrusus cervinus. Next base: position 27,104,343 of record OW284513.1, read on the forward strand.
TAGTAAAAACGATATATATAACCGTAAGTTAGGCGAAGCCTCAAAAATAAATTCCCGAACGTCCCGAACCTATGATAAAACAATGGTATACGACTGATCTATTTTTAAATTGCACTTCTTTAAAATGCAAATTTATTCATGCTGCCGCGTGACGTCTCGCGTTTCGGACGCCAGTGAAGTCACGTAACCATAGCGACGAGAAAACAAACCGCTTGACTAGATGCCTCTGCTTGCCTTCCAATGCTGTTGAGTAGAGAACACGGCGGTCGACTGGGGCGTGCCAAAATGCACTAGAGTGTATAATTATTGTCCATCGGAGTTCACCGTGGCCCTATTATGCATAGCTACATTCGGATTAAATTAATATTATTAATTCGAACATAATTATTTTTTAAGGGCTAAAATGGTAGATTTATTGGTTTATTAATATTTAAAACATTTCCTCCTGGTTTTATTTATTTATTTTTCCTACTTCACCTGACGAGCCGCCACTGTGGTTCGGAACCCACGTTAAGCTATAGGTCCCGTCGGGAATGGCCCTGGCAGCGAAGGAAGAGGAAAAGCCTAATTCGAAAGAAGAAATGACGATCATACTAGTTTGGGGAAACAAAAATGTTTCAAACAGAAACTGAAAACCCGTAAACATTCTTGGGTTTTAGAGACTTAAAAATAAAAATACATCATTTTATTGTTGACACCTGCTAAATATAAAAATATTGTATTAAATGTCTAACAACGAGAGTACCGCTTGCTTATAATTTGTAGAATTATTATAGATAATAATTATATATTTTAAATACACTAACAAAATACCCACAGTCCATTCGATGTGGTTAGTTTGAGTGTTATTCAATTGTATACAAACAACACGTTTTTAAACACAGTCTGCTGTATTAAACTAAATCACAAAGCAAACAAAATTTAACTGCCAAATCCTATTTATATTAAAAACCATGCAATTTAACCATCCTGCAGTTTAATTCAGTGGTGTTAATCCATTCATATTAGAACATTTATTTTGTTTCACTTTTTAAGGGTATTTTTGGAAATTGCTATATTTATGTAACAAGGGTGGAAAAGTAAATGTGTGTGTTTCACGCCCGATAAACGTATGGGCAACGCATTTATATACTGGTTAGATAAGCGATATAGCCATAAGTGACAAATTGGAAAGAACTACAGGATTGTGTTTCTCGGGTTTTTTTCTAGCCTGGAATACTTTTCTTGATGTCTTGTCAAGGCAGCTGTCTATATTTTTCGCGGTAAAATCCGGCTCGAAGGACCAAATTGTAATTTATACAGGGTGTTCCTTAATGATGTGCTAATATTTTAGGGTGTGATTCCTAAAGTCATTTTATGAAGAAAAGTTCATATAAACAAACGGCTTAAATTTTTAACTACAGGGTGTTGAATTATTTTTTTTTTGCGTTTTTGTAATATCTCCGAAAGTACTTTAGATAATATTTTCAATTTTGGCATGTGTTAATAGGACATAAAACCACATGTTTTAGCTATAAAGCGTGTAACTAAGTAGCACGCAATAAATTTCTACTCAATAAAGACAAGTTTTTATTTCAGCAGATATATGTCCAAATCAGTAGCGTATTTAGGGGGGGGGGGGGCTGGAGGCTGCATACTCTCCCCCCTCCCGAGCTCAGAAGCTAGGGGGTCTAATAGTCTTATTGCAAACTAATTTTTCGTATTACACCTTTTACTAATATTTTATATTAGGCCACATTCCGCTATATTTTAACAAATTTTCAAAATTCAATATAATCAATAGTCGAATTTCGCTCCGTCTAGCAACAGTGTTTCTCGATCGGCACTAACATAAGCTCGGACTGTCCGCCAAGCCGGCTATGCACCGTACTCGAGTTGCATGTTTGTTAAAAACGACGTTTCTACTCACTGGCTTGAACGCCGCATTATTGTCTTGTTTTGTATAGATTCACCGGTTACGCGTTGCTAAGTAGTTTGTGAGTTGTGTGACGAAAAAATAATCCTAGTTGCCGTAAGTAAAAATGTGAATTTTACAGCTTTTAAATTATCTAGTATATTTATTTTCAATTGGCAGCGACAGTAAACATTTATGAACCTAACCACGAAATCGGTTAATCACTTCTTCATTCTACTTGGTCTAACAGCAACGATGCAAATAGACAGACTGGTATAGAAGAGACTATCGAAAATTCATTTTTAATAATGAAGCTGCATAAAAACAAACAAGCAAAAACATTTTTGTTGAGATATCTACACCTGCGTTATCATGTGAGTCATATAGGGAGAAGGTCCATCGACAAATTTTTTAAAAATATATTGAATAGATAAATTTTTACACAAGCCCCGAAGAAATTATATTTTAACGTTTTCTCCGGCAACCGGTGTAATATACCAACCATTTTAACTAGACTACAGTTCTAAAAAACATTATGGAAGGCCAAAATAATATTTTACATAACTACTTGAGATAAATATTACACTTACTAAATTCAGGATTACCAACTACCAAGTTTAACCATTAAGTTTGTAGGGCGAATTAATTTTGCCGCTGTCTCGTTCAACCCTAACTAGGGCACATGCAAGAATCTCTCATCAGGTGAAACGGGTAGGCTTACTAAAGATTAAAAGTCTCCTGTCACCTTTATTAATGTTGTATCAGATTTCTAGGCCCTATTCATTTACAATAATCTGACAGTTGATAACGCACCGCCGCGGCGGCGATGACGCCAAGTATGGGACTATAGACGAAGTGCCTTATATTGTGCACTGAGAAAATCCTTTGCGATAATTTAAGTAACCTTAGCCAATTTTTTTTTTAAATAGAGGACACATAAGCACTTTACTCTATCAGGAGAATTTGCTTTGCTGTGTTAATAAAACTACGTTGCAAAGAATAATTCTGTCTGTTTGAAGGTTGGAGACAATGATGTTTCTTGAATGATAGAATAGTTTTGGACTTGCATTGTCTTTAATTTGTTTTACATCACAACGTTTCAACTGGTAAGTATCTCCAGTCGTCTTCAGGTGAATACTAAATAAGTAAAGTAACTACAGCTCTATTTATACTAGCTAGATGTACTGGAGCATGACTGAGATGGGTGCAGTCATGCGTTTAATTCTTGTGCTGTATTTTTAAGTTTACATCTACTTAACAAAGGTTTCCAGATATTTCTTATATCTAGTGAGGGCTTACTAAAACAATCTGGGTTCTGGTATATGATAGCAGCTTCCTTGAACTTCCTCTTCCTCCAATGTGGTTCTTTGTGCAGGATTCGAGCTTCTGTCCACTTAATGTGATGACCGTGTGTCCAGGCATGGTCAGCTGCCCCTGATTTTTCGGTTTCTCCTTTAAGCGTGTTGTTTCTGTGTTCCTTGACCCTAGTTTCAAGTGGCCTTAGAGTCTCACCAATGTAGGATCTGCCACATTCGCAGGGAATCTGATAGACACAGTTTTTTCTATCTTTTTGACTTGTTGGTTTCGTCTTCGTCAGGTGGCTTCTTAAAGTGTCTTTTGAGCTGAATACCGTATTAATGTTGTATCGTTGTCCTAGTCTTCTAATTCTCTTAGATACTCCTTTGACATACGGAATGTTGAGTGTTGATTGTGACTCTACTGGCTTCTTTTGTGTATTTGACCGATTCTTGCGATTTTCCATTAGTCTATCAACTAGATGCCCGGGGTAGCCATTTTTGTTGAGGTCGGTCTTGATGTAGTTAGTTTCCTGTTTGAGGGCTTCATTTGAATTACAGATGGTAATTGCTCTATCCACAAGCGTTCTTACTATGCCATGTTTTGTGCTATTTGAGTGATTTGAGGTGTAATTCAAATATTGACCTGTATGCGTGTTGTCCTGTAAACGCATGACTGCACCCATCTCAGTCATGCTCCAGTACATCTATATATCAGTATCAATAGAGCTGTAGTTACTTTACTTATTTAGTATTCACCTGAAGACGACTGGAGATACTTACCAGTTGAAACGTTGTGATGTAAAACAAATTAAAGACAATGCAAGTCCAAAACTATTCTATCATTCAAGAAGAATAATTCTGTTATGTTATAACTATAAAGTAATTTTGCAATGTCTAAAAAGTAACCTTGCTGACACAATATCCAGGGTAATCCCTAACTTGATACTTCTTTTCTAGCTGTGTATAGAAGGCATTAAAATAAACAACATTTTCAAATACCTTTTTCCAAAAACTTAAAAATAGTCGAGTCACACAAGTAAAAAATCTAAGTGCGGGCCTGGTCATCAAAACGTAGCCTGCCATACTTTAAGTTGTCTGTCTTATCTCTTATTAGTCATTCAATTTACAGGTCGGTGGTGAGTTATTTGGCAATACGCTGCGGTGTGTTTTTCTGAAGCAATTTAATTTTAAATTGGCGACCCGTGAAAATGGTAAAATTTGAAAACAATGAACTAGTAAATATGGTTCTAATTTACGGTGAGTGTCGTCAAAGTGCGGCTGCTGCTTCTAGATTATACGCAGAACGCTTTCCCTTGTGGGCTCATCTTACACCCAGAAGTTTTCTTACTGTTATTCAACGGGCAAGTTAGGCAGAACCTTATTTGATCCATAGTGTAATAAATTAATGTAAGTAGGTACCATATTGTTGAGTTTTTTGAAAAAGGTATTTAAAAATGTTGTTTATTTTAATGCTTTCTATACACAGCTAAAAAAGAAGTGTAAACTTAGGAATCACTATGTATACTGTAAAAATATTATACTATTTACATGAAGACGACTGGAGATACTTATAACAATTAAAACGTTGTGATTCAAAACAAATAAAGGCAATTAGAGTCAAAAACTCTACTGCCGTTCAATTAGTTGTGTAAAAAAAGTTCTCTTGAATTCGTTAATGATGATGTATTTTTACACTCATATACAGGTTGTTTCACGGTAATTAGACCCGTTAAACGTGTACGGAAAACGGGTGATACTTTTTCATCAAAAATTTAGCTTTCTGATGAGTCCAAATAAGGATGAAACAGCCTGCCATTATCTACCTGTACCCCAGGGAACTCATTACCTTTGGCGCAGCTGGTTACTTTAATGCAAAAGATAGATGCACTACTTTGTCCGCCTGCCGATAAAAAAACTTTCTTTCTATAATAATATTATTTTAAACGGTACTATACTGGATTATGGTCCTAAATACTATTAGAAATTATTATTATAATAATAATAATAATAATAATAATAATAATAATAATAATAATAATAATAATAATAATAATAATAATAATAATAATAATAATAATAATAATAATAATAATAATAATAATAATAATAATAATAATAATAATAAACGTCTTTTATTTCAATATAAATATAAAATTTACAAAAAAATATATTAGAATATATGTCCAATCCTGGCGTAATCTAGCTGTAATAGCTACTCTACTCAACCAGTCAAGGACATAGTAAGTGATATTAAATTACTTATTAATTAAATAGAACTTAATTTATAACTAAATTATTAATATAGTATAATAAGTTTATAAAATTTTCAAATAATAAACTCGGCGATTATAATAATTAAATAAATATAAGTTAACAACCTAAGCAACAAATTTAAAAAGAAGAAAAAATTATATAGTTGAATTTAAAAAAAAAATTAAGAATTTTGTAAATTTAAAAGAACGCTGAAATATGGCACTCTGATGATGAGGCATGGTTAACTTACTTCTGTTTCTAACACGTACATCATGAATATTGTGACGTAAAATCAAACGCTCTCGAATCGAGATAGGGGAGTTTGGATTATTAAGGATCTTTACCACAAATGTACAAAAGTGAAGGATTCCACGTTCATCCATCCTCAACCAGTTAATAGTCCTGTATAAATGAGAAATATGATCAAACCTTCGCACACCATACACAAATCTAAGACACGCATTCTGAACTTTTTGTATGCGAGATCTAGTCTCAACATCTAAACAAAATCCATATACAAAATCACAATAATTAAAATTGGACAAAACGAGAGATTCACACATGTCTTTCCTTAATTTAAAATTTAAAATATGTCTGTTGCTGTATAATATTTTTAGGGAAAGATAAGTTTTTTGAAATATTTTCTTTGGATGTTCTTTAAATCTTAGTTCTGTGTCGATTATAGACCCAAATTTTTTGCACTATCTACAATCTTTAATTTAGATCCATCGACAGATATATTTAAAATGTTTTTTAAATCATTAATTCGATTCTTATTACCAAAAATCAGCATGCAGGACTTAGTAGGATTTAAAATTAAATTGTGACTTCGAGAAAGCTCACTCAATACTTTTAGATCTTGGTTTATATACAACTCGATATCAGCATAATCCTCAGCATCAAAACAACAGTATATTTGTGTGTCATCAGCAAATGCTTGTACTCTACAATGTTTTAAAGATCTAAGTATATCGGAGGTATATATGAGAAAGAGTAAGGGGCCTAGAATTGAGCCTTGTGGCACTCCAGAACGTATATTTGCTTGTTCAGAATAATTATTATCAGAAAAAACTTTTTGAAATCTGTTTAATAAGTATGATTTAATAAGAAAAAATGAATCATTATGAAAACCATAATATTTTAATTTAGATATAAGAAGTGCATGAGTAATGGTAGAGAAGAATTAGTATACTATTCATTTTTTTATCACAAGCACGAATAATGTCATCAGTTACATTTGTTAAAGCAGTTCCAAAATTCTTTCTAAATCCACATTGTGTGGGAGGAATAATATTATTATTAGTAAAATAGTCGTACATTTGATTATATAAAATCCTTTCAAAGATTTTTGAAACTGCGGGTAGAATGCTTATTAGTCGGAGGTCATTTAAACTAGTTGGGCTACTGACCTTGGCTAATGGTTTACCAATTGAAATTTTTCATTGATCGGGAAAGTAACTTACTTCCAAACAGCAATTGATTATATGTGTGATATATAGATCTATATATGGACTACAATACTTAAGCATCAGGCGCGAAATTTCATCTACCCCCGTCGCATTTGTTGAGATACTGTTTAAAATTTTGTTGACGTCAGATACTTTAGCTGGCCTAAATGAAAATTGTAACGTCTCATTGAAAGCATTGTTTTCATAAAAATTAACTCTATCATTACAATTAGATGTATTTTGAAGAAATGCTGAGAAAAAATTATTGATGTCGTTAGGATCAGATAATACTTTAGGTATAGAATTATTTTTATTTAATGCAAATGTTAAAACTTTTTAGAGCAGACCAAATTTTTTTAGGATTTTTCTCGGTGCACAAAGAATTTAAATAATTTTATTTTATGATAAAAAGTATTACTATATTTCTTATAGGTTGTATTATAAATTTTTTTCTGTGTATTTACTTTATGAATTTTATTGGCTTGTACCTGTTATGCATATAAAATAAATACGGTATCTAGGCACCAATTTAAATATTAATGAAATGCAGCCATGCATTGCCAAATATTAAATTTTAGCTGAATAAAATTTCGCTAGAATTTATTTGCTTTTTCGGTAAATATTATTCGAATGTGATAAAATTGAGTTCTTTTAAAGTGTCCGGAAAATAATTATTTACGACTTTGTAAAATTAGATGATATATTTAAAAGAAGTTAAAAATAAATGGTGTTCAAAGAAGAAGTTAACTTAAAAATAAATATCTTACCATATTTGATATCAAGCAAACGGCGTAAAACTTTTTTTTTAAAAGATTTATTTTAGACCTCGAATCAGTTACAAATAAACTGGCACCGAGGCCTTTAATTACATATTAATAAAGAGGGAAAACCCCATAAAATATGAATAATACTTGTAGCAAGTTATAAGGGTTTCTAATAATAACACCAGGTAAAAATAACAGGTCCCCAGATAAAGGAAGAAACGCTTTTGCCGACTTTAATCCTCCCGAAAGTGATGGAATGGCGGATTAACTTACTCCACTTTTCGACCATTGCTATCTCTAAGACCAAAGAACTTGACATTGTGCATGCAAATGAATTAACTCTTACTTTTTTGGGAAATTTTTGTCTGCCAGCAGTCTTTCGCCTGGAAGTCACTTCTATCGGCCACTTTTTTTATAGGTGGGCAAAGCGGATTTTCACGTTTAATTGTTTAAATAAGATTCAGAATTTGTTTTGACACCAGTTATTTATACAGGGTGTTCAAGTAAGTACAGAAACTTTAAGGGAATAATGGATCCGCAACGGCTTCGTTTCCCAGATACAGAGTGTTTAAAATTGAAACAAATTTAAGATTTTTTATATATATTATTTGAATGCTGTCGACTGTTGACATATTAAACAGCAGTTCCCGCAGATCACCGAAGTGAAGCTGTGCCGGGCGCAGTTTGTACTTGGGTGGGTGACCGCTTGGGAACACTGCATGCTATTGCCTCAGGGAAGAGTGTAAAATTAATCGACATCTAGCCATCCGATTAACGTCAGACAGTCCGGATGAGAACGGATATCTCGTAGGATGAAGGTGCCGTTTTACACTCCCCAGTCGGTAGACCACATTTGTGGTCGATGACCGGTTCAAGACGGTCTCCGTAGTCGGCGAATCGTAAAAAAAATTCAACCATGAGCGTTGGTATGGAAGTAGGAATAGAAGGGGGGTTCTGCGCCAATTCTGGAGGTCTCTCCGTGCGCAGGCGTGTGTCATCTGGAATACTTAATCTGCTCAAATAGCGTAAAGAGCAAAAACAGCTAATACAGCCAAAACAGAGCTGTTTTAAACAAAGTTGTTTTAGCTGTTATAAACAATGCTATTTAAGCTGGTAGAGTTGTTTTAGCCGTTTTAAACAGAGCTGTTTGAGCAGATTATGTATGTCAGATAACACACGGCGCATGCACAGTAGGGACCTCCGGAATTGGCGTAGCACCCCTCTTCTACCCCTACTTATGGGTGACCTTAAAATTGACTCTGGCACGCTACTGACTCTTTTAAAGCCTTATGAAAGACAGGTAAGAAATACACAAAAAGTGTTTCTTGTTTATTAAATCGGTTTTCATGCACTTATATAGACAAATTTAAGTGGAAATTAAAAATGCTCCTAATGAAAATAAATTTAAAAGATTATGACTTAATACTTGCAAAATGTAGTCTCTGAATATTTATTACCGTGTTCTAAGTTGCAATGAAGTAGCTGACACCACTTAAATAATATATGGAAAAATCTTTTTCTAACTTTGAACACCCTCAACTGGAATGTTGCTTCTAACGCGCACTCAGCTAAAAAAAAGTGGTCGGCCTACTAACAGGCCACTGCAACTTAAGAATACATCGAATAGGAATCTACAATGGTCCCATTCAATGCAGACTTTACGGCGAAGAGGACGAAACCGTCTCACATATCATATATAACTGCGAAGCACTGACCCGAAGAAGATTCAAAATCTTCGGAGAAATCCAATGTGGGAATAACCTCCCGCATGACAAGCTTGGTAGGAATTTGCTGGACCTTATAAAAGAAACAAATCGTTTCTAGCAAGATAGGGGCGCACAATAAGCCACTGGGCTGCAGTGCAGAAAGCTTGGGCCGAATGTTCGACCCTTGCCTTAAACCAACCAACCAGCAGCACCCTGCATCTGGAAAACGAAGCCGTTGCGGACTCATACTGTTATATGACCAGATAAACGTCATTTACACTGATTGCTCCAAACCATTTGATCGGCTCGATCATGGTATTCTTCTTGATAAATTGGCTACGTTTGGTCTATCACAAAGACTTATTGCATTTTTTGAGTCATATTTGACTAACCGCTTACAATATGTTCAATGCCATGGTCATAATTCCAGAGAGTTTGCTGTTACCTCAGGTGTCCCCCAGGGGTCACATCTGTGTCCCCCAGGGGTCACATCTGTGACCCCTACTTTTCATTATATTTCTTAAGGTTCTTTTTTTTATATATTAGACGACGATTATTTAATTTATGCCGACGATGTCAAGTTATATCTTAGAATTAGAGACGAGAGGGACTGCATGAAATTACAAAATAACTTTGAGAAAATGAATAGGTGGTGTAGAAAAAATAAATTGCTGCTGAATGTGTCTAAGTGCAGCGTTGTTACCTTTACTAAAAAGGTGCATCCCATTGTATATGAATATAGTATAAATGGGGATATGTTAAAACGGTGTGAGTCTGTGTGTGATCTTGGTGTTGTACTGGACTCAAACCTCTCTTTCCGTGAACATTATTCTAAAATTGTTGGAGAAAGCTTCAAATTGTTGGGCTTTATTATAAGAAACGCTGGAGATTTTACGAGTTGGGACACACTTAGATTGTTATTTAATAGCTTTGTTAGGTCACGCCTTGAGTACTTCTCGGTTATTTGGTGTCCTTTCTATCAGACCCACATCAATAATCTGGAAAAGATTCAAAGACGCTTTTTAAAGTACACCAGTTTTAGGCTAGATGGAATCTATCCTGAAATAGGATTCCCGCACGATCGTCTCTTAGCAAGATTTTCTATGGAAAGTCTTGAAACACGGCGAACAAATTCTCAAATTATCTTTCTGCATAACGTACTTTTCGGGAAAATTGATGCTGGAAACATTTTACAATCCCTGCACTTTCAGGTGCCAAGGCCAACCTCGCGTAATTACCTGACTTATGGTCTACCAACTTCAAGGACAAATACACTTAAGTTTTCTCCATTACATCAAATATGTAAAAAATACAACAAAATTCAAAACCAGCTAGATTTACATACCTGCACTGTGGCCTCCATTAAACGCATAATTCTATAATTATTTACATATTATATGTATATTATATATAAACATACAATAACTTTATTATTATTTTTACTAGATCTATGTTTCTTCTTTTTGATAATGATTTATGTTATGTTAAAACTTTTTTATTTCCATTAGAACCTTCTATAGAATGTGGTAATATTAAATAAATAAATAAATAAATAAATAAATAAATATGAACTTATTATCTTAAAATCAATCAAAGATTAATCCCTTAATATTTCTGTCCTTACTTAATGAACACTCTGTATAAAATCCGTTTCTTTATCAAACCCTGTATGTTAAGAAGAAAACTAATGCCTATTTATATTAACATTCCGGGTAAAAATAGGCAGCATTCCCTATTAGTATAAATGCAAGGTGTCATTAAAAAATGCCTCATATTGTTAATTTCCCGGTACAGGTTGGCAACCTTCAACTACTATATTACCCTATGAAATATTAAAAAGTCTCTCGTTTAATACGAAAAACCAGAAAAACACAAAAGAAGAGTGTCAACAATGTGAGTAAATTTTTCCTCGTCACATAAAAAGAGGTCTTAATAACACCCGAATAAGAGCGAAAGAGACGAAAAAGGTTCACTTACAAGACCTGAACAAGAGAACAAAGGCTTAGCGGGCAATTTGAAATCCGCACGGCAAAATTAACAGCCGAAGGGCACAAACGAGTAATAGGAAGGCAAAAACATTGCGAAATTGTTCGTGTGTGACCTAGATATGGATCAAAAGAAGCGTTAGAGGGTGCTACCATTTGTTTACACTTAGGGTCAGTTATTAATTACTTTTGGGCCCTTTAGAAATATCGAATTTGTCATGGACATGTAAAAAAGGTATGAATAGTTTTCTAATAATTTTTTAAAAATGTGACTTGACAGTTCAATTCATGTCGCCTGCTGTCATTTTCCATTTGAGTACCATTTCCTGTCTGATCCGTGAGGTTCAGGGATTTTATCGAACATACTTAGCACTTAAATGGGCCACCGCTTTTTCAACCAGATCATTATCCAAACCAAATAATGATTGGACCAGAACAATTATTCCAAGAACATTTCTATAGGTACTCAGTAGTATTTTTATTTATGACCAGAATTTTTTATGAACATACCATTTCGTAGAAATTTTTGGAAAATTACTGTCTTGTAAATAACTGACTTATAATCCATAAGGCGCTTCTTCTATTGTATACTACAGGGTGATTCCTAAGTTGATACTTTTGTTTTAGCTGTGTATAGAAGGCATTAAAATAAACAACATTTTCAAATACCTTTTTTCAAAAGACTTAAAAATAGGCGAGATACCGAAGTAAAAAATCTAATTGCGGGCCTGGTCATCAAAACGTAGCCTAATATCTTTATGCTGTTTATGTCTTATTAGTAGTTATTTGTCATGCAGTGGTAAGTTATTTATTTGGCGATCTAATGCGGTGTGTTTTTCTGAAGCAAGTTAATTTTAAATTGGTGACACGTGAAAATGATAAAATTTGGAAACAATGAACTAGTAGATATGGTACTAATTTACTGTAAGTGTGGCAAATTGCTTCGATACTATACGCAGAACGCTTTCCCCTGCGGGCTCATTCTACACCCTGAAGTTTTCTTAATGTTATTCAACGGGCAAGTTAGCCAGAACCGTATTTAATCCATAGTGTAATAAATGAATGTAAGTACCATATTTTTGAGTTTTTTGAAAAATAGTATTTAAAAATGTTGTTTATTTTAATAATCCATGGTGTAATAATTATTTTTCAGTTTTTTGAAAAAAGGTATTTGAAAGTATCAACTTAGGAAACACCCTGTATTAATATTGATAAATGTCATAGTTACACAATAAATTTTTTCTACTAGCGTGCGGAAAAACGCATTTTCCGCACATGTTTAAATGCTTGACACCACTCCGCTACGCGTCGTGCTGTCAACGGCATTTGCGTGCGGAAAAATCGATTTTCTGCACTTGTTAGGAAAATAGCTATTTTAATCTTATTACAGTAACTTTTTTGACCAACTCACCTTTCTTACAATGGCCAGTAGATGGAAAATGCATCTATCTAAAATTATTATAGGAATTAATCTGCCAAAAAAGCAGTTTTTCAAGTTTTATTAACTTCTTTTTGGCTTGTACCTTATTTATTCTTATAAAGGCTAATGGTAAAATATTATGGTTTGTAAACTTTCGAAATATATTAACTGACGTAGATAAAACTTTAGAGTAAAGTTGTTTAGAAGGCCTTATGAATATTGAAGGTAACTACATGATATTATCAAAACTCTGGAAAAATGTTCTCTCTGGGAACATACTTTTATCGTTTGAGTATTTTCCATGGAACTTTACGTTGTTATTAATATTTTTATGTACTTTGGATAGTATTAGTAAAAACTAAAGTAAGCAGTGTTGCTTAGAATCTACATTTAAAAAATACCACATCAGTGGCTCAGAGGTGAGTTACTGGCATTCGTTACTGGCGGTCCGAGTTCGATCCTCGGAGTGGGCATACGCACAATAAAAAAAGTATGTCCGAAAAGTAGGTTTAAGAATACGGGGAGGAGTGTAAAATGTATAATTTTCCAACGCACCCCATTTAAGCCGGTAACCAGGCCGGATGAGATCGGACATCTCGGGGGGTGCGAAAGAAGGTGCACACTCCTTAATCGGTAGGTCATGCAATGGCAAGAAACCGAGGGTTGATAGCCCTTGGGGGGTATCGCATGATTGAGGATCGTGGATCTGATTCCACGTTAAGCTGGCTAAATGTTCGACGTGACCAACAGTAACATAGAACAAACAACAAAATCGAAAATTATTAAAAGAACATAAATTATTACAATATTAATTTGTCAAGTAGCTGTACAGAAATAATATTAGATTACAGTAGAATATAGTATATTACATAACAAGTGATGAAAGTGATACTTTTCAAACGAGGAGATATTTAGCACGAGGCGTCAGCCGAGTGCGGAAATTCTCCGAGTTTTAGAATAATCACTTTCACACGAGTAATGTACACTATTTTTCCTACGACCACAAAGAATTATTAAAAAAACTCTAGAGTTGAAAAAAAATATTTCAACTCTAGAGTGGAAATACAAGGCACACTATTTAATTAAAACATATGATGCCAATTTAATAGATCGAAAGGTCACAGGTTCAAATTCCATCAGGAGTACTTGACTTTTTTTTATAAAAACATTAAATAAATTATAAAATTATTTTGAATTGAAATCTTCCTTCTTGAATGATTTTTTTTATTTAATCAAGGAAAGATACATTAAAAATAAATTTAAAAGATTCACCCAACAAGGAAGATTTCAATTCAAAATAATTCTATAAATTATTTAATGTTTTCATAAAAAAAAAAGTGCTCCTGATAGGATTTGAACCTGTGATCTTTCGATCCGTAGGTCATGGCTCTAGTGTCTAGGCTATGGCGACCCATAAACTTTTCGTGCTTAAGTTTAATATATGACATTTTCTTCAGCCGGGCTTGTTTTGACTGGTAATAGATTTTTCAGTATATTCTTAACTTTTTTCTAATTTCAGATGGCGTATTTTCACACTCTAATTCGAAATCAATCGACAAATACATGATAAATAAGTTAGACAATAAACTGCTTTCTAAAATTTATTCTTTTTAATAAATAGGTGTGGTCTGTCAAACTGGCACCATAATGTTTAAATTAAATAGTGTGCCTTGTATTTCCACTCTAGAGTTGAAATATTTTCTTTCAACACGCGTGTGATATTCGGCGCTTTCGAGCCAAGTTAACCGTGTTTTTTTTTCTCATTTTCATAGGTGGTCGTAGGAAAATAAATATTTCCTGACAGTTATTTTCCGTTGCGTAGCAACGACTAGGCGCAAAGAAATATTGACTTATCTTTTAAATGGTATCATAAATGTCAATATTTCCGATCGATTTTCGGAAATAGTACATTGTATTTGTATACCTAGTAGGAAAAGCTGAACATTCTCGGACGCCCGTAAAGATTGTATGTCGAGGCGCAAGCCGAGACTGACAATACGGAGTCCGGAAAAATTACTAAAAGGACATAACTTATAACAATCAACTTCTTAAAATTTTGAAATAAATGTTATTAATTTTGTTCACAAATAAAGGATGCCATTAAATATTTGTGTTGTAACTATGGAAACACAGTTATATTGAATTGTCAAGCTTAACACATTTTAGTTTACAAATATCCATACAGAAATAATATTTCCTTGCAGTACAATAATAAATATTTCCTAACAGTTATTTTTCGTTGCCTAGTAACGACTCAGTGTAAGGAAATATTGACTTTTTCTTTCAGAAATGTTATCAAAAATGTCAATATTTCCGATCAATTTTCGGAAAATAATATTTTTGTACAACTGTCAAAAAAAGATTACTTTTTTTGGTTACTAGGGATGCACAAAACGTCTCTTTTTTTCACCCGTGTGGTGAAAAAATAACATTTTTTTATGGCAAGCTCAGCTGCTTGATGTTTTCGTATAAAAATGCAAAATATCGATATATTCCAAATTGGATATAGTAAAGGTTCGTTCACAGTAGGCCTTTGTATCTGGTATTTTTACAATTAATATAGTTCCAACATCTTCAATGGTATCAATGGTCATCTTAGTTAATTCTTCGCGACGGCAAACGCCACTTATCCCGAAGATTAAAACCTACAATAAAATAGTTAAATGAGTATTTAAATTACTTAAATATTTGCTTGTAAATGTCGTATACCTTCATAAGTAAATGTATTTCATCATCAAATTGCTTTATAAATCTTGCTACATCCTCCTTTGTTAATACTTTAGACTTCTTTGCTCTATATCCAATGGATTTGCTCTTTAAAAATGGAACCAATATAGTAAACCCTGCAGATCAATATTTTCCTTTATGTTTAGCGTACTTTTAAGCATCGAATAGGTACTCCATAGTGTAGGCGGCTTTAATATTTTCGATTTTTTCTCCAAATAACATAGCAAATCATTTTCTGATACGGTTCTTGCTTTCTTTATGTTGCACCATTCACGAAACTGAGTGTACACTTTCTCATATTTGATTCTTGATTTCGCGGGCAAAGGATTTGATATAACGATTTCTGCCGCATCCGTAATTTCGTGAGGTGTCTCACTATCACATTCAGACATTTAAATGGTACCAAACTTGAGCAAACAACTATAAACTTTTGACACGAAAAACGGTAGATTTGACAATCAATAAAATTTAAACTATCGCAGGTTTTCATGGTAATGGGAACAGGTGTAAGAAATAATACCTTAAAAGCTATGAATTATGATTTTAGATTTTTTTTCTAAACAGGACAAAAAATAGTTAACAACAAACAGTTGTACAAAAAATGTTGTTTGTATTTCGCGCGCAATAGTTGTTTTTATGGCACATTTGATTGCATTTTTAACCTCGACCTAAAGGTCTCGGTAAAAATTTACAATCTCATGTGCCATTAAAAAAACACCTATTTTGCCCACTTAATACAAAAATAACTATTCTACAATATTTAATGTAAAATAATTTTATTTATTTAATAAAACCTGTTAATAAAAATGATGTAAAGAAGTAAAAAATACATATAATGATTGTTAAAATTCATTTCAATTTTTATAAAATATATGAAAAGAATATATAATTCCTATTGATTCATCAATTGACTACAAAATGTCACTATGGATTATACAATTTTTATAGCCGAGTATTTTAAACATATTCAATACTTTTTGTTTATCGCCGGCCAGTTGACTAAAAAAAGTATAAAAAAACAACCTTTATTTACTGTTATTTTCTATAAATCTCTTAGCCCTTGTTGGGCACCCAAACAAGGTAAATTCAATTTTCTTTGTAGACTCAAGCTTAATCATTAGGCAAAACCTAAAACAAGATTATGTTAGAACAAGACGAAACAGAATAACGTTTACAAATAAAGACAATACAGACGGTAATTGGATACCAATAAATGAATTATTCTATAAGATGTCTCCTTTATTTTTTCAAATAACACAATAGGAATATCGAAGACATTACGTCCGTATGTTAGTCTAAATTATGTTTTTATTTTTGATCTATACAAGTTTCAATTCTTTGTCAACTTACTGTCCTATACCGGGTCCGCCAACGAAGCGGGGACGGAAATTTAAATCATTATCGAGGAACTTATCAAAATTACTAAAGCAGCATGAGGTATGGACTTAAAAGCGGCATATTTCAAAAAAGTGTGGCGGACTAAACTTGCATTTTTTTAAATGGAACACCCTATATATTATATTATTTTCTAATTCCCTATACAATTCCACGTATATTTTGTATAAAATGTCATATGTCTAAATTCAATTGTTTTTGAGTAATTGACGTTTAAAATATGGCATTTTTTGACTTTGACAAGCTGTAACATTAGAACGGTTCATCTTAGAGAAAAATGGTTTTTACCTCCCTATCTTAGTTTTTTATTCTCTATCCAAAAATACCAACTTCCGGTTTAACATGTTAAACCGTTAAAACCGCTTTTTTGGTTTAACATGTTAAACCGGAAGTTGGTATTTTTGGATTATTTAATAAAACACCTGTGATAGTGCTAATAGCGGCAGTGAGAGTTTTTACCTGGATAAAAAAAAATGGCCCCGTTAACACCGGCAATGTCTAGTAATAAAGAACTATAAAATAGCGTATAGGGTGAGTCAACAATAGAGTAAAGGTAATTTTCTACTTTATCTTAAGAATTAGATACAATTTCGAAAAAATAGCTGTAACATTGGAACGGTTCATCTTAGAGAAAAATGGTTTTCACCTCCCTATCTTAGTTTTTTATTCTCTATCCAAAGAAACCAACCTCCGATTTACTATGTTAAACCGTTAAAACCGCCACGTTGGCGGACCCGGTACCTATACTTAATTAGGTTTAAAAATTTTTTAATACAGCTGAGACCGAATGTCAAGAAGAAGTATTGTTCTGTTTTTAAATGCCAGCTTTCGGTAATGTTCTGATAACACAGTGTCCCAGATAAGGATGCATTCGTAAACTATAGAAGATTTAGATATAATTAAATTAGAAAAAAGTTGCGCCCTAATAAATTCTGCAACATTGTGTTTTTAAATTTAAAAAAATTCCGAATCCTTCCGAAGATATTTGAGACAAACCGAATTTTCGCGATTTCGTTTCTATTTTGTTCTGGCTCTATTTGATGAGATGTTAAAATAGGTTTTACATTCTCATTACCTTTTATTTCATTCTATAAGTTGGTGTACTTAAATATTTAATCCGACGATTCGTTTTTTCAAACCCATCATCAACTTTTTTTTTTAAATAGTAGGAAAATTTTAATTTAATATTTTTAAATCCCTCTTCTTCTTTATAATTCAACGACATATCACACCTAGTATTAACAAACGTTTCGGACTTAAAACCCCATCATCAGAAATAATTTGACTCTGGACGTCGACAAAAAATCATGTTCAATTTTTCTTCTCTTGAATAATGTTCTCTAATTAAAAAGAAAAAAAACAGAAATTTCCATTTTTGGTTTTTAATTTTTTGCGCTTTCATTCTTGACTTGAAAAAAATGAAAAACACATTTTCATAGCCGTTTTTTATGTTCTACAAGGTGGCAGTATTAGTTTTCAAATTCAACGTTTCGTTGTTTAGATACCAATCTCAAGTCAATTCTTTTAAATACGGACCTGGAATTTTAAATATAGTTTTAGAGATTTCTAAGCTTTAGAAATTTAATACAATGTAATACAATGTTTTTGAAATTTTAACGTTTGATCATCTCTAATAACACATTTTTCCAATTATCTTTTTTATTTCATTACGGTCCTGAACTTTTGGGACTAAAGTAAAAAACAAAAGATTTGAAAAATCCGTCCATTTTTACTCAAAGAGGCCTGATAATTGATATTTTGTAAGAGAAGAGACCCAAAGACTCGGCCTCAAATATTTTTCTGTCTGTTTATTTTTGTTACATGTTTCGCCATCATTAGATCTTCTAAACAGTAAAAAAAAATTAAATTGTTTTTGAAATAAACACAACCGTATCACAGTAACATAACTAGACTAACACTCCAGTTACCTTTTCTTTACTCGGGAGCATTGTTTTTCTCTGTTTTACACTATTTCTGTCTAGGTCCAATGCAAAAAACTTAAGATATAAGTTTTATTAATAAAATATTAAAATGAAAACAGAATTATTTCTCATGCCTTAAAACTTGCTTACTTCCTAGAGTATTGTGACGGTAAATCTTATTGAAAAAATAAAAAGTCTTTAAAACTGTTTGAAAAATTCCAGGTCCGTATTAAAAAAAAGAATTGAGGTTGGTAATAGTGCCATCTTGTAGAACATAAAGAACGAACGTGTTTTTTGTTTTTCTTTCCAAGTACAAAATAAAGGCGCAAAAAATTAAAAACCAAAACTAAAATTTCGTTTTTTTCGGAATGTTTACAATTTTCTTTTACCAAATTATTAAGACTCAAAATACGCAACTTAGCCTGAATTTAATCATCTTCGCATCTCTTACCGTTTTCGAGTTCCTCTTGTACGCACACGAATTTGTAGCACCCTGTATAAGTTACATATGAAAATTAGATTAGGTTACGGTAATTGATTCAAAATAAAATAGTTTAAAATAAGATAAATTTGCACTTATTTCTATTGATGATGGGTTTTTAAGTCCTTTACGTATTATCAATACTAGGCGATATAAAGGAGGAGAGATATTTTATTAAAATATTGGTTTTACATTTTTTAAACAAATATTAAAATTTATATCAAGAGTCCAAGTTTGGGACGAAAAATTTAGGTTGCAATTAGACTTTTAAGCCCAAGCTCCTAGGTTCCAAGGGGGGGGGGGGGGGGGGTTGCAGCTCGGCAGTCCCTTCTTAGCTATGCCACTGAGTTAGAAGCACGTTTTGGGTAATTTTACTGAAAGTTTATTTGTTTTAACTATTTATACGGACACCAAAAACCTCGTGTTGACCTCAGACCAACCATTATGTCAGTAAAAGCTGAAAGCAAATAAGGAAAATGCGTTTTTGTCAAGCAAAATTAAGATAAAGGCAAAAAGGAAACCACAATTCATAAAGTAAACCCCCAACAGGAAGAACATTAAGCCAGTGATATTTTCTTTCTCCATCCCTTAATTGAGTTTTAAGGAAACATTGAGACCGGTATAAAAGATACAGGCACTTCCGTTAATTCTTTTTACGAAAAGGAAGCAGATTGTCTTTGGTGGTTATTCCTGCGATAAATTACGGAAAACGGATTTATTTTGGGACGGAGTATGTTAAAAGATCTCCCCTAACTTAATGTAGGCAGTAATTAATTGTATATACCGGATATTTATTGTGGTGTTTGCTAAACTTGTTCATTTCATTATTGCAAATATTCAAGTTTAATTCGTTTCGATTATTCCAGTTTTTTATTAAGTATCTCAAATGGAGTAATATAGAAAGTCTTCAATCTTCACAAATTAAAGACCTCTCTGTAAGGTAATATGTAAATAATATATATGATAACTTTAAAATAAATCTGTAGTACCTTATAAGTAAAGAGCAGAGAAAATGCAAAATGCATTTTTTGTCTGTTTTGTACAAAAATGCATTTTTTCTATAATAGAGCATTTATTGCATTTTATTGCCAAATAAAGACCCTGTTTGACCCTTTTCGGTTGCTTGTTTCTTGCACGGCACGTGTTTATTAGTTTATTACATTACAATGGGGCCGACTCAGGTACTTTATATGAATAGATTCATAGAAATTATCCAGGATAAACTCACACTATATGGTATTCTCAGAAAAAGTAATTATAATTAATATTGCAAACAGAATCCGATAGTTCAAAGAGATAGCAGTGGCATTAATAAATATATTTGAGGTAAATTGCAAAAAAGGTTTCATGTACTGTTGGGGCTGCGGTTATAAAAAAATTTATGTCAGTAATTGAAAATAACACAGGCTCCAAAATCCTAAAAAATATTTCAGAAGTTTTTATAGGCAATTTCACTAATTTCGAAAGAGAACTGGATTTGTATAAATTAGAAACACACTTAATTCCAAAACTAAAATACTGTCCGATAACTTCTGTAGATGTTGAGCAAAGTTTTTCCATTTTTTATGTTTACAGATAAGACACAAGTTTCTTTCGGAAAATTTTGAAAAACATTTAGTTATAAATTGTTTTTATAACTGCAAAGAATAGTTTGTTAATTTACGAACTGTATGTTGTGCAAGTTTCTATTCTTATTATTTTTATTATTATTTTTTATAATCGCAAATAATATTTTGTTACAGTAAGATTTTTATATTTTAGATTTTATGTTTTGCAAATCGCTATATAAGTATATACTTCAGACATTTTTAGAATATCTTTTAAGATAACCAATTTTAAAAATTTCTTACTCCCTCCAAGTTTAAGAGTATCACTATTAGGGTGGAGCAGTGGCGAATTTAGAGGGGGGGAGGGGCTGCCGGGCTGCAAAAATGTGAATTTTACAGCTTTTAAATGTAGGTTATACCTAACCACAAAATCGGTTGGTCATTTCTCACTATTCTACTTGATCTAGTGGCGACGATGCATTAGACAGGTATAGAATAGACTATCGAAAATTAATTTTTATGGATGAAGTCGCATAAAAACAAAAAATCAAAAACATTTTTGTCGAAATATCTACATCTGCTAACTCGACGTCATATAGGCAGTGGCGTAGAGTCTCGGAGATCGGGTCTAAAGGTCTAATTGCAACCTAATTTTTCGTCTCACGCTTAGACTCTTAATTTAAATTTTTAAATAATGTATTCTTGGCTACAAAGGTCTTGTGGGAAATGTTTAGATTTAAACTTTTTCTTCTACAAATCCTGTTTTATATAGAAATTAAGGTTTCGGACGCATATCGTTTTAGTTATTGATTTATGCAGTTTTAAAGAAAAACGAGTAAAAAGAATAATATTTTATAGTATTTTTCTATTATATGCTTGTCTGTTCCATTTTCCCTTTTTTAGAGCTATTTTAAATCAATAAAAATATAACCCAATGCAATTAAATATTTTTACAAAAAAAACAATTAGGTATTTATTTTTAAAGAGAAAAATTAAAGTAAAAATTTTTATTTAATAATTTTTTATGGAAGAAGTGTGATAATTTATAATAAATAAATAGTGCAGGGAGAAACAAGAATGCTTTATTATAAATAAACAAAACGGCACTTAAGAAGTAGTATTTCAAAACCTAAACATTTGCACCAAATACTAGATCTCATCACGCAAGATCTACGCTTCTAAAATACATGATTTCTGAAAAAAACATCAATTTTGGCGTGGTGAGCGATATTTAATTTATATAAATAATAATATAATAATGAAAAACCGAGCCCGACAAACGCTGTTTAGAGTCAAACATACGTCTTATGTTAAAATTTTGGATTGACAAATATAAACATGTTGTTTTAAAAATAAACAGCCAGCTAGAAATATTAAAAAAAAGTAAAAAAAAATATTTACAAAAACAAATTTAATCCAACCAGGCAGAGGGGGAGAGGTAGTAATTTAATTATCGAAGTAGTTAGGTGAATTTTAATCGAACTTTGGGCGTGGCCCCGAAAATTTTTCTGCCTTCTTCGCTGGGTGCAATATCCAGAAATACATGTAGTCCCGACGGTCCCTCTCTCCCGAAAAAAAATCGCCTTCCCCCCCAGAACATATTTTCTGGCTACGCCACTGCATATAGGGAGCGAGTCCATTTCGATAAAATTTATTTTGAACTGGGAGGGGGGTGAGTAACTGTGTCCAATCCATTTTAAGAAAAAATTTGGAATACCTCAGGTTGTCGTAGCGATTTTCGACCAAGACGATGGTGAGACGGAAAAAAAAGCGCCGCAGATGAAGTTATCTTTCTTAAAGTATATAGAAATTAAAAGAAATCTGATGAAAAAAAAGTATACTTCTTTATACAGAGTGGCTCACTCTCAACGCAAGATTTCATAGCATCTAAACTACTAAACTTTTTAATATTTTTTAGAAACAGATTTATAATGAGGCATTATGTCTATAATTTAAAATTATTTTAAATTATACAGGGTTTCCCGAATAGTCAGTGGACAGAGAAATATTTACACAAGCGCCGAAAAAAATATAATTTTTTTGGCTTTTGCATCAGTAAAGCAGAATTTCTTTTAGAATAACCCATTTTTTTAACTTGTCTGGTCAGATAGATTCCGACTAAGCTTTGATGCCGGAAACCTTTATAAATGAATTTCGATGGTATCTTCTATACTAACAGGACTGCATTTAGCCTGCGTGTTTGTTTTAATTTTAAAGATGATATATTAATATGCGTTGCTCTTTCGCTTAAATTCAATACAAAAAAACTAGATATTTTTATTTTAGAAAGAGAAATATAACCAAGGTCTTTAGATAGATAGGTTGCCTTGTAAGCTTGGTGTCATGGCGGGCGAAACGTCATCGTCTACGTCACAAAACGTCTTTTCAGACATTTGCATACCGAATTAGCATTGTTTATTCTGATATTTCTGTTTTTGAAGTGGTTTTCAGCGAATTTTCAAAGTTGTAAGGTGTTTTAGAGACTTATATTTAAAGATAAAGAGACATTTTATCAATATATTAATCAGTACAGTACAATAAAAGGTAATTAATTATTATTCTCTTTAAATCTTAATACCTACCTACATGTTTTTGTTTACCTAAGTATTAGGTATATTATAATTTTTTTAAATTTTAGATAAGAACGAGGGGGGCCTTCATTCATGACCACCCGGCACCCCTTAATGCTATAGATAGAATAAGAATGATAGTACTTGGCAAAAATCCCGGACTGGTACAAAGAAATACTAATGTTGAGGGGGAGCAAAGTGAAGAATTTATCTTGTCTACTGCCTTAAACCGGGCTGGTTATAAAGGCTAGCATAAAGTGACTAAATTAGTGAT
The DNA here is from genome assembly GCA_935413205.1 of Polydrusus cervinus. Classification (NCBI taxonomy): domain Eukaryota; kingdom Metazoa; phylum Arthropoda; class Insecta; order Coleoptera; family Curculionidae; genus Polydrusus; species Polydrusus cervinus. The sequence goes on from OW284513.1 coordinate 27,128,027, forward strand.
ACTTCCTCTATTTCATCATGCAGATCTGCTACAAATATATGCGAAAAAGATGGGTTAGTGTATGTGGCAAGCTTTTTAGCACAAAAAAATCGCAAAGGGTTTCCTAAGCTGGGTTGCTACAATTATGAGCCAAAAAATGCATTTGTATGCTATGCCATCTTGAGTTCAGAGTCTTTCTTTTGTGGGTTTATCTGATCCTTCAATTTCATGGAAGGAAAGTGTAGAAGAAATGGACAAATGGTTTAATAAATTGAATTGTAATAACTTTAAATTTAAAACAAACATTATAAAGCGAACTGCAAAAATTATATTTCGAAAAGTTTCCAATATTCCCTTTAAATTAGTATATTCTTTTGTGAGATAACGGGTATCTATAAGAATTAAATATTTAAATACCAAAGATGATTCCAGAGTATTAAAAAGAAAACATTTATAATGCAGGTGTTGTTATTTTTATATGTTTCTTTCCTTTTTGTAGTTAGATCTCATGATGCTCAGTTGCCAGCGAATCATGTAACCTCGACGTTGTTAAAGGGAATTTTTACAAGACCGTCTTTATGTGTGTACCTATATAGTTTATTACTTGCATTAAGCTATGTAGATCCCTTATAATTTAGCTTAACTGAGTCCTAAGTTTGATCTTTATAACTGTTACCTTTTGCTTCTTTGTAATAAATTAAAGTTGTTTTAGTAAAAATATGTATTTTATATTCAAACAATAATTTTTTACTTTTTTATTTGTACAGAACAATAATATATATGTTTTATAAGAAATAAACAAAATTTATATATATATTTTCTGAAATAAACATTGAAAACAGCAGCTACATACACATGCGTTTTTTTAAAGTAAACTTTAAAGTTAGTAAAATGAAATTGCACCCTGTGCTCGGTGTGTATTTGTACACTTATCTACTTATATTAAAAGAAAAACAGAAAACTGAATATTTAAAATTGCGGTCTAAGTTTCAGTTCAATTTTATTTTTATAAAATTCGCTTCCAAAAATAGGAAAACTAATTTATTAGGTCCATAAATACTAAAATTTTCTAAAAACGATCAAATATATATACCGTGCTCTGTTCATTTCATAGAAAGGCGTATCTGTCCCTCTTTGTCTGTTGCATTCATAATAGACCCGTATAACAAAGACGTTTTGTGACGTAATCAGCAGGCAGGCTCTAATTGGTCAGAAGTTACCAGACAACCGTTCTTTTTAGTAACCGTGAAATATAACAATGAAAAATGTTTTTATTAAATTGAAAAAGTTTATAAAAAATTACAATAAAGTAATTTTTTTATTTGATTGCTCGCCTTAGAAGTGGTTGCTATAAAATTCGGTCAATTCGGTGGATAAATAAGTAAGTATTATAAAGATGTTTAACAATAAAATTAACTAACCGGCAACTTAGACTGTTGCATTAATGATATTGGCAGGCATTATTTTCTTAAAATCAAAGTTCTGATTAGTAAACTAAAAATTAAGCTAACCGGGTCACCGTAAAGTGCATTCTTTTCTGGGAAACCCTGAATATTATAAAAATTAATTAAGCAATTAAGAAGATGCAGAAATGCATGTATTGATTGGATGGGAATTCAGAGTTATACGATAATAAGAATTGTTTGGTATCTACCTTGCAATATATTTTAAAAGTCCTCTTAAAACCTTGAGCCAAAATAAACCACTAAAGAAGTTTTAAAATAACTTGATTTTAAGGTTTTTAAAAAGAATCAGCCGACTTTAAAAGTACCGACGATGCTTTATATATTTTCGTCTTTGCAATCACAGAAGAACGAAATGTTTCTAGAAAAGCTTCGATATAAATCTCAAAGGCAAGCTGGCGATACGACAAACCAGGACTTCTGTAAAACTTTCTCAATTTTGGCTGATTGATGATAAAACGGAAAGTAGGTGCGGAAAGGAACGCATTTATTAAATCATTCAAGGTTGGAAATAAATTGTCGGAGACTTACTCAAAGTGGCAGGGGAAAGTTTGGGGTATACTTTTTATAGCGTGAAGTATTATTACAAATTAAAAATGGTCTTCGGTAACACTGGTCAACAAAATTTAAGATTTTTTTTGTCCCACGAGCTGAAGTGGGTGTACTTGGTAGTACTTTTTAAACATATTTCATATATGTTTTCAGAATTTTTCCATCACGCAGGGTTTTAAAGTGACAAAGCAATGAATTTTTGTGAACGTATATATTATAATATGGGTATAAGTTATGAAAAAATAAAGTACAAAGTGATATATTTACTTAGAAAATGTGGTCATATATGACTTTCGACTGTACTTTGCATCAGAAACATCTCTCTTCAGCGTCCAGCAATAGTCTGCCAACATAGCGGGGCTCCATTTGCCTTGGTATCTCTTCTCCATGTCCAGAATGTCCTGGTGAAATCGCTCGCCATGTTCGTCACTTACTGCTCCAAGGTTTTTCGGAAAAAAGTCCAAGTGTGAATAAAGAAAGTGTATTTTTAGACTCATGTTGCAACCCATGGCTTTATATGAGACCAATAAATTGTTAACATTCTCTACGTAATTTTCGGATTTACGATTTCCCAAGAAGCCGTTGCAAATGTCCTTGAAAGAAAACCATGCTGCTTTTTCAACTCCATTTAGAGCCTCACTAAAGTTTTCATCTCGAAGTAGCTCTCTGATCTGAGGTTCCACAAAAATACCTTCCTTTATCTTGGCATCACTGATTTTAGGGAACTTACTTCTCACATATGCAAACGCACTGTTAGTTTTATCCATACCTTTAACAAAATTCTTCATTAACCCAAGCTTAATGTGCAAAGGTGGTAAATAAATTTTTTGGGGATCAACAAGTGGGATACCACTGACATTCTTATTTCCTGGTGTCAGGGAAGTTCGTTTAGGCCACTCTTTCTTTTCATAGTGATTTTTCCTATCTCGACTGTCCCATTCGCATAGGAAACAACAATACTTTGTGTAACCGAGTTGCATGCCGAGCAAAAGTGAAACAACTTTCAAATCGCCACAAATATTCCACTTAAAGCCTATATATTTAATTTTTTCCAAAAGAAGCTTCACAGCCTGACACAAGTTTTTTGTTAGATGACTCTTATAGTACAGACCTATGCGTGCATTTTATAGGTAAATAATCACATAGGTATACTGGAACATAAAAACTAAGGGTGATGGAGAAATTCTGAAAACATTATTGATTTCAGTATGCAAAATTATATTAAAATCAGACATTTTTGCGCTTGGGACAAAAATCTTGTTAACCAGTGTAATCTTTAAAATTCTGGTAAATTTATTACAAAGTATTTTTCCTCCGACCACCTATGAAAATGAGAAAACAGCACGGTTATTTTGGCTAGAAAGCGCCGTATATCACACGCGTGTTGAACTAGTATATTACATAACAAGTGATAAAAGTGATACTTCTCAAACGAGGAGATTTTTAGAATAATCACTTTCGCACGAGTAATGTACACTATTTTTCCTACGACCACAAAGAAGTATTAAAAAAGCTTTTGATTTGTGAAAAAAACTCAACACTAGTGTTGAAATTAGCATACTTAGGATTATGTTCCACTTAATATCTGGTTTAATAGTTTGTCAATAGGCTTTTCCTTTATTTGTAGTTTAACTTTTTCATATATTTTTATATGTCATAGGTAGAACTAATCCTGGATTGACTTCTAGATTAAACAGAATGAAAAATTATAAATTTAATCAAGGAAAGATGTATTAAACATAAATTTAAAAAATACACCCAACAAGGAAGATTTCAATTTAAAATAATTCTATAAATTATTTAGTGTTTTTATAAAAAAAAAGTATAATACTCCTAATGGGATTTGAAGCTATGACCTTGCGATCTGTAGACTAGAGCTTTAACTCTCTACGCTATGGCTACCAATAAAGATTTGTTGTTTAATACATGTCACTCTCTTCAGCGCGAATTGTTTTTTCTGGTAATAGATTTCCAGTATATTATTAACATTTTTTATAATTCCAGATGGCGTATTTTTACACTCTAATTCTGAATCATTCGACAAATACATGATAAATAAGTTAAACACTTTATGAATTTGTTTCTTTTAATAAATAGGGGTTGTCTGTCAAATTGGCACCATATGTTTAAATTAAATAGTGTGCCTTGATATTTCAACACTAGTGTTGACATTTTTTTTTTCAACAAGCGTGTAGCCGCTTTCTAGCCAAATTAACCGTGCTTTTTTTCTCATGTTCATAGGTGGTCGTAGGAAAGCGAAATAGTACCTACCTACTACAGTTTAGAAAAATTAAACTACACCCAGTTTATAGTATATCTCTTATTTGAGTTAAATTGAGTACAAAACGCTCTCAAAACGGAATAGTTCTGTTTCGGAAAATTAAAATACACCCGGCCCACCACCCGCCATGCCTGGCGATAAATCCTTATTGTTATTGGACATCGTACGCGTCACATTGCCAAGCAAAGCCACAAATGAGTCGCCCGAGAACGGCGCAAACGTCTGATCAACAACTATGATATTAACTGACAGTCATGACATGACACAGGCACTTTAATCAACGTCCACCTCAAGGCGTGAAAAACCTTATACGAGGCAGACCACCTCATCAGAGATGGGAGGAATACGTTCCACCAACAAGGGGGCCCTGTATTGTTATTGTCAAGAGCGTCCGGGGTTTCCACGCTGTGGACCCCTTCGTCTATTCCTCAGTGCACCGCGGCCCAACAACCGGGTCGGAGGGTTATGGGTTTATACCGTTCCCCAAACACTGAAGCGTTCACTGTCTTTCCATAGTCCATGATCAGCCGTTTCGTCCTACTGGGACTCATCAGAGACGCGCGACACCTGAGGCCGCGACTTGCAAAAAGTCTGCGCCTATGGCGGTCAATCGTCTAGATGATTGACATTATAGTTAGTTATTATTTTTAAAATATTTTCGAAAATTGCATTTAATTCATGTATGTAGGTAAAATTTGTCACTTAATATGCGAAGGATGTTGTAGTGCAAGGAAGATTTATTATATAATCTAACACTAAAATGCCAAACTTTTCATATTTACCTACTTTGAATATATTTTAAAAATTCATTTTTAACCAGGAGTGATTTATTACTCACATTTCGTTCTTCGCAAATTTTTTCGTTTTATTATCGACCGGCTAAAATTGAGAAAGTTTACAAAACTTCTGGTTTCGTATAGCCAGCTTTCCTCTTAAAGTTTTATCTTTGATTTGTTTTTTAAGAAAACTTAACCTTAATATTTCTAGAAAACATTTTGTTTATATAGGAAAATAGGATGAATACAAGCAGTTTAAATAATTAATAATTAATCAGTCAACTTTAACTTTCACAATGGACTGCTGGACTCATAGACCGTCGTTAAACTACCATTTATAAGGTATCGAATTAATCCGAACAAAACCGAACGAATGTTAAGGGGGTCATCCCATATTATAGGATATTTTTTCTATGACCAGTAAATAGATAGAACTTTAAGTTTATTATCATTTATTAACATATATTTCGACAGTATAAATATAAATTTTAAGCTAAAAATATTGTGTAGAACATTTTTTTTTTATGATAAAACACCTGCACTGTAGGAAAAATCCTTTAAGGCGCTCTGGGAGCGGTGCGAGTGCGAAAAAAGCGATTTACGTTGGTCTTGAAACGTTGAAGATTGTATTAATTGGGAAACACGACCTCAGGAAGATCATTCCACAAAAAGTTCGAGGAGTACTAAGCTGAACAACATATGGTTGAGCGGCAGTGGTTCGCCGTGTATTCCTGTTTTGCATAGCTCTAGGTGGAATCAAGTGGGCAATGTCAGTCGAACACCTGCCATGGAAATATCTGTAAAAGAGAGCCAAATCACCAACCTGTCTTCGATGCTCCAGTCTATCGAGGGTCTTGGTCAGCTCGGGGTCGCCGATCAGACGAACGGCTCTCCTTTGAATGGAATCCAGTAGCAGAAGGGTGAGCTTGGGTGCAGAGCTCCAGACATGAGAGCAATATTCTAATGATGGTCGAATCTGGGCTTTGTAGAGTACCAAAAGTTGATGAGGTTTGTACAACCTTTTGGCGCGGAAAAGTACACCAAGTTTCTGTGCAGCTGCCTTGGCAATTGCGGCAACGTGATCATGCCAAGACATATTACCTCCCAGATTGACCCCCAGCAAATTAATAGACGGTGCCAGGGGAATTGCGTGTCCTGCCATGACTATCTCCGGTTCTGCAATGTTAACCTTTTTGGAGAAGACTGTTACAGCGTTCTGAACAACCCCGCCTCGAAAAAATGGGCTCGCACTTCCTCCACGACTCCGGCGATTGGCTTATCTGAAACAAAAAAAAATTAGCGGCGTTTTAATCTGTTAGCCTAAATGTACGATATGGACTATTATTAAATGAATATACCAAAAATTGGGCTTTTGGTAAACATTTGAAAAAAAGTTGCGAATTTTGCGTTTTTTTGTTTTGTTATAAAAAAATCGAAACTTTGGGAATTTTTGATTGATAATAGTTCATTCTATGCGTTTACATGTGCTGAGTGTGCCCTACAAGTTTCAAGTCATTCGGTCAAGTCGTTTTTGAGATGGGTGAAGGAAAGTTTGAAACACACAGTTTTGAGAAAAACGTGTTTAAATTAAAGTCCGCTTAAAACTATCATAATCTCAACTTACCCTCAATCGGCGATGCCTGGTCCATAGAGTATTCCTTCCTTTAATAATTATAGAAATTTCTATTTAAGCCTGTAGAAACTTGTCTAAACTTGTATAAACGTATATATCCGACTGTACACAATAGGCTCGGACTCCAACTGCCAACTCAGCGATCCGAACAGCTCCTTCTTCTAACTGCTGTATCTTTAAAACGACTTCGAATTTTTTTAAATCACTTTACTACCGTATTCTAGACATGTTAAGAAAGCAATTTATGAAAAAAAATCGATTTTTTGAGCCCATCACATGGGATGACCCCCTTTATATCGAACTTAAATTCCGTGACTCAAATAGGATCTTGAGTAAAGATTAAAAGACCCCGCAGAAAGCTTATGGGAAATGGCTTTTGGCTAATTTTTCTGAATTTTTAGTATTTTCTAGATCTTGACGTCCCGATTAAAAGTGGCCATGGCCGTTATCCAATCTTATGACAAGTTTTTGAGTTATGGCCTTTTAAAGTTGGCAACTTCTTACTTTGAGATTTTATGCATTATTTGGAGTTTTCACTTGTTTCTTAAAAACTATCAACATTTTTATTTTTTTTTATTGGTGGAAAAGTAGGCTTAAGTTTTCTTTCACTAATACAGAAATAAAATATGTACAAGATGTTGAATAATTTATAGGCGGATTAAATAAATACTATAATTAAAAAATTATGAAAATCCAAAAAAAAATAATGTTACTTATTTTTTGAAAACAAACGGCTAGATTTTGTTCAAATTTTAATATTTTGTAGCACCAAGCTGTGGATGAAAAAAATGGGTATAGGTTGACGTAGAATATATTGCCGGGTATTTTATTATTCAAAAAAATTGAAAATTCACCTGAAAACGTAATAAACGACTTTTAATTGATTCGTTTACATAGCTTGGTGCTACAAGATAATGAAATATGAACAAAATCTAGCCGTTTGTTTTCAAAATTCAAAAAATGAGTACCTATCATTTTTTTTTTGGATTTTTTTTAATATTAGTATTTATTTAATCCGCCTATAAATTATTCAACATCCTATACATATTTTATTTCTATATAAGTGTAAGAAAACTTAAGGCCTACTTTTTTACCAATAAAAAAAATAAAAAAGTTGATAGTTTTTAAGAAACAAGTGAAAACTCCAGACAATGCATAAAATCTCAAAGTAAGAAGTTGCCAACTTCAAAAGGCCATAACTTAAAAACTAGTCATAGGATTGGATTACGGCCTTAGACACTTTTAATCAGGACCTCAAGATCTAGTAAATACTAAAAATTCAGAAAAATTAGCCGAAAGCCATTTCCCATAAGCTTTATGCGGGGTCCTTTAAAAAAGTAAAACTCTAAGGTAGTCCTCACATGGGGAAACTTAAAATAATCTGAAAAGCTTTGACACTAGGAGATTGGGCGATTAGGTTGCTCAGCATGTAGATTTGAATGGCGCTACTCACACGGAGCTATCGAAGTTGCGTCGACTGGGAGACCCGAGTCAACTCGGCATGCTAGTTGCCACTCTATTCCAGTCTCTTAAGTGACGCAAAATGATAATTATAGAGCAAAGTTTTAAGCTGAAACTTATAAATGTGCGGCCTTTAGCTCACGACTGCTTGACTATAGTTTCGGCCGTGTGAGGATAAAAAGCTACTACAGTTTATTTTAAGTTTCTTCGTGTGAGGATTGTCTTAGATATAAGCTAATAATAAAAGACCTATAGTTCAGAGGAGAATATTTATTTTTTAATCCTCTTGATTAAATATAAGCGATTAAAGTTTTGAGGGTGCGACGTCAAGTCGTTTTTTGATACATTTCCAACTAAAAAAGTATTAAGTTGGTATCACTGAATAGCGAAAGATTCAAAGGTTTATGTTTATATAGAAAGAAACTTAGGGGCAAAAGGACAGAGTAGTGCGTCTATCTTTTGCATTAAAGTACACAGGGACGCCAAAGGTAGTGGGTTCCCAGGTAAAAAATGACAGGCTGTTGTGTAGGAAAACGCAAAAAATATACTGGATGGGTGGCCATCCATGCTTGATTTATTTATAGTTCTATGTTTTCAAGTTAGATGGCTATCTTTTATTAAGTAAATTCCAGTAGATGGCGATACTAGGTTTTCATCATATTTTTATGCATAATAATATCTTGAAAACATATTTTCGTTGTAATCATGTATTGCTTACATGTTATGGCTTTCTGATGAGTCCCAAGAAGGACGAAACACCTCATTATCTACCTGTGCTCCAGTGAACCCATTATCTTTGGCGTCCCTGTGTAGACGCACTACTCTGTCCTAAGTACCTTTCTATATATTTTAACGAACACTAAATTCCACTATTTTATTTATTTGTTTATGTTTAAAAATGTATTTTCTAAAACAGATTATTTAACCACTAAATTTATTTGTATTTCGAACGCCAAAGTTTATTTATAGTAATATAATATTTGTACGAAATTCGATGACAACCAACGAACAGTAAAATTGACATTCATGAACTTTTAATCGTTTCAAGACACGTATCAAATAAACTTTTATTCTTAGGATTTGTTTGAAAGGCAGTTGATAAGAAAAAGATTTTGTTATAAATCTAGAAGATGAGTTAGTGATAACAAAGCAACCTAAAAGTTTTTCAAACTTGCCAAATTAGGATTGATTGAATACAAGAAACATAAAAAAATTGTATTAAGGTAGATTTTTTTGTAGGAACTTTATCCCTAAAAGTTTAGGGATAGTAAAGGGAAAAAACGGTATATATACTAGGTAGAAAGACAGCTCTTGACCTCGATGAGTTGAGAATGCGATTATTTGAATGAACTGCTACGATATATACTGGGTGTCCCATTATGGATGGCCACCGGCCGTATCTCGGAAACTACTGGGCATAAAAACTCGGGAAAAAAAAAATGATAACTAAAGTGGCCATGAGAAAATTCTGGAAATAATTTTTAAGTTCCGCATTTTGCCGCAAGAGGGCGTAATTGAAAAGTAAATTTTAAAATTTTACATTTCCTCGAAAATTCGACATTAAGGTATATGAGTAGGGGAATAATACACACAGTCTGCTCCACTAGTTTATTATAAGGGATCTCAAGAAAAGAGAATCCTCATGTCTTCGTCGTACATGTTTCGAAGGCAAAAACCTTCATAATCAGCGAATAAAAATTCAAGGATTATACAAGGAGAGAGACCCTCAACATTGCAAAATGAACTGCTTGAGGAACAGAAAAGAAAAAATTAAATTTAAAAGATTTAAAAACTTTTCAAAAATTTTACATGATTTTAATATTTAAAGTAAAAAAACTTAATGAATTTTTTCATTTTCAACTTAAAATGAAAAATTATAGGAGAAAAATACCCTTAAGAAGGGGCTTTTCTAGAAAACAGTAACAGCTTCATACTTAAATCGGAAAAAGTTAAATTTTCAAAAACGTGCACTCTGAATAGATACAGAGAACAAAATGTACGAAACATGTACGACGAAGACATGAGGATTCTCTTTTCTTGAGATCCCTTATAATAAACTAGTGGAGCAGACTGTGTGTATTATTCCCCTACACTGAGAGAAGATTCTTGCTGTCCTTATAAAAATCTTTATACCGCTTATAAAGAAAAATGCTAACATAGGGGACAAAAGAAAAACTACCTGAGACAGTAAAATCCATTTGGCTGTAATTTCTTTGCTGTAGTAATAAAGTCACTTTATAAAGAATGATCACTTAGCTCAAGTAAACAAAAATGTTGTATTAGCAAAGTAACTGACCATCGGCTATAAAGAGACTTCGCTAGAACAATAAAGATACTTTTCTACGCCATCTGAATCGTTATTGAAACAAGAATTTTTTTTTCAATATCACTATAACATTTTGCTATATTAGAAAGAATTTTTTATTTATTTCAAGAAAGTTACTTTGCTGCGTCAGAATGTACCTACTTACTTCAGGAACTCTTTTTTAGCTACGGTAGCAAGTAAGCATTGCTATAATAGTAAAGTGGTTTATTATGACAGCACCACTTATTTGCTATAATATGTGGGGTGTGGCCCAAAAAAGAAGCCGTATATTTTATTGAATTTTTAATATACTCTAGAGAACATATTATGCTTAATAACACATTTATATAAACCAAGTTTTTTTACTTTGGATACGTAAGTTTCAAAAAATTTTGATTCATTTAAAATTGTGTTATTAAAAATAATATTTTCTATGCTATATCAAAAATTAAACATAGTATAAAGCCTGTTTTTCAGGTAACTCCATCATATTTTATATCATGCAACTCCCCACGTCTGAATAGGTTGTCAAAGATTTGAAACTAAAAAAAAATGTTCTCTTTATTATTTAATACAACAGAAAACAACACTTCATAACCTAAAAATAGTTTCAGTTTTAGCTGCTTAAAAAAAAACAATAATATTTTACTCCTTTTTTCTTTGAGTGGTTAAAACATATCTTATTAAAAAATATCTGTTCACTTTAAATTTAAACAAATATCCAAAAGGGAATGCCGAAAAAACTTTTTTCTGCATCTAGCCCGAATATTAGGTAAAATAATAATTACATTGTATTTTATTTAGAAAAAGAAAGTATTTTACTTTTGAGATATTTCTTAAAATCTTCCTTTTAAAAATCATATCGTGTTTAAAACTTTGGTAAGTTGTATTTTAGTTTAAGGACTTTTATTATGACTAGCATTTGCTAAAGAATTACTAATTTTCTTTTCTCTAAAACTTGACTCACACAAAAATTATTATTAAATAAACAACAGTTTAACTAAACACATAACATAAAAAAATTAACATAAAACTAAAATAACTTTGGTCTTTTAACACTGATATTAAAAATCTACACTGTCATTGATGTAACAATTCAACAAAGCACTGCACACTGGAAACATTTTTGAGCCAAGACAATGTTTATTGGAAAAAATGAGACAAATGTCGAGTCGTAATGGTCACCAACAACAGCCACCGATGCGACGATTTTACTTTATGAAGGAACGAGCATCTAAATATCAGAAGAAATGAATACCTGAAGACATGTGGAGACAGGAACGGGACGACTGATGCTCAATATAAAAATTGGCCCAATCAGACTGAATTTGTCACCACGAAATAATCCGATTCGAACCGAACAGTTACGATTTTTCCAATTCCAACAAAAAATTTTGCTACCCCTTTAAACACGCTTTAGAGCGCTAGAAAAGATTTTTTTATAAAGATTTTTTTCCAAAGCAGCAAACTGCATTACTTCCTCAGCAAAGCAAATAGTAGTCCTAGAAAATAATTTTTTATAAATACTTACTTAGCTGTTATCATAATGTAAGTTTTCTATAATAGCAAAGGTTTTTGTAACGGGTAGAAAGAGTTTTCAGGTAAATTGTTTCTTTTGCAATAATAAATTCATTTTGCTATCGTAGGTTGAAAATTTAATATTACAGCCAAAATAATCTTAGCAAAGAATTTATTGCTGAAGCTTTTCTCAGTGTACTTATAATATCACTCCACTGAGAGATGGACTATTTCCACAAAATTAAGGTATATCTTTGGTAACACCATTAAAAAGCTTTTAATTAAGTCGTTTATAAGTTACAGCGATTTAAATGAGTACACTTTCAACAGCTTCTCCCCCTCTTATTAAAGTCGGTACGCCAAAATGATGCATAATTGTCCAAGCTTTTTAATGGTGTTACCAAAGATATACTACATATATATAATGTGGAATTTTCGGAGATATGTAAAATTTTAAAATTTACTTTTCAATTACGCCCTCTTGCGGCAAAATGCGGAACTTAAAAATTATTTCCAGGATTTTCTCATGGCCACTATTATTTTTTTCCCCGAGTTTCTTTGCCAAGTAGTTTCCGAGATATGGCCGGTGGCCACCCATAATGGAACACCCGGTACATTTCAAGTTCTTGATAAAAAAATTTCCTAACTGAGAGATAAAGATTTAAATCCTAAGTAGTTATATTGGGCTAATTAAAGTACGTTTTAATTTACAATCTATTTCAGAAAGGTAAAGAGTAATAAAATGGTAACTTCCGTCCAGTTCGGCTCAGTTTCGGCCATAGGCGCAGATAAATTTTGCGCATTAAATTATTTATGATAACTAACCAAAAATTTTAGAGAATTAGGTTAACGGGTATTAAGCTAAAATAGTATTGTTTGTATTATTAAAATTTCAAGTAATTGAGTAATTCAATTCGAGCGATTACCACGAGGACATGAATTCGAATGTTTTTGAGGACTATTTTGGTGAGATGATAAAATATCTTCCATCTGATTCCGTAGTAGTTATGGATAACGCAAGCTATCATTCACGACGCAAATAAATGTAATAATAAAAAAAATGTATTAAATTATATTTTGATTTCTCTACTGCTCAAAATTTATTTTTTTGTGGTCTTTTAAGTGCTCTAATAACATGGTCAACAAAATTTAAGATTTTTTTTGTCCCACGAGCTGAAGTGGGTGTACTTGGTAGTACTTTTTAAACATATTTCACATATGTTTTCAGAATTTTTCCATCACGCAGGGTTTTAAAGTGACAAAGCAATGAATTTTTGTGAACGTATATATTATAATATGGGTATAAGTTATGAAAAAATAAAGTACAAAGTGATATATTTACTTAGAAAATGTGGTCATATATGACTTTCGACTGTACTTTGCATCAGAAACATCTCTCTTCAGCGTCCAGCAATAGTCTGCCAACATAGCGGGGCTCCATTTGCCTCGGTATCTCTTCTCCATGTCCAGAATGTCCTGGTGAAATCGCTCGCCATGTTCGTCACTTACTGCTCCAAGGTTTTTCGGAAAAAAGTCCAAGTGTGAATGAAGAAAGTGTATTTTTAGACTCATGTTGCAACCCATGGCTTTATATGAGACCAATAAATTGTTAACATTCTCTACGTAATTTTCGGATTTACGATTTCCCAAGACGCCGTTGCAAATGTCCTTGAAAGAAAACCATGCTGCTTTTTCGGACAAAGTCGTTAAGTTCTTCTTGACTTAGAAGATGCGGCGCACAAGAAGACGAATCTGGTGTAAATGTTGGATCCAGATCAATATTTTCGGCTGAAAAACTTTCGTTGTTTACTTCGTCATCGGCAGTTTCATCGTCGCTCGGTGTCATATTTTGTGGGGGGTCAGGCACAGGTAATTCCGGACTGTGCGGCACTGGTCTCAGTGCAGATGGAATATGAGGATATTTAACAGTATGTTTGGATTTAGAAGTTATACCACTGATATTTGTAAGACAAAAATAGCAATCGGTAATATGGTCTGATGGTTCCCTTTAAATCATGGGAATAGCAAAAGGCATATGTCGTTTACCTTTTGCCCACGCTGTAAGAAGTCTAACACGCGTAACACAGCAAATATGGGGAGCCCAGCTTTTGTCTTGATCGCCGACTTTACACTTGAAATACTGTTCATAGCATTTATTAACGAGAGGCGTGAAAGACCGTTTTTGAGATTTAAATGTCAATTCACCGCAGATGTAGCAAAAAGAGTTCGGGTGGTTTACACAATTTCTTGGCATTTTTACAGGTGAGTTACACTACAATAGCTTAAAATGCACCACAGCACATTCTTCAAAACGTTAAAAAAGTCTGCGTATATGTTCATTCACCGAGCTCCGAGCTCTAGCCGATAACTAAAACAACAATAAATGTTATGTAGGACTCGGAACTGCTTGCAGGTCTCAACAAGCCAAGACATGTTCCGCGTGACACACAGAGCACACTTTATTATTTCTAGTCACAACAAGTTATTGTTACAATACACAAATAATAAAATAGCAATGCCTGACACAAGTTTTTTGTTAGATGACTCTTATAGTACAGACCTATGCGTGCATTTTATAGGTAAATAATCACATATACTGGAACATAAAAACTAAGGGTGATGGAGAAATTCTGAAAAAATGATTGATTTCAGCATGCAAAATTATATTGAAATCAGACATTTTTGCGCTTGGGACAAAAATCTTGTTAACCAGTGTAATTTTATATAAATTCCTTTAACGACAATTTTTAACTTATATTCGGAAACGATCAAAAGTTAGTGCGCCCGTGGCAGTTTAAGTTTATTTTTTCCAATATATTTTACTTTTATCCAATAAATTTGCGTGTTCTTTTTTATAAAAACATTTACGTTTAAGCCTAATCTATCTTCCCGAACTTAGTAAACCCCACAGGCAGAACAACAACTTTTATTCAGTTTTGTAAAAACTTTTCACCTAAATGAAAATCCGAAGGTTTTTCGGCTCTTTAAAACTTTTCGTGTTGATGTTTAAAGAGATTTATTTTTGACTTTAAATAATTTATTCTTTCTTTGGAATATATTGATTTCGAATTTGTCATTAATCAGTTAATCAATATTCAAAAAAAGATTTTCGCACATAGTTAGGAAATTGTTGTCAAAGCTATGACTTTTTATATTTTCTCGTTAAATTTTTCATACCAAAGCTAATTTAAAATTTATTTCCACCTCGATTAAACTTTTTATTACTTCAGACACTCCGTTCTCGTTTCAGTCGCAAGATCCAAATATTATTTACTTGAATAAATTATTACATTTCATATTTCGCGTTTCAAATAAAAGTAGGGTAACCTCCACAAATATAATATTGTTGTTTACATTTCCGTCTTCTGTAAAAAACTTTGGTAAAAAATTAAACGATAACACCACCGGTTAATAATACACACGGAGATGCATTGAGTAAATTTATATTATTATATATTTTAAATTGGTTCATATTATGTCCTTATACCTTTTATAATAAAACAGATTACTTTAACACTTATTCATTTCCTCCTCTCCTACAGAAATGAACAAATTATTATTTTTATCAAAGCAATATAACGAACCCTTTAAAACGTAAACTGTTCCAGTAAGAAATAAAAAAATAAGTTTCTGTAAATAATAAGAATCAATGTGGACTACAAGACTCTTCCCTTCCAAGCATTCCATTTTTATGGTGATGTTGTTTGATTATGTTTTGTTAATTTTTGGACCGGTACCAGTACAGTATTTAAACTCCTCTTTCTAAGTTAATATTAATGCATAAAAGCAGTTTTTAATTTTCTAAGACGAATTTTACAGCTATTTTGCTAATCTCTTGTCGCTATTATTTTTATACGAACAGGAAACCAAGAATACACTGCAGCAGACCAATAAATCAAATAGGATATGGTTTAAAGAATAACATTGTTCATTTTTATTAATGAATATATCGCTTTTCGTCTGTTATTCTGCAAAAGGCCGATTGTGAAAAAAAAGTGATTTTGTGTAAATATAGGAAATAACCCAAATCGATAAATATGTTGCAGTGTAATTTGGTCCATGGGCTTGCCAACGGAATTAGTATTTATTTCATTGTTTTTTATTGCCTGTCTCACAAGTTCACGGCCAACTAAGAAGAGAAGTTATAATTCCTGATTTAAATTTTCTAGTTCGAACTTCGGAAGTAGAGAAAATATACTATACAACTCGAGTGGAATATCCATATTGCTTGGAAGTTTGAGCACTTTACCTACGGAGTCATGCTTAATTTACTTCCTCTTGCATCATATCCACTCTTGTAGTAAAAACTATTATTTAGACTTGTTCACAAATATTGATAATGTAAAAATATAAAAAAGGTATTCGTAAAAATAAAATATTCTTTTTGAATATTTATTATTGTTTCCAGCGTCACATGGCGTCTATATTTAATATTTACGACAAAAAACATCAGGGTTTTTCTTTCAGCTGCAGCAGAAAAACAGGAAAAAGCGAAAACAAAGCATTCGGGGCTTTAATAAAAGCTGTGGCCAAACAAAGCCAATGGCTTTGATTCAATGTAGTTGCCATGTCGACAAATTCTAGTCTGTGGACGACAAATTCATATTTTGCTTCGGGCTTTTGAGAAGAAAATGAAAATACAATTTAAAGGCGTATTTTGTGCATATAAAGTTGGAAAATGATTTATTAGCCGTACGGTGTGGGTTAGTTTAAATGGTTAACTGCGATGATATGTTTTGTAAATGGGTATAAAGCTGGAAATGTCAAACGCCACAAATTTTGTAGAAAACAATACAAAAACAAACTGGGTTTTACTTCCGTTTATGAGGGTTTGTTCCGATAGTTTAATTACACAAGGCTACTGAAAATCAGTGACGTAGTAAGACTCTAGAGGCGGAAGGGAAAAATCTTTTATTTCATTTTGTCCAGTAAATCAACTTACCATGTACTCATTTGCGGCCGGTAAGTGGAACATTACAGTGTCAGGTACTGTAATGTATTGCCTAGCAACCATCTTTTGTTTTTAGAAATAATGACTTTTTACTTTGGATTTTTGACAAGTTGTCACTTAAAATTATAGGAAACAAAATGTTCAAGTACACATATTGTACCAACTACCAACTTTAGTAAATGAAAAATGTTACACAACTACAGAATAGGCTTTCTTTCACAATTTTTTAAATAGTTTACTTAACTAAAGTTAGTAATTTTTATTTTGTATTCAATATATATATCTATCGATACCAAATAACTTTGTGGAGATGCTTTAACTTGTAAAAGTATTTTTTTCCACCAACTTTAGTAAATGAAAAATATTACGCAATTAGAGAATAGACTCTCTTTTACAATTTTTTAAATATTTTGCTTAACTAAAGTTAGTAATTTTTATTTTATTTAAACTATATTTATATTCTTTACTTAAATATTATAATTTTATCTATTTGACAGTGACAAGCAAACGACAGTCGCATTTATATTTTAAAATTTCTAATAAACATTTCTATTATATCTCTCCGACAAACCATACTTATGAAATTGAGAACACTAATCTGGAGATTGTCTCTTACTTCAACGATCTTGGTGTCATCTTTGATAGAGATCTTACATTCAATCTACGTAGAGATATCGTCATTTTGAAGAGTTTTAGATTGCTTGGTTTTGTGAAACAAAACACTACACATTTACGATACAAAGGCACTTAACGCTCTATATGGTGGACTCTATATGGAGTCCCAATTATCAATGCCACATCAAAAGGATTAAACGTGTTCAGAGTAGATACGCTAAATATCTTCTGTTCAAACTCAGGTTTCCCTACTAAAACATATCATTCGAAATTAGACTTCTCCTTTGTGGCATGCAGAGCCTAGAATGCCGAAGTAGAAAATCATTGCTAATCTCTTTATACAAACTTATGAATGGCACAATTTGCTGTAATGTCCTGCCTGAATCTGTGTTTTTTGATTCCACCAAGGCGCACGAGGCAGATGCAACTTTTCTTCAAAGTAACTCATCGAACCAACTATGGACAAGATGCCTTCATTTTAAGATTACTGCGGAATTATAATAGTTATTTTCCAGATTGCGATTTATTTAGGAATTACCTTTATTCCCTAAAAGAACTTTTATGACTTGCACTACTTTAATTTATTTTAACTCGATTGTTCTGTTTGTTCGGGTCTGTTGTATGTTTTGTTTCTTTTCTGCTATGGCTAATAAATTGGATGTACCAATTGAAATGTTGTATTTCGTAGTGTGTTTAAAAAAAATAAAAAAAATAAATAAAATATTATACCTTACCAAGGCGGGTGGGCATGAATATAAATATCAATTCTGAAAGGTTGTGGATCTAACAACCTATCAGTCGAGAAGTGGTTGTCTCCTAAAATAAATTCAATCTTCTCATATATTTTTGTCGTTCTTATACTATAGCATATTTCTCTAGTAATAAATAATTTTGTTTAAATAGGCATCCAGAGCTGTATCCAACCCCTCTATTTCGAATTTCTCTGCTTTAATTAGCTAGTCAATTTATTACAGTTTCTTTCATTAATACAATGTTCAAAGGTTTCGTCTAGACAGTCAGGTTACGGTTAAAAGGAATAAATTATAAAGAGTATATTTTCTGGCAGAGGCTTCTTGGCTTTGATCGTCCATTTTATCGTTATGCTTTCAAAGAACTCTAAGGCCAGCCAAAGAAACCTTAAAACATTGTATATTGGAAACTGTATAGTTTTTTAATAACCAAGTTCTTCTTAATTCTGTCACATTTTACTTGCCTAATAAAAAGAGGTATAATTGTTTAGTTTACTTATTCTTATATTATTAGGTCCCAAATTCTATCTTCTCTGCCTTCTAATTGTTAAAATAATGTTATCCAGCCAATCTTATATAAATGATGGTATGTCATATCCATAATAATTGTGTAGTTAAAATAAAACAGCTATCATATCTTACAAAATTGAAAATACAATAGTATCATATTCTTAAAAATGATGATCTGTTTAGGAGAGTGTAGATGTAATCAAAAATATTTGATAAAGTGGGAATCATACTTATGCCAATTCAAATCATTCATTAAAATTTTTGTTTTATATAAAAAAAAAGCAGTTAAATACGGTTTATAGAGCTTCATGAGCTAGTGGTTTCAAGTTTATTGATAAAAAATAGCTCGTATTGTTCCTTCTTTTTGGTTTTAATAATTTATAAATTTAAACTTTTGGAGCTTGCAATTAAACGTAATTGTACCCCAAATGAATGGTTATTTGGATAAACAGTGTCATACCAGGTGTTTTTGTCACCGGGTGCAAATAAAAACTTGCCACTTCTTACACTTTTATCGAATAAATAAACTGGATTTTTTTAAAGTAAAGATACTATAAGAGCTTTACCAGTGGCGTGCATACAACATAGACAAAAAAGCATTGCCTACGCTGGGAACAATAAAACAAACTCCAACCAAAATTATTTCTTTATATTAAAATTTTTATCCATGTAATATCCGTCAATATTTCTGTGTATGTAGAGGACCAGGACCGAAAAGTTAATCGTATAACATTGAAGATCATTTCTACGAACGCATTCATTGCCAATTAATCGTAAATTCGATCGCTGTATAAGCATCCCTTATAACAGTTTGAAAAGCATAGATTTTACATTATATTAACCGCTTATGGGAAAGCAAAATCACTGATTTTATACGAGTGGAAGCGAGCGAGAGAGCCGGCAGTAAGCTAAAAAGAGAACAAATACACGTGACTCGCAACCTGAGCCTCCGTCAGTCATCTACCGGCCAACTACGGGCACAGCAGTATACTAAAGATTCACCCGGGGAATAATCTACGCGACCCGACTTATTACTCTGTCCCAATAACATGCTTCGATAGAAGGTATTCTATACTCATTCCGAGTAGGGAAGAGTGGGAAGGCAATCAGAATATAACGAAAACAGATCACGCAATCTTCACAGACGGTTCAAAAATGGATGTTGGTGTGGGAGCCGGGGTCTTTTCCGAAAGTTTACAAATACAGAAATCGTATAGACTCCCCAACTATTGTAGTATTTTTCAAGCAGAAGTACTGGCAGTAGAGAAGGCGGTCAATATCCTGCAAGAACACCTTGGCTTGGGAGTAGCCTCGTCAATCACCATCTCCAGTGATAGTCAGGCGGCGATTAAGACAATCTATTCCAGCAGCGTTAAATCAAAGCTCGTAAAGCGATTCCGCAACAATCTATGCACACTTGGCAACCAACATCGGATTATTCTGTGCTGGGTTCCTGGACACTCCAAAATAGATGGCAACGAGGCTGCCGATGCGCTCGCAAGAGAGGGTGCAGGCATGCCAGCTGATCTAGCAGACAATACAGTGAACAAACCACTGGGATTGGTCAAAGAGGAGATTGACTACACGGCCAAGCAGCTTGCACAGAACAGATGGACAGGGTTGACAACCTGTAGTACATCCAGGCAACTGTGGCCTACATTCGATAAAAAGAGAACCGCAGAGCTATTGAGACACAGTCGAAAAGACGTGAGAAATATTACTGCGGTTGTTACCGGACATTGCCTCTTCGGTAGACATGCCGAACGTATGCAAATACCCACTAACGACTTCTGCAGAAGTTGCAGAGATGAGGAAGAGGAAGAAAGTATTCAACATTTTCTGTGTGAATGCCCTGGCCTCGCAAGAAGGAGGTTCACTACTCTGGGTGAATCATCTTTCGATAGCCTGGAGGAACTAAGCAACTTACAACTTGGACGGCTGAGCAGATTTCTGAACAGTAGTGGCTGGTTTGAATGAGTTGTTAAAATCCTTCCGCGGTTACGTCGCACAAACCATCAGAGATCTGATGAAGGTGGGTTCTACGGAACACGTGTGGTATCACAACGGACCTAATCAGGACTATGTGAGACTGTTTGGTCAGAACCAAGGGTCTGCCACTCTTACCTAACCTAACCTAACCTAACCGGCGCTGGTAAAATGCATTGGTGCCAATCTTCTAATTTTGTCGTTGTTTCAAAAAATACTACGCGTTCTCGATATAAAACATGTCCCTATATAGTTTAATAATTAGATTAGTAGAGATCTTAATCTGTAACGTAAAATAAGAAGTATTTTTATGACTATTTAAGATAATTTTTGCAAATCAGTATCTTAAATTATAATTTACATAATAATTGACTTGGGGTTCAATCAAGTGGATGTTAGATTTTAAATCTGAATATAAAACGAATGTGGATGAAAGTTATTCATAATAATAATACATAATATTGTTTTTGCCCTATATTTGCTTTTGCTATAAAGGTCGCGCGCCGCCGTCGGTTGTCGAAAAGCAAATATAGAAGTGGACATGTCCACGTACCTGTAATTGAGGTAATGGCGATGTCAACTGTGTTGAACATTTTTAAAGTCAATTGTTTGGAAATTAAATGTTTGCTTACCCTGTTCAAACGGCTTTGTACGCCACTGAGCTTTACATAAAGTATATCATATTTTTATTGGGATATTTATAAAAAATAAGTGCTCAAAATATTACTAAGTAAGAAACACCCATTAAAACGATCTTATACATTTGAATGATTTTATTGAATTGAACGGGCCAAATAGATGACAGGTCGGAAAAAGTGTAAAAAAAATGAAAATTGAAAAATAAGCAACCATCTTTATTTATCATTTTCAACATTTTGAGATATAACCTAACCTATTTTTAAATAATATTAAATTTGACAGGAATAAAGTAGATTTTTAAAAACTTCTCTTAAAAGAAATTCAATATAAAAAAAATCTCAAATGATACTGTATATATATTTTCGGTTTTTAAAAGTTTCTTGTGTTCTCAAACTTCCAAAAGACTATTAACAATTTCGTTATAAGCACAAACCATAATTTTCTAGATAAACAAAATAAAAAGTCAAATTTCCTCAAGTTTTTTAGTCGTTATTTTTACGCCAGAAACAACACAGGATAAAATTCGTTACAAAGATCAGTCTGCTAAATAGGACGTCAATCACACGGCGGATGTCACCGGGACAGGCATTTCTTGGGGACTTTTTGCGAGTAAACATCTTATTTTCAATGAAGAAAACCCATTTGTCTCCGGGATTTGTCAAGATTGACAAAAGTCGATGCTAGGAAAATCTATTAGATATATACGCACAGGTTGGTAAAAAGTAAAAGATAAATATTAATCGGCAATGACCTTCAAATATTGAACCTATAGAATTAGCACCATCTGTTTATTATAAACTTTTGCCTATATGGCTGTATTGTCGTAACATTTATTGTTTTTAGTATCTGGTTAAAGATTTGAGACAATGACGTTTCTTGAATGATAGAAATGTTTGGAACTTGCGTTATCTTTATTGGTTTTTAAATCACAACATTTCGACTGGTTAGTATCTCCAGTCGTCTTCAGGTGAATACTAAATAAGTATAGCAACCATATTTGTACTTGCTAGG
The DNA here is from genome assembly GCA_935413205.1 of Polydrusus cervinus. NCBI lineage: Eukaryota > Metazoa > Arthropoda > Insecta > Coleoptera > Curculionidae > Polydrusus > Polydrusus cervinus. Next base: position 27,150,456 of record OW284513.1, read on the forward strand.
TACATTGAAATATAGGTAGGATGGGTGCAGTGATACGTTTAATTCGTTTGGGGAGTTATTTCATAATTATATTTACTTGATAAAGGTTTCCAGATATTTCTTATATCACGAGGGCTTATTAAAAAAACTTAGGTTCTGGTGTATGGTAGTACCTTCCTTAAACTCCCTCTTCCTTCAGTGTGGTTCTTTATGCTAGATTTGAGCTTCTGTCCAGTTGATGTGATGACTGTGTTTCTAGGCAGGGTCAGCTGCACCTGATTTTTCGGTTTCTCCTTTAAGCGTGTTGTTTCTGTATTCCTTGATCTTAGTTTACATTGGTGAGACTCCAATGCCACTCACGGTTATTACATCAAGTGGACAGAAGCTCAAATCCTGCATAAAGAACCACCCTGGAGGCTGGCACCAAGGAAGCTGCTACTATATACCAGAGCCCAGATTTTTTTAGTAAGCCCTCATTAGATATAAGAAATATCTGGAAACCTTTGTTAAGTAGATGTAAACTAAAATACAGCATACGAACTGAACGCTTCACTGCATCCATCTCATCAGTTATGCTCCAGTGCATCTAGCTAGTATAAATAAAGCTGTAGTTACTTCACTCATTTAGTATTCACCTGAAGACGACTGAAGATACCTACCAGTTGAAACGTTGTGATGTAAAATAAATAACGATAATGATGTAGCTAAAGTACAAGAAATGAACCCCATGTTTTAGTCCGTTATAGTTCAACTGGCTTTAGTATGAAGCTAATTTATTTTCTTAGGCAGATTGTAGACGTGATTTAAAATGAGTTTTGTCGATTTACATTACAAATTTATAATTTACAATTAATCCTACCGAATAAACTAGGTTATACCTTATACCTATAGAAATTTCCAACTCTGGTTCTAAACTATGCTTGAACTGCTTTGGGGTTTCGTCTAGACTCTCGGGATGAGATTAAAACGAATTAATAATTATGGAAAGTTTGTGTGTCTCGTACTTCTTGGGCTTAATAAGTGTTTTTTTTAAATTTATAAGCATCAAAACAAAATACAGAGCATTTATAAAGTAGTTTATTGAATAAGAACTTAGCAAAAGTCAATGGTAGATTTTAGCAACGATGAAATGGAAATTATGTCTTATATTTAAACCCGTCAGTTCTGATATTAAAATACGTTTCAGAAAAAAATATTTTTAAATGCTGCATTCCTATAATAAATGAGAAATTTTACCATTTGTTTGTTCGATATTATAGTTCGATATACCGCCACTGAAGGAGCTTTACAGAAAGAACGACCATTGCGTTTGTTTCTATTTAAAATATTAACAAATAAAAATTAACTGCTCAAAAATTTAAAAATGAAACAAAAAACAGAGGATCTACAACTATATTAAAAATAAACAAATTAGTGTAAATCTAATTTTTAAAGTTTGTCCACATTTTACATTATAACAACCAAAGACATTTTTTAAAATAAATGTTATAGGTACACGGCACTGTTAAAAATATTACACTATTTATCGTTTTTAATACCATAATATATGGTGTTGCATAAAGATTTTTAACCACAATAAATTTACCACCAAGTTTGACTGTGATATAAATGACGTTTATTGAGGCATTATTTACTCACAGTCCAAGGTGCCTGATTGTAACAAATTAAAAATTAGCTTGCTCGAACAATTTGATACTAATAAAATTAAATTTTTAAATATATTGAACATTGACCTACCTAAATTTGTAACGATTTTTACAAAATTCCAATTGCCTTTACTCTGAAAACTCTCCGCTATTTGGGTGACATTTCCCTTTTCCAAATCTTTCTTTGCGGCCTTTGTAAAGATTTCTGTCGATGATGGCCTTATCTTGTCACTCACGAAAAAAGTTAACCGAAAGCAAATAAATGACTGCACCAGTAATTCTATTCTTAATGAGGAACCTTAGGACACATAATCTTAGGATAAAGAAATATATAAATGTCAATAGGTATAACAATATGTGTCTTTGTTTTGTTTGTTTTTTTTTTATTAACAACCACTTTAATAACAAACGTATTTTGTTTCATAAACAATATCTCATTATTGGTTAATATTTTATGTATCTATTTATTATATTAATTTTAGGCTCGGATTTGTTAAATCTTTATCGGCGCAGGGTCCCAAAATACCTTATTTTCTACTCCCACATGGAAATTTGCTGTTTCCTTTACACTTAAGTGGCGAGTAAAGTAGGCTATTCCAGTTAACTGTGCGGAAAAATTGTATAACAATCCTGAACAATCCTGAAACTGACCAATCACAGTAGTCAATAACAGAGAAGCCATTGTTGTTCTTAAAAGTACCGACCAATCACAGTATATTATTTTTACCGAGGCTCCGCCTTCTTTTTTAAGACACTAAATAATATAATTTAAATGCATATGGTACAATTTGTTTTTAATTTGTTCAATATAATAAAATTTAGACGCATTTATAATAGATTTATCAATAATGCAACCTGCTGAATGTGCATAAAAAATTAATTTCATGTAGCATCATTTATCAGTTGGTTTTCCCATAATTAGTTTAACGTGTCGATAGTCGAGAGGTAGAGCGTTTTACTATGGAATCAATGGTCGTGAGTTCGAGCCCGGCAACCTGAAAACTTTTTTTTATATTTTTTGGCATAAGGTTTGTAAGTTTGGTCGTAGAAAAAATATACTGTTCAACTCGAGTTGATTGTCCATATTGCGCTCGGAAGTTTGAGCACTCCGTCTACGGCGTCGTGCTCAATTTACTTCCTCGTGCGATATGGACATAATATCCACTCTTGTTGTACAAACTACTAATTCCAATCTTTGGTCTGTTCCGGTATATTGTTTTTTTCCCATCCTCGGCTGGAAATAATCATTTGTTCAACAACAGTGGATATAATATCTATATCTCACGAGGAAGTAAACTTCCGAGTGCGATATGGACAATCCACTCGAGTTGAATAGTATATTTTTTGTACGACCAAACTTACGAACCTTATATTAAACATTTTTTTAATGTGAGTTAGCGCTGCCTAGCGGGACTCCTGTAATTGTGACGAATGTCTTTACAGGCGATTTCCTCTTAACATTTACTTATTTCTATAAGTTTGTTAGAGGTGCTGGTATGCTCAAGAGTGTCTAACAACGACACAGATGGCGCTCCGTGCCACATCTTACTGGTGTGTCCCACCAAGTGCTGCCTTAAGTAGCTTTGAGATCCCTTTTCTTTTCGTCGGATCCTAGCTCTACTAATGAGTCATGATATGACGAAACGCGTCTAGAGATGGATCTGGCGAAATGAAAAGGAAAATCTTCTTCTTTATTTTTTTAAAAGTTTACACGCTGCCGTGCTTGAACAACCATTGAATCCAAAGTTGTCCTAATTTTCCACATACATTCAGGAGGTTGCATTATTGATAAAACAATTATAGATGTGTATATATTTTGTTATAGTGAACAAATTAATAACAAATTGTACCATATACAGGATGGTGCATCGAAAACGAAAGACATTTACTGGCAGCTCAGTTCTTTTTTGGAAAAACGCTCAGACTAGTCGATTTTGTTTTCGAGGGGGACACAAAATTTGGCAAAAAATCACGCAAACATGTGCAGCCCCCTGGGCGGGGGTGGCACCACCCCTAAAATCTTAAATGGAAAGGGCGGTCGAGTGATATCTTATTTTAAAGGTCTTTCAGTTCCCTTTATAATGATGTAAAATTCATGTACTTCAGTTTAGTAGTAGCAATTATTTTTTATTATGAGTTAATAATCTATAATATTGTGATAATACTGTTATAGACCTAATTTTATTTTACATTGTTATAATTGACAAATAAATAATAACCCTAAAACCAAGCTTTGTTTTTCTGTTCCAGGCGCGTGCAATGAATTTCGAGTGAGTTCGGAACATCGCCTGAAAATGCCAAACTACACTTTTCTGCTGATTTTCATGCTATTGGGTTGCAATCTAAGAGTCCTTCTTGCTGACGAATGCATTACGTAAGTAACATACTAATTAACATGACCAATATCTGTTCAAATAAAAATTAAAATTATTATTAAATTGTATTGATCTAATGAAATTCAAATATAAAAAGTAATTTTGATTACTAAAGCTTCAACTATTTATTAGAATTAAAAGAAATTTTACAATTGGCAGTTTCTGCTCCAAACAGAAACTCAAAATTTTAAACTGCTTTTACAATTCACGACTTCACAAGTAGTCTACTCCAGCCCAGCCTCCGCGAGTTTAACTTCCTTTTAGAATCCCTAAATCGCAAAAAATATATTTCCCATTTGTGTCTGGCGATCAAAATGTACCAAAAATTATTATTGATTCTGAACACACTGAAACACACAAAGCAGAAAAATAAGTTGTATGTGGCCCCAATCAGACATCCAGAGGAAGCTTCCAACAAAGGATAATGATCAACCTACTCGAGACCAGAGAAGAATTCGATTGTCGATGTTATCCATGAAGAAGTGATCCCTGGCATGCAATAGTTCTACCACAATTAATCAATCATTGACACAGTTAACACTACTCGCAGGTTCATATTATATCAAAAATGGAGCTTGAGAAACTGATGGCACAAGACCTATGTAGATGACGATAGAAAAAATTATTTGCAGTACAGTTGGCACATATAGCCGAAATAGTATGATTTGGACCTTTTTTATATTGATTTTAATAAATAAAATTTAAAACAACAAAAATACCCCCCAAATTCCTGTATAATATTTTAATTTAACTTAATTAACCCAAATAGGGCTGTAATCCTGGCCGTAATTTTATTTAATTTGGATGGATGATTGGCTGAGTAATCAATGCCTAATTTGTAATTTATATAATGCATAAATTGACATAAAGAACAATAATTATAATAAATGCTTCAATTATAATACATGAATATAGGTTTAGCACAGTAAATAAAGGTATTTACAATAAAAAATGATTTTCAATGACGTGGGTAAGATTCTAAACTTTTATAAATTATAATAAAAGGGTATAGGAGTATCTATTGTATAAAGTATATGCGAGTTGAGACAGTATACAAACTTAAATTGGAGGACCTATTAGGGAATTATTGACAAGATAATTTTTACATCAGCACTAATAAGGAAATGCCTTATTTTAATAAGGTCTTAACTTTATTTCTCTAAAGAATAAGGACTTATTGGAACGCTTTCCTTTTTACGACAGCGTTATTTTTAACCTAAAAAGTCTTCTGTTTGGTACCTGTTAAGTGATTGTATTTAAAAAAGTAACCCAGTGCCGAATTAGGGAATCCAAACCACGTGATTCAATATGGCGGTTGGCTGGTAAAAAGCATTGAGTCACCAGCTAAATGCCACCAGCAACATTATTTTTATGGTCACATGCACCAATTACAAAGCAGTATTTGCCAGCCAGCCGCCATTTGGACACATCGTTGGATTGCCTAATAAGGGAAATAAGAAAACGTTATTTTACTTACGGTAACTAGTCGTAAATAGGGGAAGGCAATATTTTATTATGGTTCCCATATTAATTTTTTTTAGTGCACATGCTTAGCTGTCATTTTAAAAATGACCATCAATATGGCCTTTATGAAACACGGACGGTAATTCAAAATAAATCACTAGAAATCCACAATAAATAAAAGAACATGATTAATGTCCAACCGGTAATACAATAGGCAATTTAAGAACACGATTCGGTTCAACCGGTGGGCTCGCCGGTGAAAAAAAGAATACACCTAATTAAACACATCGTTGGATTTATTAAACATAGTCTAACCTCAAAACTAGTCAAAATAATAATAACGATAAACATTCCGAGAAAATGTCTTATAGGATGACATCTAAGAGAACTTCTGTAACTGCCACCAGCGGTGGTATTCCCGTATTCCTAATAATTTACCACATTTTTATGAAGTACCTATTTACAGAAATCGATCTAATCCACGTAGCGAATTAAAAATTTTACAACACAGGTATTGAGTTCAATTTGTATACGTATCGACATTTAAATGAAAACCGCAACAGAATCCAACTTGGAACGTCATTGTCAGTGTCCTAACACTTAACCTAACTTTTGAGTTAAACTACTGTAGAAATTAATTATTAAATAGTTATCTTGTCAAAACGATTTGAGTATACTACATAGTCATCTATTTTTTATTTACATTCGAGAAATAAATATATATTTTAAAACACAGTGAATCAGAATTATGATTATATTTTATAATTGCCTTTAACATAGGGTCAATAATATATTTATTTCTCGAATCGATCATGCAAAACTTGGCAACGTTTGCGGAAATTAAAAATAACAATGTTGACATAAAGAACAATAAACTATTTATTTTCAGCTGTATTAAATAAAAAGTGGTGAGAGTTTAGTGTTTGAAAGTTTTATGGGTTAATTATATAAAAACAATACAGTGAGACAGTGTCAGGTTTGAAAAAATAATCGATTTAGTGCCTGAATTTTGTGGTAGTCTACACATGCTATCGCCCTCTTATAAACAGTGAGTTGTAGGCTCGGCGCAAAAGTGATTTTATGAAAGAGATGCGGGGTCTATCTTTGCTTTATCGTCGTTTAATAATACCAACAATGTATCTAATTACATGTGTTGATAAAAAGTTGTGATTGATTCAAAAACAAAAAGTAAACAGCAAGAAAATCAGGGAAGAAACCTACCAGTCAACATAATAAAATGCACAGGTATAAAATTCTAACTAACTAGGTTTGTTAAGTGAATTTAAAATATAGTTACTTTCTTGCTATTGCTATAAAATATTGTTATAGTGTTCCTTTCTGAGATTTGGTAGATGTAACAATATTTTGCTTTACAATATTTATTGTTAATACAATTTTTAGAAAGAAAAGCCTTTGTCTTGATCCTGAAAACATACGAGTAAAAGACAGTTAATATAATAAACGGAGCGTAGATAAGTAGTCAAGTAGGATTTTTTTTTCATTATACGGTTGGTGGCTTGGCTCAACTTTTTCAAGACAAGCGAAAATTGCCTCTCTTCAGTTTAATAAATTGGATATTATCGCATAATGTTTTAAGAACGAAACGCTCTTAGCTCCCTTAGGGCTCTCTGGAGAAATTAAGGATTCTAACAAGGTCTACTTTAATAAATTGGTTGTAATGCAGAAAGGTTTGGGTAAATATAATTTATAAAATTTGTGGGTAAAAATAAATATATGTGATTTTTTATACACCGGGTTGTCCGTAATTCTATAGTCATCTGAAATAGAATCAGAAAGGTGTAAAGTAGGTAATAAAAGCTTATTAGGTATGCAATAGCACTACAGAGTGACCCAACGAATATTTAAGCCACTTCTATAATTTGGCATTGATTTCATTACAAAATTGTTTTTTTTCATCAAGTTAAGGTAGTACCACCCGGGTTTGGGTCAATTTATGGGTTTTGCCTATTGTTATCCATTTCCAAACACTGAAAATTAAGTCGCAAAGGCGTGAATTATGTACATAGTATTAGGTATACTTATTTTTTATTAAACATTATAAAAAATACAAAATACAAAAAAAACATTATACAGAAAATAAATTCTAAAAAATCATAATATTCTTCGTCATCCGAGGAACTCCTCTTGACGTTATAATTAACGGATCGATGGTCCGATCGATCAGATGGTCAAGATCCCACATTTTCTCCTTTTCTTTACTGAAATGAGGGACTGCTTTTTGCCAGTTATAATAATAATAATAATAATAATAATAATAATAATAATAATAATAATAATAATAATAATAATAATAATAATAATAATAATAATAATAATAATAATAATCAACAGCTTGTAACTTGGCAAGAGAAAGCTCTACACGGCAAATACCCGACTGCACTCCAAAATCCACTCATAGATAGAGAAATGTCACTGAATTGGTTAGAGAAAAGGCAGCTCCACGCTGAAACAGAAAGTTTTATAATTTCTATCCAAGACCGTGTCATTCGAACTCGAAACTATGAAAAGGTCATCTTGAAGAGAAATGTGGAAGATGTGTGCAGAAAATGCAATTGCCCCGGAGAAACGATAGAACATATCACGGCGAGTTATGGTGCTATGGCCCCCAACGCTTACCTGGGGAGACATAATCAGGTGGCTAAGATCATCCAAAAGAAACTGGCCCATAAACTAGGGCTTAGGGAAAACCTCCCACCATACTACCAATACTGACCCGAGCCAGTCCTTGAATCCCCTGAATATCTCTTATACTGGGACAGGCCAATAATAACGGATAGAACAGTAGACCACAACCGTCCGGATATTCTTCTCATCGAAAAAAACACCAAGAAAGCTTTCATAATCGATATAGGTTGCCCACTAACACACAACCTCTCTAAAACCGAATCGGAGAAGAAGACCAAGTACTCGAATTTGGCTATAGCGATTAAAAATATATGGAAGCTAGATAAAATAGACATAATTCCGATCATAATATCGGTGGAGGGAGCTGTGACGAAAAATTTCAAGCCCAACTTGGAAAAACTGGGCCTATCAGGTTATTTATACCAACTAATTCAGAAAAGCGTCATCCTCCAAACATGCCATATAGTACGGAAGTTTCTAAACAGTACAGGTTAAGATGAATTTCTTCTCTGTACTGTAAATAATACCAGCAATATCAACAAAAAGCTGTAAAAACTAACATTGAGAATAATAATAATAATAATAATAATAATAATAATAATAATAATAATAATAATAATAATAATAATAATAATAATAATAATAATAATAATAATTTAAGACATATTTTAAGAAGGCTTTTTTTTTTAATTTATGTTGTTTACTAATAATATCGTTATAAACACAAGAAAATCCGAATACTAATATATCAAACCACGTCAGAAATAATTCCATTTAAAAAGCAAATATAAGAAATGCAGAAAGCCGCGAAGATTTAGTGTTTTCCGTGCATGTGACTTTTGTCTGAAAATGGATATTACTTGTAATATTTCAGTCTCGCGATATTATGCTTACGTGCTTTATAGGACTGTAAATTTTCATTATACATTTCTACAAAGATATTACGTTTATATTCGAAACAGAATTTTAAACAATAAAAAAAAGAATTGGGCCGAGGGCTCAGCAGTGAGTCAATGGCATTCGACCGTGGCGTTCCTAGTTAGAGTCTCTGAGTGGGCATAGGCACAATAAAATAAAGGCCGAATTTTAGTAGGTTTAAGATTGCAAGGAAGAGTGTAAAATGTATCATCTCCCAACCACGCCGAGAACCAGGCCGAATGGGATCGGATATCTCGTGTGGTGCGGAAGAAGGTACACACTCCCCAATCGGTAGGTCATGCAATAATGCAAGAACCCGAGGGTTAGCCCATGGTTTAGAACCTACATGAAGCTATAGGTTCCTTTGGGAATGGCCCTGGCAGCGAACGAAGAAGTAAAAATCCTAATTCGAAAGAAGAGCAAGAAATGACAATGACAAAAATAAAAAACATCTAAAATTATAGTATTTTACATTACAAGGCCGGTAGGTGACTTATTGCAGTACGAGTTGGTTTACGGACGACGCGACGTAGGAGCCGAGTCTGAAATATAAACGAGTGCTGTAATAACACCTAACGAACGTGTATCGTATGATATTTTATTTCATCCTGTCTTTATAATCCTTTTTAAAAAAGAATAAACAAATAGGTCATATTTCCTTTTAAGTGACAACTTGTCAAAGATTAAAAGTAACCATTAATTGTTTCTAAAATCATACCATTGTTGCTAGGGGCAACCCATTACAGTATCTGATACTGTAATGTTCCATTTACCGGCCGCAAATGAGTACAGGGTAAGTAAATTTACTGGACAGGATGAAATATGGCATCTCTTAACGTTATAAAATTTGACCCAATGATTTTGATGTAAAAATAGTTTTTTTTATGTTAAAGGCAGTGAGGTAACTAGCCCTCTGACCTGGGGGTGGCCTAAGGTGGGCCTGTTATTGTGACTTGCAGTGGCGGCTCGTGCAGATGCGGGTCGGCGGAGAGCCCGCCGCAGACGAAATTTTTTTCGGACCACGCCCAAATTTTAACAAATTTGGTCAATACAACAGTAATATCACAAGACCTCGTTTTTTTATCGGTTAGATTTTTCAGCCGTCCCGAAAACTTTTTTTGGAAATTTTTCGATTTGAATTTGGACATGTTTATTCTGATTAGATCCCGAGAGCGAAGCTCGAGGGATTTAATTTTTGAATAAACAACCTCAAAGTTTAACGAGATTGCCAGAAAAGTTTGAGTGAAAAATGAAAAATTTAACCAATAAAAAAATTATGATCGAGTGATATTTGGCAAGATTATTTCGTACATCGTTGAATAAACATACCCAAAGTTCAACGAGTAAAATTGCCAAATAAGTTTGAGGCTGACAACCAAAATACATTTATTATAATTTTATTATTGTATGTTTGGTTGCCAGCCTTGCAGCAAAATATGTTAAAGCAATACGTCAAAATTTTAAATTAATTATATAATAAATGACATTGTGATGTAAAAACTGATGCTATATTTGCGAGGCGAGTAGCGAGCTTACAGAGTCACCCTTTTCTCTGGGGGATGGCCTAGCGACGTCTGGGAGAGGGGGGGGGCGCCCTAGGCCCCCCCTATAGCTACGCGCCTGTGCTTGTCTACAACAAAGCTCGTTTTACTCAAATACTAAGTTCAGTTGGCCAGTACGACTTGGTGCTTGGTTTTCCACAGGAAATATTGTTGCCACACTACGTTATATGTTAAAGCAAAAGCAATACGTCAATATTTTAGATTAGTTATATAATAAATGACATTGATAGGTTTTTTAAATACTGTGTAATTTATAAACAATAACAAACTTATTGGAATGAAAATATAGATGGGTGTATTATAATTTAAAAAAATGTAAATTGATGCTATATTTGCGAGGCGAGTAGCGAGCTTACAAAGTCAGCCTTTTTTTCTGGGGGGGAGGGCTAGCAACGTCTGGGGGGGGGGGGCTAAGGGCCCCCCTGTAGTTACGCGCCTGGTTAAAGGCTAGCAGAGTTGCGTTTTATGTTTAAAATTTTCACCCAGGATCGCCAATTTTATTAAATATTATTAGCCACATTGTCGAAAACATCATAAAATGATCTTTCCTCTAACAAATTTTAAATTTTGCATAAACGTCCCTTTTAGAGTAAGATTTAAAATTTAAAAAGTACTTAACGATTATTTATTATTCCACGGTAGAGAAATTTTTGACGGTTGGATTTACGTTCCTCCATAATAACTCCTCTGGGAACTACTTAAATATGATAATTTTCGAAGCCGAGTCATAAAAACAGCCCGATTTACATTTCATTTTGATGGCGTAAAGCAGACCAGTCTCTGCATCGCCATAGTCATAATTTTTCGTATTACCATGTTGCCAATATCGGCAGTTGACGTTTTAAAATTATAATAAAAAAAAACTATTTGAAAATTGTAATATCAGGACCGTACACAGCGCCCAAGCTAAGCAACTTTAAGCCGGCCACAGGCACATAGAGATAAACGCGTGCATCATTGACTTGGCTAAGGTATTCGATACGTTAGATCGTTCATTCTAGAAAAAATAGGTTTTAGAGGTCGCCCTCACGCATTGATAAAATCGTATCTTACAAACAAAAACAAAAAGTAAACATCCAAGATAGCTCCAGTAATACGAAAATTATTAGAATGTGAAGTACCCCAAGGTACTGTACTGGGTCCATTATTGTTTATTATATATATTCACGACATGTATAGTATCGTTCTAGTTGGGGAGGTGGTAAGTTTTGCTTATAATACAGCTATATTCTTCAGAGACACTGATAAATTGGAATAAAGTTAACTTAAGGGTGGTAAAGGAAAAGTCAAAAATTATTTTAATAGTAAAACTTTAACAGTAAATGTTGGAAAAACTTATTACGTACCATTTTTAAGAACCTTAGATTAAAAATTAATGTATGGATATAAGCATTAACAGCTCATTAAATGTTAAGTATTTGGAAGTACTTATTTATAGATTCTTCTTTAAAGTGGGAAGCCCATGATCTGTTTTATATACATTTTAAAAAGATTGTCGATTTTAATATATCTGAGGGGGAGGGGGGGGGGGGGGGGGGGGGGGGCGTGTACATTACCAATATCAAAATTATCCAGTACCAAACTGCCTTGAACGGCGAATAGTGCAGAATGGTGTAATTGTGGACTTGGAGGTTCTGGAGTTTGTATTCTGAAAAGACATCGGCGCCGAGTGAAAGTACCTGCAACAATAGTTTATTAAATTTAAATTTGTTTGTATAAATAGTTGGGCTTAACATTTTTCGTCATAGCTCCTTCCACCGATATTATGATCGGAATAATGTTTATTTTTCTAGCTTCCACATATTTTGTATCTCTATCGATATCGATTATGAAAGCTTTCTTGGTCGTCTTTTTGATAAGAAGGATATCCGGGCGGTTCTGGTCTACTGTTCTGTCCTTTATTATTGGCCTGTCCCAGTATAAGAGATATTCAGGGGATTCAAGGACTGGCTCGGGTGAGTATTGGTAGTATTGTGGGAGGTTTTCCTTTAGACCTAGTTTATGGGCCAGTTCCTTGTGGATGATCTTTGCCACCTGATTATGTCTCCCCAGATAAGCGTTGGGTGCCATAGCACCACAACCCGCCGTAGTTCTATCGTTTCTCCGAGGCAACTGCATTTTCTGCACACATCTTCCCCATTTCTTTTCAAGATGACCTTTTCATAGTTTCAAGTTCGAATGACACGGTCTTGGATAGATATTGTAAAACCTTCTATTTCAGCTTAAAGCTGCCTTTCTTCTAACCAATTTGGTGACATTTCTCTATCTATTAATGGATTTTAAAGTGCAAAAGGGTATTTGCCATGTAGATCTTTCTCTTGCCAAGTTACAAGCTGTTGACTTAGCGGCGCGCGGATGATTCGAAACTTAAGAGCATCCAATCAATATTTCTAAATTCTCCTGCATGGTTACCAGCTAAATGCGAAATTATGTCTATTATCGGGTTAAAAAAAATAATTTTAATAATAATTACCTAACCAGCAAGTTTGAGTATCACATAGGTATATGACATTGGCAGAAATAATTTTCTCACAATCATACTGGCTCGGTTACCTTAATTTTTAACTTACCAATCAGGCACCTTTGATTGTAAGTACATAATGCCTGTCAATGTCATAGTTAAACTGTCTAGTTAGTTAATTCTGGCTTCAAATCTTTGTGCAACCCAACATAAATGTATTAAATTAGACCAAAATCATTGCGTTCTCTTGACCCCAATCCTGGCCATGTTTTTTAATGGATTTAAAAAAAATTAAGTTTGGACTACGGACGGTACAGATATTGGATTTTTTGGCATAAAAATAACTTTCCAATACCCCCATAAATTCCACCTTTCCATTGGTGAAAAAAAATGCAATAATTAGCTTCGTTTTTATGTAATTCAGGCGCATTCAGACCCACTTAAGGGGGATTTCTACTGTGATGGTTTCAAAAAAATGTAAATTTTTTTCCGACGTTTTTCCAAATCTACTCCAAAAAAAAGTTACATCCAATTTTATGATTGCCGGCCGGTCAGTTCAGCCGCTTTTGAGTTAAGCCGCGTTCTCAGACCTACGTTCTGTCGCCAGCGACATCATCTCGACCAATCAGGATCGTTTACGTCATAACCCCTAATCCCCCACCACCGACGGTGTCGTTGAATTATTTCAACTTCACTTCGTTTACGGGTGACGACAGCTGTCGGCGCGACACTAATTGAAGAAGTGGGGATATGTCGCCTGCGATCGTTGAAACTTTAAAGTTGTTTTTCTCAAAACTCTGTTTTTCGCGCTGGCGAAAAGTATTTCGGTATGTTCAAATTATCAGAATTTAATGATTTTGGTCTTAAAATGCTCAGAATACAAGTGGTTATAGCCCCCTCTAGAATCAAGTATTATGCGATATTACAGAAAATGTTACGGCCCTTAAAATACAAAAAAAATGGTAGATTTTCAAAAAAAAAAATTTAATTTCGCGCTATTTTAACAGTTACTCGAGTTTTGACTTGATTTTAGTGTGGGCTATAACTACATGCTTACAATTGAAGAATCTGGGTGAATTTTATTTTTGTCATGAATAGAAAAATTTATTTGAATTCCGCCAGCAAGTTACGTTTTTTTTGAGGGGATAACTTCAGCACCCTGTAGCACCCTCAAGTTTTTCATTTTTTGGGGGTTGAAAAATTTTTTTTGGTACATCTTATCTTTAATAAAAAGAATTGAAAACTTGTTTTTCTGCATTTGTCTTATTATTCCCAGAAAAAAATCGTAAAGAAACGATGAAAATAGGACCATCACAGTAGAAATCCCCCTTAAATAACAGCGGAACTGGCAATTAACGTAGTAGTAGTACAGCAGGAAAATTTGTGACTATCAAGCTCTAAGCGATAATATAATGCAGCCTTTATCCCGAGCTTTGTTTGATTTGGCGCCCTCGTTATCAATTCCCCAAGTTGCCGGTACAATGAAAAATGTTAATTTCTTGATTGCATTCCTCTGTAAACTTTACCCGACCCTATTTTTGCTTTAATTGGACATTAATGAAGACATTTATGAGGAAATATCAATTCACCAAGACATCCGAACTATTGATCATGCAGATTTTAGATATTTGTTTCTTCTTACCAAATATGTTACATTACAACAACATTTCATCACTCGTTATGTAATATATTATTTTTATTTTTCCTACACCTCCTTACTTCGACCTTTACCGCTGATCATATATTTCAGAAGGTGTGTCGGTTCCTTCTACATATATACATACACTATATGACCAATACAAGCAGCCGCACGAAGCAAGAAGATACCCATCGTTCGATTCAAAATAACCTGAACTTGGGCCTGTGGCGCTTGCGCAGTAGGGAAAAAATTAGGCAACCGACATGATATCTAACAGATCGTAAACAGAACCGGCTCGCCGTTGTTTGTATTCCTATTCGTCGTCATCTTTTGTTTCGTTCGTGTGTGGTTATAATTTCCAAGTTTTGGGTGTTAATATGTATAAAACTTTACTATAGACATTTTTTTTGTTAGTTTGTAAGTTATAGTCGTTTCCATCTTTTTTACGTTGTATTCGTTCGGATGTTCCGTGTGTGATTGTGGATATTATTTTTAAGTTTTGAGTGCGAATTTAGGTATAAAACTTTACCAGACATTTTGTTATTGTTAGCGACTTGTGTCTTAAGATGGGTAGAGAAAAGTGTATGATCCTTTTTTGCAGGAATCGCGGTTCAATACCAGAAAAAAGGTATTTCAGGTATGTAAAATATTGGTTACTTAGTTTTATTTGACCATAAACTGTACACACCCGAACTAACGGAATAATTTAAATAAAAGCTTATAAAAATATTTTGAAAGTCGGTCCTGCGAAATGTTTACATCAAGAAGCAAATTTCCGAGCTGCGCAAACTCAACGGACCCTGATCATCTGCCTACAGTGGTGTCATCATTGAATTAGCAATATAGTGTATTTATATAATAATATGTCGTTTCTTCCCTTTATTGTTGCTTGATTGTTTTCCTGGACATGCTCGCTTCCATTTACCTACGAACAAAAACGACCTCAGTCGAGTGTGGTCGACACGCTGTCCTTCAATAAATTGTTTAGATTTTTGATGCGACATGTGGTATATAATTGTATATGTATCAGGAGAATGCAAACATTGTCTCAGCCAAAAAGTGATCCAAAGATTTAAGTTAGAAGGGCCGTGCCAATTCAAGAATCTGATGAATTCAGGTTCACGGCCAGTGAAGATGGTGGGCACTGCGTCTAACGTTTCGACTGAAAATTGAATACAAGAGTGTGTGTGTACCGCTATACGTATACCGGGTGCTACAAATTCGTGTGCGTGCAAGGGTATCTCAAAAACGGTAAAGGTGGATTTATAGTCGCCGTAACGTAAGCCGTATGACGTAAGCAGTAGTCCGTAAGACGTAAGAATTAAGCCGCAACAAGAAACCCATTTATAGATCAAATTAGTTAAGAAGTAACAGAACAAATAGTTAGGTTATAATTTAATATTTTGCTTTTGGTTAAAAACTCTTGTTTCAAAATAGGAGCTGTTGTGTCTCAAAGTCGGTCTTTTTTACAAAGTTTTGTACGAGAAAATTAAATTTTAAAACTCAAAACAACTGTAAATCAAAAGAAAATGCCTGACAGTTCATTGCGGTTATGTTCGAGTCTGACCGATCCCGGCCGAAGCCGTAAGACGTAACGTAAGGAATGAAAATAAACCATTTCCTTACTGCTTACGGTTTGGGCTTAATTCTTACTGCTTAAGTTTTTTGAACTATAAATGAATGTGTTACTAATCATATGTTTATTTTTCTTACGGCATACGTTACTTCTTACGGCTTACGTTACGGCGACTATAAATCCACCTTTCGAGATACGAAGATGGTTAAATTGACGCAAAGTTGCATATTTTGAGGCTTAATAATTTGGAGACAATTTTTTTTTTAATTATTCCGAATGCTTTCAAATTCAAAATTTCCATTTTTGGTTTTTAATTTTTTGCGCTTTCATTTTTAACTTGGGAAAAAAATAAAAAATACTTTTTCATATTCTACAAGATGAGGTTATTAGTTTTCAAAATCGACGTTTCGTGCTTTAGTTACTAACCTCAAGTCAATTTTTTTAAATACGCACCTGGAATTTTAAATACAGTTTTAGGGATTTCTAGGCTTTAGAAATTTAATACAATGTACACATTTTTGAAATTTTAACGTTTTGTCATCTAATAACACATTTTTTAAATTATTTTTTTCAGTTCATTACGGTCCTGAACATTTAGACCTAAACTAAAAAGAATAGATTTCTGATTTAAACAATCCATCCATTTTTACTCAGAGGCCTAATATTTGATATTTTGTATGAGAAAAGACCCAAAGTCACAGCCTCAAATATCTAGGTCTGTTTATTTTTGTTACATGTTTCACCTGAAACTAGCTTCATCAGATCTTCTAAACAGTAAAAAAAAATTTAATTTTTTTGAAATAAACATAAGCGCATCACAGTAATATAACTAGACTAACACTCCAGTTACATTTTCTTCACTCGGGAGTATTATTTTTTTTTCTGTTTTACAATATTTTGTTCTAGGTCCAAGGCAAAAACCATTGGACTTAAGATATACGTTATATTAATAAAATAAATAAAATACTAATAAAAAATATAATTACTTCTCATGCCTTAAAAACTTGCTTACTTCCTAGCTTAGAGTATTGTGACGGTTAATCTTATTGAAAAAATAAACAGCCTAAACACCATAACTTCTTGTAATTTAATTTTAATATTTAAGTCATCATAAAAATAATTGCCAGGGCCGTAATGGTAAAGAAAGCATAATTTGAAATGATAGTGACGTGTTATTTGATGACAAAATGTTAAAATTTTAAAAACCTTTAAAATGTATTACATTTCCAAAGGCTAGAAGTCCTTAAAACTGTTTAAAAAATTCCAGGTTCGTATTTAAAAAAAAATTAATTGAGGTTCGTATCTAAAGAACGAAACGTCCAATTTGTAAACTAAAAACGCCATCTTGTAGAACATAAAGAACGGCTATAAAAAAGTGTTTTTGTTTTTTTCCTAAGTCAAAAATGAAGGCGCAAAAAATTTAAAACCAAAACTAAAAATTTCGTTTTTTTTCGGATATCTCCGATAGCATTCGGAATATTTACAATTTTTTTTCACCAAATCATTAAGTCTCAAAATACGCAACTTTGCCTAAATTTAACCATCTGCGTATCTCTTACCGTTCTCGAGTTCCCCTGGTACGCACAAGAATTTGTAGCACCCTGTTATATGTGAAGTAGTAAAAGTCGCATTTTGTGGAAACAATATTGAAATTTTAAAATGAATTATATATTTTTGATGCAGCTGAATTTTAAATTATAAATAATCTCAGTCAACAAACAGATATGTAAAAATATTATTATCGTTACGTATACTAAGCTTTGTCATGTAAATCTAGCTGCCAACTTTTGGTTAAAATATATTTAACTTTATTATGCAGCCTTTTGTCTTCCCAAGAGATATTTATCACATTATGCGAGAAACCTGTTTATGTTGCACATTGGTTTATGTAATTAAAATAAATGAATCTCACCAAGCAACTAACTCGGAAAGTTTATAATTATATTTTATTTGTGTGTGCATGTAGTGCCGAAATATGGTAAAGTCGTTTTGCAATTTAATTGTGAAATAAACATTTTTCAAGTGGAAAAAGAATGTAACTATAGGTTTAAGGCTTTAATAAATGAACTCGTTATAATTATTGAGATTTAAAAATTGCATCATGTGAGTTGTCATTTCTTGCCATTCTTTCAAATTAGGCTTTTTATCGCTTCGTTCGCTGTCAGGGCCATTACCGAGAGAACATACAGCTTAACGTGGGTTCTGAACCACGATCCTCAGACATGCGACCCCCCCCCCCCCAAGGGCTAACCCTCGGTTTCTTGCGCTATTGCATGACCTACCGATTGGGTAGTGTGTACCTCTTTCCGCACCCCACGAGATATACGATCTTATCCTGCCTGGTTAACGGCGTGAATGGGATGGGTTGGAGATGATCCATTTTACACTTTTCCCTGCATTCTTAAACCTACTAAAATTCGAACATACTTTTTTATTGTGCGTATGCCCACTCCTAGGATAGAACTAGGAAATTGACTTTTTCTTTGAGATTATCAACGAAAAGTTTTTAAGATTAATAATGATCTAGTTAAGGCCGAAAAAGTAGAAGACGAGATTCGGTTTAAGCTCTACAAGAATTTTTAATAATAGTTAAGTATAGGTACAGGGTGTCCCAAATTTGATGTTCATCATGGGTATCTCGGAAATTATGAGATCGGTAAAATGTGGTCAAAGTTTCGGAATTTTGTGCCCAATATTATTGTGAAAAAAAATTTGAGCTTTATTATTTACTTTTTGAAATAATCGAAAAAAAGTAGAATTTTGAGTTTTTGTTTTTTTAAATTTATTTGACTTATTTTAACGGCTACAGAAAAACAAATACAAAGTTGTTAAATCAACTTCTTTAGCTTTATACTACCGTGTTTTTAGAATTACGGTACAAGGTTTCGTTTTTGGAAAACTGTTACAACTTTAATTTTTTAAATACGGACCTAAAGTTTATATTTTATTTTTTAAGACACCTTTACGCCCTTAATTTAACCATGTATCACACATAATAATTTTTTGACGTTGATGTAATCTTTACACCATCAGGAAAATACGGCTCTGGTGTCAGATACTTAACAATATTTGTGATTGCTTGTGAAAGGTTGTGTATTTTTAAAATTTTTAGTTTTCAAAATATTAACAATTTAAAATTTTTGTATGGCGATTTTGCTGTAAGTTTAGTTACTCCTACTTGACCTGTGTGTACAATTTAAGCGCCCAAAATTATTTAGCATAGGCAACTTTGCCTTCATTTAACCAACTCTCTCTCTAATTTCTTAAGGCCTTTTTACATTAGATACAAGTTGCAAGTGCAAGTACAAGTAAATGGTTGTTTTAAATGGGAACATTTTTATCAGCTGATTAGAATGTCATTTTTAATCAGCTAATGCTAGTTTTTCCATTGAAAACGACCACTTGCACTTCCAACTTGCATCTAACGTAAATAGGCCTTTATAATTACCGAGATAGCAATGCACACAAGCATACAACAAAAATGCATGAGGTCATTGAAAATATGCATTTTAGAAAACAGAAATTTTCTGTAATATTACTACACATTACCGACCAATTTTACAATGCAGGCCTTCTCTAATCTCAACGATTAAATTTTTTTTAACTGGTTTTGTCTCGTATGGATAGTTTTCCTGAGAATAAAATGATATAATACATGAACATGAATGTTGTGTTTGGGGTTACTAGTGTCATCATTTCTCAAACAAAAAGCCTACTAGGTATAGCTTGACAGATTATAATAATGTTGATGATTAGGGTCTGTCAATCTTGTCTGTAATGTATGTTGTGTCATTTTTAATGAGTGTTTTTTAATAATCTATTTTAATATTATTTTATTGCCCTATAACTGTGATTGTTGTTATTACTGTTCCTATATTTATGATGCTGTGTTGACTACTATACTTGTTTTTGTTTTGTTTATAGGGTATTACTCATTATTTATAACTTGTACATTTGTTTGCACTTATAGACAGGGTCATGCACCTCACCTCCCGTCATCTATAGCTCACTTATTAATTAGGTTGGGATTTTGATATTTTGCAGACTTTACCTGTATACTAGGGCGCATTTCAGCAAAATATTTTTGTTTATACAGGGTGTTTCAAAAAAGTGTGACGCCATAAGGGTCTATTTTTTTAGATTACATGTCATAAATATTCTTACTTATTTGGATGCCTCTTATAGTTGCCTACATACCCCCAAAATATAGACGAAAAAAAATACTCACACTAATTTATTTAGGTATCTTATTTTAAATATATTATTATATTATTATATTATTATATTATTATATTATTATATTATTATATTATTATATTATTATATTATTATATTATTATATTATTATATTATTATATTATTATATTATTATATTATTATATTATTATATTATTATATTATTATATTATTGTAACACCACCCCTACATAGTACAGAAACTCTCCGTACTACCCTTGTCGATGCCGCCACCGTCGCCACGGCCCGCTCGAGACCCGTACCAGCGAGCACCCCCACCCTCTGACGTCACGGATTCAGCCGCCTGAGCGAACAAAAAGCCAACCCCGAGACAACGGCAGTTCCTCTCGAGCTCCTCTTCTTAGCCTCTGCTTGGCATCCTTGCGTGGATCCTTGCTCTGCACTTAGAAGTAAACGCTCTGCGAACCGACACTGCTACTTCGGCACCCTTGTGTGGGTCCTTATAGCAAGTAAAACGCGACGCAGCTACTTGGGCACCCTTGCGTGGGTCCTAATAGCTTATACACCGGCATCCTTGTGTGGATCAGGCCCGGCTCTTACGTATTACTTATTACTGTCATTGTACCATTGTATATATTTAGTGTTGTTATTAATAAAGACCTTTAACCATCACAGGTGTATCTTCGACCCACAATCCAACCTTACATTATTATATTATTATGTCATTCGATGCAGAATTAAAAATCAAACATTTGTTCTAATTACAACCCTATCGTAATTTCTAACGTATCAAATCTTATTTGGAGAAAACTTATTTTATCAGCTATTCCAAGTCATGATTATGAATAAATATCAAATCTGGCTTTGAAAAACAATTTATTGGTATTAACGTTTACTAAAGTGATAAAAACAGAATTATTTTCGCATGCTCCTAATATGAAAATCATATCTACGAGCTCTTCTTGGTTGTATTCCACTAGAAAAAATAATACAGCTTAAATAATTAATAATAATCTTACAATATTTGAAAATATATAATAACTCAAGTCAAAATGGACTTTTATCGTTTTAATAAACTTTAATACCAATAAATTGTTTTGCAAAGCCACCCTCGATATTTACTTATAATAATGACTTGAATAGTTGATAAAATTAGTTTTCTGCAAATAAGTCTTGATGCGCTAGAAATTGTGATAGGGTTGTAATTAGAGCAAATATTTGATTTTTAATTCTGCATCGACTGACATAATAATATACAGAGGTACCAATTTGAAATAAAAAAAATAAATTGATTTAAAGTTTGCAAAGTTTGACACACACTCTGTACAACTCGTATTAATCAAACATGGTTTCGAGATTGTTCAACCTTATTTTTTAGGTACCTTTGTAAAATTTTATTAACGAGGCATTATTTTTTATTATTTTTTTTTATTTTTAGAACCAGTGGTGCAAAACTGATTTTTCTTAGTTTTTATTTTTTTTCACCTATAATCCTGAACCGACTTCATTAAAATTTTAGAGGTATGAAGGCAACTATAAGAGGCATCCAAATAAGTAAATATATATAGAGATCATATCGCGATAGAAAACGGCGTTTCGACAGTTGAAAGCCACAGATGACATTCACAGCTGATTCTAGTTCCGCCGAAAAGTTACTAGAATTAGTGTGGACCGTAACAAGTTTACATGTCAGTTCGCGTCCTATTATTTTCGTTGTTTTTTGGTGTTTTTTAGTATTTTTGTGGCTGTTTTTTATATAGTGTATATAGAGTTTTCTGATTGAAAGTTAGAGTCATAACTAAAATGAAGCATAGTGATTGTTTTGTATACCAATATTTTAACCATATATACCATGTTTTACGTATTCTACCTAGCTGGTGCAGTATTACCGGCATTTATTACATTCTTTAATATTCACGAGCAAAGGAGAGTAGTGTGTCGATAAGTTAAATTTTTTAAAAGCTTTGTCGATAATATTTATGTTACTAGTACATTACTTTATTGTAAGTAATTCCTATCACAATATCTAGGTAGTATTCAGTGGATACCTGATAGGTTCTTGACTTTTGTTCCAATTTGGATAACATCTCCAAAAGTTTCTTGACAACTTTAGTTAAGAACGATGATTTAAATAGAAAAATTTGTAAAGTCTTCTTTGATAAATTAAAATGGGAGATAAGGAACTTAATATTTAAATATTTTTTTAGTTTGTTAATGGAACATAAAAATAGTCCGGTCCTGTCTTTTTAGCCAACCTCTAAACGTAAAATAGACCAGACGTCAACAGGGTGCCATAAATGACAAGTGACTTGGCGTTTTCCTAAAAAAATTTGACTTTATATAGCATGTAATCTAAAAAAATATATCCTTATGACGTTACAAACAAATATATTTTCCTGAAATGCGCCCTAGGATACAGGTAAAGTCTGCAAAATATCAAGATCCTAACTTAATTAATAAGTGAGCATAGAAGACGGGAGGTGAGGTGCAGGACCCTGTATGATACATAATAATATGTAGGTATTCTATAGCTTTGCCAACAAATACTTTGTATTTTAAAGACAATAAAGCAAGTTTTGAATTTGAACAAGTGATTTATATTGCTGTTTGATTATTGGTATTAATTACTTATTCAATATTACATTATTGTTTCTGTCTAACGATGTTTAATTTAAAATCAAGTTATAATACAAAATACCAAAAAATGTATGAGCCCAAAAAATTATAATACTCAGAAGATTTAATACTGGAAAGCGTTTATATAAAAAAAACGGCATTATACAGTAAGGCAATTAATAATATGGCGAGGATACGAGACGCTTACGTGAGGAATATAAAAAGTTAATTTAAAATTTTAATGTAAGAAAAATGTTTTTCCGACGATTCAACAAATTATCTTATAAGGAGGGTAAATTTGGTTAGGCGGTTGATAATAAAATTTCACTTCATAAAAATCTAATTAGGTTTATGCAAATAAAGCAACCGTTATATCCAACATTTCTTTAGTGAGAAAAGCCAATTTTATGCTTAGTATTTGACAGTGGCGGCGGGTGCATAGACGTTGCAGTGCTGACGAACTTCAAAAAAACAAAGCTCACAAAAAAAATAAAAAACAATTACTTAAAGAAGGAAAGAAATAAGAACACAAAGTCTTCCTCCACTATTATATTAAATTAAAGAATCTCGTATGTTCAGAGAAACTTTTTAATCTCTACATGTTTCGAATGCAGAAGCATTCATCTTCAGGAGAATGAATGAAAAAAGAAGAAACTAATAGATATCACCTTAACGGAGCATCAAAATAGTAAGTTCAGTAAATAGAACTGTGAGAAAACTAATACACACGTGGTATTGTAACAATAAAAATATATGGGATTCAGGCTCATGGCACTGTAAAAGTTTATAATATGCAGAATAAAAAATATAACATCTCTGTCTGAGAAGAATGGTTGGAAAAATGTGGAAAAGAAAAAGTTAATAATTATTCGAGAAATTGAAGGTTGGTCATAACTCATAACAGAGAACTGAAGTGTGAGGAAGATGAAATTATTAAATTATGTTTAAATATGAGGGTTATTGTTTAAAGTGGCAGTTCTGACAAGGTTAGAAGATAATTAAGAAATATTATTGTAGATCAATAAATCATACCTTAAAGTACCCACAATATAATTTATATTTGCTTAGAGTTAATCCACAGGTTACTGTGATTTTTTAACAATACCCTTAAAATTACTCAAATTTCGGAAAAAAATTAATTACTTGGCAACTTTGCATTTCACTTCGAAAATTTTAATATGGTTGCAAAGTCCTTATTCCATTGAATCATATTCTAGAAAATTATACTGGGTGTCCCATTTAATTTTCTTTTTTATTATTCAGTACCACTTTTTAGGACCACCCTGTAGATTATAAAATATTTTTAGATTATGCATCCCAAAAAACCTTTTAACTTTTATATGACACTTTTTTAACTATCTTTGATAGTAGGTTCTATCTAAGGCAGACACCTTACTGACACACCCTGTATATATATATTAGTACCAAAACATTTTTTTGTGCGAGTACGTCAGGCCAATCAATTCTACCATGGAGGATTTTGTATAATAGAATAATTGATGATAATGATGATACATCAAGTAATGTGCAATACCTTTTCTAATCTACCATTTCGCTTCAGTGTTAAGTATTTTAAAAATTTACGCTTTACTTTTTCAACACTGCCTTTATGAATTTCATAGTAAGGGCTTCAAACTTCAGAAGCATACTTCAGCTTTGAAGGAACAAATTCACAGCTTGCACAGAAATACTGAAATCATATCTCAAAATGAAGCTAGGAATATTCAATCAGCATTATTCACAGTACATAAGCACGTTACAACATTGGCGTTTAGAATCGGCCAAACCGAAAAAAATAACAGTGAACTAAATATACGAATAAAGGAATTAACAGATCAAAAACATGTACCGCACACTATTCAAACAATGACAGTGAATCAGCCAAAGATAGCTTCAAATTTGACAACTACTTTCAGTGAAGCATTAAAATATCCTGCTACAAACAACCCAACAGGTACGTCGAATAAATCCGAATGGAAAACTCCACCACAAAAAACTAAACATGAAACTATTATAAAAATAAAAGGACAAAACGACTCTCGAATTGTTATGAAAGAAATAAAAATTAATATTAGAACTACCGACATGAACGGCACATTTAAAACCGTCAGACCTTTACCCAGTGGGAGTGTTATTATTGAATGCCAAAATGCAGCTCAACAGCAAAAATTGAATGATAGCTTAACCAATATCATCAAGGATGTGGAAGTCAAAAATATCAAGAATACAGACCCTATGATAATGATAACTGGTATTCTGAAGGGATATTCTTCTGAAGAATTTGTCAACGAATTTATTACTGAAAACCATGAAATAACCGATATATTTGGCCAAGACGTCAAAAATAAAATTACTTTTATTACTAAAAGGGAATGTAGAAACAAAGCAAAGGAGAATTGGATTTTTCAGACGACCCCTGAAATATTTAAATGGATAATAAGGAACAATGGACTTATGTTTATATACCAATGTCGCATTATGCTTTAAATGCTGTTTGTTTGGCCATGTGGCTAAATATTGCAAAGGCAATGAATGCTGTTATAAATGTGGAGAAGCACACAATGCGACTGAGTGCTCTGTAATCAACTATGATTGTCCGAACTGCAAGCGCTCAAAGCAATCCGATAGAAATCATACAGCTCGAGATTCAAATTGCCCAAGTTATATCCAAAGAATCAAAAAATTGCAACAGCAGACAAATTACATAACTCCTGTAAATTTTTAATCAACTCTAGTAAAAACTTCAAAGATGATTATTCTACAAATGAAATGGATTTGGAAGAACAAACCGAAAGCACAACATTTAATATTGCGTAACAAAATGTGCGTGGTTTGAACAGTAAAACCATGGATTTTTACAATAGTGTATGTATGACGGAAAGTGAAAACGATGTGGTGGCACTAAGTGAAACCTGGTTATCAAATAATGTTTATGACAATGAGCTGTTTACTGACAACTTTTTAGTTTACAAAAACCGCAACAGAGAAGTCAGTATGCGTGGTGGAGGTGTCCTTCTGGCGGTAAAAAAGACTTACAAGAGTACGTTAATGATACTTAATTTTAATATACCTGAAATAGACCTAGTGGGAGCTAAGATATATACTAATGATGTAAGTTATATATATGTTTTTGTTGTATATATTGCACCTAACTGTAACATTTCTAAACGGGACGATTTATTTTCTTATTTAGAAAGCTTAGAGTTTCTATACCAGCATAAATTTATTATAATTGGGGATTTTAATATTACCCATTTAAGTGACTACTACACGAGAAATTATAAGGATCATCAAATAGATATGTTGTCTAACTTTATAGAATTTTTTGATTGTCTGCAATTAAATCGTGTTATAAATATCAACAACCATATATTGGACATTGTTTTGACTAACCTAAATTGTAATGTTTTTGAAAGCACATACAGCTTTGTAGAAGTAGATAAACATCATTTCCCTCTTACCATCGAAGTAAAACTCAATAGTCCCAAGCAAAAATGTTTGACAAACAATAACAATGTAGCAAATTTTAACTTTAGAAAAGCAGATTTTCAGGCTATGTATCAGTTATTTCAAAATACTAATTGGAATGATCTTGAGTCTTTTAAAGATGTTGACTTCGCTGTAAACTGTTTCTATGATAAAATCAATGCTATTTTTGAAATTTGTGTACCAAAAAGTATACACAACCGCAAATATCCTGTTTATTTTGATAAAAATATTATTAAAAATATAAAAATTAAAGATAAATTAAGACTTAAAAGTAAGAGAACGGGTAATTTAGATATAAAGAATCAGTTTGTTGAACTAAGAGCCAAAATTAAAACAGATATAAAAATTACACATGAACAATATCTCAATAAAATTCAATTAGATATTAATGAAGACTCAAGGTCATTTTGGCAGTTTATTAAAAGTAATAAGACTACAACTGGCATTCCAAACAAAATGTATGCAGATGGTGTTGAGTACACGGAAGGCGGGACTGTATCGAAGCTTTTGCATCCTTTTTTAGTTCTGTTTATGTCAAGGATAATCCTGAACACTTTGGGAATCCTCAACCTGAAATAGGTGAGATATCTGAAGTTTTTTGTGTGAAGCAGGTTAGTTATGAGGATGTGTGTGATGCTATTAAGGATCTCAAAATTAACAAGGCAGTTGGAACTGCCAATATACCGTCATTTATTTTTAAGGGCTTAGTAGGTTTTCTTGCTGATCCTCTCAAAACAATATTTAACATTTCATTAAGAACAAATACTTTTCCACAATTATGGAAGGAAGTCAAAATATGTCCAATATTCAAAAAAGGGGATAAATCTGATATCCAAAATTATAGACCAGTCGCTTTGTTGTCATGTCCGGCTAAAATATACGAATCTATTATGTATAAGTATGTGTACAGCCATGTCAGAAATAAGATTACGGATTGGCAACATGGATTTTTAAATAAAAGGTCCACCACTACCAACCTATGTAATATTACTCAATATATAGCTGAAAGTCTCGACAAAAAATGCCAGGTAGACGTGATTTACACTGATTTCGCTAAGGCGTTTGATAAGGTATCACACGCTATTCTCATAAAAAAGCGGCGGTCTGAATTTGGATTTCATGAAAACATGGTGAAATTTTTCGAATCCTATTTGCAAAATAGGAAACAACGGGTAGTTGTTAGAGGATATAATTCCAATTATTTTTTGGCTACTTCTGGAATCCCGCAGGGCTCTAACCTAGGGCCATTGCTATTTCTTTTATACATCAACAGCCTTGTTAAAGAAATTAAACACTCCAACGTATTAATGTTTGCTGACGATTTAAAACTTTATATAATGGTTAAAGATACCAATGATTGTCAACGTCTACAAGAAGATTTAAATACACTCTATCAATGGACAATTAAAAATCGGTTGTATTTTAATATAAGTAAGTGTAATGTTCTCAGCTACGGGAGGAAAAAAAACATAATAAATTATGAATATTTAATTGATGGAACGGCATTGGCTCGGGTTACGGAGATGCGGGATCTTGGAGTCATTTTTGATTCTCAATTAACTTTTAAAACTCATTTATTTGAAATAACAAAAAAAGCGTCTAGAATGTATGGATTTGTGGTTAGAAATTGCAGACTGTTTACAAGTATGAAATGTATAAGAGTTCTATATGTTGCGTATGTAAGAAGTGTTTTAGAATATTGCTCAATTGTATGGAGCCCATACTATAAGAACCATACATATGTCATAGAAAAGATTCAAAATAAATTTTTAAGATATATCTATTATAAAGAAAATGGAGTATATCAGATGCATATACCCAAAATGGATGTTATGAAAGCGTACAATCTCAAGAGTTTAGAGAATCGAAGGAAAATAGCTTCTGTTCTTTTTTTGCACAAGCTAGTAAATAACTTAGCTGATGACACTAGCCTATTATCTTGTTTACATTTTTATGTACCGTCTTACAGAACAAGAAATCCTCTGACATTGTATATTGATAAAGCTCGTACAAATTACTATAGGAATTCACCCATTACGCAAATGTGCAATATGTACAATCAAATACAAAACCAATGTGATTTGTTTAATATTAGTAAAGTTAGGCTTAGGAAAATGTTAAATGAAGTATTTTAGTTTTTTTTTCTACTCTGTCAACTATCCTACTCTGTAATTGGATTTACTGTAGAGTTTGTAAGCAAATAAATAAATAAATAAATAAATAAATAAATAAATAAATAAACAAATGCAAAATACAGCTTTTTTATGGCATCTATATTAGTAAAATCCCTGCAGTTCCGCACGATAAAACCAAGTGCCCTACTTAGTTCCGAATCAAAATTTACACCCAGAACCCCGGCAATAATCGAGCTATCAAGTATCGCCGCAGAAATAGTGTAATCCAAGTTGATCGTGTCTTTTTTCGTTACTACTTTGCATTTGTTTACATTCAGACTCAATCGATTACGAACACACCACACCCTCAGCCAAGCCGGTCCAAATCATTCTGAAGTGAGTAACAGTCGTTTATGTTTGATATTGACCTAAACATTTTTAAATCGTCAACAAAAAAAGTTTATTCGCCGTCAGAATACGTGAAAATTCATTTATTGACAACATAGTTAGTGTGCTCATCCCACCTAAGATGCGAAGCCAATATAATGTCCAGATACTTCATTATGTTTGTCTTTACTATTGTAAAACTTTGATAATTTACCTCACATATATAGAACCAATCAGAACGCAAATTTTCATAGCAACCACCTTAGTAACGTGGTCTTATTCGATAAGATCTACCGCTAGCTCGGTAAGACCACTGTGGCTTTTTGTCAAACAGTAATTTATTTCAAGAAATCAAGTTTCATAAATATATATTATAACCACTACAAAATAAAAGTGGCACACAACAGTATTTGAGGTGATTTTAGGGCATAAACTTAACTTAATTTTGGCATTTTTAAAGAAATGTTTTATAACAAAAGGTATGCAAGATTAAACTCAGTGTGCTTTGCTTTGACGTGAGCTTAAGAAATCTAGGCTTTCTTATTGCAATTGTGATGACAACAGCGAATTTGATTTTTGACTTTCCACGCGTCTGATTTAGTCTTGGATTTTTAATTAATTGTTAGTTGTGGCGCGTTTATTAACCTAAAAGTAAATCATAATGATGTGTTTGTATATTTTGCTTTATCACAAACGGTTTTTATTTCGGTTTCAGTAAATTATCCAATAAAATACACCTCTAGTAGCGGCGTCTTATCTTTATACCTTTGTTTTTCACTCGACACTCGATTTTCTAAGAAAATTTTCACTCAATATAATTTTTACTTATAATCAAAGATAAGACCCTCGAGCTACAGCTCTCGGGATCATATCAGATTATAAGCAAAAATTACATTTCGTGAAATTATCAGAAAATCGATTACTTGTAAAAAACAACGGTATTACCGATAAGACGCCTCCTCTATTGGTATATTACTGTTGATAATTCAATAATAGAGGATATTGGTGCTCATTATGAATGCCAAAAGAGGAACATTATTGTTTTAATTTTTAAATAAAAAAAAACATTTCACTCTATGTAAACTCTTTCACATTTCGTCGTGCCCTTTTAATATTTTTATAACCATTTCAATAGAGGTATCCTTCACTTACACCCCTTTTTAAAAAAAATTACCATATCCAAGTGCGTACAATAGGTGATTATTATGTAAAGATGCGGATCAAAACCGCTCGACCGCCCAAATATTTGCGGGTAACGGGAAAATTATACACCCTTTCTTTCGTAAACAAACAACTTCCTTGTTTTGAAAGTTTGAAAGGCTTTTCTTGGTATTAGGCTGAAAATTGTTTACCGGAGAAATTCGCCATCCCTATTGTGGAATTAATTTTTAATTTGAAAACTTAATGACAAGGAAAGAGAGGCTAAGCAAGCGGGGAAATTAAATTTGTCGAATCTTATTAGTTAAGGGTTAAGAGCGTTACGGAGGAACCGACGCAAATACAGTTACTTTTGCGGAATTCGAAAATAGTAGAAAAAATATAAATTTATGAAAATGGTCAGTCAGAAAATAAATTGTAAAAAAAAAATCTGTATATACTTACGAACAAGGGTAACGCAAAATTATACAGGGTGGTAACTATTTATTTGACCACTGTTGAGCATACATGTACAGCTACGATACAGGGTTATTCACGTTGAATGGTCTATTAGAAGATTATGGAAATAAGAAAAGTTATCCTTTTAGAACTTTAGTGGCACACTGAAAAAAACTAATCTTTTTTTTCAATGTAAGGTAAAATAATGTAATTTCGTGACGCAGGTAATATCTTGATAATTTTTTAAACCCATGACGAAATTACCTATGTCACAAAATTACCCTACTTTACTCCTTTTTTTTAAATGTCTATATTCATTGGTCATTAAGAATTTACATGTCATTTTGTTTAACAATACATATATATGATTCTACTAGCAACTATCTAGGACATGCGCCAAGGCAACGCCAGTTCCAGCAATCTATACTGCCATGAGGGAATCTATTTTGCTTTTACTTGAAATTTTTATGAATCTCTTGCTGTTATTATTATAATTTTTACTTGGAGTTGCTGGAAAAACGGTCGAAAAAACCAGCTCATTTCTATTCAGGTACGTTGTAGCACTTTTGTCTTGTTGTGACTTTGAAAATTTCAAAATCTTCTAGGTAGGTAGGATTTAGGAATGGGCGTGGAATGGGGTACGTATTTTGAGAAATGAAAATTAGAGATATTTTGGTATTTTATCAATACTGGTTAAAAATGGGAAGTCTAGAGTAAATAAGTTTGTATACAGGACTATATGTGTATTTTGTTCGAGTTATGTTTTGCGTGAGAAGTGAGTTTTGTATCTGTGTTTCGTAAAATTTGGTCGATATGTCGTGTAATTAATGTTGTATCTATGAGGTGTTTGGGGCTTGATGCAAATGTCTTGGTGCAGCGGTACGTCTTTCTAGTAGTACTTGTCTGAGTATTATGTTTTGTAATTTTTGTAGTCGGTAAAATTATGCATTTAATATGCTGCACCACACTGGTGTAGCATATGTTAATATCGGTCTAATGGCATCTACATGAAAACTAACTAAAGTTATACATAATTCTTGCACTATTTAGTGCAAAGCCTTTAATATAGTCATGCATTTTAGTTATGTTATGAAAGAACGTTGGTCCCGGAAAATCTTATTATGTTCGAAGTACACGCGCTGAAATATGGAGCAAAGCATACATAAACATAGGCAATTTTCCAGTTTTTAATTTGTCAAGGGAATTTTGTAAGAAAGAAGAAACGGTTAATGTGAACTGAAATGGGAATTTGATGGTAAAAAGTATAGATAATCGGCAAAGTGACAGAAACAAAGTCATTTAAAAAATTCATTGTTTCGCAGTAAAAGACAATTCTACTAAAAAACCCGATTATTTCTATGAAGAAATTCAATTTAGAATTAACCACAACATGACTACTAGAAATTAAAATAATTTGGAAATACCAATACATTATACAGAAAAATATAAAACTTCTTTTAAATATTAAGTTCAATTATACATAATGATATACAATCTAGTGTCTGTTTGAAGGTTGAAGACAATGATGTTTCTTGAATGATAGAATAGTTTTGGACTTGCATTGTCTTTAATTTGTTTTACATCACAACGTTTCAACTGGTAAGTATCTCCAGTCGTCTTCAGGTGAATACTAAATAAGTAAAGTAACTACAGCTCTATTTATACTAGCTAGATGTACTGGAGCATGACTGAGATGGGTGCAGTCATGCGTTTAATTCTTGTGCGGTATTTTAAGTTTACATCTACTTAACAAAGGTTTCCAAATATTTCTTATATCTAGTGAGGGCTAACTAAAACAATCTGGGTTCTGGTATATGATAGCAGCTTCCTTGAACTTCCTCTTCCTCCAATGTGGTTCTTTGTGCAGGATTCGAGCTTCTGTCCACTTAATGTGATGACCGTATGTCCAGGCATGGTTAGCTGCCCCTGATTTTTCGGTTTCTCCTTTAAGCGTGTTGTTTCTGTGTTCCTTGACCCTAGTTTCAAGTGGCCTTAGAGTCTCACCAATGTAGGATCTGCCACATTCGCAGGGAATCTGATAGACACAGTTTTTCCTATCTTTTTGACTTGTTGGTTTCGTCTTCGTCAGGTGGCTTCTTAAAGTGTCTTTTGAGCTGAATACCGTATTAATGTTGTATCGTTGTCCTAGTCTTCTAATTCTCTTAGATACTCCTTTAAAAAAGGAAAAAATTAGAAGACTAGGACAACGATACAACATTAATACGGTATTCAGCTCAAAAGACACTTTAAGAAGCCACCTGACGAAGACGAAACCAACAAGTCAAAAAGATAGGAAAAACTGTGTCTATCAGATTCCCTGCGAATGTGGCAGATTCTACATTGGTGAGACTCTAAGGCCACTTGAAACTAGGGTCAAGGAACACAGAAACAACACGCTTAAAGGAGAAACCGAAAAATCAGGGGCAGCTGACCATGCCTGGACACACGGTCATCACATTAAGCGGACAGAAGCTCGAATCCTGCACAAAGAACCACATTGGAGGAAGAGGAAGTTCAAGGAAGCTGCTATCATATACCAGAACCCAGATTGTTTTAGTAAGCCCTCACTAGATATAAGAAATATCTGGAAACCTTTGTTAAGTAGATGTAAACTTAAAATACCGCACAAGAATTAAACGCATGACTGCACCCATCTCAGTCATGCTCCAGTACATCTAGCTAGTATAAATAGAGCTGTAGTTACTTTACTTATTTAGTATTCACCTGAAGACGACTGGAGATACTTACCAGTTGAAACGTTGTGATGTAAAACAAATTAAAGACAATGCAAGTCCAAAACTATTCTATCATTCGATATACAATCTGATATAAAGAATTTAACTTCCTCGTTTTAAAGGACTAATCAAACTTCTACCTTTTTGTGCCGACTGGTTCGTTACTGTTACCAATAGTTATTTGAGTATTTAACTATAATATAATTTTTACCAATTCATTTTTTTACATATAAATTATTGCTGTTGTATTATAAATGTATTTATTATTAATAAATAAGGCAACTCTAGTATATTTTTTCTTTTTTTTACTTTATATGACATTCTAAATGCAACCATATGCCACTTGTCACTTTTTACTACAAAATAACATTTTTTTTCTAGAGGGCTATGCGGCTATGAATATGTTATTTTCCAATTTGTAATCTAAGACCCAAAATATATCATATCAGCAAAATCATCAATTTTGGCGTGATGAGCGTAGCTTTAATAGATATTTACCATATAAAATTTTTGTTGGTACGCACTTAAGTCGTGTAAGTCGTGTAAGAATCCTCAGTGAATCAAAACTTATACGTACTAAAATTCGTGCCAATCAAATCGAAGAAATATGGTCAAAACAAAGTCTCATTTCATAAATATTATTATCGATGTGCTTAATGTCCCGATGTACGGGTTCCTAAAAGTTGGTTAAAGTCTTGAATCAAAAATTTTAATCTAGTACAAAACCAATATTATTCATACCTTCATTTAAATTCACTTTATACTATATTTTCATCAACAAAATTTACATGAATATTTAATGTTTTAACATCTTCATTTAGAGGACTTTAGCCACTTAACTTAAAACTTTTTACAATAAATAAATACATATCAATAACTACTTACCGAAAACACAAGAGAACGATAATAAAAGCTCCGAAAAGAACTATTTTTGTGAATTAGTAAATGTTCAAGGTACAAGAATTAAAAAACCCTCATCCTCAAATGAAATTAAATACTCTTTAGATCAGTGGCGGCAATTCAGAAGGAGAGGAAGTGCCTTTTTTCCAAGAAAAAAAAACAATTAATTTATTTTTATTCATTATAACATTGTAAACTTTAGTAATAAAAGTTTTTGGTGGCATTTTTTTTGGGCACACCTGTGCTTTAAAATGCTTTTTTTGATTTCAACGATGAACATGAATATTAATTTTGAACAGAGAAATGCAAATATAAGAAATCAATTATTCATAAAAACAACTTGTTGCATTGTATACATTGATAACGCATAGCGACAGTCGGTAATAAATTACTGTTTATTCCGCATTGCTCGTGAATAATTCCTTACACACCTAGTTCAATAAAAAAGTATGAATTTTAATTACTTTAACAAACGCAAGACATATAGGCTTTTCTATAAAATAAAGTACTAATGTTAAAAAGCTGCGTTAGGAAGAGGAAAATAATTTATGTAAAAAAATTAGTTAAATTAACTACGGAAATGGCTAATCAATAGTTTTAAATTATTTTATAATTGATGTTAGAAAACTTTCAGTAGTAGAAAGCGAAAAAAAGAAAAAGAAAAGAAAAGAAAGGAAATAATAATTAAAAGTTACGAATATAAAAGTTTGTACAATTACTGGCTGGATGCACGTCACAGCTTCTGACGTAATTTTTGATTCGAGTCATGTCGTTGATTAATTATTTCGTATATTTTTTCAATTCTATTAGAATTTAATTAAACTTCAAAATGAGAATTTCTTTTTTTGCTGAATAATGAGACATATTTTCAGAATATTGTCTATTGGTATCCTTAAAGATGGATTACTTATCTAATACTTCGCTGTAAAGTTAAGACTCTTAATAGATGATAAATAGGTGTAGTGGAAAGATAGTGCATAGAACAGGGACAAGAACATTTCTAGTTTCGTAGAAGGAGTCAGTAGACAAATGTTTAGAAAATAACTGTTTGTAATTGGTTGAAGAAAGGATTCCATTTTGAATAGTACATTTAGGAAGCTTTTCTCCTAATGTTAATAGTTCCTGGCACAGCAAAAAGGAACTTCTTCTCTATTTTGGTAGGGGTTACAAAACATTATATAAACTCAAAAAACACTTACTCAGTGGAGTTGTTTAACTTTTTCAAGTGTAAGGGTAACCTCTGCCCGTTTTGTCACTCAAGTCAAGATGTAAAAACACAATCTCAGAACCAGGTCACTTTCTAGCCAGTGAGTAAGTGATCATGGTAATGTTTATTTAATTGTTAAGTTGTTTATTTCTCTTTTGGCCTGAGTTGACTGCAAAGCGGAAATTGTCTCTCTTAAACTTGCTTGAAATAGCATTGTAATAGCGTTTTAAGGGACAACTCTTCTTTAGAGAAAACTCGCTAAATTTACTGATTTAACAACTTTATGTTTATTTTTTAAGACTTGTATATTATTCATCATAATGTAATCGTCAATTGCTTTGCTTTGCTTCACTTTAATAAAACTATTAAAAATCTTTGGTATTTCAGTAAATAAATAGCGCATAATAAATTAAATAAATTAAAACGTAATTTTAAACTATCTAAGCTACACGTTCCCGTCGCCTACCATTTTGATACACGACAATACAGGGTGTCCCACCGGGAACCGAATCGATCTATATATAGAAAACCATACATAGGAAAATTTCGAAAATTTGACAGTATGCTGATGCTGGTGGGGGCGACCGAGCTAAAATATTTTCATAATGGTGGCACTTCTGGTTATACCGGAAGTAAGTGTCAACTTGCTTTTTATATTTTGATAACTATTAATACAGGGTGTTTAAAAAATAAGATTAAAAATTAAATTAAAAAAACTGCAAAAAGTCTAGATTTTCAAATGGAAACACCCAAATTTTATAATTATTTCTTATTTAGCATTAAAAATAAGGGTAAGTTTGTATAAGGTTGTATATCCCAAAAATGCTTAGTGTTCGAAATATTGCCAATTTAATATTTTTATATGGGGATGTTGCTGCAGATTTTAAGTTCAGTTACTCTTAGTTGGCTATGGCGGCGTTGAAAAACAATCAAATGCTAAAAAAATCTATGATGCTGTCACTTAACATTATTAATAATCATTCCTGGGCGCTTAAGTTATACAAACGAAGATTATTTAAACTTATTTATTATTTATGGAGAAAGAAGTTATCTCATGTCATATTTGCCATTCGATATCCGCAAAAACAGAAGCCATCATAATGTGCTTATTAATAATGTTTAAATGGTAAGTGACAGCTTTATAGACTTTTTTGCTTTTGATTGTTTTTCAACGCCGTCATAGCCAACTAAGAGTAACTGAACCTAAAATCTGCAGCAAAATCCCCATATAAAAATATTAAATTGGCAATACTTCGAAAACTAAGAATTTTTGGGATATACAATCTTATACAAACTTACCCTTGTTTTTAATGCTAAATAAGAAATAATTATGAAATTTGGGTGTTTCCATTTGAAAATCTGGACTTTTGACAGTTTTTTCATTTTCATTTTTAATCTTATATTTTAAACACCCTGTATTAATAGTTATCAAAATATTATTAAAAATCTATTAAAGCAGGTCCTTTATAACAAGGATTCCAACTTAAATTAAATAAATAAGGCTTCTTTATAGAAAAAATTGATAATTAATTATTCTAAGGCTTGCAAGCGTCATTTTTGACATAAAAATTCAAATATGTCAAAAACGTTTAGACATAGGTATAGGACATGATATACAAAATCTGCCTAGAATCTTGCGCAGAATGCAAAAATGTAATAATATAGAAAATGCCCCATTTAAAATAAGCAAGTTGAAACTTACTTCCGGTATAACCGGAAGTGCCACCATTATGAAAATATTTTAGCCCGGTCGCCCCCATTAGCATCAGCATACTGTCAAATTTTCAAAATTTTCCTATTTATAGTTTTCTATATATAGTTCGATTCGTTTCCCGGTGGGACACTCTGTATGTTTCAATTAATTCCTCGCTTTCAAATGACTTTTAACGCTTAAAATTAAAGTTCTTCGAAACGACAAAGATTGTCTAACGAAATTTTACGTCAATTGACATTATCCTTTATTTAATAACAGACCTATTATATTTTTTGTTTCTGTTATGATTACTTATTTGTGGAACAAAATTCTACTATAAAAGAGATTTATTACACTTTGTCACACTATTGGGACACTCTGTAAAAAATGCTGTATGGCTGCATAGCGACAAAATAAAAATTACCCGAATTTCCGTGGCTTTTGCATTATTCGCTTCACTACTTTCAATATCGAGCCATGAATTTTAATTACTTCAGCAAACAACGCCACACAGAAAATGTGATTAAGCTCGAAGCCAATGATCCCAAATGTAGAATAACTCATAAATAATAAATATAACTCAATAATAATTATCTGTAACAAAATTGAGCAGTTCGATCGACGGCAGTAATAGAAATATAGAGTTAGTAATAAATCATGACACAAATATAATGTCAAAGAAAATGTCTGTATAATATATCAGTGGCGCTAATTCATAGAACGTAGAGAAACTCGCCAAGAAAAAAACTAAAATTAATCTATTTATGTTTATTTCGTTAATACACTTAAAAATTTCA
Organism: Polydrusus cervinus; assembly: GCA_935413205.1. Taxonomy (NCBI): domain Eukaryota; kingdom Metazoa; phylum Arthropoda; class Insecta; order Coleoptera; family Curculionidae; genus Polydrusus; species Polydrusus cervinus. The sequence goes on from OW284513.1 coordinate 27,188,452, forward strand.
ATAATATAATTTTCCGAAAATCGAACGGAAATATTGATATTTTTGATAATATTTTTGAAAGAAAAAGTCAATACTTCCTTATACTTAGTCGTTGCTAGGCAACGAAAAATAACTGTTAGGAAATATTTATTATTGTACTGTAAGGAAATATTATTTCTGTATGGCTACTTGTAAACTAAAATGTATTAGGCTTGACAATTCAATGTTACTGTGTTTCCATAGATACAACACAAATATTTAATGGCATCCTTTATTTGTGAACAAAGTTAATAATATTTATTTCAAAATTTTAACAATTTGATTGTAATAAGGTATATCCTTTTAATAATTTTCGAGTTACGGAAACATAGTATGTATACCTCGTAAAAAACGCTTTATTCCCGGACTCCGTATTGCCAGTCTCGGCTTGCGCCTCGACATACAATCTTTACGGTCGTCTGGGAATGTTCAGCTTTTCCTACTAGGTATATAATGTACTATTTCGTATTTCATTATTCGTTTTTGAGTTATTTTTAAATAACCTTATTTCTCCACTAATAAATTATTGGTATCTATTTTAAATGATTTTTATGCCTAGGTGTCTTTATTAAGGAGGCCTTGGTATTGATTTAACCAAGTTAATAGTAGTTATCTGTCGTCGTTTGCTGTGTCTTTTTCTACCATATTATAGACCCGCATGTTATTATAGATCTGATAACTGTAACATATAACCACAATCCTGCATATCATCATGAGGTTTACCTTCTCAAACCAGCGCTGGACGATCTTCAGTGTTCTTTGCATGAGCTCTACTAGTAAAGTGGTATTTGTTCACATAATGAATTACTCCTCGAAAAACTCATAAGTGATCAGTAGAGCTGAAACATTTGTATTAGAATCATAGTCGTCCCGTTTTTATATATCTAAATTAAAAATGCAAAACAAAAAGTTGTACTTATTGACATGTACAGGTCATGCAATGTAGCTTGAGCCCTGAGATGCGCAGATGATAGAAAAGGAGAGTCGATGTACGACAGAGATACCTTATACCGAATTTTAGTAAAGTACAGTCCGCGTAGAAAGTAAAAGTGGGATTTGATTGATAAAGCCCTAGTGACTCCAACGAAATCCAATTTTTTTTATTTTTTTTCTTAAACTGTTCAGTCATCCCTGGTAATTGGTATCATTTTGAAATTTTTTATGAATTTTCGCTAGAGTTGGCACTTGCTTTTCTGTTATATGGAAATTGTGAATTGTTCTGCGTAAAACACCTTGAAAAGCAACGTCCAAGGCTATTTTGCTTTTTCTGTTTTCACCCTTTTTGTTTGGCGTGGAAAAAGATTTAACTGCTCCGGATTCGATATTTTTGGCTTCCTGCTTAATTCGTTTAATTGCGCTTAGACTAATCTTTGTAGCGGCTGAAACACGTTCGTGAATCTTTCTGAAGTCAATTGCTGGTCTTCCTGTATCTGCCTCTTGTTGCATAAATTGTAATAAATTATAAACTATTTCACGCTTTGACCGCTCAATACTCGGTTTAAGACTTTACTTTTGAAAGGCATTATTACAAATAAATACAGTAATAACTTTTTTTTCAATGATCCTACTTTTCTGACAGACTGTACAGAAGTGTGCGTTTCAAAGATCATCAGATTAATGAGCTCTCGGATAACTCCTCCCACTTGTTTACTGCGCACCCAAAAGTCAGAGCTCAAGCTATATTGCAGGAGCTGTAATATTGCCTAAATCCTTGTAAAAATACCTTATGATGCTGTGTAAACCCTATTTTGAAAAGGAACGTTCTACAAGGTGATTCCTAAGTTGATACTTCTTTTTTAACTGTGTATAAAAGACATTAAAATAAACAACATTTTCAAATACATTTTTTTTTAAACTCAAAAATAAGGTACTTACATTCATTTATTACACTATGGATCAAATACGGTTCTGCCTAACTTGCCCATTGAATAACATTAAGAAAACTTCTAGGTTTAGGGTGAGCCCGCAAACGAAAGCGTTCTACGTATAATCTCGAAGCAGCAGCGGCACTTTGTCGACAGAGTTCATTGTTTTCAAATTTAACCATTTTCACGTGTCACCAATTTAAAATTAACTTGCTTCAGAAAGACACACCGCAATGGAATGCCAAATAACTGACTAATAAGATAAACAACATAAAGTATAGCAGGCTACGTTTTGATGACCAGGCCCGCACTTAGAATTTTTACTTCTATATCTCGCCTATCTTTAAGTTTTTTGAAAAAAGGTATTTGAAAATGTTGTTTATTTTAATGCCTTCTATACACAGCTTAACAAGAAATATCAACTTAGGAATCACCCTGTATATTGAACGCGATTATTAGTACGTTTTCATAAGGACTCAGTTCGATTTAAATATTTTTTACCCTATTACATTCCAAGGCGTTTTCATTGCAGTTTTCAAATCGAATTGAAATCGATTTCAATTCGGATTTGAATTTTCGACATTTGTCAGGTGTCAATGCTGTCATGCGTCAAACCTGTGGTTATAACCGCTCTTTTCTCGTACTTGTCTATGTTTTTGCTATTAGATTTTGTTTCTATTCCTTTTTTGGTCGGTCATTTTTACAACGTTTATAACAGAACCGCCAAAACCAAACATAATATAAGAACTATTTGTAGGTTATGAGAATCATATTCCGTTCCGATCTCGAACCGTTTTCATGATTAAAAATTTCGGTACGATCCCGATACGATCCCAAAAATTGGCGAATCGACCTTGAACTGAAAACGAACTCAATACAGTAAAAATACCTGTTTTCATGTGTTCAATTCGGATTCAAATCGAACTGAATCCTCATGAAAACGTAGTAATTGTTCCGTAGGTAAGTTACTTTCGAATTTAACAAAACTAAACTAACACCTCAATGTTAGACAGCTCGCAAAAATTTCCGGCCGTTCGCAGCAACTGGGGGGATTCTTATGCCGCTTGTTCTTGCCCGCCCGGTTCGACGCTTGGCTATTTCAACTCCAACGTTGCAGCTTTAGTGATCACTGATCAGTTATAAAAGCCACTTATTAAAATCCATCTTACATAAAGAATGACGAGACAAAACATTGTCCTTAAATAACCAATATTTTAGGTCTAATATCAAGAAAATCCTTTCAAAAATCTGTGTTGTTTGTTCTTTAAAAAAGGGTGTATAATTTTCTCGTTACGCACAAATATTTGTGCGGTCGAGCAGCGCTCTAGATAAACATGTTTGCATAATAATTCACTGAAATACTTGAATATGATAATCTTTTGGAACTGGGGAGGACTCGAGTTTCAAATATGGATTTAAAAGACAATTTGCATTTCATTTTTTTTGCCTTACATTCCGCGTTAGTTTGAGATTCGTATATCAAGATTTCCCTTGGAATTTAAACTTTAAGGGGGAATATTTTTTAGATATAGATAAAATTTGTAAAGAATGAATATATATAAGAAAGTTATTTTAAAAGTTTATACAGTAAGCATTATTTTGTAGTTAAATACCACTTGTAATAATAATATTATAGCAATGGAGGGGTTGGTAAAGACATCTTCCTTCTTAAATGTATTTAATAAAATTAGTGTCTACGTGTTTTGGACAAATAGGCTATCATTATTAGGTAACAAGGTCTAAATACACAAAGACAATGTAGAACCCACCTTGGTTTATGATAGAAATAATTAACATAAAACACACAATCATGTCACATTTAAAATATGAAATAAATATAAATTAACTTATAATAGTATAATATAATAGTATTTTTTACAACAAGAAAAGATATGATGTCCACATCGCACGAGGAAGTAAATTGAGCACTATGCCGTAGGCGGAGTGCTCAAACTTCCGAGTCCAATATGGACAATCCACTCGGGTTGTATAGTATATTTTTCTACGACTCAACTTCCGAACTCATATAAAAACATACTTAAAATTTAACAAAATTATTTAAATTAGGCATCATAACTTGTCTTTTTAGTTGGCCGTGAACTTGTGAAAAAGATAATAAAAAAACCATTGAAGAAATATTCATTTCGTTGGCAAATTCATGGACCAAATTACGCTGTAACATATTCATCGATTTGGGTAATTTCTTATATTTACACAAAATTACTTTGAATCTGCTGAAATCCACAGAAGAAACAAGGAGTTGTTTGGGTTTTTTCTGCTTACGTAAGAATTATAGCTTTTAAAGTACAACAAAATAGCTGTTTTAAACAGTTAAAAACGGCTTTCGTGCATTAATATAAACTTTTAACGCTCGCTATGGTAAAGTTTTTGAAAATAATCGCCAATTTACAAACTAACAACACTGTTAACGTAAAAAGACAAGTAGCAATACTTTAAAAATAACATAACCTTAAAACCTTCAGTAAAAAATGGAATTATTTTTTTATCTAGAAATCTTATAATTTCTTCTGTTTTATCTGATTTCATATACTCATCTTCATGTTCCACAATTGAAGGAAGAGTTACCAGGTATTTTTTTATATCTGTTGCATAAAATAAAAGTTTTAAGGTTAAATCCTCATTCAAATTATACCAGAAAATATTGCGGTGGACAAATATTTGCATGGCAAAAAACCAACCAAGGTTAGAAAAACCTTCATTATATCGTTATATAGTACATTTCATGCATTAATGATTGTAGTAATTATCTAGAAATGAGTAAAAAATTGGAGATTTTTGAAATACGAAAGTGCATCTGTGCCCGGTCAGAAAATAATATTTTAGTGGAAGTAAAAAATATTTTTAAAACAATAGTTTTTTTTATTATGAGCGATTATTTCCCTCATTATCAAATAGACCAATCAGACACCATTATTTTTTGAATAAATTTTGTTTAGATAACTGATTAAATCCCAAGACCTGTTTAACCGCGGTTAAACTTTCGTCCTCCATATTGGTTTTTGTTTTATCGTTTATCACTAACTTTTACAATTCTCGGCAACAGTTTATAAAGAAACATTAATTTCTTAGTCGTCTGAATAACCCAATATTGGTTTTTATCAGTAAATACGCTATTTTCGATAGAATTTTTATACAAATATTTTGACATAAGGCGATGAAAATATGTCAAAATTTGTAATATTTACATACACAATTTGCTAAGCAAGCTTTTTCAATGCATTTATGGGATGCGTATGCGTAACCATTGTAAGAGAAACACAAACATCAACGAAGCATCATAATTTGATTATAAAACGTCTTTAGTATTTATTTAACTTTAGTAAAAATGAATAATTCACGTATATAAATAAAATTGTTTCTTGTTGGCTTTACTTTAAATTATTCGGGAAATAATCTAGCCGTATACCACTCGACCTATAAATTTATTCGATTAAACTATGAAACATATTTTGATCATGATTTTACTTGGAAAATAGTTGAATGCTCAATAATTTAATAAAAACCCGAGACTGCGAAGCGTCGAGGTATTTTATTTTCAAATTATTGTGCATGAAACTATTTACCAAAAAGTTTAATCGATTAAATTTATAGGTCTTGTGATATAATATATGATTATTTCCCTCATTATCAAATAGACCAATCAGACACCATCATTTTTTGAATAAATTTTGTTTAGATAACTGATTAAATCCAAAGACCTGTTTAACTGCGGGTAAACTTTCGTCCTCCATATTGGTTTTTGTTTTATCGTTTATCACTAATTCTTACAATTCTCGGCAACAGTTTATAAAGAAACATTAATTTCTTAGTCGTCTGAATAACCTAATATTGGTTTTTATGAGTAAATACGCTATTTTCGATAGAATTTTTATACAAATATTTTGACATAAGGCGATGAAAATATGTCAGAATTTGTAATATTTACATACACACTTTGCTAAGCAAGCTTTTTCAATGCATTTATGGCATGCGTATGCGTAACCATGGTAAGAGAAACACAAACATCAACGAAGCATCATAATTTGATTATAAAACGTCTTTAGTATTTATTTAACTTTAGTAAAAATGAATAATTCACGTATATAAATAAAATTGTTTCTTGTTGGCTTTACTTTAAATTATTCGGGAAATAATCTAGTCGTATACCACTTGACCTATAAATTTAATCGATTAAACTATGCATCATATTTTGATCATGATTTTACTTTTTGGTAAATAGTTTCATGCGCATTAATTTTAAAATATTAAATTATTGAGCATTCAACTATTTTCCAAGTAAAATCATGATCAAAATATGTTGCAAAGTTTAATCGATTAAATTTATAGTTCTTGTGATATAATATATGATTATTTTACAGAGATTAAAAATAACCTTATTTTAACAAATTAAATGACCTTAGCTTCACGTTTCACATATTTAAATGCAAGATACAAACAGAGATTTACGACAATACCATTGAAAATTGTAATAACAAACCAAATTTACTGTAAAAGCCAACTTTATCATTCGATCTTCCATTACGATGAAAACAAAGGACGATCGCAGATACGGGAACCGTTGGAAAAACGCCGCTGATAGCTAGCTCATTACCCTTTTGTTTTTTGGCGCCCGATGTAAGCTATTTTGCAGAAAGGTCCTATCAAAATGCAGGAGAACCGAGATAGTCATTTAGATAAGTGCCAAGTGCTGAATAGGGTTTTAAAAAACGGTATTACGTGTCCGGGCTATGGAATGAATATATGCAATTTGGACGCATGTGTTTCTGAAAGTGAGAGCTTTGGTCCGACTATATTGGTTTTATACTACTCAGGAAATTTTATATGAATGAAAGAGTCGCATGGGAGCAGAGGACCTTATTTAATATTTTACTTCTTCTATTTTAGTTTAATATATTCAGCTGGATTTAGTAATAAAAAGGTAACCTTTATTAATACTCAAAGAAACACCCGTGTTCACTAAGGACCCCTCACAAAGATGATGAGAAATGACTTTCGGCTAATTTTTAGTATTTCGTAGATTTTGACGTTCTGATTAAAAGTATCTATGGCCGTAATCCAATCCTATGACTAGTTTTTGAGTTATGAACCCTTAAAGTTGGCAACTTCGTACTTTGAGATTTTCTGCATTGTCTGGAGTTTTCAGTTGTTTCTAAATAACTATTAACTGTTTACTTAAGCAGTATTTTTTGTCAGCTGATTTATTTTTAAATTTTCAACATGGGTTTTTGCAGGGTCGATCGGTGGAAACAGCTGTTTTTGATTTTATTGAGAGGACTGTGGAAGCCCTGGAGGAAGGAGATTTGGCCTGCGGTCTTTTCCTTGATCTCTCTAAGGCTTTTGATTGTCTCTCTCATACAGATTTATTGGATAAGCTATATAAATATGGAGTGAGAGGTTCGGCATTGTCGTGGATAAAATCCTACCTAAAAGATAGAACCCAAAAAGTTGTTGTTAAGGATAAGCATGGTCAACAGTTCGTCTCTGATAAGTTGAAAATTAACCTTGGTGTACCACAGGGAAGCATTCTAGGGCCACTTCTGTTTATTATTTATCTAAATGACCTACCTACAATTTTATTAAGCCCACTTGTATCCATCGTAAATTATGCCGACGACACCAATCTACTAATTAGAAAGAAAAATATCATTGATTTATTAAGTATCTCGAAAGAACAATTCTTAATAGTAAAAAAATGGTTCCACGACAATGGCCTTATTCTCAATACAGAAAAAACCCAATGCTTAATTTTAAGGACATCTGGAAATAAGAAAAATACTCCTAATTCTATTACTATAGATAGTTCAAATGTTAATATTGTTGAGACTTGCAAATTTTAGGGTATGCACATCGATGCAAATCTTAAATGGAATACCCATACAGACGCTTTTTGTAGAAACCTTGCCACATCTTGTTATATGCTGAGAATAGTGTCTAATAGATATTTAAACTTTAATATTTCTCGTATGATATATCATAGCAACTTTTTATCCTTACTCCGTTTCGGTATAATATTCTGGGGTCACACATCGGGTTTGGGCAAAGTCTTTATCTATCAAAAGAAAGTTTTAAGAATTCTACTAAACATGAGTTATATTCAGATTTGTCGTGGAATATTTAAAACGCAAAAATTGTTAACAACTCCGGGTATTTATATTTATGAATGCATTCTGTTTTTCAAAAAGAATCAAGGTAAATTCACTCATTTAAAAAAAGAACACACACATGATACGAGAGGTAGACTTTTTGATCATAATTTTCCAAAACACTCTTTAACATTGACGGAGCACATGCTGCCATCACTTTTTTTAATATTTTGCCACAGCATATATAAGTGCATAAATAATTTAAATAATTTCAAAAAAAAATTATTTGTTTATATTAATAATATTGAACCGTATACAATTCAGGAATATCTTGATTATAAAAAACAAAATTTGTGATTAGGTACCTGTTATAAATTTAAGTGTATTTTACAATTTTTTGTTGTTTGTAGAATTTAGAATATGTATTTCAAACTTTGTGAATTTTACAAATTTGTTTTAAAATAAATGCGTATCTATCTATCTATCTATCTATCTATCTATCTATCTGTTTTATTTTTTTATTGGTAGAAATTTAGGCTTTAGGTTTTCTTTCACTTATATGTAAATAAGGTATATACTGGATGTTAATTTATAGGCCGATTAAATAATTAATAATTATGAAAATCAAAAAAAAAATTATTACCCTTTTTTTGAATTTCGGAAACAAACGGTTAGATATTGTTCAAATTTTAATATCATGTAGTACCAAGCTATAGAGAAAAATAAATGGGCATATATAAATTTATTCAATATAACAAAATATATATCCGTCTCTAATAGATTTATTAATAATGCAACCTGCTGAATGTGCATAGAAAATTAATTTTACGTTGCATTATTATTGTGTTGGTTTTACCATAATTTTTAACACAATCCTCTGGCCGAGTCGGTAGAGCATCGAACTTTAGGTCTAATGGTCGTGAGTTCAAACCCGGCAGCCTGCAAACTTTTTAAAACCTTTTTAATTTAAGGTTTGTAAGTTTGACTGTAGAAAAAATATACTGTTCAATTCGAGTGGATTGTCCATATCGCACTCGAAAAGTTGAATATGTCACAGTGTAATTTGGTCCATGGATTTGCCAACGAAATTAATATTTCTGCAATTTTTTTTATTATCTTTCTCACAAATTCACGCCCAACTAAAAAGACAAGTTATGATGAACAATTTAAATATTTTTTTAATTCCTATTATGAAGTTCGGAAGTTGAGTCGTAGAAAAAATATACTGTACAACTCGAGTGGATTGTCCATATTGCCCTCGGAAGTTTAAGCACTCCGCCTACGGCGTCGTGCCCAATTTACTTCCTCGTGCGATATGGACATCATATCCACTCTTGTTGTACAAATTACTATTGTACAACAAGAGTGGATATGATGTATATATCTCACAAGGAATTAAATTGAGCACGACACCGTAGGCGGAGTGCTCAAACTTCCGTGCGCAATATGAACAATCCACTCGAGTTGAACAATATATTTTTTCTACGACCTTATGCTAAAAAATGTAAAAAAAAAGTTTGCTCTAACGTCTGGACTGCTGAAGCGTTTAGTTAATTATCAGAAAACCAACTGATAAATGATGCTACATGAAATTAATTTTCTATGCACATTCAGCAGGTTGCATTATTGATAAATCTATTAAAAATGCGTCTAGATTTTATTATATTGAACAAATTAATAACAAATTGTACCATATGCATTTAAATTTAGTGTCTTAAAAAAGAAGGCGGAGCCTCAGTAAAAATAATATACTGTGATTGGTCAGTACTTTTATGAACAACAATGGCTTCCCTGTAATTGACTACTGTGATTGATCAGTTTCATTACCTATCTAGGATGGATATGAGATTTTCCCGCACAGTTAACTGGAATATACTACTTTACTTGCCACTTAAGTGTAAAGAAAACAGCAAATTTCTATGTGGGAGTAGAAAAACTACTATTGTGTAACTGTAAGTAAGTATATTCATAATAATATAACAGAGCATCGGGCATAAACCTGATACATATAAAAATTCGCCCGTTAAAATTTTGATTACCTACTTAAAAAACAGATACTAATAGTATGTAACAATCGCTTTTTACAGAATTATATACTTTTTCTTTTACGGCGCTACATTTTCAATGCTGCCGACTTTAGCGTAGGTATCGTAAAAACTTTTTCCGTATACAAAAACTTTATTAAGAGTGTTTAATTAGGTCCTTTATCGGGCATTAGGATCCCATATTTCCTTAAAACTGTTTCGAAACTTTTCCATAAAGTTAAGCTCCTCTTGTTATCTGCCTTGTTTTTATATTCTTAAAATAACAGACCCGTGTATTTCGTTGCCCTTGGGACATCCAGATTATATATTTTTTAGATACGGTGTTTAACTGGTAAGAGTATTAATTTTAAGAGTATTAATTTTGATTTCTTTAAACTAATTTTTTAGACGATTATTTCCATAACTACCCTTCTTTCTCGGGCTCTGTAAGAATAAAATATATAAGGTCGTAATGCAAAAAAATATGAATATTTATAGTATATATCTAGGTATAGTCTGACACACAGTAACTTAATAAGGGCGAAAAGGCGAGGAAATACAAACAATTAGCTATTAAAATTGAAGCCAAATAAGCGACCTTATTTATTTTTGCCTACATAGTTTAAATTAAAATAATATATATTTCTCCACGACCATTACTGAATGCAATAATTCCAAAATCATTTTTAATATTAGAATGTAAAAATTCTCGCTCTTAAGTTGGAATATTTATTCTGAAACACTTGCTTCTTATGCGTTTTGCGTGTATTTTTATTCCATAACAAGATACGGAATGAATATTCTGTAATTGATCTAAACGACATAGGTTGCCATGAATTTCGAAACTGTCAATGTCAGCAGACAAATTTTAGTGCAAGTCAAAATATGAGTGAAAAATCGGATGAATCAGATATGGAACTGGATAATACTCCACCTGAAATTACAAATATTGCGAATAGTATTTTTGGTCGTGGAGAAAATATACTCGGTTAGAATGAAAATTCGATAAAAAATCTTCCACTCGGATTAAATTTTCATTCCAACCTCGTTACAGAATCTACTTTTCTGAGTAATTTTTTTATCTGTAAATAGTAGTAAGCCAGCTGGCAATACCGCACACTTTTTTCTGCATTCGTTAGGTGATTTCAAAACCAAGCGTTAGACAATAATAATCACATTGGTTTTTTATAATTACAATGACATCGAAATGAATGTTTCCTACGACCACCTATAAAAATGAGAAAAAAAGCAAGGTTAGTTTGGCTAGAAAGCGCCACACACCCGTTGAAAAATAAATATTTCAACACTAGTGTTGAAATACAAGGCATACTATTTAATTTAAACATAATATGGTGCTAATTTGATCGACTACCCCTATTTATTAAAAGAACAAATTTTAGAGAGCAGTAATCGTAAAGTGTTTAACTTATTTATCATATATTTGTCGAGTGATTCAGAATTAATGTGTAAAAATAGACCATCTGAAATATAAAAAAATGTTAAAAATATAGCGGAAAATCTATTACCAGAAAAAACTAATTGCGCTGAAGAGGGTGTCATATATTAAACAACAATTCTTATCGGTAGCCATAGCATAGAGAATAGAGCTCTAGCCTACAGATCTCAAGATCACAGGTTCAAATCCCACCAAACATTAAATAATTTGTAGAATTATTTTGAATTGAAATCTTCCTTGTTGGGTAGATTTGTTTAATGCATCTTTCCTTGATTAAATTTAAAATTTTTCATTCTGGTTAAGGTAGTCAATCCAGGATTAGTTCTTATTTCTATATATATAAAATATGAAAATATGAAATAGTTAAACTACAAATAAAGGAACAGCCTATTGACAAACTATGAAATATTATATTAAGTGGGACATAATCCTAAGTATGCTAATTTCAACACTAGTGTTGACGTTTTTTTTTTCAACACTAGTGTTGAAATATTTTTTTCACGAATCAAAGGCTTTTTAAAAATTCTTTGTGGTCGTAGAAAAAATAATGTTCATTACTCGTGTGAATGTGATTATTCTACACCTCCGAGAATTTCCGCACTCGTTTGAAGAGTATCACTTTAATCACTTGTTATGTAATATACTAGTTTCTAACTTATTTTTATAGTAGGATTTTTGTAGTAGAACTGGGTGGGAAGACTATACATATAACTTATGGGCCGTAGAGTAACTGGAAATACTAGACATCAAACTAAGCCGATTATGTCATATAATTTTTAATATTCTTTAAAAATTAAAATATTAATTTAATTATGTACTATGTTTTTTTACGCTTTGGGATGTTTAAAGGGAAATATCTCGAAAACCGCTAAAGATATTAAGATCAATCTAGTAGACCGTTTTGACTCTTCTTTAAGAAAGTATAATTGAAAAATACCTAATATCACAGGTAAGAAAAAAAAATCATTGATTTATGAAGCCCAGTGTATGCAACTAGCGCCCTCTAGTTTGAACCTTAAAAATGTCTACAAGTTCTTATTTCTTGCTCATAAAAACATAATATTGCCAACTTTCAATTCGATTCATTAAACCGTTTTAAAATTATGGCTTATTTTTGAGAATAAACTTTTTCTTTCAACACCCTGTATCCCTAGAACGAATAACAGTCCGAAAAAACTTATATGACTTAATCCGCTTAGTTTGATGTCTAGTATCTCCAGTTACTATACGGCCCATAAGTTATGGGACACCCTGTATATGAAATCTATAACGATTTTGTTTTCAGTATCGTAATAAGCTTATTATAAAACTGTTTTAACTTGGTAATAATATTAATCAAAAGGGTTATACCGTTGACGTCTGGCAAGCCTGTGTGATCTCTAAAAGCAGACCAGATAGTATAGAGGAATTATAGGTCAATGCATGTCTCTGGACACTTAATTAAAATTCTATTTTCAGCCTCCACTTATTAATGTTATTTAAATCTACAATAACATACATTTTTGGCTCGTAACACTCGCACTTTCCTTTTTTAAAAGGCGTGCATACTTTTCTATACAGGGTGTTCCTTAATGACGTGCTAATATTTTAGGGTGTGATTTCTCAAGTCATTTTATGAGTAAAAGTTTATATAAACATATGTCCTAACGGCTTAAATTTTTTGCTACAGGGTGTTGAAATTTTTTTTAATGCGTATTCTGTAATATCTCAGAAAGTACTTTAGATAATATTTTCAATTTTGGCATGTGCTAACAAGACATAAAACTACATGTTTAAGTTATAAAAGTTGTTTTTTTGTCCCACCAGTTGGGTCCCTGAAAAACATGTCCTCTGATATTTTTTACAAAAAAGTTGTACGCCACTGACTTTTTTCCATGTAGATATTATTTTTGATTAGCCTGGTCAATTCTACATAAAAATGGTCCCTTGCGTTTCTCTCCCCAGGCACACCGTTCTTATATAAAATAATAAAATTAAATTAGCTCTAGTATTTATTATTAATAACATTGATAATGCAAAATTTTGTTTTATAAAAATTGTTGAAAATGACCACCTTCTCCTTAATAGGCATGCTTCCGTCCATCGAAAATTACTCTTGAAAACGGGTTTTGGTTATACCATGGGGGTTTCGTCCGTCCACGCATGACTATTGTGGATATTTTGAATAGCATTCCTAGAAAAATGTCTCGTCCGTGATCATAATTTGTGATTCAAACTGCGAATTTAGTGTAATGTTTTGAAGATACCACTGACAGAAGTTCACACGCTGTGGAAAATCCCTTGGAAGTAATGCCTGTACTCTTATATGTTACGGATATAACAAATAATCAAAGAAAATTCGCCAAATAATTTGATGACAAATATTTAGAGTTCTTGCAATCTTCCTCGTACTTGTCTCAGGATGTTCGTCAACTTCAATTTAGGGTGTTCTGGCAATTCGAGATCTACCTTCCGATTTATCTTTATAGAAACTACCAGTTTCACTAAGATTGCGATGAATATTTGAATAGGTTCGGCTAATGTAAGGCAGGATATCTTTCCTGTTAAATACGTCTGGCTTTTTTGCATATACTTAAATAAAAACAGCGAAAAAATTATATGGATTCAATTAAACACTAAAAATCGAAGAAATAATACAATGGGATGGTTATAAACATCAAGAACTTACTTTATGTCAATAATTATTTTATGAAAATTTTGTTTATAAGAACGTCACCATTCCAGGAACACTAGATTTATGTGATCAAAAGTTATTCGTCAATACTGCAAAATGAAGCTAATTTAATTTAATTATTTTATTTAAGAACGGTGTGCCCGAGGAAAAAAACGCAAGAGACCATTTTTATGTAGAATTGACCAGGCGAATCAGAAATAATATCCACATAAAAATATGTCAGTGGCGTACAACTTTTTTTCTAAAAAATATCAGAGGACATGTTTTCAGGAACGCCACTGGTGGGACAAAAAAATAAATTTTATAACTATAGCATGTGGTTTTATGTCCTATTAGCACATGCCAAAATTGAAAATATTATCTAAAGTACTTTCGGAGATATTACAAAAAACGCATAAAAAAAATCGACACCCTGTAGCAAAAAATTTAAGCCGTTTAGGACATCGGTTTATATAAACTTTTCTTTATAAAACGTCTCGTTTTTTCTAGGTGTGTCTTTTTTTTAAATGGATGAGAGTAGTTTATGAAATATTTGCATTATTGCGTTGAGTTTTTTGATTCCCTGTATATAAATATGTGCCCATTCCTTTATTAAATCTCTCAATAAATCAAAAATATCGGATGAATATTTATGTATTAAATCAGAATAGACTTTGCTTTGATAAAGAAAAATCCTATTCGAAATTTATTGGGCATTATAACGGGCTTTTACCCTACTTTTGGACGTTTTATGTATTAACTTTTCTTCTTTTTTCTCGAACAACTCCAGCATACACTTTCTGCAACTCAATTTTTTATTGACTTGACTTCAAATAAAATCGGATAAAACTACCGATTCAATGGATTCTGCTGAGCGAACAAACCTTATTGATGCTACATCGTTAACAGGATTGGAATAAGACATGATGTCTGTGAGTTTGTTATCAAGTGCGCCAGTTGAATAAGTCCGGTTTTAAACACTTTTAATACCTAAACTAAAATTAGTGATTATGTATTAATTGTATTTATTCGTTTGTTTCTCTATGTTGCGTTGGCGATTTTTCTTGGAATAGTTCAATTTGTATCTTATAATCTATAATGATATCTAATTTATGAGTGTCTAACATTTCTTCACATGCGATTGTCATTGTATAGTCATCAACACGGTAACTTAACCAGAGCGAAATAGCGAGGAAAAGGAAAAAAAAAAATTCTGTATAAAATTTGAAGTCACAGCGGGCCTAATTTATTTTTGTTTATGTTTAAAATAAAATAACATACAGGATGCTACAAACTCGTGTTCGTACAAGTAAATATCAAAAACGGTAAGAGATACGAAGATAGTTAAATTAAGGTAAAGTTGCGTATTGTGGGGCTGAATACTTTGGTGAAAGAAAATTTTAAATATTCTGAATACTTTCGGAAATATATATATAATAAATATCCGAAAAAAACCGAATATTCTATTTTTGGCTTTTAATTTTTCGAGCCTTCATTTTTGACTTGGAAAAAAAAACAAAATACTCTCATAGCCGTTCCTTATGTTCTACAATATGGCGTTTTTAGTTATCAAATTCGACGTTTCGTTCTTTAGATACCAACATCAAGTCAATTTCTTTAAATACGGACCTGAAATTTTAAAAACAGGTTTAGTGCGTGTTGGAAATTTAATACAATTTAAAGGTTTTTAAAATTTTTAGGTTTTGTCATCAAATATCATATCATTAGTATTTCAAATTATTATCTCTTTACTATTAATTACCGCCTTGGCAATTATTTTTAGGAAAACTTAAATATTAAAATCACATTACATTACAGGAAGTTATGGTGTTTAGGCCGTTTATTATTTCAATAAGATTTACCGTAACAATACAAGTAAGCAAGTTTTTAAGGCATGAGAAAAATTCCAATTCTTTATTAGTATTTTATTTAATTTAATAATATAAGTTATTTGGTTTTAGCCTGAGACCTAAAATACTGTAAAACAGAAAAAATCATTGCTACCAAGCGAAAAAAAAGTTACTGGAGTATTAGTCTCGTTATATTACTCTGATGTTTGTTTCAAAAACAATAAAGGCGCAAAAAATTAAAAACCAAAAATGGAAATTTCGGTTTTTTTTCGCATCTCCGGAATACGCAACTTTGCCTCAATTTAATCATCTTCGTATTTCTTACCGTTTTAGCGATCCCCTTGTTTTTCTGTATTTACACTACATTCTGAAATACGATTACCATGTTATAAATATTTGGTAACATTTCTCAAGGTACGATTATCATTTTCTCATTTATACTCATTTATAACACAATTTCTAAATATATGATTGTCATTTTATGTAGCAAATCACTACTTTTTGAAATACGATTGGCACTTCGTAAGGATTCCTAAAATAGTCTACTCACGTTAAGTCGGTCGGCCGGCCGTAATTTACCAGAGAGGTAATGGCCGGCAGGCCGCTTCCGCTACACACATACCTAAATGATCAGCCATGGCCGGCTGGCGACCTGTCGATTGTTAAATCTTAACGTGTATTATAGTTCGCCGGCCGCATTGAACTGCAGGCCTGAGTTTACTCCAAATAAAAATGTTGTAATTAAAAGTGACAAACTAACCTACTTGATCAAAGATTTTATTGATTCACACCGCAAACATAAATACACTCTTAAAAATAACATGGTATGGATTAAAAAAATGCCTTGGTATTACTACTCTATTAGGTATACGTAAAGTAATTGGAATAAATTATCAGGGATATTATGGTTTCTTAAAAAAAATTTATTTCCAATGTCCTTGTTCTCTCATGTTTTTTATAATACATACTTATGCAATACAAAACAGAAACACTAGACTTTTAACTTATTTTACTCAACCTTTTGGATTGTTCAATTGCTTATAGAACTGAATTGTCCTTATTTAAATTTTCTTATCCGCAACTGCGATTATTAAAAAACAAAGAATATCCCCTGGACTTTCTATTTAAAATATATAGCTATATGAAATTTGTTGTACTGGGTCATATTAAAAAGTCATCGATATGATGTTCTTTTATAGAAATGGAACATAGAACAAAAACAAAACAAAAAAAAAAAAGTTATTTTTCATCGGGTCACCTTGCCATGCTTTATAAAAATCTCATTTAAACTTTCTAATGTACAACTGCAATGATAAAAAATAAAATGTTTACTTACTTATGATTTAACTTTCTTCTGCCAATAAGAACGTACACAAAAAAGACAATAAACACAAATAAATTACGCCAAATATTCTCACATCCATTTTCCACACGGGCATGGCCAATTATTGCCTTAAAAACACGAAAAAATGGACACGGAACCGCAAAAGTGCCCTAACATAAACATAACCTCCTGACAGTCCTGGCTAGAATGATGTCACATATCACCCACCGGGCAAGGGCATCAAGTATCTGTGATGCCGTTAGTTATAAATATGAAGAATAATATTACTTGAAAAGAAAAGTTAGTTCTAGTAACTAAGAATGTATCTTAATCAAAATTAACAAAATGATAGGGACTACAAATTCATAATGTGTTATTACAACAAGCTTAATTGTTAAATACAAATTTGTAGGAACCTTGTTTTAACATTTAAATAAGATATATACAGAGTAAAATTCAGCTAAACAAAATATTTTATTTCTGCCAACTAATATGAAAACAAGATATTTTCTTTGTTCTGATGGCATCATTTTTTGGTAAATATAACCAAGAAAAAAATCTTTTGTTTTCCTAACTAAAAATAGTTATTTTTGGTAACGTAAACACGAGAACAAATAAAAATTAGTACCAAATACCAAGTCATTTTTAAGAGTGTATTTATGGAAAATAAAAGACTTGATATGCCAACAGAGCTTTTGCGAATGACGGCTTATGAAGAATTACTTTTACTGTATAAAATAGTAGATGTTGAAGCTACTGTGGAATCTGCGAAACATAAGATACATATGAGAAGTGCATTCAGAAAAGAACTTAAAAAGGTTAAAATATCAAAAGAAACAATAATAAATACTCTAAGCAACTATCATTCACCCTAAGAAAGTATTTAAAATTACTTGACTCGATTATCTGAGTTCTCGTATGAGCGTCATGTAGGAGAAAGTGCAACGTCTTTTCAACCACTCTTTCATTAAAACTGTTTTTCTTTTCCTTTTTCTTTGCTCGTGTAATAATAACAATTGCCGGTGCGCACACTCTTCTTGTGACATGTTTGAACTGTCGATAAACGAGGCCTCTATCGAAATCGGCAGAGAACTGCCGGCCATTATCAGTGAATAAAACTGCAGATGTAGTGTGACTATCAATAATGGCCGCCCGGCAGGACGAACAGTCCACTTACTGACTGCCGACTGAACCTGAGTAGACACTTGAAACAATAGTAATTTTCTAATCCATAACAACATTTCTAAATAAACTATTTTCATTTTATTTATTATAAGACAATATATTTTCTAAACTATATCATTGTATCAACAGCAATATCATTTCTTGGTATACGATTGTCAAGTTATAAACAATAACACAATCCGTAAATGTACAACTGCCTGGAAAAGTGGCACTGCACTTCTTTTAATGACGGCCATAAAAATTGGACTTCATTATTAGATATATCCTTTTCCTGTGCTATTGTTGCACACTGTATTAAGCATTTAATATTCAATAGCACTTAACAAAAATTACACGCTCCGTAACATCAACGCTTAAGCTAAAGCCAACCCTAGAAATATTAGGAAAAGCGTAGTAACTGTAGGCTGGTATTAAGTTCTTTCTCTATTTCTTTTGTAAGGTTCTTTATATGGCGGTGGTAATAAGGGCAGATCCGGTCAAGATTCAACAATTCCAATACTCAGGGGGTTGAAATTCGGCTTAAAAAAATAGGGTATCCTCACGAATTCTTATCCGAATTTCTCGCTTTAAAAATAGTTGGTTTTAAGATCCCCAGTAGTTAAAGAGGAGATTGATCGCATGGCCAAGCAACTTGCACAAAACAGATAGACAGTGCCAGTGCTGTAGCACATCCAGGCATCTGTAGCCCATATTTGATTAAAAGTAAACCGCAAAGCTATTGAAATACAGTCGGAAAGACGTGAGAAATATTACTGCGGTTGTTACCGGACACTGCCTCTTAGGTAGATACGCCGAACGAATGCGAATACCAGCTAAGGACTTCTGCAGAAGTTGCAGAGATGAAGAAGAAAGTATTCAACATGTTTTGTCTGAATAACCTAGCCTCACAAGAAGAAGGTTCACTGCCTTGAGGAAACCGTTTTTCAATAGCCTGGAGGAAATAAGCCACCTTGGTCGACTGGCCAGGTTTCTGAATAGTAGTGGCTGGTTTAAATAAGATGTTAAAATCCTTCTTCTTAGTACGCTGCACTAACCATTAGAGATCGGAGATACGAAACACGTGTGGTATTACAACGGCATACGGTATACCAAGGGTCTGCCACTCTAACCTAACGTAGATCCCAATATTTTTCTCTTGTTGAAAAAACATTTTATTGTTATATTGGATTATGATCAATAAAATATTTCTTAACTACTACTTATATAAATATTTTCGAACTTTAGTTTATCTTCAACTCAACCTCAACTTTGTTGACTAAGTATGTAAATTATTCAAAAGTTGCACAAAAGCAAGGTAAATAATAGAATTAGATATTAAGTGATAATTCCGGAGCGTACGCTTGGCCTGTGATACGTATAATATGTAAAGTAAACTGAAATCCAAAATATTTCAATTTAATTAATGAATTAAATATTTTTTTAAATACTATTTATTTAATTGGTATACAGGATGTGTCAGTAAGGTGTCTGTCTTAGATAGCACCTAAACTATCAAAGATAGGAAAAAAAGTGGGATACAAAAGTTAAAGGGTTTTTTAGGATACATAATCTAAAAATATTTTCTAATCCTAAAAAGTGGAACTGAATAATAAAAAAGAAAATTAAATGGGACACCCAGTATAATTTTCTAGAATATGGTTCAATGGAATAAGGACTTTGCAATCCTATTAAAATTTTTGAAGTAAAATGCAACGTTGCTAAGTAATTAATTTTTTTCCGAAATTTTAGTAATTTTAAGGGTATCGTTAAAAAATCATAGCAACCTGTGGATTAACCCTGGGCAAATATAATTTACGTTGTAAGTACTTTAAGGTACGATATATTGATCTATAATAATGTTTTTTAAATCTCTTATACAGAGCGTTCATTACAAGTTGGGCAACTCGATAGTTTGAAAAATGCTTTATTTCAATTTTTTTAAATGGGACCCCCCTAATTTTTTTTAGGCAAAAGAATGTATCTTTCGAACACCTAACTTTTTTGTTAAACATGTCATATATCTAAATATCATAGTTTTTGAAATATTTTAGGATTTGTCTTAAATCAGGGTAAAAAAGGAAAGTTCTAATTAAACAATTTAAACAAGATTGCTTTGCAACAAAAAATAAATAATTTTCTTTGTCATAGCTGTCATTGCAAAATTATTTCGCTAATATTTTGTGCTTTATTACTGTATAAAGTTTAGTTTCCCGAACTAACTTTATCGAAATAGAAAAATATGAGTTATGAATAAAGTTAGTTAAGGAAACTAAAATTTAAACAGTAATAAGGCACAAAATGTGAGGAAAATAATTTTGCAATGACAGTTGTGACAAAGAAAATTATTTATTTTTTGTTCCAAAGCAATCTTGACTAAATTGTTTAATTAGAACTTTCCTTTTTACCCTGATTTAAGACAAATCCTAAAATATTTCAAAAACTATGATATTTAGATATATGACATGTTTAACAAAAAAGTAAGGTTTTCGAAAGATAAATTCTTTTGCCTAAAAAAATTAGGGGGGTCCCATTTAAAAAAATTAAAATAAAGCATTTTTAAAACTATCGAGTTGTCCAACTTGTAATGAACGCTCTGTATAAGAGATTTAAAAAACATTATTATAAATCAATATATCGTACCTTAAAGTACCCACAATGTAAATTATATTTGTCTAGTAGATTAGAAAATATTTTTAGATTATGTATCCTAAAAAACCCTTTAACTTTTGTATTTGTATTGTTTAGGTGCTATCTAAGACAAACACCTTACTGACACACCCTGTATATTATTAAACTAAATTTTTCCAATTTAAAGAGTGCTAATTTCCTTACTTTAACGCATATACAGGATGTTCTGTTAGATAAACACTTTTTTACTTTCGTCTTACCAATAGCTATCGTGATAATTCACCGAGAAAAATAAACTGTTGGGTCAAGAAATGAATGTTTCATTTAACAGTTTTTACACTTTAAAAACAAGCATGGTTTTCAGGAATTGAATCAAACGCCAGAAAATGGTAAACTATAATAATTGATTTGCCAATCAATATTGTTGTACAAAATAAAAATAGTTCGCAAAATGACCTGACATAGTAATTCTAATATTTTAAAAATGTTAAATTGACATTCTAAAAATAATAAAATGAAGATCATAGTTAATTAGTTAAAATAAAGTATTATTTAAAAATGTTCTAACGGTGTTTTAAAAAAACACTCACACGTTAGAACATTTTTTTACAGTTGACATGATTTTTATATATTTTTGAGTTTTTTAAAAAAGGTATTACAAAATGTTGTTTATTTTAATGTCTTTTATATACAGCCAAAAAAGAAGTATCAACTTAGGAATCACCCTGTAAAATTATGTGTAAATAATGCATGTTAATGTTTTGTATGGCACGGGTTAAGTTGTCTGATTAGTTAATTATTATTTGTGTAACCCAGTGCAAGTAAGGATAACATTAAAATACAAAAAAAAAACAGGTTTTATTCAAATTTTGTATGCGATGACACCATTTTTTAGGCATAAACATGGTATATATTCAAGCCCTTGACAAAACGTCCAAGACCATTCATTATTTGAACTTCAATTTTTTTCTATTTCAGTCAATTCTTAGGTATATAATCATTGTAAATCAAAGGGACAAATAGTATTTCCACTTATTTAAAGAGTTTTTCTCAAATATCTTTCTTAAATTAATATGGCAAGGGTTAAATTTAGGAAAACAATTTAGTCATAAAGAAAGCAATTCATAATTGGTAAAAGAAATCTCAGTATAGCCATACCACGCAGTAATATCGTGGCGACAAAAATAGTTCCTACAAGACTGTTTAACGATGCTGTAAAAGTCTTGGGGTATTTTTATTAAAACTTTTATTTCGTTTAATAAAAAAAATTAAGTTTATAGGCATGCTTTAATTAAAAGGTTTCCGACAAGAAATATGGCAAATTGAAACGCGGTCGGATTCACTTGCCGCGTCTCCCACTTTACGTTGGTGCTTTGCCATTTGCCGCGATACATTCGCGGATAAACCAACGATTTTCGGCATGTTTTCAGTTACACAACGAGTGAAATAGGACCGTGCAAAGTCGCTGATTTACCGAACTCGTCAAAAAGGAACGGCCGCAGAGAACTCGGTGCCGAGCCAAAACCGAACGCACTTCATGATAGCGCGTGGATTAGTAGGTAACGAAGGTGGTAAGAAAGTTGCAGAAAGTGTTGCCATTCCTCCTAAATTATTGATAGATCTACTAAATTTATTTATTGTTCTCGGATGTGTTAAATAATAAACATGATAAAATAAAATTTTCGTATTTTTGGCAAGCAACAGGGGGGGGGGCGACTACGCGGCCTCAAGGAGGCGCCGCCACTGGTAGTAATATTAGGAACCAGTACTACAAAACTTATATGTATGTATGTATATATAAGAAACCGTGGCAGTCGCTTAGAGGTAAGGTACTGGCATTCGACCGTGGTGGTCCGGGTTCGATCCCCGGAGTAGGCATACGCATGATAAAACAAGTATATCCGAAATTTAGTGGATGAAAGAATGCCGTATGCTACTTGTGATTCCTAATATCGGGACCAAGATGGGCGTCATGGACCTCTGGGGGCGTAAAAAAAGTAACTAATGCATACTCGTGGTTCGGATTCCATGTTAAGCTGTAGGTCCCGTCTGGCTGACATTACCCAGATGATAGGGGATACAATGGGCCTTATAGACCTAAATATACTGGGTCTTCCGCCAACCCCAGTTAAAAAAAAAATAATAATGTAAAGAATTCATATTGTTTTTAGTAATGTAATGATTATTTCTGCTGCTGAGGGGTTTTCATGAAAATGAGCATATTATTAATGCAAAGCGGATCGTTCTATTTTACAAAATGGTGGTATACCGGTGAACTTTTCCTAGTCTCCTGATATACCGTGTGTAACAGGATCATGGTACACCCCCGTATATCCGTTAGTTTTAAAGGTAATTGATTGAAACTTGGGATATCCCATATACATAATAAGCGGCATTTTTTGAACTACAAATGATTTTTTTTTCACTTCCGGTTTCGCCGGAAGTGACACCAACTTTCGATTTTTAAATGGAACACCCTGTATATTATTACATTTTTGAATTCTGCATAATTTTCTGAATCCAATAATACTAAAAAGTGACATTTGAAGCGTAAAAAATATTTATTATTTAATTTTTAATTTTCCATTTAAGTGTGCCATGACGGTTCCGATTTATTCCAATTGATCTGTCTAATGCCAGAAAAATCGAAGTCCCGTCAAAAATACTAAATTGCGTTTTTTATAAGCAAATAAAATTAATCGTAATCGTTTTTGGGGTAAAACTCAGTTTTTCCAAATGGAACCATATTGGTACCGTGGTACCATTTCTTAGTACTATTAATAAGGAATTTATTCATACCTGGTAATAATATGTGCAATAAATACAATCAAAATTACAGCTAAAAGAAAATACAATTATTTTATTCTAATTTAATGCTAAGAGATTACTAAGGAGGCTTTGAAAACAATGAAATTATTCAGATTGTCAAATAAGTATTCGGTGATTTATCGGTGTTTTTATTGTGTATTGGAAAAGTCATTACATTTGTTGTTATTTTTGTTCAAAATGCCGCACATTTATACAAGAGATAAAAAAGTGGACATGTTAATTATTTATGTAATAGTTTGTGTTCATTTTTTCTAGCATTAGACAGATCCATTGGAATAAATCGGAACCGTTGAGGCACACTTAAATGGAAAACTAAAAATTAAATAATAAATATTTTTTACGCTGCAAATGTCACTTTTGTAGTATCATTGGATTCAGAAAATTATGCAGAATTTAAAAATGTAATAATATACAGGGTGTTCCATTTAAAAATCAAAAGTTGGTGTCACTTCCGGTGAAACCGGAAGTGAAAAAAAAATCATTTGTAGGTCAAAAAATGCCGCTTATTATGTATATGGGATATCTCAAGTTTCAATCAATTACCTTTAAAACTAACGGAGATACGGGGGTGTACCATGATCCTGTTACACACGGTATATTATCATATTTAATAACTAAATTTGCTAATGTAAGAAGTAAATTTGCAAAATAATAACAGTAAAGCTGGATAGTCGATTTATTACTCTTACAGTAACATTTATTTAAAAGTCAACGTTGCGTATAACATCCAAAGAAACATATAAATTCTGTTATGTTTACTGCTTTTAATTTCAAAAATGCAAAAGTTTCATTTGACTAAGTGAGCATTTCGTTCTTTCTTATTGGTGAACTTTATGAAAGAAAATGCAAGATAGTTCGTGCAGAAAGTTTTAAGTTGGTGCCGATGTGTTTCATTAAATTTAATTAAAAATGAAATGCAGGTAATTTGATTTTCTGAATATTAGGTATTTTCTGTATGTTGCTGGATATCTAGTGCCTGTTTAAAGGTTGGAGACAGTGACGTTGCTTAAGCGGCAGGAGAGTTTTGGACTTGCATTGTCTTTATTTGTTTTAATTAATAACGTTTCAACTGGTAAGTATCTGTGTTTTGTTCAATTAACTTGCTAACTTACAGCTATAGTCGGATCTGGTCTTATCGTGCGGGTCATGCGATTCAAGAAAGACATACTCTCAGTTTTTGTTTTTTTTACTTGCGTTTAATTTTACCCTGTAAATAAAATACGTAAGATAAATGAGAGACTTATTCCATTTTGACATGAAAAAAAAGGATATATATATAATTTTTATTTGGTAATTCTTGGGTTTACAAGAAAGGAATTACCAAATAAAAATTAATTGCAAAGGTTAAGAAACACTTTATCAAATATATATATACAGTGTGTCCAAAAAAGTATGCAACTTATGTAAAAAATTTTTATTACCTATTTCTCAGAAAATTTTATTCTTGATAAAAATTGGTGCATGCCTTGAAACTATAAATGCATATTTCACATTTCACCTGCGGCAAATAGTAAGGGAGCAAATGCCATTTTTTCGAAATTGCATTAAGAGTAAAGAACCTTAGTTATTAGAAATACAGCAGAATTTTATATTGAAATGTTATTGAAAATTAAATACCTAGCCCAAATACGAAATTTGAGTTACGTGTCTAAATTTTTTTTTTCTAATCTCTAATTTCCACTAAACGCTACGCCTCTGGTAGGTACTGGGCGAAAATGACAAATAAATTAGTAGTTATTTCCAGTACTATGAATAGGGTTGAATTTTATTATAATTTAGTTTCGAACAGAAGTTGGCTAAAATGTGTTTAGTAGGCGTGCAACACGCTTATATCTAAACCGACCCGGTTCATTGAAAAGTTTTTAAAAGTTTGCAACTACTTAATGCATTTTTATTATAAACCCACGTTTAAGTTATTTGATAAATATATTAAAATTGCGTAAACCAAAAATCGACCAGAGGCGTACCGTTTAGTGGAAATTAGAGATTAAAAAAAAATAAATAAAAATTGAGACACGTAACTCAAATTTCGTATTTCGGCTATGTTTTTAATTTGCAATAACATTTTCATATAAAATTTTGCTGTATTTCTAATAACTAAGGTACTTTACTCTTAATGCAATTTCGAAAAAATGGCATTTGCTTCCTTACTATTAGCCGCAGGTAAAATGTGAAATATGCATTTATAGTTACAAGGCATGCACCAACTTTTATCAAGAATAAAATTTTTTGAGAAATCGGTAATAAAAAACTTTTACCTATATTGCATACTTTTTTGGACACACTCTATATATATATATATTTACTATCCAGCGATTCTAAAAAAGCTTATAATAGCACCAGCTACGTTTTATTTTAAATATGCCAGTTTTGTGACTTTGACAGTTTGTGACAAAATGAAACAATTTTCTGGGTTTTTGCATCCCCAATCAAAAAAAATTTTACTTAATCTGATAAACTATTTCGAAAATGAAAGAAAAAGTGGAAATTTGCCAATTAATATTCAGGAAATAGTAGCCAAAGCACTAGGAATTAGTTTAAGGACTGTGCAGAAAATTGTGCATGAAACAAAACATAACATAATGCCCAAGAATACTAAAAAGTGTAAACGAAGAAAGCCAAAGACTGAGGATGTAAGCAAAAATATTAAAATTGGAGTTCGAAATGTGATTTACGATTTATACAAATCAAAAACCAATGTAACTCTTCCAGTTTTACAAAAAAACATTAAAAATTCGGGGTGTTTTGGAAATTGGACTTGAAGCGTTATCAAAATTATTAAAAAATTTAGGATTTCGCTATAAAAAAGACTGTAACCGAAGACTTTTATGTGAGCAGCCACATATAGTGAGTCAGCGTGTTCAGTTTTTAAAAAAATATACGGACAATTATAAATCAAAATTTAGAAAAGTGGTATTTTTAGACGAAACGTGGATATTTTCGAATGGAAGTGGTTCAATATCTTGGCAAGATGAGTCTGTAAAAAGTGTTATCGAAATAGTTTATCAGACTAAATGCCATTGTATTTTTAGGTTTTAGTAATAAAATTGTTAAAATAAATTGTACTGTTTATTATTGTCGTTTTTAATTAAAGGGTACAGTAGGTATATAATTAACGATTATATAATTTTTTTGTAACTTTTTCAACTCCCCTGTACATACTTTTTACAAAACTAATAATATTAGGTATATGTGGCTATCTTCGCGATAGCTAAAATAATGAAACTTCCTTCGGTATATTTGTAAATAATCTCACAACATTTTGATAGCCTCTGTGTTGTCTGATTTGACGCATATAATCAGTGACCTTTGGACCCGCACGTTAAGACCAGATCTGACTATAATAAACATTGCACTAATAGTAAAATTAATAATTTGGGCCATTTAAATATTCATTTGCATATTTTCAGGTTTATTGTTTTCTTTTTCCAAATTAAAAATATTCTAAACGGATATCCAGCAATCTTCAGGTGAAAACTGTGAACAACAGTTTTCACCTGAATAATTAAAATATATATAGGTACTATATATCAATTGAAGCGTTCGGGGGAACAAGGTACATAAGCCACATTTCGTTTTTATTGAGAAAACTTAATTTTAAACTTTTGATTTAATCCTGAAATCAGATTTGTGTTTTGAAACGAATGATTTTATGCGATATTTATGGAGGATTGCTTCATTTATCAGCTTCTAACAAAAAATATGTTAATTTGATTTTAAAAACGTATATATAATTTTGAAAATAGAAAAAAAAATATGGCTTGTGACCTTTATGCCTTTAAAAACATATTACATATTTTTGAAAAAGAAACACCCACAAAAAATATATAGAATATATTATGTTAAATTAAAAGGAACAAAAACTTGGATTCTAATTTGAAAAATAGAAAAAAAAATGTTGACTTCTAAACCTCTTCGGTAAAGTCTATATCAGGTTCACCATCAACACATTCCACATCATTTTCTTCTGTTCCTGCATCCTCAGTAGCGGAATTAGGTGTTCTAAAAATATTTAGGTAGAAGCTTTGGTTAACAGGAGGTATATATTGCATGAGCTTCTTCAAGTCTTCCACTTTCTTACTACTTGTTTAGCTGTGCAGGCTTATCATATTTTTTTTTGCAAGTTTTCTAAAATTTCGTTGGACTGTTGGCAAAGCCTATTACCGCGTTTTCCAATATTAACCTGTTTAAAATATCAATTAAGTTCATATTTCACTAACATTATTGTTGCTTTGAAGGTGGCATATGACCTTCTTGGCTAAAAAAATGCCTGATATTCAATTTGGGCAACAAGAACCTACAGGTTTGGTGGCGCCATCTCGTCGAGTATGTTGAAAATATATTCAGGGTGGCTTCTGACCTTCTTGAGAAAGTATTCTTTAAACAAATCTAATTTTTTCGAAAAATGTGGCTTATGTACCTTGTTCCCCCGAGCGCTTTAATTATATAAATTTACTGATTACATCTTTGTGTAATATCAACCAATGGTATGGTCGCTTAATTTTTTTCCGAGGTTTTTTACGGAAGACAGAAGTGTAAACAACAACGTTATTTGTGGCGGGTCCTCTACCAAGTTGTTCTTATTTCGGCGCGGAAAGAGGGAAACAGTATTATCACTGCTTGCCCCAGGGCGTTAACTACCCTAAAGACCAGTGGCGTGCAATGATGTTTTAACCAGGGTAGAAAAATTGCTTTTAAGACAAAAACTTACCTTCCGTAGCATTCAAGCATCTAAATTTCAAATGTTGTCACAAAATGTCTTGTTTTTGAATTTGTGGAAAGAACACTGTGGCAGAAGAAGAATAAAACGACATTCATCAACACGGCGGTCTTTACGTAAAAATTATTTTAAAACATCGTCATACAAATTGGTTTTGTTTTTTAAATCCTGCAAAAGGTCGCTCTCCAGAGAGATTATTGTTAATTCACTTAAGCGTGTTTCTCTTGGTGTGTTTTGTAAATAGGTAGGAATTATTTTTAATCCAGAGAAGGATCGTTTGCAGACGCGCTGTTAGCCGGAATAGTAACAATTAACGCCTCCATATTTCTTTTTTTCCTGAAATTCAACAGTGCGAAGTCTAGCAAAAGGGCGAAGACTCTAATTATAAATTAAAAATCTATCAGTCACCTGACTGAACCAATGTTGCCAAAAACTAAGTCAATCATGTGAAATATTATGATAAGCTTACTGCCTTCTTATTTTACGATCCGTTATCCCTTTAAAAATATCCTAACTAAACTAAGTAATAATAAAACTTATAGAAGCGTGTTTCATATTTTATATTGAGAAAGCAAAGTATTTTCCAAATTACCGTAAAACTTGAAGATTGGCAATGCTTTCTTGGCTGATAGATGAAGGAAGGTTACGACGGGTTTATTTGTTAGATCTCTTTCTACCCTACTGCCTATCGGCTCTCTCGCTTGCTACCACTCGTACAAAAGCAGTGTTTTAGCTTTTGCATAAGACGCTAACGTACAACGAGATTTTTGCTTTCAGAACGGTCTTACGGAATGCTTATACAGGGATCTAGTTTACGATATATTAAGCTAAGAATCCGTTCGTGGAAATGATGTAGGATTAAGTTTTCGGTCCTATATTATTATTTATTATGTTAATGTAGAGATAAATTGTCAGAGTTGGATTACACGGATAAAAACTAAAATATAAAAAATATGTATGTTTTATTGTTCCCAGGGTAGGCAATACTTTTTTGCCTATATTGTATGCATGCCACTGCTAAAGGCGATACTAATAAAAGCAATCATAGTCCATTTACTACTAGTAAAACAACAATAAGTATATGTTTGATACTCCTATAGTTATTATTCTGTGTGACAGCCTCTTATAAACAACGGACATCTTCGTTACTATACAGGGTGTGTCAGTAAGGTGTCTGTCTTAGATAGCACCTAAACTATCAAATATAGGGAAAAAAGGGTAATACAAAAGTTAAAGGGTTTTTTAGGATACCTAATCTAAAAATATTTTCTAATCTACAGGGTGGTCCTAAAAAGTGGTACTGATTAATAAAAAATAAAATTAAATGGGACACCCAGTATAATTTTCTAGAATATGATTCAATGGAATAAGGACTTTGCAACCCTATTAAAAAATTTTAAGTGAAATGCAACGTTGCCAAGTAATTAATTTTTTTCCGAAATTTTAGTAATTTTAAGGGTATCGTTAAAAAATCATAGCAAACTGTGGATTAACCCTAGGCAAATATAATTTACGTTGTAAGTACTTTAAGGTACGATATATTGATTTATAATAATGTTTTTTAAATCTCTTATACAGAGCGTTCATTACAAGTTGGACAACTCGATAGTTTTAAAAATGCTTTATTTCAATTTTTTTAAATGAGACCCCCCTAATTTTTTTTGGCAAAATAATTTATCTTTCGAAAACCTTACTTTTTTGTTAAACATGTCATATATCTAAATATCATAGTTTTTGAAATATTTTAGGATTTGTCTTAAATCAGGGTAAAAAAGGAAAGTTCTAATTAAACAATTTAGTCAAGATTGCTTTGGAACAAAAAATAAATAATTTTCTTTGTCACAGCTGTCATTGCAAAATTATTTCGCCAACATTTTGTGCTTTATTACTGTTTAAAGTTTAGTTTTCCGAACTAACTTTATCGAAATAGAAAAATATGAGTTATGATAAAGTTAGTTCAGGAAACTAAAATTTAAACAGTAATAAAGCACAAAATGTTAGCGAAATAATTTTGCAATGACAGCTGTGACAAAGAAAATTATTTATTTTTCGTTAAAAAGCAATCTTGACTAAACTGTTTAATTAGAACTTTCCTTTTTTACCCTGATTTAAGACAAATCCTAAAATATTTCAAAAACTATGATATTTAGATATATGACATGTTTAACAAAAAAGTAAGGTTTTCGAAAGATAAATTCTTTTGCCTAAAAAAATTAGGGGGGTCCCATTTAAAAAAATGGAAATAAAGCATTTTTAAAACTATCGAGTTGTCCAACTTGTAATGAACGCTCTGTATAAGAGATTTAAAAAACATTATTATAGATCAATATATCGTACCTTAAAGTACTTACAACGTGAATTATATTTGCCTAGGGTTAATCCACAGGTTGCTATGATTTTTTAACGATACCCTTAAAATTACTAAAATTTCGGAAAAAAATTAATTACTTGGCAACGTTGCATTTTATTTCAAAAATTTTAATAGGGCTGCAAAGTCCTTATTCCATTGCATCATATTTTAGAAAATTATACTGGGTGTCTCATTTAATTTTCTTTTTTATTATTCAGTACCACTTTTTAGGACCACCCTGTAGATTAGAAAATATTTTTAGATTATGTATCCTAAAAAACCCTTTAACTTTTGTATTACACTTTTTTCCCTATCTTTGATAGTTTAGGTGCTATTCTTACTGACACACCCTGTATATGTAAGAATATATTTTACGAAGCAATTTTAATGACAAAATGTCTCCCAGGAAATGTAAGTCGTGCCTTAGACTTCCATCCAAGTAAACACTATTATAGAGTTGCTTCTGGCTACCTAATAAATCTTGCACGCTTCGCAAGTTCAAATGACAAGGGGAATCTTGTACACCACTTTGCAGGAAACACTTGGCGCCATATTTACATTTACTTTATTTCTGTGTCAAGCTTCTTGCCAGGGTGCGAGTAAGTCGTTCTTAGAAAAATCTTCTTATTTCTCTATATATCCTGCTTTTCCTTTTGCATTATTCCTTGCAATGAGATGAATAAATGGATACTTTCCTTCTATTTTTAAAATAGTGTAGGCACCTACACTTCTTTTTGCATTAAAATATTAACTTTTAAGCTCATTTAAAATGTAATTACTTATTTTATAGATTTATATTTTTAAAATTTAAATAACTATATTCTTTTGTCAATTTTATTTTTTTAAATATTCTCCTTTATTTATTTTCGAATTCGGCTTTTTACCTCTTCTTCATTCGCTGCTAGAGTCAGTCCCGAGGAGACCTACAGCTTACCGTGTGTCCCGAACTACGATCCGCAGTCATGCGATACACCCCCCCCCCCCCCCCCCAGGACGCCAGGACCACCCCGGTTTCTTGCGTCATTGCATGACCGACCGACTGGGGAGTGTGTACTGTCTTACGCTCCCCACGAGATATCCGATCTAATCCGGCCTGATTACCGGCGCGAATGGGGTAGATTGGGAGATGATACATTTTACACTCTCCCTGTAATCATTAACCTACTAAAATTCGGATATACTTTGTGCGAATGCCTATTTCGAGGATCGAACTCAGGACGCCACGGTCGAATACCAGTAACTCACGGCTGAGATACCGCCGCAAATTCTCCACGGTTTCTTACACGGAGATGAGCGGCCGGAACGTCTTCAGGCCCAATTTTATAAAGTTTTATAATGTAGGATTGGCAGCAAAGTTAAATTTAAGAGTATTCAACCTATTCATAACTTGCTATGTTATGAATAATAGAAGAGTTTTGGACTTACATTATCTTTACTTGTTTTAAATCACAACGTTTCAACTGGTAAGTATCTTCAGTTATCTTCGGGCAAATACACTTGTTATGTTACCAGGTAAGTAACTTTGCTCTCAATCCCACCTTATAAGAAGACAATTATTGACTTTTCTTCGATTTAAACTGGATCTCGGTTTAAATCAGGGGTTCCCAAACTTATTTTGTCTACTGCCCACTTTGAGAATAAATTATTTTTTAGCGCCCCCATTTTTTCACCTACTTAAAAACCACTATAACTTCAAATTAAATTAATTAATTATTGTGAGCTATATTAGCGGAGATTAAACATTCATTCAAAACGAGACTTTTACTATAACCCGCAAGAGTTAACTTGAGACCTGAGCGCAGTAGGTAGTACCCAACGGCGCTCAGATCTCAAGTTACTCTTACTGGCTACACCTGCCAATGAGAATGATTATTGAAACGCAACTTTATAGTATTCAGGCAGAGTATCTTTTATTCAAAATAAAACAAACATAATCGATTCTTATATAAAAATTAATGTGAAGGATGAATCTGATGCTGTTTAATAAGTTTGTTGATATCAGGTTCCAATTTAATCAAGAACAGTCGCATTGATACAGGAATGCACAAATCGGGTTATTTAACAAAAACTTGTTAAAACATTATTGCCCGCTGTCTATTATCTACGAAAATTACCTATCTAGGAATACTAATAACTATTAAAATGCGAAAGTGTGTCAGTTGCCTTTTTATTTGCTTATTTGTATCTACTTTTATTTCGAAACGGAGCGACCGATTGACATGATTTTTATTTTATTTATTCAATAAAACAGGACAGATATATGAACTACGCGGAGAGAAATATCGAACCTAGTTTGAGCAATCTCTTAATTAATATTAGTTGATGTTCTCAAATTGTAGTCGAGAGCTCAGTTGGTGTCTAAGAGTTCTCCTAGCTAGATGAAATTACAAATCGTCCCCCAAGACTCTACACAACCCCCCCCCCCCCCCTTTTTTTCTGGGTCTCTTACCGCCCCCCTTTAGGCCTGCAGCGCTCACAAGGGGGCGTTATCGCCCACTTTGGGAAACACTGGTTTAAATCATAGATGTTCTTTTGCCGATATAAATTCGATTTAAACCGAGGTCCAGTTTAAATCGAAGAAATGTCAAAAATTGTAATTTTATAATGTGGGGTTGACAGCAAAGATACTTGGTCCTAACTTAATATAATGTAACATAACATAACAAGTTATATCCAGGTTGATTATTCTTAAAGTCAACTTTGCTGTCAATCCCACATTATAAATAGACCATTTCTGATATTTCTACTATTTTAGAATTATTCTTCGTTTTAAAAGGACTTTAAAAAATTGGACTTTAAAAAATTGGGCATTAAAGCAATATAGATTAATCTTGTCATGTTAACAACTCTTATTGATTAAAAGATTATACTGTCATATACAGGGTGTCCCACCGGGAACCGAATCGATCTATATATAGAAAACTATACGTAGGAAAATTTTGAAAATTTGACAGTATGCTAATGCTGATGGGGGCGACCGGGCTAAAATATTTTCATAATGGTGGCACTTCCGGTTATACCGGAAGTAAGTGTCAACTTGCTTATTTTAAATGGGATACCCTATATATTATTACATTTTTGCATTCTACGCAAAATTCTAGGCAAATTTTGTATACCATGTCCTATACCTATGTGTAAACGTTTTTGATTTTTGAATTTTTATGTCAAAAATGACGTTTGCAAGCCTTAGAATAATTATCAATTTTTTCTATAAAGAAGCCTTATTTATTTAGTTTAAGTAGGATTCCTTGTTACAAAGGACCTGTTTTAACAGATTTTTTATAATATTTTGATAACTGTTAATACAGGGTGTTTAAAAAATAAGATTAAAAATAAAATTGAATAAACTGCAAAGAGTCTAGATTCTCAAATGGAAACACCCAAATTTTATAATTATTTATTATTTAGCAGTAAAAATAAGGGTAAGTTTGTATAAGGTTGTATATCCCAAAAATTCTTAGTTTTCGAAATATTGCCCATTTAATACTTTTATATGGGGATTTTGCTGCAGATTTTAAGTTCAGTTACTCTTAGTTGGCTATGACGGCGTTGAAAAACAATCAAAAATGCTAAAAAATCTATAAAGCTGTCACTTACCATTTAAACATTATTAATAAGCACATTGTGATGGCTTCTGTTTTTGCAGATATCGAATGGCAAATGTGACATGATATAACTTTATCACATTCTCCATAAATAATAAATAAGTTTAAATAATGTTCGTTTGTATAATTTAAGCGCCCGGAAATGATAATTAATAATGTTAAGTGATTGATAATGTTTTTCAACGCCGTCATAGCCAACTAAGAGTAACTGAACTTAAAATCTGCAGCAAAATCGCCTTATAAAAATACTAAATTGGCAATATTTCGAAAACTAAAAATTTTTGGGATATGCACCCTTACACAAACTTACCCTTATTTTTAACGCTAAATAAGAAATAATTATAAAATTTGGGTGTTTCCATTTGAAAATCTAGACTTTTTGCAGTTTTTTCAATTTCATTTTTAATCTTTTTTTTTAAACACCCTGTATTAATAGTTATCAAAATATTATAAAAAATCTATTAAAGCAAGTCCTTTATAAAAAGAAATTAAATAAATAAGGCTTCTTTATAGAAAAAATTGATAATAATTATTCTAAGGCTTGCAAACGTCATTTTTGACATAAAAATTTAAATATGTCAAAAACGTTTTGACATAGGTATAGGACATGGTATACAAAATCTGCCTAGAATCTTGCGTAGAATGCAAAAATGTAATATTATATAGGGTGTCCCGTTTAAAATAAGCAAGTTGACACTTACTTCCGGTATAACCGGAAGTGCCACCATTATGAAAATATTTTAGCCCGGTCGCCCCCATCAGCATCAGCATACTGTCAAATTTTCAAAATTTTTCTATGTATAGTTTTCTATATATAGATCGATTCGGTTCCCGGTGGGACACCCTGTATAGACATATTATGTATTTGAATATCCTATTTTATCCAAAATTCCATTTTATTATCTAAAAAGTAAATATTAAATATACCTACTGACCCAATTATTTGTTATTAAAACATACAAACTACAAGACTGCTATCTTGGCATATTGCCGAGCTTGCATTTTGTTACCAATCAATAACCGGGTTAGTTTATTGATACTGATGGGTATAAATAGCAGGCCGGTACTATGTAAAAGATACCATTCCTGTCAAGATCATTCAGTTCACCACTATCGGGTCGAGACCACTAGGTCTCGACCATTCTGGTCGGGACCATTCCTGTCAAGACCATTCAAGTCACGACCATTTTGGGTAGAGACCATATATACGATCCGGTCCAGATCAGTAAGATTGGGTCAGTAGCAGCGCAGAGTCCTGTTCCAATTATTAGCCCCTTGCCCTAGAGAGCTCGTCCCTAGCCAAATATGTTATTGTAAGTAAAGCCTAATTTTATGTAACCGTTTTAACTGCCGTTTCATATTATATAATAAAGTAGGTGTTATGGAGACTTGTCGCCTTTAATTCTTCCCCACGTGACAATACTAAGTTCTGCTATATTATCCAAAAAAACCTTCTATGGCATATTGTAATTAAACTGCGTTATCGAATTACCAACTAACGTGATTTGTTGGGCACCCCAACGCTATACAAGTTATTATGTCGCAGAGTTTAATTGGGCAAACTTATGAACTACGCTCGATCACATGCAGTTAGGATGTACGAGAGCATATATCTTCCTACCAACAACGCTAAATCCGTATACTGACCTAATAAATAACCAATTATTCTGTCTCAGTTACAATACACATGGACGGTGAGTAGTAATTATGATTACAAAAAAACTAGAGAAAAATCTACCTTACAGTGAATAAAAGGTAAAATAGTAGTACAACAAAGGGGATATTGTTTAAAAAAACTTTTAAATCTGGCATTATAACTTCGTCCACTAACGTCATTTTAGTTCGCTGTAAACTTGTAAGAAAAATAATAAAAAATCAATTGAAGAAAAATTCATTTCATTGGCAAATCCATGAATCGATAGACCAAATTACACTGTTACATATTTGTCGATTTGGGTCATTCCTCATATTTACACAAAATACCTTTGAATATATCTATATTTCTCACATTCGGCCATTTGCAGGATAACAAAGAAAAAGCGATATATTATTTATTAATAAAAATTTGCAATTTATTTTTCTTAACCATGATTAAATTGTTCTACTGAAATGCACAGGATTTGCCCGGATTTTTTTTTGAAATGTACTATGCCTGCTTGCGTAAAAATTATATATAACTCCGAATGTACAACACAATAGCTGTAGAATCCGCTTTAAACAGTTAAAAATGGCTTGTGTGCATTAATATGAAAAGAAACTTAGCGGCAAGCGGACAGAGTAATGCGTCTATCTTTTGCATTAAAGTACACAGGGACGCCAACGGTAATGGAATCCCTGGGGCACAGGTAGACAATGACAGGCTGTTTCGTTCTTGTTAGAACTCGTCAGAAAGCCATAACCCGTAAGCGACCCCCAAAACAGCGAGCCTGTTCTTTCAAGGCGTTTTTAAGAAATAAAAACGCGATGAAAACCCAGTAACGCCATCAGAAGGAATCAACTCAATGCAAAAAAAGGCATCTAACGTGAAAACGTAGAAATATAAATAAATCTAATTAAATCAAGCACGGAACGGCCACTTCACCAGTATAGGAAACATTTTTTCGCTTCTCTATACATCTCCACGCTTTGTGGATTCAGATCTAGATCGCGCTGCAGTCGCCCACTGGTTTGCAGCACTATTCCGTAAATCCACAAAGCGTGGAGATGTATAGAGAAGCGAAAAAATGTTTCCTATACTGGTGAAGTGGCCGTTCCGTACTTGATTTAGTTACATTTATTTATTCTACGTTTTCACGTTAGATGGCTATCTTTTGCATTGAGTTGATTCCTTCTGATGGCGTTACTGGGTTTTCATCGCGTTTTTATTTCTTAAAAACGCCTTGAAAGAACAGGCTCGCTGTACTGGGGATCGCTTACGGGTTATGGCTTTCTGATGAGTTCTAACAAGAACGAAACAGCCTGTCATTGTCTACCTGTGCCCCAGGGATTTCATTACCTTTGGCGTCCCTGTGTACTTTAATGCAAAAGATAGACGCATTACTCTGTCCGCTTGCCGCTAAGCTTCTTTTCTTTATATATTTTAAAGGGGAATAAATTCCACTATTTTATTAATATGAAGTTTTAACGTTTGCTATGGTAAAGTTTTTCAAAATAATCGCCAATGTACATGCTATAAACCAACATTGTAAACGTAAACGTGGGAAGGGAAGTGGTCATACTGTAGAAATAACCTTAAAACCTTTAGTAAAAAATGAACATAATTAATTTTCTTTAAGAAATCTTATATTTTTGTCGGTTTTATCTGGTTTTAATGTACTTATTTTTATTTTCCACCAAGGAAAATTTACCAGTTATTTTTCTATATGTTTGTGTATAATAAAAGTTTTAAGATCTGTTAGAATTGGAGCCCCGTCATCGCAAATTATTATGGCAAGTTTATTTTATATATACATTTTATGCATTAGATCTTATAGTAATTGTCTGGAAATACAACAAATAATAGTTTAGTAAAAATATGGTATTAAACCTTCAATTTTCGCACCATTTCATGCACTCTTTAGGAAAGAGTTGTGTATGTATAAACTCTGGGAAAGATGTTTTGATTTAAATAAAAAATAAACAAATTTTATCTGACAGATTTACATATTTTTGAAGTAAAATCTTAACCTCACTTCTGTTAAGGGTCAGAAAACGACTCGTAGAACGTGTAAATTTGGTTTCTTTGTAATTCACCACTGAGATTGGTCAGTTTCATATCCTAACTATGGATATGAACTCATATCCGTTCAGTTAACCGGAATAGCCCGCTTTTCCAATCATTTTAGTGTAAATGAAACGATAACTTTTCATGTGGGAGTAGAAAATAGTTATTTATACTACAAGGGATGTAAGTAACATTTACTAGTCGAGAACGATTTTGCGCCCGAGGGATAGCGAGGGCTGGCAATAAAGTTCGAGTATTTCTATAGCATCATAAACATTGTTATTTTATCAACAATGTTAAGCTGACAGTTTATTACCAAAAATTGAAAGAAATTGAAATTATTGATTTAAATAACAGCCAAATGGATATAGGAGAATCAGCAAATATCACTTGTCTGTCGCTGCTGCCAGAAATATCGAGGAAGACGTATGAAGCAAACAAAGACTGCTACTACAGTTTCAGAAACCGTGCTTTTGGCGTACTTTTACGAAATATCTGCTATATTAAAGTCTCCATCAAGCTTATGGTGTGAATAGTCCACCCTTTTCATAGAGGAAAACATAGATATTTTTAATTATCCTAAACTTGGAGTATGTTTAAAAAGAAAAAAATACGGATATAAATCCAAAAAATCTAATGTGTTTGACAGGGAACATTAAATAAATTCCTTTTTGAAGCCCCCTAATGATATTTATTTAATGATGAAGGTTATAATTATAATGGAAATTGCTGGAGCGTGTCGTTCTAGTGAACTATGTGCAATGTTGAATTAAGGCATGAAGTCATATTTGTTACTATTCTTATATAATAAATATAAATTTATAGTGACTAAAAGTGACGATGATGATGATGATGCTATCTTAGCTCTCAAGCGACGTGGCGGATGAAAATCTGCAACTATTGCGGAAAGTTAGGTAGCGGAGAGCGTCAACAATAAAACGGAGAAAATAAAATTTTATACAATATAACGAAGCCAGAAGTATCCTGCAGCACTTTAAGAGTAACAGAAAACTTGTTTAAAGATGGAGAAATTATGGAGTCAGAACATTCCATACAAATTAAGAAAAAACTAGAAAACATTGATCCAAATTCTGTAATAGTTATTTACGATATAAGTGTTTTAAAAATTCATATTACAACACGAGATGTTAAAGTTGTCAAAAGAAGGCGACAGCCGAGTTTAATAAAACATCGAGTTTAGTAATATGAATTTACAACAAGAATATTGTACAAAATTTTATCTACTTTCATCTATGAATGAAAATATTTGGCCAAAGGCATTTTTAAAAATAAAAATGCACCTGCTATTAAGTTTACTTATCAAGTTTTTTATGTTACCTTTCGCATAGTTACTGTTTCGCATGGTTACTGTCGAAACTTTGTCAAACAAATTCAAAAATATAAAGAGCGTTTTTCAAAATGAGCGATTCTGATGGAAGTTTACCCTCTCCAAAGTCCAAATTTTTCACAAAGGAAGACGTATGTAAGTTTCTTAGTACTGCAGATGATGAAACATATTTACTTATGAAGGTTGTTATGAGAATCGGCATTTTTGGGGCTTGTCGGCGCGAAGAACTAGCTAAGTTAATGTTGGATCATATTGAACACAATGATTTGTATATAAAAATTGTGATTCCATTCTCGAAAACCAAAATTATGCGAGAATTTGTTATAACAGAAGGATATGTGACAGGTGTCAACTGTTTAAGTATTTTTCGAAAGTATGCTAAACTTTGTCCTCTTAATGCAACTCACAGGCGGTTTTTTGTATTCCATGGAAAAGGAAAATGCACCTCCCAGCCTGTCGGAATTAATAGTTTTGGAAGTATACCAAAAAAGATTGCAACAAAACTTGGATTGAATAATCCCGAAGGATACAGTGGACATTGTTTTAGAAGGTCCTCAGCCACCATTCTAGTTTATGGTGGTGCAGATATGCAGATGTTAAAGCATCATGGGGGCTGGAAATCCTCTTCTACGGCAGAAGGCTACGTTGAGAATTCTTTAGAAAATAAGAAACAAATAGCAAAGATCATGGGGTCAGACACGGATTTAATGATTGGAAATTCGAACGTAAAGAACTCCATCACATCCACTTCTGGTATACAAATTTCTAACTGTAAAAAGTGTATTATTAATGTTTATAATAAACCTTAAGTGTTATATTTTAATTAATATTTGGTAATTAATTTTATAATTGTTAATATTAAATCATTCTACTGGTTTTATTTAACAGCAAAATTTTAATAAAACCGTTTTTCTTTTCCATTACAGCACTAGTGCTGTAAAGGCATCTATTACAGCACTAATGCTGTAATAAATGCCCTTACAAAAGGATTTACAGAACTGTAAAATTCATATTAAAATGAATTAAATGAAAGTAGATAAATAATGTTCATAATTTCAAAATGCGTTTTTTACAATATCGGGAGGAAAAAAGAATTATAATGTCCAGTAATGTTCAGAAATTTAATTTAATTAAGACGTAAAAAATAAAAAATTGAAAATTTCGTTTTTCCTTTTCGGTATTCGGAATATTTACAATTTTCTTTTACCGAATTTTTAAGTGCCAAAAGATGCAACTTTGTCTTAATTTAATTATCGCTAGCATCCTGTATAAATCGCCCCCTCATTTAAATCACCTTTTATCGACTGGTTATATTTTACATCATTATTTTATCTAACATATCCGAAGTTTTTTGTTGACAATACCGTCATCAAAAAGGGATAAGGGTACAGATCTGAATTTAAAATGACCTTTGAGCGAACGTGTTAGAAATGCCCAAGAATTGGGGTAAAGGTACAAGAGCAATATATCGATGTAACTGGACGTGGATTCGCTTTTGAAAGCCACAAATTGCGTTACCGAAGAGTATAACGGTATAAAATGGAGGCTTCACAAAGAAAGCGGAAACGAAGTGTTTTTGCCTTTGAAAGCTTTTAAGATATGACATAAAGAACAAGAAACAGTCCATACAGGGTGTTCTAACCTTAGAAAATCGACCATAATAGTAGATTCTGTAACGAGGTTGGAATGAAAATTTGATCCGAGTGGAAGATTCCGAACGCGAGCGTGAGGAACCACGAGTATCAAATTTTCATTCTAACCGAGTAGCAGACTATGTTTTCTCCACGACCAAAAATACTATTCGCAATATTTGTAATTTCATGTGGAGTATTATCCAGTTCCATATCTGATTCATCCGATTTTTCACTCATATTTTGACTTGCACTAAAATTTGTCTGCTGACATTGACAGTTTCGAAATTCATGGCGACCTATGTCGTTTAAATCAATTACAGAATATTCATTCGTATCTTGTTATGAAATTAAAATACACGCAAAACGCATAAGAAGCAAGTGTTTCAGAATAAATATTCCAACTAAAGATCGAGAATTTTTACATTCTATTATCAAAAATGATTTTGGAATTATTGCATTCAGTAATGGTCGTGGAGAATTATTATTACCTGTGTATTAAACACTTTTGCCTATACCGCATAGTGCAGCGATGTTATTGGGAATTAAGATTAAAATCAGAACTCTAAAACAAATTAATATTGTAATTTCTTGCCATTCTTTTGAATTAGGCTTTTTGTTGCGAACCACAATCCTCAGTCATGCTATATATAAAATAAATATTGGAAATTATATGGAAACCGTATACTATCAGTCAGAATGACAGTCCTGAATGATATTGATCGTTCGTAATTCTCGCATCAGTGTTTTTTCTTAGGGGAATTTACATGTCCGACCATAATTTCTTGAAAATTACCCTTACACCATCAGTGTTACTGCCATTCCTCTATCAAAAATGTCATTCCTACTAATAGTGTAGGGTATTCAATAGTCATCCACACGGTACAGTGGCGGCTCGCGGTCTTAAAAAAAGGTGAAACAAACATTGACTAATTTATATTTTTATTACGTTTATTACAAATACACAATAAAAATAAAAAGTTTCGCGAAGCCTCAAAATAAATACCTTAAGGTTAGGCGAGTCAATGCTAAAACAATGGTTCATACGACTGATCTATTTTTAAATTTCCCTTCATCACCTATGCAAATTGTTACAACTGCTGCGAATGGTCGGAAATTTTTACGAGCTTACCTACACTGTTGCGCGGCGGACAACGTTTAATATAGAACGTTCCTATTCAAAATAGGGGTTTCCAGGACATACTAAGGTATTTTCATAAGCATTTTGAACAATGACAATTATTAAAAAACTAAACGCGAAAATCGGCTATACTCGATTAAAAAAAAGTGGCTGGCAGAAGTGCCTTTAAGGTGATGGGAATAGCGATGTCCTAAAAATGGAGTGGGTTAATCTGCCACTTCCGAGCGGATTAAGGCTCACAGGAGAGTTTTTTCCGATCCCGTTTTTAACGATCCCTACCTGTATGCAGATTTTCACCGATACATTTTTTTTAAAAACAAATAACCACCATCACTTCCGATGGGTCGACAAAAACCCGTAATGCCTATTTTCTACTGGGCAAGCAGTGGCGCCATATAAAGTTTTGCTTGGGGGGCAAAATTTAAAGTAGCCAGATCTTTAAAATCGTAAGCAGGACAAACTAAAAGCTCCGCAGGCTAATGAGTCGTATTTTTTTTGGTTGCCAAGCTCAAAAAAACTCCTATTTTGGACTATCGAAAAAAATTTTTTAAGAAAAAAGAAATATTTTTGA
This sequence comes from Polydrusus cervinus, assembly GCA_935413205.1. Classification (NCBI taxonomy): domain Eukaryota; kingdom Metazoa; phylum Arthropoda; class Insecta; order Coleoptera; family Curculionidae; genus Polydrusus; species Polydrusus cervinus. The sequence goes on from OW284513.1 coordinate 27,231,436, forward strand.
CGTTACGTAACCATAGCAACGGTGCAAATCAAACTATATGTTGTCTTCACTTGCTGCTCTGAGCTTACGGACATGGTCGGCTGGGGCGCCCCAAAATGTACGAGCGTTTATAATTATTGTCTATCGGAGTTAACCGTGTCCCTATTATTTGGAACAAATTAATATTATTAATTCAAACATAATTATTTTTTGACAACTAAAATGGTAGCTGTGGTACATTAATATTTAACATTGTCAAAAAAATTTTTTCCTGGTTTTTTCTTTACCTAACGAGCCGCCACTAACACGGTAACTTGATCGGGGTGAAAGGCGAGGAAACACAACATAATTAGGTGTAAAATTTGAAGTCTAAACCTGTCTAATTTATTTTTGCATAGTTTAAATTAAAATAACATTTTATGTGGAATTTTTTGTATCTGTATTTAGTAGTGAGTCAATATTGTCGCATCTAATTCTTCCCCACGTGACAAGGGTTTCTAACCAAATTTTCGTGGCTTGAATGGTCAAGACCACTCGGTCAAGACCATTCAGGTCACCACCATCGGGTCGGGACCATTCGGGTCTCGACCAGTTCGGTCAAGACCATTCAAGCCACGACCATTTGATTAGAAACCCTTCAGGTCGATACCCGATCGATATAAGATTCGGTCCAGAGCAGTAACATTGGGTCAGTAGCAGCACAGAGTCCTGTTCCAATTATCAGCCCCTTGCATTAAAGAGCTTGTCCCTAGCCAAATATGTTATTGTAATTAAAGTTTGATTTTGTGTAACCATTAAACTGCCGTTTTATATTGCATAATAAAGTAGGTGTTATGGAGATTTGTCGCCTTTAATTCTTTCCCACGTGACATTGTAACAAAATGTTTTCGGCTTTCTTTAGTAAGTTTCAGAACCGTGTTTTAGACAATAGTTTCGTGCTAAACCTTTATATATTTTCAGTGGCACACTCGGGTGGCAGGTGGGATGTATAACCCCACTAACCACCGTAATTCTTCAATCTATCTACGTTAAAATACCGAAACCATCATTAATTATAACAAATCGAGACGTCGACCTGGATTAAATATCTATTAATAAAAAATAAATTATATTTTATCATCTATACTATAACTCTTTCGAAAACATCTTATATTTTATAATGTTAACTTATAATAGTCTGGATAACAAAACCTAAATAACTAATTTAATTAATATTTCCTTACTCTTTTGTCAAGGTTTCAAGTAAGAAAAGCACCCTTTTTTCGCTTCCTTTGTGATAACCCCATTACACCCTGCTTTATCAGTTAGTAATGCAATTTGGCGCTTTGAAAAGCAAATCCACGTCCACTTACATTGATAATGCCCTTGTACCTTTACCCCAATTTCCAAACATTCTGCTCACGTCGCCCCAAATTGATTTCGCATTCAGATAGAGACCCCAATCCTCTTTTTCACACTGACGTTGTCCACCTCGGACGTTCATTTTAACGGAAAAATGGTAAAATGTGAATTTAGAGTAAATTATGCAGAGTGTCACTTGGATAGTGTAAAAAAGTTGTTTGTGATAGTGCTTTTCGTTCTTATTTAAAAGAAAAATTTACAGAAGAAATGTGGGATCAGATTTAAATATGCATATTTTGAAGGCCTATTTTTGGGTATACGGGGTCCTCGGCCTGTTCCTCAATTTTCTGCTGTTTTTTTCCAATAAATATAGCTAATTTCTGAGAGTCGTTTATTGTGAATTTTGCTTTTCTTTCCGGTAATCTGGTCTCTTCTGACAACTTTGTTATCGCCGCATTAAATCAATCTGTGAAAAAATCATGCCCCAATTAACTACTAATATTAATAAAAATAAATAATATTAAAATTACATTAAAAAAAAACTTAAACCTGCACAATGCATCCTTACCTTTATTTTAAAAATTTTTAAATATCGACTTACCAACGCCAACTCTTACTTGCAACGTTATGATAACTCACTTTCATCCAGTCAGTGGCGTAGCCAGAAAATATGCTCGGGGGGGGGGGGGGGGGGGTCAATTGGCGTAAGTAGGAAATTTTTTATTCTGGAGAAAGGGACACGCCCAAAGTTCGTTTACCTTTACCTTAACTACTATCAAATTTCGAAAATTAAATTATTACCTTTCCCCCTCTGCATGGTTGGATTAAATTGGTTTTTGTAAATATTTTTTTTTTACTTTTTTTGGTATTTCTAGTTGACTCTTTATTAAAAAAAAACATTTTTTATATTTGTGAAAAATATGAATATTGGTGGCAATCCAAAATTTTAACATAAAAAGTATGTATGACTCTAACCAGCGTTTTACGGGCTCGGTTTTTCATGATTAAAAATAAAGTAAATATCGCTCAATACGCCAAAATTGATGATTTTTTCAGAAATCATGTATTTTAGGAGCGTAGATCTAAGAGCAGTTTGTGGTGAAAATGCTTAGGTTTTGAAATACTCCGTCTTAAGTGCCGTTTTGTATATTCATAATAAAGCATTCTCGTTTATTCCCGCACCATTTTTTTATTATAAATTTTTACATTTCTTCCATGAAAAATGTTAAAATAAAAATGTTTACTTTAATTTTTCTCTTTAAAAATAAATACTTAATTGTTTTTTGTTTTTGTTGTAAAAATATTTTATTGCATTGGGTTATATTTTTGTTGATTCAAAATAGCTCTAAAAAGGGAAAACGGAACAGACAAGTATATAATAGAAAAATACTATAAAATATTATTCTTTTTACTTGTTTTCCTATAATATCAATAACTAATATGCGTCCGAAACCTTAATTTCTATATAAAACAGGACTTTTAGAATAAACAGTTTAACAACGAACCTTTTCCTACTAGACCTTTGTAACTAAGCCAAGAGTACATTTTTTTTAAATTCAAATTAAGAGTCTAAGCGAGAGACGAAAAATTAGGTTGCAATAAGACTCGAGCTTCTAGCCTCGGGGGGGTGGGGGGCTGCAGCCCGGCAGCCCCCCCCCCTCCTAAATACGCCACTGCTTTTATCGATTCGGAGCGATAGACCGGGTATAAATATTCCAAATTGGTTTTTAACGTTGTAGCGACTGTGGTTATTATGGCGTTTTCGATGTTTAAAGGGAGAAAAGGGATAATTGTTTTCCTTATCTTCACGTTCATCGAGAAGGAAATTGTTGAAGCATTTCTTGTACTGTGGAACAATATGGGAAGAAATTGTTTCAAGAGACCACATTCAAGATTAACCAAAGGTATAACCGCAGTAATTACCGATCCATTGCTCTAAACCGCTTGTTGTCTGTGTAATTCCAATAAGAAGCAACAATCAGTTTCCGCAACTTATTGGGGTGGGGGTGGGGGTAGGGATGCAGTAGTGTTCATTATTTTTCCTACGACCACCTATAAAAATGAGGAAAAAAGCACGGTTAATTTGGCTAGAAAAAGTTGAAATATAAGGCACACTATTTAATTTAAACATAATATGGTGCTAATTTGACAGACCGCACATATTTATTAAAAAGAACAAATTTTAGAAAGCAGTAATTGTAAAGTGTTTAAGTATTTATCATATATTTGTCGAGTGATTCAGAATTAGAGTGTGAAAATACGCCATCTGAAATTATAAAAAATGTTAATAATTTACTGGAAAAACTATTACCTGAAAATACAAATCGCGCTGAAGAGAGTGTCATGTATTAAACAACTAATCTTTATCGGTAGCGATAGAGCTCTAGCCTACAGATCGCAAGGTCAAAGGTTCAAATCCCTTCAGGAGTATTTACCTTTTTTTTACATAAAATAATTAATAGAATTATTTTGAATTGAAATCTTCCTTGTTAGGTGGATTTTTTAAAATTATTTTAATGCATCTTTCCTTGATTAAATTTAAAATTTTTCATTCTAGTTAATCTAGAAGTCAATCCAGAATTAGTTCTTTCTATGATATATAAAATATGAAAAAATGAAAAAGTTAAACCACAACTAAAGAAAACTCCTATTGATAAACATAGTAAGTAGAACATAATCCCAAATATGCTAATTTCAACACTAGTGTTGATATATTTTTTTCAACCCTAGTGTGAAATATTTTATTCACAAATCAAATGCTTTTTTAATAAGTCTTTGTGGTCGTAGGAAAAATAGTGTACATTATCGTGTGAAAGTGATTATTCTAACACTTCGAGAATTTCCGCACTCGGCTGATGCCTTGTGCTAAAAGTCTCCTCGTTTAAAAAGTATCACTTCATCACTTATTATGTAATATACTATTTATGAACCTCGTGCAATAAATAAGGAACAGTTGTTCGTTTTCGGTGTTTTAATGCTTATATTAATGAAGTCATACATTAATATTATGACAATGACCCTTTTACATTAATTTAAGTACATACAAATCATTATATAGATGAACATGGATTCATAATGACAATGAATGAGGCTATTAATCTATGAACAGCATTTCGTTACAATAATAAAATAGTTCATTGTTTCAATGAAACATTAGTGAATTTATTAATATTGTGAACAATGTTTTTTTCAGTGTAAAATATAATAAACTCTTAAACTAAAAGTACATTAAAACCAATAATTTATACAAAGCGATTAAAAAGTATTTTTTTTAAATTTATTAAACCTGTCGTGAAGTATCATTAAGTTGGAATAGGCATCTCAAAGTTCATTTTGCTCCCCTTCGTCTTTGTCTATACGAACTTTAGTCTATATGATTTACGACTGAAATCAGTCTCTGCTTACGATCACATAAACCACTGTTATAACTTTGATGGCTCCGAAATAATGGTTGATTATGTATTCAGGGCTGACTGAGATTAATATTAGCATATTATAAAGGCAATGCCTTTCGGTAAAGATTTTATTGCGGAAATGAATTTTCATAATAAAGAAATGCGATTTCGACAAAAATCAATGCGACTTGACAAAATCCAGATTTATAAAGTCTTTTATTTTTCATTTCATCATAACTACCTGAGGACTGCTTTAATCTACAAGTCTTGTTCTTTATTAATAGTTTTGTCAGACATGTATCAGTTTTTTTTTTGTGTCAGGGAGGAAATCCTTTATGGGCACCGGTTACTTGTTCTACCTTTCGCCGGTAGTGTGCGAGTCCAGAGGCTGTCCTGTTTACGCACTAAAACTTCCCTCCTCTACGGGACTGCCCCGGAATCACCAAAAGGTATTACCGTCAGGGGAGCCCCGGGCTATGTATCCTCTACTGCCTTTCTTCTGCCACTTTGGTCTCCAGGATAGTTTTGATATATTGTTTCAGTATGGTCCACTTGCGTCCTGACTCCAGCATCTCTTCTACAAAGGTATCTACTTCTAGATTTTACACATCTAGCAGTAGGTGTGTGTTCTGCCTCTGTACTACCCATCTCGGACACTCAAAAAGTGTGTGCTGGACCGTATCAGTTTACATATAAAATAGTAAAATAGGTTCCTCGATATTTAGTCTATAAATTACATTTATGATGTTTCTTGTTAATTTCTACTATTATCTAATGAATAATTTTAACTTGTGATACACCGGTAGAAGGAAAATTAAATGAACAATATTATGAGATTAAAACAAAGATGGGTTGCCATTTAAATAAATAGAGAAATTCCGCTTTGTTTTTTTAGGAAACAGGTTGCAAATTAAATAGGTCTAACCAGTGATGTAAAACTAAAACCGAGTAACTAACGAATATTTTCTTGGGTGCCAGGCCCAAAACACTCTTTTTTGGGCCATAAAAAAAATTTCAAATTAGAAAAAATATATAATATTTTTATAGAAACTTGTAGGGAGTTATACTAATACTCTGATATAAATAATTTAAAGAATATAAAAAAACTTTAAGGTTTATTTTCTATTTATTGAAAACCAAAAAAATATATTAACTATAATCGATAATTATAAGAAGCCATAGTAACGGAAAGATTATGCATGTAAACACCAATAAAACTTTTTTAAAAATAAAATTTTTAATAAATAAAATTCAAAGAGGGCGTCTCGAGCCGCGGTTGTATTTAAAGGTTTTAAGATTTGCGTGGATGTCAGTTTGTCTTACAAGTATTTTGTATATGTAAGATGATGTGTTATTTCATTTGGTGTGTTATTGATAGGGTTGCCGCAATTTCGGTCGCCAATTATATTATAAATATTTTGTTTTTTTGGATTAAGGGGGAAGGGGGGGGGGGGGGGCTTCCCCCTGACTAGGCCACTGCTCTAACGAATATATATTTCTCAAGTAAGTCAATTTTATACTATTAAGTAGGTTAAAATGAGCCATTTAACGTTTTTATGGCTTACTATTTACACCTTACCTTGTTTTATCAACACTATGAACGTTTTAGAAGACAACGGAAAATTGATCTAGGCGGCCATTTTAAAAACAAATGATAAAGTGTGAAATGTCATTGAAAAGAGAATTTTCTATAGAAATTAAGCATATAATAAAAATGAGGGGTTTCCATTTAAAGTTGAGTTTACTTCCGGTTGAACCGCAAGTGTTTGAGTTGGTCAAAAAATGGCAATTTATATACTTATTAATTTCTCACATTTTTAAATCCTTACTCCTAAAATTACGGAAAATATTGGGGGGTTTGTTCGGGTTTGTTGTGGTAGCACATTCTTGTGTCACCCGGTATACCGGGTGATTCACGATGAGCTTGCATTAAAACTTTTGAGAAAACTACTGAAAATATTTTTTTGAAAATCTGTTGGTTGAAGTTTATCGATATGCTCTCTTAAACTAAAATATTAACACGTTTCTGTCACTTCCGGTTATACCGGAAGTAGCTTCAACTTTCATTTTTTAAATATATATATTTTTTATTATATTTTTGGATTTTTCAATAAATTTTAATAACATTTTATGGAACACGTTTTTTACCTAAGTCTACTCATTTCTGAGATATCTGCATACTTTGTAATTATTTCTTAAATGCATAGCGATGAAAAAATAATCCTTATATATTTTTTACCTTAGCTCCTGGACTAAACATTTTTTGTTTGTGTATAGTTAAAGAATCAAAAAATCTCAACAAATAATTAAACTTGGCATAAAATATACAGGGAGGTCACAATTATGGGCTTCTTTTTGAAAAACTTTAAACATTAAAAACTTTCTTATTTTAAATGGAACAACTGCTCCTTAAAATTACTATAAACTTTTCTATACCTATATCAACGCGTTTTTTTAGAATATCAAGTTTTATTTTAGATAACTTATGAATATCTCACGATTGTTTTATATTGGAAACTATTCGCCCCTAGATTAGGTCAATTTTTTATTATTTTTTAGTTTTACATATCGCACTACAGGTATATTATACAGTGCGTTTACAAAATTTTAACAAAGATACATTTTTTAATTTAAGTTTTGAAAAAAATGTATTTAATGATTTCTAACTTTCTAATACTATACTTATAAACCATAGATATATAGGTGTTTATAAGTACGCCACTGTACATCATAACATTTAGGTAGGTACAACTATTGTTACTGAACATAATCAAGCTTTTCATAAGGTATAATATTCACTCGCAAAGTTTGCACGATACAACGCACAGTGAGATCTATCTACCAATAAGTTAAAATAAAGTAAGGTTTTCCAAAAAAATCAGATATCAAAAATTTGACAAATTTCTTTCTTTGCTATGATTTAGTGATTCAATTGACGTAGAGTGATAAAATTTAAATATATTATTATGAACGGTACACGCCATTACAATTGGAGCAAAAATCCTCGTCTTCTTTAACACCCTGTATATAAAATTTTCTGACAGCTAAAGAAAATCCAATATTGACAATTGTTTCTCAAGGGATGAATTTATCAACCATTCAAAACCGTAGGTCGATATCATATCTGGTTTAGAAAATATTAACTGTTAAATTTAGGCGAAATTTTTCTTGCTCGTAAGCAATTATCATTGATGGCCTCAAAATAAAAAGATCAGTTTTACACTAATATAATTTATCATTTAATATGTATTATTCAATTTCATTCATCGTAGACTATGTATTATTATAATATACAACTAACCAGATTTCCTTCTTTCACGTTTCTTATATTTTGTCAAAATACACATCTCGTATAAAAGGTAAAACTAACAAATTCAATTTAAACTTTTGATTTCGGATCTTCTGAGATAGTCGGACGGCCTGACGGTGTTCCTTAACGATATCCAAACTTTGGTAAAGTTATCAGGAAACATATACATCACCTTATACGATATGATTAAGGTTATGCTTCCGTATTTCCGGTGTGTATTTTATGCCTGGTCTAGAACAATATCCTGTCCTGATAACAGGATCTAGTTATAAGCAATTTAAAGTTTGATACTTGCATAATTTCTTAAATAGTTTTTTTAAAGAAAATATTGTTATTTAAAATTACATGTTGCTACCAATTCGTGTGCGTAGATGGGAATCTCGAAAACGGTAAGAGATAAAAAAGATGGTTAAATAAAATTAAAGTTTTGTAATAATTTAGTAAAAGAAAATTGTAAAAATACCTCTGGAGATATCTAAAAAAAAAGCCCTTTCAGTTTTGATTTTTTTATTCCTTAATTTTTGATTTCGGAAATATCTCCGAAGGAATTCGGAATATTTACAGTTTTTTATTCCAAATTGATAAGCCCAAAAATACTTATCTTTTATAAGTTCCACATGTTGTAACCAGAGCTGTGAAAGTTACTTCAGAAAAGTAACTAGTTACTTTTTCGATACTTTTGCACAAATGTATCTAGATACTTATAAGGAATAGTTACTTTTACCTAAAAGTAACTTAGTTCTTAGTTACTTAGTTAAAGTAACTAGTTATAGTAACTAAGATACTTTTACAGTAACTAGTTACATTGATTGTAACTACGATAATTTAAAAGTAACTAAGATACTTTTAAAGTAACTAGTTTCTTTGATTGTAACTAGTTACAAAAATAACTAAGATACTTTTGAGTAACTAGTTATTTTAATTGTAACTACGAAACTATAAAAGTTACTAAGATGCTTTTGAACTAGATACCATCAATTTACCAGGTAGTGATAACTCATTTTGCTGTACACACTACCACTATTACCATCAGAAAACTAAACTAATATGTGTTAATTCGAACAACGAACAAGTAGAATAAAATGCTTCCCAAGAAATTTCGCGTTCCGTTTTGCTCTTTGTTGCTCGCGACTCGCCGCTCGTCCCTTCGTAAAAATCTGATTAACGGCCGCCGATCGTCCCTTGGTCATCATCTGATGGACGGCACGTGTGCATAAATGGTATCCTAGAGGAACTTTAAAAGTACCTTACTTAGTTGAAAAGTAACTCGTATCTAGTTACTTTTTAGGAGTAACTATACAGGTAAAAAGTAACTGGATACTTTTAAAGTAACTAAGTTCATTTTAAAGTAACTTAGTTACTTTTAAAGTAACTAGTTACTTTTAATTAGTTACTTTAAAAGTAACTAAGTTACTTTAAAAGTAACTAAGTTACTTTTAATTAGTTACTTTAAAAGTATCTAGTTACTTTTTACCAGTATAGTTACTCCTAAAAAGTAACTAGATACGAGTTACTTTTCAAAAGTAACGAAGTTACAGTTACTTTTGGCATAATTCAAAAAAGAACTAAGTTACTAAGTATCGAGTTACTTTAAGTAACTAGATACTAAAAAATATCTAGTTACTTAAGTTACTCACAGTTCTAGTTGTAACACTGTATAGAATAATAGAAGAGTTATGAAGTAACATTGTCTTTATTTATTTTTCATCACAACGTTTCAACTGGTAAGTATCTCCAGTCGTTTTCAGGTGAATACTAAATAATTACAGTAACTACAGCTCTATTTATACTAGCTAGATGCACTAGCGCCTAACTGAGATGGATGCAGGCTTGCGTGCCGTTCGTGTGCGGTATTTTAAAACTACTTAACAGAGGTTTCCTGATATTTCTTATATCTATTGAGGGCTTACTAAAACAATCTAGATTTTGTGTATAGTAGCTGCTTCCTTAATTTTCCTTTTCCTTCAGTATGGTTCTTTATGCAGGATTTATCCAGAATTTATCCACTTGATTGATGACCGTATGTCCAGGCAGCTGCACCTGATTTTTGGTCTATATATTATATTTTTGGTTTTTGCATTAAATTTTAATAACATTTTAGGGAACACGTTTTTTACCTAAGTCTACTCATTTCTGAGATATCTGCATATTTTGTAATTATTTCGTAAATGCATAGCGATGAAATTATCCGTATATATTTTTTACCTTAGCTCCTGGACTAAACATTTTTTGTTTGTGTATAGTTAAAGAATCAACAAATCTCAAGAAATAATTAAGGCATTATTGTAAAAAACTTTAAACATTAAAAACTTTCTTATTTTAAATGAAACACCCTGTATATTTTTATTTTATATGATGGTAAATTAACTGCTCCTTAAAATTTCTATAACCTTTTCTATATTTATATCAACGCGTTTTCTTAGAATATCAAGTTTTATTTTGAAATACGATTTTTTCAAGCTTGCCATGAAAACAAATGTATCTACATGGATACTCCATAGTGATATTTATAAGGGAAATATTTTATCAATTATTATTTAGTCTTCTAATAATATCAGGTGAAGGAGTTGGTCGATTCGGATATTTATCGTGATATATCCGACATGCTCCAAACTTTATTTTGCCACATTTAATATAAATATATTTAGAAATAAATAAAAAAACATAAATTATTAATTATTAACTCCACTTTAAGAATGGACTACTTCTTCAAAATAAATATATTTGTTTGAAAATCCCAAGTGTGACATTTTCCAGAACCAGAATTGACGTTCTTAAAATACGTAACCAATAGTTTAATGCAACTGTTTTTCTTGTTAAAGCATTCTAGAAAACATTGCCGCTAACAATATTTCCCTTATAAATATCACTATGGAGTATCCATGTACATTTGTTTTCATGGCACGCTTAAAAAAATCGTATTTACAAAAAAACTTGATATTCTAAGAAAACGCGTTGATATAGATATAGAAAAGATTATATCAATTTTAAGGAGCAGTTAATTTACCATCATATAAAATAAAAATATACAGGGTGTTCCATTTAAAATAAGAAAGTTTTTATAGTTTAAAGTTTTTTACAATGAGCCCTTAATTGTGACTTCCCTGTATATTTTATGCCAAGTTTAATTATTTCTTGAGATTTGTTTATTCTTTAACTATACACAAACAAAAAATGTTTAGTCCAGGAGCTAAGGTAAAAAATATATACGGATAATTTCATCGCTATGCATTTACGAAATAATTACAAAATATGCAGATATTTCAGAAATGAGTAGACTTAGGTAAAAAAACGTGTTTCACAAAATGTTATTAAAATTTAAAAACCAAAAAAATAATAAAAAATGCTATGTTGTATTTAAAAAATGAAATTTGAAGCTACTTCCGTATAACCGGAAGTGACAGAAACATGTTAATATTTTAGTTTAAGAGAGCATATCGATAAACTTAAACCTACAGATTTTCAAAAATATATTTTCAGTAGTTTCCTCAAAAGTTCTAATGCAAGCTCGTCGTGAATCAACCGGTATATTACTTACTTAGTCATCAAGCTTCATCTTTTCGGGATAGCAAAATATAAGAGACAGTAAACTGTTAAACTATCAGATATTTCTAGATAATTACTTGCCACAATAATAAACATTTCGTGGAAAAAAAATTAAAAATAAGAAATTTTTAACCAGAGTTGCGACATTTTTAATTACTTAAATGAATACGAACGTAAAATAAATTGTTTCTTTTTAAACCTCAAGTTAACATTTGAAATTCCAAAATTAAAAACTTGTTGGTTGGAAATATCCTAAAGGGATGGTAAATTCTTAATTAAATATTACATTTTTGCAATAACACTGAAAAGTCATAATTAAATTAGCTCCATCCAGCATCCATATTGCACCCTAAACATCGTTGGGTTAAGGTGAAACCCGAATCTCAGTTTGCTGCTTCGAACTCAATTTGACAAAAGCAAAAGAACTTTTGGAATTTCGCAAATCTCCACGAATTTGTGACGTGTTTCTCTTTTGTTCAAACGCAAAAGTCTTAGAGTTCAAAGAAGCAAAAGTATTCTTTGGTTCGACAACCTGTTAAGTTTGGATACTTGTTTCGACTTCGGTTCGTCTTCTTCAGTCAAGGAAATACCTTAAGACAAGTTGGAATTTTATTCAAATAGAAGTGAATCTACAGAAATTGTTCACAAAAGCAAGAACTAAAGTCGGATTTGTAGAACTCCGCAGATACTGATACTGGTACAACCTTTGTATCTTTGGCAAATTTGGACAACTATTCTCCTTTGCGTTTAAGAAATACTTCTTGAACCAATAAAATTAAAGTCATAATTAATTTAGTTCTTAGGCTTCTTCGCCTTACTGATGAGATCCCGAAGGTCAAAAGCATCCATATTGCACCCTAAACATCGCTGGGTTAAGGTAAAACCCGAATCCCAGTTTGATGCTTCAAACTCAATTTGACAAAAGCAAAAGAACTTTTGGAATTTCGCAAATCTCCACGAATTTAAGGCGCGTTTTCCTTTTGTTCAAATGCAAAAGTCTTAAAGTTCAAAGAAGCAAAAGTATTCTTTTGTTTAAAAGCAAAAAGAACGCGCCACAAATTCGTGGAGATTTGCGAAATTCCAAAAGTTCTTTGCTTTTGTCAAATTGAGTTCGAAGCAGTAAACTGTAATTCGTGTTTTACCTTAACCCAACGATGTTTAGGGTGCAATATGGGTGCTTTCGACCTTTCGGGTCTCATCAGTTAGGCGAAGAAGCTTAAGAGCTAATTTAATTATGATTTTAATTTTGTTTGTTCAAGAAGTAGTTCTAAAACGTGAAGGACAATGTTTGTCCAAATTTGCCACATACAAGGGTTGTACCAGTATCGGCATCTGCAGAGTTCTACAAATCCCATTTTAGCTTTTTCTTTTGTGAAATTTTCACTTTTGCTTTTGTCAAAATTTTCCACAGGAAAGATCGTCAACTCTTGGACTCTCAGACTCTCAGTCCTACATTTTAATAAAGATATATTTATAAACGACTCCCGTTTGACGACCCGCATAAGAGGTAAAGGGTTTCATTTAATATGAGGCACGTACTTTATCACAATTTAAATAACATCACAAATCCTATTAGGGCCAACGTGCACAACAGGAAATTTATTCAGAGTTTGCCCAAAACTTACTTTAACTAACAGTGCGTGTAACTAACAATTTTCAAACAAACAAAATATAAATTTTGGTTAACAATCTAGTTAAGGAGAAATACTGTAACAAAAGGAAGGATTCAGGGCATGTAGTCGTTTTAAAATTAACAACATTGATCTATGTATAGTTTTGTTCTAATCTCAAAAACGAAATTAAATTCTTCTACCATATCTATAATATATTTTCAGTTTTAAATATTGTATACTAATTCCTATTCTCCAATCTCATTTTTCTTGACAATACGTTATTAAGCCACGATACATTTTTACAGTAACTCTCAGTGGCGGCTCGTCAGGTAAAGTAGGTGACCACCAAAAAATTAAATAAAACCAGGAGGAAAGTTTTTCGACAATATTAAATATTAATGTACCGATACAGCTAACATTTTAGCCTTTAAGAAATAATTATGTTCGAATTAATAATATTAATTTAATCCGAATGTATCTATGCAAAATAGGGCCACGGTTAACTCCGATGGACAATAATTATAAACACTCGTACATTTTGGCGCGTCCCAGCCGACCATGTCCGTTAGCTTAAAGCAAGTGAAGACCCAACGCTCAACATGGCTTTGATATTCACCACGTAAACAGCATGTAACAATTTGCATTATGATGAAGGGCAATTTAAAAATAGATCAGTCGTATGCACCATTGCTTTAGCATTGGTTCGCCTAACCTTAAGGTATTTATTTTAAGGCCTCGCGAAACTTACGGTTATAGATATCATTTTTACGTGATTTACTGTGTGATTAATAAGTTTTGTTTTTATATTTCAATTAATTCACTAGTGTACGTACCTACTTAGTTGTTTGTTTTAAAAATTAACCCAATTAATTACATAGTTCGTAATTTGTTAGAAACTCCATTCAGTCGTAGGACAGATTCGGATAAGAGAGATGTTGTGTTACACAGGTTTTAAGTCAATGTTTGTTTAAGTATCCGAACTATTTTTTACGACCGCCACTGATAACTCTTGCACTACGATATAAGGTTCCCTTTGCATCAATTATTGAAAACTATCCCGTGGTCTGACACTGATTTTCACCGCTATTTCCTTCTGCCTTTTTAAAAATTTGACTTTTACAACACAAGTTAAATTCAGCCCTTCTACCATGACTTTAATGTCCTATATTTTTCAGTACAACAATTTAATAAAACAACAAAATTCCAACCTAGAAAAAATTATTCTTTTTTCCTGTCCTTTTGTAGCGTTCAGGGCTCTAAAAGGTCCGACATCAGGGACCAGACATTTTTTTTAAATTGTGAATTAAAAAATCTAAATAAAATTTGCTGAATAGCCGTCGGGCGCGGCTCGTGCGTTTTTTACAGTAGGAGCAAATTTTGATGGCAGTAACCCAAAAAGCAAAATGCAGTTTAGTGCATAGTTTTGCCAAAAAATCATTATTTACCTACTAATAAATACCGCAAAAATATAAAATACTAAAATTATATTTTTGCTGTGACTTTTTTTTTAAATTATATCAAACAGCTCTACTATTATTATTTTCTTATACAGGGTGTTCCTTAATGATGTGCTAATATTTAAGGGTGTGATTCCTAAAGTCATTTTATGAAGAAAAGTTCATATAAACATATGTCCTAAACGGCTTAAATTTTTTGCTACAGGGTGTTGAATTTTTTTTTTAATGCGTTTTTTATAATATCTCTGAAAGTACTTTAGATAATATTTTCAATTTTAGCATGTGTTAATAGGACATAAAACCACATGTTTTAGTTATAAAAGTTATTTTTTTCCCACCAGTGGCGTCCCTGCAAACATTTCCTCTAATATTTTTTAGAAAAAAAGTGGTACGCCACTGTAATTTTTCCATATGGATATTATTTCTGATTAGCCTGGTCAATTCTGCATAAAAATGGTCTCTTGCGTTTTTCTCCTCAGTCACACCGTTCTTAACTAAAATAATTAAATTAAAATAGCCTATTAAAATGAAGTTAGTCATTTCCAACAATTTTTATAAAACATAAATTTTGTATTATCAATGTTAATAATAATAATAATAATAATAATAATAATAATAATAATAAATAGTAGAGCTAATTTAATTATTTTAATTAAGAACGGTGTGCCTGAGGAGAAAAACGCAAGAGACCATTTTTATGCAGAATTGACCAGGCTAATCAGAAATGATATCCACATGGAAAAATGTTCGTGGCGTACCACTTTTTTTCTAAAATATGTCAGAGGAAATATTTGCAGGGACGCCACTGGTGGGACAAAAAAATAACTTTTATTGCTAAAAGATGTGGTTTTATGTCCTATTAGGACATGCTAAAATTGAAAATATTATCTAAAGTACTTTCGGAGATATTACAAAAAACGCATTAAAAAAAAAATCAACACCCTGTAGCAAAAAATTTAAGCCGTTTAGGACATATGTTTATATGAACTTTTCTTCATAAAATGACTTGAAGAATCACACCCTAAAATATTAGTACGTTATTAGGGAACATCCTGTATAATTCTATTAATTTAATGTATTATATCAAATCGATCCTTCAATCCTTTTGTTTGGAAACATGTTTTATTACTAGGTCAATAAAGTTATAAATACTTCTAATAAAAGGTTTTTTTAATTCTTAACATATCTAAAGAACAACCTTGGATCCCCCCCCCCCCCTATTGGGTTTCTTAAAAATGTCTTAATTCTTTTAGTGTCGAAAAACACGTAAAATTTCTAATAATTTTACACTTTTCGAAGACGCTTCACCGAGGTTCATTTCCAACAATAGCTGTAAAATGGTCATAGCTCCCGTACTATTATAGAAAACTTTACGACTAAATAAAACTTTCAATTTTTTTTTGTTAAACAAACGTGTAACAACTAAATGTTCTGTTATTCTTTAATACAAGTTATCTTAGTATAATAAAGAAAAAATAATATTTTGCTTCCTTCTTCACTATTTAGTTATAGATACGAAAACAGTGAACACGAAATGGACATCCACTTTGCTTATCTAAATACTGAATGCCTCGTATAATGTCACCATCTGAAAGAGGATAAGTTCCATGTCATGAAGTGAATGAAACTTTTGTTATGGTGGCGGAAAACTTTGGCATTTCACTATTAGAAGCCGCTTCATTAAGTGGATGTACTTTTCATGAAATGTACTTTTAAATCATCTGGATTCGACATATTATATAAACCTATTCTATAACTAACCATTTTTGATATACCCAAGTCATATGTAATAAACAACTAAGCAATTTATTGCCTTTACACTGTCTAGGCAACACTGATATCTTAGTCATCATAGAAATATCGTGAAAAATCTGTTTACGAGTGTGCTATTGGTTGTTTAATAAATACTATTTTATTTTTCTTAATTCGGAAAACGTGAAAGCATTTCAGACTCCAAGGAAGCTGTTTACCAGATAACTTTTGGCGTTTTAAAAACTTTCTCCGATATTTTGATCAATGAAGAATAAAGGAATTGGAGTGAATTGTAAATAAACTTAAGAAGAACGAGTTTTGCTTTTATCATAAGAAGGTATATGCAAACTGAATAGGTAAATTTTAAGACAAGATAACATTTTATGTAATGATAAGCAAACCAGACGGTTTTTGTAAATTCAACTCAGTTTTTGTATTACTTATTAATAAATACATGGTGTCAAAAAGGTATGGAATATTGCTAATATTTAAAAACCACTGAACATAATTTACTTTAGAAAAGAAGGTTTTTTAGCGGCAGGCGGACAAAGTAGTGCATCTATCTTTAGCATTGAGTACACAGGGACGCCAAAGGTAATGGGTTCCCTGGGGCACAGGTAGACAATGACAGGCTGTTTCGTTCTTATTAGAACTCATCAGAAAGCCATAACCTGTAAGCGACCCCCAGTACAGCGAGACTATGCTTTCAAGGCATTTTTAAGAAATAAAAACGCGACGAAAACCCAGTAACGCCATCTATAGGAATCAACTCAATGCAAAAGATAGTCGTCGACGAAAGCAACAATAAACCAAATACGTTAGGCCAACACATCAGTATAGGCAACCTTTATCGCATCCCCACAATTTTTCTACGGATTTGTAGATTCAAATAAGTTCGCGCTGCAGTATACCCACTGAGCGCTGCCAACCCGTAATACAATGCCGTATTTACAAATCCGTAGAAAAATTGTGGGGATGCGATAAATGTTGCCTATACTGGTGTGTTGCTTAAGATAGATGCACTACTTTGTCCACCTGCCGCTAAAAACCTTCTTTTCTATTTACTTATACGGACACTAAACTCTACTACTTTATAATTTACTTTTACCTCTATCTTGTACCCATAGCCTTTAGGCAAACTTAAATTTTAATATGACTGCTTGTAGAATTTACTAGGAGCTCACTATTTTCTAAGTATGTTTTTAGCTATATGGATGCGCTAATAGGCAAACAATTATATTTAGTACATTATTCCAAACTTTATAACGCCCTATATTTATTTGCTAAACAGAATAATTATAATATATTCCTGCAGCAAACCCTGCAATTACAGAGTAAACATAAGTCGTCTTACTCCAATCAGCACATCAATCGTATATTAAACGACACCCTCTACTTTGTGGCAAATTCTCTTTAGACAGAACCGCTTAGTTAGGGAATTACGCCACTGACAAACTATCGGATTCATATAGCAACCGTAGCACTAACCCAGGTTTCCCTAAAAGGACTTTAATGTGATTTAGCCATTTCTAACTATCTGTAATTAATGTCTCATTGTCACACGTATTTGGCCTAGAGATATAAATTTACATTCTATAGGTTATCCCAGATCACTCCCCGAAAGCCAATCATTTTGTTATACAGAAAACAATTATGTTGGTATTGTTATCATAGATAATATGTCGGTTTCGACCCCCCAAGGTCTTGTCTTCCTAAAACAAACAGACAATACACACTCCTGTATTAGATCATAATGGGGAACCATTAGGGCAAAACATTATAGTATTATAGTAATTATAAATAATTAATGACAACTTTAGATTTGGAGATTTCAGCACATTCGTTTTTCATGGAAGAAAGCTTGCCAAAATACTAAAAGCACTAGAATCAAAATTCCGTAATAATAAACCAAAGACTAATATAATTTGTGGAAAATTTAATTTTTAAAGAGTTAAGGTTAGTGAATTGGTATTTCGTTTTTTGATCAATATATTGTTACGTTTTCGTTTTATACTAAAAAAGAACCAAAATTCAATCATTGAAGCACAATTACCTACAGTTTCAAGTTTAAAAAAATTTGGGTTGATGCAGTAATGAAAGCAGAGAAACAAATATCTATTATTATTATTAATATTATTATTTTAAATGTTCTTATTCTCAAATTTTTGTTGGTATTGCTGGTATTTTTATTTTTACAGTACAGAGAAGAAATTGATCTTAACCTGTACTGTTTAACAACTTCCGTACTATATGGCAGGTTTGGAGAATGACGCTGTTCTGAATTTGTTGGTATAAATAACCTGCAAGGCCAAATCTTTTTAAGTTGGGCTTAAAATTTTTCGTCTTAGCTCCATCCACCGATATTATGATCGGAATGATATTTTTTCTAGCTTTCATATATTTTTGATCTCTATCGTCAAATTTGAGTCCTAGGTTTTCTTCTACGATTTGGTTTTTAAGAGGTTGTATATTAGTGGGAAACCTATTCTTTTTGATAAGAATATCCGGACGGTTGTGGTCTACTGTTCTATCCGTTAATATTGCCCTAGCCATAGGCGCCGGAACTTCAGAATTGCTCTGGGGGCTTGGAGCCCGGATCTCAACAAGTAAAAAAAAATTTCTTTATTAAATATACACATAATATAATGTAATAGTTAATAAATTTTAAATATAATAAGGCTCCCTGACTCCCTCCACAGTAACTTAAAAAAAAAAAGGTCATCAGTACAAATTTTGGGGCCCCCCTCAACAGTAACTTCTAAAAAAAAAAAAAAGGTCATCGATTCAAATTGTGGGCCCCAAGACACGCGGGGCCATTCCTCCATCCAAAGTGACTTCTAAAAAAAATGTACCGGGCCCGTACGGAAAGACGGCTCTGGCCAGTTAGTTCCGAATGATCCAATGTTTTTGTGTACATTTGTGAATTATGTAGCTTAATTACCTGTTTGGTATTAAAAAATTTTCAACAGGAGATTTGAGGGTGAAAACAGTAGAACAGTAGTTTAAGAGTGAAAACAGTAGATCTTCTGTTAAAACAGGAGATCTGGTAACACTGGCTCCAACTTGACCGCGCGGATGCTTGACCTCGCTGCCAACGTGTAGAAAATATAGATCGAGCGGATAATTAAAAAAAGCCGTGTTTTTGAAAAATGTATTTTTAAAATATTGCATTTTTGTATTGTATTTTAGACGACTTTGTCTTATTTGCTACAAAATCCGAAAAATCACTAAAACTGGGGTATTTAACGAAAGTTTTCACTAAATCACTAGCAAGTTTTGAGGATGACGCTTTTCTGTATTTGTTGGTAATGGCCTGAAAGGCCAAGTTTTTCCAAGTTGTGCTTGACATTTTTCGTCTTAGCTCCCTCCACCGATATTATGATCGGAATGATGTCTATTTTTTTTAGCTGTCATATATTTTCCATATTCTTTTCGATAAGAAGAATATCCAGACTGTTGTGGTCTACTGTTATATCCGTTATTATTGGCCTGCCCCAGTATAAGATATACTAATTAGATATAAGAACTGGCTCGGGTGAGTATTGATAGTGGTGGAAGGTTTTCCTGTTTCCAATTTCGAAAAAAAAAACGTTCACTAAAAGTTAAAATTTCTTTTTTCTTAAATATATAACTTTATTTAAAAATTATTCCACATTTTCCTGTCTCTTTTACAAATAAATCCAATATTTTTACTATGACTCTAACGACCAAATCTAGACAATAGAAAACCTGACCAAAGAAAATGAAAAATGTTATATGAATTATTAACTTGTCTTGACAGTTCTTTTATTTGATATTTTAAATTTATACTCTAATTTAAAACTTGAACCGAACTGCATTATGCATTTATTTTGTGATTTAAAGCTACTGAAAGTTGCGACAATGACGGTAGATTTACGCTTGTACTTTTTCTTTTTCTTTTATGTCATATAATGGAACAATCCACTTAAGTTGAACAGTACATTTTTTCTACAACCCAACTTACAAACCTTATACTAAAAATTTTTAAAATATTAGATGATAAAAACTATAAAAGAAAAATTTATTTCAAAGGATCTATGTACCAAATTTTCCCATTAAATATATTTAAATTTTCTTATATTTACATACAATTGCCTCAAATATATTATTTTTTCACTTTCGGTATTTTACATAATAATAGACAAAAAGCGATATATTATTTATTAATATAAATGAACAACATCTTTTTTAGACATTTGACGAGTTAGTGTGCTGAAGGGTATTCTTGATCGCCTACTTTCGCAAGCATAATAACACCATCATCACTGTAAAATTAGTTTTCCTACGAGCGTGCGCAAAGTAGTACTTTGCGCACGCATTTTTGTGTGCAAAGTTACACTTTTCCGCACTAGTGCGGATAAGACTTTTATCCGCACTGGGTGCGGAAAAGTAAAACTATTCAAAAATCTCCTTGGTAGGGAATATTTATATTTATTTTAGTAGCTGTAAACTATTTTATGGCAATGTGAGAAGCCGTTGCAAGAGTATTCTCTTTTATCTTTTAATCGTAATTCCCGATATTTGTATTTCAGCTTAAAACGAAAAAAACTGTATTTTTTAAGTACCTCGTATAGTGATAAATGATTAGAATATTGCCAAGCAACAATAAATGTACATGTCGATTTTGACACATGATGTCAGATTTTTCCTCAGTTTCTATGTCCACAAGAATCTACAAACACCGACACTTTTATTTTTATCAAATCATAAAAAGGCTTAAACACTGTTAAATAAATTATCATATTTTTATTTTTGTTGTTATCTGATATGAAGCCCGTAGGAAAAATGTTGTTCCTAACAAGTGCGCAAAGTGATACTTTTCCGCACGCAAGTACAGTTGGACGAACTATTACTATTTATGCATTAATATTAGCTTTTAACGTAATGAATGAAAGTTTTTTTTTTTAAATAATATGTCAATTCCCATAATAGCGACGATGTACATGCAAAGAGACAAGGGGTAAAACTGTAGCGACAAAACGGTATTGTATCATGTATACCGGGTGTCCCATTATGGATGGCCACCGGCCGTATCTCGGAAACTACTGGGCATAGAAACTCAGGAAAAAAAATTATAAATAAAGTGGCCATGAAAAAATCCTGGAAATAATTTTTAAGTTCCGCATTTTGCCGCAAGAGGGCGTAATTGACAAGTAAATTTTAAAATTTTACATATCTCCGAAAATTCCACATTAAGGTATATCTTTGGTAACACCATTAAAAAGCTTGGACAATTATACATCATTTTGGTCTTAGGCTCATTGACGTACCGACTTTAATTAGAGGGGGGAAGCTATTGAAAGTGTATTCATTTAAACCGCTGTAACTTATAAACGACCCTTCCGATTTTAGCAAATTAAAGACTGTTTACAAGAGAAATGTATGCACTTTCACCAATCGTATTTAGTTGTCCATAATAGTTCTCAAAAAAAGTTCTAGAGGGCGCAATTTGTAATAATAACACATTTTTCGATTTTACACCGAAAAAATAAATCATACGGTATAATTATGATACCATATATATAATCGAAAAGTAGATGAAATTTGCTAGAAAAAATATTTAAACCGCAGCTCGATATCTCCATTCGTTTCAGCATTATCGCCAATAGAATAATGTGTAAAACTTGAAATGAAGAAGCGGTTATATATATTTTTTAGAAAAAAGTGGGTTGCCACTGATATTATTCCATGTAGATTATTTCGGATTAGCCTGGTCAATTCTGCATAAAAATGGTCTCTTGCGTTTTTCTCCTCAGACACACCGTTCTTAATTAAAATAATTAAATTAAATTAGACGGGCGGAAGCATGCCTATTAAAATGAAGTTAGTCATTTCCAACAATTTTTATAAAACAAAATTTTGTATTATCAATGTTAATAATAATAAATAGTAAAACAAGTAAAAAATCCAGACAATGCAGAAAATCTTGGACGTTGCCAACTTTAAAAGGCCATAACTCAAAAACGAGTCAAGAATTAGATTACGCACATGGACACTTTTAATCAGAACGTCAAGATCTGCAAAATACTAAAAATTTAAAAAAATTTGCCAAAAGCCATTTTCGATAAGCTTCATGAGGGGTCCTTCAATAAATATAAAAATCGTTCGAAGACTTTTCTTCAATTACCATCTGCCAAATCAAATCATTTGAAGTCGCTCCCTAACGACGCATGCATCAGCTTCATTCGCTTGATTCAGCCTTCTCTCGGATTATCTTTTCTGATTTCTGAATTTACGCGATGAGAGATCGTCAGCATGGCACATTGTTATTTTAGGCTAATTTGCGAAACTCTGTTTAATTTGGCAGTTTTATGGCCAAAAAACTTTCTGTGCAGGGATGTATTAGGTTTTAAGTTATTCAAATTCTACACTGAATATCTAATGTAGTCAGTAGTTTGTACAGATTAATAATATTCGAGTTGTTTATTTTTATTCGTCACCAAAGCAAGTAAAAATTTAATAAAGCATGAAAATTTTTGTTTTTTGTTTTTACAATTTTTACAATTTAAGTAAAAATTACTCTTGAGTCTTTAATATAATAAATATTAGGCGTGTCTCTCTCTATTAACTCATATAAAACTGAGGCGACTCTATCATATTATAAACAACTTCGTAACTTAATTACCACTACTATACGTAATGAGAAGAAAGCGTACCTACATCACAAATTCCGAACCGATCCAAAGGCTTTTTGGAAAACTTTGAGACAGCTTAACATTGGTAGGCATTCTCAAGCGGACGCACAGTTAAATGATACTATGACTGCTTCTGGGCTCAATGCTTTTTTTGTTGACAGTGTCCCCAAGGTTACAGTTGATTCTGGTAAATTTATAGATGAAAATTATATTAACAAAAGACTACCTAATATAAAAAATGAATTTAAATTTTCTGAAGTAGGGGAGGAGTGTGTGGAAAGAGTAATTGCTAGTATTAAAAGTACGGCTATGGGTGCTGATGGGATTGACCTCAAAATGCTTTCGTTAATCACTCCATATCTTACATCATATTTAACGTTTATTATTAACTATTCTATTAAAACCTGCAAATTTCCTACCGAATGGAAAAGCGCCAACATCATCCCGGTACCGAAAAATAGCACCCCCACGGAGATGTCGCATTATCGTCCAGTCAGCATCCTGCCTACCTTATCGAAAATACTGGAGAAAGTTATGAATGACCAATTAAAGGAATACGTGGCAGATAACCAAATAATACCTATCACGCAGTCGGGGTTCCTAGCGCAGCACAGCACATCAACGGCACTGTTGAATGTAAGTGATCAAGTTTTTAAAAGTCTTGATAAAGGCAACATGACGGCTTTAGTGCTGTTGGACTACAGCAAAGCGTTTGATACCCTTGACCATTCAGTTCTTTGTTCTAAACTTAAATATCTTGGACTACATGACGCTGCGCTAGATCTAGTAAATAATTATTTATTGTGTAGAAGACAGAGAGTGTGTGTTGGGTCGGACGTTTCAGAATATGTGAATATTGAGAGGGGAGTTCCACAGGGGAGTATTCTGGGACCGCTCTTGTTTACTTTATATACCTGTGATTTCCACAAATTTTTGAAGGTTTGTTCATCTCATCAATATGCCGATGATAAGCAAATTTATTTATCATTTCCACACACACAAGCTTTAACAGCCATGGATGCTATTAACGCTGACTTGGCAGCGATTTCGGAGATTTCCAAATTACATAAATTGGTCTTAAACGGGACAAAATCTAAGTTACTTGTCTTTGGTTCATCTGAGTTAAATAATTTTCACAATGAAATTGAAGGTACGATATTAGTTCAGATTGCGAGAGAAATTTGGGTGTTTTTTTGGATAGGCAGCTTCGATTTGAAGCACATGTTTCTAATATAATTCAGAGAGCGTATTACAAGTTAAAACTTTTATATATGCATAAAGACATTTTAACAACTGATGTCAAGCTGAGACTCAGCGACTCCCTAATATTATCGTTGGTTTCATACGCCGACGTTGTTTTTTGGCCAGCTCTTACCCAGAGAGAAAAAAATAGTCTCCAAAAACTTCAAAATTCTTGTCTTAAATTTTGTTATAATGCTAGAAAATATGATCATGTCACACCGTTACTGCAAGCTTCTGGATGGCTGAAAATGGATGAACGTTTTTTCTGCATTTATCTACGCTTACCCATAAAATAATTAAGAGGGGATCACCAGAATATCTTCACGAGAAGCTCGTTGTAGGTGCTACCATACATGGGCGAGAAACGCGACACTGTCAAAGATTTATTATCCCCCAACATCGAACTGCTCAATTTCAGGGATCTTTTAGTTACAATGCGGCCAAAGTGTACAATGCTCTACCGGCTGATGTAAAATCCCTTAACGCTATTGCGGGCTTTAAGAAGGCTGTCAAAAAAATTATTATAAATAAAAGAACTTAGCCGCTGTTTTTTGCATTTTTTTTTTGCATTATTATCGTGTATCGAACATAGTGTAATAATGATATTATGTATAATGCTAATAATTAGTGGATTAATGAATTAATTTTACACTATATTTAGAATAGGCCACATTTATGTTACCATCTTTTTAAATATTTTGATTTAATATCTATTTAAATTTTAGTTCTGTAGATTATAAGACGGTTAGATAGAGTAGCTGAGCTAAATCTCGCCGTCTATTTGTTATAATGTTTGTATTTTTTTATTTTAACATGAAATAAAAAGACATTTATTATTATTATTATTTCGAAATTTATTCTTGTGCTAACAACTCTTAACTATTGTTCAGTCTTAAAGCCAATTTAAACAGTGTTCGTTTGTTAATAAGAACATTTAAGCTTCACTGCGCTGAAACTAATTGCGAATTGTCAAATTACATAATATGCTAGAATAATTGTCGCCAACAAGAAATTTGATGGAAAAGTCAGACGGCAGGAAGGGAGTAAAATTATTTTCTACTCCTACATGGATATTTGGTGTTTCCTTTACAGTTAAATGATAAGAAAAGTAGGCTATTTCGGCATCTATAATAGTGTTATCAATAATGCAACCTGCTGAATTTGTATAGAAAATTAATTTTATGTAGCATTATTATTTAGTTGGTTTTACCATAATTTCTAACTGAGCGAATGGTCGTGAGTTCAAGCCCGGCAGTATGCAAGCTTTTTTTACATTTTTTAGCATGATGTTTGTATGTTTGGTCATAGAAAAAATATACTGTTCAGCTCGAGTGAATGGTCCATCTCACACTCGAAAGTTTGAATTTACTTCCTTCGTGAGATATAGACATTATATCCACTCTTGTTGTACAAATTACTATTTTCTATTCAGTATCGGAATAAGGATTGTCCATATCACACTCGGAAGTTTGAGCACTCCGTCTATAGCATCATGCTCAATTTACTTCCTCGTTAGATATAGACATCATATACACACACTCTTATTGTACAAATTACTATTTAAATATTTACAAAAATGTTTCAATTAAAATGTTTACTATAATTTTTTTCTTTAAAAATAAATACCTAATTATTTTTTGTTTTTGTTGTAAAAATAATTTATTGCATTAAGTTATATTTTTGTTGATTTAAAATAGCTCTAAAAAAGGGAAAACGGAACAGACAGGGGCAGGACAGGACTCTACCCGTATGACGAAATTATTTAAATAATTTTATTTTATTAAACTTATCAAATAACTTGCAGACATTTTTGACACTTATTTTTCTCTATTTCAAAATCTTTTTTACCAGGGCTTAATATTTTTTTACCAGGGCTTCGCCCTGGCCAGCCCCCTCTAGCTACAGCTCTGCTTCGGTACAGCTTCCCATTACCACGCGAGCCTATAACAGAGACTGTACTTCGTGACCAACGATGACGTCGCGAGACTATCTACTCGGGAACTCAAAGTATCTTTATTAGAACAGGAGTTCTCGTTCTTTAAGAGCCAGCTAGATCACCACCTCTCACCAGCCTCTATACTGCATCGCCGCCGTTTCCTCTCGTCACCGTTGTCTACGTCACGTTCTGAATTTATTCTAGGTATATACATATATTACGCTGTAGTTTTTCTCTAATACACACAAGGTTGCTATTTTGTTTCTCTGTTACTCACACATATGAAACAGGACTACTGAGGACCACAACTCCGAGTAGTTTAGTTTCGTTTCACCTCATATTATAATGCAGGTTAAAACCGGGAAGACAGTCCTTATCTCTATAATAGTTATACAGATATAGATATATAATACAGATTACCTTTTTCTCTTGTACACATACTGCGGTCTCAATTATACACGTACCTATAAACATCTCTATCTTACGCCTACACGCCTTATACAGTCTTTGTTATGCAGTACACCTACTACTGCAACTTCTCCGTCGTACATACTGTTTCAAAATCAGAACGTAAGCGTCTGCGAAATTCATACTCTGTTACCTGTTGAACCGACATCTTACAGTACCGCTGCTAATAGCTGGTCATGATACCATTTAAAATGGAATATTTTTTATTGGTCCCCAAAGTATATCTTTCCGCGATCGCCTTCAAAAGAAATTGTATCTCGTAAAAGTTTTTCTGATAGCATGGCCGCGTTTTTTATCTTTATTTGCAAGTCTGTTACTGTACTCCCCTTTATACTGATACTGTTAATACTGCTGCGACCCCGCTTATAGATCCTTTACTTTACGCCCGCCTATGTACCGTTAGCGTCAAGTTGACCGCATGAGGACCGCACGTACGAATATTTTTGAGTTTTAAAAAAAAAGGTATTTGAAAATGTTGTTTACTTTAATGCCTTCTATACACAGCTAATAAAGAAGTATGAAGTTAGAAATCACCTTGTATATTAGTCCTACATTATTAAACAACTAACCATAGAAATATAAAGTCGAACACTTAAGTACCTTACCCAAATCGGGAACAAACATGGTAAAGATAATATTAAACAAAATTATATTTTCCTACCCTTATGTTTCTAAAAGATCCACAGCCCTAACACAGAAAATGGAGCCCTAAATCTGCGAAACCCTATTCACTAAGAAACTCCTTAATAAACCCTAGTTTGTATCCGGATTCATCCCTGTGTTAACAACCCTTTACCTTTGTTCATCTTTGAGGCTTATTTGCACAGTGATCGTTTATTAATAAGTACAATTACAGCCTCGTTGCTCTCAAGCTGATTGTAAATTGTTAAATCATACGCTAGGATAACTCTTGTCGTCAGTATCGCGATGAAATATTTCGCGAGCAAAGAGGGGGTTATATTTTTAAAGCGTTATAATATTAGTCGCCAAATGCCAAAGAAGTAGAATTGAGCATAAAGAATTTTGGTCTTGAGAGCAAATAGAAGTTTTTCTTAGGCATCTTAATTTATGATTAGTACTGGAAAAAGATTTCCAACTTTTAGAACTATTTTCATTGAAACTTTTTCTTTCAATCTGTAATTGGTGGCTGCATCTATCAAGCATGTTTGCTCACGATATTGCTTAAAAGTCAGGTGGTTGCCAATATCATTCCAATAACCGAAACAATGAGAAGAATGGCACCAAACCTCGGTTGAAAAAATCGTGAAGGTATCACACCACCCTGTACAGATTGATAAGTTACAGTGATATTTTAATTTTCTGTTTGTGAAAGATCATAAGTTTAAGATAACAAAATTCGTAGTATTTATTCTCCTGGTAGTCCTGTTTACTCCTAAATAGTGTATCTGAGATCTGGGGTGCTACTAATTCTTGTGATTTGGCAATATTTGTTTATATTTTGGTCTACATAAAAGGAAGTATATTTTATTTAAACTCCAAACAAAACCAGTTAAAAAAAAGTTTGATGTCGACATTTAAAAATGTTCTATAGTCTATTTCAAGAAGGTGTAGAGTAATAAAATGGGAAATTCCGTTTATTTCGGCTTAATTTCGGTGTCGGCCATAGGCGCACATGGAAGCGAGGCTGGATTTTTAAAAGAAGGTTTGCTAACCTTTCAGGCGTTCAATACGAGAGATTACCATAAGGACATGAATTCGAATGTATTTTGAGGACTATTTGGTAAAATGATAAAATATCTTCCAGCTAATTATAGATAACGCAAGCTATCATTTACGATGCACAGAAAAGACTCCAACTTCATCTTTGAAAAAACAAGAAATTATCGACTGGTTAACCACCAAAAGTATTGAATTTGAAGATAATTTGATAAAGAATGAACTATTAGCTATAGCAAATTTACACAAACATCGTTTTATGAAATATGCCGTGGAAGATATAGCTGAAATACATAGTGTAACTATGCTGCGCACACCGCCATGTCATTGCAAACTAAATCCTTTAGAACTTATATGGACGCAAGTAAAAGGATTTCTAGCAAGACAACACGACATTCAAAATGAAAGACGTTAAGCTACTGTTTGATCAAGCCATTAAGGAAGTGACACCCTCATGTCACTAACGAAGAGGAGAAACACCTGATCTATCGGACCGTCGACCCGTTAAATATAACGTCAAGAGGAGATGACAGTTCCTCAGATGACGAGGAATATTATGATTTTTATAATTTAATTTCTGCATAATGCATTTTGTATTGTATTTTATAATGTTTAATAAAAAAATAAGTTTTCTAATACTATGTACATAATGAACGCCTTTGTCCCACCATTTTCAGTGTTTGTGAATGGATAACAATAGGCAAACCCATAAATTGACCCAAACCAGGGTGGTACTACCTGCATTTGATGAAAAGAAAGAATTTTGCAATGAAATCAATGCCAAATATAAAAGTGCCCTAAACATTCGTTGGGTCACTTTGTAGTCCCTTTGCATACGTAATGATCTTTTATTACTCTACACCTTTCTGAAATAGGCTATAACAGTGATATACAATTAATTTACCAAAAACAAGTCGATTATTTTGAATTACAATTCAGGTCTCCAGAAAGGTGTTGAAAGACTTTTTTATTTCAATCTTTTTAATCAAAGGTAATTACTAATGCAAACACATTTACCAGTTTTTTACGTTTTATATTCGGTGGAAGAGAAGTGTTATGATGACTAAACAAAAACACGCTGAATTTCAAACAAACCCAAAATGTGTATGGCGTTAGTGCAATGCAATGCACATTTTTGTAAAAACGTTTTTCTTCTTTCGGTTAATAAATGGCTACACAGAATATAAACGGATATTTTACGATTAAAAACACGGCAATCGGTCGGCGATGCACGCCCTAATTCAAAAATGTTGTCACTTTAAAATGTAAAAATTGAACAGGTCGGTTTTCATATTTCTATGTCACACACGCTGAACAGAATTTATGTGAAAACAAAGGAAACACGGCGGCAATAAATAAAATGGCGAGTGCAAAAATAACAAAGCTCTATTGTTCAAATGTGACACTTTAATCTTTCATAATAATGTCGAATAAATGAAAACAGCCTACCAACGATTGGCTTTACACATGGCCTACTTTGATGTTTATTGAACCAAGAAATTACGTCATTTGTTAATAATACGAAAGTGATCTATTATCGGTTTTTATTTTAACCATTTAACCGAACAATTTTATTGCTCTGTTTGATGGGGTAAAGGAATTGTGGGATATTTATCAATATTGTTATGTGGTTGAGCACGTTCAATTGGACGTTATGCCACCATATCGCCGGATAGAGAAGTTTATCAAGATGGAATAGGAATGCAGGAGGCTCTATAATTTTATTAAATGTTTTTTAATGTAGAGGAAGGGCACCAAATTTGAGATAGGCACCTAATTTGAGATAGTTGTCTAACTTCTAATATATGTGCTGCCATTTCGTAAAAATAGAAGAAACTATTTTATTTTAAGGTATTCATTACTGTGTTGCATTCTTAGTCTCCGATCATCCCTTGTTTGGTTCGGTTTGGTGTTCAATTATTTACGTTTAGAGTTTTTTTAATCAAAATGTAAAATCGATAAAATAAGGAACAAGGTAAGCTAATTCCAATGCGAGTTTTGGTGAATAATAGCTTGGTAATGTTAGGTACTATTATTTCCTGACAACAAATTCCTTCTATGTTCAAGACATTAGTTCGTAATTTTTTTAAATAAATATCCTAATTTGAGATACCCTATGAGTCACAATTTGAGATACTCTGACCCTAAGATATTAAATAACATTTAGATTTGTGATTTTGGTGTACATCAAATTGAATAGATTCCAGCAGATCAAGCAGTACTAGATGATTCCCATTCGACCAACCAAGCTCACGAATCCAAGGACCTAGCTCAAGAAAATTCAACAGCTTTAAATAATTTTGAAGAAACTTCTGTAGAAATAGAACCAATAATCCACATTGGGTGCGTATTAATTGCTTCATGTAGCAAACAAAATAATGAAATAGATCGACGATTATCGTTGATTTCTGCACCAGTTAGAGAGCAGCGCAATCCAAGTTCAGTTTCAACAATTTCTAAAATATTCTTGTGTCCCCAACGGATATTTGTCCTTTACCTACGTACAGAAGCAAGACACTACCAAGGTAAATTTCAGAACTGGAAAAGCCTCAGTTATTACCCTGACTCGTTATAAAGATAAGCTAAAAGAAAGCTGAGAGAGAAAAAAAGAAGAAGCCAGTACCCAAAGAAAAATCCAGAATCTGCTTTGAAACCAAAGCCTTCAAAACATAAAAAGTTACAAAAGAAGTCCAATAAAACTCTACTGAATAAGAAGAAAATAAAGTGTGGTAGATGGACACATGAAGACTGTGGGGGAGATCCAAAGTGAAACTTTTGTTTGTTCTTTTTGTGAGGGACACGGGTTTTTTGGGTAATGTCTCTGTGTCTTAAATTTGGACATTGTCCTGTCTCAAATTAGGAATCTTTTTTTTTGTTTTAAAGAAATACACCAACTCTTAAAAAGGGCTTTATTTTAGTTGCAAAATCTTGTATGAAGGTTGTGTTACAGTACTTCTTAGGAAATACATTATTAATCTTTGTAACAAAATTGATATAATCTTTTTTTAAGAAGTCTCTCAAATTGGTACCTTTCGCGTAAGAGAATTTTGTCAAAAATTTCTTGATCGAAATTACCAAAAAGCAACAAAATTGAATAAAACCAAGACACCATTTTGCCGATACAAAATTTTCTCTCGAAGAATGTTTGACGAGACTATTTTACGAGAAAACAATAAAAACACACTATTTATTTAGTAAATCAAAAGATTTATTTATTAATTACTAATATTAAACGTACAGTTGTTACATGTAATAGTTTGTCCAATATTTTCTATCAAAGCATGATTTTGGGTATGATTGACTTGCATTTGAGAAGTCGAAGGTCCAGAACATGCTTCATTTGTTGTTCTGAGATTTTCGATGAGCTTCAAATGATGACTAGGATCTAGCTGCAGATATGGTTTAAGGGAATTTGGCATTTGAGTGGCCTGTTAACTAAATCAATTCTTGTTCCCCAACACCTTGTTTAAATAGGACAGACACAGCGAAAAATCGATTAGAGTGATTTGTTCTTTTATGCTTCTTCGTATCAATTCCAATTTTTTCCGCTGAAGTTTTGGTCCACTTAGATACTGTATTTATTCCAAGTGGAGTTTTGATTGAACCAATTTCCCTTTTGCCAGTTTGGATGAACGGAGAGATATAGTATGTCTGTGGAAATGTTTGGTCCTCTGTTTTCAATAA
The DNA here is from genome assembly GCA_935413205.1 of Polydrusus cervinus. Lineage (NCBI taxonomy): Eukaryota > Metazoa > Arthropoda > Insecta > Coleoptera > Curculionidae > Polydrusus > Polydrusus cervinus. The sequence continues at coordinate 27,263,492 of OW284513.1, forward strand.
TCTTTGTTTGATGAATTTATTACCAACCATTTGCTGTTTGCCAATCCTTTTGACCCACCTCTAGCGTCTTGGAGAATATGCTGTTATATTTAATTCGTCCTGTAAATTCTTCCATGGTATCAAACTCGTTTTGAAAATATTAAATTTTGCAATATACGACCTCATTGCCTTTCTAAGCTAGTTCAAATGAGCAGAGATGGAAAAACTTTTTTTGTGCTTCATCAGGGTTTTCTTCATTGTAGCATTATTGTTAGTAAATCTTTGGTAGATAATGCTTTTGAACTTACTTTCCTCTTTTCCTGACAACTTTGAAACTGCTTTCTCTTTGTGTCTCTTGTCATTCGTGCATTTTTAGAAGAAATATCCGTAAAAGGGTCAATCTTTATTTCGTATTCTGTAGAATATATTTCTTGAATCATTTTTGCTGTAGTGTTTCATAATAGCCTTTACAGAAGATTCTTTATAGTATTTATCAGTTTTTATTTATATTAATAATATTAAAACTTATACGATTCAAGAATATCTTGATTAAAAAAAAATGTGATTAGGTAGTTGGTAGGATTTTATTATTAGGTACCTGGTACAAATTAGGTGTATTTTACAATTTATTGTAGTTTGTATTTTTGTAACTTTTTTTTGGACGTATTTCAAACTTTGTAAATTTTATAAATTTGTTTTAAAATAATTGCTTATCTATCTTTCTATCTATTTCAGTCAAATCAATCTAAATGTAGATATCGGTACCTATATATTTTATATTCTAGCTAATATTCGACAATGAATATTGAATATTCTAGAGAAAGTCGAAAGATTCGCACAAGCATTGTCACTTTAAATTGGTTGATTCTTTCTTTAAACATCCTTGGCTGTATTGGATGTTCTTCCATTCCTCGCTTTGCTTATCATGTGTAAATACTTTCTCAAAAATAACAAACACGTAATATAATAAGAATTGATTTAAACATGTCTAATATAATATGATTATTTTTAATATTTTGATAGTCAGTTTTCTTTATTGTCATTTTTGGCAGAGTAAAATAAATTTTTGACCCGACAAACTCTCAAGAAATTCTTAAACCGATGGCAATTTATACTGGGCGAACCTTAATTATTGCCATGCTGGCTATTGTTAATAAATATCGTTTTGAAATTTTGAAAAATTGGGTGGTTGCTTTAGATCCAGATTTTCAGTACTCAAACAACTTTGTTACTTTAAACTAGATACATATATATTTTTAAATTTGGATTCTACGTAACATTCTAAGAATAAAACATGTATCCTAATCCCCATACAAAAAATGATTTTTTTACATTCTTCAAATGTAGGAAGAGATTAACTGTTGACATGAAAATTAAAACAAAAATGATCAGTTTTTTGCGCTGATATTCATCTTAGATTAAAGTTCGTAATAGGTCATAGAATGGTTGTTTGGATATTTTTTATAATAAAATAGAGAGTATTTTGCAACAATATGTACCAACATATTCAAAAAACAAAAAATTTCCAACATTTTACTCTGGAGTAACGATAAGTACTGTTAAAGAAAAAAATAAAATCTATAAAAAGTGGCTTAAATATAAAAACGATAATGACTATAACTTATTTAAAACTCTAAGAGCACGTTGCAAAATCTTAATTCGGACAGACTTTAATAGGTATTTATATTCATTGGAAAACGATTTAATCAATAATCCGAAACGATCTTGGAACTATGCTTCTTTAAAAAAACAATACGTTAGCAATATTCCCAGCGAGATACACTGGGGGGACAAGTTCGCTAGAGGTGGTTCAGACATCAGCGACTTATTTTGTTCATATTTTAAAGATGTTTTCATTCCAGAAAGATATCAGTTTAATCCTGGTTCGGTTTCCAACAACTCAGATCTTCACGGCCTTGTTTTTAGTTAAAATGAGGTTTTAAAAGCCTGACAGTTACTGAATTCTAAAAAGGGGGCAGGACCGAAAAAACTGCCATCGGTTTTCATTAAAAAATGTGCTAATTCTCTTTACATACCCCTTACGTTAATTTTTAATTATTCTTTAAAGATTGGCGAATTTCCCGAACGATGGAAAAGTGCTATTGTAGTTCCAATTTTTAAAAGTGGTTAAAAGACAGATGTCTCAAATTACCGACCAATTAGTAAAATTTCTATTATACCCAAACTTTTTGAAAAATTATTGTACGAGTACTTTTTCTCATTAGTAAAAAATATTATAATCTCGCAACAACATGGTTTTTTTCGGGGGCGCTCACTGGACACCAACTTGTTAATGTTTTGTGAATACGTACACCAACAAATGGACAGACACGTTCAAGTGGATGTCATCTATACCAACTTTAGTAAAGCTTTTGACAAGATTAGTCATAACGTCTTGCTGAGCCGCTTGGCCGAGGTCGGTGTGGGTGGGAGCCTTCTCAGATGGGTCGAGTCGTACATAAAAAATCGCTCACAATATGTTTCGATTCAAGGTTTTTGCTCTAAAACATTTGTTACTCCATCCGGAGTACCTCAAAGGTCACATCTAGGACCGTTATTTTTTTATTATATACATAAATAAAATTTGCTCCTGTTTTCATTACTGCAATTTTCTGCTTTACGCAGATGATTTAAAAATGTACATATCTATTATGAACATTGACGATTGTCATAAGCTACAAAGTGATTTGGATCGTTTGGGAAGGTACTGCGATGAAAATGGCCTTTTTCTCAACCTGTCTAAGTGTGTGTCAACTACTTTCTCTCGAAACCAAAATCAACTAACAACCACTTATTCCATAAATAATACATCTTTGAAAGAAGTTAGCAAAATAAAAGATTTAGGTGTTACATTTGATTCCAAATTACTTTTTAACGAACATGTTGAATCTATTATCAATGCTGCTTCCAAACTATTAGGTTACATCATAAGAAAATGTAAACCTTTTTACAATATTAAAGCAGTAATTTATATATTCAATTCCTTTGTTGCGAGCAGACTAAACTTTGCCAGTCTTGTTTGGAGCCCCAGGCAAAAAAGCTATGTTGACAGGTTAGAAAACATTCAGAATAAATTCATTGAATACCTATTAAAAAAACAAAATCCAAATATTACTTTGGCTCGAAATCACTTCCGTCTACCTTCCCTGGCTAATCGAAGAAAAAGTACTGATGTACTCTTTTTATATAAACTTTTTAATAACTTAGTACAAAGTACAGATATTCTTGAACAAGTCCATATTAATGTCCCCCAGAGGTCTCTAAGAACAACTGAACTATTTTTCATACCATTTAGATACACTTATTCGGCTCAACACTCGCCATTATGTAGGATTGTTAGAAATAGCAATGTGTCTGTTAATGTTGACTTTTTATCAATGTCCCTGCGACAAGTGAAGAACATTTTAAAAGATGTGTAAGGTTAAAGGTGATTGATGATTAATTTTTATTTTTTCCAAAAATTATTTAATGGATTATTAATTTTATATGAGTAATTTTGTTATTAACGATCTAGTGCGGAATACAAGTTAATGTAAATTATTAAGTTCTACCCTTATTTTAGTATTGTTTTGTTACCTATGTAGAAACTTAAATTGATTTATCATGTTAAATGTATTATGTGGATACTCCAGTGGGTATCTTTTACCTGTTTATATCCCTCGTAGCACGAATAAATAAATAAATAAATAATAGAAAATCAACATGGTTATAAAGCAGTTCAAACGAAAAATGTATAATTATATTCCTAGCTGTCTATATAATGCTGGAAAGATTGAAAATTTGGCTGCAGCTAAATTTTTAGCTTGGGTATGACAGTGGCGGCTCGTGACCTATTTAAAAGACAGTGCCTTAAATTATAGGTATCAAAAATAAATATTTCAACACATAAAAACTCAAGGTCGATTACTTGTCATGTACTGGTGTTGCGACGAGCAGCATACATCACATTTGATTCATTCGATTGATGTTAGGCAGCCACGACTGATTGCGAATAAGACAAACTACATGGATGAAAATTATACTAAATAAAATTTAAAAAATTAAAATTTTGGTTTTGCAAATATGGAATAATTAAAACACAAAAATAGAAATATATAAATAATTTCATATTATTCATTAGAACAGGTACTGCAGCTCTGCAGCTCTTATACAATTGTCGCCACGGAGGTATGATACAATTTATACTGAAAATTTTGCACCGAATCTATATTTATTTTCATTAAAATAACAAAGTTGAGTGTATTTCTGGTTGAACCGAAAACGATAGTAAAATGTTTTACTGCTTCTAAAGCCACCATACAACTTCACAAAATTTCAAATCGACGTATTAATTCTTAACAAAGTTGCGAGCAGTCTAGTTCTCGTGGTACATAACTACCCATAACTTTTAGGTTTAATAGTTTATACATTTTATTCTAAAATAACCAAAAACTTTTTTTTCAGAGGATTCAGCGTAGTGGCTCCCGAATTGGCAGTTCCAGGCAAAACTACTGCAGTTTTCATAACTTTAAACAATTCGTCAGTGCCAAAGCAACCCTTAAATGTCACCCTTCGTCTACTTAGTAATGGGCAGTCTGGATTTGATAGCTCAAGTTCGGTATTAGTGGAAGTTACCCAGGAGATAAAAGGTAAGGAATATTTAAATTGTTGGATATTCTTTAATAGTGTGTAGGCATCCTTGTACTTTCTTAAGTGTCTATGTCGTAGGTTTATTGTAAAATCAGTCTTATTAAAATATGCCTAAGCTTTTTCAATACTACTAGGCGTTTTGACTAATAAGTAAGTATTTGTGTTTGAAATATTGAAAAAGAAAGGTGATTTATTTAATACATTTGTAAATAACATCAATAACTATAAAGAGAAAAATCGGGAGTATTGGCAACCATCGGCGGTGCCAGGATGATTGTGTGTAGGTGATTAATTTAGTAGTGTGTCTGTTTTTGGGATGGAGATAGATATTTCGTTGAAGTCACTTTTGATCAATGAGAAGACTGGGAAGTGAGAGACTTCTTTTAAAAGTCACTTTAGATTGGAGGAAGTTTCGGGGAAGTAGAGCAGATCTTTGGCTCATCCTAAAAATATGATCCGTGTGTGCCCACCCCTTACAATTTTTTAAAAATATTTTGGTTATTGGCAATTTTTTAGAAGATGTAGGCAAAATATGTTTCTTACAACGAAACCGATTATTTATCACGATATTGAAAGACCTCTACTTGGTCAATAAAATATTTTATATAGGTAGATATTCCTTAAAAATATGTTATTGTTCGGCCAAGACCAACAGAAAAGTGTAGAGTTTCCATGAAATGATTTTATTGTCAAGAATTTTGCTCAAATCTAGACGAGGAATTCCTAAATATTTTAAGAATAATTTGTCGTCGTATATAACTCTGCTAAAGTTCAATTTAATAAGAAATTCTACGATATTGTCACGCCCAGATTTTAGGGTGTGACGGGGGACATAAAGGTAGCTACGGAACCTTAGCGGCTATTAGAAAAACAAAGCGACTTTGAAAACAAATTTATTAAAAAGATAAAAATAATAATTACCTGAAGGGTTTACAAAGAGAATCAAAATTAATAAAAACCTGGATTTAAACCTTTGTCAACAGATGGAAAATAAAATTGTACTTACATAAATTTTAGGCTCATCGCTGGCGTCTTGAGGACCAACAAAATTTCACAAATTTTCGATCTTAACGTGTAACGGACCGGAGCACTAGTGGTGTCCGATATTTTCTCTACCAATAATTTGCCGTTCCATCAAGTCAGCAATTTTTCCCACTTTAGGGAAATAATGAACTTAGGTCGTGAACCTTATTTTTGCTGACGCGATGACACGACAATAATTAATAGTTCGGGATGAGCGTATAACATTTCATAATTGCAACTTTATTAGAATTGTTTAATAATCTTGACGCCGATTTCATGTTGCACGAGGAATGACCTGTGTTAACCGCGAATAATAATTGAAATATTAAAATGGAAAATATTGATTTATGAAATGTCATGATCTTATGGTTCCCTATCGTGACAATATCCCTGATGTTTTTTACAGATCCAATATTTATTTCCATTTTTAATAATGAAATTAGTAAATTAAATTTTAAAAACTTACCCTGTCGCCTGCGATAACTCATTTACGTATCACAAAATTACAAGAATGAAGAATTATGAAAGTAATTAGAAAACCATAACCTACACTCACATAACGGTAACAGGTGTAACGACCCAACTACAGAATCTTATTCGAAATTCCTAAACTCTTATTGGTTTGAAGCGCAGTAGGCGTGCCTGCCTCCTAACCGCACTTTGTGTCACTCGAAAAATCTTACTACGCTTCCTAAAGTATATAATTATTTGTATTTTTACTATTGTCTTTCCCAAAAACATTGACTTCAGAGAAAACATTTTTCGGATTTCCTCCGCACGCTTCCGATAAACTGCGAACCCGTGAAAAGCGAGACAAGATGCAATAACAATGAAAGGGATAAGGACGCTGTTGCTCGGTTATTGGACAAAGGTCCAGAATTTAAAATTACCTAATAATTTAATATTTGAGACTTTCAGAAACTACATATTTATTAAAGAGATTGGGCAAAATTTATACAGGAACTATTTTATTATTGTGTTTAAATTAAAAAATATGTTTTAAAGCTGTTTTAATGGTATAATTATTAGGTATAAGGATTTATAAAATAGTGTGCATTAATATTTCTTGGGGAGGCACTGCATCTCCTGACGAGCCACCACTAATATCGTGTTTATTATTTTACAATAACTGCATCAGCAGTACATTTCAATTTAGCATAAAATATCTTCATCGTCTTCCTACAAAGACAAAGAATCATGATTGATATCGTGGCTTTTTTTTTCTAGCTTACAACGTTTTCGATATAAATTTGTAAGTAGGCATTACATCAAAAATTAAAATATTCCGTATGTACTTATTTTTGTGTAACTAGATATGCACACTCCCCTTCTTAATGTCCACGAGCTGCCACTATTTGAATTACTATTTCAAAATGGACCTTCGGGTTTTCCAGAATTATACAGTTTTAGTTTAAACACAAAGAAGTTATTTTACCGTGTTGAAACACGTTTCTATAAATTTCTATTTTTTTACTGTTACTATTACGTAGAAAGTATGGAAGACTTACTTGTAGTAATTAGGTTTTATTACCAAAAGCTTTTATAATAATTTATCGCTGTACTTGAGAGCACTGCTTCAAGCTATAATCTGAAACGTAGAAATAACGTCGACACTTGTAATAGCTCAGATATAGCTAGTTTTAAAAGTTTTATTTGAATCTCGCGATTTTATATTTATATGCTTTCATGATAATAGATTAGGTTTCGCTATCAGGGTTTTCAGAATCCAAAACTTAAGCATTAAAAAAAGATATATGCAATATCCATCTAAAATAGGAACAGATGTGAAAAATGTCTGGAGTTTCACAGCAAAATACTAGTTTTTTAATGAGAAAAGATCATTTCTGTTGGCCTGTTCCATTTTTGAATTGATAGTCCCAATCAACAAGAATTCATATTTGTATAAAAGCTGATTTTCTTTTTTTTTATACATGTTATATGCCGACGACATCAATATCGCCAGCATTTGGTCCAAGCGAATATGTTTTTGAATGGTTTAAATAAAGAATTAAATAAATTCGTTATTTGTACAAAATTGTTGTTTAATTCTGTTATAAACAATGCACTGGCAAGCTAGGGGTGGGGGGGGGGATTGGCAAAAAGGCTTTTATTATACAAAAAAAAAAGTTGTCAAAGGCGAAAATAAAACAAGTCCTACCCTGACTCCTCTTTGGAATTATTTATTTGGCGATCTACTGCGGTGTGATTTTCTGAAGCAAGTTAATTTTAAATTGGTGACACGTGAAAAAGGTAAAATTTGAAGACAATGAACTAGTAGATATGAGGTGCTAATTTACTGTGAGTGTGGTTAAGTGCTTCGAGATTATACTCAGAACGCTTTCTCTTGCGAGCTCATCCTACATCCAGAAGTTTTCTTAATGTTATTCAACGGGCAAGTTAGGCAGGACCGTATTTGATTCGTAGTGTAATAAATGAATGTATGTACCTTATTTTTGCGTTTTTTGAAAAAAGGTATTTGAAAATATTGTTTTCATATAATGCCTTCTATACACAGTTAAAACAGAAATATCAACTTAGGAATCACCCTGTATAATAATTTAAATAAGAAGTAATAATATCATATCTAAAATGAATTAATGTTTTTTATATTATAATTTTTTATGTTTATTAATGAATGGAACTCATCAATCAATATCGACCCTACTATTACAAAACGGGAATCATAAACCGGTTAATAATTGTAACAAATAACGAAAACGCATATCGTAATATTATAAATTTAGTCAGACTAGAGATGTTGTTTATTGTTTACTAAAAATGCAGCAATTGAAGCGGCTGACTTATCAAATTCGGTTGATATTAAATAAAACTAACTTTCGGGGAATTTAAGTAATTTGTCACTTGCTAAGGTGAAAATGGGTATCACAAATAGCATAAATGGGAAAATCGTTTGTTCTCTGCGCCTTCGTTAAACTACGAGTACAAGAAGTTCTTTGTATATGTAAGTTCTACTTTTAGCCCAACTGTTTCAATGTTTTTGAGAACTTATTTGAATTGCTCCTTGATCTCATTGCATGGCATTTTAATAAATATGTACATCATGTTACATAAATAAAAGATGCGAAAGCAAATAAAAATATTTTCTTATTTTGCAACATAATTTCCTCCAGTTTACTCATCAACGTCATCCTACTCTGGGCTTTCTCTAATAGGTCCCTAATTTTTCGAAACATTCAACTTCATACCAGAGAACATAACAGCGTTACCAACCAAAGAAAGTATATCTGGCAATCAAAGAACGAAAACACTTAAAATATATAATAATAGACAAAAAAGTAAACAGAGTCACAATCAACACTTAACATTCCTTATATCAAAGGAGTATCTGAGAGAGTTAGAAGTCTAGGACACCGATACAATATCAATACGGTATTCAGTTTGAAATACACTTTAGGACGCCACCTGACGAAGACGAAACCAACAACTCAAAAAGACAGGGAAAACTGTTTCTACCAGATCCCCTGTGAATGCGACCGATCTTACATTAGTGAGACTCTAAGGCCATTTAAAACACAGGAACACAGAAACAACACGCCCTAAGGAGAACCCGAAAAATCAGGTGCGTGCCTGGACACAAGGTCATCACATCGAGTGGACAGAAGCTCAAATCCTGCCTATACAGCGTGATCAGTTAAGGGTACAGACCCGAAAATTCCACATTAAGGTATATCTTTGATAACACCATTAAAAAGCTTGGACAATTATCCATCATTTTGGTCTTATGCTCATTGGCGTACCGACTGTAATAAGAGGGGGGGGGGGGGGGGGAGCTGTTGAAAGTGTAATAATTTAAATCGCTGTAACTTATAAACGACTTCTCCGATTTTAGCAAACTAAAGAGAAGAGAAATGTATGGACTTTCACCAATCGTATTAAGTTGTCCATAATAGTTCTCAAAAAAAATGCTAGAGGGCGCAATTTGTAATAATTACACATTTTTTGATTTTACCACGAAAAAATAAATCATACGGTATAATTATGATACCATAATCGAAAAGCAGATAAAATTTACTAGAAGAAATATATCTCCATTCGTTTCAGCGTTATCGCCAATAGAATAATTTTATTAAACTTTAATGAAGAAGCTAGTGGGACGCCACTGATGTTGTGTGGATATTATTTCTAATTAGCCTGGTCAATTCTGCATAAAAATGGTCTCTTGCATTTTTCTCCTCAGGCACACCGTTCTTAATTAAAATAAATTAATTAAATTAGCTCTACTATTTATTATTATTAATATTCATAATGAAAAATTTTGTTTTATAAAAACGAATTTACAACATGTAAATTTATGTTGTAAATTCGTTTTCTGACAGTTGAGAGAAGTTAGGTTAACAATATGCTTTAAAAATATGCAAATCTGTCAGATGAAATTTGTTCTTTTTAAATTTAAATCAAAACACAAACAAACAAAACATCCCAGAGTCTATGTATACACAATATTTTCCTAAAGAGTACACGAAATGGTGTAAAAATTAAAGGAATAATAACAAAATTAATCGCTAAATATATTTCTACCAAATTATTGTTATTTTCTGACCGAACTAAAGATTTGCACACAGACCCACTCTTTTATTTCAAAAATATCATTATTTCCACTCATTTCTAGACAATTACTACAAGCGTTGCATAAAATGTACTATATACCTACCAAATGAACGTTTTCTTACTAACCTTGGTTATTTTTTTCCATATAAATAATATATTATTATAAATATTTGTGCACGGGGATATTTTCCGATATATTTTGAACAGGGATCCAACCCCAATTGATCCTTTTATTATACGCAACAAACATAAAAAATTAACTGGTAATTCTTCCTTAAATGGTGGAACATAAAAATAACCCGATAAAACAGACGAAATTATAAGATTTCTAGAAAAAAATCCATTTTTTACTTAAAATTTTTAAGGTTATGTTATTTCTACTTACACTATTGCCACTTTTCTTTCCACATTAACAGTGTTGCTAGTTTGTAAATTGGCGATTATTTTGAAAAATTTGACCATAGCGAACATTAAAAAGTCATATTAATGCACAAAATCCATTTTTAACTGTTTAAAACGAATTCTACAGCTATTTTGTTGTACATTCGGAGTTATAATTTATACGCAAGCAGAAATAAACCCGACAAACCTTTTTTTCTTTTGTGCAATTCAGTAAAATCAAAATACCTACGGTTGAGAAAATAATTTGTTCGTGCTTATTAATACATATATCGCTTTTTGTCTGTTATTCTGCGAAAAGCCGAATGTGAGAAAGATAGAAATATTCAAAAGTGAGTTTGTATAAATATAAGAACTTACCCAAATCGATAAATATGTTACAGTGTAATTTGGTCCATGGGTTTGCCATCAAAATGAATTTTTGTTCAATTGTTTCTTATTATCGTTCTCACAAGTTCATGGCCAACTTAAAAGACAAGTTATGATGCCTAATTTAAATAATTTTAAAAATTCCTAGCATGAAGTTCGGAAGTTAAGTCGTAGAAAAAATATACTGCACAACTCGAGTGGATCAATCAATTTACTTCCTCGTGCGATATGGACATCATATCCACTCTTGTTGTACAAACTACTATTTATTGGTTGTGAAAACGTTTTAAAAAGTTGAGTTAGATGTTGAACAAGTGAGTTACCGGTTCAAATTATATCTATCTTTATCGTACTCACATTAGCGACTTGAAATCGACACCTATGGTGTGGTCGAAAGAAAGCGACATAGGTGGCGCTTAAAATATCGCTTAGAAGCAAGTATTTTTATGAACATAGTGCGTTCGGTGATAAATTCGAATCGACACCGGCCTGGAAGATGAACATAATTGCACTCCTGTTCTCCAAAAAAAAAATCTATATCAAAAAATATATAAATGTATTTTATTATCGGTATATGACTCTAGTAAAGTCGTAGTTCTCTTTATCTTTAAAATTTGCCTTAATACACAATATTTTAAAGCACTCCGACCTAATTCCTTCAAAAATAGCTCAAAGATAACAAAAGCTAGTAAATTATAAAATACTCTTTTCCAGAATGATCGCCAATCTTATCAAAATGCAATATCAAATTCAGCTGGGATAAAAAAAAGTATCTTAAACAATATCGCAATTTGATGAAAGTTCGAAAGGATTTAACAAGTCTTTTGGAAGATTTAAAATGAAGTTTTAAACTTTTTTAATTTAGAGTTAAAACTTTTTATACCCAGAGACATTAAAATATATTTTATATTTGCGCAAAGGAAGTTTTACAATATAATTTGATCTTTGAAGAGATTCTTTGTTCATAACTTCCTGGAAGCAATTTTTGTACAAAGTAAAAGTGACAAGGAGAAGGATGCCTACGGCTCTTTTCCACCTGAATAAACCATAATATTTCCCATATAATATGTAAACAAGTATTTTAAACAAACAATGTTTCATTATAATTATTTACCTAATCCAGAAATAAATATAATACAGGTATTAAAATAGGCTTAAGAATACACTTCAGGGAGTAAATTTATTACAACAAATCCCTAATCAACTTAAATATGACGACTCACAGGGATGTTCAAAATAATTGGATTTAAATTTATGCGAATATCGTGTATCCATAGACAAGGGAAACACCCATAACTCTAAAATTATTATTAGGCCTGTAATAATTATTCAAATTGGGTCATTGAGTTACTAATAATGATCGGTTAATTATGTTTTCATGTACCAGACCCAGTGAAATTGTATCCTGTATAAGGTATTATTGTTTGATTAGATGGATTCTGCATTAACTTGCTTATACCGGGTGATTCACGACGAGCTTGCATTAGAACTTTTGAAGAAACTACTGAAAATATATTTTTTTAAATCTGTGGGTTTCAGTTTATCGATATGCTCTCTTAAACTAAAATATTAACAGGTTTCTGTCACTTCCGGTTATACCGGAAGTAGCTTCAACTTTCATTTTTTAAATACAACATAACATTTTTTATTTTATTTTTGGTTTTTGCATTAAATTTTAATAACATTTTATGGAACACGTTTTTTACCTAAGTCTACTCATTTCTGAGATATCTGCATATTTTGTAATTATTTCGTAAATGCATAGCGATGAAATTATCTGTATATATTTTTTACCTTAGCTCCTGGATTAAAATTTTTTTGTTTGTGTATAGTTAAAGAATCAAAAAATCTCAAGAAATAATTAAACTTGGATAAAATATACAGGGAGGTCACAATTAAGGGCTCATTGTAAAAGACTTTAAACATTAAAAACTTTCTTATTGTAAACGGAACACCCTGTATATTTTTATTTTATATGATGGTAAATTAACTGCTCCTTAAAATTGCTATAACCTTTTCTATACCTATATCCACGCGTTTTCTTAGAATATCAAGTTTTATTTTTAAATACGATTTTGCCATGAAAACAAATGTACATGGATACTTCATAGTGATATTTATAATGGAAATATTTTAAGCACAAAGCATTTTAATAATAAATATTTAACCGGCAAGTTTGACTGTGACAGACGTAACATTGACAGAAATAATTTTCTCACAATCGCTCACTGGCCTGGTTACCTTAATTTTTACTAATCTCGCACCTTTGAATGTGAGTATATAATGCCTGTCAAAGTCATTTATGTCACAGTCAAACTTGCAGGTTAAATAATTATTATTAAAATTCTTTGTGCAACCCAACATAAGTTTTCTAATAATATCAGGTGAAGGAGTTGGTGGATTCGGATATTTATCGTAATATATCCGACATGCTTTTAAATTTATTTTGCCACATTTAATATAAACACTCAATAAATTTTTTAAAAATTCGTTTGAAAGTCCCAAGCATGACATTTTCCAGAAACAGAATTGACATTCTTAAAATACGCAACAAATAATTTAATGCAACTATTTCTCTTGTCAAAGCCTTCTAGAAAACATTGCCGCTAACAATATTTTCCTTATAAGTATCACTATGGAGTATCCATGTACAATAATGTACATTTGTTTTCATGGCACGCTTGAAAAATTCGTATTTAAAAATAAAACTTGATATTCTAAGAAAACGCGTTGATATAGAAAAGGTTATAGAAATTTTAGGGAGCAGTTAATTTACCATCATATAAAATAAAAATATACAGGGTGTTCCATTTAAAATAAGAAAGTTTTTGATGTTTAAAGTTTTTTACAATAAGCCCTTAATTGTGACCTCCCTGTATATTTTATGCGAAGTTTAATTATTTCATGAGATTTATTGATTCTTTAACGATACACAAACAAAAAAAATTTTGTCCCGGAGCTAAGGTAAAAAATATATACGAATAATTTCATCGCTATGCATTTACGAAATAATTACAAAATATGCAGATATCTCAGAAATTAGTAGACTTAGGTAAAAAAACGTGTTCAATAAAATTTAATTAAACTTTAATGCAAAATTCAAAAATATAATAAAAAATGCTATGTTTTATTTAAAAAATGAAAGTTTAAGCTACTTCCGGTATAACCGGAAGTGACAGAAACATGTGCCTGTGCCTGCATGCTGTTTTAGTTTAAGAGAGCATATCGATAAACCTAAACCTAAACCTACAGATTTTCAAAAAAATATTTTCAGTAGTTTCCTCAAAAGTTCTAATGCAAGCTCGTCGTGAATCACCCGGTAGAATAATAAATCATTACTATAAAAGAAAATTAAATGTATAGCACGATGATGAGAGATTAATCTGCTATCATGATATTCTTCTAGACATACAGGGTGTCATGAAATTGCCTTAGTATATTTGAATCCGGAAATCCTGATGTGATAACCTTAAGAAAAAGTATTTTTAAATGTCGCTTTGCTTTAATAAGTGAGAAAATTAATCTTTTGTATTTTTGATCCTGACGCCTTCACTGCCTTACCCACGTGCGTTTGTTTTGATTTTAAACTGTCTAAACTAAAAGAAGAAGGTCAGTAACCTTACCATATTGTAAAACAGTGACCTGTTAAAGAAGAGTTCACTGACCTTATGTCATTAGGTATATACAAACTTTTTAGAAAAATAAAGTTAAACATACCTCAGCAAGAATCCTCATAGCTGGCATAATAAAATTAACAAATTCTTTTGAATCGAATCTGCGATTCCCACTTGGAAAATTAACCCGTATTTCTTAACAAAAACAACATGTTGTTTAAGCAAGTCCGCATTGAAAATTCTTTGTTAAACTTCAGATGGGGTCCTTATGCAAACACTTGTTTTTGTTCATATTTCTCTTTTTTCTGCAATAAAATCGACAAAAACCTTTCGTTATTCCCCCAACGCAAACACGTTTAAGCTGTCAATTACCTACAGTTATAATGTACGCCGCTAGCGATGGCGCTGATTTAGTTAGTGATGGGCAATGTGCATCGATGCTTTTCTAAACATCAGTGTTTTGTTACCGATGTTCGATATTTTACCATCGATAATAAGGATCACAAACAACGATAAAATCATCGATGTTTAATCTTCGATGTTTAATCTTCGATGTTTGACACTGCGTTTTAATATTAGGCGGCACCTTTTTATTTAGAAATTACTTTGGTGAGGCGGAGTTTCAGTACGCCAGGGACTGGCGAAACAAAATATCTATCGCTCATCACTAATTTAATTTGCAGTTATGGTCAAACGCATCGAGTCACCTAGCAATGCACCAAGAATGTCATCTTGGAACAAAAAATAACCTTTTCGTGTATTATGTAAAAACGTTTTTTTTATTCCGTCTAGTTGTCTTCGTGACATGCGGGGTTGTGATTTGTTCCGTGGAATAACATCTTCTTTTGAGAAAAAATGCGATCATTAAAAGTCAAAGGAGACACAGCACAGTGGCGGCTCGCGGTCTTAAAAAATGGTGAAGAGCTAAGTATAGCACGTCTTCGGGGGATCAAAGAAGAAGTTTATTAAGGAACAAACATATACTAAAAACTCGTGTAACAAAACGTCTCTCTTATCCTCATCTGTCCAACGTCTGAATGGAGTTTCCAACAAATTACAAACTATGTCATTAATTGGGTTCATTTTTAAGACACACAAAGTAGGTACGTACCCTACTGAATTAACTGAAAAATAAAAACAAAACCTTTTAATTACACAGTAAATTACGTGAAAATGGTATCTATAACCGTAAATTTCGCGAAGCCTCAAAATAAATACCTTAAGGTTAGGCGAACCAATGCTAAAACAGTGCATACGACTAATCTATTTTTGAATTGCCCTTTATCATAATACAAAATGTTACATGCTGTTTGCGTGACGTCACGTAACCATAGCAACGGTGAATATCAAAGCCATGTTGGGCATTCGATCTTCACTTGCTTAGAGCTAACGGCACTATAGGCTGGGGCGCGCCAAAATGCACGAGTGTTTATAATTATTGTTCAGTTAACCGTGGCCCTATTATGCATAGCTACATTCGGATTAAATTATTATCATTAAATTCGAACATAATTATTTTTTAAGGGCTAAAATGGTAGCTGTATTTGTACATTAATATTTAATATTATCGAAAAACTTTCCTCCTGTTTTTTTTTTTGGTGAATCTTTATCTACTTCACCTGACGAGCCGCCACTGACACAGCAGAGTTCCACACTATCATGAGTCTCGAGATTTTTGGCGAGTTCCTCTTTTAGAATGTAAAACATTAAAAACTGGTAAATAGGTACGGTTACTAGTGGTAGATAGATATATACTTGTCATTTTTTATTAATGCAACTTTTAATCTAAATTTTGAGTACCCATTTTACTTCATGTTAGGCTGCTGATGATTCCGTATTTATTTCCTTATATTTATTTAGCTAAAAAGTGAAGCAGTTAAAAAATAGTTTCTTGTTTACTAACCACAAACAGCCGATGCATGAGTTCATCTAAACCTATATTTTTTATTTACTCTACACCTGATTTTAACAGTTTGATATTTGGCAACGTTGCGACATCCATCTCTCTCACTCGCGAGGCTAGGCTTTTGCTCGTATCTCTTACTCTTTTACATTGAGAAGTTCATGGCTTTTATTTATTGGCGTCGGGCTGATTTTAGGGGTCCTTACCCCACTTTTTAGATGGTCGATATAAAAAAAAATTATGGACCCAATGAATTACCCACTTAAAAATAATAAGGCTATTCCATAACACGCTGTATATGCTAGATAAGGTTAGAGTGGCAGATCTTTGACCTTTGGATGTTTGTTGTAATATTAAGAACTTTGGAAGATTTATGTTTAGAATTTGAATCAGCCACGTTACTAATTAGTTACAGTACCATCATACCGTATTATCGCAGACTAACATAAACTGAATTTGTAATATTAGGTAAAATACAATCTATAAAAGTAAGATAGAAGTTTAGTTCCTAAGTAACATCGCACAACTTTTCCAAGTCAATTTATTTGATCAGTAAGAAACATCTCGACGTCTTTGATCTATTTCGGTAAATATCTTACTACGGAAATCTTTCTGAAAGGCAAATAAATTGATCCAGAAAACTACTTATCGCGACGCTCTTATGCTGGATGCAATTTTGTTTAAGCCAATCGGTTTCCAGATACGGACGCAAATATACGTCGTTACGACATTGACGAGAAAAATATTTTTATCTCCGAATATTTTGCACGGATTTAAGGAATTTACAGTTACAGGTTGCCTGGTCGTATATTTAGAAAGATGATCGGATTAAAGGTTCTCTGCAATTTTGTTCAAGTCAATAGACTCATGTATTCGGCAAAAGTGTTCATCGTGCTGAGAATATAAATTTTTATTAAATGTATTTTATAGAGAAGGGATTTATAGAGATTTTTTTGCTGACTAAATAAAATTTTAAATTATGACAGAAAGTTATTAACATATTTAGTGAAACAATAATTTATTTTTTACAGCGTTGTAGCCAAGATTTACATAATAATAATACCAGACGATTTATAAATTGTTAAATTATATCGGTTCAAAGGTTTTTAGAAAGAAAATCGCTTTTATACAGGGTCCTGCAATAGTGCGTAAGGCTTCTATAGCTCCTAGACGAATTAAGATAGGAATTTCACTTATATGCAGAATTATACCGTTTCATGGAGTGTATTTTTTCATATACAGGGTGGCCCAAAAAGTGTGTTACCAAAAAGTTGTATTTTTTAATATAAAACACCCATTTCCCCCCCCCCCCTCCCCCCCTCCCCCCCCTCCTCCCCCCCTCCCCCTCCCCCCTCTCCCACCATTATTGCATAATTAGGTTCGTATTAGAGTCCTTTATAATTGCCAAAAATTTTATTTATTTTGCTGTGGTAGTTTAAGAACAATAAATTAAAAACTAAAAAAATAAAGTTTTACGGTCCTGGAAAAAGAATTAAAAAAAACATCTAAATTCAATTTTTAAACAATGGGATTAAGTGAGAATTATTACAAGGGGTCTAGAAATATTATTAATCGAATATAGTCTATCTATTTTGTACAGGGTGTTCATAAGAAGGTTTCCAAAACCAAACATTTTAAAATCATTTTTCTCAAGTTTTTCAAATAGAACGCCATGTATTTTCATTGGCTATTAAATGTAGAATTCATTAACATTTTTTTTTTACAAGCATATTAGTTATTTGCAGCCGTTTTGGAAATAATTACAAATTTTATAGGCGACTAGACTAAAACACAGTCAATGTGCAAAATGTATTTCATTTGATTCTGTACACAAATTAACATGTTCTTAAAAAGATCTGTCTACATCCCTTAATATTTCAGGTAAAATACTAGCAAAATGCTGTAAAATTCGTAAAAGTTACACCTTAAAACCATGGCAGGCTTTGAAATAAAATAGGAATTTATTTATTTATTATAATTTGACAAGTTATTTAATTAACTTGAATAAGTTGGTATTTAGGACGAATAAACTCCCAGAAATTAAACTGAATTTTAAATATATACCTAGTTGGTTAATATGATTTTGTACTTCGTGAGGGCGCCCCAAATACCACCTTTTTAAAATTAATTAAACAACTTGTCAACTTATAATTAATAAATTCCTATTTCATTCAAAGCCTACCTTGGTTTTAAGGCATAACCTTTACGAATATTACACCATTTTGCTAATATTTCACTTGAAATAGTAAGAAATGTAAACAGATCTTTTCAACAACGTGTGGACTTATGAACAGAATAAAATTTGAACATTTTCTGTAATTTAGTCCAGTCGCCTATGATTAATTTTAATAATAGAACTACATTTAAACATCATAATTATGAAATGTCCAATTACTTCGATAACAGTTGGAAATAACTAAAATGCATATATAGGACGTTCCTAAATGATGTACTAATATTTTAGGGTGTGATTCCTAAAGTCATTTTATGAAGAAAAGTTCATATAAACATATGTCCTAAACGGCTTAAATTTTTTGCTACAGAGTGTTGAATTATTTTTTTTATTGCGTTTTTTGTAATATCTCCGAAAGTATTTTAGATAATATTTTCATTATTGGCATGTGTTAATAGGACATAAAACCACATGTTTTAGTTATAAAAGTTATTTTTTTGCCCCACCAGTGGCGTCCCTGCAAACATTTCCTCTGGTATTTTTTAGAAAAAAAGTGGTACGCCACTGACATTTTTCGATGTGGATATTGTTTCTGATTAGCCTGGTCAATTCTGCATAAAAATGGTCACACATTTCTTAACTAAAATAATTACATTAAATTAGACGAGCGGAAGCATGCCTATTAAATGAAGGTGGTCATTTTCAACAATTTTTATAGTACAAAATTTTTTATTATCAATGGTAATAATAATAATAAATAGTAGAGCTAATTTAATTTAATTAAGAACGGTGTGCCTGAGGAGAAAAGAACATATGTTTATATAAACTTTTCTTCATAAAATGACTTGAGGAATCACACCCTAAAATATTAGCACGTCATTAAGGTACACCCTGTATTACAACAAAAAAATATATACAGGGTGTTCCATTTAAAAAACTTGAGAAAAATAATTTAAAAATTTGTAGTTCTTTAAACCTTCTTATAAACACCCTGTATAAAATAGATAGCCACTATTAGATTATTAATATTTCTAGACACCTTGTCATGAATCTCCCTCAGTCCATGGCTTAAAAATTGAATTTAGATGTGTTTTTTATTTTTTTTCCAGGACCGTAAAACTAAATTTTTTAGTTTTTAATTTATTGTTATTAAACTAACTAAATACTGGGTGTTCCATTTAAAAAATACAACTTTTTGGTATTACATTTTTTAGGCCACCCTGTATATGAAAATATATCTTCCCGAAATACATCCTATATTGCAGTATAAGTTTGAAAATGAATAAAACTCCTAAGATAATTCGTATAGAAGCTATAGAAGCCTAACGCATTATTGCAGGACCCCGTATAATGAAATAATAAAATATAACAAAAACCAACTTGTTTTGACATTTTTCACTCGTTATATGTGGCTTAAATTAGATTTATTAATGAAAAAGCTATGCTATTCACAAAAATTATTATGGAGAAAAAAAAATGATTTATTTCTTTAATAGTCCTGTATACAATTCCAAGACCCGTTCCTAGCAGGATTAATTTATAATTCACATATAAATCTTCGTTCTTCCTTGTCA
The DNA here is from genome assembly GCA_935413205.1 of Polydrusus cervinus. Classification (NCBI taxonomy): domain Eukaryota; kingdom Metazoa; phylum Arthropoda; class Insecta; order Coleoptera; family Curculionidae; genus Polydrusus; species Polydrusus cervinus. The sequence continues at coordinate 27,283,724 of OW284513.1, forward strand.
AATAGTGTTTAAGCTTTTGCACCAACTTGGTATAACGTTTTACTGATGACGCAAGAAATAATACTCCAAGTTGTATTATTATTTATGACTCCCGAACATTTGTAAGATACAATGCCGGTGCCACAAAACATGCAGACAAGCTCTCATCCTGCTTTACATTCGAAATGACATTGTAAAGTCGTTGAGTAGCATCTAATGTATGTCGGTATGTGCATTTACATTTAGATAAATGTTATTGCACTGCTAACACTATTAGAAATACAATACGAGACTAGGTTGGATTAAAGAATGGTTTATTTAAATTTATTTGGTGTATCAATTGTCTAAACCATAGCCATTTATTTACGATATACGTAATACAAAGACAGAATTCCTAGGCAAAAAGTTTTACAGAATCCAAACCACGTGATTCAATACGGCGGTTGGATGGCAAAAGCATTGATTCGCCGGGAAAATGCAACCAGCAATATTATTTTAATGATCACCTGTACAAATTACACAGCAATATTTGCCATCCAGCCGTCATTTTTGGCACATCGTTGGATTGCCTAATAAGCAGGGTGGTTAGGGAGGGATAAGCGACGTTTCAGGTTCATTAATCCAAGTCAAATTGACAAAACATGGACATCGGTTTGTTTTATAATAAAATAATGGTTAAAAATTTATAAAACTTTGTAGTTTCAGGCAAAGAAACATTCAGATTTAGTTTAAATAATTTTATTCTTTTTATACATTTCCAAATACACTACTACTACTACTAGTACTACTACTATTAATTTTAGAAGTAAACAAACTGTGATAATACTGTGACAGAAGTAAAATATATGTTCGATTCTGTTCTCGACCATTTACTCCTGGCGCATGCGCAGAAGGCAAGAAGAATCTAGTCTAGAACATACTACTAAATATTTACACTCTGGTATCGGTAATGCCTTATCCAGGATTAAAGATGAATTTTGAAATACTTTTCTGACATATTTTTTTAGAATAGAAATGCCTTACATATAGTTTATACTGGTCTTAAACCCAAAACTTTTTCTAACATGAACCATCATAACACAAATTATGCAAACAAGCTTTTGGCATGCTTTTCTCCCAATAGATGATTTTAGCTGTTTAAACAACGCTTAAAATGTATGCATAAGTACGAGTTTATACAAGAATGTAAATAGACTTCCGTATATGTTTACATTTGTGGTAAATGCTAATGGTAATGTAGGCAATGTGAGCTTTTAGGAATGTAGATTTATATTTTGATGTAATGGAATGAGTGAAATAATTTACGCATTGTTTGGATTACTGATTAAAAAATAATAGTTCTTTACTAGATCCGAAAACACAATTGTTCTAGCTCGCGAAACAAAGTAAATGAGAGGGATAGACTTTTTTAATTTTTGGTTATTATTTTGCTTCATAAAAAAATTAAAGCTTAATATTCTTATGAAAAGCGTTTTTACTTTATAATAAAATATTCCTGTAAAAGGCTTTGACATATCACCACATTATACTTACCAATACGTAACATTTTTCTTAGTTTTTGGGTTAATTTTTTATTGTAATACCTATTTTGTGTCACATTCTATTGGTCTGGTAACTCAATCAATTTCATTCTATAGTTTTAAAAATTTATTAAAAAAATCGTCTCCTAAATTACTCTGAATTTATTAAATTTTATTGGTGTTTTCTATTTTTAATAAACAATATTTTTAATGACAAACACGGTTTTAATAATATATGCAAGTATAGTTTTATAGTAAACTAAATTAGATTAGAAGGAAAGAAATAAGAACACAAAGTTTTCCTCCACTTTTATATTAAAGAAATAATTAAGGGTTGAAAAATTCTCTACATGTTTCGAATGCAGAAGCATTCATCTTCAGGAGAATAAGTAAAAAGAAAAAATTATTAGATATCACCTTAACGGAGCATCAAAATTTGTAGGCACAAAGAAACCGGTTCAATGAATAGAACGGAGAAAAAGTCATAATGTAACTTGCATTATGAAAAGGAAAGAAATAAGAACGTAAGGGTTTATGGCTTAGGGCACGTAAGAGTGCAAATGCAGAACGAAGGGTTCAGCATTTGTATAAGAGAAAACTAAAGGTAGATTATATTGAACGAGATGTAAAATTGAAGAATTATTTAAGAAAAATCATTATGAAAACTGTGAAAATGGAAGTTTGAGGAAGAAAAACTATATTAATTGTTCTAACCTATAGATGCGAATCTCATAATGAAATTTTTAAGAATAAAAAAAAATTTCATTATTAGTTTCGCATCTATAGGTTAGAACAATTAATATAGTTTTTCTTCCTCAAACTTCCATTTTCACAGTTTTCATAATGATTTTTCTTAAATAATTCTTCAATTTTACATCTCGTTCAATATAATCTACCTTTAGTTTTCTCTTATACAAATGCTGAACCCTTCGTTCTGCATTTGCACTCTTACGTGCCCTAAGCCATAAACCCTTACGTTCTTATTTCTTTCCTTTTCATAATGCAAGTTACATTATGACTTTTTCTCCGTTCTATTCATTGAACCGGTTTCTTTGTGCCTACAAATTTTGATGCTCCGTTAAGGTGATATCTAATAATTTTTTCTTTTTACTTATTCTCCTGAAGATGAATGCTTCTGCATTCGAAACATGTAGAGAATTTTTCAACCCTTAATTATTTCTTTAATATAAAAGTGGAGGAAGACTTTGTGTTCTTATTTCTTTCCTTCTAAATTTCCACTCCACTTTAAGTATGGACTACTTCTTCAAGTTTAAATTAGATTAATTGGAGTTTTGTAAAATAAACACTCGAAAAATGTTTTATTACTACCTTTACCTTTTTTTTACCTGTTTGTTATTTTTCTGGAAAGGGTATTATTTTACATTTTTAAATAAATTTATTAATTGACAGTCCATGATTACATAGCCCCCCTCAACTAGAATACCACATATTCAAGTACTAAATAATATCCAGTTTATACATAAATAGCTAGTACCTATGTAGCTAGTGCCTAAATAGCTAGTGCCCAAGTAGCCAGTACTCAAATTGCTAGTGCCATACTGACAGCTGATAAAAAACAGGAGACAGATGACCTATTAAATAACCAGCGTTTTTTTTGGAATCTCAATATCTTGATGAGAATGAACCCTAAATTTTCTTATGGGAATTTACATATAAAAATCATCCTCTGGGTCATAGAACTGTCATATAGTATCTACTAATCCCAAATTATAAATCGACGATTTCTGATATATCTACGATTTAAAAAATTATTCCTCTGTTTAAACTAGGGTTTAAGAGGACTTTATAAAATTAGACCTAAGTAAAAGAAAATGTTGATTTATTCCTAAACAAACAGGAAAATTTGGATTATTTTTCTTTTTCAGTATCCAGGTAAACTTCCTTAATTAAATAAAACTCCATTAATCTACTGGAAAATGAGCAAATTAAATTAAATGTCCAATACGGTGTAAATAATTACAAGAACAGTTTGTTCAATTGTAATCGTTAATAGCAATTTTGGTGTTGGCATTTCATTAAAACTTCAGGAAAACAATTATTCTGAGTGTAAGCCGAGCTTAAAAATATCGAAGTAATGGCAAACAATGGAATTTTAACAGGACTTTCCTCATTGTATTCATTGTAAATTGGTTTTGTATTATTAAAGTTGCCGTTTTAAGTTGAATCAAATTAAGATGAATGGGGGGTTCTTTACTGAGTTTCAATTTTGTTCATGTTGATATTTTGAATGAAATTAGAATGATGTTTTTATATTACTAAAGACATTTTTGCTATACATGACATCTGCGACTAAGATAGTACCATTTTCAAGAGCCTAATTTCTCAAATGTCACTTTGGTAAATATCTATTATACGCCAATATTGATGATTTTTTAGGAACGATGTATTTTGGGGCGTAGATTACAAATATAAAAACGATTTTTGTCGGAAACGCTGTTTTTATGATTACATCCTTATCGAGAAACTTATCGAAAATACTAAGGCAGCGCGAGGTCTGCACCTAAAAGCGGCATATTTTAAATATATTAATGTAAAATATATACCGGGTGTCCCATTATGGATGGCCACCGGCCGTATTTAGGAAACTATTGGGTATAGAAGCTCGGGGGAAAAAAATGATAACTAGAGTGGCCAAGAAAAAATCCTGGAAATTATTTTTAAGTTCCGCATTTTGCCGCAAGAGGGCGTACTTAATTGAAAAGTAAATTTAAAAATTTTATATATCTCCGAAAATTCCACATTAAGGTATATCTTTTGGTAACACCATTAAAAAGCTTGGACAATTATGCATCATTTTGGTCTTATGCTCATTGGCGTACCGACTTTAATAAGAGAGGAGGAAGCTGTTGAAAGTGTAATCATTTAAATCGCTGTAACTTATAAACGACTTATCCGATTTTAGCAACTTTATGCACTTTTACCACTCGTATTTAGTTGTCCATAATAGTTCTCAAAAAAAATGCTAGAGGGCGCAATTTGTAATAACAACACATTTTTTAATTTTACTTCGAAAAAATAAATCATACGGTATAATTATGATACCATAATCGAAAAGTAGATGAAATTTGCTAGAAAAAATATTAAAACCGCAGCTCGATATCTCCGTTCGTTTCAGCGTTATCGTAAAATAGAATAATTTTTAAAAGTTTAAATGAAGAAGCGGGTATATATTTTTTAGATAAAAAGTGGGACGCCACTGATATTTTTCCATGTGGACATTATTTCTGATTAGCCTGGTCAATTCTGCATAAAAATGGTCTCTTGCGTTTTTCTCCTCAGGTCCACCGTTCTTAATTAAAATAATTAAATTAAATTAGACGGGCGGAAGCTTGGCTATTAAGTGAAGGTGGTCATATCCAACAATTTTTATAAAACAAAAATTTTCATTATCAATATTATTAATATTAATAAATAATAGAGCTAATTTAATTTAATTATTTTAATTAAGAACGGTGTATATATAAGTAACCTAGTAGAAGTTTGCATTTGAGATCTTTTCGGATTGTTGTGATAAACATCTTGATCTCTATGTTGATTAGTCCTCTGCGTTATTTGACACACCAGTGAAGTTGGGTTGAACTAGGTTAATTCAGTTAGTAAATAATGATTAAAGCTGAAACATTTGTAATCAAACCATAGGCGTACCCATTGTCCCAAATTTAAGTTGGTTGGTTGGTTGGTTTAAGGCGGGGGTCGGACGTTCGGGCCAAGCTTCCTGCACTGCACTAGTGGCTTATTGTGCTCCCCTGTCTTGCTAGAAAAGATGGGTTCCTTTTATAAGGTCCAGTAAATGCCTACCAAGTTTGTTATGCGGGAGAATATCCCCACATTGGATTCCTCCGAAGATTTTAAATCTTCTTCGGGTCAGTGCTTCGCAGTTATATATGATATGTAAGTCGGTTGTGTCCTCTTCGCCGCAAAGTCTGCATTCAATGGGATCATTGTAAATTCCTTATCGACGTGGGTGTTTTCTTAAGTGGCAGGGGCCTGTTAGTAGGCCGACCACTTGTTTTAGCTGGGTGCGCGGTAGAAGCAACATTCCAGTTGATAGATTTTTGACAGGTTTCCCAATTGTGGCCCTCGCTTGGGTTTGACCGGAACAAAAAGTTGTACTTATTGACATGTAATATTGCCCAAAACCCCGGTGAAAATTCCATATGATGCCGTGCAAACATCTATTTTGAAAAAACTATCTATATTGAACGTTGTTCGCCGAGCGACACTGTTTTGTAGGTAAGTTGCTGCCTAATTTAATAAAACCAAACCAATATCGCAATGGTAGACAACTCGTAAAAATTTACGGCCGTTAGCAGCAGTTTGGGGGATGTTTATGCTGCTTGTCCTTGCCCGCCCACTGCGAGGATTTGCTATTTGCACTCCGTCATTGCAGCTTTATTATTGGTATTTGCAGGACCAGCAAATCTGCTTTATTCAAAGAAATATATTTTGATAATAAAAATACTTTAAAATCTTGTTTATTATTGCGTTTTTGTGTAAGTTAATACTTTAAAATCTTGTTTATTATTGCGTTTTTGTGTAAGTTAATACTTTGTTATTAAATTTAAAGTGCGTAATATTACGAACAAGTATTGAGAACAGCAAACAATTATATTTTAACAAGATTTCGCACTTTGTTGGTTTAAAATTGAGTTTGAAAATTATGGTGTTGTCAAAAGTTGTTTCAAGACAAATTAAATTAAGATAGATGGGTTTCTTAACTAAGCCTGTGGTTCGTTAATTGCGTAAACAGGGCGAACTTTATTATAGCCCTTTAATTAAAATTTAAAATAATTAAATATGCCTGTAGGGAATATTTTTTAAATACATAATTCTTATAAGTACAGTTTTTCTACTCCCACATGAATATTTGTTGTTTCATTCACACTAAGTGACGAGAAAAGTAGGCTATTCCAGTTAACTGTACGGCAAAATTTCAGATTCATTACTCTCAGTGCTGCATCGTGTTCTAACCATTTTAAACAAAATTTCCCATTTTTAAAGAAAAACTCCACGAATGCACACAATCCTGAAAAATTATTTTTCTACTCCCACATGGAAATTTGCTGTTTCCTTTACACTTTAGTGGCGGGTAAAGTAGGCTATTCCAGTTAACTGTGCGGCAAAATTTTATATCCATCCTAGTTAGGTTATGAAACTGACCAATCACAGTAGTCAATTACAGAGAAGCCAAATTTACATATTGTAAATTCGTTTTCTGACAGTTGAGAGAAGTTAGGTTAACAATATGCCTTAAAAATATGCAAATCTGTCAGATAAAATTTGTTCTTTTTAAATTTAAATCAAAATGTTTATCCCAGAGTCCATGTATACACAATATTTTCCTAAAGAGTACACGAAATGGTGCAAAAATTGAAGGAATATTAAGAAAATTAATACCAAAATATATTTCTACCAAATATTGTTATTTTCTGCCAAACTAAAGATTTGCACATAGACGCACTTTCTTATTTAAAAAATATCTTTATTTCCGCTCATTTCTAGACAATTACTACAAGCTTTGCATAAAATGTACTATATACCTACCAAATGAACGTTTTCTTACTAACCTTGGTAAATTTTTTCCATATAAATAATAAATATTATTATAAATATTTGTGCACGGGGATATTTTCCGATATATTTTGAACGGGGATCGAACCCCAATTAATCAAAAAACTTTTATTATACGCAACAAACATAGAAAATTAACTGGTAATTCTTTCTTAAATGGAGGAACATAAAAATAACCCGATAAAACAGACGAAATTATAAGATTTCTAGAAAAAAAAACATTTTTTACCGACATTTTTAAGGTTATGTTATTTTTACTTACACTATTGTCACTTCTTGTCTTCTCTTTCCACGTTAACAGTGTTGCTAGTTTGTAAATTGGCGATTATTTTGAAAAATTTGACCATAGCGATCGTTAAAAATTCATATTAATGCACAAAATCCATTTTTAACTGTTTGAAACGAATTCTACAGCTATTTTGTTGTAGTTTCCGAAAAACCTATTTTTCTTCTGTGCATTTCAGTAAAACAATTATTAATGAAAATTGATTGAGAAAATAAATTGTTCGTTTTTATTAATACATATATCGCTTTTTGTCTGTTATTCTGCAAAAACCTGACAGATATATTCAAAAGTGAGCTTGTATAAATATAAGAACTTACCCAAATCGAGGAATATGTTACAGTGTAATTTGGTCCATGGGTTTGCCATCAAAATAAATTTTTGTTCAATTGTTTCTTATTACCGTTCTCACAAGTTCATGGCCAACTTAAAAGACAAGTTATGATGCCTAATTTAAATAATTTTTTAAAATTCTTAGCATGAAGTTCGGAAGTTAAGTCGTAGAAAAAATATAGTGTTCAACTCGAGTGGATTGTCCATATTGCGCTCGGAAGTTTGAGCACTCCGCCTACGGCGTCGTGCTCAATTTACTTCCTCGTGCGATATGGACATCATATCCACTCTTGTTGTACAAACTACTATTTTGAGCAGATCACAACCACGAGTGACCCTAAAGAATATCCTACAAATATAATACTGTGCGTAAAATTGTCCCTTTTCCCTTTGGAGACAGCGCCGACCTATAATTCCTTGATGCTTTGAATCTTTATTTCTGACAAATCCGGAAATTTCTCATTACTTGACAACATTGTTATAAAAATTATATTCCTTTATGGCGTCCTTATAAAATACTAACCTATAATAAACATTAATCATCATCGATTAGTACTAATCACAATTTATTGTATTTACTAAGGCTCCGCCTTCTTTTTCCAGACAGTATAAATTATATACTTTATATGTATATCTACCGGGTGTCCACGGAAGGTGGCTCGCCCCTATAACTTTTTTGTTTTTAAAAAGATAGTAAAATGAAAATTGGAGGATTTATATATGACGTAAAATTGCATTTTTTGACAAGTGATTTAACTTTATGAAACTTTCACCGAAAGTGACATAAACTTATTATTTTTAAATGGGACACCTGGTATGTTTTTAATTTTTTTAACTCTATATGACGTTTCAAATACAACCATGTGTTTTTATTATATTTTATAATAAGCATAAACAAAACCAACAACAACTGTAAAGTAACCGCAAACTATAGAAGTTTAACAAAACTTCGTATTAAATTCGATTAAAATTAGGATTTCGATATTAGAGTTCTCGTTTCAAGTTAAATTGAATTATGATAGATCTCTTAACTAAGCTGTAATTCAATTGATTGCATAAACATGAAGAAATAGGATGATTTGTTGGTAGTAGAAGTTATTTTATGGTATGCGATTGATGTCAACTAGAAATTTAAAACTTAGTAGATAGTAATCAATTATCAGAATCTAAAAAAAGTATTGAATAATATTTTGGTCCTTTTTGATTTATTATAACTTAAAATTTATAACATAGGGCACAGTTAAAGAAACTGTATATCATAATAGGTTTTTTATTTTACGCTTAACATTTGTTAATGTAAAAATATATATCTAATTTAATCTGCCATATCAAAATATAGTATTTTTTTAAATGTTAAACTAACTCTCAAAAGAAATTGCTGGAAATTATTTTTAAGTTCGTAAATTTACCGCTAGAGGGCGTTTAACATATTACGAAGAAGATCATAGGATTTTTATCGATAATATGCCAAATAAAGTTATGTCAAAACTCGATCAAGTCATAAGTGTTTTATTCCTTGGAATATACGGTATAAATTTGATTTAAGATATTTTGATCTAACTCTTCAACCGTCAACCACAAGATTGTTACTATTCTCCAGATACCGTTCACATCGCAGCGTGTAGCGACGAAAGAGAAAATCTTAATAGTTCCAGAGTAACTGCTTGCTTGTATAAGGTGGAGTGCGACACGATGGTATTGAAAAATACCGTTTCAAAGTAGCAGTGGGCTTCTAGGTAAATTGCGATCCTACGGTATGCCTAATGGATTTTGTTTATGGTTAACCAGCTTCCTTAAGAACCGTTCTCTGCAAGTGGCGATTGACGGGTTTCTCTCAGACACCTTCACCATCAATGCCGGTCAGGGCCGGATTAAAACTTTTTTCGCCCCTGGGCGATTAAAATCATTTCGCCCCCTTCCAGGCTCTGGCTGAAATAATAATAATAATTATTATTATTATTATTATTATTATTTTTCTACAATTTTGTTTGTGTAGGATGTCGAGTTTTTGTCATTTAAATTTCGCCCCCTTTGACTCCCTGGCGATCGCCCAGTTCCGCCTTATGGTTAATCCGGCCCTGATGCCGGTGTTCCTCAAGGGTCCATATTGTCGCCTACCCTCTTTTTACTGTATATTAACGACCTTCTAGTGAAAACCCAAAATCCAATTTATAACTTTGCGGATGACAGCACACTTGTCTCATATTTTACCTTGACTCCCCAAACATCCGCTGCCGACGCACATCTTCGCAGGCAGCATGAAGTATTGCGCCTCAACAATGACCTGGAAGAAATTTTGGCTTGGGGTGACAGTAACAAAGTCGAATTTAGTGCTAAGAAAACCCAGGCAGCAGTCTTCTCCAAAAAGGTTAACATTGCAGAACCGGATATAGTCATGGCAGGACACGCAATTCCCCTGGCACCGTCTATTAATTTGCTGGGGGTCAATCTGGGAGGTAATATGTCTTGGCATGATCACGTTGCCGCAATTGCCAAGGTAGCTGCACAGAAACTTGTTGTACTTTTCCGCACCAAAAGGTTGTACACACCTCATCAACTTTTGACACTCTACAAAGCCCAGATTCGACCATCATTAGAATATTGCTCTCATGTCTGGAGCTCTGCACCCAAGCACACCCTTCGGCTACTGGATTCCATTCGAAGGAGAGTCGTTCGTCTGATCGGCGACCCCGAACTGACCAAGACCCTCGATAGCCTGGAGCATCAAAGACAGGTTGGTGATTTGGCTCTCTTTTACAGATATTTCCATGGCAGGTGTTCGACTGACATTGCCCACTTGATTTCACCTAGAGCAATGCAAAACAGAAACACACGGCGAACCACTGCCGCTCATCCATATGTTGTTCAGCTTAGTACTCCTCGAACTTCATCGTTCAAGAATTCTTTCATCTGGAGAACGTCATCTTTGTGGAATGATCTTCCTGAGGTCGTGTTTCCCAATGAATACAATCTTCAACGTTTCAAGACCAACGTTAATCGCTTTTTTCGCACTCGCACCGCTTCCAGAGCGCCTTAAAGGATTTTTCCTACAGTGCAGGTGTTTTATCATAAAAAAAAAAAAGTTACACAAGTACCGATCCACCGCTAAGAGCCACCAGTTTAATTTGTCTTCAATACTAAGTCTTTAGGAGACCTAAACTAACATTTTTGACCATGCTTAAATCTTTTTTTTTTGGCACTAAGACTAAGACTTAGTCTCGATATATCCACGTCTTGGTAACTTTATCAGCAAGAAAGAAACCATTTTGAGTGAAAAGTTGAGACAATTGTTTCCATAGAAATTATCTGGCTGGTGAAGTTACCAGGAAATAGATATAAAGGAGCTTTAGTCGTCCAAGTCGACTGTTCAATTGTCTTGGCGGTAATTTGTCAAAAACCTATTATATTAGCTTTAGTGCAATACGCAAATATGGCAACAATTTAAAAAGTGGAATATGACAATAATTTTGGAATAAAAACATATAAAGTAGACGAAATTTAATAGTTCGAGGAAATTTCCAAAATATGTCGGATTCAGCCCTAATTCCAATTTTGCAATTCACGGATGATAAAACTTCATTTACCACGTCAGGCCAATCTAATCACAAACCAATCGACGGAAGCGAACGCGTCCCTTACCTTGGGCGCTTCTATCTAACGGCGTGATTTTTCGGGCCAGTGATTCGCAAAACGAGCCGCCGACCACAGCCTGCTGCTCACTAACCGACCGAGATTTAATTTTCAGGTTTTGCGTTCCGGATTTTATTTCGAAACGTGTCGGTTGATACGGATATATTATTAACTTGCAAGATAGGATTGCAGCTATTTTGTAATTTAGTTAAGTGTTGTAGAATATTCTTTTTCTACTCCCACATGGAAATTTGCTGTTTCCTTTACACTAAAGTGATTGAAAAAGTGGGATATTCCTGTTAACTGAACGGATATGATTTCATATCCATCCTAGTTAGGATATAAAACTGACCAATCATAGTGGTCAATTACAAAGAAACAAAATTTACATGTAAATTTTACGAGTGGTTTTCTGACACTTGACTTGACAGAACTGAGGTTAAGAATATAATTCAAAAATCTGTCAGAAAAAAATGTGTTCTACATTTATTTAAATCAATACATTTATTCCAGACTATATGCATATACAATTTTTTCCTAAAGAGTGCACGAAATGGTGCGAAAACAAACATCATACCAAAATATATTTCTACATAACTATTGTTATTTTCTGACCGATCTAAAGGTTTGCTCACAGATGCACTATTTTTTTCAAGAATCTCCCATTTTTCACTCATTTCTAGATCATTACTACAAAATGTAATACATAAAATATTGTCACGTGGGGAAGAATTAAAGGCGACAAGTCTCCATAACACCTACTTTATTATATAATAAGAAACGGCAGTTAAAACGGTTACATAAAATTAGGTTTTACTTACAACAACATTATTGGCTAGGGACGAGCTCTCTAGGGCCAAGGGCTGATACACTGGTCAACAAAATTTAAGATTTTTTTTGTCCCACGAGCTGAAGTGGGTGTACTTGGTAGAACTTTTTAAACATATTTCATATATGTTTTCAGAATTTTTCCATCACGGAGGGTTTTAAAGTGACAAAGCAATGAATTTTTGTGAACGTATATATTTTAATATGGGTATAAGTTATGAAAAAATAAAGTACAAAGTGATATATTTACTTAGAAAATGTGGTCATATATGACTTTCGACTGTACTTTGTATCAGAAACATCTCTCTTCAGCGTCCAGCAATAGTCTGCCAACATAGCGGGGCTCCATTTGCCTTGGTATCTCTTCTCCATGTCCAGAATGTCCTGGTGAAATCGCTCGCCATGTTCGTCACTTAGTGCTCCAAGGTTTTTCGGAAAAAAGTCCAGGTGTGAATGAAGAAAGTGTATTTTTAGACTCATGTTGCAACCCATGGCTTTATATGAGACCAATAAATTGTTAACATTCTCTACGTAATTTTCGGATTTACGATTTCCCAAGAAGCCGTTGCAAATGTCCTTGAAAGAAAACCATGCTGCTTTTTCAACTCCATTCAGAGCCTCACTAAAGTTTTCATCTCGAAGTAGCTCTCTGATCTGAGGTTCCACAAAAATACCTTCCTTTATCTTGGCATCACTGATTTTAGGGAACTTACTTCTCACATATGCAAACGCACTGTTAGTTTTATCCATACCTTTAACAAAATTCTTCATTAACCCAAGCTTAATGTGCAAAGGTGGTAAATACATTTTTTGGGGATCAACAAGTGGGATACCACTGACATTCTTATTTCCTGGTGTCAGGGAAGTTCGTTTAGGCCACTCTTTCTTTTCATAGTGATTTTTCCTATCTCGACTGTCCCATTCGCATAGGAAACAACAATACTTTGTGTAACCGAGTTGCATGCTGAGCAAAAGTGAAACAACTTTCAAATCGCCACAAGTATTCCACTTAAAGTCTATATATTTAATTTTTTTCAAAAGAAGCTTCATGTTGTCATATGATTCTTTCATGTTGCCTGCATGAGCCAAAGGAACAGAGGGGAACTTATTTCCATTGTGGAGTAGTACCGCTTTCAAGCTTGATTTGGAAGAGTCAATGAACAAACGCCACTCATTTGTATCATAGTCATGCCCAAGTGCCTTCATAACAGAGCGTACATCATTACAAAATACAAGCCCGTCTTCCATAGAGAAGAATTCTTCAAACTCTGCATGGCGCTTACGATGAAAAGCAACTTTTGTGCCACTCTGTAGAAGATTCCAGTCTTTTAATCTAGAACATAGAAGTTCGGCTTGCTTCTTAGACAAGTTTAAATCGCGGACAAGGTCGTTAAGTTCTTCTTGACTTAGAAGATGCGGCGCACAAGAAGACGAATCTGGTGTAAATGTTGGATCCAGATCAATATTTTCGGCTGAAAAACTTTCGTTGTTTACTTCGTCATCGGCAGTTTCATCGTCGCTCGGTGTCATATTTTGTGGGGGGTCAGGCACAGGTAATTCCGGACTGTGCGGCACTGGTCTCAGTGCAGATGGAATATGAGGATATTTAACAGTATGTTTGGATTTAGAAGTTATACCACTGATATTTGTAAGACAAAAATAGCAATCGGTAATATGGTCTGAAGGTTCCCTCCAAATCATGGGAATAGCAAAAGGCATATGTCGTTTACCTTTTGCCCACGCTGTAAGAAGTCTGACACACGTAACACAGCAAATATGGGGAGCCCAGCACTTGAAATACTGTTCATAGCATTTATTAACGAAAGGCGTGAAAGACCGTTTTTGAGATTTAAATGTCAATTCACCGCAAATGTAGCAAAAAGAGTTCGGGTGGTTTACACAATTTCTTGGCATTTTTACAGGTGAGTTACACTACAATAGCTTAAAATGCACCACAGCACATTCTTCAAAACGTTAAAAAAGTCTGCGTATATGTTCATTCACCGAGCTCTAGCCGATAACTAAAACAACAATAAATGTTATGTAGGACTCGGAACTGCTTGCAGGTCTCAACAAGCCAAGACATGTTCCGCGTGACACACAGAGCACACTTTGTTATTTCTAGTCACAACAAGTTATTGTTACAATACACAAATAATAAAATAGCAATGCCTGACACAAGTTTTTTGTTAGATGACTCTTATAGTACAGACCTATGCGTGCATTTTATAGGTTAATAATCACATATACTGGAACATAAAAACTAAGGGTGATGGAGAAATTCTGAAAACATGATTGATTTCAGCATGCAAAATTATATTGAAATCAGACATTTTTGCGCTTGGGACAAAAATCTTGTTAACCAGTGAATTGGAATTGGACTCTGCGCTGCTACTCACCCAATATTACTTATCTGGACCGAGTCGTATCTGCCCAAAATGGTGTCGACCGAGTGGTTTCTAACCAAATGATCGTGGATTGAATGGTCTTGACCGAACTGGTATCTTTTGCATAGTACCGGCTTGCTATTTATACCAATCAGTATCAATAAACTTAACCCAGTTATTGATTGGTAACAATATGCAAGCTCGGCAATATGCTAAGATAGCATCCTTGTAGTCTGCATGTTTTGATAACAAATAATTGGGCCAGTAGGTATATTTAATATTAACTTTTTAAATAATAAAATTGAATTTTGGATAAAATAGAATATTCATATATGTCTATATATGACATATTCCCCGGGCCAAAAAAAGCTAGCCCCTAGCTTTAAATCTTAAAACTAAATAGGCTTATACAAATATATATACTTTATAAAAAAAAATATACACTCTAGAATACAAAAAAAATATATACACTTTATACAAACAGAAATACACACTGCTGGCTTTCTTTTTAGGAAATAGTCTTATCGCTACGATAGAGTTCCAACACGCTACCAGATCCTTCGAGCGCACACCTAACACAGTTTGTCTTTCACACTCCCGCACACGGTTTCCGGAAATTCGTCCTTCGATTTCCCATGCAGGTTTTTGAAGGAGAATGCGATGCTGAGTCTAACCACATAACAGTTCATTGTTTCCATGACAACAGTTGACTGTTTCGTGCTAAGGGTTGGTTCCATGCTCAGGGGATTGTTGGCTTAATTACCCCTTTTAATAATACCAGCACCAAGAAGATTGATATCGGTGGCTGGTTGGTGTAGCTATGGATCTCCCTCCTCTTATGAGTTCGGCCACCGAACTCTTAGATTGGACCCAACTTGTACTGGTTGACTGCAGGGTTAAGCATTCGTACCATCAACGTACCGTACCGTGTGAGGCTTGGTGGGAGCATGTTTGGCATAACATGCTGGCTGCTAACCTGTGGGTGTTTTCCTTGCTCTGGGTTGGAAGGTGGAAGCGTGTGGACTCCATTGGTTATATGAAACAAAGAGAATGACCAGCAGTATATTCATAATTTAATTAAATGAGACAATTCAATAAGTTTCAAAAAATAGTCCATTTTCACAGTGGCTAATATTTACTACCAAATTAATAAGTGTTTAAATAGCATCTAATGTTCTCCTAGATTAAAGAAATGTGTTTTACTTTGTTTTAACTTTCACCCTGTTATTACAGTATCCTAATATTTCCTTTACTTTGCTACACAATTATTAAACACAATCTATTTTTTGTGACTTGTTAATTCTACTCTTTACTCTTTATAACCTCTTTTATATTTATTTTTTTACTAACAATGGCAAATTCCTATTTTGCCTCGACGAACATTGAACTCAGTAATAAACTCTTTTTCCATGTCTCTTACATAATACCTCATATTTAGTATACTTAATACCTCTGATACATTTCATAGGCAAACATTCAGCTTTTTTAACATATAGCCATCTTCCATGTTCCCCTCAATTAATACTATATACCTGCAAAATTAACGTTTTTTACTAACCTTGGTTGTTGTTTTTCCATACAAATATTTGTCCACCGCGATATTTTCTGATATATCTTGAACGTAGATCCAACCCCAATCGACCTTAAAACTTTTATTATACGCAACAGAAAAATAACTGGTAAACTTTCTTTAAACGGTAGAACATGAAGATGAATAAGTACATAAAACCAGATAAAACATAATAAATTATGGGTCGTAATTAACGCCCGGTAATTTAATACAATTTGCAGATTAAAAAAATTATATATGCTCGATAAAGAAATCAAACTGTAGTATAAAATAATAAGAAATGCCTGATATTTATTATAAAATGGCAATATAAATATACAATACGTACGCTAAATTCTGTTCGGTATGTTAATGAAATGTGCACTAAAAATATATATAAATGTTCGATAGTTTACGTTCACTATTAAATAAAATTTTTCAATTTATAGTAATATAAAAGCTCGATAAGTCGTAATCTCTATTAAACGTGGCAATACTGTAATTATTCGCTCATGCGTGTTTACCGACCTATAGTACATAACCTCAAAAGCAAGGCGGGTATGCGCTTGTTGTACCTATGTTGTTTATAATCTACAGTGTGGGAAAAGTGTGTTGTACTTGTTATTAACGCGAACTGTTTTTGAAACCAATAATATGAGTGCCAGTGAGATTCCTCAATACAGCTCATCAGAGGATAGTTCGGATGTTGTACTTATCCCAAAGAAAAGAAGAAAAAAGGTTGATAAACAGTGGAAAATAGAACAGGTATTCAGTAACAAAGGTTTGGCTGAAAAATCAGTAAAAGAAGAAGGTATTTGGAGTTTTTATCATAAAAATGTTGATACAGAGGGTAACGTTAGTGCAATTTATCGTTGCAATAAAGTAAAATATCGAGGTGAGCAATGTGCCTCAGGTGTATATTTATATTATCCCGCAAATAAGGAAGATATAGTTTTATACCGGTCGGAATTGCTTCATACGTGCGAAAATATACCTTCCAAAGCAACCGTTACAATAAACGAACATACTAAAACAGAAATAAATATCCTGTTCGAAAACGATCCAAAAATAAAACCGAAAAAGATTTTAGAAATTTTGGCAAAGAAAAATTTACCAATTCCTAAAAAACAACTGTTAAATAATTACTTGGCTTCTTTAAAAAAGTCCAAATTTGGTCCGAATTCGATAAGTCTTGGGGAGTTAGAGCAATTTTGTATCTACCACACTTCAGTACCAGAAAATGAAGATGAGGCTTTTATAATAAGTTACCAAATGAATTACGACGATCCCCCTTCCTTTCGATTTTTTATGTCAACCAAAAATTTAATCAGACAATCACAGAATGCTTGCCATGTCCATGCAGATGCCACCTACAAGCTTATATGGCAAGGTTTCCCGCTATTGGTGTTTGGAACAACAGACAAGACCAGATCGTTTCACACTTTTGAAGTGGCAGTTTGTAGCAATGAGCAGACTGAAGATTTCATTTTTTCATTCAAAGCGCTAAGAACTGGTGCAGAGAAAATTTTGAGTGAAACCATTAATCCGTCGATAGTAATATGCGATGCGGCCCACAGTATACAAAATGGTTTCAAAAATGTATTTGGTCCGAACGTTACAATAAAGATGTGTTGGGCTCATATGAAAAAAAACGTAAGGAAAAAAGCTGATCAATTTGTGCGCCCAAAAGAAAACATACCTAAAATCTTGCAAGATATTGATTGTCTTCAGTTAAGTAAAAGTCAAGAGATATTCGATAAAGCTTCCATCATGTTTCTTTCAAAATGGGAGGAGCAAAAAGACTTTTTAAGTTATTTTCAAAGTGAATGGCTAGAATTGAATCGTAACTGGTATGAAGGGGTTGACAAGAAAACCCCAAGTTTTTTTATTTATCAAGTATCTATCATTTTTATCGAATGTTTATTATTTTAAGATGCATGTAAATTTTATATCGGGCATTCATTATATTTATCGAGCGTTTATTACGTTTATCGAATAATTATTATTTTAAGAAGCATGTAAATTTTATATCGGGCATTCATTATATTTATCGAGCGTTTATTACGTTTATCGAATAATTATTATTTTAAGAAGCATGTAAATTTTATATCGGGCATTCATTATATTTATCGAGCGTTTATTACGTTTATCGAATAATTATTATTTTAAGAAGCATGTAAATTTTATATCGGGCATTCATTATATTTATCGAGCGTTTATTATGTTTATCGAATATTTAGTTTCTTGTCATGCATTTGAATAAATTACCTGGAAAATATAATATGCATTGATATTAAAATATCAAACATATAATTTAATCCGATAAATTATAAGATTTCTAGAAAAAAAAAATTCCATTTTTTACTAAAGGTTTTAAGGTTATGGTATTTCTACAGTATTGCCACTTCTCTTTCCACGTTAACAGTGTTGCTAGTTTGTAAATGGGCGATTATTTTGAAAAACTTTACCATAGCGAACGTTAAAAGTTCATATTGATACACAAAAGCCAATTTTAATTGATAAAATAAATTTTACAGCTATTTTTTTTGTACTTTCGGAGTTATCTTTCTTACGCAAGCAGAAATAAACCCAGAAAACCTTTTTTCTTCTGTGCATGTTAGCAGAACAATTTAACCAAACTAGCTATGGTTGAGAAACATATTCTGTTCATTTTTATACATAAATATGTCGCTAATTGTCTGTTATTCTGCAAAAGGCGGATGTGAGAAAGATAAATATATTCAAAGTAACAAGCCTAATTTTAAAATGTGCACCTCAATGATTTAACTTTTATACTTCGAATTTATATCTAATTCTTAAGACCGAAGACTACACCAATAATTAATTTACCTTCGCCATTCTATCAGCTAAACAATTTCCCGTGTAAAACTTATGGCAGATAGATTATTTCATTTGTAAGAATTACGTTAAATTATTTGTAATTTTCTTTTGGGCTAAAAGTTGTAAAATCGTATATTTCTTCATGGAGTTTGCTTCACATTACGAGATTCAAAACCGTGTGTTAATTATCGTAATTATTTTATTTAAATGTCAATTTAAACCCTTTTATAGGCAAACAAATTAAAAACTGAGCAAATACCTAGAATTTGTATGAATATTTCCTACTCTTGTACGTGCCATTGTACAAATATTCCATCATATTTCAAAATAAAATGAAAATTCAACTGGTCATATTTATATTACCGCCCTTTCCATTTGGTAACCATTTGGCAACGTGGGAAATTGCTAAAAGCATCAGCTCGGTTCTTTGTGACACGGCGACGGGTATTCACAAGGATATGTATTGACGTCATTTTTCTTGTTTTGTTTTATATATCGTTTCGTAGTTTTAATGGGATGTACCGGATTGTTCGTGCCGTACAGATTATAATATGATATTATTGACAATTATTATGAACTGATTGTGCATCTTTTGTGGTAGTGTAAGTGAGTAAGTGCTTACTGTGGACCTATTGACTTTTTTACTCTTTGTGTTTGGTTAATTTGTTTATTTATCTGTTTCTGTTACAAACAATAAAATAATGGCGAAAGGTCAAAACTTATCTAAAAGGCGGAAAAGTAGGCGACAGCTTCGTAAAAAGTTGTAAGTATAACATGTTTTCATCATAAGGGAGGAATTTTAAAATAAATTGTGAATACTATAAGTAGTTAGGTTGCTTATAATACATATAGGCTAGGGCTATATTTGTTAAAAAACAAAAGAGTGGAGTGAGAGAGAATAGGGGATAGAATGTTTGCTAGAAAAAAATGTCAAAAGTTTGAGTAGATACTATAATATACAGTTGAGTGTGTTCGAGGAGTGGACAATAGAAAAAAATCTTTATTGTTGATTTTAGGACCAAAAGTCATTCTTAACAAAAAATTTCTACTTGTTGAGAAAATCAGTTGGCCGTATTAATATTATATATTTTAGATCAGATATACCTATAAGTATAGGGTGTTAATAAATTAGGAAAACAGGAAAATGCTTCGACAGAAAAGTAACAATATTTATTATTTTTAGCAAAAATTATATTGAACAAAGTTGTTTACTTACTTACTCGGTTGTTTATAAAGTAATAGTCTAAATACAAGTTTTGAAAGAAAAAGTTGAATATTTTAAATTAGAATAAGAATCGACTTATTGATTTTTTGTTATATGCAAATAATTACTGAAACCACTATATACAGTATGTCTCCGTAAGTTGGAAGTTGGAACCATATGGAAAACTTTTTTATTATTAATTTTACGAAAAAAAGTTATTCCTCATAAAAACTTCTGCATGGTCTAAAACCTAAAATCCAACTAGCACATACTAAATTCTTCTAGACGTATTATACGAGGTTTCTCAAAAAATATGAATTTTGCCCAAGAGCAAAGTACCTTTATTTCTGACAATATCGAAAATTGTTATTAAAAAAAGTTGATCAGAACTAAAAACCACGTTTAAATATGTAATTACACCCATTTACGATGAAAAAATAGGTTTTTTTAAATCATTTTAAATTTGCCTTGTTATTGTAACACACATACGTTTCAAAAAATAAAAAATAATTTGTCCTATAAGAAAGTATGTGCAGCGTCGTTTGCGCGGCAGACGCTTCGCGGACGCCCTCGCGCTAGTTGCGTATTTGATCCTTAAAACTTGTTGCTAAAGTATCTTATTTAGTTCCTATTTTGAGGACTAAAGTGTAATTTTATGGGTTACAGAAAAAACACGATTTTTTGTCAATTAAATCTTCTAATCGCTGCGCTGGGCTTAAATAATTTTTAACCCCTCCACAGGAGTTGTAATAACAGTTTTATCCCCTCGAATATTTAAAAATTTATTTTCCCAAAATTTTGAACAGCAATTCAAAATATAAAATATGAACATTACTACGTCTGTGTAAATAATAATTATGTTATGATTTTATTGCAAAGTGCAAAAATAGTATTTGCCACTGGACTAAAGAGTATATCTGTGCTTTTGATGCCCTTGTCTGTGGCTTGTACACTAAACTGTGCCTTCGGGATTAAGAAATATACCTTGTTTCCGTATAATGTACTATTTTGGACATGTCATAATGGAAAAAATATTAAATTAATTAATTTAATTAATTATTAAATCTGCATGGAATGACGTAAGAATATACAGTGACTCCAATTGAAAATAAAAATTATAAAGTGTTTTAAAGATTGACACTAAACTTTGGACACCCTGTATAATTCATATTAATTAAACTTTGTTTACGAGACTGTTACACCTTATTTATTAAGTACCTTGTATAATTTTCTTAATGAGACACTATTTTTATATTTTATTTATTTTTAACCAATGGTTCTACACTTTTTTTCTTTATTTTTTCGCTGATATCATCATGACGTCACACTTTTTTTGGGATACCCTATATAATGAAACATATTTTCTCGAAACGCTTCATAGGATACTGGTAAAGTCAGCAAAATACCAAACGAGTAATTTAATTAATAATTCTGCCTCGTCCCAGATATTTTATACCTCCATAGACCATTTTCTTACCTTAGTGATGATGATGATGATTGATGGCGCTTAAAACTGGTTATTCAGATCTATTTTTTTATTTTCTTTTCTTTTCGCTGATATCACTGAACCGATTTCTATAAAATACTTGTATGTGGGTAAATATATAATAATAAATAAAGTGTCCAAAGTAGCAAGAAAGTATACCTATATAATATGTAATTTTTTAAAATATATCACGACGTCACACTTTTTGGGACACCCTGTATAATCAAAAATATTTTTGGAAACGCTTCCTAGGATACTGGTAAAATGTGCAAAACATGAAATGCCTAACTTAATAACTCTGCGTCGGGTCCCTCATATTTTATACCTCCATAGACCATTTTCTTACCAGGATGATGATGACTCATCTCTCCGTACTGGCTTGTCCTGAATTTAAAAATTAAAATAAAATATTATAAATTATGAAGGTTATCGGCGTTGTTGCCAGATTTGGCGTAAAGTATTATTTCGATTAGCTTACATTTTTGACCGAGAGAGGCCGATGCAGTCAATCATGATATCCTGCTAGGGTAGTCTTCGCTCTTAAGATAAAGTAGAAAATAAACTTTACTCTATTGACTCACCCTGTATCCTATACATACCCTAAAAATACCGTACGGAAAAAAATTGCTAATAATACGAAACATTTTTGAAAGCCATAAAAGAAAATAAACATGTTTGTAAAAAGTCTTATTTTTATTTATAGAATAGCTGGTAAAATTTCATGTAGTTTCTTAGCAACGTAACGTATCTACGTCTTTAGTTAACTCTCACATATTTCCTTTCACTTTCAATATGTATTTTTCTCCGATATTAAGGAGCGATATTTTTTTTAAGCAGATACACGGCAGGCAATATATTTACATACTCGCTTACTAAACTTCCTTAAAAAAGTCTATTGAAAGAATAAAAGAAGAAAACGAAAAGAAAAATATTGCTTCGAAAAACATTTTTTCTCCCCAATAAAAACCCTTTTGAAAAGCGACACGCAAATAGGAATCAACATAAAAGAAACGATAATGGGTATTTGAAATAAGTTTATGATCCGTATTTGAACATTCCATATAATGGAGTCCGTTACTTTCTTAGAATTGAAAAGGTCTATGACGGAAATTTTAGTTCGAATGTTTCATTGCTTAGGGTAGAATTGCAAACAGAATGGATATTTTTAAAGTTAAATATAAAAACATTTTCATTGCTATTCTGTTTTGTGGCGTGAAACGTTCATCGGTTTAATCCAGTGGCGGCTCGTACATTAGGGCCACAGTGCCATGGCCCTACCTACCTGTACACCAAGTAATTTTTTTACTCACATTCATAATCATTGCTTTGTATCTTTACGCTTCATTCTTTTTGTAACTGTAAATAATTTTAAATTCAAGACGTTGCGTTCATTTAATATCTGATAACGCCTAACGATGTCGCGAAAATTTCTTCGCGCTATCCAACGCTGGCGATTTCTATGTATGGCCATGCTGTTCATCGAAGGTTCATCGCTTATGAAAGAGATAATGATATATCGCCCTCTCTTACTGACGCATAAGGAATTCAGAAATTTTGTAGCGGGCCAGATCCTCAGATCCGTCCGGGATTGGAGGACTTACACGTGCTTTATTTTGTCGTTCCAATCGGATCAGGTCTTCGTCCTTGTTACCACTACTTGATACTAGATGGCAGCTGTTTTGAATGCCCTGTCGATGTCGAGATATTAATTTTAAAATAGTTTTATTTTAAACAGTTTTTACTGTTTAACATAGATTATTCTGGTAGGTTAGGTGTAGATCAGTCTGTCGGTGGATTATAATAATATTCCTGATTCCGGTTTATCAATTTTAAAATGAATAAAATAAAAGAGGAAAGACTTAGCGCTTTAGGTATGTAGCCTGCCGAAAAACATTTTGTAAACAATATTGATGACTTCAAGAACAAAAGTGATTGAATTATTTTTAAATAACAAAAAGACGTACCTAGAGTTTTCTTATAAGATAATTTGAGTGTTTTGTGAACATTTTTTGTTACAACTATTGCAAATGCTCCACTTAATTAGTCGGTAAGTTTTTCGATTTTTTTTATATACAGGATTGTACAAATTCGATGCACTAGCTTTGCTATCTCGGTAATTACAAGAGATAGAGAGTTTGGTAAATGGAGGCAAAGTTGCATATTTTAATGCGGGACCATTTAATCTAATTTCGATGATTTCCAGAGATATCCGAAAAAATAAACGAAAAACTTTTATGACAAAAGAACTTACTATTTTGAAAACCCAAGGGCACTTTCTTAAGTATTTTAAGATAATAATTTTAAGAGGTCAAAAGCTATTCAAAAATTTTTAAAAAATTCAGGTCCGAATTTGAAAAAATTAAGTTGATATAGGTATCTAAAAATCAAACGTCGTATCTGAAAAATAAGATTATTTTCTTGAAGAGCATAAATAATTGTTTTAAGTAAATGCTCTTGGTTTGTCCAAAAAATCAATGTTTTGTCGTAAAGACAATAAAAACACAAATTAATTTTTTCTTGTTTTTTTTTTCAAATGCTCCGGAAGTCATCGGATTTTTTTTTAACAAATAATTTATCATTAAAATATAATCATCAAAATAAAACCATCTCGATCACTGTGAATAAACATTTTTACCAAAATGATAAATTAGACGGGCGGAAGCTTTCCTATTAAGTAAAGGTGGCCATTTCCAAAAATTTTTATAAAACAAAATTTTCAATCAATGTTAATAATAATAAATAGTCGAGCTAATTTAATTTAATTATTTTAATTAAGAAAGGTGTGTCTGAGAAGAAAAACGCAAGAGACCATTTTTATGCAGATTTGACCAGGCTAATCCGAAATAATATCCACATGGAAAAATATCAGTGGCGTCCCACTTTTTTTTTTTTTAATATATAACTCATTTAAAGTTTTAAAAATTATTCTATTGGCGATAACGCTGAAACGAACGGAGATATCGAGCTGCGGTTTAAATATTTTTCCTAGCAAATTTTATTTATAATTTAATTTATGTTTTTGAGTTAATGTGTTTTTATGCATATTTTTCACAAAAACTTTTTTTTAATTTTTTTTTTTAAATATTTTGTATCTATATTTTACTTTATTTTACGTGCGTCACGGTGAGTCCGGGGCTTCAGGCGAAATGTCTGGGGATTTAGCGATTAGGGTTATAGTTTCGTAAATTCCAAGATGGCAACCCTAGACTCAGTATCTCTACCCTCTCACAATTCATATGTGCAATTTTCATGATATTCCACTATAAGCGTTTCAGTTTATAGCCATTTAAGTAAAGAAAATACTCTTAAGAGTATTTCAATTTCAATTTTCCATAATGTTTAAACACATGCAATAAAGTTATTTCATCATGTCATTATCGTTTCTTTTATGCTTATTTTCCTCTGGATTTACCAGCCATTTCTAACAAGAGGTTTATCCAGGCGAGTTTAAATGTTTTAGAAAGAATATTTTCGTTTTTATTGTGGTGTGCATTAGCAGGTTTATGCCATAACAACACCGAAATGGATTATAATAACTAGGTATAGTCAAAGATAAAATGAAAATAGTAGTCTTCCTACGACCACCCATGAAAATGAGAAAAAAAGCACGGTTAATTTGGCTAGAAAGCGCCATTTATACACGCGTGTTGAAAAAAAATATTTCAACACGAGTGTTGAAATATCAAGGTACACTATTTAATTTAAACATATGGTGCCAATTTGACAGACCACTCCTATTTATTAAACATAACAAATTTTAGAAAGCAGTAATTGTAAAGTGTTTAACTTATTTATCATGCATTTGTCAAGTGATTCAGAATTAGAGTGTGAAAATAAGCCATATAAAATTATAAAAAATATTAATAATATACTGGAAAATCTATTACCAGAAAAAACAAATCGTGCTGAAGAGAATGTCACGTATTAAACCACAAATGTTTATCGGTAGCAATAGCGTAGAGAATAGAGCTCTAGCCTACAGATCGCAAGGTCACAGGTTCAAATCCCACCAGGAGTATTTGACTTTTTTTTATAAAAACATTCAATAGTTTATAGCACTATATTGAATTGAAATATTTCTTGTTGGGTGGAATTTTTAATGTATGTTAAATGCATCTTTCCTTGATTAAATTTTTAAAAATGTATTCTGGTTAATTTAGAAGTCAATCCAGGATTAGTTCTTCCTATGATATATAAAAAGGATAACTAGTGCATACACGTGGTTCGGATTCCACGTTAAGCTGTAGGTCCCGTCTGGCTGACATTAGCCAGACGACATGGGCCTCATATAGGCCTTAGTATACTGGCTCTTCCGCCAACAATAGTGTTTTTAGGTTGCTGTTTCCGTAACCGTAATTAAACCGTAATAAAACTATATTTTATTATACCCGATTCCCATAGTTATAATAATCCTTAAATCCAAATTAGTTTTACTAAGGAAACTATAAAGGAAGCAGCACAGTCTCGTTTTAGAGAGTTTCTAAGGAAACCAGCGATACAGACTCTGAAGGGCGCGAGCAACAATAGATAAATGATGAACTGAAACTATCGCTATAGGAAACACCGGATATTTGTATTTGATAAGTGTCTGGAGATGCTTAGCTACAGCATATTTGTTGTAAAGAATAGAAATTCCTTATTTATTGTCTACGAGGAGCAAGTTGTTGACACAGAACTGTTACTAAAAGAGTAATTAATATTTAGTTAGTTAGAAATAAAAAGATTATTATCTACCACCAGTGGCATAATTAGGAGGGGGGGCTACCGGGCTTCAGCCCCCCCCCTAAGCCTCGGAGCTCGGGTCTAAAAGTCTAATTGAAACCTAATTTTCGTCTCACGCTTGGACTCTTCACTTAAATTTTTAAATAATGTATTCTTGGCTTAGATTACAAAGGTCTTGTAGGAAACGTTTAGTTTTTAAACTTTTCCTTCTAAAAGTCCTGTTTTATATAGAGATTAAGGTTTCGGACGCATATCGTTTTAGTTATTGATTTATGATGCAATTTTATAGGAAACTGAGTAAAAAGAATAATATTTAATAATATTTTTCTATTATATACTTGTCTGTTCCGTTTATCCTTTCTCAGAGCTATTTTAAATCAACAAAAATATAACCCAATGCAATAAAATATTTTTACAACAAAAACAAAACCAATTAGGTATTTATTTTTAAATAAAAAAATAAAGTAAAATATTTTAATTGAAACATTTTTGTGGAAGAAGTGTGATAATTTATAATAAAAAAAAATAGTGCGGGAAGAAACGAGAATGCTTTATTATGAATATACAAAACGGCACTTAAGAAGGAATATTTCAAAACCTTGCACCAAAAACTGTTCTTAGAACTACTGAAATACATGATTTCTGAAAAAATCATCAATTTTGCCGTGGTGAGCGAAATTTACTTTATTTTCAATCATGAAGAACCAAGCCCGAAAACGCTGGTTAGAGTCATACATACGTCTTATGTTAAAATTTTGGATTGACACCAAAATTAATATTTTTCACAAATATAAAAAATGTTTTTTTTTTTAAATAAAAAGCCAGCTATAAAAAAAAAGGCATTTACAAAAACAAATTTAATCCAACAATGCAGAGGGGGAGAGGTAATAATTTAATTTTCGAAATTTGATAGTAGTTAGGTAAATTTAAATCGAACTTTGGGCGTGGTCCCAAACATTTTTTTACCTGCGGCGCTTTTCCGCCTTCTTTCCTAGGTACAATATCATGAAATACATGTAGTCCCGACTGTTCCTCTTTCCAGAAAAAAGTCCTTCTTATGCCTACTGAGCCCCCCAAGCATATTTTCTGGCTAGGCCACTGTCTACCACGATACACCTACAACGGTATGCCAATAAGCAAGTTGAAATTTCAACATCGCTGCGTATTTCGCCATGAGCGCACGGTTGCATAACCTTTTAACGCAACTAACGATTCTAACCTGAAATAAAAAAACGGGCTAATTTTTACTATTTTTGTAATTATGACCTTCTAAAAAAAGTAGTTGAGATGAATTATTTTTTTTTTTGGGAATTATTACGTTCGCAAGTTGGATCGTTGGAAAAATGTATTGTACAACTAGAGTAGATTGTCCATATCGCACACAGACGTATAACTACTCCATCTACGTGCGATATGGACATCATTTCCAGTCTTATGGTATCAACTATACTATTTAATTGTCGCATTGCTATAAAGTATATTAAGCGAGAAAATTTACTGTTGAGCAACAAATATAACATTCTTGTTTACATTTCTGTCTTTCGTAAGAAAATTAAGCGACAATACCACCTGTCGGTATGACACAGAATGTATTCATAAATTAATATAATTAATATTATATATATTTTAAATTGTTTCATAATATATGCTGCGTTTTATAATAGAATAGATTACTTTAACCCTCCTCCATTTCTTTCTCTCCTACAGAAATGAACAAACTACCACTTTTATCAACACAATTAAACCAATCCTAAATGTTAAAGTATGAATTTTAAAAATACGTATCTCTAAATAATAACAGTCAACAAGAAAGTCCTATTTGATTTATTTTAATAACTATTCAATTAGCCTTCAGAGTCCGTATCCGTGTTTCAATGGCTTAATCAGTTAAAATGCAAAACTCAACCAATTAACAAGTATTTCAGTCGACAGTAGCCAAAGCTCCAATACGGCTTTACTCTGGTCTTATCTATAGCAGACCTTTAGACGATGAGACGGACTGACAGTTCTGAATGATGTTAATCTTTCGTCATTTACGCATCAGTCTTTTTTGAAATTTGCCCTTACACTATCATTATTACTGCCATTCCTTTATCAGACCTGTTACTCTGAATGGTAGTAGTACTTTAATATAATACGCCAATTCAATAACACCCTGTCACTGCGGATTCAGGCTTTGCTGACTAATAAACAAGTTACTTTTAAAAAAATGCTGGTTCTGGAAACCAGAACCTACGTCTTCGTGACTCCTAACTAAGACAAACGTATTTGGGTTCTATAAAACTTCCTATTTTCTAAAGTGACTTCTAAAAAAAAAAGACGTATCCATGTTCCAAACACCTTTCCCCTGTTAAAAGTGGCTTGTTGACTGTACCAGACTGTACCTCTCAATTTTTAGGGCTCAAAGTAACATTCATTTTGTCAGACTCGGGGAGGTACCCCTTCACTCCGGCACCCCTTATTGTCTGAATAGAAAATATTTTTAATAACGACATAACTGGCATAAAACTGATACATACAGAAAAATTTACAGCGATCCTCTTAAAAATGACGACCGAATATAAAGATCAAGCACCAATGGATAAATAATAAATTTAAACCGGGGCTACATGTTACAGGAAACAATGGAAAAGTGTAGTTGTTATGTATCCATATATCAATTAGGCTGTCTGGGGGATTTGTTGTAAATTTAAACATTAATTTATCATTTTGCTCTTCATATTAGGAGTTTTAGCACTATAAGTCCTTAAAAAGCTCGGTATTTACATGAAACTTCATTAAAAGAAAGTCAAAATTATAGTTGTTTGTGTACTCTAATGATATTAATGTCTGGCATCGGAAAAAAAATCAGCAGATTTAAAAAAATTATATTTTATATTTAAATAAAAAATTTCGATTTTCCAATATACATCTTCAACATTCCTCGATTTAATGGTCATACATATTTTCTTTCACATTACATTTCGACAAAAGCAGAACTCATAAGCTTTAATCTATTCTTTTCTAACCTAACGATGTATCTGTTTAATGCACGATGAGTTAGAAAAGTATTCTGGGTGCTGTGGTGGCGCCATGATTTTCGGGATGGGCGGGCACAAGTGGACCCGATGATTTTAGGGTGGGCCCTACCCAAATCAATAATAACTTCTAAAAAAAACCTCCCTCTTGTCTCCAAACTGACGTCTAAAAAAGAAAGGTTATCATAGTTCTCTTTATCTCTTATTACATCCTTCTATAATAATACCACTCCTTTCCCATCAAAAATTTAATTTCATAGTCAAATCCATTTATAGATTAAAACTTATCTACTACCTAACTTCTTACTTAAAAATTGTTAATCCAGTTTTATATAAGATACAAGCCAGGTTATTTTATATTCTTAAAATTATAGTGACCTTTTTTAGGTCAAATACACTGTTATAAAATAATACATCTCTGTTTACTCAGTTTGCTCTGTGCTCGATTATCCAAACATCGAATGCCCAGCAGATGCACGATGCACCCGAGGTCATACATCTATTAAATAAACGCAAAACTATACCAACCAGTAGGCCCAGGAGACATATTTGCATTAACCGAAGGCAGTAAAGATATCTGAAAAACTGGAAAATACACACCGACCTCTCTCGGTTAACGTATTAATTTAAATTGGGGATGCTTTTTACGAAAAAAAAATTACTTGGAGCGGTATTCGGGAAAATATGGCAAAATAAGTAAAAATCGTTAGGTTTGTAAATATGATAGTAAGAACTGTTCTTTCCTGAAGACACCCCCTACCCTCTTTTGCACCAGGGAGGCGGATTAGCCCCCACTATCAGTCAGGCGGCGACTAAGGCTATCTGTTTGACGGTTCAAAAATGGACGTTGGTGTGGGAGCCGGGGTCTTTTCCGAAAGTTTACAAATACAGAAATCGTATAGACTCCCCAACTATTGTAGTATTTTTCAAGCAGAAGTACTGGCAGTAGAGAAGGCGGTCAATATCCTGCAAGAACACCTTGGCTTGGGAGTAGCCTCGTCAATCACCATCTTCAGTGATAGTCAGGCGGCGATTAAGGCAATCTGTTCCAGCAGCGTCAAATTAAAGCTCGTCAAGCGATGCCGCAACAATCTATGCACACTTGGCAACCAACATCGGGTTACTCTGTGCTGGGTTCCTGGACACTCAGATATAAAACGCAATGAGGCTGACGATGCGCTCGCGAGAGAGGGCGCAGGCATGCCAGCTGATCTAGCAGACAATACGATGAACAGACCACTGGGATTAGTCAAAGAGGAGATTGATTACACGGCGAAGCAGCTTATACAAAACAAACAGAGTTAATAACATGTAGCACATCCAGGCAACTATGACCCATATTTGATAAAAAGAGAACCGCAGAGCTATTGAAGCCCAGTCGGAAAGATGTGAGACATTACTGCGGTTGTCACCGGACATTGCCTCTTCGGTAGACATGCCGAACGTATGCAAATAACCACTAACGACTTCTGCAGACGTTACAGAGATGAGGATGAGAAAGAAAGTATTCAACATTTTCTGTGTGAATGCCCTGACCTCGCAAGAAGAAAGTTCACTGCCGTAGGTTAACCGTTTTTCAATAGAATAAGCAACTTACAACTTGGTCGACTGAGCAGATATCTATATAATAGTGGCTGGTTTGAATGAGTTGTTAAAATCCTTCTGCGGTGTACGCCGCATTAACCATTAGAGATGTGATGAAGGTGGGTTCTACGGAACACGTGTGGTATCACAACGGACCTAATAGGACTACGTGAGACTGTTTGGAGAACCAAAGGGCTGTCACTCTAACCTAACCCTACTTTAGTCCGCCATTGTGGAGATAGAGTAACTTGAATTTAATGCTGTGATGGCCTAAAGATTTAGCTGACAGTGATTAATATATTTTTCCAATTTAAAGAAGTTTTTAACAATTTAAGACTTAATTACCAAAGTATTTATAATATCCTTAGTTGTATTCATAAGTTTTCTGACTTCGGCTAAAATAAATACTTTACCTTGTTCTTTATAATCCAAATGTTGGTATAATTAGAGTCCCTTCGCACGCCTCAAATTAATGGCTCCAGTCTGTTTGAAACGAAGTACGAAATATCAGGGAAAAGAACGTAAGTGGATAATTAATTTAAGTCATTTGTTATCGCATAAAGTAATTTTGTAACAAATCTGTAGACCATTTTGGTGAAAAAGTTCAGAAAAAATACAAGAATAAAGAAAATTTTAACACTTATAGATCTATAAGTATGGAAGAGACTCATCACATTTGAAAAAACTTGACGTAACCTTACTTTTGAAGAAATAGTCCATACTTGAAGTGAAGAGTTATTCTTAAAATTGTCCAAGAACTATCTTACTTTTGAATTGGCATTCAATTATGCCTGTATAAAACACAATTTTCTAGATATGGAATTCCCATGTCCCAAATTATAAAATAACATTCTTCAAACTGAACCAAGTTTATACGTATTATGCGGGTATCGTATTTCTATTAACAAAAAAAAACAAATATCCATCATTCGCTCACCAAAAATAAATATCTTTTGTTATTTCCTTTTGTTCTTTCTTTACTTATATCATATTTTTAGTTAACATCCAGTCATTTGTTACACATTTATAAGATGATTATAATCCTGTTAATACTCGGAAAATGAGAAACATCAGGCTGAAAAATTTGCTATATTTAGTAACAGTTTTCCAAAAAAGTACAAAAAGAATTATATGTGAGTATAAGAGCTTAATAATAACAATAAATATGTTTATTTATACTAAAAACAACAATTAATTATAAATGTAATAAAATAAACTTTTGAATCTAAGTTTTCTAAAATAAAATTTTTAAGTTTCCATAATAATAGAAATAAAGTTTTAGCGGACGCAGAGAAAGTAGTGCATCTATCTTTTGAATTAAAGTACACAGGGACGTCAAATATAATGGGATCCCTAGGGCACAGGTAGTCAATGAGAGGCTGTTTCGTCCTTGTTAGGACTCATCAGATATCCATAACCTATAAGCAATTCCCAATACAGTGAAAATATGCTTTCAAGATATTTTTAAGAATTAATGTATGATGAAAATCTAGTATCGCCATCTGTAGGAATCAACTCAATGCAAAAGATAGCCATCAGATACCACTAACATTAAATCAAGTACGGTAGGCCAACACATCCAGTATAGGAAACGTTTATTTCGTATCCCTACACTTTTTCTACTGGTTTGTAAATTAAAATATAGATCGCGCTGCAGTGGCCCACTGGGGTGCCGCACTAATCTATATATATGCCGTGTATTTTTTTTACATGGCATTGTATTATGGCACCCGTAAAAAGTGTAGGGATGCGCAAAGAACGTTTCCTATACTGAATGTGTTGGCCTACCCTACTTGGTTTATTGTTAGTTCTATATTTTCACGTCTGATGGCTATGTTTTGCATTGAGTTGGTTCCTACAGATGGCGATACTAAGTTTTCAGCATACATTTATTCTTAAAAATATCTTGAAAGCATATTTTTGCTGTGTAGTGAATTATTTACAGGTTATAACTTTCTGATGAGTCCTAACAAAGACGAAACATCCTGTCATTGTTTACCTGTGCCCCAGGGAACCCATTACCTTTGGCGTCTCTGTGTACGTTAATGCAAAATATATATACACTACTTTGTCCGCCTGCTATTAAAACTGTCTTCCTATTTTACTTTTACGGACACTAAACTCTACTACTTTGCATAATAATGTATTAGATATTCTGACAGTTTTCGTTTTAAACCCAGAACAGTCAATTTAGCACGGTGTTAATTTAAGAATACTTTAATGTCCATATTTATAATCGTCTCTTGAGGCTTCGTTACTACTTGATATTGACACTTCCTTGAGGAATCCTATGCAGGGGTTCCCAAACTTAATTTGTCTATTGCCGACTTTGAGAATAAATTATTTTTAGCACCCCCATTTTTTCACCTACTTAAAAAAAACGCTATACCAGGGGTTCCCAAAATTATTTTGTGTACTGCCCACTTTGAGAATAAATAATTTTTTAGCGCCCCCATTTTTTTTCTTGGTCTCTTACCGCCTTCCTTTAGGCCTGTAGCGCCCACAAGGGGGCGTTATCGCCCACTTTGGGAAAGGCTGCTATATAGGCAGTATGCTCATATTAATAATTATTGTTCCTTGAGAAAGCCTAGACACTTAAGGAAGCCTCGCGTACCAGAACGGACTTTAAAGATAAAAATTAATCCTTAAAAATTCCTCAAAGAAGTGTCAATATCAATTAATGTCAAGTTTTGATACACTGACTATGGTTGTTTCAACGAAGTATTTTCCTGGTTCTCCCAAAGGGCCTAACGAATGCTCAGCGTGAATCACCCGATATACCACATATTTTATAAAGAAGTAAAAATACTACCTCAATTTTCAGAAAGCACTGTATTTTCTAAACGAAATACATTTTGGTAATTTTTTTTGGTTATTGACATGACTACTTCAAATCAAAACAGTTTTCAGTAAGTTCCTGTCGATAAAACGTGTTTAATACTTCCGTCAAATAAAGTAAATAAAAAATCAATGTAAAAGCTCGAAACGATAGCCGTAGTGCCCCGTTTTCTGGGAAGTTTGAGTGATTTTTATTGGATAAGCAAACATTCCGGAAAAAGCTTACGGTATTCCCCGACACGTCCCGTGTCGATGGATTTTACGTCCGATCAACATCAAGAAGAAGGTCTGTCCGAATCTAATACAACAGAAACATGTTGGAACATAATCGGAAACTAAAAAGTTTTTGCTTAAGTATTTTGTTTTTCCAAACTTTAAGGAAGTCCCAAGGTAAATTCAAATTTGATTTAATAATAATAAATGACATTTTTGGATTTAAACAAACAAAATTAGTCTCTTTGAAGGTTAAAGACAATAAAGTAGTAGAGTTTAGTGTCCGTATACACTCTACTACTTTATTTTAAAAACACGGCATTGTATTACGGGTTGGTAGCGCACAGTGGGTATACTGCAGCGCGAACTTATTTGAATCCACAAATCCGTAGAAAAATTGGGGGATGCGATAAATGTTACCTATACTGGTGTATTAGCCTAACGTATTTGGTTTATTGTTGCTTCGTCATGACTATCTTTTGGATTGAGTTGATTCCTATAGATGGCGTTACTGGGTTTTCATCGCGTTTTTATTTCTTAAAAATGCCTTGAAAGCATAGTCTCGCTGTACTGGGGGTCGCTTACAGGTTATGGCTTTCTGATGAGTTCTAATAAGAACGAAACAGCCTGTCATTGTCTACCTGTGCCCCAGGGAACCCATTACCTTTGGCGTCCCTGTGTACTCAATGCAAAAGATAGATGCACTACTTTGTCCGCCTGCCGCTAAAAAACCTTCTTTTCTAGTTAAAGACAATGATTTTTCTTGAGTAATAGCCGAGTTTTGGACTTGTCTTTATTTGTTTTAAATAACAAGTATCTCTAGCTGCATTGAGGTGAATACTAAAAAGTACAATAACTACAGCTCTATTTATACCAGCTAGATGCACCGGAGCATAATTGAGATCGGTGCAGTCATGCGTTCAGTTCGTGCGTGGTATTTTAAGTTCACATCTCTATAACAAAGGTTTCCAGATAGTTCTTATATCTAATGATGACTTACTAAAACAGTGCGGGTTCTGGTGTATGGTTGCAGCTTCCTTGAACTTCCTTTTTGTCTAATGTGGATATTTATGCAGGATTTGAGCTTTAGTCCACTCGATATAAAGGCCGTGTGTCCAGGCATGATGAGCTGACCCTGATTTTTTAGTCTCTGTTTTTAGCGTATTGCTTCTGTGTCTCACCAATCGGTCACGTACACAGGGAATCTGGTAAATACTGTTTTTTCTGTCTATTAGCTTTTTTATTAAGTAAGGTAGCTTCTTAAAGTTTCTCTCGACCTGAAAACCGTATTGATGTTGCATCACTGTCCTAATCTTTTAATTCTCTCAGATACTCCTTTGATATACGGAATTTTAAGTGTCTAATTGTATCTTTATTTGCTTTTTTATGTGTTTGGGCGATTCTTACGATTTTCCAACAGCTTATCAACTAAATGTATTTTTGTTGAGTTTAGATGTAGTTGATTTCTTCTTTGAGGGCTTCATTTGAGTTACAGATGGTAATTGCTTCATCCACAAGCGTTCTTACTATCCCATGTTTTGTTTATTATGTGAGTGATTTGAGGTGTAATTGAGATGTTAACCTGAATGCGTAGGTTTTCTGTACACTAAAGTTTGAATTGTGTTGCAAATTTTCTTTACGTAGACATCTAGAAAAGGTAATTGATTGTTTTCTTCTTTCTCCGTGGGAAATTGATTGTCGGTGTCAGGCTGTTAATGTGATGTGAGAATTCTCTGAGTTCACCATCGTTTCCATTCCAAATAGTTGTAATGTATGTGTGTAGACAGTTCAAGGAAGCTGCTACCGTACACCAATCCATCAGTTTATTTTAGTAAGAAATATCTGGAAACCTTTGTTAAGTAGATGTAATTTTAAAATACCACACACGAACTGAACGCATGACTGCAACCATCTCAGTTACGCTCCAGTGCATCTAGCTAGTATAAATAAAACTGTAGTTACAGTACTTATTTAATATTCACCTAAAGACGACTGGAGTATAAAACTCACGTGTAAGTATAAAACTCATCATTCAAGAAACATTATTATGTCCAACCTTCAAACATACTCCAAATAGGTGTTTGTACGTTATAATTTCTTAGCCTTAAACGTTGGCATCAGAAAGATAGATGAACTGCTGCTGTCAGTTAATTTCCTACTTTCGTCTTGCTGTTGTTATATCCTCTTTGCCCGCGTAGGATCATTGTAATTTCCTGGCTATTTGGCTTAGTGCAGTCGCTAGAGCTTTATCATTTTACCTTTCTCTTGACAAACTGAGAAATATAACTGTTATATAAATTTGTGCATTAGCAAATAGTTATTTACGATATAAAGTGTTGTAAAGATTGATTTTACAACACAAGATGTTAAAGTTGTCAAACGAGGCGTCAGCCGAATTTAATAAAACATCGAGTGTAGTAATATGAATTTACAACAAGAATATTGTACAAAATTTTATCTACTTTCATCTATGAATAAAAATATTTGGTAAAAGGCATTTTTTAAAATAAAAATGAACCTGTAAAAATGCACCTGCTTTTAAGTTTACTAATCACGTTTGTTATGTTACCTTTCGCATAGTTACTGTTTCGCATAGTTACTGTCGAAACTTTGTCAAACAAATTCAAAAATATAAAAAGCTTTTTTCAAAATGAGCGATTCTGATGGAAGTTTGCCCTCTGATATAGAAGCAGCGGCAAACGAAGCGATCTCAAGTTTAGTTTCGACAAAACCCAAAGCGCGGTATGAGTTGGAGTATTAGAAGTTTGAAGATTGGTGCAAAGCTAACAAAATAAAGGAGGTGTCTGAGAAAATCCTTTTGGGTTATTTTTCCGTAAAGCATTGCTCCCAGAAATTATCTACACTATGGACTCACTACTC
The DNA here is from genome assembly GCA_935413205.1 of Polydrusus cervinus. Classification (NCBI taxonomy): domain Eukaryota; kingdom Metazoa; phylum Arthropoda; class Insecta; order Coleoptera; family Curculionidae; genus Polydrusus; species Polydrusus cervinus. Next base: position 27,320,610 of record OW284513.1, read on the forward strand.
AATGTTGAGAACTATGATTTCAGTCAAGAGAAATCAAGATATAAGCAGATTTTCTCAACTAATCGCATTTTTGAAAAGAAGTTCAGAGGGTTACAAGGCCAAAAAGTCCAAAGTTTTCACAAAGGAAGACGTATGTAAGTTTCTTAGTTAGTACTGCAGGTGATGAAACATATTTACTTATGAAGGTTGTTATGATAATCGGCATTTTTAGGGCTTGTCGGCCCGAAGAACTAGCTAAGTTAATGTTGGATCATATTGAACACAATGATTTGTATATAAAAATTGTGAATCCATTCTCGAAAACCAAAATTATGCGAGAATTTGTTATAACAGGAGGAAATGTGACAGGTGTCAACTGTTTAAGCATTTTTCGAAGGTATGCTAAACTTTGTCCTCTTAATGCAACTCACAGGCGGTTTTTTGTATTCTATGGAAAAGGAAAATGCACCTCCCAGCCTGTCGGAATTAATAGTTTTGAAAGTATATACCAAAAAAGATTGCAAGAAAACTTGGATTGAATAATCCCGAAGGATACAGTGGACATCCTCTTCTACGGCAAAAGGCTACGTTGAGAATTCTTTAGAAAATAAGAAACAAATAGCAAAAAAGATCTTGGGGTCAGACACGGATTTAATGATTGGAAATTCGAACGTAAAGGGATCCATCACATCCACTTCTGGTATACAAATTTCTAACTGTGTTATTAATGTTTATAATAAACCTTAAGTGTTATATTTTAATTAATAATTGGTAATTAATTTTATAATTGTTAATAATAAATCTTTCTTCTAAAAAGTGTAGTTTTATTTAACAGCAAAATTTTAATAAAACCGGTTTTTTCCATTACAGCACTAGTGCTGTAAAGGCATCTATTACAGCACTAGTGCTGTAATAGATGCCCTTACAAAATGATTTACAGATCTGTAAAATCATATTACTAAATGAAAGTAGATAAAGTATTATACCTACTTTGTTTTGTTTTTTAGTGCAGTTTGTACCCGCGCTAGTCAATGAGGACAGCCAGGTATTTTCTAGTAACTTCAATGGCTTATCCATTAATTTTTTAAATGGGCTTTATGGTATGTTTTTTTTTTCAATATGACATTCTAAATACATCCATGTGTCAATATTGTAACCAAAAAAATGTTTCACTAATTTATTTATCTAGAGTGCTACGAAGACGCTATTTTATTTGAAATTTGTATGCGGTATTAAATTAATCGTTAAAAAATGTTTCCCTTATTATAAATCTCATCGCGCGCCCCTGATATAAACGGTCCTTTAATGTATTTTACAGTACTTTCTGAATACAATAATTTGTGAATACAATGTTTATTTCCTAATAAATAAATCAGAGTCTTCATTTTGCTGACTCCAAATATAAAATAATTGGCTTTTTGCCATAACTTAATTCTCTTTGTGCCTCCAAGGAAATCATCGTCAAAAAACTGAGGCAGAGTTAATTTCCATAATAATATAAAAAAGTAAATATTTACCCTCTTGTTCGTTAACAATAGTCCTTAAAAAAAGCTGTCAATCCACGACTTCTCTTATACTCGATTCGTCCAATGTAGAGCTTTAAATATCAAACAAATAACCAGCAGTTTATTTTGCAGGTGATAAGTTAGAATAGAAAATAAAAAGGTTTACTTAGATGGAATATGCAAGTGGTTTTATTTAGTGTCTGTTTGAAGGTTGGAGACAATGATGTTTCTTGAATGGATTTTGATTTGCATTGTCTTTATATGTTTTAAATCACAACGTTTACTCTGGTAAGTATCTCCAGTCATCTTCAGGTAAATACTAAATAAGAATATAGCTCTATTTATAGTAGCTAGATGCACTGGAGCATAACTGGGATAGATGCAGTCATGAGTTCAGTTCGTGCGGGGTATTATTCTTCAGATTACATCTGTTTAATAACGGTTTCCAGATGTTTCTTATATCTAATGATAATCTCAGTTATGATCCAGTGCATCTAGCTAGTATAAATAGAGCTGTAGTTACTGTAATTATTTAGTATTCACCTAAATACGATTGAAGATACTTACCAGTTGAAACGTTGTAATTTAAAACAAATAAGGACAATGCAAGTCCAATACTCTTCTATTATTACATACCATAAAGATAAAACAAGTTTTAAAAAAAATATTTAATAGTTGTTGTTACCTACATAATCTATTTGTATTTGCTGACATCTCTAATATCTCCAGAATCTCCACTACATCTACCTACATAATCGAATTTCATGGACTTGGCGATATCGGCAAAATTCTTGGTCTCATTAGTCTCATAAATATTAATAACAAAAATATTAATAACTTGATACTGGACAAAATCGGGCAGAAGAGGGGAAAGGGGAGGGGGGAGTCCTTATCGCCGCCATAGATACCTACGGTGGATTGCATTGATACAGAATGGGGTTATTCTCTAAATTTGTTTCTTGGTTGTAGATAGTATATATGTACAGGACCATAAAATAAATGTTTATGTTTTTTTTTTTACTTTTTGATATTTTTGCCTATATTAAGTAAATAATTTTTTTTTTTTTTTTTTATGATAAAATACCTGCACTGTAGGAAAAATCCTTTAAGGCGCTCTGGGAGCGGTGCGAGTGCGAAAAATACTAAAAACATGGACTTAATTCAATCTACGTTATAAAAGAGACCACTTGACAATGTTCCCCAAAATTTAATATTATAATACCAAGAATTTACCAGAGGCTGAAAAGCAATTCATTTCTCAAGTTTGTGTTACCTATATTTTACCTTAAAATAAGTAAATAAAGTTCTAAGAACAAAATGAGCTATTTAAGTAGGTATAGTCGGTGGTCAGTAGCACCCCCGCCATTTTTTTAATTGGTCGGGTGAGGCGTGTGGTATTCATATCCTTTCCAAGAGTAAAGCTTGGCAAAGGAAAAGAGTAGCTGAATATTTTAAGAATAACTCGTCTTTCTCAGACCTTATTTATTATCAAATAAATAAAAAGAACGGACATTTTAATCAAAATTTTACAGTAATTTCGATACAAGCAAAATATTAACAACACAAGACTGACAAACTAGAGCTTTCCGATCAATAACGAATAAAGTACATGCTTACTGCCCACTAACACAATTTTATTTGATCTAACGTGATTTACCGTGCGTGTTTGAAGATTTTAAAATTGGTTGAATTTGAGCAGGTTTTCAATGAGCTGAAAAAAATTAATGGTATGACATTGTAAGTTTTATTAATGAAAAACACTTATTATTACATCGACTTTTAAAATTTAAATACCAAAACTATCAAATTTATAGGAGTAAAATAGAGGGAATGGTTTAATATGGTTTGCAGATTTTATGACTTTAGGTTTTATCTTTGTCGAATTAACTATAGTTAGGTTATGCCAACAATTTATCATGAATTACTGATTTCGCATTAATTTAACCGGCTTTTAAAAGTGAAATGAAAAAAGGCAAGAAAGTTGGATCGTTAGTAAAGCTTTTTGCGAGTTTTTGCACTTTGTAGATTAAAAGTGTTATTTTAGGTCTTAAATTCGGTGATTAAAATGTCATTTGATGGGAAAATTATTGTTAGGACAGTAATTTCGGTAAAAGCTGCACTTTTTAATTAATAAAATGTTAAATAGTATCTATATTGTTTACAGTGGCGGCTCGTCAGATGAAGTAGGTAAAGGGACTCTTCACCAAAAAATAAATAAAACCAGGAAGAAAGTTTTTCGACAATATTAAATATTAATGTATGTACCAATACAGCTACCATTTTAGTCCTTAAAACATAATTATGTTCGAATTAATAATATTAATTTAATCCAAATGTAGCTATGCATAATAGGGCCACGGTTAACTTCGATGGACAATAATTATACACACTCGTGCATTTTGGCGCGCCCCAGAGACCGTGTCCGTTAGCTCAAAGCAAGTGAAGACCCAACGCGCAACATGGCGTTGATATTCACCGTTGCTATGGTTACGTGACCTCAGTTACGCAAACAGCATGTAACAATTTGCATTATGATGATGAGCAATTCAAAAATAGATCAGTCGTATACACCATTGTTTTAGCATTGGTTCACCTAACCTTAATGTATTTATTTTGAGGCCTTGCAAAACTTACGGTTATAGATATCATTTTTACATGATTTACTGTGTGAATAAAAAGTTGTTTTTTTATTTTTCAGTTAATTCAGTAGTGTACCTACATACCTACTTAGTTGTGTGTTTTGATGAATGAACCCAATTATTGACATAGTTTGTAATTTGTTGGAAACTCCATTCAGTCGTTGGACAGATGAGGATAAGAGAGACGTTTTGTTACACGGGTTTTTAGTCAATAATTGTTTAAGTACCCGCCTATAGCTAGCTTTTCGACATTTTTTAAGACCGCGAGCCACTACCGATTTTTTAACTTTTGAATATTTTTTTTTGCATGGTAAAAACTAATATATCAAGAGCTTTAGACGGTAATAGGTCAGGAGGTAGTAAATTTAATAATTATAAGCAAAAAAATTATAAAGTCCGTACAATTACTGGCTCAATGCATGTTACAGCTTCTGACGTAATTTTTAAATAGAGTCATGTCTTAAAAAGTTGGCTTTACTTCCGATTAAACCAGAAGTGGTTTTGAAGGTTTAAATAGGTTGAAAAATGATAATTTACACACTTATTAACTACTCAAATTTTTAAATCTATACTTTTAAAATTACGGATTTTTTTTTAACTCAACCCCTGAAATGATAATTTAACTTCAAATAGATATATTTACTGTCACCGTTCTACATACGGTTACAAGAAGTCTTAAATATGTACAAATAAATCTAAATGCTCATGAATAAATTTACAGGGTATGTCCGCAAATGCATCTTTTAATGCGGGAATTAAAATTTTCACAAGTACCTGGAAAGAGCTGTTTTCGCTTTTAGTTTGCGTTTTATGTCGTGTTTTATTATGCAGTTAACATTACGTGAAATTTAAATAGAAGAATAAAATGTTCAATATTCTTTTAAGTTTGAAAGTAAGAAAGTATAAAATTGTTCCCATTTACGGATTGTTGAATGCATCCTGTTATTTTATTTGTTTACTGAACTAAAAAAAGGTAGGGTCTCCAAAGATCTTTTTACACAACATTGACTCCATTAAATATCACTAAAATGTTTGAAGTGTTATGGGCATCTAAATAGGGTTTGACATTGATGTCAAATCTAAAAGAAGTTTTATAATGCATTGATTCAATTACTACACTACGTAGTATTTTAGAAACCTTTACTTGGACACAATGTCCTGTATGATTATTATTTAACTGGATAGTTTAAGATTTAGGAGCAGTGGAGTCTCGCGGTCTTAAATATTGGTGAAGAGCTAGGTATAGTGCGGGCACTTAAACAAAAATTTAGTAAAACCCTGTGTAACAAAACGTCTCTCTTATCCTCATCTGTCCAATGACCGAATGGAGTTTCCAACAAATTACAAACTATGTCATTAATTGGGTTCATTTTTAAAACACACAACTAAGTAGGTACGTACACTACTGAATTAACTGAAAAATAAAAACAAAACTTTTTAATCACGTAAAAATGATATCTATAACCGTAAGTTTCGCGAAGCCTCAAAATAAATACCTTAAGGTTAGGCGAAACAATGTTAAAACAATGATGCATACGACTGATCTATTTTTAAATTGCCCTTCATCACGATATGAAAATTGTTACATGCTGTTTACGTGACTGACGTGACGTAACCATAGCAACGGTGAATATTAAAGCCATGTTGGGCGTTGATTCTTCACTTGCTTTAAGGACGACACGGTCGGCCGGGGCCGGACTATCGTTATGAACGAATGTTATGAGAGTTGCAGACAGTATTGCCAATCCTCCCGATTTATCGGTAAATCTACCGAATTTATTTATTGTTTCCCGATTAACTAAACAATAGACATGATGAAATAAAATGTATTATATTATCGGCCTGCGGAACGGGGGGAAGGGGGCCTCAAAGAAGAGCCGCCACTGAGGACCCTGTATATTCTTAAAACTCTCTCATTTTACGTGAAATTTGCAAACTCTCAGTTTTATTACCTTAGTGCATCAGGTTATTTGCTATGTACAAACGAAAGTTAATTTACAAAGTTGCCCAGACCTAATTAAGATTTATGCGGCCTCAGCAAATATTTTAGCGAATGCCGGCGCTCCGACATCAAAATGCCGGGTCATAAAACCTCCACCAAGGCTGTTAAATTGGCCCCATATTTCAGAATTTTTACACTCAGGGTCTTGTTTATGTGTTGGCTGCTGGCGTAAAAGCTCTCTGCATTTTACAGCGCACCGTGAGATATAAGATTGACTAGGATATTGCTTTACGGAAAATATATTATCGTTAGGATAGGGTTTAAAAGGTAATTTAAAAAGCTATAACATGTCGTGTTTGTGTGATGGGTAATAATGGATGTTTATATAGAACAGAAATATTGTTTTAACAAATAAATCCATTTGCATCATAAAGAGAAACATGCTTTTTCCTACTCCCACATAAGTAAAGGGAGATGATATGTTCTGTGCCAATTTCCTCCCTCGCTTATGCGCGTGCGCCGGCAGTGCGCAAGCGTGTGTCATCTGTCATACGTCACAGCTCTGTTTAAAACAGCTATGACGCTTGATAGATGACACACGCCTGCGCACTGCCGGCGCATGCGCAGAAGCTAGGGAGGAAATTGGCGCAGAACATATCATCTCCCTTTACTCATGTGGGAGTAGGAAAAAGCATGTTTCTCTTTATGATGCAAATGGATTAATTTTGTTAAAACAATATTTCTGTTCTATATAAACATCCATTATTACCCATCACACGAACACGACATGTTATAGCTTTTTAAATTACTGCCGGCGCATGCGCAGAAGCTAGGGAGGAAATTGGCGCAGAACATATAAGATCTGAATGCTGAATAATTTATTAGAAAGAAAATTAAAACATTTCGATGATTTCCGGAGATATCCGACAACATCAATTTTTTTAGATATAACGTTTTGTTTTTCAGATACCCCCATGGATTTAATATGTTTATTACAAACCTAGTTTTTTTTTGAGTAGCTTGTGACCACCCAAAACTAATGATGTGTCACCAAATTATAAAAGCACTTTCTTAAGGACATGTTTCTGTTCATCAATACCCACAAAAAAAGTGACACATCATGAGTTTTAAGTGGTCAAAAGCTAATCATTTTTTTTTTAATTAGGTCTGTATTTAAAAAAACTAATATGATATCTAAAAACAATAAGACTACGGCGGTATGTCACTGACTTTCGACCGTGGCGTTCCGAGATCAATGCTCGAAGTGGGCATACGCAAAATTAAAAAAAAGTATGTCCGAATTTAGTAAGTTTAAGAATGCAGGGAAGAGTGTAAAATGTATCCTCCCCCATTCACGCCGGTAACCAGGCCGGATGAAATCGGATATTAGTGGGGTGCGGAAGAATGTACACACTCACCAATCGGTAGGTCATGCGAGGGTAAGTCCTTGGGGGGAAGTGTCGCATGACTGACGATCGTACGTGGTTCAGAACCCACGTTAATCTGTAGGTTCTCTCGGGAATGGCCCTGCCAGCGAACGAAGCCCAATTTTAAATTTTCATTTTAACAAATCATTCATTAGAATATGCAACTTTTTCTTCATTTAATCAACCCTCTATCTCTCATAGTTACCGAGATAGCACTGCTATAAGGCATCCAATTTGTTATATTAAAAGGTAAAAACAGAAAATTTTACTTTTGGTTCTTTTATTCACTAAAACTAATACATATCAAAATAAAGTGAAACAGTCCATTATCGATTGGATTTGTAAAAGTGACTGAGCATTTATCTAGTAAAAACTAAACATTATCTTTTTGTCCCGTACCTTTCATTTAATAAAAGTTATTATAATGGTCAAAACTTACCATTGCTGGTAACATCTCACAACAATATACCCGTTTGTAAACCTACTTCATATTTTTAATTTTAAAACGGCATAGTTTCTGGAGTAAACTTGAATTATTACAGCATTTACCAGTGCGATTAAAAAGTTTAAACCCCTTTAGGGCACCAATTAAAAATTAAAACGTCAAGTGGATAAGTTTAATTTAGTTTAAGCATAACAACTTGCACTTGACATAACGCAAACATACTTTTATATATTTGTCAGAACACAAGTCTCCTGAAATAATTTTTAAAAAGATAAAAGGTTTTTCATTTAACAAAAAATATAATACATTTTTTTACCACCATTACACAACTGATAAAACAAACTTGGTACTTAATTAACAATTGAGAGATTACCAGCTGATTGTACAAAGAAAAATCGTTCTCGGTTAGCTTAACCACGTAATATTTAAAATTGTTTTAGATTGTGCAAAAGTTGGCATCTGTCAGTGCTGTAAGATATAGTGCCTGTAAAATGTAAAAACAAAGTTGGCCTTACCAGCCTCTGATTATATTTTGTTTTTCTATACTGGGTTAAGCTAATTGAGATCTATACTTCTTTGTGCAACCCTCTGTTGGCATATTAATAATTGTTCTAACAGTGGGTTGCATAAAAAAATATAGTTCTCGATTAGCTTAACCGCGCATTAAAGAGACAAAATTTAATCGGAGTCTAGCAAGACCAACTTTTTTTTGCACGAAATCTCCTTATATTTTACAAGAACTGCGATCGGACAGCACTGATAGTTGTCAACTTTTGCAAAATGTAAAGACATTTCACGCAAATGTGGAGTAGACCTTGCCAGCCTCTAATTACATTTTTTCTTTTTAATATACGGCTAAGTTAACCGAGAATGATTTGAACGATTGAAAAACGTATCGGAAAAAAGGAGATCTGCTCTTCCCCATTATCCATTTTTCGCTCATCTGGGAAAATGACTTTTTTCTACTCCCCCATCGCTATTTGCTCACCAAAGGGACTGGATAAGTAGGCTATTTCGGTTAACTGAACGGATATAATTTCATATCCATCCATGTAATATAAAATCTATCACAGTGGTCAGGTAATTATAAATTGAGAATGACGGAGAAACCCAAGTTACACGTAAATTTTAGGTGTCGCTTTAACACTTAAGCAAAAGTGAGGTTAAAACCGAAAAATATTTTTACCGAACTATTGTTAAGTATTTTATGATCGAACTAAAGATTTGTGGACAAATGTTTACTTTCTTATTTCAATAATCTCCAGTTTTCCAATTATTTGTAGACAATTGATAAAATTTAAAGAATAAAATGTACATAAAAAATGAACGTTTATACTTGCCTCTATTGATTTTTTTCAATGCAATTAATTTTTAACCGTAGTTTTTCTATTATCTTATATTTTCGACCTATTTTCTCATATTTTCAACAGGGCTCTTTATTATACACAGCAAATATAGAAACATAGGTGATAACTATACCTTAAATGGTGGAATTCCAGAGAAGTAAAGTACAAAAAACTAGTTAAATCAGACGAAATAATAAGATTTTTAGAAAAAAAATAATTTACCTTTTAAGGTTATATTATTTCGTTTGGTTTTGTTAATAATGTTTTGACCAAAGCGAACATTAAAGAACTTAACAGCTATTTTGCTTATCTCAAGACGCCCTTAATCTTACGCAACAAGCAACCAAGAATACACTTTAGCAGACCATATAAATCAAATTGGCTATGATTTAGAAAATAAACATTGTTCATTTTAATTAACAAATAAATTGCTTTTTGTATGCAAATATAAGAAATTACCCTGCTATAGCTAATGAACTAAAGCTCCAATTAACCATTTTTCAAATATATACTATTTTTTATTGTTACAGGTCATGGCATTTTACCTATGAAGGTTCCCATAGATGCCAGCGGAAGTTGTATTTTGCAGACTTTAATTAATTGTACTACAGCTGCCGACATAGCCAACGGTATAGAAGAAGATGGACATTGCGAACTCAAGAGTACCTCAGAAATGCGACTTGTTGGTTCGGTTAGAGATGTAATTGTGAGACCAGCTAAACACGCATACAGCCCAGAGGAAACTGGTAAGCAAACTTCTTATTCAAAAAATTCAAAAGTTGATTGTAATAACTTATGTCCTTTATATAATTATCAATTTTAGGAAAAATAGTGTATATACCTCTAAGAAAAAGCCACTTCCCGGACTCCGTATTACCAGTCTCGGCTTGTGCCTTGGCATACAATCTTTACGGTCGTCCGAGAATATTGAGCTTTTCCTACTAGGTATACAATGTACTATTTTCTTATAACCCAGAAATAAATAAAACACATTTTTAGAAATTTTAGTTCCTAAGATATAGCAATTCTTCCGGTACGCCACATCGAACCGTTCAAGTCAAAAATGGTATATCATATTCCGATTGACTTAACAGAGTATATCGTCTATTTTTGCTAGATGATAGCTCAATGTAAAGACGCCAAAATTCTTATTTTTTTTCAATTTTAACGTAAGAAAATATAAATCCCTCCTCTCATTTTTCCATTAAAGCCGTAAATATGATCTGTTGTTTTGACGAAGATGTTTACGTCAGGTAAAGCCGGGTCTCAAGGGTGATAAAGCTGGTAATATTAGAAGACAAAGGCAAGCACTAATAAAGGGAGGCTGAAGTTATAAAAAAATATTTTATGACATACCCGTAATATCGAATTTATTTTTTAATTTTCGTTTAAATATTGCATTATGTTAAAGGTACCTATTATTGTTCATAAGCGCACTAGTTGATGATGATGTTCCCTTTATAGTATAGACAACAGATCTGCGAATCCGATTAAAACTATAAACAATGATTAAATTATGAACTTCGTTTTATGTACTTGACTTATTTCTTTCTTTCTACATAATAAAGTTTTATGGAACAATCTTTTAAGCTGATTTATTGCTAATATTCGTGGATAGGAATAAAATTATTGATTTCTTTTCAAAAAATAAAGGTGAAAGAAAATACTTTTATTTGTGAACAAAGTTAATAATATTTATTTCAAAATTTTAACAAGTTGATTGTAATAAGTTATGTCCTTTTAATAATTTTCGATTTACGGAAAAATAGTATGTATACCACGTAGAAAAAGCCACATTCCCGGACTCCGTATTGTCAGTCTTGGCTTCCGCCTCGATATACAATCTTTACGGTCGTCCGGGAATGTTAAGCTTTTCCTACTAGGTATACAATGTACTATTAATTGTCTTATTATCTTCTGTTCGTTTTTACTTTAAAGTTATTTATTTAAATACAACTTAAATAAGAACTTGTGTAACGTAGAACGTAGCTAGTTTTTGTTTTGTTATTGAAATTTTTTTCTCGCTTAGCCATTTTTAAACTTTTAATAGAAATTCTTACTGTACAGAATGTCCCAGTTCGATTCTTATCATGGATTTCTCGGAAACTATAAGAGATACAGCATTGGTCAAATGGTGCCAAAGTTGGTGTTGGTGTACCCAGTAATATCGTAAAAAAGATTGAGCTTTATTTTTTACCTTTTGAAATATTGGAAAAAAACTAAAATTTTGAGTTTTTGTTTTTTTATTTTAACGGCTATAAGCCAAATAATCACACGTATAAAGTTTCCGTCATAGTCACCTATGATTTGTTTGGTGGTGGTGGAAGGATGACATCAAAACGTCTAAAATTATTAAGTGTGATACTTGGTTAAATTTAGGGCTTAAAGAGCTTTCAAAATATAATATTAAAAGGGCAGGGCCGTATTTAAAAAATTAAAGTTGATAACAATTCCACAAAAACGAAACGATGTACCAAAATTCTAAAAACACAGTAGTATACAGCAAAAAAAGTTTATTCAACAATGTTGTATTTGTTTGTTTGTAGCGGTTAAAATAAATCAAATAAATTTAAAAAACACTCAAGAATTTTAGTTTTTAGTAAAATGCTCTGTACAACTCGGAATTCGAGTGTATATTAGGATCAGGAATAGTTGAAACCTTATTTAAAACCTAGAAGAAAACTTATCGGGTTTTATCTTAAGAAATAGACCAATTTAAATTTTTCATTAAATACTTTTTCCGTTTTAACAGAACATTAAAATTAAAAATTACAGCGAAGAATAAAAAAAGAAAACATCAAGTAATCTTGTAAATATTTATTTCAGTAAAAGCTATAAAATATGATCTCACATTATATCCGGAGACGTACTTTGTAAGCTCGTCTTCCTGGAAATAAATTTGATAAAATAAGACAGGGGCGTATCCTCAAAAAGTGTTTTTTTCTGGGTTATCAAAAAAGTCTTGAAATATTTTTTTTAAAAATGTAATACATTTTTTTCAAAATTTACACATCCATATCGTTGAAACGATTTATTTTTCAAAATGAAATAGGAAAGCAAAATGTATATTATTAAAAGAATTTCATCGAATTTCCCGTATTTTATTTTTAATACTGGGCTTTTTTAAATTTCAATATTAACCGGTCTAAATAGACCAAAAAAGTACAACGAGAAATTTGTAAATATTATTTTTAAATCTCTCACAAATAAAAGACTCCAGGGATGAGGTCTGGCAGGACACTCAATTTTGCCTCTCCTTTCTATTTGGTGGATCCATACGCGCTAAAATTTGTCGTTTTGATCGAAGGGAAGGCTAAATCAGCCTTAACTAAAACTCAGGAGCAGCCAAGCTGCCTACCTCTCATATGTCGAATTAATCACCGACAAAATGAGCTAAGGAGTCTAGAGGATCAATACGATAACTGGACATCGAACGTGTCACATTGCCAAGCCAGATCACTGACGAGCACCCAGAATCAGAAACAAGGATGACCTCACAATTCATTTTAAGTGAGGCAAGAAATGTTAACATCAAACATATGGAGAATCCAGCTTAATAGTCAACAGGATAAGGGATCCCAACCAACCAAGATTGGGACCGAAACCATAGGGCACACCTTATAAGTGGCACATTGAAGCTTTGGCGGTTTTTCGCTATTCAGCTTTCTATGGTCAATCGGCTTTGAATACCGATGTCGATCACTGTTGAATACTTCACCTTCCCGAACACACAAAGGCTTTATGTCTTTATTGTTCACCCTATGTCACCCGCCTTGTGCGGCCGACAGCGCCCGTTCAAGGGTATTTCATTCGCATACGAGGGTATCAGCGGGGGGGAGGAAGATCCATAGTCTAACCATTAACATCTCAATCCTTCGTTGTTTCGTTCTACTGGGACTCATCAGAGACGCGCGACTTTCCTGAGGCCGCGGCCCGCAAAGGGTCAATCGTCTGACAACTGGCGTTATTCATCATCGTCATGAAAGGTATCAGTCTCCACACTCACGGACCTCCCTTCAAGGATCCGGACTGGGTCGGCTTTTGGTGAGCTTAGTTAAAGCCAATAGTTGTCTCGAAAGAGAACTCAGTTTGTTCGTTCAGCGGCAGCCTAGCTCGACTGTCGCAAGGACAGAAAACGGTGAGCCAGGTAAAGGACCTGGAGGGGGGGGTTAAGCCCTCAAGCATCGTTCGTTGCATCAATCACATGCCTGTCGTCTTGGTTGTTTCCAGTCCACCCTCACGCATCCCCCGGGGGGGGGGGGGTCCGGGACTTGGGAACCCGGATGTTCGTTTATGGCTGGGGGTGTGGAGCTCATGTCACAAAGTCGTCTGTTGCCAAGAAGCAACCGGCGGTTGTCTGGTGCCGAGAGAGGAATCACCCCTGCACTCTCGATCGTGCAACACTACAATCTTTGTAGTCCTTGCCCAGAGTTCCACAGGTCCTTTACCTGGCTCACCGTTTTCTGTCCTTGCGACAGTCGAGCTAGGCTGCCGCTGAACGAACAAACTGAGTTCTCTTTCGAGACAACTATTGGCTTTAACTAAGCTCACCAAAAGCCGACCCAGTCCGGATCCTTGAAGGGAGGTCCGTGAGTGTGGAGACTGATACCTTTCATGACGATGATGAATAACGCCAGTTGTCAGACGATTGACCATCCATAGGCGCAGACCCTTTGCGGGCCGCGGCCTCAGGAAAGTCGCGCGTCTCTGATGAGTCCCAGTAGGACGAAACAACGAAGGATTGAGATGTTAATGGTTAGACTATGGATCTTCCTCCCCCCGCTGATACCCTCGTATGCGAATGAAATACCCTTGAATGGGCGCTGTCGGTCGCACAAGGCGGGTGACATAGGGTGAACAATAAAGACATAAAGCCTTTGTGTGTTCGGGAAGGTGAAGTATTCAACAGTGATCGACATCGGTATTCAAAGCCGATTGACCATAGAAAGCTGAATAGCGAAAAACCGCCAAAGCTTCAATGTGCCACTTATAAGGTGTGCCCTATGGTTTCGGTCCCAATCTTGGTTGGTTGGGATCCCTCATCCTGTTGACTATTAAGCTGGATTCTCCATATGTTTGATATTAACATTTCTTGCCTCACTTAAAATGAATTGTGAGGTCATCCTTGTTTCTGATTCTGGGTGCTCGTCAGTGATCTGGCTTGGCAATGTGACATGTTCGATGTCCAGTTAAAATTTGTCGTGTTAAACAGCGGTTCTTCTTGGAAGACGCTACACATTTTTTGCATTGATCTAGGGCAGAACTCTGCCACATTTTAAATACGCCCCTGTAATAAGGAAATAAAAGCTATACCTGACAACCAGGGGTGAACAAGATACCAACACTCCAAGTAAATGTTATCTGCAATTCCACATAATTTCCTTTTTTAGACGATAATGGATATAAAGTGACTTTAAGCACTTTTATTAAAAAATGGTGTTCTTAAAATGGGTTTGTTATAAAAAAGAAAATATTATGAATCCTTTGTTAAGAATGTCATTACATAATACCATAGGAAGTTTAACAATGTTAAGATAATTTGTAATACTTACTTACACTAATGTATATTTTTAAAAACTATTCTCCATTATAGAAAGGAAGCTCTTCTTCTTTAATCTACATTCAGTGACGTATGCAGGGGCCGGCTAATAGTCTAATTGCAAACTAATTCTTCGTCTTACACCTTATTATCGGTCACATTCCGTTACATTTTAAGAAATTTTCTAAATTCACTATTATCAATAGTCAAATCTTGCTACGTTTGGCAACAGTATTTCTCGAGCGTCATAGTGTCAATAATAACTAAATTCGAGCTGTTCGCTAAGCCGGCTATGCATTGTGCTCGAGTTGCACCGTTAGTTTGTTGAAAACGACGTTTCTACTCACTCGCTTGAACGCCGAATTAATGTGAATTATTGTGGAATTGTTGTCGTAGGTGGTTTTGTATAGATTTACCATTTACACGTTGGTAAGTTTGTAAACTGTGTGACGAAAAAATAGTCCTAGTTCCTAGTTGCCGTAAGAAAGAATGTGAATTTTACAGCTTTTAAATGTAGGTTATACCTAATATATTTATTTTCAATTGGCAGTAAATATTTATGAACCTAACGACAAAATTGGTTGGGTCACTCCCTATTCTACTTGGTCTAGCAGCAACGATGCAAATAGACAGGCTGGTATAGATAATTTACCTCACACATATAGAACCAATCAGAACGCAAATTTTCATAGCAAAAAGCAATATTTTCTGGCTACGCCACTGTCTACATTGATTTAGATCATCATCATTACATAGACTAACCAATTTTCAGTAATTTTTTATATTGTACCGGGTGATTCATTAAGGGTTACGAGCGGCCATATCTCGGAAACTACTGGGCATAGAAATTCAGGAAAAAAAAAATAACTAAAGTGGCCATGAGAAAATCCTGGAAATAATTTTTAAGGTCCGCGTTTTGCCGCAAGAGGGCGTAATTGAAAAGTAAATTATAAAAGTTTACATATCTCCGAAAATTCCACATTAAGGTAAATCTTTGATAACGCTATTAAAAAGCTTGGACAATTATGCATCATTTTGGTCTTATGCTCATTGGCGTACCGACTTTAATTAGAGAGGGGGGAGGGGGGGGGGAGGGGGAAGCTGTTGAAAGTGTAATAAGTTAAATCACTGTAACTTATAAACGACTTATCCGATTTTAGCAAACTAAAGACTGTTTGGAAGAGAAATGTATGCACTTTCACCAATCGTATTTAGTTGTCCATAATAGTTCTCCAAAAAAATGCTAGAGGGCGCAATTTGTAATAACACTTTTTTGATTTTACTCCTAAAAAATAAATCATACGGTATAATTATAATACCATAATCGAAAAGTAAATGAAATTTGCTAAAAAAAATATTAAAACCGCAGCTCGATATCTCCGTTCGTTTCAGCGTTATCGCGAATAGAATAATTTTTAAAAATTTAAATAAAGAATATTTTTTAGAAAAAAAGTGGGACGCCACTGATATTTTTCAATGTGGATATTATTTCGGATTAGCCTGGTCAATTCTGCATAAAAATGGTCTCTTGCGTTTTTCTCCTCGGGCACATCGTTCTTTATTAAAATAATTAAATTAAATTAGCTCTACTATTTATTATTTTTATTAACATTGATAATGAAAAATTTTGTTTTAAAAAAATTGTCCGCCCGTCTAATTAAATTTAATTATTTTAGTTAAGAACGGTGTGCCTGAGGAGAAAAACGCAAGAGACCATTTTTATGCAGAATTGACCAGGCTAATCCGAAATAATATCGAAAAATATCAGTGGCGTCCCACTTTTACGCTGAAACGAACGGAGATATCGAGCTGCGGTTTTAATATTTTTTCTAGCAAGTTTTATCTACTTTTCAATTATGGTATCATAATTAGACCGTATGACTTATTTTTTCGGAGTAAAATCAAAAAATGTGTTATTATTACAAATCGCGCCCTCTAGCATTTTTTTTGAGAACTATTTAGGACAACTAAATACGATTGGTAAAAGTGCATACATTTCTCTTCCAAACAGTCTTTAGTTTGCTAAAATCGGATAAGTCGTTTATCAGTTACAGCGATTTAACTGATTACACTTTCAACAGCTCCCCCCCCCCCTCTCTCTTATTAAAGTCGGTACGCCAATGAGCATAGGACCAAAATGATGCATAATTGTCCAAGCTTTTTAATGGTGTTATCAAAGATATATCTTAATGTGGAATTTTCAGAGATATGTAAACTTTTATAATTTACTTTTCAATTACGCCCTCTTGCGGCAAAATGCGGAACATAAAAATTATTTCCAGGATTTTCTCATGACCACTAGTTATAATTTTTTTTTTCCTGAATTTCTATGCCCAGTAGTTTCCGAGATATGGCCGCTCGTCACCCTTAATGAATCACCCGGTACTTATATTATCACATTCGAATCCACACATTACACACAAAAACCACTCAAAAAAAAATAACACAAAGGCCTTTCGAAAATCCGACATTACTTTAATTAAATAAAGAAACGACTCCCTTATCGTTGTCGACCTACATTTATCTCCGTCAATTCTACTCCATTACTTGATCAATGTTTTTCGAATATTTATTTTCCATCACCATCAGATATCTGCCAAAAAACAAGAAAAAGCTTTCGGGGCTTACGTTCACTTCCCTGATATTTTATAGTCTTGCAGCAGACGTAAACAGTTAAATAATGGATTTAAGACTAAGAGATCATTTACTTGAACAAGAATTAAGAATACTTAATGGCGGACTATGCAAAAATGAAAATTTGCTGATTTGATTAAATAATAAATAAATTGTCAGTCGTAAAATAAAAAAGACGGAAAGCAAGTGCACAATCACAAGTCTGCAGATTTAAAATTAAAAACGTTGTTAACTACTTACACTAATTCATTTTTTTTCTGTTAGTAAAAAATAGTACATTGTATACCTAGTAGGAAAACCTGAACATTCCCGGACGACCGTAAAGATTGTATGTCGAGGCGCAAGCCGAGACTGAGAATACGGAGTCTGGGAATGTGGCTTTTTCTACTAGGTATACATACTATTTTTCCGTAAATCTAAAATTATTAAGAGGACATAACTTATTACAATCAACTTGTTAAAATGTTGAAGTAAATATTAATAACTTTATTCAGATATAAAGGATGCCATTAAATATTTGTGTTGTAACTATGGAAACACAGTAATATTGAATTGTCAAGCTTAACACATTTTAGTTTACAAGTAGCCGTACAGAAATAATATTTTTCTATTCCCACATGGACATTTGCTGTTTCCTTTACACTTAAGTAGCTAGTAAAGTAGGCTATTGCAGTTAACTGTGCGGCAAAATTTTATAACAATCCTAGATAGGTAATGAAACTGACCAATCACAGTAGTCGATTGCAGAGAAGCCATTGTTGTTCTTAAAAGTACTGACCAATCACAGTATATTATTTTTACTGAAGCTCCGCCATCTTTTTCAAGGCACTAAATTATATAATTTAAATGCATATGGTACAATTTATTATTAATTTGTTCAATATAATAAAATCTAGACGCATTTATAATAGATTGATCAATAATGCAACCTGCTGAATGTGCATAGAAAATTAATTTCATGTAGCATAATTTATCAGTTGGTTTTCCCATAATTAGTTTAACGTTTCGATAGTCGAGAGGTAGAGCGGATCCAATGGTCGTAAGTTCGAGCCAGGCAACCTGAAAACTTTTTTTTACATTTTTTAGCATAAGGTTTGTAAGTTTGGTCGTGGAAAAAATGTACTGTTCAACTCGAGTGGATTGTCGATATCGCACGAGGAAGTAAATTGAGCACGACGCCGTAGGCGGAGTGCTCAAACTTCCCACTCTTGTTGTACAAACTACTATTCCTTACAGTACAATAATAAATATTTCTTAAGAGTTATTTTTCGTTGCCTAGCAACGACTAAGTGTAAATAAATATTGACTTTTTTTTAAATATTATCAAAAAGGCCAATATTTCCTACCGATTTTCGAAAAAATATATTTTCCAAAAATCGACCGGAAATATTGACATTTTTGAGAACATTTCTGAAAGAAAGAGTTAATATTTCCTTACACTTAGTCGTTGCTAGCAACGGAAAATAACTGTTAGGAAATATTTATTATTGTACTGTAAGGAAATATTATTTCTGTACGGCTACTTGTAAACTAAAATGTGTTAATCTTGACAATTCAATATTACTGTGTTTCCATAGCTACAACAGAAATATTTAATGGCATTCTTTATTTGTGAACAAAGTTAACAATATTTATTTCAAAATTCTAACAAGTTCATTGTAATAAGTTATGTCCTTTTAATAATTTTCGATTTACGGAAAAATAGTATATATACCTCCTACTAGGTATACAATGTACTATTTTTTAAATTAAATAAAGACGATAACAGAAATTTTTTCATTGATTTTACAGCTGCTAATCTCACCTGAAATTATGTTTTTTTTGTTACAGTATCATTCTGGGTATTGGCCTTGGACCACGATTTACAAATTGCATCAGGCGCTATCGGTATTGTCAGTATTAAGGACCCACAAGGAACTAAAGTGGCCATATGGGATCAAGTGGCTTTGGATGAAGGTATGTTATTAAAAGAATGATTTATTATTCCGTAAAACTTGTTGACTATAAAAGGTTTTTATAACTTCTAAGCAGGGCCAGCCTAATCTGATTTACCGCCGGGTGCAATTTAAGCACCACCTCCTCTTATAGGTTCCTAATTTTAAAAGTTAAGGTTTTAAAAATAATATATTTTTTAAACTTTAAAATAAAAATAAATAAATAAAGTCTTTATTAGGCGGGGCTCAGCCAAAGGCTGCTTGGGCCCAACCTGAATATGTTTTGACAATACAATAAAAACAAAATGTAAGATATTTCCTCATTACTATAATATTCCTTGATTTTCCTTTTAAACGTGGCTAGGTTAGTAAGTGATTTCAGGTTAATTGGTAGGCTATTATATAAAGTAGCGGCTACATACGAGAATGAGCTTTTAAAAGTCGCTGTTGCATGCCTCGGGACATGTACAATACTTGGATCTCGCCTAACTCGCGCAAAAACTTCCTCTTCAAAAGTCAACCTAGACCGAAGGTAGCCGGGACTATTACTCTTGATAATTTTAAATATTAAGCAGGCAAAATGCACTTTCCTACGAACGTGCATCTTGCACCACCCATAAGTCAAGTAGTATGATGTAATATGTTCTCTTTTTCTAACATTGGCCGAAACCCGCATACACGCGTTTTGTAAGACTTGAATTCTATGTGCGTCATGCTGACTTAAACATGGCCCATAAACGGTATCACAATAATCAAATAATGACAGAATCAGGGATTCTGTTAGTTTGAGTTTGACCTGCGTAGTAAGAACATATTTAAATTTATACAAAGATTTAAGTCTGCCATGAGCTCTCCTCAACAAGCCGTCCACATGTTTGGTAAATGTAAGATTGTTATCAAATACAACACCGAGATTCCTAGAAGTTGACTGGAAGGGAACCACTACATTATTTAAAGATAATTAGTTATTAACATTTATCTTTGCACGCTGACGCTCACTACCAAGAAGCATGGATGTTGTTTTACTTGGATTAAGTAATAAGGCATTCTTCCTTGACCACAAACTTAGTCTGTCCAGATCGGCATTTATACGTTGCAGAGAGTCGTCCTGTTCTTCCGGTAAAAAGGAGAGGTATAGCTGGCAGTCGTCAGCATAAAGATGATCGTTACAATTCAAAATGTTTGCGACATCAGCAGTATAAATTATAAACAAAAGAGGACCCAGTATGGATCCCTGGGGTACTCCACTGGAGATCCCCAGAGCTTCCGACAAGACCCTGTTACCGCCACTAATCAACTAAACTTGCGGTTTTCTGTCGGACAAATACGACTTAAACCACTCCACGGCACCCCCAGAAAGACCATAGTAATGTAATTTGGCCGTCAGCAAATGGTGATCCAAACAGTCGAAGGCCTTGGAGTAGTCCAACAACACCAATGTCGTAGTCATCGATCTGTCCATGGCAGCGAGGATGTCGTCAGTAATGTCTAGGAGAGCCGTAACCGTGCTATATCCACTACGAAATCCCGACTGCTCTCCAGGCAGAAATTTATCAATATGATATTTCAACTGTTCATAAACAAGTCTCTCAACTACTTTGAATGTCACTGTCAGTATACTGATCGGTCTTACTTCGTTTAATGAAGAAATATCTTTTTTCTTTGGAAATGGAATAACCAGGGCATGTCTCCACTATTGTGGAATAGAATTTTCAACTAGAGATACATTTATAATATGAGTGAGATATTCACAACAATAAGGTAGACATAGTCTTAGCATTTCGGACGATATTAATAGTGAGACAATAAAAACTTAACAAACCTTTTTTTATTGGAACACTTTTCTCGTGCAAATTATTAATAAAGGTGAGTAAGGATAAGCCCCTAAACAATAATCATACACTAACAAATTAAGCTGAAAAGCGGATTGCGGTGGCGTGGCTTTGTCTGTAAAACCCAAATTTTTCGTTTTATATATCAAAGACGTCCCCGCACCAAAAGAACTAATTATATCGAGAAGGCAATGGTTTTGAGTAAAGGTTTTTTACTCTATATAAGCTTGTTGTTGTTACGCTTTTCAAAATAAACTATTCTCATATAAAAGTTTATCTTTTTCAAAGTACAGTGAGATGTTTACTAAGAAAATCACCAGTTATATCCATGACATTTCCTTTTACCGGGTCTTTCTTTGTGACCTTTATAACGATTTCTGTCGGTGGTCTTGTCATTGACAAAAAAAGTTTACTTCAAAGAAATAAATGGTTGCTTAGTTAACTTTAGAGAAAAACAGTAAAGGGCGAACAAGGAAAGTGGGCATTTGGATGATTAGATTATTTTAAAAAATAAATTTAAATTATTTAACATGCAATGATTATCAAAAAACATACCCGCTTAATTATTTCACATGATTTTATATTAATTTAAATATTTTACCTCATAGCAATATGTATGTTATTATTTGGTGATGTAGAAATTTTTGTTACTCACATATACAGGGTGGGGATAAATTAAGGAAACAATTCAATATCTCGAAAATTGAAAAAGCAACCTTAAAACCCTTGGACACGTCGATTTAATTTTACTTTTGCGCAGACTGTAAAATTATTTTGAATTATACAGGACCACTCACAAAAGCTCTACAACTGTCAACTTTGGTTTTTTTAATGGAACACCCTAGTTTTTTTGGCTGTTTTGGATTTTACGCACAATTCTAGCCAAATTTCGTATAACATAACATATGACTAAAATTGACAGTTTTCGAGATATTTATAGATGAAATGAAATGATACCTCCTAATTATTGCGTAAAGGTATGTGTTTATAATCAAATTATTAAGGCGATATGGCAAAGGTTATTATGTCTTATAATTTAAATATCTCGAAAACTGTCAATTTTAGTCATATGCTATGTTATACGAAATTTGGCTAGAATTGTGCGTAAAATCCAAAACAGCCAAAAAAACTAGGGTGTTCCATTAAAAAAACCAAAGTTGACAGTTGTAGAGCTTTTGTGAGTAGTCCTGTATAATTCAAAATAATTTTACAGTCTGCGCAAAAGTAAAATTAAATCGACGTGTCCGAGGGTTTTAAGGTTGCTTTTTCAATTTTCGAGATATTGAATTGTTTCCTTAATTTATCCCCACCCTGTATACAGGATGTCTTAAAATAACTGTACAACGCTTCACCATAAATTCCTTAACCAAAAATAAGGCGATCTAGACAAACTTACCTACATATATGCAATGTTGCTTCGTTTTGCCGCTTCAGGGCGCTAAAGTTTTCAAATTAATAATGTTTTTCTGAATAATTTCTAAACGCCTTTATCGATTTCCACTAATTTTGGGACTTAGAGTGACTATTATTAATAGCGTGTTTTAATGTATACACTATCTTTTTTTAATAACTGCAAATTTAAAAATGGCGTGTGATTGGTAAATAAAAGTTTGTCTTTTTGTTACCCCCCGTATAAATGACTATAATTATTTCTCCGACACTAGCTGACTTTGTATGAAAACATTTTTATCTCCTATTGAATTTTAGTCAGACATGCCGTTTCTCTACAAAAGAAATATGTATTCAGGAACACGGTGAAGATTTCGTACAATTGTTATAAAAATCAAACTAGTAGGTTGTTATTTAGAATTTTATCGTATCATTGAAGATTAAGTCATTTTTATATAATATCTTTATTAATAATTATTAACATCATAAACGTACTAAAACCTACATAACACCTTAGTTACTCATAATACATTAGTTACCATAATTTAATACGTTAGTTACGAAAGCATAATACGTTAGATACCAAATAATATTAGAACTATTTTTTATGAACATGTAAAACAATATTTTGACAGTTTTCAAATTTGATGGATACACCTTTGTCTTTAACGTCCACGATCTTAGGTATGCCCTCTAAAGACTGATTAATGACCGAGCAAGCACTCCTTTCGATTTCGTGCGGTTCCCCAGTGCTTAATCCACTGCCGGAAACATCGATTTGAATTTTGCAAGCAATGGAAACTTTCTTGGTCACACTTTCTTCTAAATACCATCTAGCAACCTTCGCCGATTCCCATCCACCAAGTTCTTGTAGGTCTAATATATCTCCTCCAGCATTAACAAGAAAATTTGCCGAAGATCTTCTAACGCAGTGACCAGTATACAAATTAGGATGTTCAAGTGAGAGATACTTAGCTATTTTTTGAGGTATTTTAGAGAATAAGTGAATGCCGCAGGGCTGTACCGTACATTTCCCTTTTTTATATTATACAAACAATTTTTGGTGAGTGACATGGTCTGGCCTTAACATTGCGTACTTTTTAAATAAAAGCACAGGATTGACTTCGCCGTCAAATATCTCAGCGAAAATACGTTTCTTGTGGGTTTTTGAGTCGGGAATAGTAACAATCAGCTTGTCCTCTAAAACGTCAACATCTTCCGTGGTCATCTTCGCTAATTCATTAGTTCGACAGGCTCCTCCAATTTCAATTAAAAAAGCCATTTTCATCATTAAAAACTTCTCGTCTGAGGCAGAACACACAAATTCGTTGACTTGTTCTCTTGTAAATACTTAATTTTTTTTGCTCTATATCCAACATTTTTCTTCTTGATGAAAAGTATTAAGGCGCCGTATTTGTCGATTTCCACTCTTTCCTTCAGTTTTAAAGTCGCTCGTAACATGGAATATTTCGACCATAAGGATGAAGCAGAGTATTCCTCAGAGAGTTTTGCGAAATACGCCAGCAATACCGTTTCTTCTGCACCTTGAACATGTACTTTGTTTCGCCACTCACAAAACTGCCGATATTCTTTTTCATAATGGATTTTAGATTTGTCCGGAAGCAAGTTCAACCTTATAATGTTGACTGCAGCTAATATATCGTCAGGAATATCAAAATCTTGCATGATTTTAATGATGACTTTTTGAAATGCCAAAATGAAATGACATAAAACCTTGTTTTTATTTTCGCATCGCCGTTGCCAATGATATGATAAAGCTTTGAATACAACTCGATTTATTAGCGATTTAACACCGTCTCGGACATTGCGGGTGACTCGGCTGTTGCCTCGTCACCTAGTAATGGCCTCGACTATTATAAATCGCATAATAATCTCGTTATATTAATAGCTATAAAATTTGTTAATGTTTTTCGTTCAGAATTAACAGCAGGTGTTGTCAATATATTTTTTGTAGAGAAACTGCATGTCTGGCTTAAATTTAATAAGAGACAAAAAAGTTTTAAAATGAAGTTAGCTAGTATCAGAGAAATAATTAAAGCCATTTATACGGGGGGTAACAAAAAGAAAAAATTTTATTTAATTTTTATCACACGCCATTTTTAAATGTCCAGGTATTAAAAAAAGATGGTGTATACATCAAAATACGCTATTAATAATAGTCACTCTTAGTCCCAGAATTAGTGGAAATCGATAAAGTCATTTAGAAATTATTCCAAAAAAACTACATTAATTTGAAAACTTTAGCGCCCTGTAGCTTGAAAACGAAGCAACATCCCATATAGGTAAGTGTACCTAGATCGCCTTATTCTTGGTTAAGGAATTTGTGGTGAAGCGTGTACAGTCATTTCAAGGACACCCTGTATAATAAAATAAATTGACATTTTTTGCAGTAAGGTGATATTGAGATAAAATAAAATAAAAAAATGTTCAAACTTGTTATTATTTTATTACAAAAGTCAGTAGAGGAGGAACGAGTTTTATTTTTTTATAAAGATTTTTAATGTCGAGGGGATTTTACTACATAATATCAATATTCTCTAAAAAAATTCAGATTGCTGCCAAACAAAACGTTACATAAATAAATGTAATGCAAATTTGAGAAAACCAATTATTATTTGAAAATTATAATTACTGTCATTTAAAATTAATTAAAAACACTTTTTAATAAAAAAAATCATATTAAATTTTACCGCTTTAATAACTTTTTTAACAATCTAAAGTGAAAGAGAAAAACAAGTTATTTAATTTTTTCCGTCGAAAATATTTCCTTTTCTCCTCACGAATCATGCTAATTTAATTAATAATTAATTTTCTTTAAGTTTCTTTATGCCGCAGTATGCCCTTAAATTAAAATGGGATCTTTGAAGTTAAGAAGCCAATTTCCCGCAATTAACATACCCCGTTGGTTTTATGTGGTTGCTTCTAGAAACTACATCTTTTGAAACGAAATTCAGCATATTTTGTTTCTTTTTTAGAATTCCACTAAAAACTCGAAGTATAGTCACGTTTGTTCACCTTTTATCACTGAGCTTCACTCTGTGAGAGTGACCAAAGAAGAAGTAAATTAGCACACACATTTTCCAGGCTCAAGTGTCCCATTGCCTACTTAATATACAGCCCCGGATCTACGATTTTTTCGAACCGGGGCAAAACCTTGATAGTGGCGCCCCCTCCCTTCAGTGTTTGAGAAAAACTGTTAAAATTGCCCATGAGCAGTGGCGGTTCGCTGTCTTAAAAAATGGTGTAGAGCTAGGTATAGTGCGGATACTTAAACAAACATTGACTAATTTATATTTTAATTACGTACTTACATAGCAAGTTTTTGTAAATCAGAATCAGATCGATTCTTTGGTTGACGTCTAGCGTTTTCTTTTAAAGCATCGACAATAGTATTTTGATTTTGTTCAAAATTTCTTAACATTAACTGATATTTTAAGTGTTTTCCAGAATCCCCGTGTTCACGCAACGATCGAGTAATATTTAAAAAATCTGTAAATCCGTCCCTATTTCAAACGCCATATTTATTCGAAAAGAGTAAACACGACCAACAAAAACAATTTTTGTAAGGCGACACTACTACATAGCCAATTATATTCTGAAAACCAGGAACTCTTAAAATTAATCTAGTAGGATCTGCCACTTTTTTTTTAAACTTTTTTTAAATCTATGTTTAAGATTTTAGTAGGTTGCCCGTGTAACAAAACGTCTCTCTTATCCTCATCTGTCCAACGACTGAATGGAGTTTCCAACAAATTACAAACTATGTCATTAATTGGGTTAATTTTTAATACACACAATAACAATTGAACCAAGTAGGTACTTCCACACTATTGAATTAACTAAAAAACAAAAACAAAACTTTTTAATCCCGCAGTAAATAACAGTAAAAACGATATTTATAACCGTAAGTTACACGAAGCCTCAAAAATAAATACCCGAACCTATGATAAAACAATGGTGTACAACTGATCTATTTTCAAATTGCACTTCTTTATAATGCAAATTTATTCATGTGCCGCGTGACGTCTTGCGTTTCGGTGGCCAGTGATGTCACGTAACCATAGCGACGAGAAAACAAAACCGCTTGACTGGATGGCTCTGCTTGCCTTTTAATGCTGTTGAGTAGAGAACACGGCGGTCGACTCGGGCGTGCCAAAATGCACGAGAGTGGATAATTATTGTCCATCGGAGTTAACGGTGGCCCTAGTATGCATAGCTACATTCGGATTAAATTAATAATATTAATTTGAACATAATTATTTTTTAAGGGCTAAAATGGTAGCTATATTGGTATATTTATATTTAATATTGTAGAAAACATTTCCTCCTGGTTTTATTTTTTTTTTTTTTTGGTGAAAGGCCCCTTCACCTACTTCACCAGACGAGCCAACACTGCCAATGAGTAGCATTTTTGTGACCATTTGTTAAAATAATAATCCGGCGTATGGAAATAGAAAAGTTTGTTTTTTAAACGGATTATATTAAGATTCGATTACTTGATAAAAACCTATGAGATTGTAGGAAAAGAGGCTTCATTTGTTCGATATTTCGAATTCTTGTCCCAAGGATTTGGGGCCCCCATGAAACTGCCGCTCGGGGAAAGTGCCCGGTTTGCCCCCCCCCCCCCCCCCCCTGAGATCCGGGGCTGCTTAATAATAGTAATAAACATAATAATAAGAATTATCTAAATTAATGTTCAGTACATTGTCTTTCTTTGCAACAATAATATATGCTTTAGCAAGCATTAACGGTGGCTGTTATTTACGCGACGAAGGTTTACGACACGAGCCGTAAGCGAATTTCAATAACTTCATTATTTTATTGTGTAAGAATAATATTATAATCTATTTCAGAAAGGTGTAGAGTAATAAAAGCTCATTAGGTATGCAAGGGAACTACAGAGTGAATCAACGAATATTTAAGCCACTTTCATAATTTGGCATTGATTTCATCGCAAAATTCTTTATTTTCTTCAAGTGCAGGTAGTACCACCCGGGTTTGGGTCAATTTATGGGTTTTGCCTATTGTTATCCAATCACAAACACTGAATGTTATGTGATAAATAAGTGCATTATGTACATAGTATTAGGTACACTTATTTTTTATTAAACATTATAAAAAAATACAAAAAAGACATTATACAGAGATTAAATTATAAAAAATCATAATATTCTTCGTCATCTGAGGAACTCCTCTTGACGTTATAATTAACGGGTCGACGGTTCGATCAATCAAGTGGTCAAGATCCCACATTTTCTCCTCTTCTTTAATGACATGATGGACTGCTTTTCGCCAGTTCTCTGGTGTCACTTCCTTAATGGCTTGATCAAACAGTAACTTAACGTCTTTCATTTTGAATGACGTGTTCTGTCTTACTACAAATCCTTTCACTTGCGCCCATGTAAGTTCTACAGGATTTAGTTTGCAATGATGTGGCGGTGTTCGCAGCACAGTCACACTATCTTTTTCAGTTATATCTTCCACGGCATATGTCATAAAACGATGTTTGTGCAAATTTGCTATAGCTAATAGTTCCTTCTTTATCAAATTATCTTCTTTTTTTTCTTTGGTTAGTTATCATAAATAATGTATTGCACAAAATTTACCTACGCCTATGACCGACACCCGACACTGAAACTGGACGGAATTTCCCATTTTATTTACTCTAATGTCGGGTTGCGCAAAGAATTTTAATAATAATTATTTAACCGGCAAGTTTGATTGTGACAGATGTAACATTGTTAGAAATAATTTTCTCACAATCATACTGGCCCGTTTACCTTAATTTTTTATTTACTAATTATAGAGTATAAGAATGATGACATATTGGTATGACTAAGAAAAGTATTGGCAATGTTAAATATTGGATTATTATATATTGGGCCTTCCTTGTGTTAAGACTAATAAAGTGATAATATGCGAATGTGATGGGTTATAATAATAAAAGTGATGTACGTTACACTAATCACGCACCTTTGAATGTAAGTATATAATGCCTGTCAAAGTCATTTATGTCGCAGTCAAACTTGCCGGTTAAATAATTATTATTAAAATTCTTTGTGCAACCCGACATAAACCTTTCTGAAATAGACTATGATGAATCAAAATTCTTAAAGATTTTTATTTTGCCAATAAAGTCTTTAAATTTTCAGTAATAATCTTATCATAAATTAAAAAACAACAAGATATTTTATTAGGTATTTAAAAACTCTTAATAAACTTTCGTTGAATTCTTTTAAAACTTCTGGACTTTATTCGTTAGAATAAAAAGGTCATTTTGTATTTCCCATCAAATAAATTTTCGTTTTTTATCACGAATAATGCTAATTTAATTAACATTAAATCTTCGTTTATAGGTTTCTTTTTTAACTTTGGGGTTCGAGCAGCTATAAATTTAAAGAAGTTTTTTTACAAGGGGCTAATTAATAAATTTTGTAGATGTTTCTAATCAAGATTAGGATTTTATTAAAGGATCTAATTTAAAAAACTTAAACTATCTCTCATTTATCATTATTGTGGTCATTATTATTAAAAAAATAATGAGACGGGAACATGTTTATTTAAATCATTTTAGAAAGTTTTATGTTTTGACTGTTTTGTCGAGTTCTTCTACTTTACAAAAACGAAGAGTAAAAATTTTTGTTAAAATTGAACTTAGAGTTAGTATCGATTTGAATGGTACCGAATTTTGTGGCAGGATTTGCAGCAATAAACTGAAACGTTGAGTGGTTCACTCTCGCCTCGCATTTTCCTAGATCTCGCGAAACAAGACCAGACAAGAATTTTTTGTGTGAACACTTTTCTAGATGTGACCAAAATCCTTTACAAATCCCATACAGTATTAGTAGTTCGTTACTTGTGCGTCATTGTTTAACGGTTAAGCAACAATGTAATTTACAACTTGATATCTTTATTTATTATAATAATAAAGGTGAATAAAACATAACCCAACGTCTTCAGGACACTATCAACGTCTTCAGGACACTATTCTGTAGCGCACCACGTCGTTGCCAATGAAACGTGCTAGACAGAGAAAAAAATTTACGGTAGAGTTTGAGAAAAGCCTGAATTGACTATAAGATCCGGTTTTACAATAAGAGCTGGCCATTTGATTTCAACCAGAGCCATAAAACAAACACACACACACACCATCACACACCCTCACACACAATAAGAGCTTAAGTACAAGTTTTGTGAAGCTTGACATAATGTCGAATTCGGTTCTGCTCTGCTTTTATTCTGCAAGTAAGTTGTTAATTTTCTAGGCTTAAATCAAGTTATTAATGACTGATGACATATAACCCAATACAACAAACCTTATAAATTCTTTTTGACTTTAAAATTTGTGGTAATAATATTTTAAAGTTATGAATGCGAATGATGAAGTTGAACACTTTCTGGATTTAACAGACGAATCGGATGATGAAGATTTGATGGATGTACTAGGAGCTATAGAAAACGTTCAAAGACGCCCCAAAACTACAAACCGAGACCTGATCATATTCAAATTTTCGTAGTTAAATTTAGTATTAATATTTTTTTTTATTAGTAATATTATCCGTTTTTTAATTTTCCAAAATACCTTTAAAACCCATAACAAGAGCTAATAGCAGATTTTCTTCTTTGAAAGTAAAATTTGCATATAGTTTTGTATTAGAATACACTAAAAAAGTAGCTGCAAATTGTAAATACCCCAAACTCTGACAAGAAATCAAGTTTGATGGTTTTTGGACAGCGTAACCATTGCCTGCATGGTCATTTAATTATTGATCCCAGCTGTGCAGATCTGTGGTTAGAAATTGATTATACAACATAATTCTCTTTCTGAACCAAGTTTAACTTTAGGTCGAGCTACTCGTACTTAAGTTCTTATTGTACACCCGGGCCTAAGTAGTGGTTATTGATCCATCAAGGCGAGCCGAACTTATTGCGCATGTGCTAGAATGGTGAAAAAGATAACATAATCTGGTGCAGTGGCGGCTCGCGGTCTTAAAAGTGGTGAAGTGCTAGGTATAGTGCGGGTACTTAAACAAACATTGACTTAAAACCCGTGTAACAAAACGTCTTTCTTATCCTCATCTGTCCAACGACTGAATGGAGTTTCCAACAAATTACAAACTATGTCATTAATTGGGTTCATTTTGAAAACACACAACTAAGTAGGTACGTACACTACTGAATTAACTGAAAAATAAAAACAAACCTTTTTAATCACACAGTAAATCACGTAAAAACATTATCTATAACCGTAAGTTTCGCGAAGCCTCAAAATAAATAACTTAAGGTTAGGCGAACCAATGCTAAAACAATGGTGCATACGACTGATCTATTTTTAAATTGCCCTTCATCATAATACAATTTGTTACATGCTGTTTGTGTGACTAACGTTACGTAACCATAGTAACGGTGAATATCAAAGCCATGTTGGGCGTTTGGTCTTCACTTGCCTTAAGCTAACGGACACGGTCGGCTGGGGCGCGCCAAAATGCACGAGTCTTTATAATTATTGTCCATTGGATTAACCGTGGCCCTATAATGCATAGCTACCTACATTCAGATTAAATTAATATTATTAATTCGAATATAATTATGGCTGAAATGGTAGCTGTATTGGTACATTAATATTTAACATTGTCGAAAAACTTTCCTCCTGGTTTTATTTTATTTTTTTGGTGAATAGCCCCTTCACCTACTTCACCTGATGAGCCACAACTGATCTGGTGTTATTTATTGTAAATAGTTCGAACTTTTAATAATATTATGTCGCGTCTAAATAAAGATATGCTAAACGATCTATTAAATGTATGGATAATATTCCTTTTGTACTAGATATACATTTTGTATTCAAAACTTTAAACAACTTAAAGGATCCCGTATATAGGGACATTAAGCACATCTATTAAAATATTTATGAATATATGGATCAATAACCACTACTTTGGCCCGGTTGTACAATTAGAACTTAAGTATGAGTTTTGTAAAGCTCGACCTAAAGTTGAACTTGACTCAAAAAGGTAATTCTGTTATATAATCAATTTCTAACCACAGGTCTACACAGGTGGAATCAATAATTAATGCTGGCAATGGTTACGCTGTCAACAAACCATCAAACTTTATTTCTTGTTAAAGTTTGGGGTATTTACAATTTCCAGATACTATTTCCATATATTCTAACACAAAACTATCTGCAAATTTTACTTTCAAAGAAGAATGTCTGCTATTGACTATGTTAAGGAGTTAAATCTATTTTCGAAAATTTTTAAAAAAATAGATAATTATGCTAATAAAAAAAAATAAAATGTTGGAAAAAAGATGAGACTTAATTTAATTACGAAAAATTAAATATGATCAGGTATGGGTCTGTAGTTTTGGGACCGTCTTCTAGCGTTTTTTATAGCTTCTAGTACAGCCATAAAATCTTCATCATTTGATTCGTCTGTTAAATTCAGAAAGTGATCAACCTTATCATTCGCATTCATAACTTTAAAATCTTATTACCACAAATTTTGAAGTCAAAAAGAATTTATACGGTTTGTTATTTTGGGGTCATCAGTCATTATTAACTTGGTTTAAGCCTTGAAAATTGATAACTTATCTGAAGAATAAAAGCTCAGTAGAACTGAGTTCAACTTTAGGTCGAGCTTTACAAAACTCGTATTTAAGTTCTTATTGTACAACCGGATCTTATTTAAATATTTAAGTAATCAAGAATGAAGAAAAAAACATATATGATAAAATTAAAAGTTAAATAACAAATAATAATATAAAATCCAATAATTAATTTATATTTTTCATACCTATCCTAATCTACAATATTTCGTTAAGAAATATTTGAATAGCATAAAAAAAGTTATAAACAGCATCCCTTAGAAAAATAGGTGACATCCAGAAAGAAGTATTCACTGCGCTTGCAAGTACGCTGTGGCAGACAGAGGCGCCAACTTCGGGGGTGGTCGGAGGCTGGCTGGAAAGCTACACATTGGCGCTAAGCACTCACTTTACACTATCAAAAATCTGGGGTCTATTCTATTGTGACTTCATATTGTGAGACTCTCGCACGACCAGACGAGAAAACATCTACCGACATGTTAACAAGACGAGATTTGAAAAAATCTGATTATTGATTGCTAGGCGAGATTATAGTTTTTTAAGTGCGAGATTACTCGTCTCGTAAAACAACGTCGCAACTGTATTTCGATCTGAATTTGAACAACAATTAAACAGCTGCTTTTTTTCAGGTGTTAAAGCATTTACCCTTCCACTTAGCCCATATGCACTACTTGGTCGATGGCTGGTCAACGTTGAAGTCGAACAATCGGAGTTCTTTGCCTCCTTTGAGGTAGCACCTGGTGCTGGCCTGGGTCCTCCAGATGTCTCTGTTGCGGAAGAGCATTATGTAGAATTACGGTTTGGAAGCGAGATGCGGAGAAGGTACAAGCCTGGATTACCATTTTCTGGAAAGGTAGGAATGCGATTTTTAGTACCGGTAAAGTAAACCAACTGAGGCATAAAATTAGGTATAATACAAAGTTTTGCTGAAAACCCTTTTTTTTTAATGTAGAACATTGATAGCCAATATACTAAGTCAAAGTGAAAAACATTTTTAAATTTTAAAAATCACTCTGTCAAAACCAGCTGCTTTGAATTTCAACATTCAAAGAAAGCCGAATAGATAGGCGCACTATTCATTTGCTACGTAAGAACCGACGTGACTTCGGAGCTCGCCGTCTTTTATTGCGTAAAATAATACAGTATCTGAAATCGATCGAAAATGAAGACAAACATTAGTTCGTCTCCAAAAACGGTTGCCACATTTTTGCACTGATCCGTCATTCTTTAAATATTGAAATTCAAAGCCAGCTGTAATGTAGAATAACAAACTACTGCATGTTATTAATAATATTAAGGACTTATTTGGGAAATCTATAATAAATACATTATTATTTTAAATAACGCTATGTTTCTATTTTTGGCCGATCTCAACTTCTGTTCTCTGAAATAAACCCAAATGTTTATTTACAAAACAGAAAGTAGGTGTAAATTGTTAGCTTTTCACCAGTCAGCTCAGACAACTTATATTTGTAAACAAGAATTTGTTGATATAAACATAAGAAGGTTTGCTTACAGTGTATTCAAAAATAGACGGTTAACACAGGCATAGGGTATCGTTATCTTTAACTTATTATTTTTTCATGATTAATATTCTGACATCTACACAATGCTTCTAAAAGGCTTTTGGACACAACTAACTGGTCTATTCCAAAATTAAACTTCTATTTAAAGGTTGGATACAACTTGAATAATAGAAGAGTTTTGAACTTTGTCTTATTTTTAAATCACAACGTTTCTGGGGATTGCTAAGTTTCTCCAGTCGTCATAACTGAAGTGGGTGCAGCCCACATATATACATACAGTATATTGCTAATACCATAATTCAATGATGACTGTAGGCAGATGATCAAGGTCCGTTCAGTTTGCGCAGCTCGGAAATGTGCTTCTCGATGTAAATATTTGACAGGACCAACTTTCAAAATATGTTTACAAGCTTTTATTTAAATTCGCCCGTTAGTTCGGGTGTGTACAGTTTATGGTCAAATAAAACTAAGTAATCAATATTTTATATACCTGAAATACCTTGTATTGAACCGCGATTCGTGCAAAAAAGGAGCATGCACTTTTTTCTACCCATCTTGAGACACAACTCGCTAACAATGACAAAATGTCTGGTAAAGTTTTATACCTAAATTAGCACCCAAAACTTAAAAATAATATCCACAATCACACACGGAACATCCGAACGAATACAACGTAAAAAAAGATGGAAACGACTAACAACTTACAAACTAACAAAAAAAATGTTTAAAGTAAAGTTTTATTAATATTAACACCCAAAACTTGGAAATTATAACCACACACGAACGAACAAAACAAAAGATGGCGACGAATAAAAATACAAACAACGGTGAGCCGGTTCTGTTTACGATCTGTTAGATATCATGTTGGTTGCCTAATTTTTTCCCCACCTCGCAAGCGCCATGGGCCCAAGTTCAGGTTATTGCAGAAAAGAAATTATACCCTTATTTCAATCAAAGAGTCTGCCCAACACTTAAAGTGTTTAAATGATACATACCAGACAATACACAGAGACGCCTGACACCACGCCACAGCAAATCTTCACACCGCTTGGCCAACCAAAATAAACAAACATAATATGCCTCTAAGATCCATTATGTACTCTTATAACTCTATTATATACGAACTAGCTAATTTTTCACTTCCCCTATCCCAATCACTCAAACGAAATAGCACAATATTTGTAATGACTGCCCAACACTTCTTAAAAAATAGGAGGAAAGGAAATAGAACCAGGAGACCAACTTGTCAACTTTGACGTCGAAAGTCTTTATATCAACTTCTCTGTAAAAGATGCACTTAGGATTACCAGAGACAAACTTTAGGAAGAAAAAAAAGAACGCCTCTACCTATAAATGCCATCATTGAATGCTTAGAATGTTGCCTAAACAATTGTTATTTCCAAATACAAAGATAGATTCTTCAGACAAGTGAACCGACTAACGATGGGCTTATTCATCTGGTCATTAATCGCTAAAATTTATATGAAAGGGTTTGAATCTGAAACAATAGAACAAGCAAAGAAGAAACCCAAAATGTATCTAAGGTATATGGTATTCATTGTTTGAAATGGAAACGATGACGAACTCAGGAAAATTCTATATCACATCAATCTAAAATGAAATTCACCATGGAAAAAGAAGAAACCAATTACCTTCAACTTAAAGAAAAATAGCAAGACCATCCTAACTGTACCTACAGAAAACCTACGCATACAGATATCTCAATTCAACATTAAATTACTCAAGCAACACAAAACTCGAATAAGGTCCTTAAAAAGGAAACTTACCACATCAAGACCAATGTCAACAAAAATGGCCATACCTTATAAGATTAGTTAATAAAATATTGAAAAGACGGTCAAACGTACAACAAGCAAAGACGCAACCAACATTCCTTATGTCAAAGGAGTATCTGAGAGAATAAGAAGACTATAGGACATTAATACAAAATGAATACAGTATTCAGCTCAGGCCGCACTTTAAGAAGCCACCTGCCAAAGACGAAACCGACCAGCTGAAAAGACAAGAAAAACTGTGTCTACCGAAAGAACACAAAAACAACAGGCTGACGGGAGAAGCCGAAAAACCAGGTGCAGCTGACCATGCCTGGACGCACAGCCATCATGTGATGAAAACCACACTGG
Organism: Polydrusus cervinus; assembly: GCA_935413205.1. NCBI lineage: Eukaryota > Metazoa > Arthropoda > Insecta > Coleoptera > Curculionidae > Polydrusus > Polydrusus cervinus. Next base: position 27,356,521 of record OW284513.1, read on the forward strand.
ATGAAAAGGAAGTTCAAGGAAGCTGCCACCATATATTAAAACCCAGGTAGTTTTAATAAGCTCTCATTGGATACAAGAAATATCTGGAAATATTTATTATTAAATATAATCTTAGAATAACACCACGGACAAATTATAAGCATCACTGCACCCATCCCAGTTTCGCTTCCTAGCTAGTATAAATAGAGCTGTAGGTTATATACTCATTAAGTATTCACCTAAGGAAGACTGGAATTACTTACCATTTAAAACGTTGGAAGATAAAAACAAATAAAGACAATGCTAGTCCAATACTCTTATATTTTTTTTTTAAATTGTGACTGTCCTTAAAACGCGCTTCGTTTCACAAAGTACCCACCTATAGGACTACTTAACCTGCTTGTACAATTGACCACAAACTATATAAGTGATTATACACCTCAATCCGATTCTGACCAATTAAACGCTGTTTTGCGACCAATCAGATGCATATTATACTGAATATACCCCGCATAAGTGGATATACCCCGGGCCACCTGCCACAACAATGCCAATGCATAACAACATCATAACAAGTTTAAAATATTTGATGGTTGCTATAGACCGTTTCTATAATAACAAAAATCCCTTTCAACAAATCAAGTTTTTGATGTTGTCAGATTCATGTCACATTTTTTTTAAAATGGAATCTTGACGATTCGGTCGAAAATATAAGAAAAAACGCTGAAAAGACTATCCCAGAAAATACAACAAAAACAAAAAAGTATATATGGACCCAATTCGAAAAAATTCTGCGAAACACGGCAGTATATATTGACCAACTAATTTTCTGTTAGTTTTATTACTTTGTCAATTGTTTAGGTTTTGTTTCGTTTTGTGCGTTTTTCTAGTAGCTACATAAATCATTTTAAAAATCTTGCATTTCGTTGTATTTTTTCTTTTTTTTTGGTATATAATCTCAACATATACCACTCGAGGTAAATATTTTATTTAGAATATTCACCTCTTGTGATATAACTTATGACTATATTTCATGATAGAGACTGGATTCTGTTTAGTATGAAATAAAAGGGCCATTTTCCGAGACTCTGTTAGCTCGAAATAAATAGTACATTGTCGTTAATTAATTGTCTGCTGAAGTTTAAGTGAAATTGTAATAATGTGCTTACTGATGCATGCAACTAAGTATATGCATAATAAAATCAAACATTGTATTTTTAAAGAAAAAATTATGAATTTTACAACTTATTAAATTTAATCTCAGATTCAGATTTAGGAAAAAGGAAGAGGAAGTCAGAGAGGGAAGTTATTATCGCAATAAGTTGAATATTAAAACTGGCTTATCTTAAGGGACGCCATGGCAATGGTCACTGCCACAAAAAATCAGTCTCTTTTAACCCTTAAGACATTTTATAATTTAACATTTAAGGAACCCTAAATTTTCTATTGATGTTCCTATTAAATCCTGCCACTGCAATCTTAATGTTTCCAGAATATACATAACTACCTTAATTCAGTGGCGTAACCAATCAGTCTCTTTTAACCTCTAAGATATTTTATTATTTAACATTTAAGGAACCCTAAATTTTCTATTGATGTTCCTATTAAATCCTGCCACTGCAATCTTAATGTTTCCAGAATATACATAACTACCTTAATTCACTGGCGTAACCAATCAGTCTCTTTTAACCTCTAAGATATTTTATTATTTAACATTTAAGGAACCCTAAATTTTCTATTGATGTTCCTATTAAATCCTGCCACTGCAATCTTAATGTTTCCAGAAGATACATAACTACCTTAATTCAGTGGCGTAACCAATCAGTCTCTTTTAACCTCTAAGATATTTTATTATTATGTGTTCTCCCTGGTCACTATTGTTTGTCTATAAAATGCTTAGAACGAGAAGCGCCACTGATCAGAACTGACGTTTTTGTAAACACCATAATATATTAAAATTAAACTTTTCCACAAAATGCTAAAACTTTCGTTACAAACTGTATCAACGGATGTTTCTCGCTTATGCACTTGTACTCTTATACAAAATTGTATGCATACATTGAATATAAAATATATTGAAAATGTCATCAAAAGGCACTGCATGTCTATAGCTTTATTTGCTTTATTTTCTCGATATTGCTAGCTCGCCTATTTTCCGCTTTAAAAGGAATATTCTATTTGACAACTATTTACCTTACTGGCTCTTTATGTAAAATGGTACATTATGCATTTAAAGCAGTGACGTGCACAGTGTACACAGTAAACGTTTTTATCAGTGACGGCTCGTGAATATTATTTGGGAAGTACGCAAAAATAAGCTCATGAGAAAATATTCTATTTTTGAGGTAAAGTCTATATATAATTTTTAGTTTTGGGTTTTAATTTTTTGTGCCTTTATTTTTGATTTCGGAAAAAACAAAGAACACTTTCTCATAGCCATTCTTTATGCTCTACCATATGGCGTTATTAGTTTTCAAATTGCCCGTTTCGTTCTTTAGATACCAACACCAATTTGCGGATGATACACAATTATATTTATCTTTCTTACCTTCAGACGTCGATACCGCTGTAAATAAAATCAATGAAGATCTTAAACTAATCTCGAAATCTCACAACTTAATTTTGAATGAGAAAAAAACTCAGATTATGGTATTTGGTAAGTGCAAATCATCTATAGTTGAAAATCCTTTATTTCAAATTCTTGTCAATGACACTCTTATAAAACCTATAAATACATGTAAAAATTTAGGCCTGTACATTGATTCTTAGCTTAGATATTCAGACCATGTTTCCTCATTAATTCAAAAAACATACGCTAAATTGAAACTTCTTTATATGCATAGAGATGTGTTTAGTACTGCTACTAAATTACGTCTGACTGACTCTCTGATTTTATCCCATCTAGGCTAGTGCGACGTTGTCTACTGGCCTGTTTACTTCAAAAAGACAAAGCTAGTTTGCAAAAACTTCAAAACGCATGTCTTAGGTTTAGCTTCAATGTCCGTAAATTTGATCATATCACTCCATCTTTAACCGAGTCAGGATGGCTTACTGTCGGAGAGCGTTATGAACTTCATTTGTTGCATCTTGTTTATAAAATTAGGCTAAATAAACTTCCTTCTTATCTTTTTGGTAAACTTATTAGGGGCTCTGATGTGCATGACCTTTTGACACGCCACAGAGATATGTATTGTGTACCTAGGCACTCACATGCCTTTTTCCAGCGTTCATTCAGCTATACGGCCGCTATTGCGTTTAACTCTCTGCCTGAGGGCATCAGGATGGCTCCCAGCACTGCTATATTTTGCAGGCGTGTTAAGGAGCATTTGCTGGCGAGTCGTAATCCGCACTAGCGTTACACTACATGGTTACCCTTTAATATTATATAATTTACTTTTATTAATAACTTATCAACTCTATTTCCTATAAACCCTAATTTATTTTTGTTTATCTATTACACTAGTAAATCTTTAATATTTTTGTAAGTTTTATATTTGCTTTCTTAGTTATATAGGTATACATATTTTTTTTTCAATCGATTTTATAAACTGGGTGGTTGTATGAGCAGCTTTAGTTGGATACCGCCACCATATTTATTTGTTATCTGTATTTATTTTTTTGTACATAATAAAAGGCATTATTATTATTATTATTATTATTATTATTATTATTATTATTATTATTAATTCATTTTTTTTTAAATACGGACCTGGAATTTTTAAAACAGTTTTAAGTACTTCTAAGCTTTGGACATTTATTACAATTTATAGGTTTTTAAAATTTTAACGTTTTGTCATCAAATAACACATCACTAATATTTCAAATTACCCTTTCTTTACAATTACGGCCCTGGCAATTATTTTTTCGATTACTTAAATATTAAAATTACATTACAGCCAGTTATGGTGTTTAGGCCGTTTATTTTTTCAATAAGTAAGCAAGTTTTTAAGGCATGAGAAGTAGTTTAATTTTTTATTAGTATTTTATTTATTTTAATAATATAAGTATAATATATATCTTAAGTCCTATGGTTTTTGCCTTAGACCTAGACCGAAATATAGTAAGACAGAAAAAAAATAATGCTCCAGAGTAAAGAAAAGGTAATTGGAGTGTTAGTCTAGTTATGTTACTGTGATGCGCTTACGTTTGTTTCCAAAACAATTTCTAAATGTTTTTACTGTTTATACGATCTGACGACGATGCTATATAGTTTCAGGCGAAACATGAAACAAAAACAAAGAGACAAAAAAATATTTGAGGCCGATACTTTGAGTCTCTTATTTTATCAAACCTAGTAAGAATGGATGGATTTTTCCAATCAGAAATCTTTGTTTTTTTTTTAGTTTGGCTATAAGTGTTTAGGACCGTAATGAAATGAAAAAGATAATTTTAAAAATGTGTTATTAGATGACAAAACGTTAAAATTTTAAAAACTTGTACATTGTATTAAATTTCTAAAGCTTAGAAATCATTAAAAATGTATTTAAAATCCCAGGTTCGTATTTAAGAAAAATTGACGTGAGGTTGGTAACCAAACAACGAAACGTTGAATTTGAAAACTAATACCGCCATACAGAACATAAAAAACGGCTATAAAAAGGTGTTTTTTTATTTTTTTCCCAGGACAAAAATGAAAGCGCAAGAAATTAAAACCCAAAAATAGAATTTTCGGATATCTCTGAAAGCATTCGAAATAATTAGATTTTTTTACACCAAATTGTTAAGCCCTAAAATACGAAACTTTGCCTCAATTTAACAATCTTCGTATCTCTTACCGTTTTCGATTGTACGCACACGAATTTGTAGCACTCTGTATATATCCTTAAATATTTCACAATAGCAAAATAGTAGATAGACAATGACAGAACGACAATCAAGAATGTCTTTTTCCCATGTTAATCGCCATAAGAAAAGTTAAGCTTCGTTCTGCATTTTTATATGGTTTCTAGGGCGTGGTCACTTATTCCCAGGCGACAGCTACAGAGCCTCTACTACAGGCGCCGAAGGTACACGGTGATAGAAACCGCTGTCGCGGGACCCTTCACATATTTCGCGAGGTTAGCTCAGACAGGGCAGCGACCTAGAGCGCTACCCGCGACGCTCGACCATTTGAGATGTAAGTTGAACAAGGATAGCGATAATTAAGAACCCGGGACTTCATTCATGTTACAGCACGCCAAGCCGCAGCTCATTAGCGATGATGCCACAAACGATTAAAAATGAAACTATTATTATTACGAATATTAAATCTAAAATCCCATTATTTATTTAACAGAAAAAAAAGTTGAACCACCGACCTATGGATTGGAAGCCAACGCCTTAGTCCGCCAGTTGAACTCTTCTTGATCATGTAAACACTTAAAATAAATAAGGGTAGTCACCCCATTCAACCCCCACATATATACATTTTGATGTCAAATTAAGGAGAAAAATATAACTAACTCCAATATGCTATTATGTTCTATTAATTTAAAAAACGCAAAGACATAATAGATACTATTTTTAATTTCATTTCAATTTATTTTCTAGGAGGGTATTTAAAATTATTCACAATAATTATTACGCAAACTAAAATTATAGCTATAGATAAAATATTAACAGATGTTTAAAAGGTTAATTATAATGAAGTTATAAATGCATAAAATGCGGTCAAGGCAAGACAAATATCCTACCGTTACTATATGGATCAAATTTTTACAGAGTGTAACAATCACAATTAAACATTATTTTAGTACACAAATCGTCAACATCAGAAGCCCTAATAGTGCCGTAATGACACCCCCCTAGCAGATATTTTTTTTGTATAACGGAAAAACACCACATTATTTTTTCAATAAATATTGTGATTAAATTTATAGTGTACACATAGCCTAAAAATAAGTTTACAAGTATCAAAATTAGTCATTAGGATACACCATTCAATGATGTAAACACATGCAACGATCATCAATATAAGGTCAAGGGTAGTTACCCTCTCAACCCTCGGTACATATACTTGTATTAACCTCTATAACAGGGGTGAAAATGGCAAATCACAGACGACGGCATAAATAGGGTAGTTAACCCCTAATGTACCACAGTTGTAAATACTTAAAATAGTCTGACCCCTAAGTGTATGGTAAGTACCACAGTTGAACGCACTAAAGAGTAGTTTGCCCCATCATCCCCCACACAATTGGACCCTGGCACCAAATAAATGGATAAATTTCGTTGTATTATTTATGTTTTTAAACCCCATTTAAAATTAGAAACCCTTGGGGTAAATAGTTCTTGTTTAATTTAAACAATTTATTATAAACGCATGAAAACGACCAGTTCTGGAATATTAATTTATATTCAAGATACACTAATTTTTAGTTGAAATGAGTATAATGTATAAATTTAATTACAGAGTGGTAAAAAAAAATTATGAACTAAGGAGGCTTGTCTTTTTATATAAAAATATTGAATTTATGTAAACAAAAATGGTTAAATTAGATTAAAGGCCTCACTTGAGGCTCACGAAATTTTTGATAGAAAATTTTGGGTGAAAACGTGAGACCAATTAAGTGTAAGAGGTAAAAATATTATAACGAATAAAAAATGAATAGCACATGTATTGTAATATATATTATTATAAAAAGGCATAATAGCAAACAAATTATATATATTATATAATGTTATATTGGGGGGACGTTAGTAAACTCTTTTTTTATTTAATATTAATAATTTTGGAATAATTATACAACTTTAGTGTAAAATAAAAAAAGAATCGCTCCAGGATGCGAGTCGTGGACTCCTCCCCCCATGGCACCCCACTTTCGATTTTTATGGGGAACGAAAGTTTTCAAAAGCAAACCCCATGCCTTCTTTTACTGCATAACTAATATGGGCTCTTTTTAAAGTTATACAGGTTGTGTTATATATATGAGGTAATATTTTTGGTCTTCTTTTAACTGCATAACTAATATGGACTCTTTTTTAAATGTTATGCAGTATAATGATATGAGAGTGGTAGTATTTTGATCCTCTTTTTAGCTGTATAACTACTATGGATTATTTTTACCGTTATACAGGTTAGATGATATGAGTTAGTATTTTTGGCCGTCTTTTACTGTATAACCACGATGGGCTCTTTTTAAAGTTATACAGGATGAGTTATGATATATATGAGTTAGTATTTTCGGTCTTCTTTTAACAGTATAACTACTATGGATTCTTTTTACCGTTATACAGGTTAGATGATATGAGTTAGTATTTTTGGCCTTCTTTACTGTATAACAACGATGGACTCTTTTTAATGTTATACAGGATGGGTTATGAGTTAAGCAACTAAACAAATAATGTAACGTAAACTAAATCAACTTAAACAGCTAAAACAGCTCTGTTTAAAAACAGCCAAAACAGCCCAGTTTAAAAACAGCGATGTTTAAAAACAGTCCTGTTGAAAAACAGCCCTGTTTAAAAACAACCCTGTTTAAAAACAGCCCTGTTTAAAAACAGCCCTGTTTAAAAACAACCCTGTTTAAAAACAGCCCTGCTTAAACACAGCCCCGTTTAAAAACAGCCCTGCTTAAAAACAGCTAATATCAGCTAAAAAACCGTTTAAAACAGCTAAAAACCGGTAGCAGTTTCTAAAAAACCGCTAAAAACAGCTAAAACAGCCCTGTTTAAAAACAGCTTAAACGGTCAAAATCTGTTAAATATTAATTGGTAACAAGATATATTTTTGTAAATTACCGTTAATCTTCTTCCATAATACTACAATGTCCCCAAGGCAGCGTATCGGGGGATGTTTTAAATATTTTACGCTTATCATCATAAGGGCTGAGACCGATTTTGGTCTGTCGAATTGTGTGGAGATCATGATGTTTGGACCTAATTAATTTCTGTGATATAGACTTTTCTGAAAACGTTTCCAGACACGCTACATAATCCTCAAAGATAATTTTATTTTTTATAACCGATTTCTTAACCCCCTTAATCTTTTTAGTTACACCCAAGTTCGCTAACGCTCGCTCTATTTCTTCACGCTCCCTACTAGCTTTCTCTAATTTTAATTTCTCCTCTGCGATTTCTTCGGGCGAGTAAAGAAGTTTGGTTGCATACATTTTAGATCTTAGACCAACAAAATGTGTCATGATGCGACCGTTATTTTCATCCTTCATCATACCCAGAACCTTTTTGTTGACTCTCGGAATGTCATAGGCGTTATTTTCGGGGTAGTCAGATGTATCAAAAATATCATAACAATCTTTTTTCATTACCTCATATATATTATGATGTTTAATCCCGTAAATCAGAGAATCCGTGTCGGTGTATAAAATTTTACAGCGATCTCCAAAAGTTTTGCACATATAGTTGTAATGAAAATCATAAATTGTTGTTTTTGCCAAGTCCAAAATACACATACCCGCATATATCGGCTTGTTAAAAAATACCCGTGTTTTGGCCAGTTCAATGATTACCATGTTTTCATTTATTATGGTAATGCTTTTAAATTCGGGTCGTGATATGAGGGCTTCTGCACCGTATCGCCCATCCCAATTCATAACTATTTTAACGCTCGAATGTTTCCTAATGTTTTCCATGGTCTTGCCAAAAACGGCATTATTCATGAGTTTGAATAGGTTTTTTTCAAAGTCATTTTTAGCTGCTTGACGTAGACTGGTATTTAAATCGATGTAAGTTTTAAGCCAGGGGGATTGTTTGAAGCTTAAAACACGGTGTATTTTAGTTAGTTTAACGCCCAATGCCAAGGCTTGTTTTAGGTTCCTGTAGTGGACGACGTACTCTGTCTTATTGTATAGTGTTGCCAGCAGCTTTTCATTCTTTGATCCGGGAGGCTTAGCATGCTGGGGACAAGGCGGAAGATCTGAAAACTTATCGTGGAGCTTATGGGGTATTTCTAAATCAACCTCTAGTATATAGCCATCGTTAGAGTCATCAGAGATCTCTGAAACGTTCAGCAGTGACCTTTCATCTTCTGAGAGCCATTTAAATTCTCCCAGAGGCAATTTTTGGCTCATGGCCCAACCATACTGATTGTTTATATCAAAATATGTGAGATAAGAATCTTCTTTAGTCGGATCATAATCGGGTAAAAATTTGTTGTTGGCTTCGGCATATCTTTTAGAGCATTGACTTAGCCCGCCTCGAATTCCTCGCTCAATAAAGTATATCATATCCAAATCAGTCATAAGTTCTAGTTTAGCATGATTGGATTTATGCAACTGGAAAAGCAAACAAGACCAGGAATATCCAGGTAGAGTGTATGACCAAGCCGGGTCTAGTCCATACGTTTTGTGTGATGTGGTTCTAAAACGTTCAAATATATCAGCCAAAAGTAGAATATCGGTCTTCATATACAGCTCAGAATACTCTTGCATCGATTGACAATTAAAGCTAGTCCAAACTTTTTGAGCGTGCGCGTAGTCATCATCAGTTATAAAAGAATCATCCAAGCTGTTGTAAAATTCCGCCTTTGTTGGTAATTTAGGCTCAGTAAGTTTGGACCAACCGTTCATGAAATCATATGGGAACACTCCTTTTCTACATAGCAGAGAATGCTGTTCCTCGGTTAAACCAGCAAACTCTGATCTTAGAATGGGGTATTCAGGAAGGTTCTTAGCTAATTTGTCTAATCCAGACGCTAAAAATCTAAAGCTGTCAACGAATCTAAATTGAATTAAGTTACCGGGTATATGCTTAGTGAAAGATATATATTTCTCTTTATTTACGGGTAGGATATCGATCTGCCCTTCTACCTCGGTTAAAGCTTTTATAACCATATGTCCGTCATAACAACTTAAGTTATGAAACAGGACTGGTATTACACAGGAATCTTTATAATTTAGATTGCAACTTTCGTGGGCAGCATTTCTGAACTTAGCTGTCAAGTGCGAATGATCTCTGACCTTATTTTCGTCCGTAAATGGTTTTTCGCATATATGACAAACAGTAGCATTGTCAAATCTTTCCTTCTCTTCGGTCGTTAATTCGTTCATTGGTAAATCGCATAAAAACACAGTTTCAGCGTTCTCAGCGAAATCTTGAAGCTCTTTAACAAACCACTGCATGCAATCCGGACCAGTATGCGACTTGTAGAATGAGAGGCTGTCGTCATAATTACATTTCACGTAATATCCTGCACTATAAGGTACGTGATTTTGTATATTTAGTGTATTTTTAGAAGCATCATCCTCCACAGGAACCAACAAACACTCGGTATCGGCATAAATTACAAAGGGCGCTATTTCTTTATTTTTAAAATCTTTAAATTCAACCCACTTGTTGGCTTCAGTTGGTGCTTGTGGAACAACCCCTGTGTTAAGTTTTACACAGTCCTTAGCATGTAAATTTAATTTATTTTCAGAATGAAAGTAGTGCAAACACCGATCACAAATAAACTTTTGACCATCATGTTTGCTTAGCTGGGAGGAAAGTAAACGGGACAAGTTTTTAATCCAGACATAATGAAATTTAACTGGTGATAGGTCATCCAAGTTATTATCTGTGGCATATATATCCTGAAGAAGTAGCAAGTTGACGTGTTTAGATTGTTTATTTTTGCACAAGTAATAAGGAATAACAGTAAAGTTTTTATTAGATAATTTTTCCAACCTATAAACATTGACCGAGAGATTGTTTTGCTTCTCAAATCGAGGAATTTGCCCTACTGTCATTGGAAACAGAATTCCTTTTAAATTAAGCACGTTCTTGGGATCCGGGTATGACGATGTTCTATTAACATTTGCATGCGCAGGGTACAATGCAGATACAATACTCCACGCCCAACACATATCATCTTCGTTGCGCACATTAATACAAGCACTTTTCCTAGCTATAGACTTAGGAAGGTCGATGTGGCTTCCAGCACGCAAGGGGTTAAACTTGTTAATTGAAATCATAAGATTAACAACCCGACTTAGCGCCCACCCCGAATCTTTTTCCTGGAACTCATCCAAGTCTGTTAAGAGAGGCTGTTTAATTTTTTCATCAAACCACGCATCTAAATTTGTATCTTGATAAATGGGAGCGTTAGCGGTATTTAAATATTTATTCTCTTCTACAATTTTATCGGCTTTACTAATTTGAAATTCCCCACACAATACAGCATTGACCTTTAAGGCGCAGTCCTTTTTTAGGGCATTATGAATTCTGCGTTTAAACAGGGCTGATGCGTCTTCTAAGAACGACATCGTATCAGTATGACGCATATTGGTAATAACCCCAGTTCTAACCCTTGACTGAAAGGCCGAATTGATATCGGACCATTTAACACGATGGGTAGCTGTTTCCGCCCTTCTAACCCCCGTACCACCCCCCACCTTTTTATCCTTTAAAATATGTTGAAACCCCTTAATTTGACTCAAACAAGATGTAATATGAGACTTCTCGGAAACCGAAGTGGCATGTTTTAGCTGTCCATTTAAATTGAAAATTGCACGAGTGCATTCTTTTAGAATCTTACCACATACTTCTAGGGTTAAATTATCGTTCTCTACCTGAACCTTAATCGACTTAACGTATTCACTTGGGAATGGCATTTTTTTTCTGTAACAAAAGAAATATTGCTCAAAACACGTCTGCTCTCTATGGCGTACAAAGACAGAATGAACTTTACTCTGTACGACACCCCTATTTATAACCTCGGTTGGGGGCGTGGTCAAGGTGTGTTCAGGGATGAATGTTTATGGGTTAGTATGCAGTAAAGACAGGCTCTATAATCGTCCAAATTTTACCCCCACCCCTTAAACCCTCCCAAACTACTATATTATTGTATTATTTCCCTGAAACAATTAGTCTTAGTTAATCTCTTGAAGCGAGCACAATGCCTAAAGAGTGTTTTTGGGGCCGTCCTTGTGACTGTTCCGATTGTCGTCCGGAGTTGAAGTCAAAATGCGATATTTGTTTAAACGGAGATGGATACACAGTAGATGGCACTATACGAACAGATCGAAAGGGGATAGCGGATTATGATTTTAAAACCTATTGCCAAAGCTGCTACCAGGAAGATATAGGTCAATACAAACAAGCACGATTTGAATTATTAAAGGCAGTCGTTGACGAGCAAACAAAAAATCCACCCAAATACGACTGTTTAAGGCCTCAGTCGGAAGAAGATATCCGGCAAAGACTTCGAGGTTGTTTTAAAGCGGAGTTAAAACAAATAACCTTTGCACGAAGTGGCACTCCAGATATTGTCAAGATAACGTTTTCCGTTGGTTTTTACGTCGGAAAAGAGAGAAAAAATGTCGAGTCTGATGAATTGGAGCTGATTAAGCGAGGAGATTTGATGGAATGGTTTGATAAAAATGTAATTGATTCCTTAATTGCTAAAATACAGAGTCACCATGGCCCTATTACTTTTGTAAATCTTCAAGCACATTGTAATTTGCAAGGATGCCGATCATATACGGAAACTCCCCAAGAAGCGAAAAGAAGGGAGTGGTGCAGACGAAATTTGTAATTTAAAGCAGAGAGCTTGCTGTGTGTAGGCACTTTGTTGTTAAACGTCAAATAAGAAACATGGCTAATACATTACAAACAATTATCAACAATGTTGAACAAATATTTATACAAAACAAATATTACGCATCCTGTTTACCTGCAACTTTAATAGTATGGGAAGTGGCTAAAAAATATAGTATAAATGTAGAAGCCAAATATGGAAGTCTTGGCTATGATACAATTACTAGCAATATTCATTTTTGGAACGTCTTTGAAGGTCAAATTTATGATCCAACTATAAAGGTGATGAAAAGTATGATGCCTTCTATAGATCTTACAAAGTTCGAATATAGAGAAGGTGAATGGAAGCAAGGCACGGAGGGGGAAGTAATGCTAAACATATTCCAAAAGTTTCAAGAAACAAAGACAACTGCATTTTATTTTACAGAGGTTCCAAATAAACTAAAATATATGAGAAAAATTATTCATAGGAATGTATCTAGATGTGTTTAATAAAGTATTTTATGCCTATCTATGTTTTAAAATTAATTGAGATTAAAATATTTAATTTAAACATTTCTAACTGTAACCATCAATTAGTAATAGGATATGACACATTTATAATGCTGTTATCCCGCAATCCGTATTATTTTAATTTCCTCAATCACACGATTTAAAAATATATTATTGACCAATTGGTGTTTGATAATGAAACATACACACTATCCGACGGTTTGTTGGATTTATTAACGAGTATGCATCCTAAAGCATATTCTCAGAAAGACTTAAAGGTATACAAAGAATTAATCTTTCTTACAAATTTACATAAACCGATTTCCAAAAAAAAAAATGGACATATTAAATCAAGCACTAGCTGGAAATATACAAATTTAATTTCAAAACTGTTTCCGTTCCCAATGCCAGCTAGTTTGAATAGATAACATTTTCATTTACCAAGATAAAAATAATTAATAACCATAATGTACTAATTGATTATTTCTAAAAGATTAATAAACAACATTAAATAATGTAATAACAGGCTTCTATAATTAAACTGTAATGCATCAGGTTAAACGGAAATATATAATTATCTACTTTAAATAATAGTGGAACATAGGGTATAAGGTAACTATTTTATATGGTTCTTTTGAAAAATACTATACAATATTGAATGCTTTATTTGATATTAGTTACAGTTCTAATAACTTCTATGCATGCTCTATAAGTGTTCTATGCCTGCGCTATAAACGCTCTATAGCTGCTCTATGAACGCTCTATAGCTGCTCTATAAACGTTCTATGAACGCTCTATAGCTGCTCTATTGCTGCTCTATGAACACTCTATAGCTGCTCTATTGCTGCTCTATGAACGCTCTATAGCTGCTCTATGAACGCTCTATAGCTGTTCTATAGCTGCTCTATTGCTGCTCTATAAAAATAATTGCACTTGTTAATAAAGTTAGTTTAGTTTTTAACATCATTGCAATAGGATGTATGCATGCAAGATAAAGTATCTTCTCCTGGAAACGCCCAATGTTAAATATGGTATTCGAAAAGAGGGTTCTAATATGTTCATTGGTAGTAAGTCTGTTAAGGTAAAGGACAATACGCTTAGAATTGATACCAATGAATTTCCATTAACCGAAGGACTAGTTAATTTATTGACTACAAATCATCCTGTCGGGTATACAAATGAAGATCTGAGTAAATACAAAGAAATTCTACTTGAAACGAGTGCACACATGCAAGGATTCTGTATAGATAATAATATACGAAATTCTTGAAAAATATTTCGATAGTTAGAAGGATACTATTGATGAGTATAGATGTTTTACGTCTCAACCATTGCCTATACAATTTTCAGCGATATTCTTATCTGGAACTATTCGCATGTATGCCAATATACCGATACAGTAGCTTTTCATTGACACTGAATCTACAGAATGGTTTAAGCAAAAAGTTTTGCCAATTTTAGTGAAAAAGTCGTAAGAATATACTGGACCTATCACAATGATAAGTTTTTATTTAACATGTAATATCTGTTTTATTTATTAAATGTGCATATTTGTAAATTGTTTTGATTATTACTTGCATTCTTTCTTGTATTATTTTAATGCCTGCCATATACCTTTTTTAATATTATTATAATTAGACCTTTTTTAATTATTTTATACTTAATACATCCTGTATCGTTGTCTTCATTGATATTTCTATGTTATTTATGACCTTAAATACCAGAAGTTACAAACGTGTGTAGCTATAAGATTGCTAAAAGTCAATGTACAATATTATTGTTAAATAAATAATTTGTAGAACTCTTGAGTTTTATTTTTATAATTTACATGGTAACTAAACACCAACCTATTGATAGAAATGGGTATGACGTTGAATATTAATCATAATCAGTTACCGTCGATATGGACAATAATTACATATTTTCCGCTTCATAATGATCGTTAATAATAATTATCTTGAATATTAATGGACTACGAGTGTAAAGGATGTTTTCCTTCCAAGATGACGCAATGTATAAATCCGCGACATTTAATATTATTTAAACAGCAAACATACGCATTATATTAATTATCACTTTTTTCGTGTTGAGACATGAAACAGTCTGTTTTAAGCAACTATCTATGTTTTCTATACATTTCGGTGCATGTACCACATTGTGTTTTTCCACTTAACAAACCTAAAAAGGCCTTTATAGGATGTTTTTCAAATATATTCTTAAAAGACGCCCTTTGGCATCCGGAGTACCGAAGGTACTTTTTTCGCTATGTGCGCATAATTCTATTTAACTCCTAAACACCGATTTTGGCTTCTGCGCATTTCCAAAATGTCCTTATTTTTTTAATGCGGGGTTCTATAGGTATGGCTTAATAATGGATATAATATTAGATAAAATTATAAAAATCTGAGGCGTCGTTTTGACAGTTATTATGGATTTACTGATAATTTGAAGACTTGGAAGTATTTTGATTATGCGGTTGTATAGGTATGGATTATTAATGCAAATACTGAAAAATTCGAATTTTTAGATGTGTCCTTTTGGCAGCTTCGGCGATTTTACTGATATTGTATAGATATTTCCTCCTGGAGCTATATTAATAAAAGCTGCATATCGCCTGATCGGCAACTGGCATTGCCTCTAAAGGTAAAAGTCTTTACATAAAAGAAGTTAATTTTTTATTTTTTTTTTTTTTAAATTTTTTTCATTTTTTTAAATATTTTGTGTTATTATATTATTTACTTTTGTATCACACTCCTGCGGACTGTGATGTGAAAACATATCGCCTAATTTGTTGATATAAAACCTGTCAAAAAATATTTACAAATATTTCATTTAAAATTTATGTATTTCAATCTTAATATAATATGAGGACTGCACCCAACAACAAAATATTTTTTTATAAACGCGATTATTACACATAAAAAAAATGACAAAATTACAGCTGTCAGTATATAGCAAAAACAACCTCTTTTTCAACACACAAAATCTTTGTTCCACACAATAACTCATTTTTCATTCGTATGCCAAATTTTGTTCAGACCAGATAAGTAGTTTTTAATTCACGCTTTAACTTCTTCGGATATATATTCGTTTTTCTAACGTATTAATAGCAGTCCATATAAAGATTGAAGATGTTTTATAGGACGAAACGTTGCTATTTGGTTAAAGCAATATTGCACAAAAACGTTAGAAGAAGCAAGATTTACGAAACTGTAATACAAATTACAAGTTTATATTTAAAAATAAAAACCTGATGATGGTATCTAGATGACGAAACGTTTCACTCGAAATCTGATGGCATCGTATGATAGGAAACAAAATACGGCAATGTAAAAGTTAAATTATTTTTTCTTTATCTCTACGAATAATTTCACAAATCCAATTATAAAAATATAAAGATTGCCGATGTTTTATAGTGTCGAAACGTTGATATTCGGTTAAAGCAATATTGCATAAATACGTTAGAAGAAGCAAGATTTACGAAACTGCAATAAAAATTACAAGTTTATATTTAAAAATAAAAACCTGATGATGGTATCTAGATGACGAAACGTTTTACTCGAATTCTGATGACATCATATGATAGGAAACAAAATACGGCAAAGTAAAAGTTAAATTATTTTTTCTTTCTCTAGACAAATAAAGTCATAATGAATTAAAACTCGAAAAAAATCTAGTCGTTAATTTTCGGCTGTTCAGAATATCTCCCAGCATAGAATATTGATAAAGTTTAAGGTATGCAGACCAATATTAAAATGAAAAATGCACCTATAAATACTCTATTTGGACCTATCTGTTATATAACACTGTATTGTAGAAGTTTCGAGCTATCTCTTATCCCAAATTTTACAGCGCGAATTGCTAAAATAACTTTAAAACCTTACGATGAAATATACCATTTTCGGCCTTTTTTGACAGTTCATATTTTTAATATCCACGATGACGCTAAATAATTCCAAGGCAATCTTTTCGAAAAATCATAATTCTGTTAAAATGAAACTTTTACGGAAATTGCGGAGCATTTTTAAAATTGAAATTTCGGTAATAAATTGGACATATGAAGCTTTAATTTTGGTCTCATTAAATTGTACAAGTCTCAAATAATCTATAACGTTCAATTTTTAACTTCAAAACGCTAAAACAACTTCAGAATCTATAGCCGAAAACACTCATTTTAGGCCAATTTTGACAGCGGTATTTAATATCAATAGATACTGACTTGAAACAAAATATTTCAAAGCACTCTATTCATATCCAAGTTAGTTTGAGATTTGAAAATTTTTCCTATCCGCGCTATCAAAATGTTTATTTTTCTCAAATTAAAAAAATAAATTGATAAATTAAGATATGGGGGGACATTGAGAAAAGGTTGTAGAATAAAATAAGCCTAAAAGGAACTGTGTAAGGATATTATTGTAAAAATATAGTCGATTAAGTAAAACTTTTGATATAAAAAAATCTTTAAATATGTAAAAAACATTTTTTTAAATATGAAATGTATTGCTGGAGGAATCGCATTGTGTTAAATTTAAAGTCTACTTATCTCTTTAGACAATAGAACAAAAAAATTCAAAAAGTTGAATACAGATTATCAGTGGCGGGTTTGAGCGTACCAGTAACTTACTGAAAAAAAATTCAAAAATTTTACATCAAATCGTTTATTGCTCTTTTAGTAAAAAAGATTTAGTATCCAAATAATACATTTCCGGCGTATTTCGACGAGCTCTTTCGGATAAGGGCTATGCCATTTAAATAAAAAATGTATTTAACACGAAAAAAACTTAAAAACCGAAAAAATTTTTAGTCTAAAATCGTCATTTCCAGTTTTTCTCAAATTTTAACGATTTAAAAAAATATTAGGTATAGAAACATGTATTGTGAAAAAAGTATTTGAGACGGCCTATCAGGCTGTCTACGCGAAAGGTCTGTCCGATCATTTTGAATATACCCTTCAAAGTGGCTCAAAATGACCCTGCATAGAGCATTTTTCGATTTTTAAAGATATAAAAAAAATACTACACATTTTCTAATCTTCTTCAAAAACAATAGGGTTCGGAAGCTGTCGGTCCTCTCAAACCTCCAGAAGTAAAAATCGAAAAAAATAATTTTTGCGACCTGAAATGGAAGACAGCGAATTTTGCATATTTTTCGACTTTGGCGTTTAATAACTTTTTTCCGTCACACCCTGTATATTTGAATTTTTTACTGAAGATACTCCTATTATTTCCCTATAAACCCAGAAAGTTTGAATATTTCAACTTTATCCGTTTTCTAGAAAAAAATCAGGGAACAGGAAAATGTCAAATGTGACACAAATTTCCAAGATAGAATACAATAGGAATCCTAAGATAGGGGATATAAACATATCGCGCGTTCGCGATATGTAATAATCATTGACAATAACCATTGTATAGAACCAATTTTACATATCTTGTGTTAAGGCCCTAATCGTTTAATACGTATAGCTCCGTTATTAGTTAAGATATTTAAAAAATCTTTTACTACTTGATAGGTTCTATATACCTCTACCTATAGCCAGAATTTCTGCACTCCACTTCGAGGCATAAGGACACTAATCGCAAAAACTGTATCTCCCGAACTAGTCAGCCGATCGACTTACTACGTCACCCATGCCAACTTATATAATTTTAAATTTGACATGCGACAAGTTTTAAAATTTTACCGTTGTCCTGTTATTCTAATAAGCTCCCTAAAACACCTCGTATACCGAAATAATGCCTAATATATATTTTATAATTTATCAAGCGCATTCACCAAAACGATCAAATCATTTTACAGTTCTTGCACTGTTATAACTTAACATTTTTGGTTTATTTTTTCACCGATTGAAAGGTCTTTTTAATATTTGTCTATTACAATATTTCAGTATTCTCTATCAGTAGTGCCTTAATGGTTTAATACATATGGCGCCAATACCTTTTAAGGCTTTAAAATAATTTTTTCACTGCTAGATAGCTCCTATATACCTCTGTCTACAAACAGAATTTCGACGCTTCGTCTCAAGGCATATGGGCACTAATCGCAAAAACTGTATCTCCCGAACCAGTCGGCCGATCGACTTATTACGTCACCCATGCCAACTTATATAATTTTAGATTTGACATGTGGCAAGTTTTAAAACTTTAGCGTTGCCCTGTTATTCTAATAAGCTCCCTAAAACACCCCGTATACCGAAATAATGCCTAATACCTATATATTGTATAATTTATTAAAACATTTGCATACATTTAAAATATATTTTTGCCATCCCTCAAGAAGGCGTTACTATAATATTTTACCACACCAAAATTAAAAGTTACTTACCTTTCTGGTTACAAAATCTGATCACACGTACGCACTGACACACAGAACCTAAATGACTGAAGCGTTGTTTTATCTCAATATTTATCGTCGATAATTATTATTTGCAGATGCTTGTAGCAATATACAGGGTGGAACTAATTTTGAGTTCGGATCTTTTATTTCTATAATTAACGCATCCCTGTTTTATTGCTTTTATTATGCAAATAAAGTGATATTTTACAACATTTTGAGACGTTTTGGTGTAAGAAAAAACAATAATACCTTCGATTTTCCCTTCTTGCGATATTAATAATGAAGTTGATTAAAACAAGCAGAGTTTTTATAACTCTCGTATTTACAAAAATACCCCGTAGAATTCTTCGTGCCGTATTTCTTAAACCATGGCTAACTAACTGCCTTACGTTCCGTTATACTAGGGTCCAATTGTGTGGGGGATGATGGGGCAAACTACTCTTTAATGCGTTCAACGGTGGTACTTACCATACACTTAGGGGTTAGACTATTTTAAGTATTTACAACTGTGGTACATTAGGGGTTAACTACCCTATTTATGCCGTCGTCTGTGATTTGCCATTTTCACCCCTGTTATAGAGGTTAATACAAGTATATGTACCGAGGGTTGAGAGGGTAACTACCCTTGACCTTATATTGATGATCGTTGCATGTGTTTACGTCATTGAATGGTGTATCCTAATGACTAATTTTGATACTTGTAAACTTATTTTTAGGCTATGTGTACACTATAAATTTAATCACAATATTTATTGAAAAAATAATGTGGTGTTTTTCCGTTATACAAAAAAAATATCTGCTAGGGGGGTGTCATTACGGCACTATTAGGGCTTCTGATGTTGACGATTTGTGTACTAAAATAATGTTTAATTGTGATTGTTACACTCTGTAAAAATTTGATCCATATAGTAACGGTAGGATATTTGTCTTGCCTTGACCGCATTTTATGCATTTATAACTTCATTATAATTAACCTTTTAAACATCTGTTAATATTTTATCTATAGCTATAATTTTAGTTTGCGTAATAATTATTGTGAATAATTTTAAATACCCTCCTAGAAAATAAATTGAAATGAAATTAAAAATAGTATCTATTATGTCTTTGCGTTTTTTAAATTAATAGAACATAATAGCATATTGGAGTTAGTTATATTTTTCTCCTTAATTTGACATCAAAATGTATATATGTGGGGGTTGAATGGGGTGACTACCCTTATTTATTTTAAGTGTTTACATGATCAAGAAGAGTTCAACTGGCGGACTAAGGCGTTGGCTTCCAATCCATAGGTCGGTGGTTCAACTTTTTTTTCTGTTAAATAAATAATGGGATTTTAGATTTAATATTCGTAATAATAATAGTTTCATTTTTAATCGTTTGTGACATCATCGCTAATGAGCTGCGGCTTGGCGTGCTGTAACATGAATGAAGTCCCGGGTTCTTAATTATCGCTATCCTTGTTCAACTTACATCTCAAATGGTCGAGCGTCGCGGGTAGCGCTCTAGGTCGCTGCCCTGTCTGAGCTAACCTCGCGAAATATGTGAAGGGTCCCGCGACAGCGGTTTCTATCACCGTGTACCTTCGGCGCCTGTAGTAGAGGCTCTGTAGCTGTCGCCTGGGAATAAGTGACCACGCCCTAGAAACCATATAAAAATGCAGAACGAAGCTTAACTTTTCTTATGGCGATTAACATGGGAAAAAGACATTCTTGATTGTCGTTCTGTCATTGTCTATCTACTCAAAATACTGAATTGTAACAACAAAAAAGGTTTTCTAAAGATATTTAATGTGTCCTCAAAAAAAAAATGTTGGCACCTCACTAAATAAAATGTCTAAGAACTTTTATTCGGGCGTTTCCGTGTCGCCATTTGGCGTCAAGTTCAATTTCGAGTATTTGAGCCCGTCCGATCCTGACGGTCGCGCCATCATTTTGCTACTAATAACGGCCATAACGGCGTAAGACTGAGAAAAATAACCTATCATTTATAATATTAAAAAATTGCCGGTTGTAAGACAAAACATTAGTTTTTTGTACTAGTGATGTGCGGCAAGGTTTATGTTTTCCCGTCTTGAACTTCACTATGGAGTACAAGAAAATTGTTTAGAAAGACGTTCTCAACTATAAGAAAATTCATCTTCTTTTTGTTAGTAGTTCAGAGATTTTTTCGTGAGAAAATAAAATTATTGGCTATAGTTCTTTATGTCTATTATACACGAGAACAAATAATAAAGAGTTAATAAAATAATCTGTACCGGGTGGTGCATCGTGGTTGGAAACATGGAAAATCCCATGGAAGTTTTAGACTGTCCAAATATTTGCTCCCTTGTTGACTATAGAGCAGGGTTGTGGAGTGACTTTTTTAGGGTCTCTGTGTGGTGTATCAATTCTGGCGTGATAAACGTATAATAAACTGCTGGACAATTGCTTTCGAGCAAGAAAAATTTCGCCTAAATTTAACAGTTGAAAACCTTGCTTTATTTCAACTTATTGGTAGCTAGATCTCACCGTGCGTTGTATCGTGCAAACTTTGCGAGTAATTATTATACCTTATGAAAAGCTTGATTATGTTCAGTAACAATAGTTGTACCTAAATGTTATGATGTACAGTGGCGCACTTATAAACACCTATATGTCTAAGGTTTATGAGTATCCCACAATTTTTCACGATTGTTTTATATTGGAAAGTACTCGCCCTTAGATTAGGTATATTTTTTTTTATTTTTCAGTTTTTCATATCGCATTACAGGTATATTATACAGTGTGTTTATAAAATTTTAACAAAGATAATTTTTTTAAATTATTTATTAATTTCTAACTTTCTAACACTATTCCTAAAATTAAACTTAATATTATATCTGGACAATAATCTGGACAAATTGGAAAATTAAAAGAAAATAACTAAGAGCACGGCTCAATTTTTTATCTATCAAATCGGTACCGAAAAGCGCAATGGTAAAAAATATTATAAAAAATAGTTACTTTAAAAATATTTACAAAAATATTTGTGCATGTGTACTTAAAGAGTTTTTTTTTTCAGGTTGAAGCCATGAGTACAGAAAAGTCTGTGAGAGTTCGTGTAAAGGTATATGACAACACCACATCCATTTATTCCCAGGATATAGAAATATCAAATGGCGAAGGCACCTTCATAGTTCCTGCAATCTTGGCTGACAGCGATGTTATAGCTCTTCAGGTAAAGAGATAAATTTTCGACAAAATCGTTTAAATTAAATAATCATTAAGGAGGTTTGGTATTGAGTTGGATTTTTACCGTTTGGTCATTTAAATTTTTGAGAGTATTTTTAAAATCGCTATTTCATTATTGAGTTATATAATCTTCTTAACCTGGAAAGAGTCAGGTGTAAAATATAATAGTCTATTTCAGAAAGGTGGGGAATAATAAAAGCTCATTAGGTATGCAAAGGGTCTACCGAGAGTGGCCCAACGAATATTTAAGCCACTTTCATAATTTGGCATTGATTTCATTGCGAAATTCTTTATTTTCATCAACTGCAGGTAGTACCACCCGGGTTTGGGTCAATTTATGAGTTTTGCCTATTATTATCCATTCTTCACAAACACTGGAAATAATGTGACAATGGCGTGCCCGTGCATTATGTACATAGTATTTAGGTACACTTATTCTTTATTAAATATTATAAAAAAAATACATTGTACAGAAATTTAATTATAAAAAATCATAATATTCTTCGTCATCTGAGGAACTGTCATCTCCTTTTGACATTATAATTACCGAGTCGACGGTCTGATCGATCAGGTGGTCAAGATTTCAAATGTTCTCCTCTTCTTTAATTGCATGATGGACTGCTTTCTGCCAGTTCTCTGGTATCACTTCCTCAATGCCTTGATCAACCAGTAGCTTAACGTCGTTCATTTGAATGTCGTGTTGTATCTTGCTACAAATCTTTTCACTTGCACCCATATAAGTTCTATAGGATTTAGTTCGTAATGATATGGCGGTATGTGCAGCACAGTTACACTATGTTTTTCAGCTATATCTTCCACGGCACATTTCATAAAACGATGTTTGTGTAAATTTGCTATAGCTAAAAGATCCTTCTTTATCAAATTATCTTCAAATTCAATACTTTTGGTGGTTAACCAGTCGATAATTTCGTGTTTTCTCCAAGATGAAGTTGAACTCTTCTCTGTGCATCGTGAATGATAGCTTGTGTTATTCATAACTACCACTGAATCAGCTAAAAGATATTTTATTATTTCACCAAAATAGTCCTCAAAAATATTTGAATTTATGTCTCCCGAATTGAATTATGCAATTACTTGAAATTTTAATATTATAAACAATACTATTTCATCTTAATACCCGTTAACCTAATTCTCTAAAATTTTTGGTTAGTTATCATAAATAATTTAATGCATAAAAATTTACGTGCACCTATGGCCGACACTAAAATTAAGTTGAACTGTACGGAGTTTCCCATTTTATTACTCTAAACCTTTCTGAAATAGACTATAGTGCATAGGTTTTTTTTACCAGCCCAAGGGTTATATTCAAACGGAAAAACAACATTTAATTACAAAGTTTAATTCGAAATTTGTACAAATTAAAAAAGTAATTGTTAGGGGAGACCTCGGACACAATGGACAGTTTTTAAATTTTTAATCCTGGGCCCTACATTATTGCATTTTTTACTAGTTTATTATATGACATGTACAAGGTGGTATATTTAGCAACTATTAACCATCGAATAAGAATAATAATAATAATAATAATAATAATAATAATAATAATAATAATAATAAAACTAATAATAATAATAATATAATACATTTGAATCACTAACAAATTTACATATTATAATCTTACTGTCTAACTTATACTTATCCATTATTTCCTTGCTTCAAGGACACAGTGGACAACGTCTAGGGAGACAGTGGACAAATAATTTTTTATTTAAAAACTGCTTAATGCATTATTGAAAACATGTACGACGGCTTATTTCACTGATTCAGAGTCAAATTTCCTGTCCGTTATTTTTTTGTATGTATTTGGAATTTTTAAAAGACCTAAGACGAAAAAAATACAAAATTAATTAGGAGACTATTGACGCATATGGGTGACTATGGACGCTGTCCATTGTTTCCTAGGAACTATCATTTTATAGGGGAGAGAAAAGAAACTTTAAGTTTTCATCCACTGATATATTCGGAAAATTATTCAAAAGTTAGAGTCTCTACATGTTTCGAACGCATTAGCATTTATCTTCAGGACAGTTACTTTTAGAACTTTAAGAAAGGAAAAAAGGTGGTGTCCTAACTGAGCAATAGGTTCATGGTGTAGTTGAAACACGTTCAGAGATTTTACAGTGGAGAAACATACGTATAGTGAAGAAAACCCTGAAAGTACACACTGGTACAAGGTTGAGAGTTTAGGTCGTTGGGAAATAAAGAAATTGGATGTATGAAAGCATATAACAAAAGCATTTGAGCAGTTAGAGAGTAGGCATATTAATTGAAAGATCCACGAGAGGAAGCAGTCTTCTAAATTGAGTGTAAGGAAGAGATTTTTTTATTTATTTTAATTGAGAACTTAACAGGTAAATAAATGTTTAATAACTTACTTAGTTGGGAAAATTAAAGGTTTGTTCTTGTTATTTAGGATAAAGGGACAAACCCTTTGTGTGTGGTTAAAGGTCTTAGGTGTTAAGAGTAGGCGTTTTCGTCGACATTTTGATAATTTAAGGGATTTTCTAAAAATGGAAATTTCGAAGCCCGTAAGTTCAAAACGGAAGACAGTTTTTAGCAGGTAAATACTAGTATTCACCTGAAGACGACTGGAGGTACTTACTAGTTAAAACGTTGTGATTCAAACCAAATAAAGACAATGCAAGTCCAAAACTCTACTGCCGTTCATGTTGTGGATAAGATTACATCAAGGTTACCAAAAATCGAATAATGTTTTTAATTATTTTAACTAATTTAAAGAGCACCTGCATACTTCTCACACAAAACATGACTAACAATAGGGTTTTTGCAATGCACTATATTTAACCCAACGTATTAGTGGCGGCAAATTTGAAGGTGTCCATTGTCTGCCTTAGTCCAAAGTCTCCCAGGTATCCCCTACTTGTTATGTTTAATTAAATTTGTTTATTCATTCTCTCGTATTTAATGTTTGTTTAATTTATTTGTAACATAGATATAAGTTATATTTTACTTTTTTAATTGGCTGCGGAACTTTAGTAAAACTTTTCTACAAATCATACTATATTAAATTTTATATAATCTTATAGCAATTCATCTTGATATTTGTAAAGGGATCATAAAGTTTACGAGAGTAATGTTTTCATTTGGTATAAAGTTTGGCGACAATAATAAAGTTAGGATACACCAAATATATATTTGAGTAATAATAAACTAAACATGTGAAAGTACGAAAAAGACTGAAAAGATAACACACAAACACATTTTTTTTATTAGTTTGTAATTTTGTTTCAAAACCATATTTCTTAACATATTTTAGGGTCAACAACAATTTTAATTTAAAACAGTATCGTTTCAATTTAAAAAATGTGTTAGGAATGTCAAAAGTTTTTCCACTTAAGCTGAAAGCCTCTACTTTTGAAACATGTACGAATTAACACAAGATAAACTAGTGAAGCGATGTTTCACTTATCCTATTATATAGTTGCTCCACTTGGAAATGGACTACTTATTTAAAAATATAAATTAGGCAGTTCATTGTTTTAAGTATGGCAACCACTTTATATTAATCGATCAGAATTATTTTTAAAATGATAGTTATTTCTACTTGCTTTGATTGCTAATATGCAACAAGGTGACATCAAGATTGATATGGGAATGTGAAGGGAAACTGAAGGCCCTAACAACAGTAGACAGAGTAATACTGCAGTGGGTACCAGGACACAAAGGTATTACAGGAAATGAAAAAGCCAATGACCTTGCTAGGAAAGGCTCAGAAAACACATGCATTGGTCCAGAACCGGCACTCGGAGTACCAAGGTGTACAGTACGGAATACCATAAAGCGATGGGTTAGGAGTAAACACAAAATCCACTGGAGCAACAGACAGGAATTACACTACAGTAAAAGCTTCATTGGGGATCCAAACCCAACATTTACGAAATAGCTGCTTCAAATGAACAGGAACCAGCTGAGAACCATTACAGGAATTCTGACAGGACATATGGCTGTCAAGAATCATCTGCACAGAATGCAACTGTACAATAAGGACCTTGACTGCAGATTATGCGGACAAGTGAGGGAAACTATATAGCACATAGTATGCCATTCATTGCGAGTCACTAGATCGAAAGAGACAACAAATACTCGGGCAACCAAAATTGGAACCACAGGACATCTTTACCCTCAGTTAACCTACATAAACTAGTGCAAGGAACTTTGATCATGGAGTGGGTGTAACAACCAAACAGAGTGAGCACTATGGGCCAAACCTGGCCTAGTGCATCCTGTGCACGGACTGGCCCTCGGAAAAAAAATTGCTTTGAGTACGATAGTCATTTTATAGCATATAACAATTGTTTTAAATATGATAGTCATTTGATTATATTATGTTAAAATTGTTTGGAGAATGATAGGCATTTTATAATTTTGATTAGCTGGAATTTTGAAGTAAATTAATATTTCACACGACTTTTCCTGGTCGAAATGTTTTAACTTGTGTTTTTCAATAAGAGTTACTTACAACCCAAACATTTATCGCCAAGTCTAGTAGTAACAAGTGTTGTCAAAGTGCCTGCACAATACAAATGTAACATTTTTCGTATAAAAATGTAATGTTAATATCCACCAGATTTGTATTCTTTACATCTAAAAGTTACGACTGCCGCGAAGCGTCTTGTCGCGCGAATATGTGTACAAGAAATGGAGAACGTGTTTCCAATAAGGATTTTTCCTGAATTTATGACTACTGCGACACAAGTTATTGTTGTTGTTCTTTGCTTGCGAGATTTATGGGTTAATAGGAAGGGACGACAAGTAGAATTTCGATAAAAGAAAGAAATTAGGGCACAACGGGAAGAAAATCGATAAAAGCCTGAGGATTTATAAGCGAAGAATATGTCTAATTTTTTATATTTATGAGAACACGTCCTTAATGATTATGAAATTATTACTACGTTTATATCGACAGCTTTAAGCCGGCTTGAAACTTCAGGTTAAGTCAAGACGTTTATTTCATTGTTTTAAATATCGGATTCAAGCCTAAATTCAAACGCAGTTAACTTTAAGGGTCAACGTGACAGTTTTGTGAAGAAACTCCGGAAAAAAAATTGGCGCTTTATTTTTTAAATCTGTTTTTAATGAAATTAGTGTCTCACTACAAGCAAAATGTTAAAAAATATATAAGTATGTTTTTTTATTTTGAAAAGTTTATTGATAGGACAAAAAAAAAGTTTTCGGGTGTGGCACCCAAATAATTTTCGCCTGCACCGCTTTTCCTTTGTTTTGCCTGAGAAATAAAATGGATACAAAAAACAGGTTTTTGTAAATATTACCCCTCCCCCCCCCCCCCTCCCTTCTAAAACGTTTCCACCAGTGATCATGCGGTGCTGAACTAAATTCTAATTTTGCCTCGATCGAATAGAGCACGAAAAAATAAAATTGTCTACGGTTTCAGTTTTTAAATTATATACTGAGAAAATAATTAAACATAAGCTCTCTAACACAAACACGCGGAAGAAGGTACCGACGTCACAATAAAACCGGTAAATAGGAAACCCGGGACAGCCTTTATTTGACACGCTCGGACCCATCTTCAAATTGATTAATCTCTCGAGACAGGTGTTCTATTTCTCATCTGTTCTTTTCTATTTAAGTTAATGGAACAAAGATAACAATATAATCTGTCGCACGATTAATAGGATGACGTGCCTTCCCACCTCATGTTTTAAACTTGCAGCTTTTCCGTCGAATTATTTTTAATTGTTTCTAAAAAAGGTTTGTGATACTATGGGAAGATTTTTACTGTTGGGATATGTTTTTAATAGGTTCTAGTTCAGAATGTTATTGCTAAATAATATAAATTCGGCGCGGCCTGAATAAATAAAATTATTGTAACTCACCGGTGGGCATATGGCGCTTAATGTATTATGGATCTTCTAATTTGATTGGAAAAGAACCTCTACGTGCAATTTTTAAGTTACGCTACCTCGTGAAATTGATACACTTTCATAACACGACAGAGCATTGAATTTTTTATCTTGTCAGTAAAATATTCAACACTTATCTACATACGTATACATAATACCCTTTGGATGGAGACATGCTTTGTATTTTAAGGTAGAGGAAAGTAGGCCAATATGATACACCAGCTGGGGTCCCTAACGTAAAACCCTTTTTATATGTAAGCCTATAAAACTAAAACCAAATTTTCGAATATAAATTCCATTTGATCCTTCTATCTATACAGGGTGTCAAAAAGTCTAGACTATTTTTTTAAGTTAACACATCAATGTAGTTGAAACTCGTACATCTGGGAAGGACAAACCTATTTTTGTAATTTTACAGAGTTAATTAGAAAAACTACTAACTTTTTTATTTTAAATAAAACGCACAACGCCATTACACTGGACAGAT
Source organism: Polydrusus cervinus (assembly GCA_935413205.1). Classification (NCBI taxonomy): domain Eukaryota; kingdom Metazoa; phylum Arthropoda; class Insecta; order Coleoptera; family Curculionidae; genus Polydrusus; species Polydrusus cervinus. The sequence goes on from OW284513.1 coordinate 27,385,383, forward strand.
TCGCGAAAGGCTAGGTTTTGCGTAGTTTGTTCTCAGTTCCGGGGAGGCGACCTGACTTTTCCCTATGAGCGTCCGTCCGATTCAGTCTGATTTTAGGGGTACTTACCAAATTTTTACCCGGTCGTTAAAAAAAAATAAAGTATGGCATGTTTCTCTAGGATATCCAATATTGAGGGCCTCGATGACACCAAAAAGGTTTATAGTTTGTCAAATTCCTGAATTGATTATAAAGTGTCATAAAATGGATACGTCTTACATTACTTTATTTTCCTCTAAGAAGATAACGTGCTCCGCTCACTACTATTTTATTTCTTTCAGGCAGAATTGGTCTCCGTGGAAAGCAAAGAGATAGAAAGTCATTACGTCCTAGCACGAGAGCCTATTCACAAATGGAATTCCTCGTCCGAATGCTATCTTTTAATAGAAGGAGTGGAGCATACGCTACAGGTAGGTTAAGGTGGTAAATTTTTAAAGTCTCCCTGTTGTATTCTTTCCTTTGCAATTTTAATACAAATTCTTTGGGATATTTATAGTATAGTACATTGACTTCTATCTAACTGCATCTATAAACAATAATGGCAAAAGTGGTAAATTTACGGTTTTATGCATGTAAAAAAGTCCCCAGAATTTGAGTATGCACACTGTAATAATATGTTAATTAACACCACCGGAGGTGTTTGTGGTTTGGACAAAATGGAAGCATACATCCTTCGTTATTTGCTATTGTAATTGCAACGCCTTTAAACGGACCAAGCATCTCTTAGAAAATCAAAATTCATTAGAGTTTTAAAAATCAAAGAAAAAAAAATTGCCATACAACTTTATTTTAATCTAAAATTATATAAAGAGCGCCAACTGTTTTAAAATTATAAAGCTTAATAATAATTATTACTTCTACTTAATATGAAACTTTTAAAATATACCAATATTAAAATTATACAGGGTGTTTCAAAATTAGCGTGCAATATTTCTAGGGCGTAAAATACCTACATCCAAGAATATAAAAAAAATGTCCCATAATGAATTATGCTTTCTCTTCAAAAATACGTTATTTTTAAAATTAATTTTACTTAAAAACGCGTCTTTCTATTGAAATAAAACAAGATAATCTTTTTCAAAAAAAAACTCTAGCTTTTCAAAAAATTGCATTTAAAATTAAAAAATCTTATAAATCAAAAATACAAATAATATTTACCTTAAGCCCCACTTTGTTCAACACCACTAGAAGAAATATTTTCACTTTAAATTTACTGTAAATTACAACTTATTGGTTATTAGGCATGTACCAATTTTCACGCTATTATCCTTAACGGTTTCCATGCTATAGCAAAAAAAACTTTCGCCCCGACCCTCTTTGAGAGGCTCTAGCCCCCTAAAGAAGCATATCTAGGGGTATGTTAATGGAATATTTTAGTCATATTTTTTATATTCTCTACGCCTTAAAAAATTGTACTCTAATTTCGGGACACCCTGTAGTGGGTGGGCGCCGAATAGAAGGTGGGTTTAAAATATAATTTTATTAAGTCGATTGAATCAGAGGTCCAGTTTAAGTCATAGAGTGTCAGAAATGAGCTTTTAATAATATGGGATTGATAGCAAAGTTCAATTTAAGTGTAATTTACCTGGTCATAACTTAACATAATATAACATAACAAATTACTATATATCTACAGGATGTCCCATAACTTATGGGCCGTAGATTAACTGGAGATACTAGACATAATTTTAAAACGGTTTAATGAATTGAATTGAAAGTTGGCAATATTATGTTTTTATGCTCAAGAAATAAGAATTAGTAGAAATTTTTAAGTTTCAAACTAGAGGGCGCTAGTTGCATACACTGGGCTTCATAAATCTATGATTTTCTTCTTACCTGTGATATTAAGTGTTAAGGGCATTTTCTGAGTCAAAAAGGTGTACTTGATTGATCTTAATAGCTTTAACAGTTTTCGAGATATTTCCCTTTAAACATCCCAAAGCATAAAAAACATAGTACATAATCAAATTAATACTTTAATTATCAAAAAAAAAACTTATATGACATAATCGGCTTAGTTTGATATCTAGTATCTCCAGTTACTCTACGGCCCATAAGTTATGGGACACCCTGTATAGTTATGACTAGGGTGATTACTCTTAAATTAAAAATTGCTGCCAATCTCACAACTTGGGTTGTAAAATCGAATGTTGATACTGGCTGTAAAAACATGAATAATGCTGTTTTAAATAATAAGAAAAAATCGTCCATATTTCTTTAAAATATCTGTTAGTTATGTGCCTGTAAGTATTAATTAATTTAAACCTTAATGAATTGGACTAATTATCATTCCACTGATGGACATACAGAATTTTCTTCCAAAAGCTTAAACGAAGGGGAAAAATAAATACGAAATTAACGCTTCCCTGAGGTCCAAAAATATCCTGAAAATTCCTATCGTTCATCTATCAACCACATACACATGTCCGAGAGTTCCTGATTTAACAATCGCCGGCGTTATCAACCGGAAGGGGAAGCATATACGTGACTATATCCCTTGTCCATACGAAAAGGATAATGTGTGCGTATAGTATTGCAATATACAGGGAAGAAAGGAGATGGGATTAAATTTAGGTGCGTTTGATAAAGATAAATACATTGTCCACTATGATCAGGTTTTCTTACAGATTTACTTTTTATCTATAAATTTAACACAACTTTCAAAAGTTTGATCAGCATTTTTAAAACACAAGATTGTGAAATAGTATCTTACGTATTAAGTGTGGTAATAGTTATTTACGATATAAGTGTTGTAAAAATTCATATTACAACACGAGATGTTAAAGGTTGAAGACAATGGAGATACTTACCAGTTGAAACGTAGTGATTCTAAACAAATAAAGACAATGCAAGTCCAAAACTCTACTGCCGTTCACGAGATGTTAAAGTTGTTAAACGAGGCGTCAGCCGAGTTTAATAAAACATCGAGTGCACCTGTAAAAATGCACCTGCTATTAAGTTTACTAATCAAGTTTTTTATGTTACCTTTCGCATAGTTACTGTTTTGCATGGTTACTGGCGAAACTTTGTCAAACAAATTCAAAAATATAATAAGCGTTTTTCAAAATGAGCGCTTCTCAAGTTTAGTTCCTACAAAATCCAAGGCGCGGTATGAGTTGGAGTATCAGAAGTTTCAAGATTGGTGCAAAGCTAACAAAATAAAGGAGGTGTCTGAGAAAATCCTTTTGGGTTATTTTTCCGTAAAGCAACGCTCCCAGAAACCATCTACACTATGGACTTACTACTCAATGTTGAGAACTATGATTTCAGTCAAGAAAATAAATCATTCTTCTAAAAGGTGTGGTTTTATTTACCAGCAAAATTTTAATAAAACCGGTTGTTTTCCATTACAGCACTAGTACTGTAAAGGCATCTATTGATGCCCTTACAAAACTATTTACAGAACTGTAAAATTCATATTACTAAATGAAAGTAGATAAAAAGCATATTAGGCACGAATGGAAAAATTGAGGTAATTACATGAATGCGCAATTGCTTTACAAGACGCAATACATACTATACTTTTTCTACGACTCTTACTAATAAATTAAAGATCAGTTTATAATCTATAAAGTATCGATTTGAACTTCAAATCTTAAATAATGACAATGTCACTGTCAAACATTAAAAATGCAAGATAGATTAATGTCACGATTTGAGCGGTTCAAGGCTAACTCGATTGTTATACTAGACATCATTACGCACTGTTGTGAGTTTTTATGCATCATAACGCACAGTTGTGCGTAAGAATGGACTTACTTATTGAATAAACTGTCTGTAATTAGTAGTTTGTACAACAAGAGTGGATATGATGTCTATATCACACGAGAAAGTAAATTGAGCACGACGCCATAGGCGGAGTGCTCAAACTTTCGAATGCGATATAGACAATCCACTCGAGTTGAACAGTATATTTCTTCTACGACCTTATGCTAAAAAATGTAAAAAAAAAGTTTGTAGGTTGCCGGGCTCGAACTCACGACCATTGGATCCATAGTAAAATGCTCTAACGTCTCGACTATTGAAGCGTTTAGTTAATTATCGTAAAACCAACTGAATAATGATGCTACATGAAATTAATTTTCTATGCACATTCAGCAGGTTGTATTATTAATAAATCTTTTATAAATGCGTATAGATTTTGTTATATTGAACAAATTAATAACATATTGTACCATATACATTTAAATTATGTAATTTAGTGTCTTGAAAAAGAAGGCGGAGCCTCAGTAAAAATAACATACTGTGATTGGTCAGTTCTTTTAAGAACATCAATGGTTTCTCTGTAATTGACCACTGTGATTGGTCAGTTTCATTACCCATCTAGGATTGTTATAAAATTTTGCCGCACAGTTAACTGGAATAGCCTACTTTACTCACCACTTAAGTGTAAAGGAAACAGCAAATTTCCATGGGGGAGTAGAAAAAACAATGTTTATTAATAAAGGAGTATAAAAAATACTATAATTTTTTTTTCCGTAAAGGGCCTTTTATATATAATATAATATATAGCGTTGTCTATTTTTACTTCTTTATCTGAGGTAGAAAGCAATGGTTATTAATATATTTTTTTATCAGCCCGAAGAGGAAGCCTACGTGACAATACTATCCACTTGTCCATGTGAAAGAGACGTACACTACGTCATCACGACGGACGGAAGGATAACGGATTGGGCTCAACGGCGATACGAGGAGATTGTGCCAATGTCGAGATCCACGATTCAAACGACTGATAGTCCAGCGACTTGCAAATTGAATTTTAGGTATGAACATTTTTGCTTATTATAAAAAATCCGCAAATATTATGCCGGTACTACTCTCCTCACATGTACATTTATTTAACCTGGTTTGATCCCAAAAATTGTTATAAATCACAATGTGTTCTATTAAAGAAAAAAGGAATATTTGTTTCGTCTCGCTTTTTTTAATACATCAGTCTGTAGAATCAAAAATAATTTTTAAATTGTAGGCTATTTTGTCTCCTTCAACCTTTATATTAACAGTGTTTTAGATATTTTAATAATAAAAATAATATACGAGTAGGTATACCAGGACTAATATTATTTATTTTCCTTTACTTTTAATAATGTTTAAATTACAAATGATTATTTGTTGATGACACTTTAATTTATATTAATGCTTTAAATATTTTTGATGGTCTAAAATGTTCGAAATTCTGAGATATATATATTAGAATATTAAAGTCGGCTACAATTAAATAAATCTAAATTAAATAACTCAAAAAGAAAATGTGTCTTGATGAATAATAATTTAAATTGTCAAAACATAAATGTTGTGATTGGTAATGAGCAATTGGTAATTAGTAAGTTAAAATGACTAATAAGTTAGTTGTGTTTGGCGTAAGGAGCAAATAGATTATGTATCATTTCATCGGTAAGTGAACAAAACCATACATAGTCGGTAACGATAGGTAGGTGTGTAGTTTAAATATCATTATTGTAAAATTATATTGCTTAAAATGATTACAAATTTTAATTCTATTTAAATTTTAGTAATTTTTAGTTAAAGGTATATAATAAAATCTCGTACGAGGACATTATTTAGTAGTAAATTTTGGTGAACGGTGGGTGGTCTGGCCACATTCGGTGAACTTTTTACTCAAAGATGTTGATTCAGAGGTTATCTTCACATAAAAGGTATTTTTGTAAAAAATATTAAGGTAATAGATATAAGCAGTTTTGAGTTATTCTTTTTTTTTCTGTCGGATCCTAGCTCTACTGATATGCCATGATATGGCTAAACGCGTCTAGAGATGTATCTGACGAAATAAAAGAAAAATCTTTATTTGAATTGAGCTAATAATTTAGGAGAAAAAAGAATTTATTTAAATCATTGCATAAACTATTATCGAATTGTGATACAAAGGACCCAGCACAAAGCTTATGGGAAGTGTCTTTCGGCTAATTTTTCTGAATTTTTAGTATGTTCTAGATCTTGACGTCCTGATTAAAAGTGTACATGGCCGTAATTCAATCCTATGACTAGTTTTTGAGTTATGGCCTTTTAAAGTTGACAACTTTTTACTTTGAGATTTTCTTCATTGTCTGGAGTTTTCACTTGTTTCTTAAAAATCATCAACTTTTTTATTTTTTTTTTATTTGTGCAAAAGTAGGCCTTAAGTTTTCTTTCACTTATATAGAAATAAAATATGTAGAGGATGTTGAATAATTTATAGGCGGAATAAATAAATACTAAATCTTACTCGTTTTTTGAATTTTGAAAACAAACTGCTAGATTGTATTTATATTTTAATATCTTGTATTACCCACCTATGGATGAAAAAAAATGGATATAGGTTGACACTGATATTTCCGGGTATTTTATTTTTCAAAAAAAAAATTGAAAATTCAATTAAAAACGTAATAAACGACTTTTAATTGATTAATTTAATTATTATGCCAATCTGTAACAATTTTCTTTTACAATAATTATTCTCCAACACATATTTTTTTAGATATACAGGGTGAACCAGTTTTTCACAAGTGAAAACTATTAAGTATAGAAAAATAAAAAATATAAATTATGAAAAAAAACATTTTGGTATGACTCTAAGATACTCTAAACGTATCATATACAAGAGCCAAGGGATTTAACAAAAAAAATATTTTATAATTTAATAATATTTTGTCATTTGATAAAAAAAAAACCTTTTTGTACAACAGAACTGTCAAAAAAAGTTGACATTTTTTCATCGCTATCGATACGTAAACCTTTTGTTTTTTTAACAGTGAAAAAAATACTTTTTTTCACGGTGAAAAAAAGACTTTTTTTAACTGGAAAAATGATTTACAAAAAAACGATAAAACATTACTTTTTAAAAAATGTATTGAATTTTTTTGTACAAATTTACTAATTAATTACCAACTACCAAAAAATCTCATTTGTTACAATAATAATTGATGGTGAAGTTCAAACAATTGCTTCCAATATTAATTCCCGAAGCTGGTCCACCTTGCTGCTGATCAGAAACGCTAGATATTCCTTAAAAAGTTGAGTCCACAATTGTATCAGTTATATTGATTTGTTTGGAAGTAGAGAAACAATTTAATTTATTAGAAATATCAATTTTATTACTCAAACTATCTTCTATATATCCTTCTGCTATGGCGGCAGATTGCCAACCACCGTGGCGTTTTATAGATGTCATGTTACCCCCTGCATTGGCTAAGAGAGTTGCAGAACTCCTCCTAAAACAGTGACCTGTGTAGCTCTTATGCAATTCTTTTCCCAGCCATTTTGCAATCAAGCTAGGAATTTCCCCTATTTTATTTATTCCTACATGTTGGTCAACACATTTTCCTCTTGAATATTTTAAAAATAATCTCTTTTTGTGTGTATGGGACGGCCTTAGTGCTCTATACTTGCGATATATCTCAATATAATCAGAATTTGAAACGGTAAACATTCTTGGGCAATAGGTCTTTGTATCCGGTATTTTAACAATCAATATAGACCCGGTATCTTCAATGTCATCAATAGTTACCTTCAATAATTCTTCACGGCGACAAGCACCGCTGATTCCTAAAATTAACGCAACCTACAATTAAAAAAATATTGAAATTACTGAAATAATACAAAATTTTGATCATCATCATAAAGTAAATTTGTTTCATCATCAGCTTCTTGAATGAATTTATTAATATCGTCTCTCGATAAAACTTTAGATTTCTTCCCTCGGTATCCGACGTTTTTGTTCTTAATAAAAGGCACCAATTTTGAAAACTTCTTTATATCAATATTTTCTTTAACATTCAATGTACTCTTCAACATTGAGTAGACACTCCATAAAGTAGAAGGTTTTACAGTTTTTGATTTCTCCTCAAAATAGCATATAAGTACCTTTTCAGACACTTTTTGTATATTTTTCTTGCCGCACCATTCACGGAATTGGTTATAATTTTTCTCGTATATAAATCTTGATTTCGCCGGTAACATGTTAGCTATAGCCGAATTTGCCATATCGGCTATATCTGAAGGAATCTCGCTATCACTATCGTAATCTACATCCATTTTAAGTACTTATACTATTTATTAAAAAAATTGCAATAAATATGAACAGCTATCAACGTATGACAACAAAACAAGCAACGTGCCAACAAACCATTTCTATAGTAACGACAGGGCTGTTAACTTGATTATGTGAAATTATATGGTAAAATTTTTTTATAATATACAATTTAACCGATTACTTCAAACTTTCAGTTGTACAAAAAATGTTGTTTGTATTTCGTTTGTGAAATTCGTGTTTTAATGGCACATTCGAGAGAATTTTTCGCCTCGACCTGCGGTCTCGACAAAAAATTGACACTCTCATATGCCATTAAAAAAACACTCACTTCACGCACTTAATACAAAAATAACTATTTTTAATTGTCCCATATTTAAAAGTTTTCACTTGTGTAATTTATTGTAACTGGTTCACCCTGTATCTAAGAAAAGAATGTGTTAGAGAATAAATTATTATAAAAGAAAACTGTTACAGATTGGCATAATAATTAAATTAATCAATTAAAAGTCGTTTATTACGTTTTCAGGTGAATTTTCAATTTTTTTTTTTGAAAAATAAAACACCCGGCAATATATTTTATGTCAGTCAACCTATACCCTTTTTTTTCATCCATAGCTTGGTAATACAAGATATTAAAATATGAACAAAATCTAGCCGTTTGTTTTCAAAATTCAAAAAATGAGTAAGATTTTTTTTTTGGATTTTCATATTTTTTTTATATTAGTACCTATTTATTTATTCCGCCTATAAATTATTCAACATCCTGTACATATTTTATTTCTATATAAGTGAAAGAAAACTTAAGACCTACTTTTCCGCCACTAAAAAAAAAGTTGATAGTTTTTAAGAAACAAGTGAAAACTCCAGACAATGCATAAAATCTCAAAGTAAAAAGTTGCCAACTTTAAAAAGCCATAACTCAAAAACTAGTCATAGGATTGGATTACGGCCATGGACACTTTTAATCAGTACGTCAAGATCTAATCTAAAACATACTAAAAATTCAGAAAAATTAGCCGAAAGCCATTTCCCATAAGCTTTGTGCTAATAACTTCCTTATAAGAAATTTAAGAACCTACATTCCTATTAAGTTTTTTCATGTATTCTTATGATTCGGTTTGAAATATACAAACAATAGAAATTTCTGAACACCCTGTATAAGGAATTCTAAAAATGGATAATGGTCAAATTGTAAATTTTTATTTTTTTCACAAAAATATTGTGTGTGATAACAGCGCCTAAATATCCTCTTTTCACGTCAAACAAAATAATCACGAATATTCGTCAAGGCCAGTTGAGTGTAAGTGCTCGGCCTCTAAAGTGTCCCCTATTAGTCGTATCGGTTGCCGGGATTATTCCCTATTTCGCTCCCCCTGAAAGGGATTACTAGGGATCATTTCGCCTTGGATGCACACGTGTGCCTTAAAAGGGATTTGGTCTTTATTTAATGGCGGCGTAACAGATTAAACCGGGTTTGTTAATGTTGGGGATTACCGCATAATGTTCAGGCGAGTTTTACAAAGAAGGTCAAACATAGAGATTGAGATCCTCACTGAATATTTCATTGTGGTAAGAAGCCTCATATTGATTGATGAACGGACGTTTTGTTCTGGGTTATTAATAAATTACTACACCCTTTAAAAACAAAATTTCGTTATAGTTCTAAGCAATGGCGTAGCCAGAAAATATGTTGGGGGGGGGGGGGGGGGGTTCATATTTTCTAACCAGGTTCTTAGGGGTTCGGGTTTTCAAGTTAAAAATAAGACCATATTGATATGTTGATACATAATGTGATAATGTCGGGTTGCACCAAGATTTTTATCTACAAGCGTGCGGAAAGTAACTACTTACCACACTGATTTGAGTGCGGTAAGTATCACTTTACCGCACTAGTGCTGTAAGTAATTATTTCGTTGTTAAGTTTTACACCTGTTATATAAAAGCCAACTATTAAATTTCTATAATTTATTTCCCTGGCAACCTGATATTAATGCATTGTTGATAACGACTTACGAGGCACCTATGGGGTAAATTAAAATAGTGCTCTTTTAGTTTTTAATATTGGTGTACTAAAACATACTTGTAGATAAAATATCGTACAATACACTTACGGTAGGTGTATTTACCGCATTTGCGTGTAAATTTACCAAACTCGCCTTCGGCTCGTTTTGTTAAACATCACGCACATGCGGTAAAGACGTATCTACCGTACTTGTATTGTAATATAGGTACTATTAGCAATAATTAACTAACCAGAAACTTTGACTGTGGCATAAATGACATTGGCAGAAATAGTTTTCTTACAACTAAGGTGACCCGGTTAGCTTAATTTTTGATTTACTAGTTAGACAATGCCACAGTTAAAGTTGCTGGTTAGTTAATTATTGCTAAAAATATTTATAATATCTATTTATTTATCCACCGAATTGACCGAATTTTATGGCAACAACTTTCAAGGCGCGCAATCAGATAAAAGTAAAAACTACTTTATTATAATTTCTTATAAACTTTTTAAATTTAATAAAAATATTTTTCATTCATATATTTCTGCTAACCTGTTTCTAAAATAAAAATATGCAGGTATTTTGTAATGTCTTTGGGGGGGGAGGCTGTACCCCCTCCCCCCTAAATACGCCGGCTCCTGGTAAAAATTTTAAGGTGTTAAACTTACCTATTTTTTATTTAAGTCGATCCTACGTTATTTTAACCTAACCTAACCTAACCTATGGAAAGAGTGGTTACGACGATTTCTAATAATTTTCTAGTCTCCTTCAACGTGTCTCCTACATTATTTGCTATAAAAAGATTATAAGAGATAGTGCGCCATTTAATATAAGCAGGGAAAACAGTATAAAGCGTTTTTTTGTTACATTCACAAATCCATTAATTTTTTAAATAAATTTCTCTATCAAATTTGCGTGTGTAACTCTTCTCTTTATTTACACCAGATTTTTCAATAATAATAATATCTCGTAATGGTCATTTTCCTTTTAATCCGATTTTTTCTTCGTATGAAATCCCGTCACATTAATTATAATTAAAGACCACTTACATAGCACACAATTAACAATTAATTATTATCATCGATATACAATATCACGCATACGCCCTATCGTATTATAAAAATGCACACAACCTTACCCATTACGGCTGTCGCAGTGAACTCTTCAGTTAAATTACGGCTTAGTTTTTTAGACGGACACAGGGAAACCGGAGTACTGTGCGGGTGTTTCAAGTAGCTCGCAGATCACGTTGTCATGGCCTAGATAAATAATAACTCGGCGATAGCTTTATCCAAAATTAATCTTAATCTTCTAAGCGTAAAAATTTCAGAAACTAAATTTGCAGAAATTGAATCAATATAAGGTCCCCAATTTAACCCTTCATCCAGAGTTATGCCTAACAGTTTCACCGTTTTATCATTTTTATATTCCGCCCTAGTGGAGAACATAATATCTGGATCAAGCCTTAAGTTATTTTGAGAAAACCAAGTGCTTGCAGCTTGGTTTAAAGTTTCCTTTTCTTCGGTCAAATTTAAATGGTCGTCACCATTACAGCTGTAGAAGTATCATTACAATAACATACACAATCATATGGTTTCAAAAAATTAAACAAATAGTTAATATACAGTGACCGGCAAAAAGTTGGACCCATATGGGAAACTTTTTTATTATTAAAATTGTAAAAAAACTTTTTATGCGGATAGCCTCTGCATGATTGGTAACCTAAAAATTTGTTTTGACATTAGTCACGTGACTACTCGTTTGTCTGGAAAAATGGACAGTATATATTTTGTCGTGAAAATCTGGTATTAGAGTACAAGATATTGAAAAAAGTGTTTGATTTTAATTTTATGCGGGTGTGTAAAGTTTAAAACAAAAATTTAAAAAAAAAATATTTTTTTTTAATTTAAAAAAATATCAAATGTTACTTTCATATTTCCATCAATTTGATGAAAATGTGTTAAAAAAACAATATTTAAACATTTTATTTAAACATTTTTATTATCTTATTTGCTAAAATTCAAAATTTAGCTTTTTATCATGTAACTGGGTACGTTCAGGTCCTGTATCTAGCAACCATAATTACCAATTATAGGTATTTCTGGAACAATATGCTTACGAAAGGCAGTTCCTGCTAATTTTGAATAGGTTTTAGCATGTCTCCTAAAATTGCTCCTACCAAATACCAAATACAAAATTAGAAGAAAGAATACTTGGAATCAATTTATTTATTTTTAGAAATTGATTCCAAGAATTCTTTTTTCTAATTTTTAATTTGCTAGGATCAATTTTAGAAGGCACGTTAAAACCTGTTCAAAATTAGAAAGAACTGCCTTTCGTAAGCATATTGATTCAGAAATACCTATAATTGGTAATTATGGTTGCTAGATACAGGGCCTGGACGCACCCAGTTACATGATAAAAAGCTAAATTTTAAATATTAGCAAATAATATTTGTTCAAGATAATAAAAATGTTTAAATAAAATGTCTAAATATTGGTTTTTTAATCATTAAACACATTTTTATCAAATTGAGGGAAATATGAAAGTAACATTTGATATTTTTTTAAATTAAAAAAAATATTTTTTTTTTGAATTTTTGTTTTAATCTTTGCACGCCAGCATAAAATTAAAATCTAAACACTTTTTTCAAATATTTTTTTTCAATATCTTGTACTCTAATGCCAGATTTTCACGACAAAATATATACTTTACAATTTTCCAGACAAACGAGTAGTCACGTGACTAATATCAACACAAATTTTTAGGTTACCCATCAGAGGCTATCAGCATAAAAAAAATTTTTACAATATTAATAATAAAAAAAAGTTTCCCATCTGGGTCCAACTTTTTGCCGGTCACTGTATTTAACAAGGAGCAAAGGATCAAGGTTCGAATTGACCGAGAAATGGCAATTTTCACACTTATTAACTTCTTAAATTTGTAAATCTTTACTTCTAGAATTTTGAAAAATCTTTCTTATGTCACCCGGTATATAAATTGTTATTTCATATTAAGGTACGCCTGTACTTGTTGAACATCCTCCATGTTCCAGGCAATATTGTCTTCGTCAAACTTAAAATCCCATTATGCTCCACAATAAATAGATACGGAACCAGGAAATAGTTCGATAATAGGTTTAAAATTAACCGTTTTCCCTGGTTAAGCTACTAACTTTGTGAAATCTGTCAGTGGCAAGGAATCCCCAACCGCGATACAATCTGCGAACTTCACTTGTTTCCGAAATTCATTCATCATTGGCTTTTCCTTGAGGGAAAATAATTATCAAAATCCTACAGAAAAATAATTTATGATATCCTGGTCGCTTTTATAGATGGTGTTATTGAGTCCAAAGATATTATACCGGGTCCGCCAACGAAGCGGGGACGGAAGATTAAATTATTATCGAGGAACTGATCAAAACTACTAAAGCAGTATGAGGTATGGACGTAAAAGCGGCATATTTTAAAAATATTATTTAATATACAGGGTGGCTCAAAAAAGTCTGGCGAACTAAATTTGCATTTTTTTAAATGGAACACCTTAAACAGGGTGCTACAAATTCGTGTGCGTACAAGGGGATCTCGAAAACGGTAAGAGATACGAAGATGGTTAAATTGAGACACAGTTGCGTATTTTGGGGTTTAATAATGTTCCAAAAAAAAATTGTAATTATTCCGAATGTTTTCGGAGATATCCGAAAAAAACATAAATTTCCATTTTTGGTTCTTAATTTTTTGCGCTTTCACTTTTGACTAAAAAAAAAAATAAAAAACACTTTTTCATAGCCGTTTTTTATGTTCTACAAGGTGAAATTATTAGTTTTAAAATTCGGCGTTTCTTTCTTTAGTTACCAACCTCAAGTCAATTTTTTTAAATACGAACCTGGACTTTTAAATCCAGTTTTGGAGATTTATAAACTGTAGAAATTTAATACAATATACAAGTTTGTGAAATTTTACCGTTGTGTCATCTAATAACACATTTTTTAAATTATCTTTTTCATTTCATTACGGTCTTGAACATTTAGAAGCAAACTAAAAAACAAAAGACGCCTGATAATTGATATTTTGTAAGAGACCCAAAGTCCCTGCCTCAAATATTTTTGTGTCTGTTTATTTTTGTTTCATGTTTCGCCTGAGCATCATCAGATTTTCAAAACAGTAAAAAAATTTAAATTGTTTTTGAAATAAACATAAGCGCATCACAGTAACATAACTAGGCTAACACTCCAGTTACCTTTTATTCACTCGGAAGCATTATTGCTTTTTGTTTTGCAGTATTTCGGTCTAGGTCTAAGGTAAAAACCATAGGACTTAAGATATACGTTATATTAATAAAATAAATAAAATACTAATAGAAAATAGAATTACTTCTTATGCCTTAAAAACTTGCTTACTTCCTAGAGTATTGTGAAAAATAAACGGCCTAAACACCATAACTTTATGTAATGTAATTTTAATATTAAAGGAATTCTAAAAATAATTGCCAGGGCCGTAATAGTAAAGAAAGCAAAAAATTGGAAATGCTAGTAATATGTTATTTGATGACAAAACGTTAAAGTTTTAAAACCCTTTAAATTGTATTAAATTTCCAAAGCTTAGAAGTCCTTAAAACTGTTTTAAAAAATCCAGGTCCGGATTTAAAAAAAAAGAATTGAGAATGGTATCTAAAGAGCAAAACGTCCAATTTGAAAACTAATGATGCCATCTTGTAGAACATAAAGAACAACTAAAAGGAAGTGTTTTTGTTTTTTTCCTATCAAAAATGAAGGCGCAAAAAATTAAGAACCAAAACTAAAAATTTCTGTTTTTTCCAGATATCTCCGAAGATAGGCGGAATGTTTACAAATTTCTTTCACTAAATTATTAAGCCCCAAAATACGCAACTTTGCCTCAATTTAACCATCTTCGTATCTCTTACCCTTTTCGAGATCCCCTTGTATGCACACGAATTTGTAGCACCCTGTATATTATATTATTTTCTAATTGCCTATAAAATTCCACGTACACTTTGTATACAATGTCATATGTCTAAATTCAATTGTTATTGAAATATTGACGTTTAAAATATGCCATTGCAGACTTTGACAAGCTGCAATATTGGGCAATCCAACGATGTGTCAAAATGGCGGCTGGATGGCAAATGCTGCTTTGTAATTGGTACATGTTACGATAAATAAAATATTGCTGGTGGCATTTAATGGGTGACTCAATGCTTTTTGCCATCCAACAGCCATATTGAATCACGTGGTTTGGATTCCCTAATTGGAACGGCCCATCTTAGAGAAATATGATTTTCACCTCCCTATTTTAGTTTTTATTCTCTATCCAAAGATACTAACTTCCGGTTTAACATGTTAAACCAAAAAAAAAATGGTTTTACGGTTACAGTACGGCAATATTACCATAGGTAGCAAGCAGGTCACATGCGTGTGTAATGAAAACACCCCATTAAATAATGAAAAATGAAATTTGTAGATTTGATACCTATCCGATTCCGAGCAGATTCCCCAGCGCCAATTTCAGAAGAAATCCTTATTCTTAGCCACTCGAAATAATTAAAATTATAATTTATCTATCTGTAAGTAATGAACATGTAATCACATATTTCGGAGAACAGAAATATATTTGTCCGGTTTTACATGCATAACCGCAATTATTATCATCTTTAAAAGTCTTTTTAACCCATTTATTTCACGTATATTAGCGTAGTGAACAACCCTTACTTTTTTACAAAGTCAGAAAAAAAAATTACACGATATGCCAATGTCATTAACTCCCCTATAATAGCGGAAATACCTGATTATAGGCGCTAGGGAGGGATTAAGGATAAGGAATGTCAGTTACGAAATTCCTCCTGTGGCACCATAGTGAGAATAGCTCCTAATCCCAGTAAAAACGTAGCCGATTATCCCTAAAACGCGCCTATTTCGCCAAAGTTACCAACATTTCAATATAACCCCTTTGAAAATTGACCACGAGCCGCCACTGCTTTGTAGCTTAAATAAAATAAGCGAACAACAAAAAAAAATTTAATATTTACAGCTAAAAAGAAAGATACTATAAAATGTAGAATATTCACAAGTATAAAACTATAATATTAACATTCTCTTCAGCTAATTAGTGTCAGATTTAAAATATAAGTTTTGAACTTTTAATTGCCGTTACCGGAATAATTAAATAAGACGTTTTCTAACAATTTTCTAAAATTGAATTATCCCGTTAAAACTTCTTGTTAGTTAGGTGGATTGCAAAATTGAAAGAGACATTTTCAACTAAGCTGGATAATGTATAAGTTTGCTTTAGTTTAAAACTCAGATGGCACTGTAAACATCTCGGCCTTGGTAAAACAAAAAGCTGTAATTTTAAGTTGTAACTCAAAATAGAATTTGTTTTAAAACTTTTATTTTACTAGTTTTCTTTTATAGTTAGAGGTCGCATGGCATGAAATCGAATATATAAAACAAATTGTTACAGTTGCATACAGGGTATTATGGAATTGATTCATTGTATTTAAATTGTAAATCCTGATAGGACAACATTCGAAAGAACAATATTTTTAAATGCCTTTTTTTAAAAGATGTATTTATTATTATACGGCTGGGTTATTTCGTTACAGTTCTGAAACTGAGCATGAACAAGCGTGGAAATGCAGGTCATATTTCCGTATTGTATTGCAGATCCCGTAAGATACATTAAGTTGCAAGTTTAAGCGCCGAAGAGGGGTTTACAACAAGAGGTATTAACAATTTGCCTTATTTCTTCTACTTTTTGTACCAGCTTCCCCCATCCTTATTATTGAAGATACAAAAAAATCCTTAAAATCAAACTGCCGCAAGAATGGATAGGCTTTTCATTCCCAATTTCAAAGCAGTACCTTAATGAGGCTATATTCAAAATAACTTAAATTTTGTATTTTGTCTTATCAGTTACGCCCTTTAGCGGCAATCGTAACTTTAAAAATAATTTCCAGTATTTTCTTAATTTATTTAAAAAATATATAAATAATAAAAGGTTTTTGTGCTGCAGTAATTACGATTATTTAATTTACCTAAAATATCCCTCATGCGAATTACACTGTAAATTTGCCATGACAACCGGTCAAATTTATAAACGGAAATTTATCTGTCAGTAAATGCTAAAAAAATTAATAAAAGAAAGTGTATCTGTCACTGAATGATAAAAAAATTGATAATAGGAAATTTATCCGTCATTGAATGACCAACAAATTGATGATCGGAAATGTATCTGTCACTGAATGATAAACAAATTGATAATAGGAAATTTATCCGTCATGGAATGGCCAACAAATTAATAACCAAAAACTTATCTGTCGCTAAAGGATAAACAAATTGAAAACCGGAAATTTATCTGTCCCTGAATAATAAACAAATTGATAATAGGAAATTTATCCCTCATTGAATGACTAACAAATTGATAACCGGAAATGTATCTGTCACTGAATGATAAAAAAATTGATAATCGATAATATATCTGCCAATGAAAATTATGTCAATATCAATATAAATACTATACATTTTATGTAATTTTGTTTAAAAAAACTATTTTTATTAGTTTTCAAAATTATTTCGTTTTTAGTTTAATGACTATTCAAGTAATGTTGTAAATTAAAATATAACTCGTGCAAACAAAATTTCTTTAATAAACTTTTAAAAAATTTAGTTCGCAGCCAATTTTTGTAAATAAACATTTGGTTCGCTACACATTAGCTTTATCAGGAGTCATGGTGTTTTTCAAATAAAGTGGAATTTAACACATTATTCGTGTTTTCTTCATATTTTAAATTATCCAGTTCCGCCCAGTAAAGGTAGAATCTATTCAATTATTCGAAATAATTTAAAACATGCGGGATCGATAAAACGGCATACTTTGAGGACATCCTCCTTATGAATAATACACATCTCTGTCTTGACTGAACTTTTTTTGTTACAGCTTTGTTGTCAAATCCGTTATGGCTCCAGTCAGTCAGCTGTTGGTATATTACGTCACTCCCCAAGGAGAACCAATCAGCGATGTAATTAGTTTTGATGTTAAACTTTTTAACAAAGAAGTAAGTAAAGTAGTGTATTGACTATGAATCAGTAATAACTTATTTTCTCTTGAATTGCAGTCCTCTTATTATTTATTATGACTTAGGCAGAAATGATTTTGTCATAGTCTACGTGGTGCACCAAGCTAATTATTTAATAAAATCATTCAGCGACTTGTAACCCAGCAGAAGTGTTGGCAAAAATCGTTTTATTAATGTTACACAGCATTATATCATTTTATTTTAATAATAAATAAATATGGTGTTCCTCAAGGAACAATTTTAGGACCATTATTTTTAAATATTTATATTAATAATTTATTTAATGTAAATTGTGATGGCACAATTCATAGTTTCGCAGATGATACTGCAATTTTTTATACAGACACAAATTGGGACAACTTAAATAGCAAAATTAAAAAAGATTTTAAAATAATAAAAAATTGGTTTAATAAAAATGTATTAACATATAATTTTGATAAAACTTATTATCTTCGTTTTACTTTAAATCCAAATAACATACCACAAAATATGAATAGTATTAAAATAAATGATGACATTCAAATTTTGAAAGTTAATCAATTAAAATATTTAGGAATAATCTTTGACAGTAAATTAAATTGGAATCTTCACATAGAATATTTGATTAAAAAATTAAGAAGTTCACTACCAATTTTTAGAAACTTTTAAAAAATTTTGAACGTAAAACATATGGAAATATTATATTATGCATTAGTTAAAACTCGTTTAAATTACAGAATTTGAGGTTGGGGAGGAATAAATAGAACTTTAGTTAAAAAATTAGACATATTACAGAAAATATTTATAAAAATTATATTTCATAAAGATTATCTTTATCCTTCAATAAAATCATATTCTCAAACAATAAAAAAATGAACATTAGACAACTTTACATTTATAATATCTTAATATACATATTTAGAAATAAAAATCTTATTCAATTTAAAAACCATAATCATATTATATGTCATAAAAATAAAATAACCATAAAACCTAAAATAAATAGTCCATAGAACAAAAAAATTCAAATATTCATATTTTTATTTAAACGAATATTTACCAACAACAATTAAAAAATAGATTTCATTAAAAAAATATAAAGTCGAAATAAAGGCATGGATATTGGAAACAGATAATTCAAAAATATTTTTGGAAATGTTTTAATTAATTTCGTTATGAAGAATATATTTTTCAAAATTTTATTTTACCTATATCTTCAAAAAATTGCGTTTCTATTTATATACATATAACTAAACGTTTCTTATTTGCAATTTAACTTTTATATAATACACTCACCGGCACAAAATTCCGCCACCCTGAAATTTTGGCCAAGTTTAATGTTTTATAACTTGTTTATTTTTTATCCGATTTTCATAATTTTTTTATCAGTTTGTAGATCCATTTATTCTGTTTTCCTATAATTATTTTATAAAGTATCATTTTTCGATTAGGCTATATTATACAGGAGGAAATCAAAATGTTGTTTTTGGTCGTAATTTCAAAACACCCTGTAGGGAAATTGAGGTGGATAATTTCGTCTGCATACTAACTATTGTAATCTCTGATGTATTCTAAACATTTCTTTTTTTGATTCATTCCATTATCTCATTTCTGCTGAGAGCTGCAAAATTTTAAATGAAACGATGTTATTTTTTGATGGTCGTGAGCGGGTAGACAGACGTAGAAATGAAAGAATGTGCTGACTGCACCATATCAGAACGAATCTCATATTATGGCGGTTCAGTCATGATTTGGGCGGGTATTTCTACCGAAGCACGCACCAATCCTGTATTTGTTGAAAATAAAGCTCTAACCGCCCACCGTTACATTGAGGATATCCTCCAAGAAGTTGTTGTTCCATTTGCTCCTTTTATTTGAAACCAATTTACATTAGTGCAAGATAATGCTAGACCTCACGTTGCACATGTAGTAAGCGAAGTTGAACTTGCAAGATTGGAATAGCCTGCATGTAGCCCGGATCTCAACTCAATCGAACATCTTTGGGATCAACTTAAAAGAGCCGTTCGTCGTCATCCTGTACAACCACAAACCTTGCAAGACTTAAGACTGGCGCTGACCGAAAAATATCAAGCTATTCCTCAAGAAAGAATAAGTGATCTTATTCATTCGATGCCACGAAGACTGCAAGCTGTCATTGCTGCGAGAGGAGGAAATACACGTTATTAAATTGTTTTTGTTAATTAACTTTATGATATACCTAGTGTTTGTTTTTCTTAATAAAATTAGGCTTCAAATCAGCGTTTCATTTAAAATTTTGCAGCTCTCAGCAGAAATGAGATAATGGAATAATTCAAAAAAAGAAATGTTTAGAGTACATCAGAGAAAACAAGAGATAGTATGTAAACAAAATTATCTTCCTCAATTTTCCTACAGGGTGTTCTGAAATTACGACAAAAAACAACATTTTGATTTCCTCCTGTATAATATAGCCTAATCGAAAAATGATACTTTATAAAATAATTAAAGGAAAACAGAATAAATGGATCTACAAACTGATAAAAAAATGATGACAATCGGATAAAAAATAACTAAGTTATAAAACATCAAACTTTGTCGAAATTTCAGGGTGGCGGAATTTTGTGCCGGTGAGTGTATTAACAAATATTAAAAAATATATTTTAATATTCTTACATATTTATAATTTAAAATACTAAGATTTGCCCCTAACAAACACATCTTCGGGGGATCAAAGAAAAAGTTTATTGAGGAAAATAAATAAACATATTTATTATATTATAAATATTGAAAATAAACTTATTATTATTATTTTAGGTATCGGTGAATATTGAAGAACGGGAATGGTGGCTTCCTGACCAATCACTGGACTTAGAAGTAATTGCAGAACCGTCGTCGGTAGTATGTCTTTTAGGTGGAAGATCTGGTACCACTGGAGACCTTCGATTTGATCCAAGAATAAGGTAAATACAACATTTTTAAGTGAAGAACGGAAATAGTTATTTCCCAGTTTTTGCCAACCAATAGGATCCCGCTATTCGATTTTTCAGACACTAAAATCTTGGTCACCGCTGCCTCCTGAAACCCGAATTTCAATTCGCTAGAAAGAATTATATTTGCCGCTGAATATGAAACAGGTTTTTACAAAATTGTTTGTGTGGATTCCGAGAAAATTACGTTTGAAATATCGTTTAGCTGGATTTTGTGGGTTGGCAAAAGGTCGCTATTTATAGGTGTCTTAATTTAATATGCCAATGTCAAAAATTGGAAATTTTGCATAAGAATTGAAATTAATGAAGGAAAAATAAAAGTATCTAAATTCATATATTATTAATTTATAAATATTGGTTTAAGATTATGTTTGTATGTCTGTCTATTGGGTTGTGGCACAACCGACGTCGATATCAAGACGGCAGTGGTTGTGGTATATATTTTTTTAAAGAATTGATGATTTTTCACCTAATATTTATTGAATTAAAATATTATTAGTAGAAGTTTTGTGTCGGTAATAATAATCAAGAAGGAAAATTAGCAGCTAGCGGGTTATGGCTTTTAAATGAGTCCTAATAAGGTCGAAACGCGGCCGTCATTAGAAATAACCCCGCTTTGACCTCCTGTGGCTACACCATTACTGTAGACGTTTTCTGTCGCGTAAAACACAATATTTTAAGATAAAATATTTAAAAATATTGTGTTTTACGCATATTTTAAAATAAAATAGTGTCTTTATGCGTCAAAAACCTGCTAGCAGTATAACGGCACAACGATTTTGATAAAGTATGTCTTCATTCACCGTCGCTTGTCGTTGGTAACTACAGCCCAGTAGCACAGAATATAATATAGCTACGTAGCTACGACTGATTCGCCAATACATATACAATGGTTTACGAATAAGTCGTCGCCACATAACACCTGGTGTTATGTGGTCGTCGTTGTGTGGTAAAGTGTTGGCAATTTGTAACAATTGTAACAAATCTGTTACGGTTTGAAAGGATTTGTCACGCCCTTAAGCAATCTGTTAAGTTTTTTTGAGCCGTTGTGATTTTAGGGTCGTCAGCCTTTAAAGAGAAGATAAATATTACGGTTGACTTTTTTTTAGAAGTCATTTTTGGTTTGGGTAGTGTCAATCCAAAAATCATCGAGTTCACTTGTATAATAGTTGACTAAAATGCTGTTACTATTTTAGTAAATCTGTTACTTTTTTAATTTCTAGAATGTTGTTATCACGTTGGTAAACATGTTACGTTTTTTAAGCAAATTTGTTACGATTGAAAATAATTCTGTGGCAACACTGACTTGGTCGTATTCGCCAGCGATTATGACCGTGGAAGAAAACCTACTTTTATCGTGTCCAAATTTCCGATTACTGATTATTGTAATGGACCAGATATTGCCGTCAATCTACCGTTCGCGTGAAAAGGAGTTCAAATAGGCAAATTTATAATTTAACCTTTTATATTAAAAAAAAAAACATAAAGGTATTTTAAATTTATGGGGAATTTCAAATTTCGGGCGGGGATTGAGCGGCTTTACTCTGTCGCGTATTATTTGTACAAAATGGAATTGGAAAGTAATGAATTTCTCGTTAGGACTAATCCCAAAACGATTTAATCTAAAAGTTAGATTTTACGATGCCGGGGTCTTCTTTAAAGCGATATAAATTTAGAATTTATAGATAAGATTTTATAATCTGGGGCAAGTTAAACATTGGTTTATCTGTCGGTGGAATTTCAAGGGTAAATAATTAAAACTATCTATTTTTAAAATCAACATCGAAGTGAAATTTAAAAAAAAACAAAGATTTAATTCAAAAGTAAAAAAATAAAAATGGCACCATTAAGCTCAATTTCATAAAGTCCTCTTAAACCTAAGTTAAATCCTAGGTAGAATAATTTTAAAATCGTAGAAATGTTAGAAATAGTTTATTTATAATGGGGAATTCACAACAAACTTTAATTGTTATTTTACATTATATTTTATTTTAACAACAGTAATTTATCTACTTTCATTTAGTAATATGAATTTTACAGTTCTGTAAATCGTTTTGTAAGGGCATCTATGACAGCACTAGTGCTGTAATGGAAAAAACAGTTTTATTAAAATTTGGCTGTTAAATATAACCACACTTTTTAAAAGAATGATTTCTTATTAACATTTATATCTTGATTTTTCTTGACTGAAATTATAGTATTGACGGTAACACTATCAATAACGCGTCAAATAAAATAACAAATCATTTTCTCAGTAACTACAGCTTCAGCAGAAAGAAGTTTATTCCACTTTAAAAAGATTAAAAACATATTTGAGAAACCATTCAGGTGAAGAGAGTACAAGTTTAGCTTTAATAGGTATTCATCAAAAAATCCACATTGATATAGAAAATAATCAATATATTTTGTCAAAACAGGGGACGAATTACGGTTTAGTTTTAGGAAAAAAAAATGTTGTGCTTTTAGTTTATGGTTAATTTTTGTTTTTTTAATAAATAAAAAATATATCTTATTTTTAATATTTTTTTGCTCAATTATGCTAATTTCATAAAGAAGTTTTTGTTTAACAAGTATAATATCTGTTTTATATTACCTACATTAGTGTATTTGTATAACTCACTACAAGTTTCTTTAAATATGCATAGGTATTTTTTATTTTGAATTTTTTTATGATTGTCAAAAAAAGGTTTTTGGGCGTGGCACCCAAAAAAAATTTGCGAATTGCCTGCGACGCTCCCCCCCCCCCCTCCGAACTAAAATTCTAGCTACGCCACTATTTGCCCCCCCCCCCCTATATTAGACCCTTCCGGCGCCCATGGATAGATCGGGGTTCCTACATGAATTTCCACAAGTCCCTACTGCGAACAAACAGAGCTCTTTAAGTTGTTTTAGCTGTTATAAACAGCGCTGTTTTAAATAGAACTGTTTTACACAGAGCTGTTTTAAAAAGCTTTGTAAAAGCTGTTTTAGCTGCCTTAGCTACTGCCGGCGCATGCGCAGTAGAGACCTATGGAAATTGATGCAGAAACCCCCATCTATCAGTGAGTAGGCCTGATGTTGAAAGACATCCCTGCATCTGGATCCCACTGGCAAATAAAATAATTGAGTGGTTGGTGGTTGAAAGAATGACGTGCATCTTTTCTGATGAGGACGTTAGAACTGAATATGATTAATTTGAATATTGTGGAAAAACTTATTGCATCTATTTTAAATTTGATGGTGAAACCAACAAAGACTTTTATTCACAATTGACATGGATTTACCCCAGGGCCGTGGCCAGAATCAAATTTTTGGTAGGGCTATTCGATTCCTTACCAGGGCCCATATTCTCACGTTGAAATATAATGATATTTAATTTTTAAGAGACGCTGTAGAATTTTTTACATTTTAGAACGACCGACATCCGACATGCTTCATTCATATGCACGTATTATATTTATTATAAGCAGTGGCGTAGCCAGAAATTATGCTCGGGGGGTGGGGGGGCTGAATGGGCGTAAGTAGGACATTTTTTTCTGGAGAAAGGGACAGTCGGGACTACATGTATTTCATAATATTGTACCTAGGAAAAAAGACGGAAAAACGCCGCAGGTGAAACATTTTCGGGGCCACGCCCAAAGTTCGTTTAAAATTCACCTAACTACTAACAAATGTCCTCAAAATTATTAAAATTTGTTTTTGTAAATGTTTTTTTTTACTTTTTTTTTATTTTCCTAGCTAGCTCTTTATTAAAAAAAAAACATTTTTTATATTTGTAAACAATATGAATATTCAATTCAATTCAAAATTTTAACATAAGACGTATGTATGACTCTAACACGCGATGGGCTCGATTTTTCATAATTAAAAATAAGTAAATATTGCTCTCCATGCCAAAATTGATGATTTTTCAGAAATCATGTATTTTGGAGCGTAAATCTAGGAGCAGTTTTTGGTGCAAATTCTTAGGTTTTGAAATACTCTTTCTTAAGTGCCGTTTTGTATATTCATAATAAAGCATTCTCGTTTCTTCCCGCACTATTTTTTTTAATTATAAATAACCACACTTCTTCAATAAAAAATGTTTCAATTAAAATGTTTACTATAGTTTTTTTCTTTAAAAATAAGTACCTAATTGTTTTTTGTTTTTGTTGTAAAAATATTTTATTGCATTGGGTTATATTTTTGTTGATTTAAAATAGCTCTAAAAAAGGGAAAACGCAACAGACAGGGGCAGGACAGGACTCTACCCGTATGACGAAATTATTTAATTAATTTTATTTTATTAAACTTATCAAATAACTTGCAGACATTTTTGACACTTATTTTTTTCTATTTCAAAATCTTTTTTACCAGGGCTCAATATTTTTTTACCAGGGCTTCGCCCTGGCCAGCCTCCCACTGCCTACGGCCCTGATTTACCCTATTATATAGAAGAGCGACTAAAGACCGTATCATATCGTGCATTTCTAAATCTTTCTCACGATAAAATGTACATATGATAGCTAACAGTTACTGGCAGCTCAGTAGCTAACAGTAAAGTAATAAACTTGTTTGCTATTTATTTAGACATACCGCAAATTTTTGTAAACGTTTTTATTAAGTTTACCGAATGTAAAAACACCAAGATTTAAGACCCTAGGGAAAAGTTATTTCAATTTAATTCATGCCCTCTAACTGTATTTTAAATAAGCCGAGGTAATTAGGCAAAGTGCTTTCTCGTCTCACAAATGCGCCATTTTATCATCTGGCTGCGACACGTTTTTTTTTTAAGATCCCAAAATTTATTTAAGAGGACCTAATTAACAAAAAATGTAAACTGTCTTAAAAATATTAACCGCTTATCAATTTTATACATTTTAGGTTCAACAATATACAGGGTGTTTTTTGAAATGACTGTACTTCACCACATATTTCTTAACTAAAAATAAGGCGATCTAGGCAAACTTACCTATATGCAATGATGCTTCGTTTTGCCGCTACAGGGCGCTAAAGTCTTCAAATTAATATTGTTTTTTCGGCATAATTTCTAAATGCCTTTATCGATTTCCACTAATTTTGGAAGTAAGAATGACGACGATTAATAGCGTGTTTTGACGCATGCGCCATCTTTTTTTAATATCTGCAAATTTAAAAATGGCGTGTGATTGGTAAATAAAAGTTCCTCTTTTGTTACCCCCCGTACTTATAACTTAATAGTTAATATTTTCTTTTACAGTTTTCAATAACATTAGATAAATATTTATTGTCAGTAAAAATATTTTTTATTTTTTTAGTGAGGAGCCTACTCCATCGCCAATTACAGGAGAAGTCGATTTTCTGGAAGCAGGTGTTTCCTTCTTTCAAAGAGAATGCTCCCGAAGAGGTAACTCGGGAATGTCAGCTATTTCGTATAGACAACGGGGATCAGGAGCCGGACCGTCGGAACGACGGCGACGACCTCCAGAAAGTTTAGTTGGAGGTTCTCCTTTTAACCAGTTATGGATGTGGACCTGTTTTAATTATTCGTAAGTAGACGTATTTATATTTTTTAATAGTTATTTTGTTACTAGGGTTAAAAGATCAAATTAAAAAACTTAATTAGGCAAATATCTGGCTATGGACTAGCTTATTAGCCTTCACTCCTCAAATAATATTGAATTACTACTTATTTTTCAATTTTATAATTGCATGGTGACGGTGTAAATATATTTTATCTACTTTCATTTAGTAATATGAATTTTACAGTTCTGTAAAATGTTTTGTAATGGCATCTATTACAGCATTAGTGCTGTAATGGAAAAAAAACTGTTTTATTAAAATTTTGCTGTTAAATAAAATCACACTTTTTAGTAGAATGATTTATTATTAACAATTATAAAATTAATAACCAATTATTAAAATATATCTAGATTTTTCTTGACTGAAATCATAGTTCTCAACATTGAGTAGTGAGTCCATAGTGTAGATGGTTTTTGGGAGCGTTGCTTTACGGAAAAATAACCCAAAAGGATTTTCTCAGACACCTCCTTAATTTTGTTAGCTTTGCACCAATCTTCAAACTTCTGATACTCCAACTCATACCGCACCTTGGATTTTGTCGGAACTAAACTTGAGATCGCTTCGTTCGCTGCTGCTTCTATATCAGAGGGTAAACTTCCATCAGAATCGCTCATTTTGAAAAACGCTTTTTATATTTTTGAATTTGTTTGACAAAGTTTCGACAGTAACCATACGAAACAGTAACTATGCGAAAGGTAACATAAAAAACTTGATTAGTCAACTTAATAGCAGGTGCATTTTTATTTTTTAAAATGCCTTTTGCCAAATATTTTTATTCATAGATGAAAGTAGATAAAATTTTGTACAATATTGTTGTTGTAAATTCATATTACTACACTCGATGTTTTATTAAACTCGGCTGACGCCCTGTTTGACAACTTTAACATCTCGTGTTGTAATATGAATCTTTACAACACTTATATCGTAAATAACTATTTTTCTACTCCCACATAGAAATCCCACATTTTCTTCTCTTCTTTAATAAATAAATAAATAAATAAATTTTTATTTCAAGAGACCAAAATTTACATTGGTATAGAAAAAGTTAAAAATTACCCACAGAGAACTGTGGATGAACGACTATTTAGAATTATAAATACAATATATACTAAAATACAATTAGCATGACAAATCAAACTACAAATCACAATCCATAAACTCACGAAGATTATAAAAAACATTAGAAACTAATATACTTTCTTAAAAATGGCTTTACTTGGCATGTTTTTGATTTCCCTAGGCAACTTATTATATAGCCTGGTTCCCATGTAGAATGGGCTCCTTTCAAATAATGTCATGTTGTGCGCCGGTACAACAAAGTTCTTATTGTTACGCGTCTCATAATTATGAACATTTTCCATGGATAAAAAACTATGTAGATTATTTTTTACATACATAAGAACTTTTAAAATGTATAAACTCGGCAAAGTAAGCAGTTTAAGCGATCTAAATAGACCCCGACATGATGGGTTGGTTTTCGCCTGTTCTCTGGCGTCACTTCCTTAATGGCTTGATTTAACAGTTGCTTAACGTCTTTCATTTTGAATGTCGTGTTGTGACTTGCTACAAATCCTTTCATTTGCGCCAATATAAGTTCTATAGGATTTAGTTCGCAATGATAGGGCGGTGTGCGCAGCGCAGTTACACTATGTTTTTCAGCTACATCTTCCACGGCATATTTCATAAAACGATGTTTGTGTAAATTTGCTACTTATAGCTATTAGTTCCTTCTTTATCAAATTGTTTTCTTTTTTTCTTTGGTTAGTTATCATAAATAATTAAATGAACACAATTTACCTGCGCGTATGGCCGACACCGAAATTGAGCCGAACTGGACGAAATTTTTCATTTTATTACTCTACACCTTTCTGAAATAAACTATAGTTGTGCTTTTATCCATTACCACATATTGTTTCGTGAACTCTGAGGAAACCTCAACTTTTCTGCTATAACTTCACTAATCTTAAGAAACTAGGCTGCCTTATAAAATTTGCATACGTAACCAAAAACCCAATAAAATCACAATAAAACGTCCTATTTTAAATTCGGCGCACATAAAAAGTCCATCATAGGTATTTCGGAAATCGTTCATACACTATGCAAGTCGCGTATGGACCGAAAACCAATTTCTCCGCCAACTTCTCGCAACTCCCCTAAAAAGTCCCTCAAGGGCTTGTATTTGTTCGGAACTTCTTCGGTCCCCATTTTCTACAATCGTTCAAGTAAAGTTGTCCTCGGGGATGCGAAGTGAGGGATTAATAATAAGACGTTTCTCTTTAACGCTTAGTTACCCTACAGAGTGCAAAATGCCAGAAATGTGTCTTGTATGTCCTTGTAACTTTATTTGAAATGTGGGGTGGATTTAATTTATTCAAGTAAATAATATTCGGTTCTTATAGCTTAAATGGGGAAGCATGAAGTATTAAGAAGTTTTTATCCTTGGATGACAAATAAATTTGAAATTTAGTCCGCCATAAAGAATTTATCAGGAAAGGAGCGGATGTGATGGTCCCCTTTTCCAGTGGCGGCTCGCGCTCCTAAAAAATGGTGAAGAGCTAGGTATAGTGCGGGTACTTAAACATTGACTAAAAACCCGTGTAACAAAACGTCTCTCTTATCCTCATCTGTCCAACGACTAAATGGAGTTTCCAACAAATTACAAATTATGTCATTAATTGGGTTCATTTTTAAAACACACAACTAAGTAGGTACGTAAACTACTGAATTAAAAAAAAAAAAATTTTTAATCACACAGTAAATCGCGTAAAAACGATATCTACATGACTAGCTCCGGGAAAAAAAATTTCGCCCGTGCCGCCTTTTCTTTATTTTTAAATCTGTTTTTAACAAAATGAGTGTTTTTTGTCAAAGTCACTACAAGCAAAATGTAAAAAAATACATAGGTATATTTTTTATTATATTGGTAGGCCAAAGAAATAGATTTTTAGGCCTGGAATGTTATATGGATAAAAAAAAGGTTATTGTAAAACTTATCCCCTTTCACCCCAAAACGAAGTTGATTCGCGCCTACTTCTACGATGATGGAAGCTTCTTTATAGTTTCTAGGAAAATATGATATTATTATTAAAATATATTAGGGCGAGATTTTATTTCGATTTAAATTAATTCAAATATAAAAATTCTACTTTGAAAGGATTTTATCCAAAATAATCTTATTAATTTAAAATGTAAATAAATAAAAATAGCTGCACCAAGGAAGGTAAACGGATCAAAGAGTTCGGCAAGCATTATGCCGCTTACTAGTCTAGTAGGCGAGGGGTGAAAAGCTCGATTTGTTCTTTGATCTACATCGGCTTCTCTGTATGTTATATTTATTTGAGAAAATTTTTGAATTCTTTTTTATTTTATGTTTATATAAGTACCTATTAGTAAGTATTTAATAAATACTAATTAATATTGTTTTTGTAAAACTGCTTAATAAATGATTATTGCGTAACTTCTTAAGGCGGTGCCTTCCCCCCCGGATTCTGGGGATTTTAAAAGTATCTTTTGATAGGAGAAAGTTTTGAAAACACATACCGCGGCCACGTTTTTTGGTCCTTATACGGGGAAACTTACAAGAACTAGGAGACTGGGCAACTAGGACACCCACCATGTATCTACCGGGTGGTCAACTAGGAATGACCGCCGGCCATATCTCAGAAACTAGTAATCGTACAGCATCCGAGTAAATTTTTTTATGACAAAAATGCCCAAGAGAAAATGCTGGAAAGTATTTTTAAGTTCCGCATTTTGCCGCAAGAGGGCGTAATTGAAAAGTAAATTTTAAAACTTTACATATATCCGAAAATTCCACATTAAGGTATATCTCTGATAACACCATTAAAAAGCTTGGCCAATTATGCATCATTTTGGTCTTATGCGCATTGGCGTACCGACCTCAATAAGAGGGGGGGAAAGCTGTTGAAAGTGTAATCAGTTAAATCGCTGTAACTTTTAAACGACTTATCCGATTTTAGCAAACTAAAGCCTGTTTGGAAGAGAAATGTATGCACTTTCACCAATCGTATTTAGTTGTCCATAATAGTTCTCAAAAAAATGCTAGAGGGCGCAATTTGCAATAATAACACATTTTTTGATTTTACCGAAAAAATAGATCATACGGTATAATTATGATACCATAATCGAAAAGTAGATGAAATTTGCTAGAAAAAATATTAAAACTGCATCTCGATATCTCCGTTCGTTTTAGCATTATCGCCAATAGAATAATTTTTAAAACTAATCGATTATATATTTTTTTTAGAAAAAAAGTGGTACGCCACTGATATTTTTCCATGTGGATATTATTTCTGATCAGCATTGTCAATTCTGCATAAAAATGGTATCTTGCGTTTTTCTCCTCAGGCACACCGTTCTTAATTAAAATAATTAAATTAAATCTACTATTATTATTAACATTGATAATGTAAAATTTTGTTTTATAAAAATTGGTGGAAATGACCACCTTTACTTAATATGCATGCATGAAGCTAATTTTATTTAATTATTTTAATTAAGAACGGTGTGCCTGAGGAGAAAAACGCAAGAGACCATTTTTATGCAGAATTGACCAGGCTAATCAGAAATTATATCCACATGGAAAAATATCAGTGGCGTACAACTTTTTTTCTAAAAAATATATAATCGCTTAGCTTTAAAAATTATTCTATTGGCGATAACGCTGAAACGAACGGAGATATCGAGCTGCGGTTTTAATATTTTTTCTAGCAAATTTCATCTACTTTTCGATTATGTTAAGTATCATAATTATACCGTATGATTTTTTTTCCGAGTAAAATCAAAAAATGTGTTATTATTGCAAATTGCGCCCTCTAGCATTTTTTTAAGAACTATTATGGACAACTAAATACGAGTGGTGAAAGTGCATACATTTCTCTTGCAAACCGTCTTTAGTTTGCTAAAATCGGATAAGTCGTTTAAAAGTTACAGCGATTGAACTGATTACACTTTCAACAGCTTTCCCCCTCTTATTAAAGTCGGTACGCCAATAAGCATAAGACCAAAATGATGCATAATTATCCAAGCTTTTTAATGGTGTTATCAAAGATATACTTTAATGTAGAATTTTCGGAGATATGTAAAATTTTAAAATTTACTTTTCAATTACGCCCTCTTGCGGCAAAATACGGAACTTAAAAATAATTTCCAACATTTTCTCTTGGGGACTTTTGTCATAAAAAAATTTACTCGGATGCTGTACGATTACTAGTTTCTAAGATATGGCCGGCGGTCATTCTTAGTTGATCACCCGGTACATTTGAATGACGCTACTCACACGGCGCTACCTAAGTTGCGGCGACTGAGAGACCAAGCCACACGAGTATCCGCAACTCGGCATGCTGGTCACCACGCTACTCCAATTTTTGAGTGACGCAAAATAATAAAAATGGAGCAAATTTTTAAGCTGAAATTCATGAATGTGCGGCCTTTAACTCGCGACTACGTGACTATAGTATCGGCCGTGAGAAGGATTAGTGGCAATAACTCGAGTAGCCTAGTCGTCCAGTCTGCTAGCTTCCAAGCTACTACCGTTTCTTTTCAGTTTCCCCATATTAATTTTCCTTAAAACCTATTTCAAAAATTTAATTTTTCTTGCCACTTATTTACTTTAAGACAAATATAATTTTTTTTTAACTTTAAAATATGAACGTCCATTACATTTTAAAACAATCGCAATTACTTACTTGTTTTAGAAACTTTGTGACCCTTCCCTAGTGTTTTCAACACGCGCTGTCACTGTTTAATAAAAAAAAATTACTTACATTTTCATTCCATGGCAATAGCTCTGGGCTCATATAATACGCAGCCTTTTTTACATTACAAAAAATTTGATTGTTTGTCACAATGTATGGAGACGACAAAAATTACGTCATTACATTTTAGTGCTGTTTGGGGCTTTACACAATTCTCTTTTTATCTACGCACCCTCCACAATAAATTAAAGCCACATTACATGCCTTCCCATTGTTTACTGGAAGACAAACAGCTTACGTGTAAAATGGGAATATACTTCAATGGGAAGCTCCATGTGTTAAATGCAACCTATTAAACGATACCACACCAAATCGTAAATCGCTAAAACGGCCTTCTTGGCCACTGGAAATTAACAGACCGCGAGCAAACAAAGGCCCTTCGTCTACAGCGTGACGGTCGGGAATTATTTTAGTGCCATCCTATGAACCATGCTACATTGCCAGCTCCACTGCTTGGGTAGAATTTCTTTATATGCTGGGCAGTGGCGTATTTAGGAGAGGGGGCTGCCGGGTTGCAGCCCCCCCCCCCTTTTCCCGAGCCTAAATCTAAAAGTCTAATTGCAACCTAATTTTTCGTCTCACACTTGGATTCTTAATTTAAATTTTCAAATATTTTATTCTTGGCTTAGGGGACAAAAGGTCTTGTAGGAAACGTTTTAGTTTTAAACTTTTCCTTCTAAAAGTCCTGTTTTATGTAGAGATTCAGGTTTCGGACACATATCGTTTTTGGTTATTATTTTATTATTATTTGTGATGCTATTTTAAAGGAAAACGAGTAAAATGAATAATATTTAATAGTATTTTTCTATTATATACTTGTCTGTTCCGTTTTCCCTTTTTTAAATCTATTTTAAATCAACAAAAATATAACACAATGTAATAAAATATTTTTACAACAAAAACAATTTGGTAGGTATTTATTTTTAAAGAGAAAAATTAAAGTAAACATTTTAATTGAAACGTTTTTTATGGAAGAAGTGTGATAATTTATAATAAAAAAAATAGTGCGGAAAGAAACGAGAATGCTTTATTATAAATATTCAAAACGGCACTTAAGAAGGAGTTTTTCAAAACCTAAGCATTTGTACCAAAAACTGCTCTTAGATCGACGCTCCTAAAATACATTATTTCTTAAAAAAATCATCATTTTTGGCGTGGTGAGCGATATTTACTTTATTTTTAATAAAAAAAAACCGAGCCCGGAAAACGCTGGTTAGAGTCAAACATACGTCTTATGTTAAAATTTTGTATTGACACCAATATTCATATTTTTTACAAATTTTAATATTTTTTTTAATAAAGAGCCAGCTAGGAATATCACAAAAAGTAAAAAAAATATTTACAAAAACAAATTTAATCCAACCATGAAGGGGAAGAGGTAATAATTTAATTTTCGAAATTTGATAGTACTTTTAAAGAACTTTGGCCCCGAAAATTTTTATGTTTCCTTCCTGGCGATCTTTATCCGGGACAAATTGGAAAATTTACTTTTTGGCTGTTAAGTTTTTGTTTTTTTTATCAACACATTTAGGGAGATCTTGTAGACCCAGCACAAATTCACAAAAGGGAGGTTTTATTGACAAAATACAAATTAAGCCGTGACAGGCCTAAAACTATTAAAACAGTTAGCACGTATTGTTTCTTCTTCCGTCACGCGACATAAACAACTTGGTCGTCTTATTAATACTAAATCAATTATTTTTCTCCGGTACAAATAAAGTAGCGCTGGTATATCGGGGGGTGAAATTGAAACCAATAAGGTGCTATACGACGGAATACCAACGACAAATGTAAATAGTTTCTATTTCGGAGAATTTTGTCTGCGAGTATTTCCAAGTAGGTAAGATATATTCTAAATATGTAAAGACAAATAATGATTTATGCGTTAGTTTAAAATTTAATGTTTTAATTATGATACAAATTATATCTGTTGTCCATTACAATTTTTCTGGAGACGCCACTGCTTCAAACTAAGAAAGAAACTACAGGTTCGAGATAAAATATTTTAAAAATTGGTTCACAAAATCTGTAGGGAAGAAGATTATTATGTAAACAATAGAATTCTTGAAAAAATATATATTTTAAAAGTTTATTAGTACCTAGTATAAGTAGTTAAAGTTACTTAAAAAGTGTCAACTACTTTGATTGACTTTTGTTAAAAGAACGACTCTTCGATCTATGGATCTCCAAAATAATAAATTAATGTAAAAAGAGTATCAATATGTTTGAAGACAAATTTTTATTAAAATAAAATTTCTAAATGACTGCTATAGCGTTATTTTGGATACAACTTGGCAACGCGCAAAATTGCGACTGTCATGGCAGAGAGGTTAATAAACAAAGGCCCTTCGAGAGTAAATCCTCCCGACAACAAGGGAAAATTATGGACATTCCACCGATAAAGATCGTAAATTTGTTGGAAGCACAATTAAACTTTATCAGAGGAAGGTCAAGTAAATATGCTTGGAGTATGGGAATAAAGGGCTGTAAATGTAACATCCGTAATTTTATTACACTAAAATAAGCCACTTTAGTAATGAACGAGTAAATTTCCTGTTTATGTTGTGCATTCTTAAACAAAAATGATAATGAGTTATTTTTAAATGGGCATATTACAAATATCCAACCCATATTTTAAAATTCTTCTCCAAAATGACCAGCTCCATGTGAAATTATATCTACAGTATTCATAGTGATTCTTTACTCATGCGTCATTGTTCAGCGATTAAGCGACAACATGATCTACAACTCCCCATCTTTATTTATTAGAATATTAAAAGTGAATAAAACATAACCTAACATTTTCCGGGTACCATTCTGTAGCGCAATACGTCGTTGCCAATGAAACGCGCTAGACAGAGAAAGAGTTTTAGATTGATTTAACTATTTAACCGTAAAATTTTTTGAAGTTTATCCATTGACTTCTGACGTCATCGTCCTTTCGATTGTTATTTTGACTTTGTGCCTTGAAAATTTATTTATTCGTAAAAATAGTTCTTGACGGAGCTTTTATTATCGTTCTCTTGTGTTTCCGTAAGTAGTTTATGATATGTATTTAATGTAAAAAGTTTAATGGTATGTCGCGAAAAAATTGTCCTCTAAATGACGGTATGCTAAAAAAATAATTGCTTATGTAAACTTTGTTGATAAAAATATTGTGCAAAGTGTTTTTAAAGGATCTATTAAATGTAGGGATGAAATTGGGTTCGTACTAGACTTAAATTTTTAATTATAAAATTTAAACAACTTTTAGGAACCTGTACATCGGGACCTTAGGCACATCTATTATATTATTTATTAAAATATACTTTGTTTTGACAATATTTCTTCGATTTGATTCGTACGATTTTTATGACGTACACATTCACTGAGAATACGGTATTCACTTTACTTACTGTATTAAATTAGACCAAAAACATTTCTCTTGATCTGAATCCTGGCCATGGCCAATGGATTTTGAAAGCTTAAATTAGTATTTGAATATTGGAACTTTATTTTTATACAATATTGCCTAAAATTAACGTCATATTTTCCTTACTGGATCTCCAGATGCATTCGGCCACGTCATAGCTCTTTAGTGAGACTATAAGACCTAATGAATATCAAAGGCGTAACCCGAGACGACACCTATAGTGTCGAGGTGGACACTAATATTCATGGAATATATTATCTTTGTGATATTGAGGAAATATAACTTAATAATAAGAAAAGTAATATCATCATCAGTTACACGGGGTGATTCCTAAGTTGATACTTCTTCTTTAGATAGTTATAGAAGGCATTAAAATAAACACTTGAAATACCTTTTTTCAAAAAACTGAAAAATAAGGTACTTACATTTATTTATTACACTATGGATCAAATACGGTTCTGCCTAACTTGCCCGTTGAATAACATTAAGAAAACTTCTGGGTGTAGGATGAGCCCGCAAGGGAAATCATTTTGCGTATAATCTCGAAGCAGCAGCCGCACTTTGACGACACTCACCGTAAATTAGCACCATATCTACTAGTTCATTGTTTTCCAATTTTACCATTTTCATGTGTCACCAATTTAAAATTAACATGCTGCAAAAAAACACACCGCAGCGTATTGCCAAATAACAAACTGACCACCGACCCCTAATTGCATGACTAATAAGTGATTACACAAACAAGATAGAGTATAGAAGGGTACGTTTTGATTACTAGGCCCGCATTTAGATTTTTTAGTTCTGTATCTTGGCTATTTTTAAGTTTTTTGAAAAAAGGCATTTGAAAATGTTTATTTTAATGCTTTCTATACACAGCTTAAAAGGAAGTATCAACTTAGGAATCACCATGTATAACAAATATACACTTTTAAAAATGTAGCAAAAGTTACTTTTAAACAATGTTACCGAATGTTGTTGTAATATAATTTATCTACTTTTATTTAGTAATATGAATTTTACAGTTCTGTAAATCGTTTTGTAAGGGCAACTATTACAGCACTAATGCTGTAATAGATACCTTTACAGCACTAGTGCTGTAAGGGAAAAAAACTGTTTTATTTAAATTTTGCTGTTAAATAAAACCACACTTTTTATGAATGATTTATTATTAACAATTATATCTTGATTTTTCTTGACTGAAATCATAGTTCTCAACATTGAGTAGTGAGTCCATAGTGTAGATGGTTTCTGGGAGTGTTGCTTTACGGAAAAATAACCCAAAAGGATTTTTTCAGACACCTCCTTTATTTTGTTAGCTTTGCACCAATCTTCAAACTTCTGATACTCCAACTCATACCGCGCTTTGGGTTTTGTCGAAACTAAACTTGAGATCGCTTTGTTTGTCGCTGCTTCTATATCAGAGGGTAAACTTCCATCAAATCGCTTTTTTTTTGAAAAACGGATTTTATATTTTTGAATTTGTTTGACAAAGTTTCGATAGTAACCATGCGAAACAGTAACTATGCGAAAGGTAACATAAAAAACTTGATTAGTAAACTTAATAGCAGGTGCATTTTTACAGGTGCATTTTTATTTTTAAAAATGCCTTTTGCCAAATATTTTAATTCATAGATGAAAGTAGATAAAATTTTGTACAATATTCTTGTTATAAATTCATATTACTACACTCGATGTTTTATTAAACTCGGCTGACGCATTGTTTGATAACTTTAACATCTCGTGTTTTAATATAAATCTTTACAACACTTATATCGTAAATAACTAATATTTGGTGGCTAGTAGCCATTTTCTCTAGCCAATAATTTTTTAATATGAATTTGTAAGTCATGCATTTTAGACATTACCATAAAAATTAGAATATTTCCGCATACACTCATACCTAGATCTACGCCCGCAATACTCAACGACCACGAGCCGCCACTGGTAGGGACTATTCGTAGTTGATTAACCAATAATGCTTCTTTATAAGGTCATACACTGATTATTTCGTAACTTGCTGACTGCACTTTAAAGCTAATGGTACTGTGTGCAACCCAATCAAGGAATAATGTAATACTCAGCTTGAAATTGCATCCGAGCTTAAGCTCAGCTTAATAGAACTTTAATTAGTAGTAAACATTCCAACAAATTAGGGTTTGGTTGCAAAACTGTTTTTAAGCTTAATTATTAGCCAAATCCCACTGAGATATCGTTATTATCTACAGTCGGGCGTCTGTCTATAAATAAGAATCTATCAAATTGGGTTTAATATGTAATAAAAGCAAAAAGCTGATTTACTATTTTAAGAACTTATTCCGGATGTTACAAGAAAATACCGCCCCCCCCCCTCTAATTTTGTACGTAATTTTACCAAAGATTTAAAAATTTGAGACGTTAATAAGCGTGTAAATTGCCATTTTTCAACATATTTAAACATTCGAAACAACTTCCGGTTTAACCGGAAGTAAAGTAAACTTTCAAATTTTAAATCAAAACCATTTTTTAGTCTATATTTAAATTCTATAGAATATTCTCTTTTCAATGACATATTAGGTACACCTTATCATTTGTTTTAAAAATGCCCGCATAGATAAATTTTCCTTTGTTTTTTAAAATGTTCATAGTTTTGGTAAAATAAGGTAAGTAGTAAAGAGTAAGCCATGAAAACGTTAAAATAGCTTATTTTAACCTACTTAATAGTATAAAACTGACTTGCTTAAGAAAAATGTATCCGTTAGGGCTATTTTATTTACAACGTGTTTTCTAAAAAAACAAAGCGGAAATTCTCCATTTTTTTTTAAATGGCAACCCATCTTTTAATATAATAGTATTGTTCATTTAACACAAGTTAAAATTATTTATTAGGTAATAGTAGAAATTAACAAGAAACATCATAAATATAATTTCTAGACTCAAATAAGCAATAAAAATTTTAGTCAAGACCAGTTTAGTATGCCGTGGAAAACAAAGAATTATTTCTGCATTTTTATTAGACCAAAATGTCAAATGGTATTAAATAATAATTACGAAGATTGAAATGAATGAATTGTTTTCCACGGCGTAATGACATAACTTCTTATGGTTTATACGGGTCTAGAAATTACATTTATGGTATTTTAATTAATTTCCAATATTACCTAAAAAATAATTATTAACTTGTGATACACCGTTAGAAAGGAAATTAAATGAAGACTTTTATTATAAAAAATATATTATAAAGCCGGTTGAAATGAACCATTTCAACGTTTCCATGGCCTACTCTTTACCACTTACCTTGTTTTATTAAAATTATGGACATTTTAGAAACCAGAGGAAAACTGATCTAGGCGGCAATTTTTAAAAGAAATGATAAAGTGTGATATGTCATTGGAAAGGGAATCTTTCATAGAATTATTCAATCATTGAATAAAAATGAGGGTTTTCATTTAAAATTTAAAAGTTGACCTCACTTCCGGTAAAACCGGAAGTGGATTTCAAGGTTTGAATTGGCCGAAAAATGGTAAATTACACACTTATTAACTCCTTAAATTTTTAAATCTTTACTTTTAAAATAATGGAAAAAATTCGGTTATATCAGCCCCTCTCGACGCAGGGGTTCATACCCTCTAAACTTTTTATTATATTTCAAAAACAGAGTTATAAAGAGGCATTAAATCTACAATTTAAAATTATTTTAAATTATACATAGTAACATCTTAAGATACGATTCTGTTAAACACGACTTCATAAACTATACTTCACATAATCAATCGTTAGTTACCATAATGCAACGTCCTCCTTGGCCGCTGCAAATTACTAGACCGTGAGCAAATAAGGGCTCTCCGAGAATAAATCTTCCCGACAACAAGGGAAAATTATGGACATCGCGCCGATAAAGGATCGTTAAGTCGAGAGTCGACTAAATATATTTGGAAATAATTGAATAAAGGTGGTTGTAAACATACCTCCATCTCGTGTATCTGCAGTTTATACACCCTGATACCAGCCAGTAAATACACCGAAAAAATTATACACGGTGGAGTTTTTAACTGGAA
Source organism: Polydrusus cervinus (assembly GCA_935413205.1). Taxonomy (NCBI): domain Eukaryota; kingdom Metazoa; phylum Arthropoda; class Insecta; order Coleoptera; family Curculionidae; genus Polydrusus; species Polydrusus cervinus. Next base: position 27,425,234 of record OW284513.1, read on the forward strand.
TAAATTCAGTATTAGAAAGCCTCATTATTTGCGGAGAAAATACGGAAATACGGGTGCCTTTATTTTTAGTTTGGTACACTTTTTTCGTTCCGTCATGAAATTTACCCCTCTTTTGGGGGTGCAAACCGCCTCCAACTTTTTTTCTCAAATATAAAGGTATGTATTGCGATAGCTCGTTGAAAAGGGCATAAAAAAAGTAATACGGCCCACTATTTACTTTTGCATTTCGGTAACCTAGACGCAATTTTTTTTTTTGTAAAAATTATTGGATATGTTGCCCATTTTTTTCTTGACAAACCCAGCGGCGGCGCCAGGGGGGGCTAGGGTGGGCACCGGCCCACCCTAGAAACATGAGTGCCCACCCTGGTGTCCCCCAAAAATTGATGGATTCGGTTTTGTAATGGAATTTCCAGGGGGAAAAGAGACTTGGCAATGAAAGCTTTTATGAGAAAAGAGTGATGTATGTTATTTTGAAGAGAACGATGACCTTTTTTTTTTTAGACGTCACTTTAGATAATAAGGAAGTTTGGTTCGTCCCCGCTTATGGCGTAATAGAGCTTGGCCGGCGACGGCGACCTTTTTTTTTGTTAGAAGTCACTTTCAATTTAAGTAGTGCCCACTCTAAAATCATCGTCACCGTCAAAGACTTCATACCAATAAGCCTGTCTTCGTTCCTTGTCAAAACATTAGAGAGGTTACTGGATCTGCATATCAAGAACTCAGTGAGAGAGCGAGAATTAAGCTCGTCTCAACACGCTTATACCAAAGGGAAATCAGTGGAAACGGCGCTACACGAAGTAGTAGGCACTATTGAGAAATCCCTTAACAATAAAGAGTACACGCTAGGACCTTCTTGGATATTGAAGGAACTTTTAATAACGTCACGACCGAGGCAGTGTGCGACGCTCTAATAAAAATAGGGGTCGATAACTACATCTGCCGTTGGATTAGGAGGATGTTGAAAGGCCGTCAAATCTGCTCCAGTTTGGGAAGTAGCGAGATGGTCAGATTTGCTGGAAGAGGAACTCCGCAAGGCGGGGTTCTGTCACCAACACTCTGGCTGAGAGTTCTAAATAAAGTTCTCATAGCGTTGGAGAAGGCTGGAATAAAAGTGATTGCATACGCTGACGATATAGTTATACTAGTGTCAGGTAAATTTGTAAACACAATCAGTGACCTAACAGGAATGGCGCTACGAATACTACAACAGTGGGCCATGAAATGCGGGTTAAAAATCAACCCCGAAAAAACGGAGGTAGTTCTATTCACACGCAGAAGGGTGATCGAGAACTTCAGACTCCCAGTACTCGACAATAATGCTTTAGTGCTTAAGGAAAAAGCAAAGTATTTAGGATTGGTACTTGACTCCAAACTAAACTGGGGCATAAACTTGCAAGAACGAGTGAAAAAAGCGTCGGTAGCATTTTATGCCTGCAAAAAAGCAATTGAAAAAAATGGGGACTAAAACACCCCACATAGTACACTGGATCTATATACGGCTATTATAAGACCTATATTAATATACGCGGTCCTGGTTTGGTGGACCGCTTTGGAAAAAGCAGTGCACACTAAGTCAATAACAAAGATACAAAGGGCAGCTTGTTTGGGAATAACCGGAGCCCTTAAGTCAACTCCGACAGCGGCGCTAGAGGTGATGTTATATATACCCCCCCTGGATATGTATGGAAAAAGTATAGCTGCAAAAAGTGCCCTGCGACTGAAAGAGTCGAAATTCTGGAAGGAAACCAACTACGGGCACAGCAGTATACTAAAGATCCACCCGGGGAATAGTCTACGAGACCCGACTGATTACTCTGTCCCAATAACATGCTTCGATAGAAGGTATTCTATACTCATTCCAAGTAGGAAAGAGTGGGAAGGCAATCAGAATATAACGAAAACAGATCACGCAATCTTCACAGGCGGTTCAAAAATGGACGTTGGTGTGGGAGCCGGGGTCTTTTCCGAAAGTTTACAAATACAGAAATCGTATAGACTGCCCAACTATTGTAGTATTTTTCAAGCAGAAGTACTGGCAGTAGAGAAGGCGGTCAATATCCTGCAAGAACATCTTGGCTTGGGAGTAGCCTCGTCAATCCCCATCTTCAGTGATAGTCAGGCGGCGATTAAGGCAATCTGTTCCAGCAGCGTTAAATCAAAGCTCGTAAAGCGATGCCGCAACAATCTATGCACGCTTGACAACCAACATCGGGTTATTCTGTGCTGGGTTCCTGGACACTCCAAAATAGATGGCAACGAGGCTGCCGATGCGCTCGTAAGAGAGGGCGCAGGCATGCCAGCTGATCTAGCAGACAATACAGTGAACAAACCACTGGGATTGGTCAAAGAGGAGATTGACTACACGGCCAAGCAGCTTGCACAGATTAGATGGACAGTGTTGACAACCTGTAGTACATCCAGGCAACTGTGGCCCACATTCGATAAAAAGAGAACCGCAGAGCTATTGAGACACAGTCGAAAAGATGTGAGAAATATTACTGCGGTTGTTACCGGACATTGCCTCTTCGGTAGACATGCCGAACGTATGCAAATACCCACTAACGACTTCTGCAGAAGTTGCAGAGATGAGGAAGAGGAAGAAAGTATTCAACATTTTCTGTGTGAATGCCCTGGCCTCTGAAGAAGGAGGTTCACTACTCTGTGTGAACCATCTTTCGATAGCCTGGAGGAACTAAGCAACTTACAACTTGGACGGCTGAGCAGATTTCTGAACAGTAGTCGCTGGTTTAAGGAGTTGCTAAAATCCTTCCGCGGTTACGTCGCACTAACCATCAGAGATCTGATGAAGGTGGGTTCTACGGAACACGTGTGGTATCACAACGGACCTAATCAGGACTACGTGAGACTGTTTGGTCAGAACCAAGGGTCTGCCACTCTTACCTAACCTAACCTAAAATCATTGGGCCCACTTGTGCCCACCCATCCCAAAAATCCTGGCGCCGCTGCTGGACAAACCCCTAATCTAAAATAAAATTCATTCTTGACATTATGTACCATTTCCGGGGTTATTTGGCGAATTTCAATTCAATTCATCCTTTTTTTAACCAGCCTGCGCAGCCAAAACCAAAATTGTAGTATGAATTGTTGCTAAAATGTCCAATTCCTATTTTTTCTGGCTTTCTGCATTGCCAAAATGCAAAAGTAAATAGTGGGTCGTATTCCTTTTTTTATGCCCTTTCCAACGATCTATCGCAATACATACAAGGTAATTAATCAAACTTACTATAATATTTTAGAAAAAAAAGTTGGGGGCGGTTTCTACCCCCAAAAGAGGGGTAAATTTCATGACGGGACGAAAAAAGTGTACCAAACTAAAAATAAAGGCAACCATATTTCCGTATTTTCTCTGCAAATAAAGAGGCTTTCTAATACTGAATTTATTCCAGTTAAAAATTCCACCCTGTATCTCGTCGTCAGTGGCGGCTGCTCCTTGAGGTCGAAAGCCGCGCGCCCTCTGCCGCTTGCTAAAAATACGATAATTTTATTTCATAATGTTTGTTGTTTAATTTGTCGGGAAACAACAAATAAATGTGGTAGATTTACCGATAATTCAGGAGGATTGGCAACAGTGCCTGCAACTCTCAAGTAAAATAAAAATAACTGTGGTAGTGCGCTCGGTTGTGACTCGTTCTCGTTACCGAATTCTAAAGCTGGTTTTTTCGAACCGTTTTTCCAGTGAACCAAGCGCAAAAATCTGCCATAACAGAAACCAATAGCAAAAAAATTTTAAAGCAAAAGCAAAATAAGCTCTTTATGGCGGTAAAAGATTACTGGAACCGGCCGAATAAAATCAATGAAAACAGGATCATTTCTACCAGGGCTAAGACCAGCCCCGTTGTAGTGTCCTGGTTAGCACGCGCTAATCCAGCGGAATATAGTATTAAGATATTATGTAATAATAATAATCGATATGTAGGAAAACCTGACATGTAACTTATTAAATAAATAAAGAATATTTTAAAAGTACCGAATTCTCTGCGGCAGCTCCTTTCTGGCGAACGATTAAAATCAGCGACCTCGGACGGCCCTATTCCATCCGCTGACTAACTGAAAACTGACTGAAATCTCGTTAATTTGTCCGCGAAGGTATCGCGCCAAACGTCAAGCGCCAACGTAAAGTGGGAGACGCGGCAAGTGAATCCGACCGCGTTAGAATTTATCATGTAAAATAGCGGTTTTTTTTTACCCGAATTACAACAGAAAACAAGAATGATATTGAATTTCTGTTTTTACCAATGGAAAGGTGATATCTATGTGGGTGTAGAAAGTTATTTTCATGCAAAAAAAATTCTTATAATAATCGATTTACCAAAATAATGTAAATTATCCATTAATGAAAATAATCGATTTATCTAAATTAAAAACAAACAATCTATAAAATCGATTAATTAAAATAATCGAAGTAATCGATTAATCAAAATAATCGAAGTAAACGATTAACCAAAAATAATCGAAGTAATCGATTAACCAAAAATAATGTAATCAATCGATTACTCAAAATTATCGAAATAATAAAAAAATCGATTTACAAAATAATCGATTAACTTAAATAATTGATTACTTAAAAAAATTGAATAATCCTAGCTAATACCTAGCTACGCTACTTACTACACTATATATAAATAATAGCATCCCTAAATACCTTTGAATTGGAATCCTTGCAAAAACTAACTTGACCATTTTGCAGCGGTATCACGACAAATATGCCCTAATGTCTAAAGTAATTTCTCAACATGTTTTGTCGGACTTTTCAGTAATAAATTAGCTTAGCAAGCTTTCCTACTCGTTGATTAAGCCCTAATTTATGAGCAGAAGGGTTAGTGTGTTTTACTTTTTGTTTGTGCACCCTTGAAATTAAGTTGTGAAAAGTTGGATCATGGTTTGTGTTAGATTCGTTATTAAGTATAAATAAGTTAAATGTATAGTTATACTCGAGTTATACTTTGATTGCTTATTAAGTGTGATCTTTTAAAATTCAAGAATTTAATTTTACTATTTTATGAAAATTTCACAACTTTGAAACATATATAAGCGCAACACAATATGAACTTAAGTGCAAAGTTACAGTTGGTTCCAGAATCGAACTATGATTTTTTTATTCTACGTTTCTATAAAGCGCTCTCTGTTATTGACTCGATAATTTATTGACGTTCGTATTGTGTAAACATTACAAAGAAACAATATTATGAAACAGTGCCAAGACTGTAAAGTAACTAACTTAACGCCAGGATTTTTATTTTGGAAGTAAGTACCTATTCATTAATGTCTTCTATAAATGAGTTGTCAGCGCGGCGAAAAAATATGTTTATGAATGAAATGCTTATAGTCTATACTATTCCATTTATCTAAATTTTACCATTTATTTAAAAAATACTACTATGACCTGTCGATATTAATTTGCCCATATTTTTTTAAAATCTTTCGTCATTGTCGTCGTCTTTTTACGATGAAGATCCTGCAATAAAAAACTGTTAGTTTAATTAATCCTTATTTTTCTAAAAAAAAATTTAGAAAGGAAAAATTAAAAGAAAAGAGATTTTTCAGTCTCGCCCTTTTTCTGGGAAATTTGTATATACAGGGTGTCTCTAAAAGGTGCGGAAAAAAAGCTACCACAAGTTCCTGAGGCGTAAATATGACGATCTAACCCAACTTACCTTTGTCCAAAAGTGGATGATTTCGGAGATACAGAGTGTCAAAAGTTCAATTTGGTTTTCATTTTTTATAAATATTTTTTTTAATAGTTGGTGTATTGTCACAATATTCGGCTTGGGGGTGTTTTGCCGAGTGCGAAATTAGAATCTGTTCTCATTTTTATTGTAAAGTTGAGAGGGCGCCACCTGCGGTACCTTGCACGCATTTAAAACAAAATAACTTTTTTGAGACACCCTATATTTAACTTTAAAAAAAAATTCGGATTCTCCAATGCCTTTTACCTAAAAAAGGTATACGTGGTAAGAGTTGATCTGAGCAGCTGTTTTTGAGATATCTGGATTTAAAAAATTCACTTCGTGTACCCAAGTCAGCTTTTAGTGACCTTATTTTAATTTACCGCTTTCGCTTCAAATGTGTTCAATTTATTACAATTATTTAGACCTGGAAATACACGAAATAAAATTTTGAAATCTAGATATCTCAAAAACAGCTGCTCAAATCAACTCTTACCACGTATACCTTTTTTAGCTAAAAGACATTGGAGAATCGGAATTTTTATTTAAAAGGTAAATATAGGGTGGCTCAAAAAGGTTTTTTGGTTTTAAATGTGGTCAAGGTACCGCAGGTGGCGCCTTTTAAACTTTACAATAAAAATGAAATCAGATTTTAATTTCGATATCGAATTTATAATAACAGTTTTTCAAAATTTTACAAAAAAGTACAATTGAAAATACTAATATTTAAATGCAAAGTATTAAAATCGACACGACATACAATAATGGTAAACTTTAAACTAAAATATTTTCAAAATAGAAGTTGCTATAAATATGAGACTGACTGATTTTAATTTCCTGGTGACCACATAATTTTTAAGTTAATTTTTCCTATTTATGGCTTGGCCAAAATTCGCCTGTGTACAAAAAATGTGGAACAAAAAATTTAATACACCCAATAAATATATTATTTTAATAACTTTTATAATGTAGTTATGTTGCTAATAACGGTCAACATTCTGGTTTTCCATTTAAAGTGCCAATTCGTAAATCAGAATTAACTGGTGTATTTAGTAAATACACCAGTATTTGTGCATTTGGCAATTATCCAAACACATTCGAATAGAAGAGACAAATAGCAAATAATTGAACACACGACACGTATTCACAAGTGACGAATATTTGCCAAAATACGTGAGTTGTGTTCAAAGTATTTCTGAACATGCAGCTAGTATTTTCAGATAGAGCAAATAAGTGCTAGCGACGAAACGAATTTTTTTTTCTCAAATTCTACAGGCTAATTCACATATAAGTAAATACGATCTCACTTTTTGCATTTCCGAAAAACGGCACCCAAGTAAGCATTGTCGACGCTAAAAATAAAATCCATTTAAATGCTGACATATTTAAAGTGTCCCGGAAGTTTGCACCCTTCGCTGATTATTGCAATGGGTGAAAATGGCCGTTAATATTTTATTTTTAAAATTACTTTAAAACATTATTGATAAGAAAGTAAAGAGCGGTATCAAACAATGTTTTTAGGTCAGGGAACGCGTCTTTTCCTTAAAATACACGAAGAAAAGCAACTTTATTGTCGAGTTGCACAAAAAGTCTTAATATTTTATTTATAAGAACTTTATTGATTACTCAATGGACCATCAACCGAGGTCATTCAGCCTAAACGTCTAAGAGTCTTAATAATAATTAACTAACCAGCAACTTTGACGGTAACATTCATGCCATTGGCAGAAATACTTATCTCATCCATCAAAACGGTCCGGTTACCTTCTTTTTTAGTGTGTTAATCAGGGAACTTAGATTGCGAGTAAATGATGTCTGCCAATGTAATTTTAAAACCATTTCAAAAAATATTTGTACTTACGTACAATCACTACAATGAGGTACTCTACTCCCCATTTGATCAATAATTCCTTAATATCTCACATAAAGATGTCTCATACTTGTAAATTGTATCGAAATGCAGGAAAGCAGATTTCGTCTGGCGCCCTGGAAATACACGTGACTGGCATGATACGTTTTCCAAGAACAACCAATATCAGATTTAAGAGAACCAATCTTATAATACTTAATGAAAATTCGTTTTTCTCATTTGGAGTTAAAACATTTTATTGAAATGAATCTACCAAATATTATTGGGATTAAACCTTACTATAATCGTCCAATATAAGTATGATGAAATGGCATGATTCACGGTGCTGTTCGACTGTTGAACGTGATTGAACCACTGATGCCGATTGAATGCGATGTGTGCCGAAGTCGACGACGGATTCGGGTATTCCCCGTCTCTTATTAACTTTCGAAAGCGCTTATGTCTGTTTCGCTCAATCTATATTGGAGGTTTTTCGCATGACACACTTTGGAGTATTCACATTTTTTAAAGGATACTTATTTTTATTTGCTTTGAAAAATAAATTATTTATGACGGTCAAATTTATAGGTGCGTCATTGACCAAATGACCTTGTGGACAAGCCGCCAATGCTAATAGTTCATCATTATCTATAATATTAAAAACGTTAAATGGAAAAAAACACTGTAACATTTGTTTTAGATCAGAAAGTTCGTCAACGGAATTATCCATAACTGCACCCAAAGAAGCTGGAAAATGGTCTATATGGGCTCTAACAGTTTCTAGAACAGGTCTAAGATTTTCAGCACCAGTTAAACTCCAAGTTTTCAGGTAATTAGTATGATATGGTATAATGGAATACTGATACTGCACTGACAAATACGTACAGTACGGTTTCCACATTTGAAAAAAATGTATAGACAAATATTGAAAGATTAAGATTAGGTGTCCCAGAGTTAGGTTCCAAGTCGATTTTTAGACTGGTGGGAGAGGGGGGTACACTTCTTGCTACCTAAACAGAAATTACTATTTTCAGACAGAACTGGGCAAAGCACTCAAAAGAATTTCTTTAAGCACCAAGCCCTTTGGAAAAGTAATTGCCAGCATCAAGCACCAAGCACATTGGAAATTCTGTGCTTGAAATTACCAATTACCAAGGAAAGTAAAGTTGAGTGATTTTTAGTGCTTGCGATCACTTTGCACACATGCTTAACTTATGAAAAACAATTATCAGTTACCAAGCACTTTTTATTAAGGGCTTGAATTACCAATTACCGTATTTTAAAAGTGCTTGAACGCATTGTTGTACTTAAAGCACTTTTTCAAGCACTTTCGAGGTAATTACTTCCCAGCTCTGTTTTTAGATTTGGGCTTACCCAAAACTTGTCGACTTAAATCAGCCCCGTGGCAAACATCAAATGTTCATTTTTTTTTAATATTAACAGGCCTGTATTGTGTCTCTCTCGCTTCTCCTCAAATCTCAGAAAGTCTTGTGTTTATCATGTAAAAATAATTAAATTAAACCTTTTTGGCTGGAAGCCTAGAATACTTTTAGACTGCCACCAGATGTTATTTTAGAAATTTGTGATACATCTTTAGATTGAAACTTTGTCTGTCTCTGTAATTTACACGCAATATTTTCAATTTTTTTAGACCACTGACAGTTGAGTTTCATCTACCAGAAAGTTTAAGAGTTCGTGAAACGCTGGAAGTTGACATCAAGATTGGAAATAACGTTAACTCCTGCATTGATGTAAGTGTTTAATAAATTTTTTTAGTACATTTTAAATTTTTAAAACTTTAAACAGTTGTAACAGAAAAGAAAGTGCTGCGTTTCGATTATTTTCAACTTTTTTTAGAGTCACCTACTTGCCATCATTTAATTTGTTTACGTTATTTCTTTTCTTCAATAATATTTCTAAATTGAACCAAGAAGAATCGCTTTGACTACTAGACGAGAGTAATATTTTATTTTAAAGCATCTAATTATAAGCAATTTCAAAGTTTGTCTTGTAATTGTATTACAAAATGGGTAACAAATCTTGTACTTTACTACCCTAGTACTATACTATTACTTTACTTATACTGTACTATCCTTGTACTGTAGTACTATTCTATCACTAACATGGTCCATAGAAGTTGGTTTCTTATTCGATCTCAGTCGTCGCAAAAGAATAATTGTTTTCGATTTTTCGGAAATAAAGAAAAAAATGATGCAGATCAAAATAAATTTTCGTCTAAAACATTGTCAAAAGTGAAATTAAAAGGTTTTCATCTTATTTTTGATATTTTTTCCAAAGCAAACCCCTCTAGTTTACATCATAATGTTGTACTGTTACTATACTTTTACTTTACTATTACTTTTTCTACTATACAGTTACTATAAAATAATGGACGTTTTTAAACTTGTTGCCGGGTTGCTTTTCATTTTTATCCCTACTTTATTATGGTTAGGTCGAAAATTTATGTACGTTTCCTGCATACCCTTGCGGTCAAATAAATAATATAGTTCGCTCTTCATTCGCCCGGTCGAAGCGCAGGTTAAGCGGGTACATAATAAATTAATGTTCAGATTTTAGCCGACAATTTTTAAACCCCCTTGCTATACTCACTATTTAATCGTTATTAAAAGAAACTTTTTTAATTTTTGAACTAATTATAATTAAGAACAGAATATACAGTAATTTCTTATGGCTCCATTTTACAGTGGCGTGCGATGCTGTTTTAACTAGGGTAGGCAAAAATTGAATTTAAGAAAAAAACTTACCTTCCATAGCATCTAAATTTCAAATTTTGTCGTAAAATGTCCTGTTTTTGAGTTTGTGGAAAGAACACTGTGACAGAAGAAGAATAAAACGACATTATTTGAAAATTTTACGTTAAAATTATTTTAACGTCGTCATAAAAATTGTTTTGCGTTTTAAATCCTGCAAAAGTCGCTCTCCACAGAGTTTATTGTTAATTCACTTAAGCGTGTCTCTCCCTGTATGTTTCGTTAATAGGTATAAAGTCTTTTTAATCCAGAAAAAGAATCGTTCTGCAGACGCGCTGCTAGCCGGAATAGTAACAACTAACGCTTACATATTTCTTTATTTCCGAATACCGACTGCGCGAAGTCTAGCAAAAGGGCGACAACACTAATTATAAATTAAAAATCTATCATCCACCTGATTGAACCAATGTTGCCAAAAACGAAGTCAATTATTATGTGAAATATAATGAAAAGCTGATTATTAAATATTATTAACCTATCAGCAAAAATTATTTGAATTGTCACAAAATTGCTTCTTATTTTACGATACCTTATCCGTTATCCCTTTAAATATATCCTAACAAAACCAATCAATAAAACTTATAGAGACGTGTTTCATGTTTTATATTGAAAAAGCGAAGTATTTTCCAAACTACGGTAAAACTTGAAGATTGGCACCAATGCACTCACCAAACGCGCTTTCATGGCGCGGGTTGATGAAGGAAGGTCGAAGGTTGCGACGGGTTTATTTGTTACATCTCTTTCTACCTTACTGCCTACCGGCTCTCTCCCTTGCCTCCACTGGCACAAAAGCAGTGCTTTTGTTTTTGCATAAGACGCTATGTACAGCGAGATCTTTGCTTTTAGAACGGTCTGACGGAACGCCTATACAGGGATCTAGTTTACGATATAATAAGCAAAGAATGCGTTCGTGGAAATGATATAGGAATAAGTTTTCGGTCCTATATTATTATTTGTTATATTAATGTAGAGATATATTGCCAAAGTTGGATTACACGGATAAAAACTAAAATACAAAAAAAAATGTATCTGTTTGTTTTATTGTTTCCAGGCTAGGCAATGCTTTTTTTGCCTAAATTGTATACACGCCCCTGCCATTTTGATTTTAGTTTGTTCACCACTTCATATAATTACGAAAAAAGTAACTCGACAGACTTGTTAAAATACAAGTGTTGGTTCAAAAGAAACAATAAAGGATTTTTTTGTGCCAGTTCCCAAAGTTTCGTACACGACTCTCAAAACTTTTATTTTAGATGTGATGATACTGTTCCTTTGTGTGCTACATTAAATTAAGAGCTCCTAATAATTCTCTTCACTTGGGATTTCAAGTCCTTTGTGCTATTGTTACGAACTGTTTTTCGAAGAATTGTAACTTCGCAGTCATAATTACATCAACTTGAAAAAAATAGAACTGGAATATATATTGGCACTTTGGAAATCTTATGTATAGGCCAAAATGAATTGTATATAGATTAAATATCCTTGAATTAAACATATCGATAACCATTTCAAAAAGTTTATTTTGTCTTAAAATGTTATCAAGAGCTCAATATGATAGCACACTTTTTAGAATGATTTATTTGATAGAAATGATGAGTCTATAAATTTTCCTAAAATTGCGTCTGTAAGAAAATGGGTCTCATTTTCCTAAAAATTAAGTGTGTAATAAGAAAATGCAAGTCAGTCTCCTAAAAATTGTGTGTATTATAAGAATATGCAAGTCATCCACTTAAAAATTGTGTTTAAAATTAAATAATGCGCGTCATTCTCCTAAAAATTGTTTGTGTCTAAAGATAATACGTGCAATTCTTTTAAAAATTGTGTGTGTCATAACATTTCGAATTAAATATTATCTTATCTTTATTTAATTGGGGTATAGTTGTAAAATATTAATGTAGATCATTAAATTGTGAAGAATTATTGATTACAAAAATGGTATATTTTACAGTCCTGGTTGTCTTTCTAAGAGTTTTGAAGTTTTTATTTTTATACTTATCATAAAATAAAATGACCTGAAACTTTAAGCATGCAAATGAAAAGAGAATCGTATGTAACTTTGCAGACATCCTGAACTATTATACCTGTAAAGTTCTTTAGAGGTGAAAATCGAGCAGCGGCAACAAGACAAATACAAAAATGCTAACTAGTTTGAAGTCTAACAAGAACCTAGGAAGTATAAAGTCAATTTTGCACAAACGGAACATAAAATACAAGCATTACCTACATCGGGAATAAAACTTTTTGATGCAAGCGTTTATCTTTAAGTTTGAGTTCGAAGAAGAACACACCTTCAAATATTATTTTTATTATTACTATTATTATTATTATTATTATTATTATTATTATTATTATTATTATTATTATTATTATTATTATTATTATTATTATTATTATTATTATTATTACTTTAAATCTTGGAAAAATGTTTATTAAAAAATTAAATTGAATACTACTACATAGAGAAAACAGTATTGTGGCATCAAGGAGAAACTTATTAAATCAATCCATAACACAATGCACTAAAATAGAACTCGCTTCTTCTTACTAAATAAACAAAGCAACAACGCATAGATAAATACTTTAGGAGGCAAGACAACGACGCGACGGCATCGGTAGCCAAAAGAGAAATATGTCCTTTATCCCCGCTACGCAGGTGAAAAAGTGTTGCCTACCTTTTCTATGATTGAATTAAACATAAGTACCATTGAAATTAAATTTATTTTAATATTTTTTAGTTACTGATTGGATAATATATAATTATTTGCATAAAACAACATGTATTTTATTTAAATTACAGTAATAATATATAAATTAGTTATTCTTTTAATACAATTGTTTTTTGGTTTCACAGGCAATCTTAAAGTTATCCGTTTTTATTATATACTGTAATGATAAAAACACAATAATTCTTAGTTGATTAAATAATATTTTCTTAAACAGGTCAATATTAAATGTATAACTGAACAAAATATTTTAATTTTATTGATTTAAATATGATTTATTATTTGAAGCTTATATTTTATTGAAACAATTTAAAGGCAGTCAATAAAAACACTATAATTGGTATTAACATAATATTTTTTCGGTGTACTATAAAAACCTTTATTTAAATGTATAATCAATGCCCGCCAAAGTCAATAAATTGTATTCTACCACTATTGAACAATATACAGGGTATTCTAAATGGTATTATTTTACTTCTTAATTGTTTTAGGTTACAGCCCTTTTAGCTTTAAGTGAAGGTGCCCAATTTGTCAGTAATAATCTGTTATATGTAACAGAAAGATTGAGACTTGGCCCTCATGGAGCAACATCACTGGTGGTCAAAGTCTTAGTTACAACCCCTGGAATCAAAAACATGACTGGTAAAAAATAAATTAATTTTTTTTTTATTTAATAATTTTGGAAATGTATACTTACGTAATTTCAGGATTTGTTCGGAAAACATTTTTTAAGGTATAATCAAATTAAAACTATACAATTTCTGTTAAAATAAAAAAATTAATATTTTTTTTTCGAACGTATTTTAATTCTCTCCGCCTTTGTTTATTAGGTTGATAGTATATAGTGGCAATAGAGTGACGACTTAACCAATCAACGGGCTGTCCGAAATAATATCAAAGAATTAGCTTAAAATGCTTTTTAAAGCCCTTTCCAAAATGACAAGAAATTGATTTTGGATATAATACAGATGGCACTGACAAAGAAAATAAATCATTAAACAGAACACGAATAAAAATCATTACCGTAAACCGGGGCTACTTTGACTTTTAAGGTTTCTTTGACATGTTTTGGGGTTACTTTGACACCACCTGTTTTACAGAGAATATTGCTTAAAAATATAGAATAATTAGAGGGAATTTGTCACAAAAGGCTGCCGCTTAAAAGACAATAGCCAGTTTTGGCCAACCAACAAAATCCCGCTATTCGATTTTTCAGACGCTAAAATATAGGCCACCGCTGACTGCTGAAACCTGAATTTGACTTCGTTAGAAAGAATAATACTTGCCGCTCAATATGAAACAGGTGTTCTTGTAGTTTTAGAGAAATTTGCTTGTGAAATATTGTTTTGTTGGTTGACAAAAACTCGCAAAATATTTTACCGAACTACGCTATTAAATAAAGTGCATCGCGGGCATGCATGTACTGTACGCCTGGTCACCCAACTGTTTTACTTAATTATTAAAGTGCGTTTTAATATATGCCTATTGTCTTATTTTAATTAGTTAGAGTGCTTCAATGTTTATTTAAATAAAAATATATACTGGGGTGTCAAACTAACCCTGCTGGCTTACTGGGCCTACTTTAATTTGGCACGAAGATTAACTCTAGGTCCAAGTAGCCCCACATGCGGTGTGTAGATATATTAGAAAGTTGCTATTTGGTGAATTTAGAGCCAAAGAATTAATTGTTCATATAAGATTTATGAAATTGGAAATAATTTATTAATTTACAAAATGACGCTAAAAAAACTCTAAAACTACATCAAAGTAGCTCAAGTTTACTGCTGTTGAGTGTACATATCACGTTTATTACTCCACAACGATTGGATCTATCAAATTTATTTCAAGATATATTTGTTTACTAAGAGGTACGCTTGTGCCATTAAGCAGCGCCAAATGTCACCTCTCCTCTAATATACTTAGCGGCAAGCGGACAGAGTAGTGCGTCTATCTTTTGCATTAAAGTATACAGGGACGCCGAAGGTAATGAGTTCCCTGGGGCACATGTAGACAATGATAGGCTGCCTCGTCCTTATCGGGACTCATCAGAGAGCCATAACATATAAGCAATTCCCATTACAGCGAAAATGAGAAAAAAAGCAGGGTTAATTTCATCAATCACACGCGTGTTAAAATACAAGGCATATTATTTAATTTAATCATATGGTGCCAATTTGACAGAACACCCCTATTTCTTAAAAAAAACAAATTTTAGAAATTAGTAATTGTAAAGTGTTTAACTTATTTAACATGTATTAGTCGAGTGATTCAGAATAAGAGTGTGAAAATACGACATCTGAAATTATAAAAAATGTTAATAATATATAAAATAAATAATAAAATATGAAAAAATTAAAAAGTTAAACTACAAATAAAGGAAAAGCATACTGACAAACTATGAAATCAGATATTAAATGGAACATAATCCTAAGTAGGCTAATTTTAACACTAGTGTTGATATACATATACAAACCCGTAGAGATGTGTAGGAAAGCGCAAAAATGTTTCCTATACTGGATGGGTAGCCGTTTCGTGCTTGATTTATTTATAGTTCATCTAGATGATTAGATGGCTATCTTTTACATCGAGTTGAACAGATGGCGATACTAGGTTTTCATCATATTTTTATTCGTTAAAATATCTTAAAAACATATTTTCGCTGTAATGAAAATTGCTTACAGGGTATGGATTTCTGATGAGTCCCAATAAGGACGAAACAGCCTGTAATTGTCTACCTGTGCCCCAGGGAACCCATTACTTTTGGCGTTCCTGTGTAGTTTAATGCTAAAGATAGACGCGCTACTCTGTCCGCTTGCCGCTAAGTTTCTTTCTATATATTTTAACGGACGCTAAATGCCACTATTTTATCACCTCTAGTATTGATTAAACAAATGCAAAATTGGTATCAATGGATAGCTAAAGGTTCAAACGTTGTTTGTCTGGTAATAGATTTTAAATTTAGGGCTTTCTTTGGAAAAAATATTTCATAAAGTGGGTCCGATTATACACAAATTACGGTATATTTTCGAAATTAAAGATATATCTACAAACCCGCTAGAGTTAAATGCGGTGATTAACTTTGAACAAATCTGAAAAAAAAAACATATTGCATAATTTTATTATGCACTAAATTTACTCGTTACCTTTTATTATTTTAGTGGAAGTAAATGGTTACACAAGTTCCTCATGCGAGGGACTTGAAAACATAAACAATACAACTTTATCTGGCGCAGTTATCCATTCTGCAACTCTACAAGTTTACCCAGAAGGAATAGAAAGAACTCATACGGAAAGTTCTTATTTTTGCGCCAATGGTAAGTAATCATTACTTAGTAGCATTACGTTAATTTTAGAAAAAAGCATGACGGTAGGAGCCTAATGAAATTCCAGTTTTTATACAGGGTGATTTCTAAGTTGTTACTTCTTTTTTAGCTATGTATAGAAAGCATTAAAAACCACATTTTCAAATAAGACCCTTTTCAAAAAACTTAAAAATAAGGTACTTACATTCATTTATTACACTATGGATCAAATACGGTCCTGCCTAACTTAAACACAATCTCGAAGCAGCAGCCGCATTTTGACGACACTCACCGTAAATTAGCACCATATCTACTAGTTCATTGTTTTTAAATTTTACCATTTTCCCGTTTCACCAGTTTAAAATTAACTTGCTTCAGAAAAACGCACAGCAGCGAATTGCCAAATAACTGACCACCGACCGGTAAATTGCATGACTAATAAGAGATAAGACAAACAAGATAAAGTATAGCAGGCTATGTTTTGATGACCAGACTCGCACTTAGATTTTTTACTTCTGTATTTCGCCTATTTTTAAGTTTTTTGAAAAAAGGTATTTAAAAATGTTGTTTATTTTAATGCCTTCTATACACAGCTAAAAAAGAAGTATCAACTTAGGAATCACCATGTATTTATTGAACATATCGAATCTCTGATGTCCAAATTTTAAAAGTCATTAAAAATCCAATAATAAACATGGACAGGATTCGCTTCAAGGGGAAGCAAACGTTTGGTATACAGCCAGTGCACCAGTTTAGGTGAGAGTCTCCATGTCTTTCCGTACATTCGTCTAGTACCTATTAAGGTTACTTCCGCCTTTCGGATGGTTTTTCCACGTATTTGATCCAGGTTAGTCTGGAATCTAGAGTCTAGAGTAGAATCGACTTTATAAATTTGCCCCTAAATTATTTAGAAATATATCCTCATACTAAAATAATGTCTCTTTCTTAGAAAACCTCGTAGTTTCCACAACAGATAACTACAAATACGAATGGATTCCGGCTCCGAGGAATCACGAGAGCATGATCATTGAAGTAAAAGCAACGAAATCGAAAAATTTGGGGCCGGTTCATATTGCACTGGCCGAAAGCAAGACCAAATTGGATAAAATGTATAGAATTACAATTGGCGACGCCGACAATACTGTGAGCCATATTGGAAGAGGAAAACACAGTAAGTGGGTTATTCTAGCTAAACCGGAATATTTAAATAAATAAATAAAATCTTTATATAGAAGTTTCATACATTAGGTTTAATATAAAATATTTCTAAAAAAAATTGAACATATTTCAACTTCTGAAAAGGCGACGTTCGTCCTTTACTGTTGTAAAGGTTGGTCTTACACTTAACCCTCGACTTAACATTTACCTTCAACTTAAAATGAAAACGTGCACGTGCAGAAGTTTCATACATTAGGTTTAATATAAAATATTTCTAAAAAAAATTGAACATATTTCAACTTCTGAAAAGGCGACGTTCGTCCTTTACTGTTGTAAAGGTTGGTCTTACACTTAACCCTCGACTTAACATTTACCTTCAACTTAAAATGAAAACGTGCACCGATGCACCCAAATAAGATACTACTCACTAACAATATAAATTTTATAAAAATGCTCAATATATAATAGCCTTAGTTTAAAAATATACTTTTTCATGCACTCAGACACATGTCGGTGAATCTCAATTCCTGATCAAACCAAATACCCAGGTTCTTTCGTTCTTTGTTAAATTCCAAAGTCACATTATTTATAATAATCAAGTAGGTACTCCAAATCTTTACGTCTATAGAAAAGCATGGCTTTACTCTTGTTTGGATTGAGTAGTAGAGAATGATTTTGACAGGCATTAAATAAGGAGCTCAAATCGCTATTTATTAAACAAGCCCTACCTATTTGATCGAAAGAGAAGGCTTAATCAGCCTTAACTAGAACTCAGGAGCAGCCAAGCTGCCTACCTAAGATTGAGATGTTAACGGAAGAAGACAGGGCATACCGTTGTTGGCAGTGAGTCTAAGGACCCATAAACTGCCATTCCCCACTGACAAGGTGAGGGGACAGCGGGTAATAGACGAAGGGGTGCACAGCGTGCAAACCCCGGACGCTCAACGCCGTGAAGGTCTACCAATAAACAATTTTGTTTACCGATAGGTACGTCCATCGGGTTTTTGAGGTAACCATGGCAAGCCTGTCATTTAATTGGATGTTAATATTCCTTGCCTCACTTAAAATGATATGTGAGGTCATCCTTGTTTCTGATTCTGGGTGCTCATCAGTGATCTGGCTTGGCAATGTGAGACGTTCGATGTTCAGTTAGCAAGCCCTACCTACTTCCGACGGGTAAAAAGAGTAGAAAAGTTGTGTAGTGTCAGCGTACATTTGTTTAAAACAAAACACATAATAGTACAGGCCCGAGAATGGCACCTTGCGGAACACCACATGATAAAAATTTTAAATCAGAAATTGTTTCTAAGATAGTTCCTAAGAAATAACACAGCCGAATTAGAAAGTCCTATGTATCTTAATATATCTTCCAGAATTGAATGGCTAATAGTATCAAATGCTTTGGAAAAATCCAATAGCTCTAAAACCGGTAGCCATTCCAGAGTCTAAACCTTTAAAAATTTTACGTTCATAATTTATGTAGTAATTATTTTCTAAAAATGCATAAGGCAAAAATGTACTCTCTGTAACAGTGGCGCACCCAGAAACTCGTTCTGGGAGGGGTTTTCTTCATACAATTTAACAAACCAATTACTGTGATGAATAGTGACTTCTAAAAAAAAGATCGTTTGGCGCCACCCATTGTTCTTTTCGATCGAGAATGTAAAGAAGCAAAGGCAGCCTATCCACCACCCAAAAGTAACTGTCCTAGGGTGGGCTGTGGAAGGGGGATGGTTTGTTCTCCAAACCCTCCTCTGGCTGCTGTTGTCTTTGCTATGAAACTCTTTATATTCCATAATGAGATTTTTCCCTATAAAAACCATTTCTAGAAACAATTAAAAACACGGCGATAAAGCAAGTGGACAACTTTAGGGGTATCCATTCTTTGCCGGAGATGTGCGGTGTACATACACTTGGCATATTTATGGTAGTTGCTCCGCTCTGTGTGTGTGTGTGTGTCTATGTGGTGTTCATAATCTTGTTTCTGAACATACTACAAAGTGACATCCATTAAATTGATTTTTTTAAGTTTTTAAAAAGCTTTACTTAATCCTTTCTCTCTAAAATACCCATGACAGGCAATGAGACTTGCTAATGCTAGATCATATTTAAGTACTTAAACAAAAATATTTTCTTTCTGATTCTGTTTAGTAGATTGACCCAAGTATTGAACAACTTCGGCAAGAATGAAAAATAAAAATCCTTTGTTGATGATAAAATTGTATCATATCGCTATATTGTGTGCAATTTTTAGTCGGAACGACGGTGGTGTTTATGCGAAGCAATAAAAGGGGTGGCTTTAAAAGTATTAAACGAAACATTTGAAATACTTTCAAATGTCATGCAATGTTACAGTGTGGCCAGGTCTACTGATTTATCAGTAGATCTATTGATTTGCCTTCCCATCTACTGATCTACTGATATTATTAGCAAATCTACTGATTATTCTGTATACTGTCGTCGTGACCGAAACCGACAGAGCGCAACCAGCAGCACACTTTTTGTAAAAACACCAACTTAGAATTAAAACCTGATTTGACAGTTGAAAAATTTTGGAATAGTAGGTATCGCAAAACTTTGTTATGGAGATAATACTCCTATGTTTCCATTACTTGGCAGTTTTGTTTTTGACATGCTTATTTTACCACATTCATCGGCGAATGTAGAAAGAATATTTTTAGAAGAAAATCTTATGAAAACACATCAACGAAATAAACTTTCCACTGCCAGTATTGTTGGACACTTGCACACTAAAAAGTATCTAAAAAGCAGAAATCAAAATTGCTACAATGTAAGTTTTCCTATAGATATTTTAGATCTGCACAATAATGATATGTACAAAAAAAAACAATGAGGATTTAACAGATTCTGATTAATTTATTTTAATTTTTTTGGTTACTTTATGACTGAGTTATAACTTTATTTTTAAGTTTGAGTTCCTAAAAATTTGTTGCATTTTGTTTTGTGTCGAATAAATATTTATGTTTTTTGAATCATTTTTTATTACTTTCTCATATTTTGAGCATCTACTGATTTCTACTAATTTCTACTGATAAAAATATTTGTGACCTGGCAACACTGTGCAGTTATTAAACAAAGTCGTATGCAACAAAGACCATACTAATAAACCCACAACATATTTATATTTAGTGTTTATAGTTAAATAACAACAATTACTGTGCACAATTAGTAAGGCACCTCTATGTTCTTATAGTAAAACATCTTTAACCATACTGTTAGTCACAATTTATTGTGGGAAAGAAAAAGAAAATATTGGATTTAGAGGAAAACAATTTAAATTAGTTATGTTCAAGTAGATAAAGAAAAAAGCTATCCTAAAATAATTAAATATGGTGTTCCTCACGGAACAATTTTAGGACCATTATTTTTCAATATCTATATTAATGATTTATTTAATGTAAATTGTGATGGAAAAATTCATAGTTTCACAGATGATACTGCAATTTTTTATACAGACACAAATTGGGACCACATAAATAACAAATTTAAAAATGATTTTAAAATAATAAAAAATTGGTTTAAAAAAAATTTATTAACAATTAATTTTGATAAAACTAATTATCTTCCGTTTACTTTAAATCCAAATAACATACCACAAAATATGAATAGTATTACAATAAATAATGACATTCAAATTTTGAAAGCTAATCAAGTAAAATATTTAGGAATAATCTTTGACAGTAAATTAAATTGGAATTTTCACATAGAATATTTGATTAAAAAATTAAGAAGTTAACTACCAATTTTTAGAAACATTTCAAAAATTTTGAACGTTAAATATATGGATATATTATATTATGCATTAGTTGAAACTCATTTAAATTACGGAATTTTAGGCTGGAGAGGAATAAATAGAACTTTAGTTAAAAAATTAGAAATATTACAGAAAAGCTTTCTAAAAGTTATATTTAATAAAGATTATCTTTATTCTTCAATAAAATTATATTCTGAAACAAAAAAAGTTAACATTAGACAACTTTACATTTATAACATCTTAATATACATATTTAAAAATAAAAATCTTATATAGTTTAAAAATCATAATCATAATCACGTCATAAAAATGATATAACCATAAAACCTAAAATAAATAAGTACATAGAACAAAAAATTTCAAATATTTATGTTTTTATTTAAACGATTATTTACCAACAAGAATTAAAAAATATATTTCATTAAAAAAATATAAAGTCGAAGTAAGAGCATGGATCATGGATATTGGAAACAGATAACTTTAAGAAAATTTTGGAAATGTTTTAATTAATATTGTTATGAATAATATACTTTTCAAAATTTTATTAAACCTTTATCTTCAAAAATGCGTTTATATTTATATACTTATACATATATTTGCAATTTAACTTTTAAATAATATTAACAAATATTTTTAAAAAATGTGTTTCATTTTAATCTGTGCACAAGTCAACACGATCTTAAAAAGATCTGAATACATTAATTAATATTTTGGGTCCCATGGTTTAAAAATGAATTTCGATGGTTTTTTTTTCAAAACTTTATTTTTTAGTTTTTAATTTATTACTCTCCAAAGCAAAACAAATATATTTTTTTGGGCAATTTTAAAGGACTTTGATACAAACATAAATACTGGGTGTTCCATTTAAAAAAATATACTTTTTTGGGCTACCCTGTATATGGAAAAATATTTTTCTGAAATTCACCCTATGATACAGTATAAGTCTGCATATGAATGAAACCCTAACTTAATTCGTATAGGAGCTATAGAAGATTGACGCACTGTTGAAGGACCCTGTATATGTTTACTATGAACATATAATTTTGCACCTATTATGACTTATTCGTTTTATTTTCAGATTATGGCATACAACTTGCGTCGGCCCCAACACCAAATATTTTGGGAGAAGATGTTTGGGGAACGTACTGGATCACTTGGGATAAAAATACCATAAGTTTCGGCAATGGATCGTTGCCACGAAACGATACCTTGATGAAGTGGAAAATAGATAAAAAATTTAAAATAGAAGAAATTGGGTTTGCGTCCGCTTGGGGCGCACTGGCCGAATTTAGGTTTGTATTCTCTTATATCTTTTAAAATGTTAATATTATAATACAATGACAAAGTCTGAAAAGTAATCCAATAGAAATAATTGTCCAAAACGGACCTATATAAAAAAAGTCATCATATTATTTCCAAAATGTTATCTATATTTAGCCTTAAAATAAGTTAATAAAGCTCTAGGAACAAAGGTTGCACATGTGGAAACACCGTTTTTATTGACAGAAGACCAAGCTAATGAAATGACAATTTAAAAAGTCTAACCTAAGTTATTTGTCGATCTGTCTACTCTATGAGCAAGAAAATAAAAATAACAGTTATTTTAAACAAAAATACATCAAAATTACACACTAATTAGAATTTAAACAAAAACATCGACATGACAAGTGGAAGATCGGTAACGATGCTCACTATAAATTTTATCCGATCGACGTCATTAATAAATGACGCCAATTTTGCGTTTTTAAAATTTGTCGAAATTGTGCATGTTTTCAATGAGTTGCAAAAAATGTATGTTATGACCTAGAAATAGTTTTGATGATGATAAACTCCTATTATAGCACCGACTTAACAATTTAAAAGCCAAAACTATCAAATATGAGAATAGTGAAATACCCCTTTGTACCTCAATATGAGTGATATTCATTTAAAATTATAGGGATGTCAAAAATTATAGTTTTTTTACAATATTAATTGGAAAATCTTTGCAAAATACACCCTGTGTGCATTTTTAAGTGCTGTCAACGTAAGTATAAAAAATGAACTGACGTCTCGTTACTGGCTCGTCTTTCATGAAAAATGACGCCAATTATTCATAGGGTCTTTCCGCGTTAACTCATCCATCAGTCCTCTTTGCCTTCGTCATATTATATTAGATTGATAGAGTCGGAAATTTTGAGAACCGAAATATCCGCTTCGTGCCACTGCAAAATACTTTCTCTTCCGCTTAACAACGTACAAAGGTAATTTCCTTTGACTTTCAAATTTATTAAGAATATTAGGAAATAAATCTTGGCTCGATAATTTAATCATAATATTTGAAAATATAATAAAATAAGGTTTATTATGAATTCTTTACTATTCACAAGGGGGACAAGGCATGGTTACGTATTAATTAGCCATACAGTGTAATATGGAATTGAGGCATTAGTTAGATTAGACCCTTTTTTTGGTATAATAGCTCGACGGCACCATCATTGGAGAAGTTCTAAAGCAATACTGACAAAGAACGACTCATCTGTTTGTATTAATTTGAAATGTCAAGTAACATAGGTCAATGACCCGTCATTTATGACGATATTACCTCTCAAGTTCTAAGTTAAGAAATAAAAATAACCTATCTCAAAAATCCACTGCTGGCACAAAATGTATAAACACAATAAAAATGAACAAACCGTTCTAAATCCAATCTATAAATAAAATTTTTTCCACATTTTACTACATCACAACAAATAAGAAAATTTTACAATCTCCTAAACACGGGACAAAGATAGTTTTTAAGTCACAAGAAACTCGACATTCTCGAATTATTTATATTACAAAACAATCAACTAGTATATTAAATAAAACATCTTGAACTGATCGAACGCGATAGAGCGGGTAGCATCGTTTGTTCTCATTTGAAGTCGGTTCCGGTGACTCAATCTGACCATTTTTTAGTTTATCCATATAATTGTCATTTTGTCTAAAGTGAATGTTTTTTTTATTTTTAAAATTGGCCAATTTGTCGATAATGTTCGGCATCTTCTACAATCTTTTGGTAATGTAGGTACAATTACTGACTAGTTGTACCTGTAAAAAAATGTTTTCCCTCTGGGAAAGTCTCCCGCAATGTTCCAAGCAGAAATCTACGCCATATTACAGTGTATGTATAAAAACAACAGAAGAACTTACCTCAATAAGCGGATTGATATATACTTTGACAGTTCAGCAGCCCTTAGATCACTAATATGCAACAAGGTAACCTCAAGACTGGTATGAGAATGTCTAGGGGAATTTGAGGCCCTGGCGAAAGTAAACAAAGTAATACTGCAGTGGGTACCAGGACACGAAGATATTACAGGAAACGAATGAATGAATTTGCCAAAAAAGGAAAATACATTCATTGTTCTAGAACCGGCACTCGGGGTACCAAGGTGCACGGTACGAGATGTCATAGTGATCAGGAGTGAACACAAAATAAACTGGAATAGCAGACAGTGATTACACCATAGTAAATTCTTCATTGAGCTTCAATGAACAGGAATTAGCTGAGAACTATTACAGGAATTCTGACAGGACACATGGCTGTCAAGAATCTTCTGCACAGAATGCAACTGTACTATGGAGGCAGACCTTAACTGCAGATTATGCGGACAAGCTGGGGAAACAGTACATCATTTAGTTTGCCATTGCGAGTCACTAAATCAGAAAAGGCAACGAATACTCGGCCAACCAAAACTTGAATCAGATGACATCTTCACCCTCTCTCCAGTTGACCTACATAAACTAGTGCAAGGAACTGGGATTATCGAGTGAGTATGAAGAATCAAACAGTGTAAGCACAATGGGCTAAACCTGGCCTAAGTGCATCCGGCATATAGACAGCCTTCGGAAGAAAAAAAAACACATAAAAAAATTTTAATTTTAATCTTGTCCGTACTATTTCTTGTTCTATAGTTACTTTAAACTATTATGCTACCCTGCTGCTATAAATATTATTTAAAAAATCATTGTGAAATTCAGATAATATAAATTATGAATAATCCGAAAGTGCAACAATTAAAAACCGACCATAAATGTACGATGTGAAATTTTGTGTTAATATACATACAAAGTCCAATTATTATAAAATGCAAATTTTGTCCCCGTTGGGCTATAAAAAATAAAAGTGTCATTTTATTTAAAGTTTTGTTAATATTGTTCACAATTTACGGTTGTATTTTATAGGTTTTAGATTCCCAATGTGCGTATTTGCGTGCGTGTATATTTAACTCATTTCAATATCTTTGTCCACGACTATTGTATAATATGTTCATTATATATGTGTTTGCTCAATAATAATAATACCCATTATTCACTAGTAAATAATGAACTCATAATTCACTAGTGAATAATGAAATCGACAGGTAATGCGATTTGAAATCAAAAAATATAATTGGTCGATTCCCCTGTAAGGTCCATCCATAATACGATTTGAGTGTATGATGAAAAATTCAAACATGCTATGAATTGTCATGTCGAAGGGCTTTGTAATTTTAATTTAAAATGTTAAAATATAGTTCAACTTATAAACTTTAAAGTTAAGAATTGTATTAAAAGAACTTACAAAATGATTAGAGATAGTGAAGATGACATGTGTTAAACCCCAACAGATATACAGGAAGCAGCAAAAATAGCAAGTTTAAGTTTATTACCAGAAAAATCGAAAAAACTTTATGTGTCTGCTTATGATTCGTTTGTACAATGGAGGATTGATAAGAAAACTAGTTTTTTTTCAGAATCCGTATTGTTAGTGTACTTGTAGACGCAGGCGGGGATATACCTGCATTGAAAAGACACGGTGGATGGAAATCCACGGCGGTAGCAGAAGGATATATTGATGACTTAATGAAAAATAAAATGGAAACAGCAAAAAAAATATCAGACGCGATCCAGAAAATTCCTTTTGGTCAGCCATATATACGCAATAAGGCAGTATCTACATCTACATATTCATCTACATCTACTACAACGAATAACCAAGATGTTAATGTAGAATTAAATTCGATTCCTACAATTAACTTGGCACATTGTGTGAATACAAATTTTACTATTAATATTTCTAAATAAATAAAGATGTTTAATAATTGTGGCTACAATTATTATTGGATAGTCCTGGACAAAGTATAGTATTCTACTCGCATATAATGGCTTTTATTCACTTGGATAAAATTATGAAACTCGCCTACGGCTCGTGTCATAAACTTTATCCGCATGAATAATAGCCACCATTATATGCTTGTTGAATAATATACTATTATAATGGTTTAAAAGTTGCTGACTAAGCTCCCCCGTACCTATATGCATACCTCTTCTTATAAGTACAATTTTGTTATTTTAATGTTGCTACGAATCCATTAAATTAAATTGGCTTCGAAAACAAAAGAAAGTTGATAGATACAAGATGAATAAGCACTGATTCTTATTGATGATGGGTTTTTAAGTTCGAAACGTATTATTAATACTAGGTGGGATACGTCATTAAATTATAAAGGAGGAGAGAAATTTGAAAATAATAAAATAAAATTTCCCTACTATTTAAAAAAGCAAAGTTGCAGAAATGAGGAAGAATATATTCAACATTTTCTGTGCCAATGCATTGACCTCGCAAGAGGATTGTTCACTGCCCTGGGTGAGCCGTCTTTCGTTAGCCTGGAGGAACTAAACAACTTACAACTTGGACGACTAAGCAGGTTTCTAAATAGTAGTGGCTGGTTTGACTGAATTGTTAAAATCTTTCTGCGGTGTACGCCGCACTAAGCATCAGAGCTCTGATGAAGGTGGGTTCTACGACGTGTGGTATCACAACGGACCCAATAGAACTACGTGAGAACCAAAGATCTGCCACTCAAACCTAACCTAACCTACTGTACTGTGCGGAATTAGAAAACTATGCAATAATAGGCTACCTTCCTCTATGTGAAGAATGACACGTTCCTACGATTGGCAACGCATATTTGCCTAATCTTGATGCACCATTTCAGTTAATTTTTTTTCATTGTTTTTGCCGCTTCGATTGTTAGTTTTTTCAATAAAAATCACAGGCTTAATTTTGTCTTAAAAATTACAAATTCCATCTTTCAAGATACAAATTTGCGCTTCCCAAAATAATTTAACGCCTCATTGGGTCGTGCCTCACCTTATTTAAATTTAACGCATTTCGCGTTCGGCATTTCGAATTTAATTTTCGATTTCGGATGGAAAACCAATCGACTCTGTATTTAATTTGGATCGTTCGTTTGGAATACGTATACGCCCAGTAATAAAGCTGCTGAGTTGAAATTTTTTATTTTATTTTAAATGGAAATAAGACAATGTACCAAAAATTAACTCTTTCACTATTGTCGGCTTTGATTTGGCATTTAAATTATTATGTAGGTAGGTGTTATAATAAATGTTTTTCATTAATAAAACTGCTTCTAGCCAGAACTAAAAAGAAATAATGCTATTATTATTTTTTTTAGTTCTGGCTAGGGAAACGCTTAATAGCCTTATTTCCTTGAATGGCATATATTAAAGTTTATCAACATTTTTTATCATGACATTAATGCAGTGGCGGCTCGTCAGGTGAAGTAGGTGAAGGGGCCATTCACCAAAAAAAAATAAAACCAGGAGGAAATGTTTTCGACAATATTAAATATTAATGTACCAATATAGCTACCATTTTAGCCCTTAGAAAATAATTATGTTCGAATTAATAATATTAATTTAATCCGAATATAGCTATGCATATTAGGGCCACGGTTAACTCCGATGGACAATAATTATACACTCTCGTGCATTTTGGCACGCCCCAGTCGATCGCCGTGTTCTCTACTCAACAGCATTGGAAGGCAAGCAGAGCCATCCAGTCAAGCGGTTTTGTTTTCTCGTCGCTATGGTTACGTGACTTCACTGGCGTCCGAAATGCGAGACGTCACGCGGCAGCATGAATAAATTTGCATTTTAAAGAAGTGCAATTTGAAAATAGATCAGTCGTATACCATTGTTTTATCATAGGTTCGGGACGTTCGGCTATTTATTTTTGAGGCTTCGCGTAACTTACGGTTATAGATATCGTTTTTACTGTTATTTACTGTGGGATTAAAAAGTTTTGTTTTTTAGTTAATTCATTAGTGTGGAAGTACCTACTTGGTTCAATTCTTATTGTGTGTTTTAAAAATGAACCCAATTAATGACATAGTTTGTAATTTGTTGGAAACTCCATTCAGTCGTTGGACAGATGAGGATAAGAGAGACGTTTTGTTACACGGGCGACCTACTGAAATCTTAAACATAGATTTTAAAAAGTATGAAAAAAAAAGTAGCAGATCCTATAAGATTAATTTTAAGAGTTCCTGGGTTTCAGAATATAATTAGCTATGTAGTAGTGTCGCCTTATAAAAATTGTTTTGTTTTGCGTGTTTACTGTTTTCGAATAAATATTGCGTTTGGAATAGGGACGGATTTACATATTTTTTAAGTAATACTAGATCGTTGCATAAACACGGGGATTCTGGAGAACACTTAAAATGTCAGTTAATGTTAAGAAATTTTGAACAAAATCAAAATACTATTGTCGATGCTTTAAAAGAAAACGCTAGACGTCAACCGAAGAATCGATCTGATTCTGATTTACAAAAACTTGCTATGTAAGTACGTAATTAAAATATAAATTAGTCAATGTTTGTTTAAGTACCCGCACTATACCTAGCTCTTCACCATTTTTTAAGACCGCGAGCCGCCACTGCATTAATGTCCCATATTCATTTAGATCTACATAAATTAAATGTGTGCTAAATTTCATTTATTGCAGGATATGGAATTTTAATGAAGAATCTGGATTTAGCCAAGTACTCCACTTGGATACGCCAAAAAGTGTAGTGCCAGGCTCAGAGAGAGGTGAACTAATTATTTCCGGTGGCTTAGCCATACCTCAGATAAATACGATAGATGGAGGAGGTTTAACTGACGCGTTAGCTTCACTGACGCCTCTATTAAGCATCAAACAGCTGAATCAGAAGACAAATTATTCTGAAACTCTGAGAATCATAAAGTTACTGCCTGGAAAGGTAAGTTGTGGCAAAAGTAACCAAGTAGTCGGTAATTTAGTTGAAGCATTGACACTACCAATGATTGTAACCTACTTTGACCGCGATAATGGCTTAGTGGTGAGTTACATGCCATTCGACCATGACGGTCCGAGTTCGATCCTCGGAGAGGGCATGCGCTTAATATAAAGAAATATGCCCGGAACTTTAGTGGATAAAATAATGCAGTATGCTGTTGGTGATTCCTAATATCGGGACGAGAGGGGCCTAATGGACCTCTGGGAGCATAAAAAGGACACCTAGTGCATACTAGGGGATACAATAACGGGCCTCATAGGCCTAAGTATACTGGCTCTTCCGCCCACCCCAGCAGCAACAAAAAATTCTACTCTTAGCAATACCTAAAATAGAGAAAACTACTTTAAAAAGATGAATTGTCTATCATAATATCTTATACAATTATTTTTAGATACAATCGATCCTGTCGTTTAAGAAAGAAGACGATTCCTTCAGTGAGCATCCAATGTTGGGCAGCCACAGAGCGACAGTATCAATTTTAGAGGCCCTATCGAAAGTACAGCTCTATTTTAGTATCGATCCGGATCTGATTCAGGCAATCAAGAGATGGGTACAACTAAGACAAGAAGATGATGGCCGATTTACTCCATTAGATGCTGATGTTAAGTTTACGACATTGAACAGGTAAATACTATAAATTGTCCGTGTATCTTGATTATCTTTTAAAAAATGGAAAAATAAATATATCATCATCATGTAGGGGGAACAAGAAGGAAGATAGGGCTTTCTGTTCCCTTCCTTCTTGTAAGAAGGAAGATAGGGCTTTCTGTTCCCAACCCTACATAGAGTTTTTTCATCCTAAAAATAATTGGGAGGATCGTAATTGTAAAAAAGAATAATTTGAAATAATAATAATGTGGAAGGAAAGAAATAAGAACACAAAGTCTTCCTCCACTATTATATTAAATTAAAGAATCTCGTATGTTCAGAGAAACTTTTTATCTCTACATGTTTCGAATGCAGAAGCATTCATCTTCAGAAGAATGAATGAAAAAAGAAGAAACTAATAGATATCACCTTAACGGAGCATCAAAATTGTAAGTTCAGTAAATAGAACTGTGAGAAAACTAATACACACGTGGTATTGTAACAATAAAAATATATGGGATTTAGGCTCATGGCACTGTAAAAGTTTATATGCAGAATAAAAAATATAACATCTCTGTCTGAGAAGAATGGTTGGAAAAATGTGGAAAAGAAAAAGTTAATAATTAATCGAGAAATTGAAGGCTCGATATTAACTTTTTCTTTTCCACATTTTTCCAACCATTCTTCTCAGACAGAGATGTTATATTTTTTATTCTGCATATTATAAACTTTTACAGTGCCATGAGCCTGAATCCCATATATTTTTATTGTTACAATACCACGTGTGTATTAGTTTTCTCACAGTTCTATTTACTGAACTTACAATTTTGATGCTCCGTTAAGGTGATATCTATTAGTTTCTTCTTTTTTCATTCATTCTCCTGAAGATGAATGCTTCTGCATTCGAAACATGTAGAGATAAAAAGTTTCTCTGAACATACGAGATTCTTTAATTTAATATAATAGTGGAGGAAGACTTTGTGTTCTTATTTCTTTCCTTCTGAATTTCCACTCCACTTTAATTATGGACTATTTCTTCAAGTTAATAATAATGTGTTATTTGATGACAAAACGTAGAAATTTTAAAAACCTTTAAATTGTTTTATTGTTCTAAAACTAGAGGTCCCAAAAAATGTATTTAAAATTCCAGGTCCGTATTTTAAAAAATTGACTTGAGGTTGGTATCTAAAGAACAAAACACCATCTTGTAGAACATAAAATACTGCTATAAAAGAGTGTGTTTTGTTTTTTTTGTCAAGAATGAAGGCGCGAAACATTAAAAACCAAAACTAAAAATGTCTGTTATTCTCGGATATCTCTGAAAATATTCGGAATATTGTCATATATAGACATATGGCATATCTTTCTTTCCTAAATTCCCTTTTTTCTTATTATTTAGAGTTAATATTAAATATACCTACTGACCCAATTATTTGTTATTAAAACAAGCAAACTACAAGGATGCTATTTTAGCATATTGCCGAGCTTGAATTTTGTTACCAATCAATAACTGGGTTAGTTTATTGATACTGATTGGTATAAATAGCAGGCCGGTACTATGCAAAAGATACCACTTGGTCAAGACCACTCGGTCGACACCACTCGTTCAAGACCATTCAGGTCACCACCATCGGGTCGGGACCATTCGGGTCTCGACCATTCCGGTCGACACCATTCCGGTCGACACCAGTTCGGTCAAGACCATTCAAGCCACGACCATTTGGTTAGAAACCCTTCAGGTTGATACCCGATCGATACAAGATTCGGTCCAGAGCAGAAACATAGGGTCAGTAGCATCACAGAGTCCTATTCCAATTGTCAGCCTCTTGCCCTAGAGAGCTTGTCCCTAGCCAAATATGCTATTGTAAGTAAAGTTTGATTTTGTGTAACCATTAAACTGCCGTTTCATATTGCATAATAAAATAGGTGTTATGGAGACTTGTCGCCTTTAATTCTTCCCCACGTAACAATATTTACAATTTTCTTTCACCAAATATTAAGTCCCAAAATATGGAATTTTGCCATAATTTAATTATCTTCGTATCTCTTACCATTTTCGAGATCCCCTTGTACGCACACAAATTTGTAACACACTGTATGTATGGTCTAAATAGAAAGAATTGTCCCTAGAAATTACGTCTTCAGGGAAGTGATGAATAAGTTTCTTAATGAAGATAAAATAAACAAATTTATTATTATTTTTTTTTTTTACGGTTCGCCGACTACGTAGGCCATCTTGAACCGGTCATCGACCACAAATGTGATCTACCGACTGGGGAGTGTGAAACGGCACCTTTATCCTACGAGATATCCGATCTCATCCGGCCTGTCCGGCGTGAATAGGATGGCTAGGTGTCGATTCATTTTACACTCTTCCCTGAGGCAAGAGCACGCCGTGTTCCCAAGCGGTCACCCGCCCAAGTACTAACCGCGCTCGACACAGCTTAACTTCGGTGATCTGCGGGAACCGGTGCTTAATATGTCGACAGGCCCTTGCCGTCCAAATTTATTATATTATAGTTATTATTATTATTATTCTCTGAGGAACTAAAAGAAAATGTGGCTAACCCCATCTGATGCTGACCTACAAGCCGCCACTCATATTCACGTAAATACTAAATATTATTATTACATTGTTCATTCCAATGTATGTTTTATGACAAATTTACTTTTAAATTGTTCGTATAATAAGAAAGCTAAACCTTTCTATTTTCCCTTCAGCATTTACTTTCCGCAATATCTATCCAAAATCCTTACTAAGCTGCCTAAGCCGATTAATCTAACCCTTAATTTTATTACACTAGTTCTAAAAGCCGTCTGCCAAAGGAAATTTGAATTGAGATTTTTTGAATTATAAATCTGGTACATGCTGTGGCTTATGGAAGAACTCTGTTAAAATTGGTTTGACTTTTTAGTAGGTAACTAATAGATCATATTTTAATTTTCATTAATTGAATTTTCCTAGCTAGGTGTAATACATGGTTACAGGGCTGTAGCCAGAGGGAGGCCAGGCAGGGCTTCGCCCTTCCTGGAAAAGATTTCGCCCTTTCTGAAAAATATTTGGATCTTTTTCATATTTATTTTGCTTATTGGTTTTATTAAAAAATAAGTCGTCATTAATTCAGTTTTATTCACACCATTTTTTATATGGAAACAAACTTGCTAACAGAGTCCGTATTACGTAGTTTAGGCCTAAGAATTTTTGAATTTATCATTTCGCACTCGATTATCTAGCAGTAGGGGTGTTAGTATGTCACATCAAAGGTCCGCATTCGCAAAGCCCGCATGTAAAAAAAAATTTAAGTAAAAATTTTAATTGAAACATATTTTATGGAAGATGTGTGATAATTTATAATAAAAAAAATATTGCGGGAAGATGCTTATTATGATTATACAAAACGGCACTTAAGAAGGAGTATTTCAAAACCTAAGCATTTGCACCAAAAACTGCTCTTCGATCTACGCTCCTAAAATACATGATTTTTGACAAAATCTAAATTTTGGCGTGGTAAGCGATATTTACTTCAGTTTTAATCATGAAAACCGAGCCGAAAAACGCTGGTTAGAGTCATACATACATTAAAATTTTGTATTGACCAATAATAATATTTTATTCATATTTTCACAAATATAAAAAATGTTTTTTTTGGAATATCAAAAAAAAGTAAAAAACAACATTTACAAAAACAAATTTAATCCAACCATCCGGAGGGGAAAAGGTAATAATTTAATTTTTGAAATTTGATAGTATACTAGGTAAATTTTTAACGAACTTTGGGCTTGGCCCCAAAAATGTTTCGACTGCGGCGCTTTTCCGCCTTCTTTAATAGGTACATTGTCATGAAACACATGTAGTCCTGACTGTTCCTACTTCCAGAAAAAAAAATGTCCTACTTACGCCCACTAACCCCCCCCCCCCTGAGCATATTTTCTAGCTACGCCCTTGTTGTCCACTCCAGATTGCTCTGGTTGGGTGAATTCTTCACGAATTTGGGCGTGGCCTCGAAAATATTTTGCGCTTTTCTTTTTTGTACTAATAATTTTCTTTTAAATATATTCGCCCTCGCCCTTCCAAGAAATTTGTTTGCCCTTCCTAACGTTCGAGTCTGGCTACGGCCCTGCATGGTTACCTGGGATTTTTCCACGATTTTTTAAAAATTCTGAATAATTGTCATACGTAGTCAGTGGCGCGGCCAGGGGGCGGCCAAGGGAGGCAGGGGCTGCCGTGCTTTACCCCCCCCCCCTGTCCCTGTAAATAAAGCTAGGAAAAAATAAAAACAAGTTCCACAACTTTACGCCAATTTAGTCGTTTACGAGATCCGAATGATAAGGGTTAAATTTGTAACACCGTATATACCTACGATGTTTGTCGATGGCTATGATGTCTACTTTCCTCTTTCCAAGAAACACCGAAATTATAAATTTTATTTTCAAGTTTAATGTAAATTTTCGGTCTTTTCAATTTTCAATTCAAGCCATGAAAAGTTGCAGGATTTTTACTTTGTGTGACCCCGCTCATTTCTCCTATGCTTTTACTACCACTTCTTTATTCTATTACAGCTCTACTGGGTCCGTTAGAAGAAATTTAAGCTCGGAATCCTTCCATTTGGAAAACATTGTGGAAATTACTGCCGAAACTGTAATCGCTCTCTACGAGATTGGTATCGAAACGGACGCCGATTCAGGTAAATAGAAATTCAATATTTGTAGTTTTAAACGAAATAAAAAATATTATGTTAGAAATGGCAAATAATCGTCGTTTATAATTATTAGAGATCGGATATGAATAGTATATGAAGAAAAACACAGGGGCGGATTTAGAAGCATGATGCCCATACATGCGGCGTGTACGACTATACAGGACGATTCCTAAGTTGATACTTACATCTTTTTTAGCTGTGTATAGAGTATAGAAGGCATTAAAATAAACAACATTTTCAAATACCTTTTTTTAGTATAAAATGAATCGACACCTAGCCATCCTATTCACGCCGGACAGGCCGGATGAGATCGGATATCTCGTAGGATGCGAAGGTGCCGTTTCACACTCCCCAGTCGGTAGATCACATTTGTGGTCGATGACCGGTTCAAGATGGCCTACGTAGTCGGCGAACCGTAAAAAAAAATACCTTTTTTCAAAAAACTAGAGATAGGCGAGATACATAATTAAAAAATCAAAGTGTGGGCCTGGTCATCAAAACGTAGCCTGCTATACTTTATGTTTTTTGTCTTATTAGTAATACAATTAACGGGTCGGTGGTCAGTTATTTGGCAATTCGCTGCGATGTGTTTTTTTGAAGCAAGTTAATTTTAAACTGGTGAAACGTGAAATTGGTAAAATTTGAAAACAATGAACTAGTAGATATGGTGCTAATTTACGGTGAGTGTAGTCAAAGTGCGGCTGCTGCTTCGAGATTATACGCAGAATGCATTCCCTTGCGTGCTCATTCTACACCCAGAACGTTTCTTAATGTTATTCAACGGGCATGTTAGGCAGGACACCGTATTTGTTCCATTATATGAATGTAAGTACCTTATTTTTGAGTTTTTTGAAAAAAGGTATTTAAAAATGTTGTTTATTTTAATGCCTTCTATATACAGCTAAAAAAGTAGTATCAACTTAGGAATCACCCTGTAGAAACAGTATCTTATCTTAAACGTTTAAAGAATATGATATTTAAAGAGAATACCCATATATTGTACTACTGAATAATAGATCTTTTCGCGGAGTCGATCCCGAATACATTTAGAGGATTATCACAGGCGCGCTTTAAAAATAGCCATCACCGAACATAGCCAAAAAATATTTATAATATTTTATTGTAAATATTTCAAATCCGTTACTAAAATCCACTATACACATATGTATACAGGGTGGCCCGCTTTCAACGCAGGATTCCATAGCTTAGAAACTACTTAACTTTTTAATATTTTTGAATTTATATCTATAATTTAAAATTATTGTAAATTATACAGTGTATCCCAAATAGTCGGGGATATTCAACATACTTTTTTTTAATCAGAACACCCTATATATTATATTATTTTTTAATTCCCTATAAAGTTCCTCGTATATTTTGTATGTATGTTTGGAATGTCAAATGTCCAAATTCAATTGTTTTTGAGATATTGCCGTTTAAATTATATGGCATTTTCAGCCTTTAACAGGTTGTAGCATTAAAAAAATGATTTTCATTTTGGTTCTTTATTATCTATTCAAGGAGATTAACTTTCGGTTTAACATGTTATACCAAGAAAATGGGTATACGATTTAACATGTTAAGATAGAAAATAAAAAACTAGGAAGGTTTTTTCTTTTTTTTTTACGATTCGCCGACTACGGAGGCCATCTTAAACCGGTCATCGACCACAAATATGGTCTACCGACTGGGGAGTGTGAAACGGCATCTTCATCCTACGCGACATCCGATCTCATCCGGCCTGTCCGGCGTGAATAGGATGGCTAGGTGTCGATTCATTTTTACCCTCTTTCCTAAGGCAAGAGCACGCAGTGTTCCCAAGCGGTCACTCACCCAGTAGTAGGTGGTACTAACCGCGTACGACACAGCGTAACTTCGGTGATCTGCGGGAACCGGTGCTTAATATGTCGATAGGTCCTTGCCTAAAGATAGGGAGGTGAAAATTTTTCTAGGATAAACCGTTCCGATGTTACAGCCTGTCAAAGTATGAAAATGCCATATACTTATTAAAGGTCAAAATAACCGTATAATTTTGTGGGGAATTAGAAAATAATATAATATACATATTATGGGGCCTCGAAATTAACTGTAAAAAAATTTTAAAAATCTTTTGGCAACCAAGCCTCGCGGCGTGAGACTTACCACGCAACTGTAAAAAGCTAATATATTTTTCACAAGATTGTATTACTTACTTTTATTTATAACCCAACATAATTCCAGAATTCCACCGAAATACTCCTGCCTTCTACAACAGCTAAAGAATTTTTCAAACAAAAAATAAAAATTGTTTTTAGCTTTATTTTTTTTCAATTTAGCCAAAAAAGTAAAAAAACAGTTGGGCGTGCAATGCCAATTTTTTTTTCTTGTGGCGCAATTATATCCCTCACTAATGGCCAAAGCGTCTCATGCAAACATGCATACAACCTGCTTCCGCATACCGCCTAGGACCCTGTAGAGTCTTAAACCGGCGCTGAAAATGTAGGGTGTTCCAGTTTTAAAAAAGTATGCTTGATATGTCCTGATTACTTGGGATATATTGTTTAATTTAAAATAATTTGTCCAACTAATGCCTCCCTATAACTACGTTTTTAAAAAATATTAAAAAGTTAACTAGTTCAATAAAAATCCACCGGAACTACTACACATGGATGGTCTTGTAGGCAAATCCACACCGGCGAAGCTACACCGCACGAAGCTGCCTCGCTAGGCTGCATGTGTAATTCTAAGCTGGCATAGCAAAAGAGATGGCAGAAACTAATTTTCACTAGTAGTGTAATGACAATAATATGTCTTTTATTTCAGATACGTTACAGAAAGCAAAGATTTTTCTTGAAAATAGTCTGCCTAATGTTGAGTCCCCAGAAACCATTGCCGCTGTCACTCTAGCACTTGTTTTGGTAAGTTACAATAAACTACAATCGTTTAAAAATATTAGTAAAAAAACTGTAGGTATACCAGTGGCAGCTCGTGATAGTTGAAGTAGGTGGGGCCAAATATCCAAATCAATAAAAATCATTAAGGACAATAGGATAAAGAAACTTACCGAATAGTAATTAAATGGAGCATATAATAACAACATTGTATAAAATCACAACATATTAAACAGTGTTTTTCTCGATATTTCAGTAGTTCTTAAGAAACAATAAAAAGAAAATGTTCACTAAACACTTATATTTTCCTATAGAAAAACTCTATTCGTCTTTCTTTTTTTTAGAAAATATTTCGATCACTTTGTTATTAAAATTGTCAATATTGTTTATAAAATGTTTTTCTGCAGATATTTCTTTAAAAGGTTTTTATTCGTTTTAACACGCATTAACCCACACTGACTAACTGATTTAACGTAAACCTAATCTACACAAATAATTTATGTCCTATAGTAAAAACGCTTTAAAAGAAATATATGTTATAAGTTAATATTTCGACAGGGCAAACCGTATTGAAAACAGCTGCCATCTAGTATCGGGTAGTGGTTAGCAAAGACGAAGGCCTAAGGCCCGTATTATTCATCTCCTGGTAACTTTACCAGCCAGATAATTTCTATGGAGACAATTGTCTTAACAATGGTCTCTTTGGAAATTATCTGGCTGGTAAAGTTACCAGGAGATTAATAATACGGGCCTTAACCGATTGGAACTCTGCCCACCTGACAAAATAAAGCACGTGTAAATCTTCCAATCACGGACGGATTTGAATCCTTATGCGTCAATAAGAGAGGGCGATATATATATCATCTCTTTCGTAAGCGATGAACAGTCTGGCCTGGCCATACCACATAACACCATAGAATTAAGCCGGCGTTGGGTAACGCAACATCTTACATTTTAAATTATTCACATGTACAAAAAGAATGAAGCGTAAAGATACAAAGCAATGATTAGGAGTATGAGTGAATAAATAGCTTGCGGTACAGGTAGGTAGGGCTATGGCACTGTGGCCCTACTATACACAAAAAATATATAATACCTTAGTTTTTAACATTTTGGTTGTTTTAAAGACACAAGACGGGCTTTTTCGCTATAACTGAATTTATCATATTCAGCACTAACACTCTCACAAACCTTTTCTAGAAGCAATTAAAAACACGGCGCGAAAACAGAAAGATAAGAAAAAATGTACGTCATCCTATTAACCACGCAATTATTTTATTTGTTAGTCGTGCGACCAATTAATTATATTTTTATCTTTGTTTCGTTAACTTAAATAGACAACGATAGTTTAGAAATTGGAAACTAGACTCGAGACGTCAGTCAGGTTCGCATGCGTCTTTTACAGAGCGATCGGTTAGTGCCATTGCTTGGAATTGTTATATGATGTCGGTAAGTTATTTCGCGTGATTTTATTAAAGAGTGTATTTTGTTTAATTATTTTCTCAGTAAATAATTGAAGAATTTAAAAATTGAAACCGTAGAATATTTTATTTTTTCTTGCTCTATACGATAAGGTCAAAAACAAAATTAAGAGGCAAAAAATTGCCTTATTGTAGATCTAGACTGCGCGGTACCGATAAATTTTAAAACAACTTTACGGCCTAAAAGATGTTTTAAGACAGAAAAGCGCCGCAGGCGACAAATTTTTGGGGCCACGACCAAAGTTCGGTTAAAATTCACCTAACAACTATCAAATTTCAAAAATTAAATTATTACCTCTCCCCCTCCGAATGGTTGGATTAAATTTGTTTTTTACTTTTTTTTTAATATTCTTAATAGGTATATTTTGATTAATAAAAAAAATATTTTTTATATTTGTGAACATTATGAATATTGGTGTCAATACAAAAATTTTAACATAAGACGTATGTATGACTCTAACCAGCGTTTTTCGGGCTCGGTTTTTCATGATTAAAAATAAAGTAAATAACGCTCACCAAGCCAAAATTTATGATTTTTTCAGAAACCATGTATTTTAGAAGCGTAGATCTAAGAGCAGTTTTTGGTGCAAATGCTTAGGTTTTGAAATACTCCTTTCTTTGTGTCGTTTTGTATATTCATAATAAAGCATTTTCGTTTATTCCCACACTATTTTTTCCATTTTAAATTATCACACTTCTTCCATTTTTTTTTTTTTTTTTTTTATGATAAAACACCTGCACTGTAGGAAAAATCCTTTAAGGCGCTCTGGGAGCGGTGCGAGTGCGAAAAAAGCGATTAACGTTGGTCTTGAAACGTTGAAGATTGTATTCATTGGGAAACACGACCTCAGGAAGTTCATTCCACAATGATGACGTTCTCCAGATGAAAGAGTTCTTGAACAATGAAGTTCGAGGAGTACTAAGCTGAACAACATATGGATGAGCGGCAGCGGTTCGCCGTGTATTTCGGTTTTGCATTGCTCTAGGTGGAATCAAGTCGGCGATGTCAGTCGAACACCTGCCATGGAAATATCTGTAAAAGAGAGCCAAATCACCAACCTGTCTTCGATGCTCCAGGCTATCGAGGGTCTTGGTCAGCTCGGGGTCGCCGATCAGACGAACTGCTCTCCTTTGAATAGAATCCAGTAGCCGAAGGGTGTGCTTGGGTGCAGAGCTCCAGACATGAGAGCAATATTCTAATGATGGTCGAATCTGGGCTTTGTAGAGTGTCAAAAGTTGATGAGGTGTGTAAAACCTTTTGGTGCGGAAAAGTACACCAAGTTTCTGTGCAGCTGCCCTGGCAATTGCGGCAACGTGATCATGCCAAGACATATTACCTCCCAGATTGACCCCTAGCAAATTAATAGACGGTGCCAGGGGAATTGCGTGTCCTGCCATGACTATATCCGGTTCTGCAATGTTAACCTTTTTGGAGAAGACTGCTGCCTGTGTTTTCTTAGCATTAAATTCGACTTGGTTACTGTCACCCCAAGCCAAAATTTCTTCCAGGTCATTGTTGAGGCGCAATACTTCATGCTGCCTGCGAAGATGTGCGTCGGCAGCGGATGTTTGGGGAGTCAAGGTAAAAGATGAGACAAGTGTGCTGTCATCAGCAAAGCTATAAATTGGATTTTGGGTTTTCACTAGAAGGTCGTTAATATACAGTAAAAAGAGGGTAGGCGACAGTATGGACCCTTGAGGAACACCGGCATTGATGGTGAAGGTGTCTGAGAGAAACCCGTCAATCGCCACTTGCAGAGAACGGTTCTTAAGGAAGCTGGTTAACCATAAACAGAATCCATTAGGCATACCGTAGGATCGCAATTTACTACGATCAAAAGCCCTAGAGATGTCCAGTGCAACAGCCCGGGATTCTCCATGATGTTCGATGGTGTTGCTCCAAAGATGGGTGACATATGCCAGAAGGTCACCTGTTGATCTGGACTTACGAAAACCGTATTGATGGTCGCTGATAATGTTAAGCCCTTCCAGATACTTTAGGAGTTGTTAATAAAAAATATTTCAAATAAAATTTTTACTTTAATTTTTTTCTTTAAAAATAAATACCTATTTGTTTCTTGTTTTGGTTGTAAAAATATTTGATTGCATTGGGTTATATTTTTGTTGATTTAAAATAGCTCTAAAAAAGGGAAAACGGAACAGACAAATTATTTTCTCAGTAAATAATTGAAGAATTTAAAAATTGAAACCGTAGAATATTTTATTTTTTCTTGCTCTATACGATAAGGTCAAAAACAAAATTAAGGGGCAAAAAATTGCCTTATTGTAGATCTAGACTGCGCGGTACCGATAAATTTTAAAACAACTTTACGGCCTAAAAGATGTTTAATGAAAGAAGTTACTTTAAATTAAGATATTGAAATACTATTATGAGAATACTATTTAAAATAAGTAGTAGAAGTTTAGTGTCCATATTAATAAAATAGAAAGATAAGTTAGCCCCAAGCGGACAAGGTAATGCATCTGTTTTTTCATTAAAATACACAGAGGCGGCAAAACAATGGGTTCCCTGGGGCGAAGGTAGACAATGACGGCCGTTCTTATTAGGACTCTACGGAAAACCATAACCTGGAAACTTCCGTAGAGTCCTAAAAAGGACGAAACCGCCGTCATTGTCTACCTATGCCCCAGGGAACCCATTGTTTTAGCGTCCCTGTGTACTTTATTACAAAAAAAAACAGATGAACCGCTTTTTTTGCTTGCTACTAACTTAACTACTATTTAAAATGTTTACATTATTTTAATAATATTATTATTATACAATTTACAGGTTAGAAGTGCAACAGCAGCATGGGCCATAGAGAAGCTGCGTAACGCATCAACCACCGAGGATGGAGAATTTGGGTGGCCTCATTTCATACCCAAAAGAGATGCCGCTGATTGGTTATACGAATCAGAGTCGGAGAAGACTTTAAAAGTACCTCTAGTTGGTATGAAACAATTATTATTTGCATTATTTTAAGAAATTATTGATAAATTTAAAGTAAAATAACCGCCAAAATTGTAACATCTTCTGTAAAAAACTCAAGTAAAAGATATAACTAAGGAAGCAGTGGCGGCTCGTCAACAAAAAAAAATAAAACCGGGAGGAAATTTTTTCCACAATATTAAATATTAATGTGCCAATACAGCTACCATTTTAGCCCTTAAAAAATAATTATGTTCGAATTAATAATATTAATTTAATCCAAGTGTAGCTATGCATAATAGGGGCACGATTACATGGACAATAATTATAAACACTCGTGAATTTTGGTGCGCCCCAGCCGACCCTGTCCGTTAGCTCAAAGCAAGTGAAGACCCAACGCCCAACATGACTTTGATTTTCACCGTTGCTATGGTTACGTGACGTCAGTCACGCGACACAGCATGTTACAATTTGCATTATGATGAAGGGCAATTTAAAAATAGATCAGTCGTATTTTGAGGCTTCGCGAAACTTACGGCTATAGATATCGTTTTTACGTTATTTACTCTGTGTGATTAAAAAGTTTTGTTTTCATTTTTCAGTTAATTCAGTAGTGTACGTACCTACTTAGTTGTGTGTTTCAACCCAATTAATGACATACTTTGTAATTAGTTGGAAACTCCATCCGGTCGTTGGACAATGTTTGTTTAAGCACCCGCACTATAATTAGCTCTTCACCATTTTTTAGGACCGCGAACCGCCACTGCTTCATGGGCCCTATGGGTTATAAATAAATGTCACCATGCAAAACTCGATCAATCAACAGTATTTCTGATCGCTAGTAGCCGAGCGCCAATACGGCTTCACTCTAGATTGTTGATTTTTTATATTTTGTACAACTATCAAAGAAAGTACTTCTTGCTCACGAAAAGGCGACATTTTTGCTGGCGTTTTTATACAGAAAACTGAAATGTAAACAATAATATTATATTTGTGGGGCTTACCTTACCTATTTAATAATATTTTAGCTACCGTTGAAGAATACAGAGCATCACTGTTTGCCCTATCTACTTTCTGCATCATAGGTGACCTCAAGAGTGCTCAAAGTGTTGCACGCTTTTTATATTATCGCTCCCATATGCTTGACAATCACTACGAACTTCTCTATCCTGCCGTCAAAGCATTTATGCAATATAATACCCTGGCAAAAGATCAGCATAGGTATGTATATTGTTATTCCACATCAGTAGGGGGGGGCTCAATGGGCGTAAGTAGGATATTTTTTTTCTGGAGAAAGGGACAGTCGGGACTACATGTAATTCATGATATTGCAGACAGAAAAGCGCCGCAGGCGACAAATTTTCGGGGCCACGACCAAAGTTCGGTTAAAATTCACCTAACAACTATCAAATTTCAAAAATTAAATTATTACCTCTCCCCCTCCGAATGGTTGGATTAAATTTGTTTTTTACTTTTTTTTTAATATTCTTAATAGGTATATTTTGATTAATAAAAAAAATATTTTTTATATTTGTGAACATTATGAATATTGGTGTCAATACAAAAATTTTAACATAAGACGTATGTATGACTCTAACCAGCGTTTTTCGGGCTCGGTTTTTCATGATTAAAAATAAAGTAAATAACGCTCACCAAGCCAAAATTTATGATTTTTTCAGAAACCATGTATTTTAGAAGCGTAGATCTAAGAGCAGTTTTTGGTGCAAATGCTTAGGTTTTGAAATACTCCTTTCTTTGTGTCGTTTTGTATATTCATAATAAAGCATTTTCGTTTATTCCCACACTATTTTTTCCATTTTAAATTATCACACTTCTTCCATAAAAAATATTTCAAATAAAATTTTTACTTTAATTTTTTTTCTTTAAAAATAAATACCTA
Organism: Polydrusus cervinus; assembly: GCA_935413205.1. NCBI lineage: Eukaryota > Metazoa > Arthropoda > Insecta > Coleoptera > Curculionidae > Polydrusus > Polydrusus cervinus. Next base: position 27,469,096 of record OW284513.1, read on the forward strand.
TTTGTTTCTTGTTTTGGTTGTAAAAATATTTGATTGCATTGGGTTATATTTTTGTTGATTTAAAATAGCTCTAAAAAAGGGAAAACGGAACAGACAAATATATAATAGAAAAATATTATAAAATATTATTCTTTTGACTCGTTTTCCTATAAAATTGTATCATAAATCAATAACTAAAACAATATGTTTCCGGAATCTTAATTTCTATATAAAACAGGACTTTTAGAAGGAAAAGTTTAAAAACTAAACGTTTCCTACAAGACTTTTGCAATCTAAGCCAAGAATACATAATTTAAAAATTTAAATTTAGATTCCAAGCGTGAGGCGAAAAATTAGGTTGCAATTAGTCTCTAAGACCCGAGGTTGGAGGGGGGAGCAGCACGGCAGCCCCCCCCCCCTAAATACGCCACTGTTCCACATAATTCCAACATAATTAAATTTTAAAAAATACTTTATTTTTTACAAGATTGGTGTGGGTTTCTGGGTTTGGTATTTAGGTAACCGTTTTTTGACCACCTGAAAAAAAACGTGAAAAAAAAACAATCCCTGTTTTTTTTCAGTCAGGATTTTCACAAAATTTGGTACATAAGTGTGCCCTAGGCAACACATTATCCCATTTTAAAATGAATTAAGCCAAGTTCTTACAGCTTAGTTCTGTCGCTGGCGGTGGCGCGTGTTATGAGTTGTGAATGTGACCGATAGAAAATGAATATTTTGACATGCGACTCCAATACTCATTTTTTATTGGTCACATCACGTGTCGCCAGTGACAAAACGAAGCTCTGAGAATTAGGACCTAAAATCATTAACCAAAAGCGGATAAAATAGGATGTTAATACTTTTTAAGGAGATTTTTACGATTCTTTTGTTCACAGCTGATTGATAATTATTGTGAAAAAAAATGCAATTAGGAAAAAAATATACCCCCTATGTTTTTTTTCAAAAAAAAACGTCGAGTTTTGAAAAAAAACATAGGGGGTATATTTTTTTCCTAATTGCATTTTTTTTCACAATAATTATCAATCAGCTGTGAACAAAAGAATCGTAAAAATCTCCTTAAAAGGTATTAACATCCTATTTTATCCGCCTTTGGTTAATGATTTTAGGTCCTAATTCTCAGATCTATCTCTCTCTCTCTATGTTTTTTTTCAAAAAAAACGTCGAGTTTTGAAAAAAAACATCAACGTTTTTTTTTTATTTATATCACTATTAGGTACTTAGGACTCTCTGTATACTAGACAAATGGTTACCTAAGCCTTTTAAAACAAGACAAAAGGACAGCTACGCCATTATATACCGGGGGTGTCCATTTAGTGTGCCGGTGGACGATATCTCGTTAAAGGTCGATTTTAGTAAAAAAAATTTAGTAAAAACAAAATCTTCCAAAAATAATTTTAAATATAAGGAGGGTTTCAAAAATGCAGGTGTACCAAACATGCAATTTTTTTTAAGAAACACTATATATTTTCTTTATATTATTAAAGCCCCTATAGGTATAATATTGGATAAACCCCGCACCTGACACCAAATGTTTTTTGCAACCTAATATCTCATCCTACTTTTTAAAAAAATATTCCTAATAACCGAAATGCTCTTACCGAACGTTTACGAATCATCGCTTTAAAAACGCCTTAGTAAATCGTTGCTATAAAAGGTGTAAGACCGCAGAATACTTGAAAATTAGTTTGAATTCATTTTTAGGTCACTAACGGTATCACTGGCTACCTCTGGAATGGAACTAACTGAAACATTGAATCTTGATAATGAAAAACCATCTCAAATTTTATGCCTTCCTAGTTTACCTACTAAGGTTTTCGTGTACGCAACTGGTGCTGGATGCGCAACTATTCAGGTAATTATACTTATATTTAAAATATATTCGCAAATAATGTTTATTACCAACCAACTTTTTTAAATTAAAAATTCGTTTGTATTCAACATTTTTTATGGTAATACGTATTTATTTATTTTTAGGGTAAAACGACGTATTCAACATATGCCATCATAAATAAGACACCACTGTTGGAATTAGGGGCTGAAGTAATTGACGAAATACAGCCTGACCGTAGCTCTATTGAAGAAATTGAAGGGAGGTTACCCACACTGAAAATACAGATATGCTTTAGGTAAGAATAACCCTAGCTAATAATAGTGCAGTTTATTTTTAGATTTTTTAATTTTTTTTTTATTTATAAATTTACCGCTAAAAATAAAATGATTTTTTTTTGTTGTGTAGTTTTTGCTCTTTGCTCGCTGCCAGGGCCATTCCCGAGGGGACCTACAGCTTAACGTGGGGTCCGAACCACGATCTTCAGTCATGCGACACCACCCAAAGGCTATCAACCCTTGCTTTCTTGCCATTGGGGAGTGTGTAGGTACTTTCTTCCGCATCCCACGAGATGTCTGATCTCATTCGGCCTGGTTACCGGCGTGAATGCGGTGGATTAGGAGATGATATATTGTACACTCTTTCCTGCAGTCTTAAACCTACTAAATTTCGGACATACTTTTTTTTATTATGCGTATGCCCACTCCGGGAATCGAATCCGCAGCGCCACAGTCGAATGCCAGTACCTCACCTCTGAGCCACTGCCGTAGTAATAAAATGATTCATTATTCTAATTTAAAACATACTTCAAAAAAGAAAAAAAAATGGGATTTTTTACTATAATCGCATTTATTCAATTCAGCAGATAACGGCAGTGGCGCAGAGGTGAGTGGCGGTCCGAGACCGATCCTCGGAGTGGGCATACTCACAACAAAAAAGTATGTTCGAAATTTATTAGGTCTAAGAATGCAGGGAAGAGTGCAAAATGTATCATCTTCGAAGGCACTCCATTCACGCCGGTAACCAGGCCGGATGACATCGGACATCTCGTGGGGTGCAGAAGAAGGTACACACTCCCCTATAGGTAGATCATTCAATAACAATAAACCAAGGGTTGATAGCCCTTGGGGGTGTCTCATTACTGGGGATTGTGGTTCAGAACCCACGTTAGGCTCGATTGTTTTCTGAGGAAGGACTGAGCACGCAGAACGACCTGCGATTTTAAGTGTTTAAATAAAATTAAAATATTAAATATATTTCAGTTAAATATCTAAAAAAAAACAATGATGGCGTCTACAGTAAATTTATTCAGTTAAAACTAAAGTTTATTGAATGATAGTAGAAGAGTTTTGGACTGACATCGTCTTTATCTGTTTTAAATCATTCAACTGGTAAGTCATCTTCAGGTGAATACTCCGGAACTCTTCCATCATTCAAGAAACATTATTGTCTTCAACCGTCAAGCAGGCACTAAAGTTTCTTGTTTCCTAATTTTGTAACAATTCTAAATAATTATCAGTGATGGTTTAAATGAAGTTTAACATTGTCTTTATTTCAGATGGAAAGGTGATCGTCCATCCCCGGTCCTTCGACTAGAAGTGACTCACTTCTCAGGTTTTAAAATAACCATAAACCCTCCTCAACTTCTTAACCCTCCCCAGGAGATGGCAGAAATGCAGCATAGCACCCATGGCAACAAGCTTTGGTTTATATTTGCCAACGTGTCGACCCCATGCCCAATCTGTGTACAATATAACATTCGCAGCCCATTTGTTATTACTGGAATTAGACCTGCATATGCAAGGATTTATCCAGTAACACGAGAGGACCTTGCTGCCGAGACTTTTTTCCATGCCGAAGGAAAGAGCTCGATGCTCAATTCTGTTACCAGTGATGATATGATGACATGGTTTGGCATTGATGGAATTACTGGCGGGACTTTAGAAGTTCCAGACGGATGTGAACATAAGAAGGAGTTTTCATCTACTACAGCAGTACCTAATTTAATATTGAGAAGTGATACGACTACGCCAGGAAGTGTAAGCTTTATAACCGACAATCAGCAGAAGTTTAAAGTTATTAATTTAGTAACATATACAATAAATGTTGATAATTCTTCTATTAAAACAAACTTTACATCTGAAGATGAGGCACTATTAACCACTGAAGATGTTATGTCATCAACTCGTGGTATGGAACAAACCACATTACTACTGGAACTAGATGATGTTAACGAAATTACGACTACAGAAGATAATAGAAATATCGGAACAGAAGAAACTTTTACAATAAAGCCCAACAAATTAAAGAAAAATAAAAAGGTCGATTTCATAGACCATCGAAAACTCAAAAAAGTTTTGTTAGGACAAGTGCAGACCGGAAAAAAAGATAAAGATAGTAGTATTTCAGATAAGTTTAAAGAACCTCAAGAAACCTCAAAAGCTATTCCTACTGTGGTTCAGCAACTCACTAGACATTTTGAGGCAGTAAGCTCTATCACTGATGAAGATAAGCTAATTGACACAGTGTCTAAAAATTTACCAGCTCAAGACGTACCAACGAGTTACAATATCGCTCACATACCTCAGGATGTAATGGATAAATATCAAAACGATGTTATCACTACAGAAGAAACTATTCATCTGTCAACACAACCAAGTTTTACTGAAACTTGGACACATCAAACGACAACGTTTCCTTCTACTACAACATCAAAAGTAACTACTCAATCTAAGCAATACGTAACAGATTCTATGATTGATCGGAAAACGATAATTCAGTCGGTCAAACACGTTAATACCGAACAAATACACGAAGTACCCGAGAAATTTATTAAAGTTAAAGTTGATGAAGACGATACGATAAATTTAAATGTTAATCCAGAAAATAAACACTATCAGTATGTACTGTTAAATAAAGAATCTTTGTGGAGCATGCTAAAAGAAGCCGTTGATGATGAATTTAAAAGGAAAGAAATGTCAAATTTATTGACAGAAAATGAGAAAACGAGAAGGTAAACTGATTTCAAATCTCCAACGCGCTTGAATATTTAATACCTTCGCAGTAATGGAGCTAGAGTGCAACTTTGTTAATGTCATCAATTACAAACAAAAATCATTTTATAGTGAATATAATAATATGTAAAAAAAATTGCAAAATACATCTTGGTAATAGGTGTAGTGTGTAGTAGTATAAATAGTAGTGATGATAATTTTATGTAGCCTTTTCTAACGTATCAATAAATAAATAAATCACCATGGTAGTAACAGATAGAGAGCTCATAAATGGTGTCTCTCTCACGTAGTCTCTCTAAACTGTATTCAATGCCAACTATTATTTTTTTGGCAGCTATTAAACTATTAAAGAAGTTTTTTGTAATTGATGATGACGCTATTAAACCTACAGTGGTCGATGCTTAGGCAACTTCTAATCTGTCCAATTTGAATATAGTTATTCAATTTTATTATAAGAATTTTAGGTTAAACTTAATGATTGTATAAATCGAAATATTGATGTTATTTATGTTTTTTATATTTGTATATTTCCTGATTGTGCGAAAAGTAGTTTATCAATTAACTGTGAAGTCTAGTGATGCATTCGCCATTTCATTTTTTGATCAATATTTCTTACAGAGAACTACATGTAGTTCTCTGATTTCTTATCCTTTTCGCTTTATTCAAAAAGGGGCTAAATATTCGTCCTTGAGTACAGTGGCGTAGCCAGAAAATATGCTCGGGGGCGGCCAGCGGGCGTAAGTAGGACATTTTTTTCTAAAGAAAGGAATATTCGGGATTACAGGTATTTTATGATATTGTGCCTGGTAAAGAAGGCGGAAAAGCGCTGGAGGCGACAAATTTTCGGGGCCATGCTTAAAGTTCGTTTAAAATTCACTTAACTACTATAAAATCTCGAAAATTAAATTATTACCTCTGCATGGTTGGATTAAATTTGTTTTTTAATGTTTGTTTTTTTAGTTTTTGTATTTATAATATTTCTATTTATAATATTTCTAGCTGGCTCTTTATTTAAAAAAAATATATATTTGTGAAAAATATGAATATTGGTGTCAATATACAATTTTAACATAAGGCGTATGTATGACTCTAACCAGCGTTTTTCGGGCTCGGGTTTTCATGATTAAAAATAAAGTAAATATCACTAACCACGCCAAAATTAATGATTTTTTCGGAAATCATGTATTTTAGTAGCGTAGATCTAAGAGCAGTTTTTGGTGCAAATTCTTAGGTTTTGAAACACTCCTTCTTAAGTGCCGTTTTGTATATTCATAATTAAGCATTCTTATTTCTTCCCGCACTATTTTTTTTTATTAAAAAGTATCACAGTTCTTCCATAAAAAATTTTTCAATTAAAATTTTTACTTTAATTTTTCTCTTTAAAAATAAATACCTAATTGTTTGTTGTTTTTGTTGTAAAAACATTTTATTGCATTTGGTTATACTTTTGTTGATTTAAAATAGCTCTAAAAAATGGAAAACGATACAGACAAGTTATATAACAGAAAAATACTATAAAAAAATATTATTCTTTTTAATCGTTTTCCTATAAAATTGCATCATAAATCAATAACTAAAACGATATGCTTCCGAAACCTTAATCTCTATATAAAACAGGACTTTTAGAAGGGAAAGTTTAAAAACTAAACGTTTCCAACACGGCCTTTGTAATCTAAGCCAAGAATATATTATTTAAAAATTTAAATTAAGAGTCCAAGCGGGAGACGAAAAATTAGGTTGCAATTAAACCTTTAGACCCGAGCTCCTAGGCTGGGGACAGCCCCCTCCACCCCCCTAAATACGCCACTGCTTGAGTAGCAATTACCTACAGGTTTAAACTAAAGAAATTTTGATTAATGAATTAATAAAAGCCAAAAACGATAGTTTGTAAAATTTCTCCATTTTTCTATTTCTGCTTTTATTACTTTATTAATTCAAACTTGTTTAAGTTTAACTTCAAATGTCGGTATTCGGCCGGTTCTTGGATAAAAGGAAAAATTAACGAAATATTAATCAAGAAACGAAATGGCGATTGCGTCACTATACCTCGCTCCTAATATAAGAAATAATGTCATCCTCTAAATTACAATAAGGTGTAATATAGAGATTACAATGCTTGTATTAAATACACACCTTATAAAAAAATTATCTCTCTGCTAAAATTCATAATAATATAGCTATTGAGAAACTACTTTTTTAAAGTAACACCATTGTAACTGCAAGTAAATGAAATATTTATTTAGTTAAGGAAAGTTCGAACTTAGAAAATTTAAGAGCAATATTCGTGTCTTTGGCTTAAAGAATTCACTGAAATCATATATTGCAAAATATAAATAGTGCTGTATTTTACTTTGTATCAAAGGAATGGACTGCAATTTGATAATACATTACATATATATTATATGCAGTTCACTGCAAACAGGTAACTGCTTCGGCTAGTAGAAATCCTTATAAAACCATTAAACAATTAACAATTTTTACAAGTTCGTTTACTGGATTATAGTCTGCTTTTTAGGCACACATGCTTGATCCAAAAGAACACAGCATATTTATATTCTACAAAGTTATATGACCGATTAATCACAACGTCAATTTTTGTACTAGATAGATATAGGTAAAACTTATATAATAATAAGGGCGATCTGTGCGAACAAGATATTTATTACCGCAATTGATCGATATAAAAATAAATATAAAGTTGTGCAAAAAACGGAATTTTGTTCTTATATTCCTAAGATGATACTTCTTTTTTAGCTGTGTATAGAAGGCATTAAAATAAACAACATTTTCAAATATCTTTTTTTTAAACTCAGAAATAAGGTACTTAGGTACATTCATTTATTATACTATGGATCAAATACGGTTTTGCCTAACTTGCCCGTTTAAATAACATTAAGAAAATTTCTGGGTGTAGGATGAGCCCGCAAGGGAAAGCGTTCTGCGTGTAATCTCGAAGCAGCAGCCGCACTTTGACGACACTCACCGTAAATTAGCACCATATCTACTAGTTCTTTGTTTTCAAATTTTACCATTTTCACGTGCCACCAATTTAAAATTAACTTGCTTGAGAAAAACACACCTCAGCGTATTGCCAAATAACTCACCACCGACCCGTAAATTTCATGACTAATAAGAGATAAGACAAACAACATAAAGTGTAGCAGGCTACGTTTTGTTGACCAGGCCCGCACTTAGATTTTTTTTAACTCCTATATTTTGCCTACCTTTTATAAGGTTTTTTGAAAAAAGGTATTTAAAAATGTTGTTAGGAATCACCCTGTTTAAATAACTATTTTATTTGTGGACCAATTTTCTTGATTTTTATTGTGTTTGAAAAAAGATGATTTAAGAGAGACCGCTAATCTTATATTTTTAACATTTGTTGAAAAAAAAATGGCGGACACACCTCAACTTCTCTCTGTTCACCGTGAGCTCCTCGGGTGAAACTTTCCTCCCCCCCCCCCCCACTCCCCCCCCCCTCCATAAACGGCTTTCTGAAAAAAAGCACTTTCTGTAATAGTATGGTACTTCCTGTATCTCGAAATCGAAAATTATTATCGCACTTATTTTCCAATCAGGAGTAGTTACTACTCCTAAAAATCCCCCCCCCCCCCCTCCTTGGCGCCGCCTCTGATTAAAACAATTCGATAATCACAATAAATATACATGACTTTATCTTGTCATTTGTCAGCTATATTTTAACATATTTGCGTATACGACCTCTTATTAATCTTGCACGTTAATATACATTGCTATTTAAAAACGTTCCAGCGAGTTTTAAAATTTAGCCAATTTGAGGTGTGTCCGCCATTTTGTTTTTTCAATGAATGTCAAAAATATGATATTAGCGGTCTCTCTTGATTCATCCTATTTCAAATAAGATAAAATTCAATAACGCCGGTCCATAAATAAAAAAATTATTATATAAAAACAAAATTCCTGTTTTTCTTAACAACCCTATTTTTGGATTGATCAACAATTTAAAAAAAAACACCATATTATTACAGGTTCACCTTATTGTTACATTATGTTTTGGTTCCACGTCGCGTCGCGTCGTCTGAGTTAAAGATAACATAACTTCTTATGATCTTAATAAGAAAAGATAATCAGAGGTTTCAGGTTTTTCTCATAGTGGCGACAAGTATTTTTAAGGAGATAAATGCATTGTTACAAAAGGTATATTATATAAATATTATTGTTGCATAATACTTAATTACATATAAATAAAATGATTAGCATTGTTCACATTACATACTCAGCAAAACAACTCTATAGGCTGTCTTCATTCCCAAAAACCAATCATTAGATGTAAAAACTCACTTGTTTTGTAAGTGTAAGAAAAAAATTTTTAAAATGCTGTAATAGGATTAGTAGTTTACATAATTTAGTAGGTACAATACATGTTCTTATAGCTTTGAAGATAATGTATAAATAGTTAACATTATTTTTAAAGTAAATGTGCATTTTTTCTCTTTTATATGGGGGATTATTTAGTACGACAAAGTACAATAGCTCCTTTGTTATTTTGTAATAAATAGAAAATAATCCAACTAAAGTTAAATGAATAAATACATTTCCGCCAATTTAAAAAGATATTTACTCTACACACACTTTTAAAATAGAATAGAATAATAATACGTTCACCACGCCAAAATTGATTATTTTTTCAGAAAATATGTATTTTGGGTTGTAAATTATAAATCTAAACACCGTTGTTGCCAGAAAGCTTAGTTTTTGAATTATTTCTTCTTAAAGTGTCATTGCGCAGATGTTAAATTTGGGGAGAATATTTAATTCTTTTGTTTGTAATTCAATTTCAAAGAAACTTGAGAAAATGACAACTAGCCTCCGTAAGGGTTAATTTTATAATCACTTTTAAATTAAACTTTGTTGTTATCAATCCCACATTATGAAACGACCATGCATATTTTTTATGCCTGACAATAAAGAAGATATTATTGTACTTTGTCTCATTAAATGACCACCCTGTATATAGGAAACCTGTTGGTATGTAGAATGCCTGTAGAAAGGCCATTCTTGGTCGTAACTTGCTTTTATGTCACACAAATTTATTCCGGTGCTTCTGCCAAAGAATAGAACAAATATTTTTCGCTGACTTTTTTCCTTATATTATGTTGTTTCGTATTTCAGGTAATTTGTTAATTAGCAACAACTCTTTCTCATAAAATGTTGCTCTATCTTTAACAATTAAATTTAATTACGCCCAAAGAAAATAGATTGGATGGGGACAAACGAGTGGCGGCTCGTACAGTAAGGCCACAGTGCCATGGCCCTATCTACCTGTACACCAAGCTTTTTATTTCATACTTATAATTATTATTACTTTGTCTCCCTACATTTCATTCTTTTTGTAAATGTGAATAATTTATGACGTTGATATCTGATAACGCCTAACTATGCAAACACTCCGTAATATGTGGGCGACTCCGCGAAAATTCTCTGCCGGCCAACTCTGTATTTCGCCCGATGTTAAACGCGTACGAGAGAGATAATAACACCAATGAATATATGGCCCTCTCTTACTGACGCGTAGGAAATTCGGCCTTGTTTGGCCTTGCCAGTTCCTCATATGATGCTTTATTTAATCAAGAGTGAAGCACTATTAGGGTATACAGGGTGTTTTTTAATTGAGTGCCAATACTTAAGGTTGTGAATCCTTGGGTGATTTTAGGAAGAAAAGTTAATATTAACATATGTCCTAAAGCTCTTCATTCTTGAGCTACAGGGTGTTAACATTTTTTAAAAAATATGACTTTTATCATAATTATTATATCACTCTTAGATATTTTTATGAAATTTTGTACACACATCTTAATCATTAGGAAGCATTTTTTGATTTAAAAGATTTTTTAAAATTTTTAACAGTGACGTCCGTACTGGGTTTGAACTGAATATTTTTAAAGAAAAAAATGGTACGTCACTGATTTTTCTAAAAACCAAACTTATATTTAAAATCCTCATTTATTTTGGAGCAAATTTGGTCTATAGACTTAATTTCGTATGATGCACCCTTTTTGCATAAAACCATAAAAACCAAAAAAACAATTTTTTTCTTCGGTTCATTATGACTGCTTTCGATATTTTGTTGAAGAAAAAATAAAGAGCTTTAGGACATATGTTAATATTAACTTGTCTTCTTAAAATCACACAAGGATTCACAACCTTAAGTATCGGCACTTAATTAAAAAATACCCTGTATGCTTTTGGCTTTGCTACCGTTACCAAATACAAGGTGGCGGCTGTTTTTAAAACGGTTTTGCCTCTCGAGATATTAATTTTAAAATATTTTTCTTTCAAACAGTTTTTACTACTTAACTAAAATTGTTCTTCTAGGTCAGGTTTAGATTAATCCGTCAGTGGATTATATTCCTGATTCCGGGTTTAGGTAAGTTTTAAAAAGAAAGAGGTAAGACTTTAGCGCTCTAGGTATGTTGTCTGCCGAAAATATTTTTTAAACAATATTGGTAACTTCAAGAACAAAAGTGATTCCAATTAGATTTTATCAAAATTTCAAATAAAAAACGAAGACGTATAGAGTTTTCTTATAAGAAAATTTGATTCTTTTGTGAACATTTTTTGTCAGAACTACTGGAATGCCTTATTAAATGCCCATTTTAATTAGTGGGTAAGTTTTTTTGATTTTTTTCATATACAGTGTTTTACAAATTCGATGATTAGTGAGATAGAGAGTTGGTTAAATGGGGACAAAGTTGCATATTTTATTCAAGAAATTTAATCAAATTTCGATGACTTCCGGAGATATCCGCAAAAAGCAACGAGAAACTTGTTTTTATTTATTTTATGACAAAATAAGTACTGATTATTTTAAAAAACCAAGAGCACTTTATTAACAACCCAACATTTTAAAAAAAATTAAGTTGTTATAGGTATCTAAAAAAGGAACGTCGTATCAGAAAATTAAAATTATTTTATTGAAGAGCATAAAAAATTGTCTTAAGTAAGTGCTCTTGGTTTTTCAAAATAATCAATATTTTGTCGTAACGAAACTAAAAACCAAAATTCATTTTTTCGTTTTTTTTTCGGATACTCCGGAAGTCATTGAAATTTTTTATAACAAATAATTCATCATTAAATTATGCAACTTTGCCTCCATTTAAAAAAAAAATCTCTTTCTCTTATAGCTTCAAATTTCAAAATTTAAAGAACGACGGATCAGTGCAAAAATGTGGCAACCGTTTTTGGAGACGAGCTAATGTTTGTCTCCATTTTCGATCGATTTCAGACAAAAGATATTGTATTATCTTATGCAATAAAAGACGGCGCGCTTCGAAGTCACGTCGGTTCTTACGTAGCGAATGAATCATAGTGCGCCTATCTATTCGGCTTTCTTTAAATGTTGAAATTCAAAGCTTATAGTTACCGAGATAGCAATGTTAATGCATCGAATTTGAAACACCCTCTATTCTCATTAAAGATGTTTGACTTGATATTTTGGCACTACCTGTATCGACTATCACGAGCCGCCACTGGGACAAACATAATCGGTAATACATAATAACTGTATTTTACCTTATTTATGAAATAACTAAAATCAGTCCAATCTAGTAACAAGTAACAGATATGTAGCTTTTGGGAAATCAATAATTAAAAACGTTCCCATGCATAATATGCATAGTATTTTTTGGACACACTGTATAGTGTTTTACTTGTTTTAATAGGTTAGGTTAGTATTTATTGTTGTAAATACTGTATAATCATATCCGCCCATTTTACCTTAACACATAATTTTTAAATAGACGTTGGTAAGATCTTGCACATAATATAATTATACAATATAATTAAGCTTTGTTGTTAACTTTTAGCTCTATTTGTAAATGTCTGTCGTTGTATCGCCCTATATTTAGTTACATAAAAATTATTGCCATATTATAAAGTATATCAACAAATTTAATAGTCCAAGAGTTGGCCGCATGAAACTCTACGGCATCATCGAAAATGATCTTGTAAAGTAAAAAAATCTATAGTTTACATCAGAAAGGTGTAGAGTAATAAAAGCTCATTGGGTATGCAAGGAAACTACAGAGTGACCCAACGAATATTTAAGCCACTTTCATAATTTGGCATTGATTTCATTTCAAAATTATTTCTTTTCATCAAGTGCTTAAGTGCAGGTAGTACCACCCGGGTTTGGGTCAATTTATTGGTTTTGCCTATTGTTACCCATTCACAAACACCGAAAATAGTGTGACAAAGGCGTGCATTATGTACATAGTATTAGGTATTATTATCTATTATACATTATAATAAAAATACAAAATACAAAAAATACATTACACAGTAATTAAATTATAAAAAATCATAATATTCTTCGTCATCTGAGGAACTGTCATCTCCTCTTGACGGGTCGACGGTCCGATTAATGGTCAAGATCCCACATTATCTCCTCTTCTAATTACATGATGGACTGCTTTTCGCCAATTCTCTGGTGTCACTTCCTTAATGGCTTGAACAAGCAGTAGCTTAACGTCTTTCATTTTGAATGACTTGTTGTGTCTTGCTACAAATCCTTTCACTTATGCCCATATAAGTTCTATAGGATTTAGTTCGCAATGATACGGCGGTGTGCGCAGCACAGTTACACTATGTTTTTTAGCTATATCTTCCAAGGCATATTTCATGAAACGATGTTTGTGTAAATTTGCTATAGCTAATAGTTCCTTTTTTATCAAATTATCTTTTTTTTAGGTTAGTTATGTTATCATAAATAATTTAATGCACAAAATTTACCTGCGCCTATGGCCGACATCGAAATTGAGCCGAACTGGACGGAATTTTCCATTTTATTATTCTACACCTTTCTGAAATAGACTCTAATGGTTAGACTTGTCTTACTCTGGGGGCAGTGCCGTTTAAGAACATGCGACCAATAGTTCTTAATTTTTCTTCAAAGTTACCGCAACTACATGCGAAATTATATCTATTTAATAATATATTAAATTAGATCAGAAACATTGCGTTTTATTAATGGATTTTTAAAAACTTTTTAAATTTAAACTCTACAGATATCACAGAGTTCTTAAAGTATTTTTATTTAAATAGTTTTCCATATTTTTTATAAATATCATTGATAAAAAACTGAAAAATTGTTTTTTTTGCTCGAACTTAATAGTATGGAATATGTAGATATAATTTTGTATGGAGCTGGTAACCTTAGAGAAGACTTAAGAAATATTGGTTAGATGACCTTAAAATGAAATTTAAAAAAAAGTGTGTTTAGTGATAGAGGGTTCATGTTGTCACCTCCTGACATATTATGTAACGTTTCTGTCTCCATCAGTCCATAAAATGAATCTAATGAGTCAAATGAGTGAAGATCATTGAATGTATCCACTTAATTCGTTAGATTTGGCCGGTCAATACAGCTAAGGAAATGGTCAGACAATTAAGAATTAATTGTTCAGAGAAAGGCCAATCAAACGCCGGGATATAAGCAGAAACTCCAAAGTCATAATTTCAGTTTAAAACATATTAGGTCAATTATAAAAGAGTGAAAATACTTACATGGAAAAATCAAAACCCTGTATAATATAGTTATTATACGGAATAGGGATTTTAAATGGAACACTGCTTATTGCGGCTCTGGTAATATTTCTCTAGAATCCAAAAAACGTCCTCAAAGTTTCTTTATGGGCCTCGCTTTTCTCATGTAAAAGGGGGGGGGGGGGGGGTTAGCCCTAACGAACTTTTTTTTTCAAATTAGATGATACCACTTGTGGCACCTTTTCGAAAAGTATATTGAAAAGAGATTTTGTCCATATTTTTTACATCTGTTAAGCTATATGTGTCAGAAATACAATAAAACCAAATTTTTAACGAATGTTGAAAATGTGCCCCATGAACCTGTTGGCACAGACCCAACCGATGGTAGAACTCTTCCCTTACTCTTTCCAAGACTTCTGGAGTGATTAAACTTATCTCTGCTCGAATCCTTGCCTTAAACTCTCTCAGATTTTTAGATCTGGTGACATAGACCCTGCTTTTTAAATCGCCCGATAAATAAAAATATAAGGGTGTAATATCCGGGGATCTGGACGGCCACTTTATTAATCCTCGCCGTCCTATATTCACCTATTTGTTAATATCATATTTAAATATTCTCTTACATTTCTTGAATATAGTGGGGAGGGGCTCCATCTGGAAAATAATCCTCTGATCTAGATTTCCATAATTAGGGAATATTCTATGGAGTTCTGGTTTTAAAAATTTTTCGGACAGAGATAAGTTCAATCACTCCATAAGTTTTGGAAAGAGCAAGGAAATAAGAGTTCTACCATTGCCGTCTTGATATTCTAGCCGTGACGTGTTAAATCCGAAACACTGTATACCAATTCATTTTTGCGCATAGTAAATGGCGGTTAGTCAAAGTTTCGGGAACACAAATCTCTTCTAAAATTGTAAAAATCAATTAGTGTTTTCTAAATTTAATAGTGGAAAGTGCATATAGGATACTAAACTAAAAGTTCGGACAGTTAAAATGTCGAATAAAGTTTATTTGAACTCAATAAGTGATTTATTGTTGCCGCGTCTCGGTCATGTTGGATATTTATAAAAGTGTGCCCGGAGCACAAATCTCTTCTAAAATTGTAAAAATCAATTAGTTTTTCCTAATTTTAACAGTGGAAAATGCATAAAGGGCTCTAATCTAAAACCTCGGACAGTTACAATGTCGAATAAAGTTTATTTGAACTCAATACTGTGATTTATGTTGCTGGGTTTTATGTGTCACTATGCGGCTTTTTTTATTGCAATAATGGCGTTTGTTAAAAATGTTTTTATTAATATAATAATTTTGGTAAAATATTTTTAAGAAATATTGTGACTGTGTGTAGGTAGTGTATTGTTTAAAAAATTCCTACCTATGTAGGTGCAATATTTTATAAATAATAGCAGTTAGAGGGATTTTATCCAAAATTTTCAGGTAAGTTATTTATAAAACATTTTTGTAGTCTTATTACATTGGTTAAATGCAATTCCAAGAGATGATTTTAACCCGTCAGATAGGGCCGTAGTTTGTTGTAAACACTTTTCTGAAAGTAAATTACGCGAGAAGAGAGCTGATGGAACTTAAAAAAAAATTCCTTGCAAACCATCGTCGATCTTCCAGTCTGGTCCGGATACGTCTCTTTATCGTTAAAATCAATTTGCCGTCCTGCCGGATCCTATTCACGGTCCTGCCTGTATTGACAGCCCTTTTTTAGTCCTGCTAAGTCCTGCCTTAAGAGTTTGTACACCTCTACTGCCACAGTGAAACACCCTCGACTTTTATTTTCCAAATTCTGGTCTAATTTCCTAGGTCAGATTGTTGGAGGTCCAATTCCTGTGCCAGTTGATAGGGAATATTATTCTGGACAGTTTTCCTCTTATTAACAATCGTAGCAAACCGCTCCGTTCCGAGATATTCTTTAATAAAAATTTTCATCTGAAAGTTTTTCGAGGTCTCAAAATATTTTCCCAAAAAATTCCTTAAATTCCCTGGTGCTCCAGGCTGTGTTTTGGACCCTATGTTTTGGGTGTCAAAATGTTCGTCTGGGTGCCCCGCATCCGTTTCTTCTATTGAGGATCGGGGAAAACCACTTTGCCCCGATTCTGACTGACTTAGTCGGAAATTCTATAACTCCATAATTCAGCAGTTTGGCGCTACCAATTTTCGTATCACAGCCAGCGGTTCAGCGGCGGCCGATAGATGCGCTCTGAAAACTTCGTAAAGAACCCTCAATAAGACATGTGCCAAAAAACGTTTAATGTTAGGGAAAATAACGTGTCTAAACACAAAAAAACTACATATCATGATGTTTGTCTGTTTTTTGGTGTATATACTAATTTCCTGGTGATTAAACTTTCTACAAGCAAACTGAATGGGAATTACCCAAAAATATTTATTTTTCTTTCCAATGACACCAACAATAATGCAATTGGTCAAATATTTAGTTTATTTGATATCGATATCTAAAACGATACGCTTTGTGTTGTTACCTACGCTAGCCAAATCCCGTAAACACGTAGCAGTCGGTTGTTCAAAGTAGACTGGTTTTCGTCGTCGAGTGCGGTGTTGCCAAACGTCTCTTCATGGCTAGATATTTGTCGGAGGCTACGGTTCTACCATCGGTTGGGTTTTTGCCAACATCAGGTTTATGGCACACACTTTCAACAATTATTGTTACGTTAAAAAGTGGTATTACGATTTTAAAGTTATTTGAATGATTGAAAATTAGTTTTTATTTCTCACTCATGGTTTGACAGATGTAAAAAAAAGTATTGATAAATTCCTTTTCCAATAAGCCTTCCAAAAAGTTGCCACGAGTGGTATCGTCGAATTTGAAAAAAAGTTAGTTAGGGCTACGCCCCCCCCCCCCCCCCCCATCTTTAGAGTCCCAAATTTTTTCACGTGACAAAAGCGAGTCCCATAAAAAATCTTTGAGGACGTATTTTTGGATTTTAGAGAAATCTTATTCCCAGGAGCCGTTATAAGCATAAGCAGCGTTCCATTTAAAATCCCCAGCCTGTATAAAATATAAATTTTTAACTGTCGGCAAACAAAAAAAGGAAACAAGAGCCCTGAGATTAATTTGCAATAACATTTTTTATTTATTTTTAAATCTGATGTGTTAAGAAGTATTTATGTCGGATTGCATAAAGATTTTTAACAACCAGTCATATTGACGGCAAAAATACTTTTCTCACAATCAAAGTGGCCCCGTTACATTAGTTTTCAGTTTACTAATCAGGCAACTTTGTGAGTAAATAATGCCTGCCAATGACATTGATGTCACATTCAAAGTTGATGGTTAGTTAATTATTGTTAACAATCTTTAAGCAACCCAATACATTATTAATGTTTCTCTTTAAAGGTCTGAGACAAAAAGGTTTCTTGTTCTTAAACGTTGGACTTGCATTGTCTTTATCTATTTTTGAATCACAACATTTAACTGGTAAGTATCTCCAGTTGAAACGTTTAGTCAGTATTCACCTGAAGATGATTAATGATACTTCTCAGCTAAAACGTTGTGATTTAAAAACAAATAAAGACTATGTACATCCAAAACTCTTCTATCTATCATTATTAATGTTG
This sequence comes from Polydrusus cervinus, assembly GCA_935413205.1. Classification (NCBI taxonomy): domain Eukaryota; kingdom Metazoa; phylum Arthropoda; class Insecta; order Coleoptera; family Curculionidae; genus Polydrusus; species Polydrusus cervinus. Next base: position 27,487,049 of record OW284513.1, read on the forward strand.
CAAAACTAAAAATATGTCACACATCAGTCGCTTAGTCAGTATTAATTCCAAGGAAGTAGGAGGAAATTAAAATGATAATTAAAACTCTAACCATGTAATAATTATGTAAAAATTTAATGTAAGTTATTAATGTGCCAAAATGCTTATGCACAATTTTTAAACGAAAAGTTTTAGATGTCATGATGTTTTTGTTGATTATATAAAAATCGGTACAAAAAGTATAATAAATGTATAAATCAATGCACGAATTATAATACCTACATAACATACCTGTATTTCTTTTTATTTGTGATAGGAAAAATGTGCCATTTTATTGTTAAGTGTCATATTATATTGTTATTTTTGTCACTCATAACAAAGAATAAAATATTTTGATGTTATTTTTTTCCTTAAAGTATGTCCTCTATATTAATAAAAATATGATTTTGTATATTGCTAGAAAAGCGTTTTATTTATCATCAACCTTATAAATCATATGTCGTTTATGTAATATGGGATAAATTGTGGGGGGGGGGGGGGGACAATGTAATCAATTCAATTCACGCCGCAGTGGCGTAACCAGGGGGTACCACAGCGCCCCCCCCCCCCCCCTCAAAATTCAAACATTAGGAAATGTAATTGCGGCAACGATGTCAATAATACACAAAATCAACATCAACAACATTTTGATGATCCGCAAAAAATAAGTTTATTTAAATATTTTTCCGATTCGCCATTTTCAAACAGCAGCGCCCCACGAAAGATGCGAGTATGCGCAGAACGAGGCTAGTGATCTGCTGGTATAATTTGTATTATTTGCAAGAAATATAATTCCGACCCTATTTTTATTGCAATTTCAAGCGCAATTCTGGGGAGTTTTTAGTGATTTATGAGACATCAACATAAACCTAAAAGTCCCTGGCATTTATTTATGTTTTTTCTAATCTATTGTGGATAAGTTTTGTTTTTGTTGGTTTGCTTTCATGTCCTGTAATGCAGTTAAGTTATATTAAATGCACAAAAAAGCGCGGGTAAGTCCAACGAAATGTATTTTTATTTTAACGGTTGGCAAGTGGTACATCACCTACGACTTTGCCAAGTGATTGCAAGCAAGCTTTAAAACGAAGTGAAATTTTTATTGCTGCAAGACAAACTGCGAACTGTAAATCCGCCTATATAGATATTCGTATTGTTTGACAAATAGTATAATAATGTCTTCTCGTGCTTGTGCTTGTCCAGTGCAGAATATTCAGTCTGTGGAAATAACGAATATTTACTTTTTGCAAAACGACTTAATAAAAAATAGTGTCCCTGTTTATATATTTTTTTCTGTAATTAAATATTGTTTAAACCCTAAGTCCAAAATTATTAGGCAATCCAACGATGTGTCGGAATGGCGGCTGGATGGAAATACTACTTGGTAATTGGTACACGTGACCCTAAAAATAATATTGCTGGTGGCATTTAACGAGTGACTCAATGCTATTTGCCATCCAACCGCCACACTGAATCACGTGGTTTGGATTCCCTAATTGTCAATGTGATTCATCGCTTTCATGTCTTGCTTTCGGTTATGAAAAAATCAAGCAGATATGCCGATGTAATGTCACGTGATATTCGAGCTAAATGAGCGCCTAGCGTTTACCGGTCTCATGTTAGAGTCCAAATACCGAACGCCGAGCAGATGCACCCGAGGTCATAGGTCTATTAAACGAACGTAAAACTCCACCAATAGGTAAACCGAGAAGACAGATTTGCATTAACTGAACGCAGTAGGTATATATATAAACGAGATGGAGCAATGGACCGATAATTAGTGCGGTTATACCTTTGGTTAACCTTGAATGTGCTTTTTTTAAATTATTTCGTCACACGGCACAAGAAACGCTTGAACCTTGATGTTCTTCTCGATGAACGTGAAGACAAGGAAATACTGTCCCTTTTCTACTATCGCATCACGAACGCCATGATAACCACAGCCGCTACAACGTTAGTGGTAAAAAGAGCACCATACCGTTATACGAACTTTAGAGGAAACAGTTCAAGGGTGGCGTCCACAATCGACGTCGGGCGCGCTCTAGTGATACAATTCTCGAGTTAAGACGACATTTTGCGAATATGACATTCTTAAGCGAGCTTCCAGTCGAGATCCAGAGCGCACCCCAGTGTATTTCTGGTATTTTAATGAAGCACAACCAAACTAGCATTTTTACGTCGTACCGACGTTATATTTTTCAACCTAACGTTGGAAAATTACGTCGATCTGACCGTCTGACGTCGAAAAGACTCGAATTTGCACCAATTTGGTGAACAAAATAAGGGTTGTAAGGACGTCAGTATATGACTTCTGCACATTATAAGTAACTGTATTACACAAAGTTGCACCAACCCTGACGTCCGATTTAATTCATTTTTAGTCATAAGTCCTGAAAATGCTAGTTGGGAATATTTTTTTCTTGAATTTTTTTTCCTTCGACTTCGTACAACACGCTGCTCTCGATAAGAAATCGATGAGTCACTGACAGAAATTTTGCATCCGGAGTATAAACGATTAAAAGTAAATTATAAAGTTTTATCAGTAATATAATTTTTAAATCATTATTAAGAAATCGTTTTAAGCCGGTCCTGTCAATGCCCATTTCAGGTCAGTTTCAGGCAGGTAAGATTTTTGACAAGACCACAAGGCATTCAAAACAAACCGTTGCAGCAGCCGGGCAATTCGAAAAAATGAAAATTGGGTGTCTGTTAGACATTGCCGAAGATATAGATTTTATAGTAAAAACTGCAAGTAAGTGATCTAATTATTATACTAAATAAGAATACTATTTCATAAATCCATTCAGTAGATCGGCAGCATTAGGCTTAAGCCGGAACTGTCCGACGCGTAAATAGTGAGGTTATGTAAGCGAAAATGTCATCCGGTGTTGATTTTTGATAAAATATTTCTACAATAATAATAAAATGAGCAATGGTAAGGCCTTTTTTCTACAAATATGTATTCAAAAAATAATTAAGAGTAATCCACATTTCTAAAATCTACCCAAATCACATTCTTGCGCATTTGACAGCGTTTTTTTATATAGGGAGCACACATAATCAATACTGCTTTTAAAATGGCATTTTTTATTAAACAATACAGTTTTTACATTTTCTAAAACTGCCTGTTAGTGTTTATTAGTTCAAAAATTGAAACACATACTTACAGTTTATCTGGTTACCCTCACCTTACCGGGAATTATTAGTCAGGAAACAAATAACGGGTGCCACAACAGTATATCATGTTTTTTTGTAAATATTAAACATTATATTATGAAACTATTTAAAAGTAAGTGAAGCTAATCTGTTTATTTTTGGACTTGTTAATAATTATTCTTGTATTGTAAACTAGTAACTGGTTACAGCCACTTCAGTCTCTTGCCAGTGCTCGACCACATTCAAGGCTTTCATTAACAGCTATATTTATTAGAGTTTTAAATTTAAATGGGTTCTAATTTGATAGTGAAGTACATACTACCAAATACCAGAAGCTTAAACAAGGAGAAGCATGATCAAACGTTATGGTATAGAGAAATATTTAAGATACCTATACCTACCTAATTTTTAATGTTTCTTTCTGTCCAAGTGCCAATAATGTTCTTTTCACAATAAATGCCGATAATTTTATGCCACACTGTAAAAAGATGTAGGTACTGCTCTTTGATAAATTAACCATTACTTAATAAGCAATATATATTGAAATGAAAAAATAATTCCAGTTGAAAGAGATCCGAACAAAAGACGCGTCAAACCTGTTGAACAGGCTTGCGTGTTGGATTTTGATGAAGAAAGCAGTGATGACTCTGATTTCCGAATTGAAGATCACGCAGAAATCAGTGATGATGATGCTGATTCTACTGACAGTTTTGCTGAAGAAAATGGTAAGATAAAACTTGTTTATATGGGTTGAACCGTCCTCTGTTTATATCAGATTGCTATTAACTTAAGGTTTTGTAGATATTTCTAAACTGTGATTGGTTTTTCTTCTGCTAATACTTTTTATTTCATTTAGAAGTTGCTACCAGTGATATGTCAGATGAAGATGATACAGAATTGAAAAAGCTTGATGAGTTTAGAAACTTGGACCTTCCCAACGCCAATGGTTATTCTTCGTTTGCTGATATAATTCAGCAGGCCACTCTACAATCAAAGCTTAATGTAGGTATTTTAAAATTAATAAGATGATTATCTGCCAATTGCAAATTTACAAAACTACTGTCTTTGATTAGCTAATACAAACTTAATATAAACTTGTCAGTTATTTACAAATACTCATAAAAACGGCATATGTTAACAAACCTAACAGCAACATTTTTAACCAATAGAATCCATCTGCTGGAATTACCATTAAGAAATATTTTAAGCATGTTTTATATATTGTAGTTAAATGAAGAAGACGCGAAGCTGCTTATCTGCTGTGGATGTCTGGGAGACCAAAGTGATGGTATTAATGAAATTGTTGAATGTGACGGTTGTGGTGTAACTGTTCATGAAGCTTGTTATGGTATCGCTGATTCCAACAGTTTGGCTAGGTAAGAATTATTACGATTTGAAAAAAAATAGGTTTACAATTTTTGTCTAATCATATTGCTATAATATTTTTTCTGAATATACAGGGTAATTTGAATTAATTAAAAATTATCTAAAAGTTAGACCAACTTATGTTCAAATAGATAAAGAAATAAACTATCCTAAAATAATTAAATATGGTGTTCCTCAAGAAACAATAATTTTGGGACCATTATATTTTAATATCTATATTAATGATTTATTTAATGTAAATTTTGATGGAGAAATTTATAGTTTCGCAGATGATACTGCAATTTTTTATACAGATACAAACTGGGACAACTTAAATAACAAAATTAAAAAAGATTTTATAATAAAAAATTGGTTTGATAAAAATTTATTAACGATTAATTTTGATAAAACTAATTATCTTCCTTTTACTTTAAATCCAAATAACATACCACAAAATATGAATAGTATTTTTAGAAACATTAAAAAAATTTTGAACTTAAAACATATGGAAATATTATATTATGCATTAGTTAAAACTCATTTAAATTACGGAATTTTAGGTTGGGGAGTAATAAATAGAACTTGAGTTAAAAAATTAGAAATATTACAAAAAAGGTTTCTAAAATAGATTATCTTTATCCTTCAATAAAATTATATTCTGAAACAAAAAAAATGAACATTAGACAACTTTAAATTTATTACATCTTAATATACATATTTAAAAATAAAAATTTTATACAATTTAAACACCATAATCATGATACACGTCAAAAAATCAAATAACCATAAATCCTAAAATAAATAAGTCTGTAGGACAAAAAATTTCGAATATTTATGTTTTTATTTAAGCGATTATTTACCAACAAAAATTAAAAAATATATTTCATTTAAAAAATATAAAGTCGAAATAAAAACATAGATATTGAAAACAGATAACTTTTAAAAAAATTGGAAATGTAATTAATATATTATAATAATATTAACAAATATTTTTAAAAACATTTTATTATTCTTATATTATTTATAATTTAAAATACAAGATTTGCCCCTAACAAGCACGTCTCCGGGGGATCAAAGAAGTTTATTGAGGAAGATAAATAAACACATTTATTATAATATAAATATTGAAAATAAACTTATTATTATTATAATTCCCAACGAGCGTCCGTTGTATAAATTAAAATTACTAAAAATATTTTCTTGAAACTTGCCGTTCTGCCCTTCTTTCGATTTAGGCTTTTTTCCTCTTCGTTCGCTGCCAGGGCCATTCCCGAGGGGACCTACAGTTTAACGTAGGTTCCGAACAACGATCCTCAGTCATGCGACACCCCCCAAGGGCTATCAACCCTTGGTTTTTTGCCATTGCATGACCTACCGATTGGGGAGTGTGTACCTTCTTCCGCACCCCACGAGATGTCCGATCTCATCCGGCCTGGTTACCGGCGTGAATGGGGTGGGTTGGGAGATAATACCTTTTACACTCTTCCCTGCATTCTTAAATCCACTAAATTTCGGACATACTTGTTTTATTGTATGTATGCCTACTCCGGGAATCGAACCCGGGTCGCCGCGGTCGAATGCCAGTAGCTGTACCTCTGAGCCGCAACCGCGGTCTTCTTGAAACATTGCTAGTTTATATTTTTTTAAGTGCCCTCTTTTACTAAAATATTGGCGTTGTCTTATCACGTCCTGTTAAACCTAAAGTAGCTGTCAAATTTATTATTTTAAATATGGTATAATTTTTTTTGCTCAAAATTCTAAACAAATCTTCCATAATAGGGTTAGTTAATGGATACACAAATTACCACATCTAGAGCCAACTGTTAAGAGTTAGGGCTAGTGACGCATTTGCCATTTCGTTTTTTGATCAATATTTCGTTTCTTTTTCTATTTATCCAAAAATCGGCCAAATGTCCATGCTTGGACCATAATTATATAATAAATGTGTTTATTTTATCTTCCTCAATAAACTTATTCGTCATTCCCCTGACGACGTGCTTGTTAGGGGCAAATCTTATTATTTTTAGTAATTAAAATCATAAATATATACTTAAGAATATTAAAATATTTGTTAACATTATATACAGTGGTAAATAAAAAACGTTTAAGTTCATGTATATAAACGAAGTTTTTTTAAGGTATACATCGGTATAATAAAATTTTGAAGGATATTACGTACTTATTTAATTATTCATAACAATATTAATTAAAGCATTTTCAAAAATATTTTTAAATTATGTGTTTTTATTTAGACTTTTTTTAATCAAATATGTTTTTTAATTTTTTTTGTCCTTTATGGACTTATTTATTTTAGGTTTTATGGTTATTTTATTTTTATTACGTGTATTATGATTATGGTTTTAAAATGTATAAGATTTTTATATTAAGATGTATAAATATTGTCAAGTTGTCTAATGTTCATTTTTTTTTTGTTTCAGAACATAATTTTATTGAAGGATAAAGATAATCTTTATGAAATATAATTTTTAGAAAATGTTTCTGTAATATTTCAAATTTTTTAACTAAAGTTCTATTTATTTCTTACCAACCTAAAATTCCGTAATTTAAATGAGTTTTAACTAATGCATATATTTCCATATGTTTTACTTTAAATTTTTTTTTTTAATTGATAAGGTGAAGTGGGATAAGTGGGGATCTGGGGCAAGTAGGTTTTTTTGTAATAATTGTAAAAAAAAAATACTTTTAAAAACTAAAACTACAATAAAATGGTTTTTTGAAATTTTATAGACCCCAACATATTGTTAAAAAAATTTTAATATTTTTTTTAAAGTAACACAGCTTATGTCAAATGTATCTACACTTCGTCTATAGTTACAAGTTACGGCAAAATTTTTTTATCTGTACTAATTTAAAACTTAGGTTTAAAGTTTTTACATCCTCAAAGTTGTAATCACTAACGCTATCTCTTGTATTTTTTTTAACACTTCGATTTTTTAGGTTTTCAGTTTTAGGTCCATAGTTCCCACTTTCCTCGCATTTTTTGTTAGTGGGATTAGTTCCCACTTGTCCCATTTAAATTTTTTATATTAATACAATTCACAGTGAAAAGTTTTAAGAAGTTGAAAAGTGAGATTGTGCGTAATCTGCGAAAACTATAAAGTAAATAAAAACCTAAAAACTTCTTTATTTTTAGGAATTTTTTCAATCTAAAAAAGCTTCTTGTTGGTGAAGTCGCAATAGATTAACCCATTTCCTCTAGTTGAATATAACATTACTCAAATGCGATTTATAAGTTGAAAACCCACTTACCCTAGTACCTGGGGCAAGTGCGTTCTATGGGTATATTTTCGTAACAATTTTTTGTTTAAATTAAATTCTTGGGTAAATAATTAAACAAATTTTGTGGTAATTGTAAATATTACTAAGTACTTCCTGTCTAAAGCGCATCTCTGTAACTCGATTTTTTTTAAAATATTGTGGTTTCAAAGGCGACCTTTTATATTTTAAATCCCCACTTGACCTTACTAAAGTTCTTAATTTTTTAATCAAATATTCCAAGTTAATATTTCAATTTAACTCTCAAAGATTATTCCTAAATATGTTATTTGATTAACTTTCAAAATTTGAATGTCATCATTTATTTTAATACTATTCATACTTTGTGGTATGGTATTTGGGTTTAAAGTAAAAAAAAGATAATTAGTTTTATCAAAATTAGTTGTTGATAAAATTGTTATCAAACCAATTTTTTATAATTTTAAAATTTTTTTTAATTTTGTTATTTAAGTTGTCCCAGAGGAACACCATTTTAGATCATTTTTAACTAATTCAAATTGCTTTCTTCTAAATCCAATATTTTCAATTTTTTACAACAGTAAATTATGACTAACTGTATAAAAGGCTTTTCCTGAATCCAGAAAAACACAAATAGAAGATTTTTCTTATCTAATGCATCATATATTTGTTCTGTTAAATAGCAAATAGCATTTTGTGTCGATTTTTTTAAACGTGTCAAATTTTAAATACCACAAAAAGTGCGTGAAATGTATGTACCTCACAGCAAATTATTTAAATTATAGAGCTGCCATCATTATTTAAAAAAATTCCAATTAAAATGAGGATGAAGTAATATCGGGCACATTTTTTAAACGATTTTTCCTCAATTTTTTTTTCAGTACAAATTCTTTGTCGCCAACAGCCCCTTGGTTTTGTGAAGCCTGCAAAGCAGGTGCTAAGGATCCTGTTTGCGAACTATGTCCTAATTCAGGAGGTATTTTTAAAGAGACAGACGTTGGCAAATGGGTTCATTTGATCTGTGCTCTGTATGTACCAGGTAAGAATCATGGAATGTCATTAAAAGTTGTAGATGTACTAGTAAATATCCATCCAATCCATATCGAAACATCTATTTCCAAAAACGTTTATGATGGACTTTTTTGTAGGTGTCGCTTTTGGTGAAGTTGATAAGTTAACAAGTGTGACTCTGTTTGAAATGCCTTACAGCAAATGGGGAGCAAAAACCTGTAGTTTATGTACATCCGAAAGATACGCTAGAACAGGAGTTTGCATTGGTTGTGATGCGGGCATGTGTAGGACATATTTTCATGTGACTTGGTAAGAAACCCTAATTTCACAGTTTTTTAAACTAGACCCTGTAATAACAATGAAAAAAATATTTTTGAAAGTCTCAGATCTGGTTGTACAAGTACAACTTAAGTTTAGTTCAACGTTGAATCAAGCTCAAACTTTATTTTGCCATCTAACAAGAATTTAAAGTGTTTGTCCAAATGACGTTTGAGCTTGGTTGAACGCTGAACTAAACTTAAGCCGTAATTGTACAACCGGATCTTAAAGTATTCCGATTGGTTCACATACTTAGCTGAGATGGTCTATGGCTGAGATGAGTAGGTTTTTCTCCGTCATTTTACAAGGGCGGTAGATTTAAAAGGGTTATCTTAGAACAGGCAATTATGAGTCACTGACCTGTATTAATAAAATTGTCATTTTAGAACTTCTCCAGTGTCATGATACCAAAAAAAAAACAAATGGTCAATTTTCCCATTTATTATACAGGGCGATTCCTAAGTTGATACTTCTTTTTTTGCTGTGTATAGAAGGCATTAAAATAAACAACATTTTCAAATACCTTTTTTCAAATAACTTAAAAATAGGCGAGATACAAAAGTAAAAAATCTAAGTGCGGGCCTGGTCATTAAAACGTAGCCTGCTATACGTTATGTTGTTTATCTTATCTGTCATGCAATTTACTGGTCGATGGTGAGTTATTTGGCAATATGCTGCGGTGTGTTTTTCTGAAGCAAGTTAATTTTAAATTGGTGACACGTAAAAATGGTAAAATTTATAAACAATGAACTTGTAGATATGTTGCTAATTTACGGTGAGTGTCGTCAAAGTTCGGCTGCTGCTTCGAGATTATACGCAGAACGCCCTTCCTTGCGGGCTCATCCTACACCCAGAAGTTTTCTTAATGTTATTCAACGGGCAAGTTAGGCAGAACCGTATTTGATTCATAGTGTAATAAATGAATGTAAAGTACCTTATTTTTCAGTTTTTTTTGAAAAAGGTATTTGAAAATGTTGTTTATTTTACCTTCTATACACAGCTAAAACAGAAGTATTAGCTTAGGAATCATTCCAAATTGGTTTTTATCACTAACGTTGTAGCAACGGTGGTTATCATGGCGTTCTCGATGTTTAACGGGTAGAAAAAAGATAAGTGTTTTTCTTGTCTTAACGTTCGATCGAGGAGGAGATGGTTCAAGCGTTTCTTGTGCTGTGAGACAAAATAATTTCGAAGGAGCACATTTAACGTTAACCAAAGGTATAACCGCGGTAATTACCGGTCCATCGCTCCAAATCGCTTATACTGATGCGGGGTTCAGTCTTGGGCCCCACTATCTTTATAGTTTATATCAATGACTGGCCTTATTTGCCAATATCTGGGAAATTCACTATTTTCCCTAATGACGATACCATTCTTTGGCACGGACCTTGATAAACTTAAAGTAGACATTAGTAATGACTTGGACTGGATGAGAGAGTGGTGTAATGCTAATCTGTTATCCTTTAATATATCAAAGACAAATGTAATGTGTTATAGAGGATATATATTTTTATAGAAGATGAAAAGATTTTAGTGCTCCCTGTGAATAAGTTTTTGGGATTATCAATAGACAGTTCTCTTAAATTTGAAACTAATATTATCAATTTGTGTAATAAAATTTCTTCAAACTGTTATGCTCAAATAACTTTTTACTGTGGCAAGAGGCTATGCTCTGATAGAGTCCCATCTTCGTTATGGAATCTGTTTTTGTGGATCATGTACCCAATATTTATTTAATACAGAACAAACACTGCAGAAGAGAGCAATAAGATATATGTGTGTGCTAAAATTAGGGATTATTGTCGCCCACTAATAAGGCATGCAATATTGACTCTTTGCTCTATCTTTATTTTAGAGAGGCCTGTCTTATTTATAAAAAATATAAATTTGAGCTGTTGTTGCCTTCTCATTATAATACGCGTCAATCTTTTTTTTAAGCTTACCTATACCTCATTCAGAACAAATTAGAAAATCTTTTATATATGATGGTAAGAAAATATTCAATCATCTTCCTCTCTCTTTAAGAAGGCAACAAAACTTGAAAAAGGTTAAAAAATAACTAAGCGTTTCTTAACTGAAAAAGATAACTACACTTTGAATGAATTTTTCAATGATCCATCATTAATATGTTAATCTCTGTGTGTTTTATAAAATTTTAACTAATCGTTTTTACTTTTTTTTGTTTTTCTAAATGTTTACTTATTTTAAACCCTTTTGTGATGGGCATAATGTTTTTTTCTCTCCCCCTTAACTGTTTGTATTTTTTTTCTATAGCTTTTAGATGTATTTATTAACCATGTTAGTTATTAGCAAATAGTTACTTTGTCGATAAGGATACTGTTTCTTTGGACAATAAAGTATATTTTTAGTTTGAGAGATATTTAAAAATATTTAAATAATGAATTTTTAATGCATATTGATTTTATAATTTCTCTTTTAGTGCACAAAGAGAGGGTTTTCTGTCAGAAGCCCATTCAGAAGAGGTCGATCAAGCGGATCCCTTTTATGCTCATTGTAGACTCCACTCCGATAAAACTTTAGTCAAAAAACGAAAGAGAAACTACCTGGCTTTGCAGCTACGTATGCATTACAGAAAGCTTCAGTTTGAAACGGAAGGACATAAGGATACTCCTGAGCAAGTCAGAATTCAAAGAAAGCTTGAAAAACAGAAGTTGCATTATTTTGAGTACAAGAAGAGAAAGCAGCCTCCGTGGGGTAAGATTAGTTTATTTTAACCACATATTAAAGGAAAAAATTAAAACAAAACATTTGGTTCTGATTTTAAATGGGAAAGCATTCACGACGAAGGTTCGTTAGAACTTTTGGAAGAACCACTGAAAATATTTTTCTGAAAAGTTTACAGTTTACATTTTTTTATGTGCGCTCTATATCTAAAATGTTGTATTTTTTATCACAACTGAAAGTAGCTGTCAACTTTGTGCCTATAAATAGGTATAAATATTTACCTTGCATTTTTTTCGTAATACTAAATGAATTTTGTATAACAGGTCAAATATGAAAATTTAATGGTTTTTACAGTCGTGTGGGGTCTTCTACAACTTAAAAAAAAGTTACATCTAAAAAAAGTTATAACGAACTCTCGTCGTGGTTCACCCTGTATATGGAATCTTAAAAATTGTCTCCTTAACCACCGACCATAGTATAATATAGTATACAGGGCGCTACAAATTCGTGTGCGTACAAGGGGATCTTGAAAACGGTAAGAGATACGAGGATGGTTAAATTAAGGCAAAGTTGCGTATTTTGGGGCTTAATAATTTGGTTAAAGAAAATTGTAAATATTCCGAAAAAAAACGAAATTATTAGTTTTGAGTTTTAATTTTTTGCGCCTTTATTTTTGACTTGGGAAAAAAACACTTTCTTGTAGCCGTTCTTTATGTTCTACAAGATGGCGTTATTAGTTTTCAAATTAGACGTTTTGTTCTTTAAATACCAAATTCAATTAATTTTTTTTAAATACAGACCTGGAATTTTTTTAAAGTTTTAAGGACTTCTAAGCTTTGGAAATTAAATACAATTTAAAGGTTTTTAAAATGTTCACGTTTTGTCATCAAATAACACATCACTAGTATTTCAAATTATCCTTTTTTTACTATTACTGCCCTGGCAATTTTTTTTTGGATTAAGTTATGGTGTTTAGGCCGTTTATTTTTTCAAAAAGATTTACAGTCACAATACTCTAGGAAGTAAGCAAGCTTTTAAGGCATGAGAAGTAATTTTATTAGTATTTTATTTATAACGTATATCTTAAGTCCTTTGCCTTAGACATAGACCGAAATACTGTAAAAAAGAAAAAAATAATGCTCCCGAGTGAAGAAAACGTAACTGGAGTGTCAGTCTAGTTACTGTCATTGTTGTGATTGATTGTTTTAAGAACAATTTCAAAATTTTTATAGTTTATAAGATCTGATGATGCTCGTTTTAGGCGAAACATAAACAAAGAGACAGAAAAATATTTGAGACCGGGAACTTTGGGTCTCTTTTCTTACAAAATATCAAATATCAGGCCTCTTTTAGTAAAAATTAACGGATTTTTTAAATCAGAAATCTTTTCTTTTTTTAGTTTGACTCTAAATGTTCAGGACCGTAATGAAATCAAAAATATAATTTGAAAAATGTGTTATTAGATGAGAAAACGTTAAAATTTTAAAAACTTGTGCATTGTATTAAATTTCTAAAGCTTAGAAATTCCTAAAACTGTATTTAAAATTTCAGGTCCGTATTTAAAAAAATTGACTTGAGGTTGGTAACTAAAAAATGAAACTTCGAATTTGAAAAAAAATGGAAGCGCAAAAAAGTAAAAACCAAAAATGGAATTTTCGGTTTTTTTCGGATAGGTATCTCCAAAAGCATTCAGAATAATTATAATTTATTTTCACCAAATCATTAAGTCCTAAAATGCGCAGCTTTGCCTCAATTTAACCATTTTCGTATCTCTAACCGTTTTCGAGATCCCCTTGTACGCAGACGAATTTGTAGCACCCTGTATATATAAATAATAATAGTAAATCATTCTTTTAATAAAATAACTGTAACTAAAATAACTTATCATTTTAAATATCCTTTGATTTTTAGTTCCGACACAAAAAATGCCCAGACTCATAACTACAAGTGCTTCGGCCTGTCGCAAACTGCTACGCAAAGCCGAGTTGATGGGTATAGACACGCTCGCGCTAGAAATGCATGAGGCACAAACGGCAGCCTTGACGGATATAAGGAAGAAGTGGCATATTCCTCCGGCGTTCACTGTGGAATTTATCGCTTACTATTTGGATAGAAATGACAGAGTGAAAGATATGAAGTCCACTCTTGAAAGTCTAATAGGGGAGAATAAAGGATTGTTGGATGAGCAGCAGAAATTAAGGACCCGATATGATGAGGTAAATAGTATACGCCAAAATGTAGGTGTTTTTTTACTTTTCAAATATATTATACAAAAAGTATACTGTTCCATTAATTTTTTTAAAGAAAATTAGGAAAACTGAAACTTTTATACATAGCGCCCTCTGTAAAACAAAATACGAATTAGCCGCCATCGACAAAATTACTTTCTTATTAATTATTATTAAAAAAATTCGTGTGCGTACAAGGAGATCTTGAAAACGGTAAGAGATACGAAGATGGTAAAATTGAGGTAAAGTTGCGTAGTTTGGGGCTTAATAATTTGGTGAAAAAATATTGTAATTATTCTGAATGCTTTTGGAGATATCCGAAAAAACCGAAATTTTCATTCTTGGTTTTTAATTTTTTGCGCGTTTATTTTTGACTTGGGTTAAAAATAAAAAAAAACACTTTCTCATAGCCGTTCTTTATGTTCTACAAGATGGCGTTTTTAGTTTTTAAAATCGACGTTTCGTTCTTTAGTTACCAACCTCAAGTCAATTTTTTTAAATACGGGCCTGGAATTTTAAATACAGTTTTAGGAATTTCTAGGCTTTACAATCTTACTACAATATACAAGTTTTTGAAATTTTAACGTTTTGTCATCTAATAACACATTTTTCAAATTATCTTTTTCATTTCATTACGGTCCTGAACATTTAGAGCCAAACTAAAAACAAAATATGCGTCCGTTTTTTACTCAAAGGGGCCTAATATTTAATATTTTGTAAGAGATAAGACCCAAAAATATCTAGGTCTGTTTATTTTTGTTAGATGTTTTGCCTGAAATCATCAGAAAACAGTAAAAAAAAATTAAATTGTTTTTGATAGAAACATAAACGCATCACAGTAACATAACTAGACTAATACTCCAGTTACCTTTTCTTCCCTCGGGGGCATTATTTTTTTTCTGTTTTACAGTATTTCGTTTTAGGTCTAAGAACTATAGGACTTAAGATCTGCCCTACAAAGGTAAAAGCGTCTAATCGTAAAAGTGTAAAGCTGAGAAAATCGACATTATATCATTTTTGTTTGCCAAATAAAATAGGAACATTTTTTAAATTTTAAATGTATTGCATTTCATTGCAGTCTATTACAGCAACCTGGTATTAATTTTATATCAACCAGTGTTATGTTTTAACCTTCTTTATGACGCATAAATTGTTTTGCCTATGATTTTTAATGTTCTTACTAACATATCATAGAAAGGCAAAAGAGTCTAATGTATATTAGATTGTTTTGCCTTTGTACTAGTGAATATTTTTACTCAGCAATGCAAGTGTACATGCCCTCTAATGTACTTTAGCTGTTTTTAACATTATATTTTGTAGTAAAGAATCAGATGGGTAGGCAATAAAAGATACAAATAAATGAAAAATACCTTTATGAAAATAAAATAAACCCAAAATAATACAGAAAACACATAAAAGAGTAAGCAACAACAAAAAATAAAATATATTGTTTTTAAACGCCTTCATTTAAAATATCTGCTGCATTATTATTTTCAGGAAGATTATTCCAAAATGGTCTTCTAGTCTCAATCATTCTGGAAACTAACTTGTTTAATTTCCTTCTTTTGAGTGAAAATACCCCTTGGTATTTGAATATGTTCGGGAAGTACTAAAGAAGCATTTTTCTTTAATACATCATAGCAAACATATTCTTCATCTTGGTAGTTACTTTTTACGTACAGTGATTCTGCCCCCTTTATAAATTTTATGGCCACAATATCTTTAAAGTACGGTAACTGGCCATTCACTCCTTCCAATTGTTTTTAGTATTCCAATACTTCTCTTCTCTCCTGTGCACTTAATAACAACCACTTAATAATGTCAAATGATTTACCGCCGGTTAGGTAGTAGGTGTGAGGACGTCGAACGTACAATAAGAAATGAGTTTATTGTTGTCTGTTAGATATTTTTTAACTACATTTTCTTTCATGCCCTTGCAAAGGTAAAAGCGGCTAATGAACATTTTTTTGAATAAACTTAGGCAAAACAGTCTAATATACAATAGATTATATATAAATATATGACCCTTACAAAGGCAAAACGATCTAATATACATTAGCCGTTTTTGCCTTTGTTTTTATTCCAGTTATGGTAATCTAAAGTACATTAGACTGTTTTGCCTTTGCAATATTTTACAAAATATGCTCATTAGACCCTTTTGCCTTTGCATGACTAGAAAAGTCCTAACAATAGACCGTTTTGTTGCATCTGTAACTCTCAATTTATATGAGCTACAAACATCATTTTTTTACTAAAATGTGGAGCTGAATGTAAATATTTCATTTATATGAAAATACGAAAATGGAGAATTTTGCGATTAGACGCTTTTACCTTTGTAGGGCAGAGATATACGTTGTATTAATAAAATACTAATAAAAAATAGAATTACTTCTCATGCCTTAAAAACTTGCTTACTTCCTAGCTTAGATTATTATGAGGGTTAATCTTATTGAAAAATAAACAGCCTAAACACCATAACTTCCTGTTATGTAATTTTGATATTTAAGTAATCATAAAAATAATTGCCAGTGCCGTAATAGGATAATTTGAAATGCTAGTGATATGTTATTTGATAACAAAACGTTAAAATTTTAATCACCTTTAAATTGTATTAAATTTCCAAAGCTTAGAAGTCCTTAAAACTGTTTAAAAAATTCTAGGTCCGTATTTAAAAAAAAAGAATTGAGGTTGGTATCTAAAGAACGAAACGTCCAATTTGAAAACTCAAAACGCCATCTTGTAGAATATAAAGAAAGGCTTCGAGAAAGTGTTTTTTTGGTCAAAAGTCAAAAATGAAGGCGCAAAAAATTAAAAACCAAAACTAAAAACTTCGGTTTTTTTCGGATATCTCCGAAAGCATTCGGAATATTTGCAATTTTTTTTCACCAAATTATTAGGCCCCAAAATACGCGACTTTGCCGCAATTTAACCATCTTCGTATCTCTTTATCGTTTTCGAGATCCCCTTGTACGCACACGAATTTGTAACACCCTGTATAGATAAAGTATTATTTTTTACACTATCTGTAATGCCTTTTTACCAAACACTTTTATTTCATTTTATAGATACTTAAAAAGAGCAATGAAGTCAACGCAAAAAACACGAATCTAAAGGCTGCAATCCATAAGTTTCATTCTGCTATTTTAAGCGCTTGTCCGACTAAGAATCTTCCCAACATCGATAGCTTGGGAAAACCTCCTGTGGTCAGGGTACCTCAACCCATGATGGTACCCACTGCAGCAGCCTTGAAGATGGGCGTTGGATTTCCTTTGAAGAATATTCCAAGCGGAAGGGGTGATCGTATTTTAAGTAGTTATGCTAAATCAACAGGTAAGGGATATAGATATAAATAAAAATCAGGGCTATTTTCTACCGGGCAAAGACCAGCCCCAACGGGGCGTTGCCTCGTTGTTGTGTCCTGGTTAGCACGCACTAACACAGTAGCTCTAGTCGATAGTTTATATTATGTATAATATAAATTTTGTAGAAAAACCTGAAATGTGAACATACATATCAATGAATAAAGAATGTTTTAAAAGTAAAAGTAAGTACAGGTAAGGGATGTATGTTGCAGTTGCTAATAAAAAGATGACCTTAAATTTCTTTTTTGTCGAGTATATCCAATAAATTACTAATTATTTTAGAACCTCTTCAATTAAACGAGTGCGGCATCTGTCGGCAAAGAAGAGATCAGCATTTGCTTGCAAAATGTGACACCTGCCACCTGTATTATCACCTCAACTGTTTAAATCCGCCATTGTCACGTTTGCCCAAAAAATCGAAGTTGTATGGATGGCAGTGTTCTGAGTGTGATAAAACATCCGATTCGGAAATTGAGGAAGTTAAGGTATTCAAAATGTATGATTAAATAAATATACACTAAAATTTAAAAAAATTTTTTAGGTATTTACAATTATAAATAATTAAGAATAAAAAAAACTACTTTACTTAACTTATATGCTGGCCATTTGGTTTCAACCAGAGCCATAAGACCTAATTACACGCACACACATACACCATCACATAGACTTAATACTATACAGGATGTAGTAAGTTAGGTATCTGTTTCCAATATCCATACTTTTATTTCGACTTTATATTTTTTTAATGAAATATATTTCTTAATTTTTGTTGGTAAATAATCGTTTAAATAAAAACAAATATTTGATATTTTTTGTCCTATGGACTTATCTATTTTAACTTTTATGGTTATTTCATTTTTATGACGTGTATTATGATTATGGTTTTTAAACTGTACTTATAAGATTTTTATTTTTAAATATGTATATTAAGATGTTATAAATGTAAAGTTGTCTAATGTTCATTTTTTTTTGTTTCAGAATATAATTTTATTGAAGGATAAAGATAATCTTTATTAAATATAATTTTTAGAAACCTTTTCTGTAATATTTCTAATTTTTTAACTAAAGTTGTATTTATTCCTCACCAACCTACAATTCCGCAATTTAAATGAGTTTTAACTAATGCATAATATAATATATCCATATATTTTACGTTCAAAATTTTTGTAATTCTAAAAATTGGTAGTGAACTTCTTAATTTTTTAATCAAATATTTTATGTGAAAATTCCAATTTAATTTACTGTCAAAGATTATTCCTAAATATTTTACTTGATTAACTTTCAGAACTTGAATGTCATCATTTATTTTAATACTATTCATATTTTGTGGTATTTGGATTTAAAGTAAAAGGAAGATAATTAATTTTATCAAAATTAACTGCTAATAAATTTTTACAAAACCAATTTTTTATTATTTTAAAATCTTTTTTAATTTTGTTATTTAAGTTGACCCAATTTGTACCTGTATAAAAAATTGCAATATCATCTATATCATTTAGATTTATATAAATAATTTTAGACTCCGCGTAGAAGTCGCAGTGTTTACAGTAGGGAGAATCGCTCAGATCCCGACAACACACTCTCGACTCCCAAACTGAAGATAAAGCCACTGGAACCTCATGAGATACAAAGTTCTCCAGACAGTAGCCCTACACAGAAGTCGAGGAAAGCCAGACGGCATTCTTCGGTTAGTGACACGACGAAACAGGATGGTACTACACGAAAACCAAGAAAAGGTAATATTTGAATTAGTTCATTGTCTATTGTAAAAATTTACCAAATATATACACCAGAACGCTGAGTAATTTGTAGTTAATATAAAATATGACACAAATACTGGAAAAATTTTATCCTGGAAAAAATATATTTGTATGTGTACTTTGCATGTACTATTGTGCCGATAAAAAACTGGGACAAGAGATTTACAAAAACAATGTAAGAAATACATATCCCCTAGACTATTAAAGGTGTCTAGAGCTAAAAAGGATAAACATTCAAAATTTAAAAAGTAACCTAGGTTACATAATGGAATGTTTTGTATTTTTCGATACGGGGTGGTTAAATTTGAGAGACATCATATAATATGGATAAAGTAAATTTATTAGATTTTTTTAAAGTCAAATATTTTATAAATTATTATATTTACCATTACCACAAAATAATAAATAAAGCTAATACAGGTAATAAAATACATTTAATAAAAAGAAAAAAATTGCGAACACAAAGTTTGTCAAAACAACACAAAATTAATATTTGGTCATAGAACCATTTCTGTTTATTACTTTTTGGAGCCTTTGTGGCATACTTAAAACTAAGTTTCTACATAATTCGACAGTTATTTCATCCCAAGCTTGATTTATCCTATGACGTAATTCATCCCTGTTTCTAGGTTGAAAATCATGTTTATACATAGATTTGACCATGGCACCCCAAATGTTTTCTATCGGGTTCAAATCGGGACTCTTCGAAGCCCAGGGAAGAACTGCTATGTTATTTTCTTGGAGAAAATTTTGTACAATGCGCGCTGTGTGTATTGGAGCATTATCATGCTGAAATGTGTAATTTTGACCGTATACAGTGTTTACCGATGGTATCATCACTTCGTTTAGTATATTAACGTATACTGCTGCAGTTAGTCTTCCTTCGACGATTTGGCAAAGTCCTGGTCCTCTAGCGCTAATCCAGCCCCAAACATTTATGGAGAAACGCCCACTTTGAAAGGTTTTGTGGGTGTATCTCTCATCATACCGCATGCCGGAAGGCCTATACACCCGAATTCTCCCATTATTGCATGACTGAAAAGTTTTCTCGTCAGAAAATATAACTGTTTCCCATAAATTTATTTGATTAATATATTCATGTGCAAATTCTAATCTGCCCTGTTTATTTATTTCCGTTAAAAAATTTTTATTGGCAGCACAACGGCTTCGTATATCGGAATTTCGAACCCTGTCTCTAGCGGTATTTGCAGAACCTGGAAAATTCGTCTCTTCTTTTGCCTTGATTGCAGTTTCGAAGGGATGATCCCTTAGATAATTAACCAGTCTTCTATCATGATCATCAGTAGAAATTTTAGGGGGACCAGAACCTGCATTCCTAATAATAGTCCCATGTCTTGCTATTTTTTGTTTTGCCAATAGCACGGTATTCTTGCTTACTCGCAGTTCATCTGCAATATCCCTAATAGCAACACTATCTCGCAACCGACTATAAATAATTGCCTTTTGCTGGGGGGTTAATTGTGGCATGTTTACAAATAATATATGATTGTATGTTTGACGAGTCAATCATAAAGTGACAATCTTTATTGACATGCAAATTTTCATGACATTTTACTGGTACCAGGCTTGATGTAAAATTATTCTTAATAGTCTAGGAGAAAATAGAAAAATTTCCTGTCCCAGTTTTTTATCGGCGCGATGGTACCATTGGGCCCAAAAAAAACTGGGACAGCAAGATTGTTGTTGTAGAGTATCTCCTTGACTATAAGGACTAAAACAAAACAACAATAATACATTTTTAAAAATACGAGGAAAAATGAAAATACTCATGTTTAGTGTTTTAAAATGTAACAAAAATAAAACAAGTTTTTTTAATATTATGTTCCTATAAATTTTAATTTAAATCATATTTGAACGTTAATATAATAACATGTTTTTTAATATTTGGTATTTGCACCGTTATTATCGATTAAGGCTTGTAAACCACGTGGCATACTTAACACTAGGTTTCTCTTATACTCTTGCGTTATTGCATCCCATGCTTCCATTATCCTTTTGCTTAATTCATCCTAAGTTCTAGGCTGGAAGTTGTGCTTATACATACATTTTGTCATCTCACCCCAAACGTTTTCAATTGGGTTGATATCCGGACTTTTCGAAGGCCACGGCAAAACACGAATTTGATTTCCTTCTAAATAATTTTGAACTATGCGGGCCTTATGTATAGGAGCATTGTTGAAATATAAAATCTTGGCCAAATACTGCATCGACAGATGCCATCATAACTTGGTTTAGTATATTGCAATATAATGGTGCATTGAGCCTCCCCTGCACTATTTGGCAAACTCCTGGGCCCCTTAAACTAATCCAGCCCCAAACGTTTATAGAAAAGAGTCCACTTTGATTAGTCTTATTTGTATATCTTTCATCGTATCTCGTACCAAAAGGCCTATAAACGCAGATTTTCTCATTATTGCATGATAGAAAGGTTTTTGCATCGGAAAATATTACGGTTTCCCATATGTACCTTGATTTATATATTCATAAGCAAATTCTACTCTGCTCTGTTTGTTTGCTTCGGTCAAAAATCTTTTATTGGCAGCACAACTTTTTAGATCCGATCTACGAACTCTTCTACACGCTGTATTAGCCGAACCAGGAAAATGTTTCTTCTTTAGCTTTTATTGCTGTTTCGAATGGATGATCTTTTAGAAAATTAATTAATTCTATATCTTGACCGTCATTCGAAATTTTGGGGCGACCTGAACCTGCTTTTCTTACAATACTTTCATATTCTGCAATTTTATGCTTAGCTAACAACACGGTATTTTTGCTAATTCCTAATTCAAATGCGATGTTTCTTATTTGATGCCCATCTCTCAATCGAGTGTAAATTATTGCTATTTTCTCGGTGGTTAACGCGGGCATTTAAAAAATATTTCTTTTAACACGTCACTGTCACAAAATTAAATTAAATTGACAACTTCAAAACAAGCTAATATCTGGGAGATCAAACTACATTTTGCTGTCCCAGTTTTTTTTGGGCGCAATGGTACCAAATTTAAAAAAATCAAAGCCGTTTTTAGAGGAAAAAATGATTTTGTATAAGATTTCAACATCCTGTATCTCAAAAATAATGCGGTTGAAGAATTGTTCTTAAAATCATCTAAGTATTATCTCCCTCTAAAATCAGCATTCAATTATGAAACACCCTGTAGGTACGGGCTTGTCTCTTCTCAAAGCGCCCATCCAATCACCGCTTTCAACATATATTAATGTGATATTATATTACTTGTGATATTAATTACCAATCAGCATTATGCTATTAAAGATTTATGTTTCTATTAATTTTGATATTTACTTTTAAGAGAGAAAATACTCTTACCTAAGTGCCGGGCCAACGACCGAGAATGACGCGAATGATTTACTAGCAGAACTGGGTGAACTCAATGACATAGAGGTTGTTCTGGATAATGGAGTTCCTGAAAGCAATGATGGTTATGAAAGCCACAAATCGGCCAAGAAGAGACGACGTGAAAAACATCGAAACAGGTAGAGTAGGCGCCACAAGTATAACATTGTTGTTTACATTTTTTTTTGTATAAAAACTCGAGCAAAAATGCCCCCTTTTTGTGAACTATTGCAGAGTCTACACGACCAATATTACTGACGGACCTGAATGATATCAACCCCCAACAATGTATGAAATTTGCCTTACACAATCAGAATTAGTTTTTCCCTTATTATTTTTATAAAATAATTAAATTATTGTGATTTATCTTTACGAATGGTTTCACTTATGGTCGATTTCTTTTCGATTGAGATCGATGACAAAAACCCGTTTTACAACAAAAAAATGCAAGAATTTTCATTTTTGACAAGGTAAAAAAGTAAGGTTAGGGATTACTTCATAACTGACATTTTGTTGTTTACCGTTTACGGTTTACAGCGGTTAGAATTTTTAATTAAAACTTGATATCGCGGTACAAGAATAAATGTTAAATATTTATTCTTGTGGTTAGAATGTTTAGAAAGCTTAAATATATTTCCTTTATCATGCCATGCTTCCAGAATGATTATTTATTGGAATTAAACTCAAACTTCTTTGCGACCTGCTCTGTCCCTATAAGAAATCTTTATGCAAAAAAAAGAACAAAACATTGGTATAACTTTTATTGCATTTTCTTCAAATAAAAATGGCTGTTGAAAGAGTCAAGAATCAAGTCTTTGTCTATCGTTAATAGGCAGGTACATTTAATGCAAATACAGTGTAAAAACTAATAGTCATGTCTCATTAGTTTTCAAAGAGGAACAAGTTTAAGATTAACAAGCCAGATCTTTATTAATGAACTTAATAGCACGTAGATAGGCTTTAAAAAGTAAAAAATCACACAAAAGTTGTAAAAAATACCTATACAAAGGTGTACTTCTACTATAATTTTTAGGTTATGTCATGTTTTTGCGGTTTGGCGCACTTCTATATTTTGTCGACAAATCCGGCGTCCTTTTTTGTTTCAACACAAAGTAGGTGTAGGTTTACTATTTATGTCGCAAAAAAACGTGAAATTAACCGATTTTAAGTTTAGAAAGTTATTAGATTGTTTATTTCGTAATTTAACTAGAGCTAAAAGTTATTTTTAATTGCTAAAGGGGTTACAATTAGCATATATTTGCTGGAAATCAATCGAACGGAGATTTCCCATCCTTCTTCTGTGATTTCAAAATAAGAGAGCTTTAACAAGTGGGCTATTCATTTATGTAGTGTAAATTGGTACATGATTTAACCAATCAGGAAAATTTTTGTTTATTTTTTTTTTGTCATCGTTCTCAATCGAAAAGAAATAGACGATAGAACATCTTATGATTGACATCTGGTCGTGTACGGACGCCTAATATTAAAGCGATAGATTCTTGGATCTTTTTAATTTGTAGAGCTATCAAATAAAGTAATTATTTTTTTATAAAAAATATTATTAAATATAATTCTTAAAACAGTAGCAACAATTGCCTGTAATATATTAAGTAAATAGTAAAAAAATAGGCTATATGAATTTTTGACTCAATACTTTTTGTAACAATTTTACCTGCGGTAGTAGACGGTAACTGGTTGCCAGACCCTATTACGATTTTGCACTTTCCCCTTTTTAACGTGATATATAGATAAGAACGGAGCGATCGGAAATACTGTCCATTGGTTGAATTTTGCTTGATGATTAATTTCTAACTGATTAAGTCAATGAAGAGCGGAAATGGGCTCTAAAGGCCAATAGGATGTTTTCTTGTAGTATGAAGCAGTGTCATAAATTAGAAAGAAACTGATGAACTGAGTAATTTTTTTGATTTAATTTATTTTAGGATTGCATGGTTTTAATGGAAAAGCAATGGCATACCCTTAGCTTAAACCATGTGAAGCCGTCATTAAGTATATTTTTTAATTTTTAGATATAGTCCCGATCTGGGTATGTCTAGTAAAGAACACAAAAGAAAGAGAAAGAAGAAGAGCTTAGAAATTGGAGAGAATCTGCCACATCCGAGAATCACAATTAAGGTATGTGTAGCATCTAGTACATCATTTATTGTATTAAGTTTTTGTTAATATTATTTTAAGAATTCATATTCTTTTCTTTTTATCCTATTAAAATTTTCTACTTTTGCAATGGGCTTTTTCGCTATTCTTAAATTTGATTCGCTATAATCGAATTTATCATATGCAGCACTAAGATCCTGAACTAAAACCTATTGGGAAACATATTCCAATAATAAAAATCTTCCTATTGTATCACAAACGTTTTTAAATACAATTAAAAACACGGCGGTTAAGCTGCAAGTTTAAAAATATGAGGCGAGAAGGCATGTACGCCATCCTATTAACCGCGTAATTCTTTTATTTGCGAGTCGTAAGACCGATTATATTGTTATCTTTTTGATAATACTGCAATTTTTTATACAGATACGAATTGGGACAACTTAAATAACAAAATTAAAAAAGATATTAAAATAATAAAAAATTGGTTTGATAAAAATTTATTAAGAATTAATTTTGATAAAACTAATTATCTTTCTTTTACTTTAAATCCAAATAACATACCACAAAATATGAATAGTATTAAAATAACTGATGACATTGAAATTTTAAAAGTTAATCAAGTAAAATATTTAGGAATAATCTTTGACAGTAAATTAAATTGGAATTTTCACATAGAATATTTGATTAAAATATTAAGAAGTTTACTACCAATTTTTAGAAACATTAAAAAAATTTTGAACGTAAAACAACTGGAAATATTATATTATGCATTAGTTAAAACTCATTTAAATTACGGAATTTTAGGTTGGGGAGGAATAAATAGAACTTTAGTTAAAAAATTTGAAATATTACAGAAAAGATTTCTAAAAATTATATTTAATAAAGATTATCTTTATCCTTCAATAAAATTATATTCTGAAACAAAGAAAATGAACATTAGACAACTTTACATTTATTATATCTTAATATACATATTTAAAAATAAAAATCTTATACAATTTAAAAACCATAATCATAATACTCGTCATAAAAATGAAATAACCATAAAAGCTAAAATAAATAAGTCCATAGGACAAAAAAATTTCAAATATTTATGTTAATATTTAAACGATTATTTACTAACAAAAATTAAAAAATATAT
The DNA here is from genome assembly GCA_935413205.1 of Polydrusus cervinus. Classification (NCBI taxonomy): domain Eukaryota; kingdom Metazoa; phylum Arthropoda; class Insecta; order Coleoptera; family Curculionidae; genus Polydrusus; species Polydrusus cervinus. Next base: position 27,512,833 of record OW284513.1, read on the forward strand.
TTCATTAAAAAAATATAAAGACAAAATAAAAGCATTGGAAACGGATAATTTAAAAATATTTTTGGAAATGTTTTAATTGATATTGTTATGAATTCATTTCAAAATTTTTATTTACAATAAAGTCATTTATTATTATTATTATTATTATTATATCTTCAAAATTTTACCTATATCTTCAAAAAACTGCGTTTATATTTATATACATATACTTAAACGTTTTTTATTTACAATTTAACTTTTATATAATATTAACAAATATTTAAACAAAATATTTTAATACTCTTATATATTTATAATTTAAAATATTAAGATTTGCCCCTAACAAGCACGTCTTCGGGGGGATCAAAGAAGAAGTTTATTAAGGAAGATAAATAAACAAATTTATTATATTATAAATATTGAAAATAAATTTTTTATTATTATTATTAAATAGAAAAGAACAGATTAGAAATAGAATAGCAATCTCGAGAGATTAGTCAGGTCGAAGATTGGCCGGAACGTGTCGAATGAAGGCTGTCTCGGGTTGTACATTTGGTTTTGGTGTGACGTCGGTGCCTTCTTTTGCGTGTTTTTATTAGAGAACGTATTTTCTTTAATTATTTTCTTAGTGATGGATCAAAACTATCAAAGAGTAAAAATACAGAAAGTTATTTTTTGTTCCACTACAACTACTAAGATAGTGAAAAGCCGATTTAATTGAGAGTAAATAAAAGGATTAGCTTAATTTTTTAAAATTACTTACAATTTACTTTTGGAAGCATTTTATGTTTTAGTTTGATCAGGTTAATCAAGACAACTTTTGTTGTGGTCAGTGTGCAAAACATGCATTATATTAACATTTATTACAAATTGTTCTAAATGTTAATTTAGCAGTAGAGAAGCCTCTTTGGCTAGACTGTGCCTCGTAACTGCTCAACAAGCTTATTATTATTGCTATTTTTATATTATTATTTTTTTATTTTAATAATTAATAAAAGGCATTTATTATTATTATTATTAATTGGATATTCTCTTTTTTTATTTTTTTATGTAATCGTCTAAATTATTGTTTAGATCAAACCCATACCGTTACCAGCAGGCGAGGTCGCATCTGAATCAAATCCACAATGTTTCTATGTACCAAACGAAGCTGATGATAATGCCCCCCCGCCAATGCTACTGAAGGGACTTGGAGGTGGTAACACAAGAAAGAGTCACAGTCCTAGGTAAAATTATGAATATACCAGACAAATTCAAAAACAAGGTGTTATGGAATTGACATATTAGATTTAAACCCGTAAATTCTGATAATAAATTCACGGGAAAAATATGTTTAAATACTACACACGACATAAAATATAACTGTGCCCAAAGACTTTATGTTTTTAAGAAACTCGACATAGAAAATTATTTGTTTAATTACAAAAACATTTAAATAGAACTAAAAAACCGAACGCGGATGCAGTGAGACAATTGCTTGCCTGCACTGTTTGGCGCGTAGACCACATATATACATACACTATATTGCTAATACCATAATTCAATGATGACACCTGTAAGCAGATGATCAGGGGCCGTTGAGTTTGCGCAGATTGGAAATTTGCTTCTTGATGTAAACATTTGACTGGGCCGACTTTCAAAATATTTTTGCAAGCTTTTATTTAAATACACCCGTTTAGTTCGGGTGTGTACAGTGTACAGTTTATGGTGAAATAAAACTAAGTAACCAATATTTTACATACCTGAAATACCTTATTCCTGGTATTGAATCGCAATTCGTGCAAAAAAGGATCATGCACTATTTTCTACCCATCTTGAGACACAAGTCGCTAACAATAACAAAATGTCTGGTAAAGTTTTATATCTAAATCCGCACCCAAAACTTAAAAATAATATCCACAATCATACACGGAACATCCGAACGAATACAACGTAAAAAAGATGGCAAATGGTCTAAAGTAAAGTTTTATAAATATTAACACCCAAAACTTGGAAATTATAACAACACACGAATGAACGAAACAAAAGATGGCGACTAATAAAAATATAACGGCGAGCCGGTTCTGTTCAAAAGACCTTGGGATCTGTTTGAAATCGTGTGGGTTGCCTAATTTTTTCCCTACTGCGTAAGCGCCACGGCCCCCAACTCAGGTTATTTTGAATGGCACGATGGGTGTATTCTTGCTTCGTGCGGCTGCTTGTATTGGCAATATAGTGTATGTATATACATATGTGGCGTAGACTCGACACTAGCCGACGGCTGTCATCATTCAGACGCGGTTGCGTTGAATGATAGATAGGTTGTGTTATTACGAGGGGCCCAGTGGCGGAGCCAGAATATATATGTGGGAGGGGGGGGGGGGGGGTTCAGTGGACGTAAGTAGGAGAGAGGAACAGTTGGGAATACATGTATTTCATGACATTGTACCTAGTAAAGAAGCCACGCCCATAGTCCGTTTAAAATTCACCTAACTACTATCAAATTTCGAAAATTAAATTATTACCTCTCCCCCTCTGCATGGTTGGATTAAATTTGTTTTTGTAAATATTTTTTTTGATATGCCTAGCTGGCTCGTTATTTAAAAAAAAACATTTTTTATATTATTTGTGAAAATATGAATATTGGTGTCAATCGAAAATTTTAACATAAGACATGTATGACTCAAACTAGCGTTTTTCGGGCTCGGTTTTTCATGATTAAAAATAAAGTAAATATCGCTCACCACGCCAAAATTGATGATTTTTTCAGAAATCATGTATTTTCGGAGCGTAGATCTAAGGTTTTTGGTGCAAATGCTTAGGTTTTAAAATACACCTTCTTAAGTGCCGTTTTGTATATTTATAATAAAGCATTCTCGTTTCTTTCCGTACAATTTTTTTTATTATAAATTATCACACATAAAAAATGTTTCAATTAAAATTTTTACTTTAATTTTTCTCTTTAAAAATAAATACCTAATTGTTTTTTGGTTTGTTGTAAAAATATTTTATTGCATTGGGTTATATTTTTGTTGATTTAAAATAGCTCTGAAAAAGGAAAACGGAACAGACAAGAAATAAATAAAAAAATACTATAAAATATTATTCTTTTTACTCGTTTTCCTATAAAATTACATCATAAATCAATAACTAAAACGATATGCGTCTGAAACCTTAATCTCCATATAAAACAGGCCTTTTAGAAGGAAAAGTTTAAAAACTAAACGTTTCCTACAAGACCTTTGTAATCTAATACATTATCTAAAGATTTAAATTAAGTTTTCAAGCATGTGACGAAAAATTAGGTTGCAATTAGACTTTTAGACCCGAGCTCCTAGGCTCTCAGTTTTAGGGGTATGGAGTGTTTCTCTAGGATACCCAAGAAGTCACCCATTTAAATATAAAGCGTCAATTTCATAACGCCCTGTATTCAGGATATCAAAAAAGTCTTACGAGAATTTAGAGGCGGACTGGGGATAGGCAATAGCCCAGTCAGAAAACAATTTGAACATCTAAAAAAGTCGCTTTTGTTCAATTTTTAAATATTTACTTTGTGTTCTTGTTAATTTATTAATTATTTATTTTCTCATCCCCAGGATGTCCTGTTTAAAATTTAAAAAGTTAGTATTTTGTATGACTAACCCAATAATAATACAATTACAGAAAATGTCAATTTTCAAAAAGTTATATCTAATAGTTTGTGAGGTATTTGCAATAATCCGTACCTTTTTTACACTGTATATTTATTTTTTAGAACATCACTATCAGATCCCCTGGCACTAAAGGATCCACTTGAAATAACTCCTGCACAGACTCGCCCGAACAGGGCTTCCGGGTCTAGAATGTCTGTATCTAGACCAAGTGGGGTGATTAATATAGCTAGTACCGCTAATTGTTGCATTTGCCATCAGGACGGAACAAGTTCGAACTCTGTAAAGTAAGTATAGTACAATAATACATTTATCAAAAAATTGAGAATATTCAAGGTGTTCCTTAATGACGTGCTAATATTTTAGGGTGTGATTTCTAAAGTAATTTTATGAAGGAAAGTTCATGTAAACATATGTCCTAAATGACTTAAATTTTTTGCTACAGGGTGTTGAATTTAATTTTTTTTAATGCGTTTTTTGTAATATCTCTGAAAGTACTTTAAATAATATTTTCAATTTTGGCATGTGCTAATATGGCATAAAACTACATGTTTTAGTTATAAAAGTTACTTTTTGTCCCACCAGTGGCGTCCCTGCTACCATGTCTTTTGATATTTTTCAGAAAAAAAGTAGTACACCACTGACATTTTTCCATGTGGATATTATTTCTGATTAGCCTGGTTAATTCTGCCTAAAAAAGGTCTCTTGCGTTTTTCTCCTCAGGCACACCGTTCTTAACTAAAATAATTTAATTAAATTAGCTCTACTATTTATTATTATTAACATTGATAATGCAAAATTTTGTGTTATAAAAATTGTTGTAAATGACCACCTTCACTTAATAGGTATGCATAAAGCTAATTTAATTTAATAATTATTTTAATTAAGAACGGTGTGCCTGAGGATAAAAACGCAAGAGACCATTTTTATGTAGAATAAACCAGTCTAATCAGAAATAATATCCGTATGGAAAAATGTCAGTGGCGTACCACTTTTTTGCTAAAAAATATCAGAGGACATGTTTCCAGAGATGCCACTGGTGGGAAAAAAATTACTTTTATAACTAAAACATGTTGTTTTATGCCATATTAGCACATGCCAAAATTGAAAACATTATCTAAAGTACTTTCGAAAATATTACAAAAAACGCTTTAAAAAAATAAAATTCAACACCCTGTAGCAAAAAATTTAAGTCGTTTAGGACATATGCTTAAATGAACTATCAGACAAAGTGATTCGAAAACAAATTTATTAAAAAGATCAAAATAATATTTACCTAAAGGGTTTACAAAGAAAATAAAAAATGATAACTTGGATTTAAACCTTTAACAATGATTTTAAAATAAAATTGTACTTACATAACTTACATAAATATGGGGCTCATCGCTAGCGTCTTGAGAATTTGGGGACCAACAAGTTGTTTCACTATTTTTAGACGTGGATGTCTTACGGACTCGAGCACTAGTGCCGATAAATATGTTTTCTACCAATAATGTGCCGTTCCGTCAAGTCAGCAATTTTTCCCACTTTAGAGAAACAACGAACTTAAGTCGTACACCTCATTTCTGCTGACTCGACAATAATTGATAGATCGGGATGCGCGTATAACATTTCATAATTGCAACTTTATTAGGTTTGTTTAATGAACTTGAGACAGGTTTCATGTTGTGAGGAATGACCTGTGTTTAACGCGAACAATTAATAAAAATGGAAAATATTGTTCTCTTTCATGACAGTATATTTCACGTAAACTTTTAATGGCCGACGATGATACACGTCATTTCTAGTAACCTTCGTGTTATAGCGCTTAAAGTTTGATATGACTTAGGTTTTTTAAATGGAACACCCTATATGTATATTGTATTATTTTTTGATTCCCCACAAAATTCTACGCTTATTTTGTTGATGTCATATGTCTAAATTCAATAGTTTTTGAGATATTGACGTTTAAAGTATGGCAATTTCAGACTTTGACAGGCTGTAACATTGGAACGGTTCATCTTAGAGAAAAATGGTTTTTACCTCCCTATCTTGGTTTGTTATTTTTTATCCAAAGAAACCAACTTCTTATTTACCATGTGAAACCAAAAAATCGGTTTAACATGTTAAACCGGAAGTTGTAGCTTTTAGATAGATAATAAGAAATTATGACACAGGTGAAAATCCATTTTTCTCTAAGATGAACCGTTCCAATGTTACAGCCTGTCAAAGTCTGAAAATGCCATATTTTAAACGTCATCTCAGAAACTATTAAATTTAGACATATAACATTTTATTAGATTGGAGTGTTCAGTTCTTTGTTGTGGCCCTGTAAATATACAGTCAGTTATAATATATTATATCCATCTCTCATGAATCTAGTCAATGTTCGTGAGAAAAGGCCGTTTTCGGAATGAAGGAATTTTTAAATCACATGTTGGCGAACGCGTTTGACAATTATTGGAAATTTTATAATTTACAGTTATGATAAATGTTTTTTGCAGATGTGATGAATGTCTTAAACTTTACCATTTCTCATGCTTGGATCCGCCTTTAAAATCATCTCCGAAGAAACGCGGATACTCATGGCATTGTGCAGATTGTGACCCAACGGTAAGTTTTACTTGAGAAAATGGGGCACCGTGATTACAAATAACCAAGTCAAATAATAATAACTAGTAATTGCTATAGTTATATTAATATTACTAGTAATGGAGAGGTTCTGGATTCAAATACCAGCGAAGGTTTAAATTTTTTTCAATTTTAAAAACTTTGTCTGTACTGCTGTTTTATAATTTTTAATTAGTTTCCTGACATGTGCTTTGGTCCTTTTGGGTCATTATCGAAGGAGTACAAAAAGATACTACTAGATATACAGAGTGTTAAAAATTCGATGTTTACCACTGGGATCTCTTAAACGGTAAGAGATACAGCAAAGAGTAAATTGAGGCAAAGTTGCACATTTCAAAGTCGACCAATATGCCTTTAGGAAATTAGGAAAATTCCGATTACTTCCGAAGATATTCGTAAAAACCCGACAATTGGTTTTTATTTTTTTCTGGTATCCTGTTATAGTTAGACAGATACTAAATATACCCTTTGGTAATCCTTCGGTAACTAACAAGCCTGAAAGGGTCGAAACGCGTGTTAGAAATCTGACTAAAAATTGTGAAACATAACAATTTAGTTAACTGTATTTTCCGCACAAAGTAAAATATTTTTAATTTTACACATGTAATATTTTTTTAACAATAACTTTTTTTCTTTCAGGGTTCAGAATAATTTATTATTTGTCAAGGAGGTTTGGGTAAATATGTTAATTTTTGTATAAGCTTATTTTTTCTTATAATATAACTGCTTATCAACTGGTAAGATATACTAATACAGACATATTTTTAAGAATATTTTTATTTTATTTATAGCATTAAGTGAACTGTGGTGCTCGGTATACTGATAGTAATGGTATATTACATAACAAGTGTTGTTGAAAGTGATACTTTTTAAACGAGAAAATATTCAGCACGAGGCGTCAGCCGAGTGCGGAAATTCTCCGAGTTTTAGAGTAATCACTTTCACACGAGTAATGTCCCCTATTTTTCCTACGACCACAAAGAATTATTAAAAAAGCCTTTGATTTGCGAAAAAAATATTTCAACACTAGTGTTGAAATTAGCATACTTAGGATTATGTTCCACTTAATATCTGGTTTCATAGTTTGTCAATAGGCTTTTTCTTTATTTGTAGTATAACTTTTTCATTTTTTCATATTTCATATAGCATAGGAAGAATTAATCCTGGATTGACTTCTAGATAAACCAGAACGAACATTTTTTAATTTAATCAAGGAAAGAAGCATTAAACGTCAATTTAAAAAATCCACCCAACAAGGAAGATTTTAATTCAAAATAATTCTATAAATTATTTAATGTTTTTATCAAAAAAAGTCAAATACTCCTGATGGGATTTGAACCTGTGACCTTGCGATCTGTAAGCTAGAGCTCTATTCTCTACGCTATCACTGCCGATAAAGATTTGTTATTTAATACATGACACTCTCTTCAGTGCAATTTATTTTTTCTGGTAATAGGTTTTCCAGTATATTATTAACATTTTTTATAATTTAAGATGGCGTATTGTCACACTCTAACTCTGAATCACTTGACAAATACATGATAAATAAGTTAAACACTTTACAATTACTGCTTTCTAAAATTTGTTCTTTTTAATAAATAGGGGTTTTCTGAAAAATTGGCACCATATGTTTAAATTAAATAATGTGCCTTGATATTTAAACACTAGTGTTAAAATATTTTTTTAACACGCATATTATATACGGCGCTTTCTAGCCAAATTAACCGTGCTTTTTTTTCTCATTTTCATAGGTGGTCGTAGGAAAACCTTATACTGCAATAGCAATCAATACTTGACGGTCCTCGTTTGACAGCTACTACTGTGCATCCTGGAAAAAAAATACTACGTAGTTAACTTGAATTTATTTTAAAAATCTGATAAATGTAGCACAGAAACATCGCTATTCCAATATAGAATATCCTTATGTGCTTCTGGAATGAAAATATCTTCCTCTGGATTTATATTAGTTTTGACAAGATAAACTTTTGCAGGATCATCGCTGAACGCGTTTAACAATTCTTGCAACTGATTTATTTGATGTCTGTTGTACTTTGATACAATTATTGCCAGTAGAATCAAGTCTTTATTGCGTCTTAGGAATCTTTCGATAGGCCACATCTGTTGAGAATGTTCATATTCACATTTGACTACGATTCTTCTAAGCCTTGAATTTATAACTTTGTTCAATGCTGAAAATAGTCGATCTAGATCGATATGGACGTTTTCAAATCTAAAATCGTTGAAATATTATTTATTTAAATGGTTAGGTGCTGAAACCATACTCTGATATGTTAGTAAATAACTAGCTAGTAATTTTACGTTCAAATAGCTTATAAGGTTTTGCAAAAATATAAATGTTTGAAGAACCTTTTCGTAGGTACAGAACAAAGTATAATTTTATTAAAGTAGTAGAGTTTTTTATTCATTTTTAATTCTTCCGATAAATTACTAACTAAATTATTTTAAACTGAGTTTTACTGTATTACCTAAAGTCAGTAAGCATTTGAGCATAGTTGAGGTTTGAATATAATACTGAGTTAAGTTCTTCGTTTGTGTCTTTGCTTAGTATCCGTAAAGATTCTAGCTCTGGGCAAGTTAGAAATACCTAAAAACCCAAAGTTATTTTATTTAATTTGCGGTTGTTTTAGATCACATTTTTTATATTGACTGTTCAAGCATCCTCAAAGTATGCCGTGGAATCGATGTCGCCAGGCTTAAAATATTGCTTTTGAAAGGTAATATGGGTATAAGGGGTTAGTCTCTGGTAAAGGTGAATGTCCAATTCTAAAATTTGTGTGCATAAGAAAATTAGAGTAATGTCAATGGGTACCATTGCGCCCAAAAAAAAACTGGGACAGCAAAAGTGTTGTTGTAGAGTAGCTTCTTGACTATAAGGAATATGTAAAATCTATTGAGAAAAGGTTATCATTGTTGTTATAATAGTTGTCATGAAAGTAAAAAGGTTTAACAATACCACATTTTTAGAAATACGAGGAAAAATGAAAATACGCATATTTAGTGTTTTAAAATGTAACAAAAATAAAACAAAGATTTTTAATATTATGTTCCAATAAATTTTATTTTCAATCATATTTGAACCTTAATATAATAACATGTTTTTAATATTTGGTAGTTGCACCGTTATTATGGATTAATGCTTGTGAACGTCGTGGCATAATTAACACTAGGTTTCTCGTATACTCTTAAATAAATAAATAAATAAATAAATAATGCCTTTATATTACGAATTGATGATTACAATAAAAGAATGAAAAAAAAAAGTATTTATGGTTGTATTTACTGTAGCATGGCGCAGTCTAGCTGTAAATAGCTACTCAACTGAACCATACGACAATAATTATTAGAAAAAAACTATATTAAAAGTTATAATTATACTAAAACTAAGAAATTACAGGTAGAAAGACACAATACCAGTAACAAGAAATCCATTATTAAAAATACCTTACTATATATCTTAAAAAGAAAACGTTGATCATTGATCGTCTATCAATAACTAAATGAAGTTCAACAAAAGCACCCATGGACATATTAAAACTTCGAAATTATTTATTTTGTTTATTTAAAAGAAACTTTTTATATCTTTTTTTAAATAATTCAACATTTGAGACATCAGTTAATTCACCAGGTAAAGCATTATAGGAAACTACTGCATTGTAAGTAAAAGACCTTTGGAATAAAGCACTCTGATGATGTGGTAAAGTTAATTTACTCACAGAGCGAATGTTAATAGAGTGTATATTATATCGAGGAATTAGGCGTTCGCGAAGAGAGGAGGGAGAGTCAGGTTCGTTTAAAATTTTGTAAATAAAACTATTAAGGTGCAGAAGTCTACGACCATCCATCCTTAGCCAATTTAATTCAGAAAAAGTATGAGAAATATGGTCGTATTTTCTAAGGCCATATATAAATCTTGCGCAAGTGTTCTGCACTTTTTGAATACGGGACTTCCCAATATTGTCTATGTCTTGCGTTATTGCACTATAGTCCTTTGGCTTAATTCAATCCGAGTTCTAGGCTGGAAGTTGTGTTTATACATAAATTTTGTCACCTCACCTCAAACGTTTTCAATTGGGTTGATATCCGGACTTTTCGAGAGCCAAGGCAGAACACGAATTTGATTTTCTTCTAAATAATCTTGAACTATGCGGGCTTTATGTATAGGAGCATTCTCTTGTTAAAATATAAAATCTTGGCCATAAACTGCGTCGACAGATGGTATCATAACTTGGTTTAGTATGTTGCAATATAATGGTGCACTGAACCTCCCCTGCACTATTTGGCAAACTCCTGAGCCCCTTGCACTAATCCAGCCCCAAACGTTTATAGAAAAGCGTCCGATTTGATAAGTCTTATTTGTATATCTTCCATCGTATCTCGTACCAGAAGGCCTATAAACGCGTATTTTCCCATTATTGCATGATTGAAAGGTTTTTTCATCGGAAAATATTACGGTTTCCCATATATTACCTTAATTTATATATTCATAAGCAAATTCTACTCTTCTCTGTTTGTTTGCTTCGGTCAAAAATATTTTATTGGCAACACAACAACTTTTTATATCTGAACTACGAATACTTCTACGCGCTGTATTAGCTGAACCAGGAAAATGTGTTTCTTTTTAGCTTGTATTGCTGTTTCGAAAGGATGATCTTATAGAAAATTAATTAATTCTATATCTTGGCCGTCATTCGAAATTTTGGGGCGACTAGAACCTGCTTTTCTTACAATACTTCCATATTCTGCAATTTTATGCTTAGCCAACAACACGGTATTTTTGCTAATCCCTAATTCAACTGCGATGTTTCTTATTTGATGCCCATCTCTCAATCGAGTGTAAATGATCGCTTTTTGCTCGGTGGTTAACGGTTTCAAAAAATATTTTTTTTTGACACGTCACTGTCAGGCACAAAATTAAATTAAATTGACAACTTCAAAAAAAAAGCTAATAGTCTGGGAGATTAAACTACATTTTGCTGTCCCAGTTTTTTTTGGGCGCAATGGTACCATCGCGCCGATAAAAAACTGGGACAGGAAATTTTTCTATTTTCTCCTAGACTATTAAGAATAATTATACATCAAGCCTGGTACCAGTAAAATGTCATGAAAATTTGCATGTCAATAAAGATTGTCACTTTATGATTGACTCGTCAAACATACAATCATATATTATTTGTAAATATGCCACAATTAACCCCCCAGCAAAAGGCAATTATTTATAGTCGGTTGCGAGATAGTGTTGCTATTAGGGATATTGCAGATGAACTGGGAGTAAGCAAGAATACCGTGCTATTGGCAAAACAAAAAATAGCAAGACATGGGACTATTATTAGGAATGCAGGTTCTGGTCCCCCTAAAATTTCTACTGATGATCATGATAGAAGACTGGTTAATTATCTAAGGGATCATCAAGCCGTTGTGCTGCCAATAAAAATTTGTTAACGGAAATAAATAAACAGGGCAGGTTAGAATTTGCACATGAATATATTAATCAAATAAATTTATGGGAAACAGTTATATTTTCTGACGAGAAAACTTTTCAGTCATGCAATAATGGGAGAATTCGGGTGTATAGGCCTTCCGGCATGCGGTATGATGAGAGATACACCCACAAAACCAACCAAAGTGGGCGTTTCTCCATAAATGTTTGGGGCTGGATTAGCGCTAGAGGACCAGGACTTTGCCAAATCGTCGAAGGAAGACTAACTGCAGCAGTATACGTTAATATACTAAACGAAGTGATGATACCATTGGTAAACGCTGTATACAGTCAAAATTACACATTTCAGCATGATAATGCTCCAATACACACAGCGCGCATTGTACAAAATTTTCTCCAAGAAAATAACATAGCAGTTCTTCCCTGGGCTTCGAAGAGTCCCGATTTGAACCCGATAGAAAACATTTGGGGTGCCATGGTCAAATCTATGTATAAACATGATTTTCAACCTAGAAACAGGGATGAATTACGTCATAGGATAAATCAAGCTTGGGATGAAATAACTGTCGAATTATGTAGAAACTTAGTTTTAAGTATGCCACAAAGGCTCCAAAAAGTAATAAACAGAAATGGTTCTATGACCAAATATTAATTTTGTGTTGTTTTGACAAACTTTGTGTTCGCAATTTTTTTCTTTTTATTAAATGTATTTTATTACCTGTATTAGCTTTATTTATTATTTTGTGGTAATGGTAAATATAATAATTTATAAAATATTTGACTTTAAAAAAATCTAATAAATTTACTTTATCCATATTATATGATGTCTCTCAAATTTAACCACCCCGTATCGAAAAATACAAAACATTCCATTATGTAACCTAGGTTACTTTTTAAATTTTGAATGTTTTTCCTTTTTAGCTCTAGACACCTTTTATAGTCTAGGGGATATGTATTTCTTACATTGTTTTTGTAAATCTCTTGTCCCAGTTTTTTATCGGCACAATAGTACATCAGGCCTTATGTCCCAGTCTGAATTTTTAAATGGCATTGATGTCAAAGGCTTCTACACGAAGCAAAACACTCAGCTGCTGTCTAAGCAGCGGTTCATTTAGCTTGGCTTTTTACTAAGCTGTTCAGCCACTGGGACCGCCTGGATGTACCCATTGTCATTGCATAATATAGGATGGCTCACTCTGAACGCAGGTTTTCATAGCATCTAATTTACTTTTTAATATTTTTCAAGAACAGAGTTATAGGGAGGGATTAGTTCTATGCCCTAAATTTATTTAAAATTCTACGCTTATTTTGTATAAAATGTCACATGTCTAAATTCAATTGTTTGTTTGAGATGTTGATGTTTAAAATATGACAGACATAATTTTCTCACAATCATAGTCGCCCGGTTACCTTAATTTTTAATATTTGATTGTGAGTTATTACTGCCTGCCAATGTCATTTAAATCACAGTCAACCTTGCTGGTTAGTTAATTATGGTTAAAAATCTTTATACAACCCAACATCAGACTGACAGGCTGTAACATTGGAATGGTTCATCTTGGAGAAAAAGTATTTTCACCTGCTTATCTTAATTTTTATTCTCTATAAAATTTAACATGTTAAACCATAAAACCGTTTTAAACACGTTTACAATTTCAGACTTGCGGGATCGATTCCACTTTTTTTTATCTTACAATTCTGTGATTGGCAAAAAGTTCGCAGCCTATGGGAAACATTTTATTAGCAGAGTAATACGAGAAATCCAAAAAAAAGTTATTTAGAATTAAATTTTAGGGCCATATGCAAAACAAAATACGTTATCCGATAAAAACTGGCGAAACCACTGACCGACGTCACAACAATTCCAAGCAAGGGCAGCAGCCGATCGCTCTGTGAACGACACACTCATACCTGACTGAGGTCTCGAGTCTGGTTTCCTTTTTCTAAAATGGCTATCTATCTATTTGAGTTATTGAAACAAAGATAAGAATATAATTTTTTACACGACTGGCAAATAAAAGAATTGGCTCTCACTATTTTTATATTTAATATTTTTGGCATTTAAATTATTGTTAGGTCGGTGCTATAATAGGAGTTTATCATCAATAAAACTGTTGCTATGGTATATTTCTTTTCGATTGCGAACGATGACAGAAACCCGTTTTACAATAAAAAAATGCAAGAATTTTCATTTTTGACAAGTTGAAAAAGTAAGGTTAGGGATTTACGTCATAACTGACATTTTGTTGTTTACTATTTATAGCGGTTAGAATTTTAAATTAACACTTGTAAAGGCCGCTTTACAGTTTGCAATTTTTCTTTCACGCAAGAAAAGATTGCCCGGGAGTATGCGCAGAACGAGGCTAATGATCAGCTGGCGCAATTTGTATTGCTTGTAAGAAATATAACTCGGACCGTATTTTTATTGCCATTGCAAGCGCAATTCTGAGGATTTTCTGGTGATTTATGAGACACAAACTAAATATAAAAATCCCTGACATTTATTTATGTTTTTTCTAACCTATAGCGGGTACGTTTTGTTTTTGTTGGTTTGCTTTCATGTCCTGTAATGACGTTTTGTTAAAATGAATGCACAAAAAGTGCCGGTAAGTCCTAACCAAATGTATTTTTATTTTAATCGTTGGCAAGTGATACATCACCTACGATCTTGGCAAGTCATTGCACGCTGTAAAACAAAGTGAAATTTTTATTGCTGCAAGACAACTTGCGTGAAAGAAAAATTGCAAACTGTAAAGCGGCCTTTAAGAAGATGAATTTCTAGGTTATGTCACAATGTTTGGCGTTTGGCATGGCCTTTTATATTTTGTCGATAAATCGGGCATCCTTTTTGCTTCAACACAAAGTAGGCATAGGTTTACTATTTTATGTTGCAAAAAAACGTGAAATTAACCTATTTTATGTACTGAAAGTTAATAGATTGTTTGTTTCGTAATATAACTAGAGCTAAAAGTTATTTTTAATTGCTAAAAAGTTTATAATTAGCATATATGTATTTGCTAGAAATCAATCGAACGGAAATTTCTTCTTCTGTGATTTAAAAAAAAAGACCTTTAATAAGTTGGCTATGCATTTATGTAGTGTAAATTGGTCCATGATTTAACCAATTAGGTGAATTTTTGTTCAATTTTTTTTCTGTCATCGTTCGCAATCGAAAAGAAATAGACCATAGATCACACCATGAATTTTTTGCAGCAAAAGTTTTTTTGCTTACTCTGCTAATAAAAATGTTTCCAATATGTTGCCGATCACCGTATCAAGAAACTTACATCTTTTAAAAAAATTCCATTTAAGTATGCAGGTATTTCCAACGTAAGCTTTTTGAGGTATTTAAGGTTGCTAATGAGTTCATACGCTCCGATTATAGTGGAGCTGTAGCTAAAATATTAGAAATGTTCACCGTCCATGTTACCAAAATTTTACGTCATAACTCACCAAGGTATTATCATAGAGTCGGTGTCCACATCCCTCGATTCTGAGCTAAAAAGTATTTACATATCAGTAAAATGAAAGTTTTAAGGAAAATGGGTTAACCAGATGTCTATAGATCGAACATTGATTGACTGATTATTATTAGGGTGGATAAATGAAAGACTATTGACTAAATTAAATCTTTTCACCAAATATTAAGAAAGAGGTGGGTCAACGATAGAGTAAAGTTTATTTTCTCCTTTATGTTAAGAATTAGAAAAAAATTCTAAATGCAAAAGTTGTAGAGATCATTGAGGTGCACATTTTAAAATTGTGCTGTAGTATACGGGGTGGCCCAAAAAAACGTGGCGAATATAATTTGGGTTTTTTAAATGGAACACCCTATACAGGGTGTCCCACCGGGAACCGAATCAATCTATATATAGAAAACTATACATAGGAAAATTTTGAAAATTTGACAGCATGCTGATGGGGGCGACCGGGCTAAAATATTTTCATAATGGTGGCACTTTTGGTTATACCGGAAGTAAGTGTCAACTTGCTTATTTTAAATGGGACACCCTATATATTATTACATTTTTGCATTCTACGTAAGATTCTAGGCAAATTTTGTATACCATGTCCTATACCTATGTCTAAACGTTTTTGACATATTTGAATTTTTATGTCAAAAATTACGTTTGCAAGCCTTAGAATAATTATGAATTTTTTCTATAAAGAAGCCTTATTTATTTAATTTAAGTGGGATTCCTTGTTATAAAGGACCTGCTTTAATAGATTTTTTATAATATTTTGATAACTATTAATACAGGGTGTTTAAAAAATCAGATTGAAAATGAAAAAACTGTCAAAAGTCCAGATTTTCAAATGGAAACACCCAAATTTCATAATTATTTCTTATTTAGCATTAAAAATAAGGGTAAGTTTGTATAAGATGGTATATCCCAAAAATTCTTAGTTTTCGAAGTATTGCCAATTTAATATTTTTATTTGGGGATTTTGCTGCAGATTTTAGGTTCCGTTACTCTTAGTTGGCTATGACGGCGTTGAAAAACAATCAAATGCTAAAAAATCTATAAAGCTGTCACTTACCATTTAAACATTATTAATAAGAATATTGTGATGGCTTCTGTTTTTGCGGATATCGAATGGCAAATGTGACATGATATAACTTTATCACATTCTCCATAAATAATAAATAAGTTTAAATAATCTTCGTTTGTATAATTTAAGCGCCCGGGAATGATTATTAATAATGTTAAGTGACTGCGTCATAGATTTTTTTAGCATTTGATTGTTTTTCAACGCCGCCATAGCCAACTAAGAGTAACTGAACTTAAAATCTGCAGCAAAATTCCCATATAAAAATATTAAATTGGCAATATTTCGAAAACTAAGAATTTTTGGTATATACAACCTTTTACAAACTTACCCTTATTTTTAATGCTAAATAAGAAATAATTATAAAATTTGGGTGTTTCTATTTGAAAATCTGGACTTTATGCAGTTTTTTCATTTTCATTTTTAATCTTATTTTTTAAACACCCTGTATTAATAGTTATCAAAATATTATAAAAAATCTATTAAAGCAGGTCCTTAATAACAAGGAATACCACTTAAATTAAATAAATGAGGCTTCTTTATAGAAAAAATGTATAATTATTCTAAGGCTTGCAAACGTAATTTTTGACATAAAAATTCAAATATGTCAAAAACGTTTAGACATAGGTATAGGACATGGTATACAAAATCTGCCTAGAACCCCGTGTAGAATGCAAAAATGTAATAATATATAGGGTGTCCCATTTAAAATAAGCAAGTTGACACTTACTTCCGGTATAACCGGAAGTGCCACCATTATGAAAATATTTTAGCCCGGTCGCCTCCATCAGCATACTGTCAAATTTTCAAAATTTTCCTATGTATAGTTTTCTATATATAGATCGATTCGGTTCCCGGTGGGACACCCTGTATATTGCATTATTTTCTGTTTCCCCACAAAATTCTACGCTTATTTTGTAAATGTCATGTCTAAATTCAATAGTTTTTGAGATATTGACGTTTAAAATATGGCATTTTCACAATTTGACAGACTGTAACATTGGAACGGTTCATCTTAGAGGAAAATGGTTTTCGCCTCCCTATCTTAGTGTTTTATTTTCTATCCAAAGAAAGAAACGTCCGGTTTATCATGTTAAACCAAAAAAAAACGGTTTTAACGATTTAACATGTTAAACCGGAAGTTGTAACTTTTAGATAGAGAATAAAAAATTGACATGTAACATTTTGTACAATTAAAGCTTAGAATTTAGTGTGGAATTGGAAAATAATACTATACTTATATAGGATGTTTCATTTAAAAAAAAAACCTAAGTTATGTGCGCCACGTTTTTTTGGGCCATCCCGTATACTCCAACATAATTTTAAAAATTGCACCTCAATGATCACTACAACTTTTGCATTTCGAATTTTTATCTAATTCTTAAAATAAAAAAGATAATGAACTTTACTCTATCATTGACTCACCCTGTACAACAAACTCGTATATTTATAGTAAAGAGAATAATTTCTTTATAAATATTTGGTCCGCCCCTGAGTTCCAATGAATACGTCACATATCAATGTTCTATCTAAGAAATAAAGTATTTTATATAAGACCCACACTAAAATAATGAGCTTATTACTTAACCCATTTTAGCCTGTTTGAGTTACGTAATAAGTTGGATTATCGTACAAGTAATGTAATGAGCTCATTACATCACTAGTGATGTAATAAACTCATTTTTATTTTTTTTAAAAATGTTACAATTTATTTATTGCAAAAATGCTCATTTATTATATTAAAAGTAAAATCAATACCTGATGCTGATGATAGCACCTGGTCTATGTTTTGGAAAACCAAAAATCTGGGTCTTAAATAAAATGTTGTGTATCACACTTACGGTAAAGTTCATTACAGCACTTGTGTGGTTACCCACTCGTTACTGTAATGAAGCTCATGCCGTACTAGTAATATAAATAACTATACATACTTCAAACAAGTTATAATCTCCAGCTCCGACAGAAAAGGGCAATTATTTATTATATGCCTAAAAACGTTTTTCTTTTCATTTTGTTCTACATTTCCCTCTAAAATATTAAATTTTCTAAATATTAAACTCCTAATAAATCGCATTTCTATGTTACCCTGTAGAATGCATAAAGTAAGGCACAGTTTCTTTAAGCCTCTAGCATGTTTTGACAATAGAATGTCTACTACGGAATTGACAAAGGTGACATTACAAGCTCGTGTATGATAAAATGTCAATTCGTTAAATTCTGTATGTTTCATCGTTTTTGTATTAAAGATGTCCTAAAAATGTAAACGATTAAATTATAAAAGAACTGTCATGGTTTCTAATACAGGGTGATTCCTAAGTTGATAGTTCTTTTTTAGCTGTGTATAGAAGGCATTAAAATAAACAACTTTTTCAAATACCTTTTTTCAAAAAACTCATGAATAAGGTACTTACATTCATTTATTACACTATGGATCAAATACGGTTCTGCCTAACTTGCCCCTTGAATAACATTAAGAAAACTTCTGGGTGTAGGATGGGCCCGCAAGGGAAAGCGTTCTGCGTATAATCTTGACGCAGCAGCCGCACTTTGACAATACTCACTCTAAATTAGCACCATATCTACTAGTGCATTGTTTTTAAATTTTACCATTTTCATGTGTCACCAATTTAAAATTAACTTGCTTCAGAAAAACACGCCGTAGCAGATTGCTCAACACCACCCGTAAATTGCATGACTAATAAGAGATAAAAAAACAACATAAAGTATAGCGGGCTACGTTGTGATGACCAGGCCCGCACTTAGATTTTTTACTTTGTATCTCGCCTATTTTTAAGTTTTTTGAAAATGGTGTTTATTTTAATGTCTTCTATACACAGCTAAAAAAGAAGTATCATCTTAGGAATCACCCTGTATAAAAATATCGATTAAAAAAAAATTAAAAAATGGTCACGCAAAAACCTTAGATGAACTACTTTTTATGGCAAATAGACGATGTTTATTATACAGTTTTTACAAATTTATAGTTTAATTTAAATAAACTAAAATTAGATTAGGGCTTATATTGGCTTGCAATTTACGAGTTAGCAAGAAGGAGATTGATTGGACTATTTAATTTTATTATTTTTTGAAGTTTGTCCATTGACTTCCAACATCATCCTTTTTTTTATTGTCATTATGACTTGATTGATTTTTTTACATTTTTATGCCTTGGCAATTTATTTATTCTTAAAAATAGTTCTTTCCGGAGCATTTATTATCGTTCTCTTGTGTTTCTGGTAAGTAGTTTTTTATGGTATATCGCGAAAAAAATTATGGCGGTGGCTAAAGTCCTCTTAATAAAGATATGCTGAAAAATGAAATATTCATGTATACTTTGTAGATAAAAGTGCTTTCGAACAATCTATCAAATGTATGCTAATATTAGTTTTGTACTAGACGCGTGATATTAGGCACATCTATTATAATATTTGTAAAATTAGACATTATTTTTACTATATTTCTTCGATTTGATTCGTATGATTTTAATGACGTATAAACGATTACGGGTAATCATTCACTAAGAATACTGTAGAGTCAAAATCAATCATGTCAAGTACAATGACGCGGCGGTGAGAAAACTTTAAAAAGCCGTTATATAACTTAAAATAATTAATATGTTATTTGTAAATAACGTCTAAGTAGTATTCCATTACTGGTTTCTGATGACGTATAACGTCACGCAGGTTTCAAACGTGGCGTCGTCAATCAATGCAACAATATCTCCGTAGACACCTACGTCATTGTCCTTTTCATGATTGATTTTGACTCTACAAGACGTTTTAGTATTAATTTTTCAATGCGGGTTTCAGTGGCGGCTCGTCAGGTGAAGGGGCCCTTCACCAAAAAAATTAATAAAACCAGGAGGAAATGTTTTCGACAATATTAAATATTAATGTACCAATATAGCTACCATTTTAGCCCTTAAAAAATAACTATGTTCGAATTAATAATATTAATGGAATCCGAATATAGCTATGCATAATAGGGCCACGGTTAACTCCGATAGATAATAATTATACACTCTCGTGCATTTTGGCAGGCCCCAGTCGACCGCCGTGTTCTCTACTCAACAGCATTGGAAGGCAAGCAGAGCCATCCAGTCAAGCGGTTTTGTTTTCTCGTCGCTATGGTTATGTGACTTCACTGGCGTCCGAAACGCGAGACGTCACGCGGCAGCATGAATAAATTTACATTTTAAAGAAGTGCAATTTGATAATAGATCAGTCATATACCATTGTTTTATCATAGGTTCAGGACGTTCGGGTATTTATTTTTGAGGCTTCGCGTAACTTACGGTTATAGATATCGTTTTTACTATTATTTACTGTGGGATTAAAAAGTTTTGTTTTTTAGTCAATTCAATAGTGTGGAAGTACCTACTTGGTTCAATTGTTATTGTGTGTTTTAAAAATGAACCCAATTAATGACATAGTTTGTAATTTGTTGGGAATTCCATTCAGTCGTTGGACAGATGAGGATAAGAGAGACGTTTTGTTACACGAGCGACCTACTGGAATCTTAAACATAGATTTTTAAAAAATATTTCAAAAAAGAGGCAGATCCTATAAAATTAATTTGAAGAGTTCCTGGTTTTCAGAATATTATTGGCTATGTAGTAGTGTCGCCTTACAAAAATTGTTTTGTTGGTCGTGTTTACTCTTTTCGAATAAATATTGCGTTTGGAATAGGGACGGATTTACATATTTTTTAAATATTACTAGATCGTTCCATAAACACGGGGATTCTGGAGAACACTTAAAATGTCAGTTAATGTTAAGAAATTTTGAACAAAATCAAAATACTATTGCCGATGCTTTAAAAGAAAACGCTAGACGTCAACCGAAGAATCGATCTGATTGTAAGTACGTAATTAAAATATAAGTTAGTCAATGTTTGTTTAAGTACCCGCACTATACCTAGCTCTTCACCATTTTTTAAGACCGCGAGCCGCCACTGGCGGGTGTATACTTTTTGTATGTCACGGTGCTGTAAATACAAGATATCATCTATCTATGTGGTTTATATGTAACAGATAAATACTTACAAGCGAATTTTTAAATCCACATGGTGTCTCAGTTAGAAAAGATTGAATGATATCCCATGATTTTACTGTCCTACTTTCAAATACTTCTGACAGTGATGCCCTTCTTAAATTTAATATATCAGGCAGAGCTGTTCTGACTAAAGAAAATCAGAATTGAATTAAAAACTTGCGTTGAAAACAGAAAAATAGGCACCAAAATTTTCTGGATGAGTTTTAAATTTAAAACTGGTGTAATTTGACTAGACGGTTTAAAATTATATTTTTAAGATGGGTTTCTTTTGTATGTGAATACTTTTACCCGGATATTGATTCACATATCAGTTATTTGACCATCAAGAGCCTATGAAAATTCACTTTCTTACACATTTTAAACCGATGTTTGTTAAATTAAAACAGGTTTAAATTTAAAACTCAATGATACGACTGTTAAGGGCCGTATGCTCATGTTGCAGTTATTTCTGTCTCCTAACAAAGTGGCACTTAATTTTAGGGTTACCCCCACCGTTAAGTTGCTTGCTAATGTTCGGCTTAACAAAAACTTAACTAAGTCCAGTAAATGAATGGCAACGTCACCTCCGGCTAGGAATTTTATTTTTTTATTGATAATTGTCAATTTTTTGATATTTACTTTTATTTAAAATTTGATGTTATGTCAAGTACGCCGCTCGTAATATAAAATTTTCTTTAAATAATGACTGAGATCCCAGATAAAAAAAAAGCGCCCCAAATTATTCAAACCGGGAAAAAAGGCCTACTCTTAGAATCTGTATGCGAATTCAAAGATATAGTTGAAAATTTAAAAAAATTCTATAACTTGGAAAAATAGAGACGAAGCAGGGATTCCATCGCCAGGGTATTTAACTCTCGTTCTGCAGAGAACATACAAAGAACAAAGGAATCTCTCCGAAAATATAAAAACAAAGTGAGAAAACAGGTGGCCGAAGAAAAGAAAGAATTATACTGTACTGGTGGAGGTGTACCTAAAAGTAGTCGTGATGATGAATGCAAAGAACTTGTATTAGGTATTATTAATCATAAAACTGTTTATGGCCTTGATAACCTGTATGATGGAGATTCACAGAGTGTGAACAAACCTAAACAAATACCGGAAAACTCTGCTACTGCTCGGACTATTCCTACAGAATGTAACAATGAAAGTTCTGAACAAGATTATGTAATACTGGAAGCAGAAGATGAAGGACCTATCCCTGCAATAGTCCATAAAAATGTAAGTTGCCCAGAAATAATCCCTATATTTTTTCAAAAAATTAACTTTGATTTATGTGTTGTTTTCTTGTAGGAACACAAAAAAAGAAATACTGCTTAATTAAGACAGCCGAAAGATACTGCATTAACACATTGCTGGACTAGCAAAAGAAGGCCTGCAAGTCAGCAGCAGTAAACTGGCTGAAGAACACTTACTCTGAATTGGCAAAATTAAAAATATTGCTATATAAAGAAGAACAAGACAATAAACGAACACTAGAAGAAAGAAATAAAGAATTGCATGAATTACAGAAACGGAAATTATTATTAGAAATTGAAAAAACTGAATTAGAAATTAAAAAAGAACAAGTTTTTTGATAATGTCAATAAAAAAAATTTTTGTTTAAAAATGTTTTTGGGAAAAAGTGTCTATTTATACATGTCTGTTCATTGCTTAACTATCATTATGGTGCAAATAAAGTAGATACTTTTTTAGAATTTATTTTTTGTCTCAATTCTACATATAAAGATACATATAGTACGAAATTAAATTAAATGTAAAATGTTCAAAGCTGTTGGCTTCGTAACACGGAATCTTTTAACAAAAGTTAACTCATCGAAGCTGTGGAAGTAATTAAATCTTTTATAGATACGTCGTGGAATTCCAAATATTAAATTTAGGTCATCCAAGTCATCATCATTGTGAAGTTGATCCAAAAAATCCATTTTGGTTTTTTAAAAAATGACAGACTAAACTCAAACCTTCAAAATTCGACGTTTTATTCTAAAGTGCGACTTTAAGCCGAAGCCATCCTCCGCCATCCTGTTAAGTGACACTTACACACACAAACATTTTTTGCGACTGTGCAAACCAGTAAGTGCCACTTTACATTAGGTGTCACTTAACTTAGTCTAAGCCTAACCTTTGCAAGCGGCCCTAAGTGAATCTAAACAATATTTCAACATTTTTCTTCAAAGTTACCAGCTGCATGCGAAATTATACCTATATACAGGGTGCTACAAATTCATGTGCGTATAAAGGTATCTTAAAAACGGTAAGAGATACAAAGATGGTTAAATTGAGGCAAAGTTGCGTATTTTGGAGCTTAATAATTTGGTGAAAGAAAATGATAAATATTCCAAATACCTTCGGAGATATCCGAAAAAAAACCGAAATTTTTAGTTTTGGTTTTTAATTTTATGCGCCCGCATTTTTGACTTGAGAAAAAACAAAAAACACTTTCTTATAACCGTTTTTCATGTTCCACAGGAGTCTGTTATTAATTTTTAAATACGGATCTGGAATTTTAAATACATTTTTAGGGACTTCTAAGCTTTAGAAATTTAATGCAATTTAAACTTGGAGGAAAGTAATTTTCTAAAGAAACTAATAGGTTTTAACTCGTATATCAAGTTACATACATTACCATAACATATTGTTGTGATGTTATTTCTATGTCTTCCATAAATTTTTACTAAACCAAAGGGTTTGTAATCTAGAAGGGAGAGACTCGTCTTTGATTTTATAACCAATTTCTGTAAATTTCTTAAGTTGCAAACTATGTAGTCATATCGAAGTGGTTGAGATTCTACGTCATCTGCATCATATAGCTAAATAATATGAAATAATTAACAATAAATAATATATCTGGTTTCCGGAAACTCCGTCTGTCGTATGGAAAGATTCAACATATTTTTCATATGTAGAATATTCCTTTAAAATGTACGAACAGAATTTACGGGGGTACGGGAAAAAAGGGGTGTATTCATTTTTAATCGAAGACGAAATAATCATACTATCAAATATATTTCATAGCCTTCTCAATTGGCACTTTGAAGGATCAGAGTGCGGGGGCAAACAGACCAGAAATAAATAGTTTGAGGTTAGTTGTGCTTGTCAAAATGATTTGACAAACACAACTAACCTCAAACTCATGAGACAAGGCGTCGACATTATTAGGCAATCCAACGATGTGTCAAAATGGAGCTGGATGGCAAATACTGCTTTGTAATTGGTACACGTGACCATAAAAATAATGTTGCTGGTGGCACTTAACTGGTGACTCAATGCTTTTTGCCATCCAACCGCCATATTGAATCACGTGGTTTGGATTCCCTAATTAGGCAATCCAACGATGTGTCAGAATGGCGGCTGGATGGCAAATATTGCTTTATAATTGGCACACGTGACCATTAAAATAACACTGCTGGTCAAGGTTCTTAATCTATCTAAGAACCTTGATTACTGATGGCATTTAACGGGTGACTCAATGTTTTTTGCCAGCCAACCGCCATATTGAAACACGTGGTTTGGATTCCCTAATTATATTTTGAGATTAATTTTGGTTATCAAATCATGGTAAGACTTCAAGGCGCTGACTTATTAAATATATTTTAAGGTTAGTTTTTCTTGTCACAAGACGTTGACATCGGTTAGTTTGTGTAGCAGCAAGCGGCGACTTATGTCACACAACTTTATACCAGTGTAAAAACACACCCGAAAAGTACAAAATTATGAACATCCCGCCTTTTTTCCCTGTACCTATCCTTTATACAGGGTGTGTCAGTAAGGTGTCTGTCTTAGATAGCACCTAAACTATCAAAGATAGGGAAAAAAGTGTCATATAAAAGTTAAAAAATGCTTTATTTCAATTTTTTTTAAATGGGACCCCCCTATTTTTTTTAGGCAAAAGAATTTATCTTTCAAAAACCTTAATTTTTTGTTAAACATGTCATCGAAATAGAAAAATATGAGTTATGAATAAAGTTAGTTCAGGAAACTAAAATTTAAACAGTAATAAAGCACAAAATGTTGGCAAAATAATTTTGCAATGACAGCTTGACGAAGAAAATTATTTATTTTTTCTTCCAAAGCAATCTCGACTAAATTGTTTAATTAGAACTTTCCTTTTTTACCCTGAGTTAAGACAAATTCTAAAATATTTCAAAAACTATGATATTTAGATATATGACATGTTTAACAAAAAATTAAGGTTTTCGAAAGATAAATCATTTTGCCTAAAAAAAATAGGGGGGTCCCATTTTAAAAAAATTGAAATAAAGCATTTCTAAAACTATCGAGTTGTCCAACTTATAATGAACGCTCTGTATAAGAGATTTAAAAAACATTATTGTAGATCAATATATCACACCTTAAAGTACCCACAATGTAAATTATATTTGCCTAGGGTTAATCCACAGGTTGCTATGATTTTTTAACGATACCCTTAAAATTACTAAAATTTCGGAAAAAAATTAATTACTTGGCAACGTTGCATTTCACTTCAAAGATTTTAATATGGTTGCAAACTCCTTATTCCATTGAATCATATTCTAGAAAATTATACTGGGTGTCCTATTTAATTTTCTTTTTTATTATTCAGTACCACTTTTTAGAACCACTCTGTAGATTATAAAATATTTTTAGATTATGCATTCTAAAAAGCCCTTTAACTTTTGTATGACACTTTTTTCCCTATCTTTGATAGTTTAGGTGCTAGACACCTTACTGACACACCCTGTATAAATTATTTAGAATTGAAATCGAATCTTACCCATAATTCGTTTAATCCACGTAATTCATTAAAAAACATATAATATATTCGACGAAAGTCTGCTCTATATTTGGATACAAACTTTATACAAAATGACTTCAAACATGCCAAGTTCTCTCTATACACCTCCCGAGGAGATGTAAATTGATCTGCTTCTACTGAGATCGCCAATTTTTTGAGCTAAAAGGTAAATTATAGCTCAAGTTTTGGTTTTAACAAAGTTAAGTCTTAAACAACTAAAGATGATCTTTCGGTTAGTCAAGAACCACGGAAAGCCAAACGATGGGATCTCACTGTTCTGTGTGTTCTATGGCAGCGTCGTGGTAGTTTGGTAACAAGAATTTGTATTTATTTTACCATAAATAAGGATACATGGAGAGGGCATAATTTAAGAAACATCATATTGTCTCCAACCTTTAAACAATTATTTTGTTCTCAACAAAAATTGTAAAACTCGCGCTTCCGCGCACTAAATCCGACGCAACAACTTCTATTGTAGTTTCACTTACTTCTTCGCATCAAAGCGTACCCAAAAAAGCGGTTGTCAGACCTCAGACATACTTACAGTTAGTAATCCCGAGTTCCGGTGGACCTTTACTTTACCCGTGCATGATCGTTCAATAGTGATCTCTACCTCATATCTTCAGCTGGATTATAGAATTATAGTTATAAATGTAAATAAAAATATAACCCAAGTTCCAGGAATTATTCTATTATAGAATCCAAACCATTAGGCAATCCAACAATGTCAAATATGGCGGCCAATGGCAAATACTGCTTTGTAATTGGTACACGTGACCATAAAAATTACATTGCTAGTGGCATTTAACGGGTGACTTGATGCTTTTTGCCCATAACCGCCATATAGAATCACTTGGTTTGAATTCCTTAAATCAAGCTGGCGGTTATTGGCAAAAAGGCAATTAAATAGAAATAAATCAAAGCGGAAAGAGTAGTGCGTCTATCTTTTGTAATTAAAGTACCCAGGGACGCCAAAAACAATGGGTTCCCTGGGGCACAAGTAGGCTGGGACTTATCAGAAAGCCATAACCTGTAAGCAATTCCCAATACAGCAAAAATGTTTTTAAGATATTTTTAGGAATAAATATAGAATGATAAAAACCTAGTATGGCCATCGGTTGGAATCAACTCAATGCAAAAGATAGCCATAAGACATGAAAATATAGAAGTATAAATAAACCAAGCACGGTAGAGGTCATACATCCAGTAAAGGAAGGAAGGAAACATTTTTTGCGCTTTCCTACACATCTCTACGGGTTTTTAGATTCAGATCTAGATCGCGCTGAGTCGCCCACTGGGGTGCAGCACTAATCCGTACAACTGGGTATTGCTACCAGGTTAATGGCTTTCTGATGGGTCCCAACAAAGACGAAACAGCCTGTCATTGTCTACCTGTACCCCAGGGAACTCATTACCTTTGGCGTCCCTGTGTACTTTAATGCAAAAGATAGATGCACTACTTTGTCCGTCTGCCGCTAAAACATTTCTACTCTCGTTACCCTTTTTTTCTGTTTTACAGTATTTCGAAGTCTAATAAGGCAACAACAATAGGAATTAGGGTATATTTTGTTATATTAATAAAATAAATAAATATACTAACAAAAAATAGAATTATGCTTGCTGGTAATTTTTTTCTATTCAATTTATACGGACACTAAATTCTACTATTTTATTTAATTATAAAGCAATATTTGCCATCCAGCCGCCATTTTTGACACATAGTTGGACTGCCTAATCGCTCAACAACACTGTGGCAATACGTTGTTGCTAATGAAACATGCTACACAGAGAGAAAATTGTAACAAAGGGTTGAAAACTTATTTTAAAATGTAAGCTCATTGAAAGTTTCTCCATTGTCTTAATGAACGTCGTCGTTTTTTATTGTCATTTTAAGTTGTAGTTTTTTTCATTTTTATAATTTTCTTTTCTTAAAATTCCACCAGGACTACTATAAATGAGAAATTTAATCTGCCCCCGGGATTTTGATATGACGTCACAGTCAACACAATCTATAATTTATTTGCCTACCTTCTTATATAAAGGAACTTCTTCGTCTCTCATTCCTAGACAAGTATCCAAAGCTCGTAATTCTTCTAAGTTTTTAAGCAACATAATTAAATTAGCAATGTCTTCCAACTCTATCCAATACAATTTATTTATATTTAAATATTTTATATGGTCATATCCAATATTTAGGGAGATATAATCATACAAATTATCCTTATAAATATCAAAACAACCCCCCAAGTCAAAGTTTCTAAAAACAGAAAACGCTATCAAGTTTTCGTAGATAGATTTTTACAACTACTTACATCACAATGTGTTTGTCTCGTAGTAAGTACGCAAATTCGTCAGAAATTTTACAAAAATTTATCAAGTCATATGCAGCTAAATTCTTCACTATTTGCTCCCATATTTCACACGGAAATAGTTCCATGTTTTTCTTTTGTTAAAACAGGTAACCTAAATTAAGCCACCGTTTATTGGGCGCTTAAATGCACTTACTAAAAATTTCTGATGTGTCTATTTTCGTACTGACGATTTTAGAACAGTTTATGTTCTGGATTGCTCGCCCACGGGATATAATATATAGGCGTGTAACATATTTTAAATAACTTTAATCAAAATATTTAGAAGAAACTTTATTATTCAAAAATGTTGTCGAAGTTTTCCACAAGTAGGGCACCTTAGACTAGGACGTCCAAAAACTCCTGTCTCTTCTCGCTAACATCTCGCAAGATGTTTTCTTGTCTTGTTTTGCGAGAGTCCTAATTTTTTTTTCAACTGTTTATAAGGTCTGATGATGCCAGTCTCAGGTGAAACATGTAACAGAAAAATATTTGATGCCGTAATTCGTTCTTACTAAATATAAAATCAGATCTCTTTGTGTAAAAAAAGAACAAATTCTTCAAATCACAAATATTTTTTTTTACTTTGGGTCTAAATGTTCAGGGCCGTAATGATATAAAAAGATAAATTGAATAAATGTGTTATTAGATGGCAAATCGAGGAAAAAGATATAAGTCAATAAATATCCTAAAAAACGTTGCTAAAGTTCATTGTATATATTGAGAATTATTTTCTTTTAATAATAAAAATAACTTTCTCACATTCTCCAATATATATAGTCAAAATTTAAAAAAGCTTTAAAAATCCGTTAATAAACAGAAACAGGATTCGCTGCAAGAGAACGCAATGTTTTTAATATACCTATATATATACCTACCTAGTTATAATTTCATATGAAGCTGGTCACTTTGGAGAAGAATTTAAAAATATTGTGCGGATGCCATTAAAGTAATATTTCAAAAACAATTATAGTTTTTTTTTAAACCGAGAGTTTAATTTTTAGTCTATTATTTCTCAGTCGCCTACTGATTCTCTCTCTTTCTAACATCAGTGGCGAATCCTCTTAGAGACACGTACAGGTCTGTTCATAAAAAACCCGTATACTTAATTTGCCATGGTGTAAATAGTTCTTTCTTATTTTAAAGGTTTTTAAAAGTGCATGGTGTAGACATGGGTAACACCTTAAATTTTCGCGTGTCGATACAATGACACCGACACCGCTTATGGTATCAACACACTGTGTCAACACAATTGCGTCATGACACACTTGCGGTTTCGCGTTTTGAAACCAAAAATGACAGATGAAAAGATGCAGGCGCACATTTTTTTACCGTTGCCGTTGGATCCAGTGCATTTTTCTGCCGTTTTAACGGCTATTCAAAGATGAGACCAGAGAGTCACATCACAACATTATCATACAAGCGTATCATAGAAGTCGTTGAAGCTGTTTCAAGTCCGGAGAGTCGCGAGTGTTTTCTGTTTAGGCTGTTTTAGTGTGTCGTAAGGTGTCACGGTGTCATAGGAATCATCGACGCTGTTTCAACACCTGTGACACACCGAAAGGTGTCAGCACAAAAGCGTCATTCAACACAGTGTTACCCATGCCTACATGGTGGCAATTGTTGATAGACGTCTCAAAGTCAAGCATTTTAAAATGGCTCGTCCTTTAACATTAGTTGAGAAGGCACAAATAGTGACAAAAATTGAAGAAGGATGATCAATTCGTGCCCTAGCACAATTTTATGGCAGAAATAAGAGCACAATTCTAGAAATTAAAAAGCGTTGGGAGCAAGAAGGGTCCTTGAAAAGAAAGGAGGGTTCCGGTCGTCCTAGAGTTACCAGTTTCGAAGAGGATGCTATGCTTCTGGAGCACTTAAGAGATCATCCCTTTGAAGTCGCGAGGGAAACTATAAATATCACAGAATTTCCTGGCTCTCGATCTACGGCCAGTAGAAGAATTAATGAATCAGAGTTAAAAAATCGCGTTGCATTAAATTACATATATCGCGACCCTGAATATTGGAACAGGGTAGTATTTACGGATGAAAAAACTTTCCAATCTACTTATAACGGACAAATTCGGGTGTATCGACCAGATGGGACAAGATTTGAAGAGCGTTATACTAGCGACCTTGATTTTAGATCTGGGCGTTTTTCTGTCAACATATGGGGTTGGGTAAGTGCCCATGGGCTTGGTGTATGCTGGCGATTGGAGGGAAGATTTAATTCTGAAAATGATCTTAATGTTCTGGAGCATATTATGCTCCCATCTGTTAGGTCTATTTAACCCAATAATTATTTTATTTATCAACACGATAATTGTCCCGTGCACACTGCGAATGCTATTAAGGGCTGGTTTCAAAATAATAATGTAGAAGTATTACCGTGGCCTTCATTCAGTCCGGATATTAATCCAATAGAAAATGTGTGGGCTATAATTGTAAAAAAAATTATAACCGTAATTTCTTGCCTCAAAATTCTACTAAATTGTGGAAAATAATTCATGAATGCTGGGAGAAGCTTGACCCAATTATTATAAGAAATTTGATTAACTCAATGCCTAATAGATTGGCTCAAGTGATCGAGAAACAAGGTTCAATGACCAAATATTAATTTTTATACCTACTATCTTATTTTTCTTGTTTAATATAATATTCAATTTGTTCGCATTTTTATAAAATTATTATAAATATAAAATATTAGTTACCATTTTACTTAATTTGTTTTAATTACTTCCTCTACGCCAATGATTTGCATTTATTGCATACTATAACCTTAAACATACGTCTCTGATAACCTCAAAGAAATAATCACAAAAGCCCTTTTCAAACTGCTTAAAAATACAAAAACTAATCATAAGACTTACCACGATCCTCAGTCATGCGACACCCCCCAAGGGCTATCAACCCTCGGTTTATTGCCATTGCGTGACCTAAAGATTGGGGAGTGTGTATCTTCTTCCGCACCTCACGAGATGTCCGATCTCATCCGGCCTAGTTATCTGCTACCTGCTAAATTTTGGCCGACATACTGTTTTTATTGTGCGTATGCCCACTCCGAGGATTGAACTCGGAACGCCACAGTCGAATGTCAGTAACTCACCTCTGAGCCACTACTGCTATGACCCAGCGCGGATCCAAACAGGTCATGACACATCTGTCAAAGTGCCGAAATAAAATGTTAAGTAATTCTGTCTAGCTCACTCCTGTCAGATCGAATAAGGAATTCTGTCTCACTTTCTTCTTTCAAATCGAAAAGGCTATGATTTTATTAATTAAAATAAAACTAAGCATACAACTTGTAAAAATATTTTATTTTCCCAAAAAGAAAAACAACAACAAAATAAAACTATCTCTAGCGCTAAATAAATTTTCAAGATTTCAAAAAGGTCTTTAACATTCTATATAAAGCTTTCTTTTTTAAATAACAAAATAAGCAATACAATTTGTATGGTAGACTTTAAAAAAAACTTTGGACACACCATCGATTAATAAATTTAAAATCCTGAATGTATAAGTTTTAAATTAATAATTACCTGATCATACAAATAGCAAAAATATATTATTTCTGTTTTCGGGTAGTTCCATGGTAACGTTGAGTAATCCGCAGGATCGATTTTAGGTTATAGGGGGCCCTAGGTCAGATAGTCAATCCGAGGCCTCTACTCATGGGCGTCCAGACTCAATTTCAGGCGGGAAATTAATCAGCAAAAAAAAACGTAGCCGCGATATACGGTATTAAAAATTTCAAATCACATCAAAAGTGAATTCTAAAATCCCTAGGATCCGGAGGGGCACCGCCCTTATTGGCCCTACAACTATATTGTGTTTTTCTCCTTAATAATAATTTATTATTTTTCAATAATATCAAAAAGAAAAAAATTAGTTCTACAGAAACAATAATAACTAGTAATTATAGTCTGGAAAACAATTTTAAAATAATATAAACATATAATAAAATTAAAAAAATTAAAAACCTCTCAAATAAATATGGAATACAAAGAAGCTGCCATAGATCAAAGAACAAATCGAGCTTTTCGCCTGTTGCTTGCTAAACCACAGCTTATAAACTGTCTTTAAACTTTGTGCGGCTATTTTTATTTAATAATATTTTTAAATGATGGAAGATAATTTTGGATACATAAATTTCTTTTAAAGTTGAATTTGATTCTTGAATAAATTTAAATTAAATTAAAAACTCTTATCATATTTTCCCAGAAACTATAAGAAGTCGCCACTATCGTAGAGGCGTGTGATTGAACGAACATCAGCAAGTGTCCGCCGTTGACGGCTTCTTTACTGGTAGTTTTAACAAAATCAGGATTTTTTTACGATTCGTTTGTGTTTTGCAACATACAGTAATAATAGTCATTCGGATGAGATTTTCTAAAATCTTTTTTTACTATAAAAAAAAGTTTACCAGGGCCTATTCGGAAAATAGGCCCTGGTGATCCGGCACTACGTAACCTGAGATACATCGCCCTCCAGCTTAGCTGAAACGTTATAAATTGTCTGTTTCTTTGAATTTGTACCGGGTCTTTTACGTTACCATAGAATTACCCTTTCTTATTTTAAGAACCATCGGTGTTGTGTCCGAAGCTTAAAAAACAATTTAAAAAAACTTCTATGCTAAATTTTCAATTTAAAATAAAATAATTACACTTGACAAAGAAATAGACCTGTCAATCGTCAACTAAAACCATTTTAAAAATAATTCTAAAAACCCTTTAGGTAATACAATTTGCTGCAGTAACTATATACATACATACATACAGGGTGACAATTTCAAAACGAACAGCATTTAATATTGCCTCTACCAATGATAGTATGAAAATTTGGCGAAACACGTCAATTGATATATCGAGGGGGACATTTTTTAAGACATTTGTTGTCGTGTTACTTTCAACCCCCTAACCCCCAGTGCACCTACCCCTAAAATTTTAAATGGCAACCCCTATTTATTTTGCCATTTTTGTGTTCCTTATAAAATTCTACATAAACTGTATCATTTTTTTTTTTTAAATGTAATTATTTTATTTTTTCTAGTCGCGATATCGAAGACGAAATGTAGAAATACATTCCAAATTCCTTTATTTATTTACATTTCGTCTTCGATATCGCCACTAGAAAAAATAAAATAATTACATTTTTTGAAAAAAAAAATGATACAGTTTATGTAGAATTTTATAAGGAACACAAAAATGACAAAATAAATAGGGGTTGCCATTTAAAATTTTAGGGGCAGGTGCCCTGGGGGTTAGGGGGTTGAAAGTAACACGACAATAAATGTCTTAAAAAATTTCCCCCTCAATATATCAATTGACGTGTTTCGCCAAATTTTCATACTATCATTGGTAGAGGCAATATTAAATGCTGTTCGTTTTCAAATTGTCACCCTGTATAATACCTTTATTTTTCTTTTAAGGGACTATTCATTAAGTTTCATGAAATACAGGGTGATTTGTAAAAAAAACGTCCAAAAGTAATTTTTTTAATAATTTAAAAAGTTTCATGCCGGGTTACACAAAGAATTTTAATAACAATTAACTAACCAGCCAGTTTGACTGTGACATACATGAACATGCAGAAACAATTTTCTCAGAATCTTATTGGCCCGGTTACCTTAATTT
This sequence comes from Polydrusus cervinus, assembly GCA_935413205.1. Lineage (NCBI taxonomy): Eukaryota > Metazoa > Arthropoda > Insecta > Coleoptera > Curculionidae > Polydrusus > Polydrusus cervinus. The sequence continues at coordinate 27,546,863 of OW284513.1, forward strand.
TTTATTTACTAATCAAGCACCTTTGATTGTGAGTACATAATGCCTGTTAATGTAATTTATGTCACAGTCAAACTTGCTGGTTGGTTAATTCTGGTTAAAAATCTTTGTGCAACTCAAAATAAATCTTACAAAAAGTTCTTAAATTAAACACTGCGTGTTTTTCTTCTCTTCAAAATGGCATTGTTATTTGTTCTGGAGTTATCATCGTGAAATTTTTTTATATACCTGGATTTTTTAATTTTATTTATAAGAATACTTTTACCCCAAACACAATGGTGTCACTTAACTCTATTTACTTGCGTTTGGGAAAAAATATTATGCATAAAGAAAACTTAGTTTTGAGAATCAAGGGGAATTTCGAACATTTATTAAAATGATAAAGCAAAATATTCATTTTTTATTTACGTTTGATTTTTGCACCCTATTTGCTCTAATCTAATCAACTTTGTAGAAATTACCGTTTCGACAAATGGTGGTAAACTAAATAGTTTTCACCCTGTATATTGTAAAGTAAAAAATATCGAGTTGTAACAGTAATAATTTTTCTCCACGACCATTACTGAATGCAATAATTCCAAAATCATTTTTGATAATAGAATGTAAAAATTCTCGCTCTTGAGTTGGAATATTTATTCTGAAACACTTGCTTGTTATGCGTTTTGCGTGTATTTTGATTCCATAACAAGATACGTAATGAATATTGTGTAATTGATTTAAACGACATGGGTTGCCGTGAATTTCGAAACTGTCAATGTCAGCAGACAAATATGAGTGAAAAATCGGATGAATCAGATATGGGACTGGATAATACTCCACCTGAAATTACAAATATTGCGAATAGTATTTTTGGTCGTGGAGAAAATATAGTCTGCTACTCGGTTAGAAAGAAAATTCGATACTCGTGGTTCCTCACGCTCGCGTTCGGAATCTTCCACTCGGATCAAATTTTCATTCCAACCTCGTTACAGAATATACTATTCAAATTTGTTATTACTACTGTGGCAGTAATATGACATGATTACGTGTGTATGCTTTTGATATGAATATGTATGTATCCGTAACAAAATAACGTAAAAGTTGGCTATAAAAAGAAATTAATGTATATCATACAATCTGTTAGTTTTAACGGCATTGTTAGACACTCACTAAAATCGTTTTAATGTTTATTTAATTGCATTATTTGTAAGGAAACCAGTTTCATAATAAAAATAAAGACTACACTGCGTCCATTAATAATTATGGAATTGTTGAAAAAATTACCCAATCAACCCGTTTCATTTTTAGTTTAGTAGGTAAACTATCTCTTTGACCACTAAGTACAATTTAAGTGACTTCACATTATTTCTTTTTATACAGGGTGATAGCTAAAATATCAAGCTGTATAAAATTTGATTTTAAAATTGTTGTTTCTAAAATACAAAGTTATGAAAATGGAATTTTATTATTATGTTGGTTACAGCTTTATGTTAGGTACTTACTGTTCCCATTACAGCGTAGTACCGTTGCTGTCAGATAAAAAAAATTTAAAAAAATCTTTATATTAGGAATTATTTTTGGAATTTAATTTTGTTTAATGGACACGAACCGCACTGAACTTTGATGGGTACAATAGGTACCTAATATAAAGCTATAAACAATTTCGCATTCTTCATCCTCGAAAAGTGGATTTAAATAATATAACGGTTTCTGAAATTAATTTTTTTTTTAATTGACAGGAATATAAAGCTGTAACAAACACAATAATAAAATTCAATTTTCTTAGCTTCGTATTTTAGAAACAACAATTTTAAAATCAGCAGATTTTACACAGCTTCATATTTTAGCCATCACCCTGTATAAAAAAGATATAAAGTGACATATTGTACTTAGATCCGGTTGTACAATAAGAGCTTAAGTACGCCCTAAAGTTGAACTCGGTTCTACTGAGCTGTTATTCTTCAAGTTGTCAATTTTTTAGGCTTAAACCAAGTTATTAATGACTTATGACATACGGGGTGTCCGGTAACTTATGGGCCGTAGAGTAACTGGAGATACTACTAAGCCGATTAAGGCCCGTATTATTAATCTCCTGGTAACTTTACCAGCCAGATAATTTCTATGGAGACAATTGTCTTAACAATGGTTTCTTTGGAAATTATCTTGCTGATAAAGTTACCAGGAGATGAATAATATGGGCCTAAGTCATATAAGTTTTTTCGGATTGTTACTCGTTCTAGAGATACAGGGTGTTGAAAGTAAAAGTTTATTTTCGAAAATAAGCCATAATTTTAAAACGGTTTAATGAATCGAATTGAAAGTTGGTAATATTATGTTTTTATGAGCAAGAAATAAGAATTTGTAGAAATTTTTAAGTTTCAAACTAGAGGGCGCTAGTTGCATACACTGGGCTTCATAAATCTATGATTTTTTTTCTTACCTGTGATATTAGGTGTTTTTCAATTATAGTTTCTTAAAAAGGGCATTTTCTAGGTCAAAAAGGTGTACTTGATTGATCTTAATATCTTTAACGGTTTTCGAGTTATTTCCCTTTAAACATCCCAAAGCATAAAAAACATAGTACCATCGCGCCGATAAAAAACTGGGACAGGAAATTTTTCTATTTTCTCCTAGACTATTAAGAATAATTTTACATCAAGCCTGGTACCAGTAAAATGTCATGAAAATTTGCATGTCAATAAAGATTGTCACTTTATGATTGACTCGTCAAACATACAATCATATATTATTTGTAAATATGCCACAATTAACCCCCCAGCAAAAGGCAATTATTTATAGTCGGTTGCGAGATAGTGTTGCTATTAGGGATATTGCAGATGAACTGGGAGTAAGCAAGAATACCGTGCTATTGGCAAAACAAAAAATAGCAAGACATGGGACTATTATTAGGAATGCAGGTTCTGGTCCCCCTAAAATTTCTACTGATGATCATGATAGAAGACTGGTTAATTATCTAACGGATCATCCCTTCGAAACTGCAATCAAGGCAAAAGAAGAGACGAATTTTCCAGGTTCTGCAAATACCGCTAGAGACAGGGTTCAAAATTTCGATATACGAAGCCGTTGTGCTGCCAATAAAAATTTTTTAACGGAAATAAATAAACAGGGCAGGTTAGAATTTGCACATGAATATATTAATCAAATAAATTTATGGAAAACAGTTATATTTTCTGACGAGAAAACTTTTCAGTCATGCAATAATGGGAGAATTCGGGTGTATAGGCCTTCCGGCATGCGGTATGATGAGAGATACACCCACAAAACCAACCAAAGTGGGCGTTTCTCCATAAATGTTTGGGGCTGGATTAGCGCTAGAGGACCAGGACTTTGCCAAATCGTCGAAGGAAGACTAACTGCAGCAGTATACGTTAATATACTAAACGAAGTGATGATACCATCGGTAAACGCTGTATACGGTCAAAATTACACATTTCAGCATGATAATGCTCCAATACACACAGCGCGCATTGTACAAAATTTTCTCCAAGAAAATAACATAGCAGTTCTTCCCTGGGCTTCGAAGAGTCCCGATTTGAACCCGATAGAAAACATTTGGGGTGCCATGGTCAAATCTATGTATAAACATGATTTTCAACCCAGAAACAGGGATGAATTACGTCATAGGATAAATCAAGCTTGGGATGAAATAACTGTCGAATTATGTAGAAACTTAGTTTTAAGTATGCCACAAAGGCTCGAAAAAGTAATAAACAGAAATGGTTCTATGACCAAATATTAATTTTGTGTTGTTTTGACAAACTTTGTGTTCGCAATTTTTTTCTTTTTATTAAATGTATTTTATTACCTGTATTAGCTTTATTTATTATTTTGTGGTAATGGTAAATATAATAATTTATAAAATATTTGACTTTAAAAAAATCTAATAAATTTACTTTATCCATATTATATGATGTCTCTCAAATTTAACCACCCTGTATCGAAAAATACAAAACATTCCATTATGTAACCTAGGTTACTTTTTAAATTTTGAATGTTTTTCCTTTTTAGCTCTAGACACCTTTTATAGTCTAGGGGATATGTATTTCTTACATTGTTTTTGTAAATCTCTTGTCCCAGTTTTTTATCGGCACAATAGTACATAATCAAATTACCAAAAAAAAAACAAAAGTGACAATCTGAAAAAACTTATATGACATAATCGGTTTAGTTTGATCTCCAGTTACTCTACGGCCCATAAGTTACCGGACACCCTGTATAACATATAACCCCATATAAAAAACCTTATAAATTCTTTTCCTACGAGCGTGCGCAAAGTAGTACTTTGCGCACGCATTTTTGTGTGCAAAGTTACACTTTTTCGCACTAGTGCGGATAAGACTTTTATCCGCACTGGGTGCGGAAAAGTAAAACTATTCAAAAATCTCCTTGGTAGGGAATATTTATATTTATTTTAGTAGCTGTAAACTATTTTATGGCAATGTGAGAAGCCGTTGCAAGAGTATTCTCTTTTATCTTTTAATCGTAATTCCCGATATTTGTATTTCAGCTTAAAACGAAAAAAACTGTATTTTTTAAGTACCTCGTATAGTGATAAATGATTATAATATTGCCAAGCAACAATAAATGTACATGTCGATTTTGACACATGATGTCAGATTTTTCCTCAGTTTCTATGTCCACAAGAATCTACAAACACCGACACTTTTATTTTTATCAAATCATAAAAAGGCTTAAACACTGTTAAAATGAGCAGCTCTGACGAGGAGCTACCAGATTCCATCCTAGAGGCCGCAAACTCTGCAAATTTAAATTTATTGCCCGCTAAATCTCAACAAAAATACGAGAAGCAATTTGAACATTTTGAATACTGGTGCCGCAACAAAGGGACAAATAGTTTCAAGGAGGAGGTCTTCCTAGCCTATTTTGCAGATTTACGAAAATCATTCCAGCCAAATACTTTATGGAGTAAGTACTCCATGTTAAAAAGTGTCCTTAAAATCAAAATAAACTTGGATTTAAGTCAATATTTCAAGCTAACATTGTTTTTAAAAAAGCAAAATGTGGGATATCGTCCGAAAAAGGCCAAAATTTTTGACAAAATTGAAGTTTCCAAATTTATGGAAGAAGCACCTGACCAAATTTACCTTCTTATAAAAGTCGCCACCATTTTTGGGTTGGCCGGTGCTTGCAGGCGCGAAGAGCTTTGCAAGATAATGGTTGATCACATAGAGGATAAAGGAAATTTGATAGTCGTCAAAATCCCCGACAGTAAAAACAATACTTCAAGAATCTTTGTAGTGTCCAATGAAACAAATAAGGGACATTATTTACAACTCTATCATAAATATGCAAATTTGCGAAAACCATCCACTCCGCACAAGCGCTTTTTTGTGCAGTATCAACAAGGAACATGCGGTACTCAATGTATTGGAATAAATTCATTCGGTAAGATGCCCTCGAAAATAGCTGCATATCTACAATTTAAAAATCCAGAGCATTATACAGGACATAGTTTCCGTCGTTCATCGGCTACCATGTTGGCCGATTCTGGAGCAGGAATCACTAATGTCAAGCGACTCGGAGGTTGGAAATCGACGACTGTCGCCGAGAGCTACATTGATGATTCGACAAATCAAAAAAAGGACATGTCGAATAAAATATTGGCCACGAACAACTGCCCTTCTGCATTAAGTCAACCTTCATCAAGCCATAATATTAACTGTCCGTCCACAAGTCAGTGCTTATCAAGCCGTACCATAAGCCACCCACTGAATGAGCTTACTGGATCGGCTATCACTTTGCAGAATGTGAGTAATTGCTCTTTTGTTATAAATGTTATCAACAAATAATTTAGTTTCCTATTATTTTTTTTTATTGTTATGTAATTTTTTAATTTTCTATTATTTTTTTTTGTTATGTAATTTTTAGTTGTAAGTATATTATAGTTCTTTCTTTAAAGTCGAATTAAAAATTATTAAATAAATTATCATATTTTTATTTTTGTTGTTATCTGATATGAAGCTCGTAGGAAAAATGTTGTTCCTAACAAGTGCGCAAAGTGCTTTTCCGCACGCAAGAACTTATCCGAACTCCGCTTCGCGTCGTTCGTCCAACTGTACTTGCGTGCGGAAAAGTATCACTTTGCGCACTTGTTAGGAAAATAACTATTTTGAGTTCAAAATTTGTAGTAATAATATTTAAAAGTTATGAATGCGAATGGTGAGGTTGAACACTTTCTGGATTTAACAGACGAATCGGATGATAAGATTTTATGGATGTACTAGGAGCTATAGAAAACGTTCGAAGACAGCCCCAAAACTACAGACCGAGACCTGATCATATTTAAATTTTCGTAATTAAATTTAGTCTTAATCTTTTTCCAACATTCTATTTTTTTTTATTAGTAATATATAAACTCTTTAGCAAAAGCTAATAGCAGAAAGTAAAATTTGCAGATAGTTTTGTGTTAGAATGCATGGAAAAAGTAGCTGCAATAAATACCCCAAACGTTGACAACAAATAAAGTTTGATGGTTTTTTGATAGCGTAACCATTGCCAGCATGGTAATTTAATTATTGATCCCACCTGTGTAGACCTGTGGTTAGGAATTGATTATAGAACAGAATTGTCCTTTTGAACCAAGTATAACTTTAGGTCGAGCTTTACAAAACTCGTACTTAAGCTCTTATTGTACAACCGGATCTAAGTGGTCCACGAGACAGCCTACCCAATAAACTTAAAATTTAACGCATTGATTAATTTTTGATGAAAATATGGGCTCTTGAAATTTAAGTACCTTTTTAATATTTCATAATAAATGGAGCCAGTGTATTTAAATGTGAAATTTTTGTTATACCTAATATAACTATAATAAATATTGTTAAACGTTTTTATAAAATACTGTTGCTTAAAAAATATATATTTATTAACGAATACGATCACATTTTTGCATGCATCTAAACTTAATATATAATATAATTATACTTCAGACCAGAGTTTATTAAAAAGCTATTGCTCGTGATGCAATTAGGATTTCATGTTTTTAAATAAATATTTCGTTTCTTTTTCGTTCATGATCAAATAATAATAACAATTTACATCATTTTTTAATCTTTATAGACCCAACCTACTATAAAGTTCATTTCTCCACGACCATTACTGAATGCAATAATTCCAAAATCATTTTTGATAATAGAATGTAAAAATTCTCGCTCTTGAGTTGGAATATTTATTCTGAAACGCATGCTTCTTATGCGTTTTGCGTGTATTTTCATTCCATAACAAGATACGGAATGAATATTCTGTAATTGATCTAAAAGACATAGGTTGCCATGAATTTCGAAACTGTCAATGTCAGCAGACAAATTATAGTGCAAGTCAAAATATGAGTGAAAAATCGGATGAATCAGATATGGAACTGGATAATACTCCACCTGAAATTACAAATATTCCGAATAGTATTTTTGGTCGTGGAGAAAATATAGTCTGCTACTGGGTTAGAAAGAAAATTCGATACTCGTGGTTCCTCACGCTCGCGTTCGGAATCTTCCACTCGGATCAAATTTTCATTCCAACCTCGTTACAGAATCTACTATACCGGGATGTAATAAAAACAAATGCAAATTATGGAAGTGGCTTAAATATTCGTTGGGTTACTCTGTCGTTCCTTTGCATACCTAATGAGCTTTTATTACTTTACATCTTTCTGAAATAGACTATAGAGTGTATTAATGAGCATGTTTTAACTTTATACAGATAAATGTCAATATACCTAACTTTAAGTTTTAAAAATTTAACGCAAAAACACTATAGATAGTGCTCCAAATATGATTATGTGTCCAATTTTGGATTAAACGAAAAAGTAATGAAATACTGATCAAAAAACGAAAGGGAGTGTAGGTGTAAAAGAGACGTTGTCAAAATAGAAGCAATACACTTGCTCCCCTGCAAAACTAGCTTCTTGACCTGGTTATAAAGTATAGGTGTATAAGACAATCTCTTTGAACATACTATTTCATCATGGAACGTTTACAGAGGTCTATGATTGATCGGATCTTAACTCGAGAAATGCTTGGCAGCGCTCATAGTGATTCCTAAGTTCACACTTCTGTTTTAACTGTGTATAGAAGGCATTAAACTAAACAACATTTTTAAATACCTTTTTTCAAAAAACTTACAAATAGACGAGATACAAAAATCTAAGTTCGGGCCTGGTCATCAAAACGTAGCTTGATATACTATATGTTGTTGTTTTTGTATTAGTCATGCATGGTCAGTTATTTATTTGGCAATCTGCTGCGGTGTGTTTTTCTGAAGCAAGTTAATTTTAAACTGGTGACACGTGAAAATGGTAAAATTTGAAAACAATGAACTAGTAGATATGGTGCTAATTTACTGTGGGTGTCGTCAAAGTGCGGCTGCTGCATCGAGATTATACGCAGAACGCTTTCCCTTGCGGTCTCATCCTACACCCAGAAGTTTTCTTAATGTTATTCAACGGGCAAGTTAGGCAGAACCGTATTTAATCCATGTAATAAATGAATGTAAGTACCTTATTTTTGAGTTTTTGGAAAAGGTATTTGAAAATATTTATTTTAATGCCTTCTATACACAGCTAAAACCGAAGTATCAACTTAGGAATCATCCTGTCTTTGTCCCAGATATGTAATGCTAACTTAACTCGTCCATATTTTAGACCTTCACTGTGTATGACAAGGCATGCTGTGATGACGTAATAAATAACATGTTCTAAGATAATTTATCCCTACGACTGTACGCTGCTTGTCCACCGTTAGCGAGACGCATTTTTTTAAATAAGATTTTGACCGCGTCCACATACACAACTTGTGCAAAATATTTTAGTTTAACTTAAAAATGTTTAATATCCTTATGATAATCCGAAAAAATGTTAGATTCGTGCTCAAGCAAAGTAAAGTTGCTTACAAACATCATAATATCAATTTTTCAACTACAAAAAGTTTATTCGCAAAGGTTTAGTTACAAACCACGTTTTATAATTCTAGTGGACACTGTACATGTTACGGACAAAGACGATAATGTCTTTAACGACATTGAACAGTCACTTGACATACGTAAACTTCCAAGTAAATTAAATGGAATTGTTGAATTTAAAGGTGCATAAGTTATTCGAATAACTCATATGAATTGACATTTTTTAAATTTAAGTTATGTTCTTAACTTTAATCTTACATTTAAAGGAAAAAAGGAAAGACAACAAAGTCTCGGTCTCAGCAAATATAATTGTGTGGTCATATTTGCTGAGACCGAGACTTTGTTGTCTTTCCTTTTTTCCTTTAAATCTATATCCGGTCTCTTTGAGAATTATGGACGATTTCTTCGATTTTTAATCTTACAGTAAGTCGTTTCTGGTTAATAAAAATAGAAATAAAATATAAGTATTTTCAACACTGTCCACTACTGATAAGTAGGTACTTTCATTATTAGCAGGGAAATAACGATATTTCCAAAAAAAGGCTATTGGCGTTAATATCCGGCAAATCTCATCAATGCCCAATACATAATAGTGCCCGTAACATACACACTACTTAAATAAATATTCTAACCCAACTTAAAATAACCATAAAAACACTACTTTCCGCACATTTTAAACCCTATGACTACTAAATAAAAACCTTACCGAATTTGTCAAGTTTACCTTTTTCTAGAATCTGCAGCGAAACCATGTAACGAAATTGCCGAGAATTAATTTTTTTATATACATTAATTTTAATTATTATGTTTTGAACACATGCGTTTAAATAAGAAAGATAAAGAAACTTCCTAATCTCAAAAAGAAAGTAGAGATCGAATAGTTAAAATGAAATTCGTTACTAAAGATAAAATATAAAGCGTCAAAAAAAAAAGCTGAACATTTTAAAAAATCCGAATATGTCCGTGTAATTAAAGCTTTATTTATTTATCTAAAAGAGTAAAAATCAACCGTTGAGACTTCTGTCTCGAATTCCATCAGATCTCGGTGAACTAAAGGAATAGGATATGTTCCCAAGTACTCTCGTACACTTTTCTTTACATAAAACATTTTAGCAAGATGTTTCTTTCTATAAATACCCAACAACTCCTGGAGGGCGATAAAGTTCTTTTTCCCTTGGTCAGCTAGGGCAATATAAAAAAATATGAGTTGGGGATTTTTGTCTAAAAAGTCTCTTATCGGTTTTACCCCCTCGGAATCGTTGTGTTGTGCAATTAAGCATATTCTCCTAAGCTTACACTCCTGCATACCGTTGAGGTTTAAAAACATCCTGTGAATGTTGATATGCTTATTTTCAAAACTAAAAAGAAATTTTAAAAAAATATCTAAAATATAGACCAACAGATAAAGAACAAAGCTATCCTAAAGTGATCAAATATGGTGTTCCTCAAGGAACAATTTTGGGACCATTATTTTTTAATATTAATATTAATGATTTATTTAATGTAAATTGTGATGTAGAAACAGGGCCGGATTAGCGATTGTTGAGGCCCTAGGCTAAAAATTACTTAGGGCCCCTCCTCCTCTCCCTATCCAGAACATTTAGCATATTTTACGGTACCTAGGGTAGACATTTTTTTTTGATGAAGTAAAATGTGAAACAAAAATTGATAGGTTCAAGGTATTTATTAAAATAATATCTTGATTTAAAAATGCACTAATTTTGTTTTTAAATACAAAATACTTTTGTGATTAAATTACGATTATAACGTTTTAATTTTAACGAACGAACATATCCTAACCTTAAAAAATGCGTGTGGATTTTAGTGATTTTACTAGACGGAATGACGTAGGCATGGGTAACACTGTGTTGAATGGCGCTTTTGTGCTGACACCTTTCGATGTGTCACAGGTGTTGAAACCGCGTCGATGATTCCTATGACACCGTGACACCTTACGACACACTAAAACAGCCTAAACAGAAAACACTCGCGACTCTCCGGACTTGAAACAGCGTCAATGACTTCTATAATACAATAACGCTTGTATGATACGTAATAGGCTTAAACACTTGTATTGTGATGTGACTTTCTGGTCCCATCTTTGAATAGGCGTTGCGGCCAAGTATCTCGCCTTAAAACGGCAGAAAAATGCACTGGATCCAACGGCAACGGTAAAAAAAATGTGCGCCTGCATCATTTCATCTGTCATTTTTGGTTTCAAAACGCAAAACCGCGATTGTGTTGACACGGTGTGTTGATACCATTAGCGGTGTCGCTGTCATTGTATCGACACGCGAAAATTTAAGGTGTTACCCATGCCTAGAATGACGCACGCAGCGCAAGCTCGCCGACGCCAGGGATCAAAATGTTGGGGTATTCTTCGGGGATGCACCGGATTCAGCGTAGTGTGCAGTAGCGTCCGTCGGTCGGTCTATCTTAAATCGCGATAAAAACTGACATTAGCATTAGCGGGTCGTGCCGTGGCCAGATTTAGTATAAATAATAATAATTATTATTACATCATGGTCAACGTATTATAATAAATAGTTGTTGTATATCGTTTTACTTTTTATTTGAGAGTAAAGGGCCCCCGCAAGTCGAGAGTCCCTAGGCTCTAGCCTATTGGATAATCCGGCCCTGTGTAGAAATCCATAATTTCGCAAAAGATACTGCAATTTTTTATACAGATACAAATTGGGACAACTTAAATAACAAAATTAAGTTTTAAAATAGTTATGTTGGCGTCTGTAAATAATTTTTAAATAGAAAAATGTTTTGCCGGCGTACAGACACGATTAAAATTGAAAAACGCATAAAACTTTTTCAATTTTAATCGTGTCTGTACGCTGGCAAAAACATTTTTCTATTTAACAAAATTAAGAACGATTTAAAAATTATACAAAATCGATTTTATAACAATTAAGTTTGATAAAACTAATTATCTTCCTTTCTTTCTAGTAATTTTTAATGTTTTTAACTTTAAAATTAAATATAATTCATGTGTTTTAAGATCTTTCCTATGTTGGTCCATTTCATAGGTTGTAACTTATTTATTTTCAAGTAGGTAAACATTTTATAATTTAATTATTTATCATAACCTTACCAAAAATCTTCCAAATTGCTGCCGTAGGGTAGAGCTTGATATAAATTCATATTTAATCTTTCATTAGTACCATAACTCATTACCCTCAGAGATTTTAGTTTTGTACAAAGCATCAACACCTATAAGAAAAAACTATATTTTATTTTTATTTATTTACATATCATTATAGTAATTTAAGTTTTTACGTGCGAAAAAATACATTTTTCTACTCCCACATTATTTTTAAAGAAAAATCCCATAAAAGTCTTATTTTTAGCAGATCACAACCACAAGTGGCCCTAAAGAATACCGCAAGAATACAACATTTTGAGTAAACATTTCCCCTTGGAGACAGCGCCGACCTATCATTTCTTTGTGTCGACCTTTTGCAGAATAAGAGACAAAAAACGATATATTTATTAATAAAAGTGGACAATTTCTTTTTTTAGACCATAGCCGTTGCCTTCTTGCACAACAAACCCGAATAAACTCTTTTTTTTCTGTGCGAAACAAAACGAAAAAGACATAACCTTAAAATCTTAAAATAAAATTATTTTTTTCTAAAAGTCTATGGTCTATTTCTTTTCGATTGCGAACGATGACAGAAACCCGTTTTACAATAAAAAAATGCAAGAATTTTCATTTTTGACAAGTTGAAAAAGTAAGGTTAGGGATTTACGTCATAACTGACATTTTGTTGTTTACTGTTTATAGCGGTTAGAATTTTAAATTAACACTTGCTAAGGCCGCTTTACAGTTTGCAATTTTTCTTTCACGCAAGAAAAGATTGCCCGGGAGTATGCGCAGAACGAGGCTAATGATCAGCTGGCGCAATTTGTATTGCTTGCAAGAAATATAACTCCGACCGTATTTTTATTGCCATTGCAAGCGTAATTCTGAGGATTTTGTGGTGATTTATGAGACACCAAACTAAATATAAAAATCCCTGACATGTATTTATGTTTTTTCTAACCTATAGTGGGTACGTTTTGTTTTTGTTGGTTTGCTTCCATGTCCTGTAATGATGTTATATTAAAATGAATGCACAAAAAGCGCCGGTAAGTCCTAACCAAATGTATTTTTATTTTAATTGTTGGCAAGTGGTACATCACCTACGATCTTGGCAAGTCATTGCACGCTGTATCTGTATTAAATTGTTTTTTTGTTTTTACTATCTTAATCAGCAGAAAAAATGTTACTACTTTGCTAATTTAACCGACTTTGTAACCATAATAATAAGAGAGTTAGCAATAGTGCGCACTTAACTTGGAACACCCTGTATAGGTACCTATACTTACCTAATACCTCTTTCGGGCCCTCAAAAATGATTTAATTATGTTGTTTTAAAACATCATAAATACCTATAAAAAGAACTTGCGAAACTAATTTAATTTACGAAATTTGGTAGCACTTATAATTGAGTGAATTATTGACGAATTGTGGGCGTGGCTCCGTTAACTTTTCGCCTGCGGCACTTTTCAACTTTGATGCTTAATTTTGCCTCCCCGCGTAACTTAGCCTCGAGCCGCCACTGCAAACTACTATTATGAATAAAATTATTGCTCTATCTTAGTTCATAGTAGTCGCACGTACCTCCTTCAGAAATTTTCCATCTGAATGTGTTGGCACTTCTACGGTAAGTTTTTCTAAGTCCACCCAATTACTTATGAACGGATAGGCATCGAGAATTGAGACATTGCAACTAAAACATAAATAGGCGTATTAGATAGTACTAAATTGTATATAATAAAAAAATATTACGTTAGGTCCTCAATATTGTTCGTTTCATACTCGTGACTAAAATAAGAACGAAATGAAAACAAAATAATTAAGTTATATATGTTGGAAATACTTTACTTGGAACACGACATTAGTTCTAGCATTTTGAGATTTTTGCAATTTTCTATCACATCTATAATTGGATATTTCCGGTCCTGTAAGTTAGCGAGCGAATGTTCTTTGGACACTGGATGCCCTGAAAATGTTTAAAATTATTATTCAGTCCCACACAAGCAGTGGCGGATACAAGCCGTTTCTTTCTTTCCTCCCAAACAACTTGAATTGGCACCACTGACCAAATAACGAGCATATAAAAACTGGATATGGAATACCATAATTCGACGATGAAAACAATACTTACGCTGTAAAACGCAAGATTTCACACTAAGTTTTTGAAGATTTCTACTATTCTTTGATTTTAAAAAGTCCAATGTAGCTTTTATAAAACTTGGATTACAGAAACATCTGGTATGGTAAAAATTTAGTTCTTCAAATTCAACAGCCTTTAATTGTTTTGTTTGATAAAATTTCTGGAATAGAAAAACGACTTTTAAGAGTTCCTCATTTCATGTAAAATAATACCATCATAAGGGATTTTTCCAAATTAGGACATACAATTTACTTTAGATTAAAGGTATTGAAAGACCCACCCTTAATTATGTTGTTGATGTAATGGATTTTCAGAATAAACCTTAAAAATAGTCATAATATACAGTATATTTAATTTTTTTTTTAAACGCCTCAAATAAAGTCACAAAATACAAGAATCTCACTTTAAATAACACATACTGAAAAAAATCTAACGCGTCTGACAGCTGGCCGTTACAATTAATTAATGAACGAAGACCACTAGAAAAGGTAGGCAACCATCAGACCGCAAATATAACAGACGCAACGTTGTCAAACTTGGAAAATATTAGTTTTTTCTACCATAATAAGGCCCGTATTATTCATCTCCTGGTAACTTTATCAGCAAGATAATTTCCAAAGAAACCATTGTTAAGACAATTGTCTCCATAGAAATTATCTGGCTGGTAAAGTTACCAGGAGATTAATAATACGGGCCTAAGGCTAAGCTTTATACTATCGTGCTTTTAGAATTTCGGTAGGTACAATGTTTCGTATCTATGGAACTGTTATCAACGTTAATTTTTTACATACAGACCCCCATTTTTTATTTTATTTTTTGAAATCTCTTTAAGTCCTAATTTCAACCATGTAGACAAAAGTAAAAATAAAATATCACGGGGTTTATTGATAATTAGTTACAAATATTCAAAATACAAGTTGATAATAGAATCACCGAAAATTTGCATCACCGGACCGCAACTATACATCACGGGTCGCCACTGTGGCAACTATATTGTCGGATATGAATTGGTATCCTTAAGGATGGATTGCTCATGCAATACTTCGCTGTGAAGCTAAGATCCTTAATGCCTGATAAGTTTGCTAAAACTAGGTGTAGTGGAAAGATAGTGCACACAACAAGGACAAGAACATATCTAGTTTAGTAGGAGGAGTCAGTAGACAAATGTTTATAAAAATAACTGTTTGTAATTGGTGGAAGAAAGGGTTTCAGTTTAAATAGTACATTTAAGAAGCTTTTCTCCTAATGTTAATAACTCCTGGCACAGCAAAAAGGAACCACTTCTCTATTTTGGTAGAAGTTACAAACACTATAAAAACTCAAAGAAACACTTACTTAGTGTAGTTGTTTAACGTATTTAAGTGTAAGGGTAACCTCTGCCCGTTTGGTCACTCAAGTCTCTCTAAATGATGTAAAAACATAATCTCAGAACCAGAGCAGTTTTCAGACAGTGAATTAGGTTCTTTGTAATGCTTATTTAAGTGTTAAATTGTCTAGTTTTTTTTTGGCCTGAGTTGACTGTAAAGCGGAAATTGTTTCTCTTGAACTTACTTGAAATAAGATCGTATGTGAGTTTTCAGGGGACAACTCTTTTTTAGAGGAAACTCTCTAAATTTACTGATTTATAATCTGTTTCAGAAAGGTGTAGAGTAATAAAATGGGAAATTACGTCCAGTTCGGCTCAATTTCGGTGTAAGGGTAAGTGCTGGCAAATTTTGTGCTAATTATTTATGATAACTAACCATAGAACAAAAAGGAAGATAATATGATAAAGAAGGAACTATTACCTATAGCAAATTTACACAATTTTTATGAAATATACCGTGAAAGATATATATAGCTGAAAAACATAGTGCGACTGTGCTGTGCACACCGCCATATCATTGCGAACGAAATCCTATAGAACCTATATGGGCGCACGTGAAAGGATTTGTAGCAAGACATAACACGACATTCAAAATGAAAGACGTTAGCTACTGTTTGATCAAGCCATTAAGAAAGTGACACCAGAAAACTGGCGAAAAGCAGTCCAACATATCATTAAAGAAGAGAAGAAAATGTGGGATCTTGAACACCTGATCGATCGGACCGTCGACCTGTTAATTAAAACGTCAAGGGGAGATGACAGTTCCTCAGATGACGAAGAATATTATGATTTTTCTATAATTTAATTTCTGTATACTGAATGTATTTTTTGTATTTTGTATTTTTTTATAATGTTTAATAAAAAATAAGTGCACCTAATACTATGTACATAATTCACGCCTTTGTCACACCATTTTCAGTGTTTGTGAATGGATAACAATAGGCAAAACCCATAAATTTACCCAAATCCGGGTGGTACTACACTTGATGAAAATAAAGAATTTTGCAATGAAATCAATGCCAAATTATGAAAGTGGCTTAAATATTTGTTGAGTCACTCTGTAGTCCCTTTGCATACCTAATGAGCTTTTATTACTCTACACATTTCTGAAATAGACTATAAGCTGCACGTTCCAGTTGTCTACCATGTTAATACGCGACATTATTAATTATTATTACCTTAGCACTTTTTGGACCATAAGGCATTTCACAATGAAATTTATATATAACATCCCAAGCTCTCTCAATTTCAGTTTCAAATGGCTCAAACAGTGAAATATATCTATAAGGTACAATGAACTGCGACGGATAACGCTCTAAAAAAGAATTATTTTGTTTAAATTGGAAAAACTGGAAAATATAACCTAAATAATGTACCATAACACATGACAATTGACTTGAATCTTCTAGACTCGAAGAATTTAGCAAGACCAAAGGGTTTGTAGTCCAGAAAGGGAATGTTTACTTTGGATTTTATTACTAATTTCTTCAAAAATTTTAATTTGAACACAATGTGATCGTATTTAATCGGCTCTATTATGCTATCGTCTGTGTCATTTATCTAAAATAATTATAGAACAATTGAAATTAGCAATCTAGTTTATGGCTGTTTCTCCACAAAGCATACATATTATTAAATACCATGGCCTTCTAGAATTTAACGAAGAGTGAGTTAGAAACTATAGCAGGCCAATTCATTTGAAAGGAGTGGGGAAATTTTGACGTTTACCAGGTTACCTTTATGAGTTAGTCACTGATTTAGTTCACAAAATATTCTAATTTAATTGTTGAATTTAGTTACATATACACAACGAAAACAAAGTAATTAAAAACGACGTCAATCGATCAGATAAGAGCCGCCATTAACATCTGATTCTCGGGCAATCTTGTGACGTAGCGCGCTCCTCTCGCGTCTCTCCCCTCTCAGAGTTACCAGGCAACCTTTCTAATTTAGAGACCTTGGGACGCCGCTACTTCTGTGGCTGCTACTCGTTGAGTAAAGATACAAACCAACTGTTTAGCCAAGAAGCAAACCAAAACGGTAGTTCATTTTTTGACGTTTTCGACAAGTTGAGTTTTAAAAAAATAATTTACGGACTTTTTAATCTTAACTAAAAGCAACGAAAAGATAACAAAAAAATTAGAGTTTTTAGAGAATTGTCGCGTTTTGCTGATAATTGATATAATTGTACTGAACCGTGTAGCCCGACCACTTATTTTTACGTTTTTTAGCCCCCAAGGCGTTTCATCCGAGGTTTCGTCGTTTTTTTCTGTTAAAAAATTCTAACAGCAGAAAACAAACCGTTTACTGCCTTATAAAGACACAGACACCGTTCTATTTTGCTTCCAAAACATACAAAACACCTGAAACGACTGGAGATGCTTACCAGTTGAAACGTAGTGATTCTAAACAAATAAAGACAATGCAAGTCCAAAACTCTACTGCCGTTCATACAAAACACTATATACAACATGTGCCTAAACATTCCTAACCTCTACTATCCTAAAATGTTCTTTGCAGAGTAAAAATGGAGAATAAACTAATAATTCTTTTAATTATCTCAAACTCCAACACGTTTAAACAAACCGATGTCAACATCTTGTCATAACACTAAGCTCAAAATTGTAACAGCCCGATGTGTATCGTGAACGGATGTTGTTAACGCCTTGTCACGATTTGACGAACAAAACTTACCTCAAATTATTTAGTTCTGGCCGCTGACATGGAGGTCTCCACTCACGGTTAGGCCCCCCTCAAAGGCGTCCCCGCACCGAGATCACTCAAATCCCCAAATGAATCGGCAAAAGATTCTGTCTTACTCACTCTTCTTATATCAAGAAGGCAATGTTTAATATTATTGAAAAATCTTATTTATTTTTTAGATAGCATTTTTTTAGTATCTTGGTTTAAAATATGTACGATTTCGGAGAAACACCTTGATAAACTGTTAACATTAGCTTATTTGAAATAAGACTTACCCACAGTTCTTCAAGTCCGATTAGTTCACTGAATAGTTTGTATAAATTCGCAAAATATTCCTGTTTCAGGCCAACAGTGCAACAGAATTTCTTTAAAAGGTACATATTGTTCCTAAAGCAACTTGGATCCGTGTCATTCCACTCCTTATAATTAAGTGTTAGGGCTAAAGTTTTAAGCTAAAAAAAATTATAACTTCTTAACAGAATAAACCAGATTGCCACAGCAGCTATTTACTGCCTGCCAATCAAGGACTTTTCGAGTTTTTAATGCTGTCTGTTACGTCAATGTATAATAATGGCGGCTCCTCGATGAGGCCGCCCCCCTACCGCCTGCCACAAATACGATAATTTTAATTAATCATGTTTATTGTTTAATTCCTTGGGAAACAATAAATAATTTGGTAGGTCTTCCGATAATTCAGGAGGATTGTCAACACTGCCTGCAACTCTCTTACCCCCTTCGTTATCTAAAATCCACGCGCCAACATGTAATGTAATGCGCTCGGTTGTGGCGTGGTACCGAATTCTCTGCGGTAGCGCCTTTCATACGAACACGGACGACTTCCGGACAGCTCTATTCCATCCGCTGTATAACTGAAAATAGGTTAAAAACTCGTTAAATTTTCCGCGAAGGTCTCGCGGCTTTCGGCAAAGCACCAACGTAAAGTGGGAGACGCGGCGAGTGAAAAAAAAATGAAGTCGGCACTATTGCTAACTTTCTCATTATAAGTGATACGTACGGCATCGGTTAATTTAGTAAGAGTTGTAGTTTTATGTGCCGATGATTATGGTAATGTCAAAAAAATAATTGATGATAATCAGAACACGATTTTTTTTTTAATATCTGCGATATTCCAGACTTTTTAACGCTCTATATTGGTCCTAATTCTAATCTAATTAGTTTTATATAAAATTATGAATGTAACTGCAGACTTACATTTCCGTACAGCTTCACATCTTTCTCTCTTAGGCTCAATTTAGTATCAAGAGCAAATAATTCCTGAATGTTGGGAAGATATTTTAAAATATTTCGTAAGTCTTTTAACGGTATCCAATAGAGTTTGTTTATATTTAACGTTTTTATATGACGATATTCCACATTTTCAATAATCAATGTATAGATGTTGGTATTAAAAAGACTTAAGTCGCCTCCTATGTCAAAATACCTAAAACAATAATTAAAATAAAATAAATTTCACACTAATGTACCATCGCGTTAAATGAAAACTATGACATGAAAATTTTAATTTGAGCTCTTGATCTATAAGAATTTGACTTTGTCATCTTGGCAGATTGCCAAAAAATGTACTGTATTATTAGGCAATCCAACGATGTGTCAAAAGTGGCGACTGGATGGCAAATATGCTTTGTAATTGGTACACGTGACCATCAAAATAACAATGCTGGTGGCATTTAACGGGCGACTCAGTGCTTTTTGCCATCCAACTGTCATATTGAATCACGTGGTTTGGATTGCAAAATACGATCAAGACCCACTAGGTCAGTACAAAAGTCTAACCTTTAAATTTTACACTGTCCTTATAGGACAGGATTTTAAGTTTTTTCCTAGTTTTCATGAAACGTGATGGTACAATACAATTTTTCTTTAGCTTTTCTTCCTATAAAAATGTTAGGTTATACCCCAAAGGTTATTAGGCAATCCAACGATGTGTCAAAATGGCGGCTGGATGGCAAATACTGCTTTGTAATTGGTACACGTGACCATATATACCGGTATGGCGGTTGGATGGCAAAAAGCATTGAGTCACCTGTTAAATTCCACTAGCAATATTATTTTTATGGTCACGTGTACCAATTACAAAGCAGTATTTGCCATCCACCCGCCATTTTGACACATCGTTGGATTGCCTAATAACCTTTGGGGTATAACCTAACATTTTTAGAAGTGGCAAATTTATGGCCACGCGCATGTAAACAAAGAACATAGTACCAGGCATGCGCACGCCAAAATTACCCGTGTAGAGGTGGACAACTTTCGATAGTAAATATACGATAGTATAATTAAAAAACTATCGATTTTATCTATAGTCCTATTGATAGTGTAAATGATAGAGAAAAAGTTATATCTGCTGAATAAAAACTTCTACTGTAATAAAAAGTGACTTTTAAAACAAACTGATAATTTTAATCGTTTTATCAAATTATAAAATGATGTAAAAACAAGTCATTAGGTAATTAAAAAAAAAAAGAAGTTTATTTAAAGCAAAGTGTTTAGATATGTTATGTAAGTGTAAAAACATAACCAATCGTCATCAGTACAGCGTAAAAAATATTCATAAATTAAACTTAAGGAACCACAAACAATTTCTAATAATATAATATAAGTCAATTGTAATGCCTATACAGGAAAACTAGCGGCTTTTTCGGTTCCCAGCGATTTCGAGCTTTGAAATGTAATGTCGAAAACACTCTTTCGACAGATACTGAAGAAGCTGTAACAGATAACAATTGTTTAATGATGGCAGTACTTTTTGAACAGCAGCGACATTCTGTTGGGATTTCCACCAATACAAGTTATTTTGTATGTCGCCGAGGAGATTTTTTAACTGTAAATCTAGATAACAAATATTTTTTGGCGTATATTGCCACCCTGGTACAAACACATTTTTTCGTCCTTAAAATTAAACTTTTTAGTGCGCACCGCACCGCATAGGATGTATTTATCCATTATAGAGATCAGTGGAATATACATATGTACAGGGTGGCCCACTCTCAACGAATGAATATAAGGAGCGGAAATTAGTATATTACATAATAAGTGATGAAAGTGATATTTTTCAAACGAGGAGATATTTAGAACGAGGCGTCAGCCGAGCACGGAAATTCTCCGAGTTTTAGAATAATCACTTTTACACAAGTAATGTACACTATTTTTCCTACGACCACATAATTATTGAAAAAGCCTTTGATTTGTGAAAAAAAAAAATGTCAACACTAGTGTTGAAATTAGCATACTTAGAATTATGTTCCACTTAATATCTGGTTTCATAGTTTGTCAATAGGCTTTTCCTTTATTTGTAGTTTAACTTTTTCATTTTTTCATATTTTATAATATATCATAGGAAGAACTAATCCTGGATTGACTTCTAGATTAACCGGAATGAAAAAATTTTAATTTAATCAAGGAAAGATGCACTAAACATAAATTTAAAAAATCCACCCAACAAGCAAGATTTCAATTCAAAATAATTCTATAAATCATTTAATGTTTTTATAAAAAAAGTGAAATACTCCTGATGGGGTTTGAACCTGTGACCTTGCCATCTGTAGGCTAGAGCTCTATTCTCTACGCTATCGCTACCGATAAAGATTTGTTGTTTAATATTTGACACTCTCTTTAGTGCGATTTATTTTTTCTGGTAATAGATTTTCCAGTATATTAATAACATTTTTTATAATTTCAGATGGCGTATTTTCACACTCTAATTTTGAATCACTCGACAAATACATGAAAAATAAGTTACAAATTCGACATACCAGCATTGGAATCTCGGAAATCATAGGAAATAGAGAAACGGTTAAATGGGGACAAAGTTGTGCAATTCGGTGCTGATTATTATGCCGCTTTAAAAGTTTTCAAATTCCGAATACTTTCAATTTTATTCAAAAAAAAAACGAATTTTTGCAAAATCGTTTTTATTTTTTCCTGAGCTTATTTGACAAGCTATTTAAAAATTAATGACACTTTGTCATTGCCACTTTTCCTCCTCTACAAAATAACGTTACTAAACTAAAGATCCGCCGTTTCGTCTCCGAGCGGCCATCACCAATTTTACTTTTTTTAATACGGATCTGGATTTTTTTAACCGATTTTTAAACTTTCCTACCCTCAAAATGTAATGGCCATATTACTTTCTCATAATGATTCTTGCTTATTTTTTTAAATTCATATTTTTTACACTTCTTGTCAGTCCGGTCCTGGCAAGATATTTCACCGCTTGATTTCTTTTTATGGGGGGCTTTAAAAAATGTTATTTATAAAAATGACGTAGATGCCATGGAAGAACTCGAAGAACGCATGGTAGGATAAGGAGAAGATCGGTTGAAAGGACTGTCGCCAAAATTGGAATAAAAATCGATCGTTGTACTGAGCAAAACGGCAATCTCTTTGAACATTTAGAAAATTAGGATTTATAATTAGTAAATTTAGCATTAGGTATTAGAAAATTCCTATAAAATAAATTATATTACTTATGTATGGATGTATTAAATAAAATAAAGTTTTTATTTAATATTGTGA
This sequence comes from Polydrusus cervinus, assembly GCA_935413205.1. Lineage (NCBI taxonomy): Eukaryota > Metazoa > Arthropoda > Insecta > Coleoptera > Curculionidae > Polydrusus > Polydrusus cervinus. The sequence goes on from OW284513.1 coordinate 27,569,609, forward strand.
TCAGGGCCGGACCGTAACCTTTGGGGGCCCTGGGCTAACGATATCTGGGGGCCCCACGAAATTATATAAATTAGGCATTTTCCTAAAAAAATTTTATGCGGGAAAATTTAACATTCGAAACTTAAAGTTTTTTATTTCAAACGACCGCGACAGGGCGAAAGAACGAAAGTAAATTGATCTGAAAAATTAGAAATACATTTTATATGTCATTGTTATCTGGGGTTTTTTATTTGTATTTTTTTACTGGTTTATTATTTTATTATTATTTTGATTGTATAAATCTTTTTCTGTTTATCCTAACGGGAAACGGGGCCTGGAACCCGGGGGCCCTGGGCTGCAGCCCACTAAGCCCATACGTAGATCCGGCCCTGATTGTGATTCGTTGCCAGGACCGGACTGACAAGAAGTGTAAAAAATATGAATTTAACAAAAAAGGCAAGAACAATACATCATAATGAGAAAGTAATATCGCCATTACATTTTGGCCTTAGGAGGGTTTAAAAATCGGTTAAAAAAATCCAGGTCCGTATTTAAAAAAGTAAAGTTGGTGGAAACGGCGGATCTTTGGTTTAGTAACGTCATTTTGCAGAGGAAAAAAAGTGACAGTGACAATGACAAAGTGTCATCAATTTTTAAATAGCTTGTCAAATGAGCTCAGGAAAAAATAAAAACGATTTTGCAAAATTTTGGTTTTTTTCGAATAAAATCGGAAGTATTCTAAATTTGAAAACTTTTAAAGCGGCATTATAATCAGCACCGAATTACGCAACTTTGCCCCCATTTAACCGTTTATTTAACTCCTATGGTTTCCGAGATTCCAATGCTGGTATGTCAAATTTTTAACGCCCTGTATATTGTATAAATATACAAATATTGTAACCATACAAATATCTATAACCTTATGACTTACTTGACGACATCTTTCTCCCTCAGCAAATATTTATGGTCCTCAGACACATTGCATAAATTGACAATATCAGAGGTAGTCAAATGTTTAAAGATTTGTATCCAAATCTCATGGGGTAGAATTACCCCAGCAAGACTGGCCATGTTGAATTAAAAATGTAATCAATTTGTTTCTTTAAATTCTAATTGTATTTCTTCATCAAAATCACTTTTTAATACCTACAAGTCAGCTAGTGGTCAATCCATTTTTCCCCTAAAACAAAAAATAATAAAACTTTACCTTATCAAGGGGACCTTACACAAGTAGTATCACATCAGTTACTGTCAATCCTAACAAAATAATGACCTAATTGTTGTCATTTGTTTAGTAACTAATAGTATTAATAGTATTGCCATTTTAGGAATGACATCACTATCACTGCCACTAAGAATGATTGTGTAATGTAATGAATGATGTCCGCATAATGCACAGAAACTATAGAAAGTAGGTACCTAATTACTTTTCTAAAATTTAATGATATTAGTAAATAATATCAAGCAAATCCGTGCAAAAATTATAAAGGGCCACTCACAAAGCTTATGGAAAATGGCTTTCGGCTAGTTTTTTTGAATTTTTAGTATTTTGTAGATTTTGACATCCTGATTAAAAATATCCATGGCTGTTATCCATTCCTATGACTCGTTTTTGAGTTATGGCCTTTTAAAGTTGGCAACTTCTTACTTTTAGATTTTCTGCATTGTCTGAAGTTTTCACTTGTTTCTTAAAAACTATTAACTTTTTTATTTTTCCTTATTGGTGGAAAATTAGGCCTTACGTTTTCTTATACTTATATACAGGGTGTCCCACCGGGAACCGAATCGATATATATATAGAAAATTATACATAGGAAAATTTTGAAAATTTGACAGTATGCTGATGCTGATGGGGGCGACCGGGCTAAAATATTTTCATAATGGTGGCACTTCCGGTTATGCCGGAAGTAAGTTTCAACTTGCTTATTTTAAATGGGACACCCTATATATTATTACATTTTTGCATTCTACGCAAGATTCTAGGCAGATTTTGTATACCATGTCCTATACCTATGTCTAAACGTTTTTGACATATTTGAATTTTTATGTCAAAAATGACATTTGCAAGCCTTAGAATAATAATTATCAATTTTTTCTATAAAGAAGCCTTATTTATTTAATTTAAGTGGGATTCCTTGTTATAAGGACCTGCTTTAATAGATTTTTCATAATATTTTGATAACTATTAATACAGGGTGTTTAAAAAATAAGATTAAAAATGAGAATGAAAAAACAGCATAAAGTCCAGATTTTCAAATGGAAACACCCAAATTTTATAATTATTTGTATGTAGAGTATTACCTGATATTTTATTTCTCAAAAAAAAATTTAAATTTTCCTTAAAACATATAAACGACTTTAATTTCGATGTTATAATTGATTTATTTAATTATTATTATTATCCAATGTATAACATTTTTTTTTACAATAATTATTTTTCACCACATTTTAAACTTAGATAAACAGGGTGATACAGTTATAATTATTTACACAAATGGAAACTTTTAAAAATAGGAAGATGAACACTGCTAGTGATATATTAAATAGCTTACATAGTACCAAGGATAGTATGAATCTAGTACATTCAACCAGAAGGTCCCTGGGAATGCCATCTTGACCCATTTCCAAACTAGGCTTTAGTTCCGCATTTGCATCAAATACTTCTATGGTTCATTTCTATAAAGGTGAAAGAAAACTTAAGGCCTAATTTTCCACCAATAAAGAAAAATAAAAAAGTTGATAGTTTTTAAAATACAAGTGAAAACTCCAGCAATTCAGAAAATCTCAAAGTAAGACGTTGCCAACTTTAAAAGGCCATAACTCAAAAACTAGTAATAGGATTGCATTACGGCCACGGACGCCATGGTCACTTTTAATTAGAATGTTAAAATCTACAAAATGTTAAAAATTCAGAAAAATTAGCCTTAAGACATTTCCCATAAGCTTTGTGAGGGGTTCTTTAAAAAAATATTGCAAAAATGGCAAACAAATATTTGTAAACTGAATTTTTCATAAAAAACCTTCAAAAATTTAATCTTTGTTGCAACATCTAATGAAAAGTATGTCAAAACTCATGGGTAAATACTTACTGTGTGTGGTATACATGTACATATGGTGTAGAGACATATTACTCAATAGCTACATATTACTTATAAATGCTAGGAAACAATAGCCTTGAGCCCTTTCAGGTCAAAACTTTTAATAATTGGATATTTTTATTACCTTTATACAGGATTGCCTTAAGATAGTCAGTAGATTACTAATTAATTTAAATGTCTTGTTTGGGCCCTGTCCCGTTAGAACTATTAAATTATGGTTTATTGCTCATTCATTAATATTTTACAAAATTAAAAATATAAGATGGCTCAGGAATAGAATAACCTCGAGGATAACTAAATTTGTATTGAAATTTTGACTTACTTATCAGCTAAATAGAAGTGGAACATTATGCTACAAAAAATCTGAAACCTCCAACCTATTTTTTATCTGTATAGCTGAAAAAATAAAGTCCTTCAGCCAAAAATTGAAATCTTTTATTTCTTCATCTGTCACCTACACCTAAAAATAATTTTCAAAACAAAAGACGTCAAAATCAATCAGCTGTCTGAACTGTCACAACAAACATGGTTGCCAGATTCTTGAAATTGAATGACGTAAAGTCTAGTGCCTAATGTTTCGACCATAGGAGTGTTGTAGCAAATTTGGATCTCAAACAAAGTTTTCCATTGGTACAACTAGTGCGTACTACACATTTTTTTCTAGGAGCATTATAAGGAAAATGGGACGCAAACGGCGTAAATATGGCAGCGTAAGACATGATTGCTCGAAAGTCAGCTGATTGACATATACTTAACTTATTTATTTTATATTTACTATTAACTGACTAAAAAGGACCAGATTATCAATTTGACCTCTGTATTTGTCATTAACTATCATCATCAATCATAAATAGTTATTTACATTACTAGATGCGAAATTTAAGTTTTTGGTGTGAGGAGGTTTTTGAATTGCCGAGACGAAGCCGAGGTGATTTAATACCTCCGACCACCAAAAAAGGCTTTCGCAATGTGTTATGTATTAAATTTTTTCTACCACTGTTCTCTGCTCAATATATTATTAAGTAATAAACTTTGATTTTGTTCAAATTAAAATAATAAAATAAGTTTTTTTTCCACCTGTAAAATAATCCATGACAACTAGTTATTTGAGTATTGTCAGTCTGCCAGTTCGAATAAAATAAGGATTTTCCACCTGTAAAATAATCCATTTTTTTGTCCTGGCACCGAAAGTAATACTTTACATAGCTAGCGATGCTACTTTACATAGCTAGTAACGTATAATATTCAGGTAACTCGAATGTTTACTTTCGTTATCTGTCGTGTGGCTAGGGCCCGAAAATGTATTTATACAGAAGTAGAAAATAGTCATTTTTTTGCATTTTTACCAAATTGGTCCCCATAGGGAATTTAAAAAAATGTTTGGGAGAAAATGTGATCACACACATTTTTTTTTCAAAAATGTTAAGTTTTATGTTTCTAGGGTTAAGACAATAACCAATTTTGATAAATATTTTTATGGTTGTAGAAAAATTGCTTGATCAAACTGGACTGACTTGTTTCAGCTGATTGACAGAATTAATGTCCATCAGCTGACTTTTGACTAATCACATCCAAAATAATTTAAGTTTCGCTACTATGTCAACTTTTTCAGGACTTGACTTAATTCAGTCATCAGTGGTAGTAATTCAGCATTAGAAGTGTGGATAATTTAACAGAATTTGTGTTGGCGTTGCAACGTTGTAAACCAGAAAACAGCATCGCATGGAAACGTCATGTAAATCACGTGACTACAATTAGTTTCTGTAAAATCCGTGGTGTTGATTATTCTGGAACACTAATTTTCTATATCTGATAATCCGTATTTTCCAGTTATTTTTGGACTGGGTAAGATATTTTCGTTATTACTAGAAAAAACAGAACCTTTTAAACCATTTTTCATATAGAGATAATAGTGGGATACAATCATACACTGTTGATGGAATAAAATGATTTTGATTATGCATAGCGCCATGACTAGATTTGGCAACCATATGAGTAATAATAATACCTATACCATTTTTGAATAATTTTGATATTTTTTTTGTAATGCTGTCACAATTTTAGAAATGAACTAAATTGCTGGAAAGGAATTATTTAAGTTTCTACTTTGTCAAACTATGGATATTCTGAATCGACTTAGAACTTAGGTTTTTGAAAAATTGTATTTTCATGCTTAAAGAAAGTGCGCAGTTTTAAGGAATAGATTAGGTAAACGATAAGTTCCAAAAATATGTGGTTGTTTTAAACAGTTTCCACTTTTATATTTTTCCATTGTCGGGCAGCATTCAGGAAATATTAATTTGTCTATTGTGCGCCCGGGATTATGCCCCATCAACTACGAGTTCTAAGACCCAAGGAGTGGTTACTTATGTCCCAATATTATGCAAGCAGGGTCAAAGATCTGTCATAGATAATAGGGGATAATAAACATCCAAATTAAGAACCATCGGGTTTCTAGTCACGGTGAAGCAAGCTGGAGTTTAACATTTAAGTTTTCATTTTGAGACCATATACTACCTATATACTTTATTAATAGTTCAATAAAAATAAGCCTATGAAAAAGTCAATAGCTAGTTATTTATGGCCACCAAGATCGCCAGATCTTGACCCCCTTGATTATTTTTTTTTGAGCCACCTTAAATAAGGTTTACAGAAAATTTAGAGGAACATTTAATAACACATGAAATCTTACAAATTAATTTTACTTTAGGCTATATGGCTGGGGTTCTTGCAGAAAAAATTTGTAAACATTTCCAACAATATTTTTAACAAAAGAATTGTTTCAGAAATTAATGTTTTTAATACTTCTTGATTATCAGTACTTAAAAAGTCTTCAAAGACAACAATAAATATTGGATTATGTTCCATTTCTTATGTGGCTGTGGAAAGTAACAGCGAGGTTATATTATTAGTGTTGCCGCCAAATAAAACATTAAAAGTACACAAAACACAAATATAGTCCTTCCAATTACTGGCTGGATGCACATCACAGCTTCTGCTGTAAGTTTTGTTTCGAGTCATGTCGTTGATTAAATTGTATATTTAATACATTATTTGCAGTAATCACATTATTTTAGTTTTTAACATACAAAAGATTTTTTACAGAGCTTATTAAAAAATAATTTTTAAGCTGTTTGAACAACAAATATTCTGAGAATATTAGCCAGGTAAGAAAACATTTAATTTGAATTTACTTTAGTCATGGCCTTGTTTCACATGGCATTTAAAAAAAAGTTCGGCTTATTGCTTAAAACACCTACAGATTTACCAAAATAGTAACTAAGTCATTCTAGAAATTCTTGCCGACACTCAAAACAAAAAAATAAAAATTTTCTATTTTGTCAGTACTTACTGAAATAAGCTTGATAAGAATGATTTGTTCTTTTTCTTATTAACAAGACATATTTAAAGAATATAATATACTTGTACTAATCAACTGTTTTACTTACTTGCTAGCCAGTAATTATAAGGGCTATATTAGTGTTATTTGTACACAAAGAACGTGTAATGTAAAAAGGTAGTTGATTCTTATGGTTTATTCTAATTGGAAAGCTTGCTATGATAATGGTTCCCACCCTGATGGCCATTTTACTTCTTAAAAATACAATAAGTTGTCAAAAAATTAGTAAACAAACCCATTTTTAGTGCATGATGTAGCCAATACCTCTTCACACTAAATATGGCATCAAATTCAATTCATCAAAGCCCTGATGGGGTAAAGGAAAATAACCAGATAGGGGCTAAAACTAAGTTACTCAATTCTAGTCAAATTAGCCAAGATAATGCTACACTTCTACATACAGCAGCAAAAAATGGGGACGTCGATAATTTATTAAAATTACTGACTGCTCACAATTTGAATGTAATAGACGAAGCTGATGGCTTAACTCCTTTACACATTGCTGCCCAATATGGTCAAAAAGAAATCGTGAAGATTTTGTTAGAACGTAATGCAGACACAAAAGCTGAAGCTGAAGATGGATGGACACCTTTACATCTGGCTGCTAGTTACGGTCACAACGATGTAGTTACAGAACTTTTACAAAGTGGTTGTGATATTGAAACCATGGGATCCAGGAATTTAACACCATTACATGAAGCAGCCAGAAATGGACATAAAGAAGTAATTCTTACATTATTAAAGCATGGGGCTAAGGTAAATGTGGAAAATTTTACACACTTCACACCTTTGCATGCGGCTGTTGATACAGACCAAGATGCTGTCGTTGAATTGTTATTGAAATGTGGTGCAAATGTCAACGCTAAGTGTTCTATGGACCTTACAGTTCTTCATTTTGCTTCTGAAAATGGTAATGTAGCGATGGTTGAAGCATTGCTGGTACATGGAGCTGAAATTAATTTTAAAAACATGTGTGAATCAACTGCATTATATGTAGCCGCGAATAAAGGGCATGTTGAAGTTGTATTAACGTTATTAAAGAATGGGGCATATGTTGATATTAAAAATGAACATAACAGGACACCTTTGCACGGGGCCGCATTAAATGGTCATAGCAATGTCGCCGATGTATTATTACAAAGTGGTGCTAGTAGTAATGCTCAAGACAACTTTAATATGACGCCATTACATTTGGCAGCAACTAATGGCAGTTGTGATACTATTAAAATATTATTACAGCATAACAGTGTTGTAAACGCTAGTGATAATAAGAAAAGGACACCTTTACACTATTCAGCAAGCAATAATTTTAATCTTGCAAGTGATATATTGTTATTAAATGGAGCCAATGTAAATGCCTTGGATGAAAACAATTCTACACCTTTGCATTTGGCCTCACAACAAGGCTATCAGAAAGTAGTAATGTCTTTGTTAGAACATTCTTCTGTTGTTAATGAAAAGAATACTTTTATGACAACACCTTTATATTTGGCAGCAAAGTATGGCCACAGAAATGTAGTCGTCAGCTTAGTAAAGCATCGGGCGGATATTAATTTTTTAAATATAGATGACGCAACTGCTCTACACGTTGCATCTATGGGTGGTTATGCAGATGTGGTTACTGAGTTATTGAAAATGGGCGCAGATGTGAATGAAAGGACTAAAGATTTGGCTTCTGCTTTGCATTTGGCGACAGAAAATAATCACCATGACGTTGTTAAGGCCCTAATCAAAAATGGAGCTGAAGTAAATGCTAAGGATTGTGATTTGATTACTCCCTTACAAGTATCAGTTGTACACAACTTTGTTGATATTGTAAATACTTTAATACAATCTGGTGCTATGGTTAACACAACAAATATTCATGGTAACAGCATTTTGCACGAGGTCGTTAAACACGGTCATTCAGAAATTGTGGAGATATTGTTAGCAAATGGAGCAAATATTAATAAATTAAATGATGACGGAGATTCGGCATTACAGTTGGCAACTAATAGAGGCTATAAGAAGATAGCTATGCTTTTATTAGAACATGAATCTGAATAGTAAATTAAATATTTGGTTCACAATCGTACCACACACTATTTAAAGCGCTCATGGATGTTGTAATAGTACAACAGAAATGTTTTTAAGTTTAAAATATGGCATTTTCATACTTTGACAGGCTGTAGTATTGGAACGGCGCATCTTAGGGAAAAATGGTTTCCCTTTCTGAGTTTTTTATTCTCTATCCAAAAAGACCGGTTTAAGCGCCGTTCCACTGGTACAGCCTCTCAAAAAAAAAATTAATTTTAGACTATAACATTTTATACAAAATACACGTGGAATTCTTGGGATCTTGGGAAATTAGAAAATAAGGCAGTTTCGCCGCCCTCCCCCCCCCCTCTGTGCTTTCCAAAATGAGTGTTTTTTACTTTAAGAATTAAAAATTTTAGAGCGTGTAAAGAATCAGAATTTTTTTAGAAGTCACTTTTGAGAGTAGGAAGATATTTAGAGCCGGGATACGCCCTTTTCTTTTTAGCAGTCATTTTTTTGTTGCCCCCCACCCCCTTTCAATAAAATCCTGGATCAGCCACTGTATCCGAACAGGATTGGCTCTCTTTAATTTGATATATTCTTGAAAAGCGCGTCACGCCAGTCACGTGTCAACTCTTCTTGAAGCACCAGACGGATTTTGCTTTCCTACGTTTCGACACAATTTATAAAAGTGTGGGAACATCTTCATGCAAGATATGTAAGAATTATTGACAGGATGGTGACTAGTGTCGCTCATTGTAGTAGTTGTACATCAGTATAAATATTTTTGAAAATAGTTTTTATTACAGTAATTATTTATTGCTGGTTTATTAACGTTGCTGTTGTGAAATTTTGATGTATTTTTTTTTCAAATAACTTCTTTTTATTGATTCTCATAGAGCAGAAAGATCGACAAACAACTTAGGTTAGACTTCTTTTAACTGTCATTTCATTAGCTTGGTCTTCTGTCAATAATTTCGGTGTTGTCACGTGTGAAACTTTTTAAGTATGCTAGTTAAATATTTTGTTCCTAAACTTTATTAACTATTTTAAGGCAAAATATAGATATCATTTTGGAAATAATATGATGATTTTTATTTTTCCGCATAAGTCCGTTTTGGATAATTACTTTGTCATTGTATAATAATTTTAGAGAACATTGGCAACTTTGTTAAGCTGCCGTTTTCATGACATATTCGATAAAGTCCGTGTTTTTGTTCCAATATTTTATTTATTTATTTTCTTAGTGATGGCTTAAAAATATCAAAAAGTACAAACACAGGAAATTTTATTTTTTGTTACTTTTTACACTAAAACCAAAATCAAAATATAGTGAAAGAGTCCATTAGGTAGTAATCTTACTCTTCTGTAAATTACCGATAATTGGGACCAGTGCAAAATTATCAACTTTTTCAAAAGTTTGCTTAATGTTATCTGGAGGTTGAGTACAGGTGCTATTAACTTACCAAGGAATCAGTTTTGATTTTATACGTGATTAAAAAGTAAACAAAGGTTCATACAACACAATTTTTTTATAAAATATTATTCGTGAAATGAAAATATATTATTATGTAGTACTTATCTATCTGGTTTTATTAAAAATCCTCAAATTCATCTGGAAAATTACTTGCTGTTGCGCCAAGAATAAAGCAAAGGCAGGTAAATTTCCGAAATTGATCACACAATTGAAGTGCTCAGATTTATTCAATGCAAACAAGTTGTTGTTTATAAAATATAGTATATGTATCTATTAATTCCAGATGACATCAAAAGTGTTTGTTCTGCTTCAGGAATTGGTAAGTTATTTATTTGTATTTCAATAATTTTTTCTAATCTCAGTGGCGGCTCATCAGGTGAAGTAGGTGAAGGGACTCTTCACCAAAATAAAACTAGGAGGAAAGTTTTTCGACAATATTAAATATTTTAGCCCTTAAAAAATAATTAAGTTCGAATTAATAATATTAATTTAATCCGAATGTAGCTATGCATAATAGGGCCACGGTTAACTCCGATGGACAATAATTATAAATACTCGTGCATTTTGGCGCGCCCCAGCGACCGTGTTCGTTAGCTCAAAGTTAGTGAAGACCCAACGCCCAACATGGCTTCGATATTCACCGTTGCTATGGTTACGTGACGTCAGTCACGCAAACAATATGTAACAATTTGCATTATGAATAAGGGCAATTTAGGTTAACCTAACCTAAGGGCAATTTAATCAGTCGTATGCACTATTATTTTAGCATTAGTTCGCCTAACGTTAAGGCACGGCCGTCTGGATTGGAGACGGCTGTGCTTAAGGTATTTATTTTGAGGCTTCGCGAAACTTACGGTTATAGATATAGTTTTTACGTGATTTACTGTGTGATTAAAAAGTTTTATTTTTATTTTTCAGTTAATTCAGTAGTGTACGTACCTACTTAGTTGTGTGTTTTAAAAATGAACCTAATTAATGACATAGTTTGTAATTTGTAGGAAACTCCTTTCAGTCGCTGGACAGATGAGGATAAGAGAGACGTTTTGTTACAGGGGTTTTTAGTCAATGTTTAATAGTACCCGCACTATACTATATATAGCTCTTCACCATTTTTAAGGCCGCGAGCCGCCACTGCGTTATATAAAGTAAACATACCAGAATTTACGTGTATTTGACTCTATCTTGCGAGAGTACTCAAAACTTCCACTATATTTGCTGTAAAAGGAATTAATAGCCCCAAGAATCGAATCAGAAATAAATCTGAATGTCCAAAAATTAAAAACATGTTTTCCCTCAACCTGAATATACGATTTTATAAGGTTTACTTTTTTTGCCCACCCCGTGTTTAAATATTCTAATTTGTCTTAAGATGTTGCAAGCCGCAGTTGAGCTTGACACTTTTCTTCACTGTGATTTTTTATATTGCATTATAAAAATTTTGGAATTATTGTTTGTTAACATTTCGCAAACATACCAAGGACGTTAGTATAAAGAATAGATTAACTATTGTGGAACGTAAGGTAAAGTTAGTACTATAAATATAGCGTTATTGTTTGCATTTCTGTCTTCTGTATATTTGGTATAGCTATCAAATAAAGTAACGAATTTTTAATTTATATTTTCAACTCAATTAATATAAACAAATAAAAATGATTTCCTCATAAAAAATTTGATTACCGATTTTAATACATATAATGCTTAAAGAATTACTGATAATTGCCCGTAAATCCGTATACACTCGAGTGCACATAAAACGGCGGTAACAAAATTTTGGTTAAGTTGTAGACTTGATAACTTTTTTATTTTTATTCCGATTTTAGTGATTTTTTTAGAAAATTGAGTTTTAACTCTACTTTTATAAAATTTAACTAATATTGGTTATTCAATCAATTCAATTCAATATTATACAAAAGTTGTTTTTTTAACTAATTTTATTACCAAAAAAATGTTTTAATCACAATTATCTGAATTAACTAAGTAAGTTAATTAAGTTTTAAAAATGGGTATGACCCTCTGCCTTGTCTTAATAACTTATCTCCTACAATTAGGCATGGATATAATTAAGATTGTTACTGTTTCTTGTGGGATGTTAAGCCACTCTTCCTCTTCTGCCAGAATAAACTGTGGGATCGAGGTTGGTGCACAAATTCCTCATTTTAGCTCATCCCATAAATGTTCGATCGGGTTTAGGTCCGGACTATATGCTGGCCACTCCATAACCCGAAAACCAACTATGTACCGAGTACGATTTTATGATATCCCTTAGAGTAGAGTAATGAAAGCTCATTAGGTATGCAAAGGAACTACAGAGTGACCCAACAAATATTTAAGCCACTTTTATAATTTGCCATTGATTTTATTGCAAAATTCTTTATTTTCATGAAGTGCAGGTAGTACCTATTACCCGGCTATGGGTCAATTTATGGGTTTTGCCTATTGTTATCCATTCACAAACACTGAAAATGGTGTGACAAAGGCGTGCATCATGTACATATTGTAAATATTAGGTACACTTATTTTTTATTAAACATAAAAAAATACATTATACTGAAATTAAATTATAAAATATTATAATATTCTTTAATACATCTGAGGAACTGTCATCTCCTCTTGACGTTATAATTAACGGGTCGACGGTCCGATCGATAAGATGGTTAAGATCCCACATTTTTTCCTCATCTTTAATGACATGATGGACTGCTTTTCGCCAGTTCTCTGGTGTCACTTTTTTAACGGCTTGATCAAACAGTAGCTTTCATTTTGAATGTCGTGTTGTGTCTTACTACAAATACTTTCACTTGCACCCATATAAGTTCTATAGGATTTAGCTCGCAATGATATGGCGGTGTGCGCAGCACAGTTACACTATCAGCTATATCTTCCAAGGCATATTTCACAAAACGATGTGTGTGTAAATTTGCTATAGCTAATAGTTCCTTCTTTATCAAATTATCTTCTTTTTTTTCTTTGGTTAGTTATCATAAATAATGTAATGTACAAAATTTACCTGCGCCTATGGCCGACCTCGAAATTGAGCCGAACTGGACGGAATTTCCTATTTTATAACTCTACCTGACATGGAAAATAATATATTATGCATACCTAAGTCCTTAAAAATATTGTGCTATTAAAATTGATACTTATTTATATTGCTGAATAAAAATTAGGGCTCCTAGGCGTTCCCAGAGTTAGTGACTCATTCGTTTTTTTCTTTAATAATCACCTCATACTGCTTCGCTTACACTGACTGCACTAAATTACGAGAATACGAGAAATCTTGTTTGCGTCACAAGGTCTAAAAACGACCGTCTACCTCCAGCGGAGCGGCCCCATGCATGCTGGAGGCGACATCCAATCGATAGGCCTTTGTAAATTGTAAAATTATGTCGACGCGACTGGTGTTTAAGAAGACGGAGTTTTGCGCCTTTTACAAATTTAAGAGGCATCAGCTGTTAGATTACCACAAACTTTCCTGTTTAATTTCCACCCCAATTTATTTTGTGGTTAAGCTTTTGTGCCACTTCCGCAATATACTCAACTTTGGTTTACAGTGTTTCAAGGCAAACTTTGTTCAAGGTTAGAGGTTAAAAATTGTTAAAACTTTGCTGTATTCAATGACGACTAAGCACGATAGATATAGTCTATTTCAGAAAGGTGTACAGTAAAACAATGGGAGATTCCGTCCAGTTCGGCTCAATTTCGGTATCGGCCATAGGCGCACGTAAATTTTGTGCATTAAATTATTTATGAAAACTAACCAAAGAAAAAAAAAGATAATTTGATAAAGAAGGAACTATTAGCTATAGCAAATTTCCACAAAAATCGTTTTATGAAATATGCCGTGGAAGATATATATAGATAACATAGTGTAATTGTGCTGCGCACACCGCCATATCATTGCGGACTAAATCCTATAGAACTTATATGGGCGCAAGCAAGTAAAAGGATTTGTAGCAAGACACAACACGGCATTCAAAATGAAAACGTTAAGCTACTGTTTGATCAAGCCATTAAGAAAGTGACACCACAAAACTGGCGAAAAGCAGAGTCCATCATGTGATTAAAGAATAAGAGAAAATGTGGGATCTTGACCGCCTGATCGATCTTACCGTCGACCCATTAATTATAACGTTAAGAGGAGACAGTTCCTCAGATGACGAATTATATTATGATTTTTTATAATGTTATTTTGTATTTTGTATTTTTTTTTATAATGTTTTATTAAAAATAAGTGTACTTAATACTTTACGCCTTTGTCACATCATTTTCAGTGTTTGTGAATGGATGACAATAGGCAAAACCCATAAATTGACCAAAACCCGGGTGGTACTACCTGCACTTGATGAAAATAAAGAATTTTTCAATGAAATCAATGCCAAATTATGAAAGTGGCTTAAATGTTCGCTGGGCCACTCTATAGTCCCTTTGCATACGTAATGAGCTTTTATTACTTTACTTTACACCTTTCTGAAATAGATTATAAGGGATTTTTATCGACTCGAGTACGTATCTGGCACATTAGCAGAACAAAACTAGAAAAGTAAGTAGCAAAAAACTCTACACCTTTCTGAAATAGACTATAGCATTATCTTTTATTACATCAAGTCGAGAAGACTTAAGATGCAAACGTCCACTAGGTTTCTCACGATTTCATGAATGAAACCCGGTGGAAATATAAGTCAATTTTTACAACCTATCAAATCCTCATTACATATTTTAGCACCGACAACGAAAACAAATTAGACATACGCAATGACAGATAGTTGACAGTTTAAAAGCTCGACTCGAAAATCTACCTAAATCTGTCCTTGTCTACAACACCTTTCCAACTTATTTCACAACCAGTGCCTTAATTCTTGATTCGTGGGAGTAGACTTTCCCATGGGAATATGCTATTTTCCCGTGATAATTTACCTCACATATATAGAACCAATCAGAACGCAAATTTTCATAGCAACCACCTTGGTAACGTAGTCTTACCCGATAAGACCTACTGCTAGCTCGGTAAGACCACAGTTAGTAGCTTTTTGTCAAAACAAACAGTAATTTATTTCAAGAAATCAAGTTTTATGAATAAATATTTTAACCCCTACAAAATAAAAGTTACACACAACACTATTTGAGGTGATTTTAGGGCATAAACTTAACTTAATTTGGACATTTTTAAAGAAATGTTTTATGACAAAATGTATGCAAGATTAAACCCAGTGTGCTTTGCTTTGACTGGCGTTTTCATGGCAACCGTGATGAAAATAAGCGAATTTGATTTTTGAAGTTTCACGCGTCTTGGATTTTTAATTAATTGTTAGTTGTGGCACGTTTATAAACTTAAAGGTAAATCATAATGATGTGTTTGCATATATTCCTTTATCACAAACGGCTTTTATTTCGGATTCAGTAAATTATCCAATAAAATACACCTCTAGAAGCGGCGTCTTATCTTCATACCTTTGTTTTTTACTCGAAACTAGATTTTCTAAGAAAGTTTTCACGAAATATAATGTTTACTTATAATCAAAGATCTCGAGCTAAAGCTCTCGGGATCTTATTCGATTATAAGTAAAAATTATATATCGTCAAAATTATCAGAAAATCGATTTCTTGTAAAAAACAGCGGTATTACCGATAAGACGCCTCTTCTATCGGTATTACTGTTGAAAATTCTTCAACACATTTCGTTGGTAAAGTTTTCAATACGAACACTGGAATTCCAGTGTAACTCCGTGGGGATATTGCATTTTCACACGGAAATAAATTCCACCGCTTGGAGAATTGAGGAATAACGATTGGTTCGGTAATACAAAATTTACAATTATATTATTATAATTAAACAATATACCTAAAGTGTATTTATTTTCAACTGGCAGCAACAGTAAACAAAAACCTAACCACGAAACGCTCGATGCGATCGGTACAGGATTGCATTCAGCTCTCGCATTTTAATAAACACGTTTTCCGATTATATTGTAGCTTATACCGGGTGATTTACGACGAGCTTGCATTAGAACTTTTGAGGAAACTACTGAAAATATTTTTTTGAAAATCTGTAGGTTTAAGTTTATCGATATGCTCTCTTAACCTAAAATCCTAACATGCTTCTGTCACTTCCGGTTATACCGGAAGTAGCTTCAACTTTCATTTTTTATATACAATATAGCATTTTTTATTATATTTTTGGTTTTTGCAATAAATTATAATTACATTTTATGGAACACGTTTTTTACCTAAGTCTAGTAATTTCTGAGATATCTGCATATTTTGTAATTATTTCGTAAATGCATAGCGATGATATTATTCGTATATATTTTTTACCTTAGGTCCTGGACTAAAAATTTTTTGTTATTGCATAATTAAAAAATGAATAAATCTCAAAAAATAATTAAACTTGACATGAAATATACAGGGAGATCACACAAGGGCTCATTGTAAAAAACTTTAAAACATTAAAAACTTTCTTATTTTAAATGGAACACCCTGTATAGTTTTATTTTATATGATGGTAAATTAACAGCTTAAAATTGCTATAACCTTTTCTATACCTAAATCAACGCGTTTTCTTAAAATATCAAGTTTTATTTTTAAGTACGATTTTTTAAGCTTGCCATGAAAACAAATGTAGATGGATACTCCATAGTGATATTTATAAGGGAAATATTTTAGGAAATTATTATTTAGTCTTTTTATAATATCAGATGAACAAGTTGGTCGATTCGGATATTTATCGTGATATATCCGACCTGTTCTTAACTTTATTTTGCCACATTCAATATAAACAATAAATTTAAAAAATATTCGTTTGAAAATCCCAGGCGTGACATTTTCCAGAAACAGAATTGACATTCTTAAAATACGCAACAAATAATTTAATGCAACTGTTTTTCTTGTTAAAGCATTCTATAAAATATTGCTGCCAACAATATTTCCCTTATAAATATCATTATGGAGTATCCATGTACATTTGTTTTCATGGCACGCTTGAAAAAATCGAACTTAAAAATAAAACTTGATATTTTAAGAAAACGGGTTGATTTAGGTATTGAAAAGGTTATAGCAATTTTAAGAAGCTGTTAATTTACCATCATATAAAATAAAAATGTACAGGGTGTTCCATTTAAAATAAGAAAGTTTTTAATGTTTAAAATTTCTTACAATGAGCCCTTAATTGTGACCTCCCTGTATATTTTATGTCAAGTTTAATTATTTCTTGAGATTTGTTAATTCTTTAACTATGCAATAACAAAAAAATTTTAGTCCAGGACCTAAGGTAAAAAATATATACGAATAATTTCATCGCTATGCATTTACGAAATAATTACAAAATATGCAGATATCTCAGAAACTAGTAGACTTAGGTAAAAAACGTGTTCTATAAAATGTAATTATAATTTAATGCAAAAACCAAGAATATAATAAAAAAATGCTATATGGTATTTAAATAATGAAAGTTGTAGCTACTTCCGGTATAACCGGAAGTGACAGAAATATGTTAATATTTTAGTTTACGAGAGCATATCGATAAACTTAAACCTACAGATTTTCAAAAAAGTATTTTCAGTGGTTTCCTTAAAAGTTCTAATGCAAGCTCATCGTAAATCACCCGGTATATTGAACTGAGGTCTACACATTTTTTTTTGCAAATTTAATATATTTTTCGATTATGATGTCATAGTTATACCGTATGATTTGAGTTTTCGGGATAAAATCAAAAAACTCTTACTATCACAAATTACGCTCTCTAGCTATTTTATTAGGAACTATCGTGTACCAATGGATACGACAATTAAAAGTACTTACCTTTCTCTTCCAAACAAGCTTAAGTTTACTAACATCGGATAAGTCGTTTAGAAGTTACAGCAAATTAAATGAGTACACTTTCAATAGCTTCCCCCACTCTTATCAAGGTCGGTACGCCAACGAGCCTTAAACCAAAATGATGCAGAATTGCCTAAGCTTTCTAATGATTCTTAATGTGGGAATTTTGATTTAGAATTTCAATATTTAATTTTCAATTTTGCCCTCTTCCGGCAAAATGCAGAAACTCCAGGAATTTAACGAATTTAAATACGATTTTTTTGCTCAGTAGTTTCCGAGATACGGCCGGTGGCCATCCATAATGGGACATCCCGTAGTCCCGGTACTATAAATCTATCACACAATCGCTTTTTTAAACCAATGCTTAGATTTCTGGTATAAAAATGTCTTGATTGAAATATCATGTCGCCCAGGAGTTTCTATATTTAAATGTTAAGGAAGTGTACCGGTTGCCAAATTTTTGGGCGATGTAAAGTTTCGTCTCGTGTCCAAAATATGTTTTTATTTTTATTTGTTGACCCGAAATTAATATTCCTAAAAAAAATGATTTAGCGTACCTATATAATAATTTAATTTGCATAATTAAATTCGCAAGATTCTTACTATCTTTTCAGTTTTAAGAAACGTTTAAATTTTTGAGATAAGATTAATTTAGTCTGGGTTTGTTCAGCTTTTAAAGTACATGCTGCCAATCTTTATCAAACCTTTTTATATTCCCAACTTACGAGTTCTTATCTTACTTTTAATAACACTGATAACATGCATTGAATACAAGATATAGTATCTTACTCATTTAATATTGTGTTATTTCCAACCAGAAATGCTATACACTTTTTTCCTTAACCCTTTTTCATGGGCGTCCATATAGAATTGATTTCAGGGGGTGGAGGGCGTGGAGGCAACCTCCTATCAAAAGTGACTACCTCACAATGACAGATTAATCTTTTGGTTTACTTTTGTAAGTAGGTACTTAGGTACTATCACCTTTGGAAATAAATTAAGATAATATTCCAATATATTTTAATGATTTTAATTCAAATTCAGGCGACCACAAATAAATATGCAGTAAATATCGTCGTCATGGTTGAGGAAATTAATTTTCATTCCTCGGGACATGTAGATAACAAAACAACACTCTTATTGAGTTGGCGTTTTTTATAGTCAAACTTATCAATCTTTAGCAACTTGGCAAGTATTGCTCCAAAGCGATCGTTTTTGCCTACTTCGGAATCTTCCATCGACGAACCTTCTTGACCTCATTATTATTATGACCTGAATGAGGAAGCAAACTTGTCCTTCACCTTCTTTAATATGGTATAAAAACAATTACTGCAAGTTACTTACAAGTTTCTCATTCAGTTAATAATGACCCTTCTGGAGAGTAGATATGATTTTGTTAAGCATTATTATGAGAGAAAGGATGTCTGACAGATCAATTGAAATGGTCTGAAAAGGCGAGGGTAACGCCCCTACAGAGAAACACCTCCGATCCAAAAACCTGATGCCTTATACCCGTATGCCACGATACACCAACACGGGTATGCCTATGCGTCTAAATTCTCTATCTTTCCCACATTGTGACGTCACGTTCAGGCCAACAGCGCTCTTTACATGGGGATTCAAGCAATAAGACTTTATTTCGCGCGCTTTTTACAATGGCCCGGTAATTTGTAAGGTTAGAACCGCGTTCAAATTTTGGCTGCTAATCAACATACCGTTGTAGGGTGTGTGTCGTGCCCGTATGTATAGTCAATCGCCATCTAATCGCTGGAAATCGGCGACTACGACCCAGTAGCCACTATACTGATTCGCCAAGACATACAGTGATTTCTGAATATGATTATTTTCCTAGAACCTATTTGACCGCTGCTGCCGAATTCCAAAAAACCATTCTACATATCCTGGCGAATCAGCTGTCGCTACTGGATCGTAATCGCCAGCGACTAGCAACCGTTAAGGAAAACGTACCTTAATATGTGAGTAATATCTTTACTGGCAAGAGATTTAGCCGAAATATGACTATGCATACGGACGTTAGTCTCCCCATGTTTCACAAGTACCCAGGAAGTGGAACAATGTCTCCCTTTCCTTACATCGATGCTTTAATATCGTTCCCGGCAATAGATTTAGCTGAAATATCATTATTCATACGGGCGTTAGTCTCCCCATGCTTTACAACTACACACAAAGTAGAACAATGTCTACCTTTCCTTACATCATTCATACGGGCGTTAGTCTCCCCATGCTTTACAACTACACACAAAGTGAAACAATGTCTCCCTTTCCTTACATCATTCATACGGGCGTTAGTCTCCCCAAGCTTTACAACTACACACAAAGTGGAACAATGTCTCCCTTTCCTTACAACATTCATACGGGCGTTAGTCTCCCCATGCTTTACAACTACACACAAAGTGGAACAATGTCTCCCTTTCCTTACATTATTCATACGGGCGTTAGTCTCCCCATGCTTTACAACTACACACAAAGTGGAACAATGTCTCCCTTTCCTTACATCATTCATACGGGCGTTAGTCTCCCCATGCTTTACAACTACACACAAAGTGGAACAATGTCTCCCTTTCCTTACATCATTCATACGGGCGTTAGTCTCCCCATGCTTTACAACTACACACAAAGTGGAACAATGTCCCTTTCCTTACATCATTCATACGGGCGTTAGTATCCCCATGCTTTACAACTACACACAAAGTGAAACAATGTCTCCCTTTCCTTAAATAATTCATACGGGCGTTAGTCTTCCCATGCTTTACAACTACACACAAAGTGGAACAATGTCTCCCTTTCCTTACATCATTCATACGGGCGTTAGTCTCCCCATGCTTTACAACTACACACAAAGTGAAACAATGTCTCCCTTTCCTTACATCATTCATACGGGCGTTAGTCTCCCCATGCTTTACAACTACACACAAAGTGGAACAATGTCTCCCTTTCCTTACATCATTCATACGGGCGTTAGTCTCCCCATGCTTTACAACTACACACAAAGTGGAACAATGTCTCCCTTTCCTTACATCGATGCTTTAATATCTTTCTAGGCAAGAGATTTAGCTGAAATATTATTAATTTGAAAAAGTAGTCCATACTTGACATTACTTCTCTAGATCATTCACACATAACGTTTCTCATTTTTCACCCTGAAATACCATTTAACTCCCATATTTATCTTCAGAATTTGGTAGTACCATTGTCTCCGCTACTTCGATGTAAGCATTATTCTCTTCAAATATTTAACTTCCTCAAAAGCTCTATGAGGGTGTCACTCACAATTTCCCTTACTATAACTATACTTCTCCTAAAGATGAACGTTTCTACGTTCGAAACATGTAAAACTAAGTAACTAAAAAAATTTCCTTACAAAATATATCTTAGTGATGGTTGACTTTGAGTATTATTTCTCCCTATTGAAATATCATTATTCATACGGGCGTTAGTCTCCCCTTGCTTAACAAGTACACATAAAGTGGAACAATGTCTACCTTTCCTTAAATAATTCATACGGGCGTTAGTCTTCCCATGCTTTACAACTACACACAAAGTGGAACAATGTCTCCCTTTCCTTACATCATTCATACGGGCGTTAGTCTCCCCATGCTTTACAACTACACACAAAGTGGAACAATGTCTCCCTTTCCTTACATCATTCATACGGGCGTTAGTCTCCCCATGCTTTACAACTACACACAAAGTGGAACAATGTCTCCCTTTCCTTACATCATTCATACGGGCGTTAGTCTCCCCATGCTTTACAACTACACACAAAGTGGAACAATGTCTCCCTTTCCTTACATCATTCATACGGGCGTTAGTCTCCCCATGCTTTACAACTACACACAAAGTGGAACAATGTCTCCCTTTCCTTACATCATTCATACGGGCGTTAGTCTCCCCATGCTTTACAACTACACACAAAGTGGAACAATGTCTCCCTTTCTTTACATCATTCATACGGGCGTTAGTCTCCCCATGCTTTACAACTACACACAAAGTGGAACAATGTCTTCCTTTCCTTACATCATTCATACGGGCGTTAGTCTCCCCATGCTTTACAACTACACACAAAGTGGAACAATGTCTCCCTTTCCTTACATCGATGCTTTAATATCTTTCTAGGCAAGAGATTTAGCTGAAATATTATTAATTTGAAGAAGTAGTCCATACTTGACATTACTTCTCTAGATCATTCACACATAACGTTTCTCATTTTTCACCCTGAAATACCATTTAACTCCCATATTTATCTTCAGAATTTGGTAGTACCATTGTCTCCGCTACTTCGATGTAAGCATTATTCTCTTCAAATATTTAACTTCCTCAAAAGCTCTATGAGGGTGTCACTCACAATTTCCCTTACTATAACTATACTTCTCCTAAAGATGAACGTTTCTACGTTCGAAACATGTAAAACTAAGTATCTAAAAAAAATTTCCTTACAAAATATATCTTAGTGATGGTTGACTTTAAGTATTATTTCTCCCTATTGAAAGTCTCCCCACTCCCCTTGCTTTACAAATACCCATGAAGCAGAACAATGTCTCTCTTTCCTTACATCGATATTTATACCGGATAAATTTGATCCCCACAACACTATTTTTTTATTGACTGTGCTTTTTCTAGAACCGCTTCACAGCCATCACTGATTTTAATCGAAGTCATTGTTATTAATTCTAGCCAAGATTAAAAACGTCCTTGGTGGCTACAGTCTACTGAACCAGGAAATCGTAGCTTTTTATTGTCGGGCTTAGCTTAGCAGGTTCAGTCAGCCCGAAATAGACGCCTTTGTTTTGTTTTTCCTCTTTTTGACTAATTTAGTTTCGTTTCTTTTACCGCGAATTTCCTACTGCGTCGTCTATACGGGCCTTTGTTTTTAAGATAAATAAATTTAGGGTTGTTGGCACCGTTTCAGAGTCTTTCAACCTTCAAAATCTGAATTCATTCGCACTTTCAAATATTTTGTTTTTATTTAAATTATGTTATTTATAGAACAGATACAGTTTGCCTGCTGGAAGTGTTCCCAGAGGGCTTCCGCAAGCGCGGAAGTATTCAGTGACGCACTCAGATTTTTCTTTGGGGGGTGGGGGTGTAAGCTGCTGGATGTCGGCAACCCTTTATAAATAAATTATCGACTGGGCCTTCCATACGTTCGATATTTGAGAGCAAACTTTTTATAAAGAATTACTTTTGGTCAAAAAATCAATATTAAAAAAATGTCTTATTATTTTAATTATTTTTCATAATCATAGCTACGCACACATAAAAATATTTCAGGCAACACAGTTCTTAAACTTTAACAATTTCCCAATTTACGTAAATCGCGAAATTATGCCGACCTTGTCATAAAAACAAATATTTCGTATCGTGTGTGTATAAAGGTCATCCTGATGCCTGATACCCTGTTGAGCAAAAAAAAATTATCATAATATTTTTTAAATGTAGATAAACTATTATATGTTGAATATCCAAAATAGAAAATGTGTGTTTTTTATTGTAGGTAGAATTTTTTTCGTATAAAGCCTTGAGATTATCCGCACAAAATTTGCGTTCTCCTTGTGTTTCATTTCGTAAGTAAATACCGAAATTATAATTTCTACATACTATGCGCATACGGCCTTCAACAAACTGCCGGAACACCAAATAAAAAATTTATATGTTAATACACTTTCCTAGTTTATAGGTACATATATTTATTTGCTAATAAATAAATAAACATATCGAACTTATTTACTACTGGTGCTAATAATTACAGCAAGGAAATTATTTTTTTGGGATAAATATATCCTGGAAAAGTTATTTTTATTTAAAAAAAAATGTTCAATGTTTTTTACAATACAATGAACTATAGTAATTATTTTTAGAGTTTTCTGCATGAAAATAACTTTTTTATACCCACATACAGTGGCGAACAAAAGTATGGAAACTTTTTTTTTTAACAATACCGGGTGACACAAAAATTACAAGTAAAAATAATCCCCAAATTATGTCCGCAATTTTAAAAGTAAAGACTTAAAAATTTGAGGAGTTAATAAGTCTGGAAATTGTCATTTTTCGGCCAATTCAAACTTTCAAACCCCTATCCGGTTTAACCGGATGTGAAGTCAACTTTTAAATTTTAAATGGAGACCCCTAATTTTTATTCAACGTTTAAATTCTACAAAAAATTTCTTTTCAATGACATATCACACTTTATCATTTGTTTTAAAAATGGCCGCCTAGATCAAAATTTTAAAAACGCAAAGCGGGCGCGATTACTCGATGACATCGGTCCGATAAAAATTTATAGGGAGCATCGTTATCGATCTTTCACTTGTCATGTCCATATTTTTGTTTGGACCCGAATTATTATATTTCATTAGCTTGGTCTTCTGTCAATAATTTCGGTGTTGGCACATGTGAAACCTTTTATGCTAGTTAATTAATATATTTTGTTCCTAGAACTTTAACAACTTATTTTAAGACAAAATATAGATTTTGGAAATAATATTTTTTTTATTTTTCCGCATAAGTCCGTTTTGAACAATTATTTCTATTGGATTACTTTTCAGACTTGGTCATTTTATTATGATATAAAAATTTTAGAGAACATTGGCAATATTGTCAAGCTGCCGTTTTCATGACGTATATTCGATAAAGTCCGTGTCCAATAGTTTTTTTTTTAATTTTTCCTACGACCCCCTATGAAAATGAGACAAAAAGCACGGTTAATTTGGCTAGAAAGCGCCGTATATCACACGCGTGGTAAAAAAATATATTTCAACACTAGTGTTGAAATACAAGGCACACTATTTAATTTAAACATATGGTGCCAATTTGACAGACCACCCCTATTTATTAAAAAGAACAAATTTTAGAAATCAGTAATTGTAAAGTGTTTAACTTATTTATCATGTATTTGTCGAGTGATTCAGAATTAGAATGTGAAAATAGGCCATCTGAAATTATAAAAAATGGTATTAATATACTGGAAAATCTATTACCAGAAAAAATAAATCGCACTAAAGAGAGTGTCATATATTAAACAACAAATCTTTATCGGTAGCGATAGCGTAGAGAATAGAGCTCTAGCCTACACATCGTAAGATCACAGGATCAAACCCCATCAGGAGTATTTGACTTTTTTTATAAAAACATAATGATTTATAGAATTATTTTGAATTGAAATCTTGCTTGTTGGGTAGATTTTTTAAATTTATGTTTATTGCATCTTTCCTTGATTAAATTTATAATTTTTCATTCAGGTTAATCTAGAAGTCAATCCAGGATTAGTTTTTCCTATTTTTATATATCATAAAATATGAAAAAATTAAAAAGTTAAACTACAAATAAAGGAAAAGTCCATTGACAAACTACCAAATATTAAGTGGAAGATAATCCTAAGTATGCTAATTTCAACACTAGTGTTGATATTTTTTTTCAACACTAGTCTGATGCCTCGTGCTAAATATCTCCTCGTTTGATAAGTATCACTTTCATCACTTGTTATATAATATACTATATTTTCTCCGTGGTGGCTTAAAAATGTTAAAAACTACAAACACAGAAAATTTTATTTTTTGTTTCCTTACACACTACAACACAACCAAAATCAAAATTTAGTGAAAAAGCCCATTATATTGTAGTGTGCTTGTTACCACGTTTAATATAGAATTAAAATTAACTGCGGGGACAGCGGTGATCAGTGATCACCACTGATCAGGTTTGATTTTACGAGGTTCCATTCACTTATGACGTCACTGCATGATTGTCGGGCTTTGTGAAATAAAATTATATAGGAAAGCCGAATAACATCACGTAGGTAGTTATATTTTCAAGGTGTATTTAGGTAATAATAATTAATGGACATCTGAACAAAGCTTTAATCGTCATTGTCATTAGGATCTTAAAAAACTGGTTAAAAATTAAGGTTTGGTGTTTCACATTCGGGCATCGCGTTTATGATGTTTACTCCATAAACCACTGAAACTATCGAATTTTTTGAATTTTTTTTTTATTGAGAGAAACTAAAGTAAATTTTTTATATTTAAAGTTTGTGCTATTAAGGAATGCCAAGATAAATATTTTAAAATTAGTTGCATAGGTTTAGCTATCACCAAATCGAATTTATCCATTAATCAAAACAATCGATTATTCAAGAAATATACAGGGTTAGGAAATATTACCAAAACGATTATTTTAAAAGATTCATGAGTAAGCAAAAAATGTCTTATATAAAAGTTGTAAGGCTTTTAAAAATCTACATACAGTAGACTCGCGCTAGTGTGAACTGAAAAAAACCGGACGTGTTCATATTATCGAGATGTTCACACCATCGAAGGTAGATATATAAATGCAGAATATGTACAATGTACATATGTACTATCAAAAATGCCCTCTAAACTTAAAATTTACTCAAAAAAAAATGTGTAGGTACTTAGAAACATATTTATTAAGTTAAAGTTTCCAGTTTATTGATTAAAATAAGATGTAATTTTTGTCTGAATCTTTCTAGTTGACCAGTGGATGGCTACCGCTCTGTCTTGAATGTTTCTTAAGCTTTCTATGTTATTAACGCCAACATTGTTTTGCTCTGCCCATTGTGAAACCACTTTTAGTGCTGCCAGAACCTCTGGAACAAAATGTTTGAAGAACCATTCCTTAAAAAGTTCTTATGTTATCCAAGCATTCTTGGTGTTTTTGTATATGCAGGGGTTATGAAAATCTTTAAAACATCGAGGGGATTTTGCCTTCCCAATTACCAGTGGCGTCAGCTTATAAGATCCTGATGCGTTTGTACAGCCCAGAAATGTAATTCTTTGCTTGGACTGTTTAAGACCTGGTGCCGTTTTTTCAGAACTTGAAATATACGTTTTATCTGACAATATTTTCCAATACAAACCAGTCTCATCTGCATTGTATATTTGATGGTGTGTTAAGTTTTGAGTTCTGATCAGTTGCAGAAATTCAACTTTGAATGGACTAACATTCTCGGAGGCTGACGATAGCTTTTCTCCAGACATTTTCAACAATCTTATCCCATATCGAACTTTGAACTTTTGCAACCATCCATCGCTGGCAGTAAAGGTTTCATTATTTTTTTTCAAATTTTGGTGAAGCTGAAGAGCTTTTTGTTTTAACATTTCACCTGTAACAGGAAAATTTAATTCTCTTTGTCTAAGAAACCATTTATTCAAGGCATTTTCCATCTTTGGATATTCGGCGTTCTTTAAAGTAAGTTTTTTCATTCTACTTGGTTTACACTTTGGTTCACAATTGTCATTATTATTATTTTTTTTTTTTTAATTATTAAGCAAACGGTTGACTTGGCAATTTCATATTTCTTAGATAAATTTGTTATGCTCATACCTTGCTGGTAATCTTCTATAAGTTTTGACTTCTCATAGAGAGTTAAAAATCTTTTGTTTTTCACCATTTTCACAAAACTAACCACAACACACACCGGACTTAAAATTTAGAAACGTTTGTACGTGCCAGTACCGCAATAGACTAAAGGCAGAAACTCGACGACAACAGGAAGTATGTGAAAAATGGCCAATGAGAGATTAAATAAATTGTTCATACTATCGAGATCAAAATAGTTCACACTACAGAATATATAATGTATTTATTTTGGCTGTTCATACAATTGGAAGGTTCACATTAGCGTGTGTTCACACTAGCGCGAGTCTACTGTATCTGTAATTAATTGGAATATACAGGTTCGCCCAAAAAGTTGTGGGGAATTAAAGTTATATTTTTTTAAACGGAACACCCCGTATATTATTATTTATTTTGATCGTTTAGTTAATTTGGAACATTTTTTATTAAGCATGGCATATGCCTAAAATCATTAGTTTCCTAGATATTTGGTACTTTACTCTTAAGAGCAAACAGTAGTCGATGAGTCATCACGAACAAATAGTGCATTTCCACCACATCGCGCATATTGTACCTGTGTCTGGCGATAGCAATAAAATGTCTTTTTTACATACAAAATGTTATAAAAACGAATTTTACGAGAAATAAGTGGCGCGGCGTCAGTGGTGATTTTTTAGATAATATCGGGTCATTGTTTGTAATTTTAATGTAAAATAAGAAATTAACATAAATAGCAGCAATATTTCTATTTTTATGTTATGCATAACGGATGATCTAATTTGAACCTATATAATTGAAACTTTAAAATAAATTTTAATTTTTTTTTTTTTTAATAAGGTATCCTAAAAACTAGAACTTCTTGTGAACCCTTTAGTAAAATTTTTATCTTAAATGTTTAATTAGACAAGCCAGGAAATGATACCGCGTTTCACGCTGGTATGGAAGGCTCAAGGCAATTTCGAAAAAATGGCATTTGTTTCCCCTCTCTCGCCCCACCTATTCAACATCTACATGGCAGACATCCCACATGATCCCGAAAACCAACTGTTTCTGTTCGCCGACGATACAGCCATGGTTACAACAGCAATATATATGAACACCATTGCAGTAAGACTCCAAAGACACATAAACGAAATAGCCAAATGGATGACTAAATGGAAAATCACCCTAAACCCACAAAAAACACAGGCCATTATATTCATCAAATCTAGGAAACCGCTACCCAGGCAAATCATATTAAATAACACCCAACTGACATGGTCCAAAAAAGCCAAATATCTGGGTTTACACTTCGACTCCAAGCTTATCTGGAAGGAACACCTGGCCCAAACATTAACCAAAGCAAACAGGCTCCTACACCAGTACTATCCATTAATACATAGAAATAGCAAGCTAAACACCCGCAACAAAGTTACCATCTACAAACTATGCATACGACCAGCACTACTGTATGCCGCCCCATCATGGTCAACACTCTGCATGACGGGGAAAAGCAAAATACAAACATATCAAAACAAATTGCTACGAATAATAACTAACGCACCATGGTTTGTACGTAATACCACATTACACAGATACCTTAAAATGGAAACGATCCAAGACTACATCACGAACACCAGCAACAATTACTTCAACATAGCAGAACAAAGCCAGAACCCGTTAATCCGCCATTCCCACCAACCACAACCCCAGGCAGGTTCATACAGGCTACCACGACAATGAGGGACCTAGGTTCAAACCCCTCACACAACACGAACTTAATGTACTAGTTTTTAGCTAATGTTTTATCAATAATTAAGAGGAGTTATAGGCCTAGCCTCGCTTAAAATTTTAATCAATGAAGATCCTAGTCCTTACTACTAGCCGCAGGTCAAATAATTTGAAATAATATGCGTTTATAGTTTTAAGACATGCACCAACTTTGATCAAGAATAAAGTGTTATGAGAAATCAGTAATAAAGAAATTTCCCAAATGTAGCATACTTTTTTGGAGACACTATAAATTTCAGCTCTCTACTACAAAACAATCGAAATAATCGGTTAATCAGAAAAGTCGATTTTAAAAAGAGTTATAATTATATAATTGATTATTTTGCGCACCCCTAGTCACTATGACCTACCTCAAAATTATGGTGCGTGCTTGGAGACTTTAAAATTGGCTGAATTTGACCAGATTTTTAATGAGCTAAAGAAAATGAATGCTATGCTATGACCTAGCAACAGTTTTAATGACGATGGTAAAACTATCTTTGATAATATTGAGTCCATTCTGTAGGTTTGTCATCTAAGTACGAATAATAAAGTAAATATATACTTTTATAGCATGATGATGTTGATGAGCACGTCATAATACCGCCTTTCATTGTTTTTCCTGTAACAAGGTGACTTTAATAATAGAACAACACAAACATGTTTTTGTTGTTTTTAGTTTTTTATTGATACTCGTATTAGCCTAGTAACTCGCTGAACCCTCATCGATAGGCCCTTTATAGCGACCTTAATTTAGCCACAAAATGTTTATAACGACAGTAAAGTTATTATTACTACACATCTGTGGTGATTGCTATAACCAAGAAATAATTTTAATTAATAATTATAATTTCACAAAGCAATACTGGGTGAGTCCGTTCGGTTTTGCAATTTTGGTTAATATGCAAAGATATGCAATTAGTATATCGTATATATAATAAAAATATGTTGACTAATGACTAAGTTTGGAATCAAACCATGTAAAGAGCATGGCAGACCGAGGTTGTGACGTTTCCAGTAACCTACAATTACTTCTTTTTTTCAATCACACTTCCGCGATTTGGTAGAAAGTACTGAATATTTCCCTTTGTCTTATACCACTCACGTACATATTTCTACCATCGGATCCACTGGGGGAGGGGGCGAAGGCAGTTTCCTCCCTCCGAGCCTTACAAAATGGGTGTTTCGTTTACTTTGAGGCTTGAAAATTAAAGGACGTATGAAGGGTCACTTTTAAGAGTAGGAAGGTTTTTGGAGCCGGGATACACTCTTTTTTATTTAGAAGTCATTTTTTTTAGCCTTCCCCCCCCCCCCCCCTCAGAAAAATCCTGGATCCGCCCGTTGTTACAAACGTAAAGAATTTAAAAAAAAAACAAATACAAGGAAATAATTTAGTAATTTATAATAAAAAATTTGCATTTTTTATTTGACTAATTTTTATCTGAATCAATAAAAAAATGATATAAAGAATATCCACGGTTGGCAGCATGGTGGACAATTACCAAGTGACTGAAATACGACGGCCTTCAGAGAAGCTCCTTGCGGCAGCACACGCGTCCACTGTTTTTATAGTCGCGAAACAGCTGATTTGCGACGACATAAACATAAAATTATTTTAATCATTTGATACTATAACTTCTCGACAAGGTGTTTTGTTTCTACGTATTGATGTCTACGACTTTGACTGTTTTTATCAGGAAGTTACCGGCAAAACAATAATTATTATCCTTTTGTCAGAAACTTTTATAGCAAATCATAAACCTGATAATAAAAGCTGCGGTCTTTGACCCTTCTTTCTAAGGTTTCGCTAGAGACCTTAATTTTGAATTACGGAGGATGTAAATTGTATGTATTCGGCGAGAATTGCATTCCACCAAAACCCCGTAGCCACAGAAACCCATCGAAAACGAAACAGAGACATTTACTGGCAGCTCAGTTTTTTTTTTTGGAAAAACGCTCATACCCTTCGATTTTGTTTTCGAGGGGGACGCAAAATTGGTAAAAAATCACGTTAACATGTGCAGCTCCCTGGGCGGGGGTTGCACCACCCCTAAAATCTTAAATGGAAAGGGGGGTCGAGTGATACCTTATTTTAAAGGTCTTTCAATTTCATTTATTACTGAACGGAAGTACGTGAATTTTACATCATTATAAAGGGAATTGCTTTAAGACCCCCCTTTTCATTAAAGATTTTAGGGGTGGTGCTACCCCCGCCCAGGGAGCTGCACGTGTTAACGTGATTTTTTGCCAATTTTGTGTCCCCCTTGAAAACAAAATCGACGGGTCTGAGCATTTTTCAAAAAAAGAACGCAGCTGCCAATAAATGTCTCTCTTTCGTTTTCGATGCGTCATCTTGTATAAAAAATTGCTTCAGCTGGTTAAAAAGTAAAAAAGCAAATGGATAAACTGATCCCCTATTTAAAAACTCGGAGGCACCAATTTTTTGCTACTTACTGTTCTAGTTTTGTTCTGCCAAAGTACTAAATACGTACTCGAAACGAAAAAAATCCCTTATAGTCTATTTTAGAAAGGTGTAGATTCATAAAAGCTCATTTAGGTATGCAAAGGGACTACAGAGTGACCCAACGAATATTTAAGCTACTTTCATAATTTGGTATTGATTTCATTGCAAAATTCTTTATTTTCATCAAGTGCAGGTAGTACCACCCGGGTTTGGGTCAATTTATGGGTTTTGCCTATTGTTATCCATTCACAAACACTGAAAATGGTGTGACAAAGGGCGTGCATTATGTACATATTAGGTACACTTATTTTTTATTAAACATAAAAAAATACATTATACAGAAATTAAATTATAAAAAATCATAATATTTTTCGTCATCTGAGGAACTGTCATCTTCTCTTGACGTTATAATTAACGGGTCGACGGTCCGATCCATCAGGTGTGTTTGTGTAAATTTGTTATAGTCAATAGTTCCTTCTTTATCAAATTATCTTCAAATTCAATACTTTTGGTGGTTAACCAGTCGATAATTTCTTGTTTTCTCCAATGTGAAATTGGAGGATTCTGTGCAAACTCCTATTTTGAAAAGAAATGTTCTATATTAATCGTTGTCCGCTGCGCGACACTGTTCCGTAGGTAATAAGTTGCATCCCAATTTAATAAAACCAAACCAACAGCTCGTAAAAATTTCAAGTCGTTCGCAGCAATTTGGGGGATTCTTATGCTGCTTGTCCTTGCCCGCCCGCTGCGGCTCTTTACTATTTCAACTCCGTCGTTGCAGCTTTGGTCATATTACAATTGACAAATCTCTTTCATAGAATTAACCAAACAATTTTTTCTCACAAATAAAAAAAAATTAAAAATATGTACAGAATTTACGCAGTCAAGAATAGTAATAATGCGCCTTAAGGATTGTACGCAAAAATAGAGTTTCAAGGTACAAATTGATAATTTTAGATAATGCGTTATAGCAATGCACATAAGTAAAAAGTAAAAGTTGTGTTTATTTTTATAAATACATGGTGGTTGTTTGTTTATCAAGAATAATTCCTGTGGAAGTTTTATTTTTAGGTGTGCAAATAAAGTTAGATAATGGAAAGTTGCCTACGCAGAACCGCGATGTATTGACGACTTTTAACACATGCTCGTTTTGTTTCTTGGGGTGTAGACCGCTAGCGCGCGTAATCGTCTTTCTCGAGTTTTCGTCATAGTAAATTTGTGGTTGCTCTTTTCTAGCCTTTTTCAGCTCTTTAATGTTCACGCCTTTTTGCCTTGCATAGTCAGATTTTTACATTCTGTAATTAAATGTTTAACATAACAAATTTATTATTGATTTCTGTCTTTATTACTCTCCATAGTCTATTTCAGAAAGGTAGAGTAATAAAATGGAAAATTCCGTCCAGTTCGACTCAATTTCGGTGTCGGCCATAAGCGCACTATCAGTAAGTGTAAAAGTTATTATTTTAAATGTACATGATTGCATAAAATACGATTACCCGAATTTAACTGTACAAGAAACTGTCGACCGATGTTCCCGAATGACTGGAGTTGGAAAGTCCACCGTTTTTAAATTATTGTGGGAGAGAAAGACAGCAGGTCAAGTGGAACCTCCCAAGAAAAGTCCAGGCTGACCAGTAAAAGTCCTTGATGAAGAAAAATTCACTCTTTTTATTTTAAAAAAGGAGTACCCACCCTAGATAAGATTTTAATGGAGCTTGGCAGTATGACAGGATGACAGTATTCCGTTCATAACTAAAAAATTTTTATGGACGCAAGTTATTACTCACAACGCACAGAGAAGACTTCAACTTCATGTTGGAGAAAACAAGAAATTATCGACTGGGTAACCACCAAAAGTATTTAATTTGAAGATAATTTGATTAAGAAGGAACTATTTGCTATAGCAAATTTACAAATATGGCCGTGTAAGATATAGCTGAAAAACATAGTGTAACTGTGCTGCGCACACCGCCATATCATTGGGAACTAAATCCTATAGAACTTATATGGGCGCAAGTGATTTGTAGGCAAGACACAACACGACATTTAAAATGAAAGACGTTAAGCTACTGTTTGATCAAGCCATTAAGGAAGTGACACCAGAGAACTGGCGAAAATCCTTCATATGTCATTAAAGAAGAGGAAAAAATGTAGGATTTGTAAACCTACTAAACTTTTCAGTGAAACTTCGTAACCGGGACTTCTTTAAAATAAATTATCCATATTTTCATGTACGCTCATTGGAGAGGGAGGGAGGGCAAATGGGGCACTCTCCCTCCTCCTTCTAGTCCGTATTATTTCAATTTTTTTGCATACTTGGTCTCCCGGAGAAAACGGTAAAACACATTGAAGTCTGTTTTCTTCTGAGAAGGAAGAGTGAGTATTTTTTTAGAAACCACATTAAAAAGGAGAAGGATTCAATAGAAAGCCAGGAACTTTTTTGGTCTCCAACACAAAATCCTGAGTGCGCCAGTATTTATAAATACCCTAAACGCCCTATTTATGCTAAAAGCACTCTGCGTCGCGCAAATTGCATACACCGGTTCATTGCCTACGTAAAACAAAGCATATTATTGGGTCAGACTTTGAGGTCATACATCATTATCATATGATAGTGATAAGGAAAAATCGGTACGTTCTTTAAAACATTTATGCTCGGTTTTATAGACTCGAGTTACCCTTAATGCGAGAATAGTGGCTGTTTTATAAACTCGGGCTAGTGGCAACTCTGCCTAGAGGCATGCACGGACCGGGTTTTCATCTCTAGCCTTAATGCGGCCCGGCCCGACTCTCGGGCTCGAGTCGGGCCGGGCTATTTAATTAATAAAGGTTCGGGTTTTTGGCGCATACACTATATTGCTAATACCATAATTCAATGATGACACCACTGTAAGCAGATGATCAGGGGCCGTTGAGTTTGCGCAGATCGGAAATTTGCTTCTTGATGTAAACATTTGACAGGGCCGACTTTCAAAATATTTTTACAAGCTTTTATTTAAATTCACCTGTTAGTTTAGGTGTGTACAGTTTATGGTCAAATAAAACTAAGTAACCGATATTTTACATACCTGAAATACCTTATTCCTGGTATTGAACCGCGATTC
Organism: Polydrusus cervinus; assembly: GCA_935413205.1. NCBI lineage: Eukaryota > Metazoa > Arthropoda > Insecta > Coleoptera > Curculionidae > Polydrusus > Polydrusus cervinus. The sequence continues at coordinate 27,604,083 of OW284513.1, forward strand.
GTGCAAAAAAGGATCATGCACTTTTTTCTACCCATCTTTAGACACAAGTCGCTAACAATAACAAAATGTCTGGTAAAGTTTTATACCAAAATTCGCACCCAAAACCTATATAATATCCACAATCACATACGAAACATCCGAACGAATACAACGTAAAAAAAGCTGGAAACGACTACAACTTACAACCTAACAAAAAAAAAATGTCTAAAGTAAAGTTTTATAGATATTAAAATCCAAAACTTGGAAATTATAACCACACACGAATGAACGAAATAAAATATGGTGACAAATAAGAATACAACGACAAGCCGGTTCTGTTCAAGAGACCTTGGGTTCTGTTTACGTTCTGTTAGAAATCGTGTGGGTTGCCTAATTTTTTCCCTACTGCGCAAGCGCCACGGCCCCCAACTCAAGTTATTTTGAATCGCACAATGGGTGTATTCTTGCTTCGTGCGGCTGCTTGTATTGGCAATATAGTGTATGTCTATATGTGGCTTGACGGGCTTGACGGGCCTGTCGGACTTTTGTGGCTTTGTTTTTTAAAGAAATATTTGTAAAATAATTTTCAAGCCCTAATAATTTTTTTCGGGCCTTCTGGGTCTGCCGGGCTTGTCAGGCCTGCCGGGCTTTTTGGTTGACGGACCGGATCGGGCCGCCTCGTAAAATTCCGGTCCGGGCGGGGTCGGGTCGTGAAATTGCCCTTCCATCAGGTTTAGGTTAACTTGCGAATACACAAAATTATTGTAAGGACCAGTTTTATAAAGTGCTTGTATTAAATATTCGAAATATCCTTATTTATGAGATTTTTGGTTTACGGTTAACTCCAGTTTATAAATCCGGACATTAGAAAACTTTTGTACAATAAAGTATGATGCAGTGTGAATAATTTCAATATCAATTGTAATGTATGTAGAGTTTGGTGCTATGTTATCGAACATGCGATTTGAAAGAATTGGTATAATGAGTAATTGGTACATATTTTAAGTAATCATTAACTTGTGGTATTGGAACAAAGATAAAAAGTTAACAAGATATTTGTAAGTATCCATTCGATGCGATTTAAGCGTATTTGCATTCGTTACCTTGATATTCGGAAACGCAAAAGTCGAAACATCAAGTTACGGGCGCTTTGCTACCAAATAAACAATTATTTGGATTGATTTATATAAATACGCAATACCCATTTCTGTTAGGAAAGCCACGTTTTGACGTGGCGTTGTTGGACAAATATTTTTCTGCGCAAAGTTTTTTTTTTTAATTAAATTTAATAAACAGGGGTAGGTCCAAGCCTGCAATGAAAAACGTGGTTATGGTTTTCCGAAGTTTTTTATTGCAGACTTTGACGTTTACAGAAAATGAAGAATCAAATCACAATATACAATAGGTACTTTTTTGAAAATTGCTTGCCTTCTCCCAAATTACACTGCACGTCAATGCGATGTTTGGGTAGGTGTTATGTGATGTTTTGTTGAATTGCTAAGAAAATTCGTAAAACCAAGGGTGATATTTAAATTAAATGGATGTAGCAATTTAAATAATAATTATTGCTGAAGTTACAAAAACCTAACTCTGGCCGTAACAGAAAGTTCTTGGTGTTTAATGAGCTTTGTAGAAAATAATTACACATGGTCATTCACTGATCAATTTATGTGATGCTTTGAGTTTGATACGATCGTATGTTGATTTAGAACATTATTATTCCAAAAAATACACATACTTTACTTTAAAAACTTCTTTATTTGTTTCACGTTTAATTGCTGATAATTCATTCTACTTCTACATACTAAAATATATACAGGGTGATTCCTAAGTTGTTACTTCTGTTTTAGCTGTGTATAGAAGGCATTAAAATAAGCAACATTTTCAAATAACTTTTTCAAAAAACGCAAAAATAAGGTACTTACATTCATTTATTACACTACGAATCAAATACGGTCCTGCCTAACTTGCCCGTTGAATAACATTAAGAAAGATAAGTCGATGAGCCCGCAAGGGAAAGCGTTCTGCGTATAATCTCGAAGCACTTTGCCACACTCACAGTAAATTAGAACCTTATATCTATATTCGTTGTTTTCAAATTTTACGATTTTCACGTGTCACCAATTTAAAATTAACTTGCTTCAGAAAAACACACCGCAGTATAAATAAGTTATCACCGACCCTTAAACTGTATGACTAATACTAATAAGACAAAAACAGCATTAAGTATATTAGGCTATGTTTTGATGACCAGGTCCGCACTTAGGTTTTTACTTTACTGTATCTCGCCTATTTTTAAGTTTTTTGAAAAAAGGTATTTGGAAATGTTTATTTTAACGCCTTCTATACACAGCTAAAATAGAAGTATCAACTTAGGAATTACCCTGTATACAATGCATGTACTTAAAAAAATAGTATTTTGTTTGCATCTATGGTCACAGTTGACCAGGACATGCACCAAGGCAAACGCCCCGGTGGGGTTGGTGTTAACCCTTATGGTAGAAGTGAAAAATGCCTTTTATTGTTCTACAATCGGTCAGTTCCGGTAACCCCTTAGACTGCCATGAAAGAGTTTATTTTAGCTATTGCTTTTAAAATTGTTGGGTACACGATTGTCATTTTACTAAAATTTGTGCTAGGTGTTTATTGGAAAAGTGATTTAAAAAACAGCATGAAGAATACACATCGTACGTGGAGAAGTACCCGCTCTTAAAGCACATGCATTAAAATAAAAATTTTAAAAGCAAATGATAGGATCTGATGCTTATTTCTAGACTTGTAAGTATTTTCTGCTTTGCCAAACCGTTTGGCACGTGCACTATAAGTAAAGTTATGCAACCTTATTTAAGACCTCGTGACATTACACAGATATAAGGGCAATAAATTATTCATTTGTATCGTTATTTTGATATTTACTTGGGTAGTTCATATAGTACAGGGTGTTATAGAAATTACTGAGTAAATTTAAACCCATAAATCTTGATATAAAAATACATTGACCTCTGACTGTCTAACTTTTTAATTTAAAAAAACATGGAGTGTTCCGCATTATGGAATTATGCATGAACCCCTCTGAAAATTGTATTCGCTGGGGCTGGTCGTTTGGTAACAATTCTTGGATTGATTTTGGTCGATAAACGTGCATATGCAGGTCAAATTTCAGAATTGTATTGTAGGTTCCGTAGAATACATTTACTTGTAGGCTCATAAACGCCGAATAGGGGTTTGTGGGTGTTCATTAACAATTGGTCCCACTTCTACTTTTTGTGCAATACGAACTTTAGGTCTCCCACTGCCTTACTTTATGAAAATTCTGTTTACAAATACCGAATAAAGTCGCGTGGTGAATAAAATTATGCACTGACCATTAACCCTTCTACTATTTCTAGTAGCTTAGTTACTTTCGATCAAAACTTGCCAGTAATTATCTCGAAATTGCTTGAAAAAGTGCTTCAAGCACAATAGTTCTTGCAAGAACCTCTAAAATACAGTGCTCGATAATTGGTAATTCAAGCCCTTTATAAAAAGTGCTTGGAAATGGGTAATTGGTAGTTGAATTTCGCATTTCAAGCCATTTGAAGTGCTTGCAAGCACTCAAAATTACTTTCCTCGATAATTGGTAATTGCAAACACTTGGAATTTCCAAAGTGCTTGATGCTGATAATTACTTTTCCAAAAAGCTTGGTTCTCGAACAGTGACGTAGCCAAAAAATATGCTCGGTGGGGGTTCAATAGGCGTAAGTAGGACATTTTTTTTCTGGAGAAAGGGACAGTCGGGACTACATGTAATTCATGATATTGTACCATTGCGCCCAAAATAAACTGGGCCAGCAAAATTTTTGTAGTAGAATAGCTCCTTGAATATAATAAATATGTAAAATCTATTGAGGAAAGGTTATTATTGTTGTTATAATAGTTGTCATGAAAGTGAAAACGTTTAACACCAAAACAACAATACTACCTGCATTTTTAGAAATACGAGGAAAAATTAAAACTCGCATGTTTAGAGTTTTAAAATGTAACAAAAATAAAACAAGATTTTTAAATATTATGTTCCTATAAATTATAATTTCAATCATATTTAAACCCTAATATAATAACATGTTTTTTAATATTTGGTAGTTGCACCGTTATTGTCGATTAAGGCTTGTAAGAATCGTGGCATACTTAACACTAGGTTTCTCGTATACTCTTGCGTTATTGCATCCCATTCTTGGATTATTCGTTGACTTAATTCATCCCGAGTTCTAGGCTGGAAGTTGTGTTTATACATAAATTTTGTCATCTTACCCCAAACGTTTTCAATTGGGTTAATATCCGGACTTTTTATATCTAAACTACAAATTTTTCTACGCGCTGTAATAGCCGACCCAGGAAAATGTGTTTCTTCTTTAGTTTTTATTGCTGTTTCAAAGGAATGATCTTTTAGAAAATTAATTAATTCTATATCTTGGCCGTCATTCGAAAACCAGAACCTGCTTTTCTTATAATATTTCCATATTCTGCAATTTTGTGCTTAGCCAACAACACGATATTTTTGTTAATCCCTAATTCATCTGCGATGTTTCTTATTTGATGCCCATCTCTCAATCGAGTATAAATGATCGCTTTTTACTCAGTGGTTAACGCGGGCATTTCAAAAAATATTACTTTTAACACGTCACTGTCAGTCATAAAATAAAATAAAATTGACAACTTTAAAACAAGCTAATAGTCTGGGAAATTAAACTACATTTTGCTGTCCCATTTTTTTTTTGGGCTTAATGGTACCTAGTGAAGAAGGCGGAAAAGCGCCGTAGGCAAAAAAATTTCGGGGCCACGCCCAAAGTTTGTTTAAAATTCACCTAACTACTATCAAATTTCGAAAATTAAATTATTACCTTTCCCCCTCTGCATGGTTGGATTAAATTTGTTTTTGTAAATGTTTTTTTTTCAACTTTTTTTTCTATGTTCCTAGCTGGCTCTTTATTAAAAAAAAATAACATTTTTTATATTTGTGAAAAATATGAATATTGGTGTCAATCCAAAATTTTAACATAAGACGTATGTATGACTCTAACCAGCGTTTTCCGGGCTCGGTTTTTTTTTGATTAAAAATAAAGGTAATGTCGCTCACCACGCCAAAATGGAGCGTAGATCTAAGAGCAGTTTTTGGTGCAAATGCTTAGGTTTTGAAATACCGTCAACCGGGGCTAAGAGGACCACAGCTGGTAAAGTGGTCCGAAGGGACATTAAAAATAATAAAAATGTGTATCTGCTAAAATACAACCTGCAACAACGGTTTCGCACGCACGTGTGTCTAGGAATACCTAGCGCAGGGTTGAGCATCAAGGTCGAGCGCGTTGCACTTCTTTAGTCCCAGTTAGTAATCGGAAATAAGCACGGGCTAATTAGGTATTATTGTTTTTTATTTTTCGGAAAACCTCCATTGCAATACGTTCACAGGTAATTTTTTTGAGTTTCAACTTATGTTTAGCAGTTGTACGTTATGTTTTAAAAAATAATTGAGTCTAAAAAACATTTTTAATTATTTGTGTTAGCAGTGGGGTAGTTAAATATAAAATATCTGTTAAAAATCATTGCAGAGGTAGATACAAATTTAACATGAAAACCAATGTTTCTTTGCTTACCTAAATATGTTTCAATTTTTTATTTTTTTTTGTTTAATTTTTTGTTTTTGTTTCTATTAAAATATTTTTGTACACCTGATTAGTTGTAGAGTTCGTTTTTTGTACTTAAATTTAAAAATAAATAAAACCATTTCATATACCTTTCTCGTATGTTTCTTTCCAAATGCTTCTCCGAATGCAAATACTTTTTTAAAAGTTTTAATGTGGACCACTTTGTCATCACAACGATCAAATGGGACCCTAAAGCGTAAATTAGTGAAAAACGGGCAAGTGGTCCCCTTTACCACAAAGTGTGGGGTAAGTGGACCACCTACAGAAAAAAAAATATAAAAAAAACTAAATATATTTAAGATAACATTTTTTCACAGGCAGCTTACTAAAGTATGGTAGATTTTATATTAAAATCCTTAATCCAAAATATTTGTTAGTTTTCCAAAAATCTGCAAAAAACCGAAAATATTGGACCACTTAGCCCCGGTTGACGGTACTCCTTCTTAAGTACGTTTTATATATATTTATAATAAAGCATTCTCGTTTCTTCCCACACTATTTTTTTATTATAAATTATTATCACACTTCTTCCATAAAAAATGTTTTAATTAAAATGTTTACTTTAATTTTTCTCTTAAAAAATAAATACTTACCTAATTGTTTTTGTTGTAAAAATATATCATTGCATTGGGGTATATTTTTTAGATTTAAAATAGCTCTAAAAAAGGAAAAACGGAAGAGACAAGTATATGATAGGAAAATACTATAAAATATTATTCTTTTTACTCGTTTTCCTATAAAATTGCTTCATACATCAATAACTAAAATGACATGCGTCCGAAACCTTAATATCTATATAAAACAGGACTTTTAGAAGGAAAATTTAAAAACTAAACGTTTCCTACAAGACCTTTGTAATCTAAGCCAAGAATACATTATTTAAAAATATAAATTAAGAGTCCAAGCGTGAGACGAAAAATTAGATTGCAATTAGACTTATAGACCCGAGCTCCTAGGCTCGGGGGGGGGCTGCAGCCCGGCAGCCTCCCACTAAATACGCCACTGTTCTCGAGCACTTTTTTCTAGTGCTTTGCCCAGCTCTGCTTTCTATCATAACACCTTATTATGCTGTCGTGATTTACCACACAAATTTTCTTAAAATAAAAACTTCAAAATTTGACAGGTCTATTTTTCATGCACCAAATAATAATAATTTTACACATACGGGATCTATTTTACGGCATGCTTTAAGGACGTTTTTTTAAATCCTACATTACTATAGCGCCGCATGTCAGCATTTAGGCCCCAAACATTCATCAGTATTTCCCTCCTGTTGAAGCCTATTCAGCTGAACAACCGGGGGCCCCCACACAGACTCCTGCGAGGGTCGACGACCCTTGAGTTTTTTCGAAGACGACGCTGGTTTAGCAAAGAGGGTGTCGGCACAGCCCGGTCTGTCCCGACTCGGATGGTTCATAGCCTGTCAGGCTATATCTTTGGTGACGCAAATCTGGGAACGCACTAGACAGAAGAAGATTGACAACCATCAAAACGCACAAATTTCGCCCTTAGGGGGCAATTACTTTTAAAAAATTCCCAGTAGCGTATCAAATAAGTAAATCTGTTAAATTTTTTTATCATTACAAAATGTAATTTCTTTTTTTGAAAAAATTGTAATTGTATTACTTTAGTTAAAAATGTAATGTGTCATTTCTGTCATCGATAGAAAAGTAATGAATAATGCACGCTTATGATTAAGAAACGGATTGACCTTATACCGGGTGACACCCCCCCCCCCCATTTTTTCCGTAATTTTAGCAATAAATATTTAAAAATGTGAGACAGTAATAAGTGTGTAAATTGCCATTTTTCGACCAATTCAAATTATCAAACCCACTTTTATATTTTAAGTATAAAATGGCCGCCTAGATTAATATTCATTTGTTTTCTAAAATGTCCATACCTTTGGTAAAAAGGGTAAGTGGTAAAGATTAAGGCAATGGAAACTTTAAAATGGTTTATTTCAACCTGCTTTATAATATAAATTTGACTTCCTTAAAAAAAAAAATGTGTCCGTTAGGGCTATTTTATTTACAACATAGTTTTTAAAAAAATAAAGCTGAATTTCTAGATTTTTTACCTGGCAACTCATTTTTGTTTTATTATAATAATATTCTTCATTTCATTTTCTTTCTAACGGTGTATCACAAGTTAATAATTATGTTTTATTAACAAGAAATATCATAAATGTAATTTCTAGACCCATAGAAGGAGAAGCCATAAGAAGTTTTGTCAAGACCAGTGTAGTATGCCGTGGAAAACAAAAATATTTCTGCTTTTGTTAGACCAAAATGTCAAATGGTATTAAATAAAATTACGAAAATTGAAATGAATGAATTATTGCTTTCCACGTCATACTTGACATAACTTTTCATGGCTTAAGGCCTTTTTACATTGGGTGCAATTGCAAGAAAAAATTGCCTGAAAGCATGCGCTTTGTCGACATTTTAAACAGCTGATGCAGGTTTTAAATGGGAAAACGTGCATCAGCTGTTTAAAACGTCGTCGAAGCGCATGCTTCCAGGCCATTTTATCATATTTCTTGTTAATTTGTATTATTACCTAATAAATAATTATTTACTGGTAATATTAGAAAGAAAATTAAATAAATAATTTTATTATAATAAAGATGGGCTGCCATTTGAAAGAATCGAGAATTTCCGCTTCGTTTTTTTTTTAAAAACAGGGTGTAAATAAAATAGCCCTAACGGATACATTTTTTTCAAGGAAATCAATTTTATATTGTAAAACAGGTTGAAATGAACCATTTCAACGTTTCCATGGCCTACTCTTTACCACTTACCTTGTTTTATCAAAGTTATGGACATTTTAGAAGACAAATGATAAAGTGTAATAGGTATGTCATTAAAAAGAGAATTTTCCACAGAATTTAATTATTATCGAATAAAATGGAGGGGCTTCCATTTAAAATTTAAAAGAAAAAAATAAAGAAAACTATCGTTTTAATGAAGTACAATTTCAAAACAATAAATAATTTCCTGTCGATTGTAATGATGTAATAAGGTTTTGAGTGGTTAGTCCTACACATTGTACTATCTGCAAGAATTTATTATTTTAATTAACTTTTTCATGGTTAATGTAATTATTTTAATAATCGTTTATAACATTATAACCAACGTTATTACCTTGCATTTCGTCTGCAGCGCCTTTTCTTTATTTTTTAAATCTGTTTTTAATAAAATTAGTGTCTTTTTGTCAGTCATTACAAGCAAAATATTAAAGAATATATATAGTACATTGTATACCTTGTAGAAAAAGCTGAACATTCCCGGACGACTGTAAAGATTGTATGTCGAGGCGCAAGCCGAGACGACAATACGGAGTCCGGGAATGTGGCTTCTGCTACGAGGTATACATACTATTTTTCCGTAAATCCAAAATTATTAAAAGGACATTACTTTTTACAAGCAACTTGTTAAAAAGTTGAAGTAAATATTATTAACTTTGTTCACATATAAAGGATGCCATTAAATATTTGTGATGTAACTATGGAAACACAGTAATATTGAATTGTCAAGCTCACATTTTAATTTACAAGTAGCCGTACAGAAATAACATTTCCTTACAGTACAATAATAAATATTTCCTAACAGTTATTTTCCGTTGCCTAGCAACGACTAAGTATAAGGAAATATTAACTTTTTCTTTCAGAAATGTTATCAAAAATGTCAATATTTCCTATCGATTTTCGGAAAAATACATTTTTTGATTTTAAAAGTTTATTGATAGGCAAAAGAAATATTTTTGCCAAAGAAAGTTTTTGTAAAAAATGACGACCCCGTGTATTTTGTATTAAAAGTCATTATGTCTAAATTCAATTGTATTTGAGATATTGACGTTTTAAATATTGCGTTTTCAAACTTTGACAGGCGGCAGTATTGGAACGGCACATTAAATGGTTTTCACCTCCCTATCTTAGTTCTTTATTTTCTGTATAAAACTTGCAACTTCCGGTTTAACATTTTAAAATAAAAAAAATGGTTTTATGGTATAACAAGTTAAACCGGTAGTAACTACTTTTCTATAGAGAATAAAAAACTAAGATAGGGAGGTGAAAACCATTTTTTTCTAAGATGTACCATTCCAATACTACGCCTGTCAAACGTCAACATCGCAAACACAATTGAAGTTAGACATATGACATTTTATACAAAATACACGTGGAATTTTATAGGGAATTTAGGAAATAATATAATATTAAGGGTGTTCCATTTAAAAAAATGTAGGTTTAGTCCGCCACACTATTTTGAGCCACCCTGTATAATGTAAAATATTTTTAAAATATGCCGCTTTTAAATCCATACCTACCTTATGCTGGTTTAGTATTTTAGATAAGATCCTCGATAATGATTTAATCTTCCATCCCTGCTTTGTTGGCGGTTAGATATTATAATTGTAGATGGAGATAGCAACATTGGAAAAGAATTTAGAAATAACGATCGGATGCTCTTAAGCTATAATGTTAAAGTAATAGACAGTTTTTAATAGTTATTAGGTCATAAGCTCGTTATTTTCATTCAAAATAAATGATAAAAGTATCTCTTTCACCCCGATTATCGATTTCTACTGTTCTATTATGTACACTTCAAATAGTGGGCTAAATAGGCAAGGCCGTTCAGACACGAACGCGTCTCTGCTTTTATTTTGTCGATTTTGTCACGACTATCGTGACATTCATGAAAATTTGACGACACCAAGAAAGCTGACATCTTCACTTATCTCTAATATCGATTTGTCATTACTGTCGATAAAGTTTAACCCGTTAAAGATATTAAGATCAATCAAGTACACCTTTTTGACTCAGAAAATGCCCTTCTTTAAGAAACTATAATTGAAAAACACCTAATATCACAGGTAAAAAAAAATCAAGATTTATGAAGCCCAGTGTATGCAACTAGCGCCCTCTAGTTTGAAACTTAAAAATTTCTACAAATTCTTATTTCTGCTCATAAAAACATAATATTGCCAACTTTCAATTCGATTCATTAAACCGTTTTAAAATTATGGCTTATTTTCGAGAATAAACTTTTACTTTCAACACCCTGTATCTCTAGAACGAGTAACAATCCGAAAAAACTTATATGACTTAATCGGCTTAGTTTGATGTCTAGTATCTACAGTTACTCTACTGCCCATAAGTTATGGGTCACTCTGTATACATCTGCGCCCTCTCATCCTCAATATCCACGAGTTGTCACTGCTTAACACTGCCAATACCATTACATTACTTATCGTAAGGATACGAATACAATATAAATAAACATAACATAAATTAATATATCCACATCTTCTAATTAGTATCTATTAACGATTAATGGCCTGATTAATGTGAACAAGTTCATTATCACACTAATTCTCCGACTAATGTATTGCGTGTTTGTAGCTACGTACCCTAACAGCTTTACTCTTTAGCTAACTTTTTTAAATCGCAACAAATAATAACGTGTCGTGTGTTATATGCGCTGTTTTGTGCTGTTATATTAAGAGTAAGAATGTTTATGCCAGGAAATTTCCTTTATTCATGAAGATTAAACGTGTTGCTGATAAATATCGTTTAGGCATATGACATTTTATACAAAATATACGTGAAATTATATAGGGATTTAGAAAATAATATAATATATAGGGTGTTCCATTTAATATGACGATGTTGCCACCTGTTTCGGGTAAAAGCGACACCTCCGCATTGCTGAAAATATTTTTAAAAAATACACCATGGTTGTTTATCTGAGCAACCAAAATTTTGAAGAAAACGTATCACCCGTTTTCCATAAACGTCCAACGTTCCATTCACCGTGAAACACCCTGTATGTATATGATGAAAAACCAGTGTCGGCTCGCGGTCTTAAAAAATGGTAAAGAGCTAGATATAGTGCGGGTACTTAAACAACCATTGATTAAAAATCCGTGTAACAAAACGTCTCTTTTATCCTCATCTGTCCAACAACTGAATAGAGTTTCCAACAAATTACAAACTATGTCAATAATTTGGTTCATTTTTAAAACTCACAACTAAGTAGGTACGTACCCTACTGAATTAACTGAAAAATAAAAACAAAACTTTTTAATCACACAGTAAAAACGATATCTATAACCGAAAGTTTCGCAAAGCGTCAATATAAATACCTTAAGGTTAGGCGAACCAATGCTAAAACAATGGTGCATACGACTGATATATTTTTAAATTGCACTTCATCATAATGCAAATTATTACATGCTGTATATATATATACCATAGCAACGATGAAAATCAAAGAAATGTTGAGCGTTGGGTCTTCACTTGCTTTGAGCTAACGGACACGGTCGGCTAGGGCGCGCTAAAATGCACGAGTGTTTATAATTATTGTCCATCGAAGTTAACGGTGGCCCTACTATGCATATGGATTAAATTAATATTATTTATTCGAACATAATTATTTTTTAAGGGCTAAAATGGTAGCTGTATTGGTACTTTAATATTGTCAAAAAACTTTCCTCTTGGTTTTATTTTTTTTTTTTGGTGAAGAGCCCCTTCACATACTTCACTTGACGAGCCGCCCCTGTGAAAACCTCAAATTAAAAATCTATTAAACGACAGACGTTTAGTGCTATACAGTGATGCCAAATTTATAGTGGTTTAATTATATTTCAGCGGTGATATTTCGTTAATGCAAGGCCGAATGGAAAATACCCTAAAACGTGAGCATTGACAAATCCAACAATTCAATTTGTCAAACGTACATTATCAACTTAGATGATATTAAAGCATTAAATTTGACTTTAAATTATTTAGATATTGATAAACTCTTTATGTATTTCGACACTCATATAACTGGGCTGATTATTAATTAAATTAAATTCCAATTTGTACATCAACCTTTATAAATTCGGCACGTCCCATGATATTAAAACACAAATTATGTATCTCTCTGACCTTTAAGTGCTTATACACTCGATACAACTTTTATCTCGGTGATTAATGAAAAGATAACTTATATTATATATAAAAGTAAGGTTTTAAAAAATGATTGGTAAGTAATAAACTGCGTTCTATAAATTTTTTTTTAGGTCTTTTAAGTTTGAATTCAACTTTTTACCTCTGCGTTCGCTGCCAGGGTTATTCCCGAGGGGACCTACATTTTAACGTGGGTTCCGAACCACGATCCTCTGTCATGCTACACTCCCCCCCCCAAGGGCTATCAACCCTCGGTTTCTGGTGTAATTGCATGACCTATCGATTAGGAAGTGTGTATCTTCTTCCGCACCCCATGAGATCTCATCCGGCCTGGTTACCGGCGTGAATGGGGTGGGTTGGGAGATGATATATTTTACACTCTTCCCTGCATTCTTAAACCTACTAAAATTCGGTTCTACTTTTTTTATTGTGCGTATGTTCACTCCGAAGATCGAACAACATTTTAGTTATCATTATCAAGTATGTTGGTGAATAGTCTAGATTTTCTAGGTCACAAACAGCGTTGTTTTATCGGCCATAAGTGTTTTTGTGGCGATAATGTTGTTTGGTGTCATTGTAACTACGCTTCTCGGAAGATTTATCCCGAGTGAGTGTGACTAACCTCCATGCTTCCAAATAATATGTAGGACAGGTTGTCCGGAAAAGAAACATGGACTCTTAAAAGGGTGGTTTAATATAAGAAATAGGTATTTTTGTATTTTACAAAATAAAACGCGTCATTTTACTTTCCTTACTTCCGGTAGGCCCGGGCGTATGGCCCCGGGCTTGGACCGAGTGACACTATTCAAATAAATTAAGACAAAATACCTCATTAGCAAAACTGGAATGTTGTTAAACTATTTTATTGTTAAAAAAATGTTTTATTATATATTATTATGATTTATTTATTACTGTATGCAAAACAAAAAACAATCGTAAACACATCCTGACATGTTGTCGCCTTTTAATACTTACAAAAAAAAATTATTTTAAATTATATATTTTAGGAAATATTAATATTATTCTTTTATCAGAACTAAAAAGGAGCCGTCACCGACCTAAACTTGCTGATGGTATTCGTTCAATCACACGCCTCTACGATGGTGGGGGCTTCTTTATAGATTCTGGGAGAATATGATATACCTCTTCGTGCGCTGCCAGGGCCATTCTCGAGGGGACCTACAGCTTAACGTGGGTTCCGAACCACCATCCTCAGTCGTGCGACACCCCACAGGGGCTAACAACCCTTGGTTTCCTACTGATTGGGGAGTGTGTACATGCTTCTACACCCCACGAGATCCGGCCTGGTTAGCGGCGTGAATGGGGTGGGTTGGGAGATGATACATTTTACACTCTTCCCTACATTCTTAAATATACTAAATTTCGGACATACTTTTTTTTATTATGCGTATGCCCACTCCGGGGATCGAACCCGGACCGCCACGGTCGAATGCCAGTACCTCTTCTCTGAGCCACTGCCCCCGGTTGTATTTGAGGTTATAACAAAAAAAAATGTAGTGTCGCCAAATAAAAAGTATAAAATCCCTACCGATTTTTGACAGAAAGTCGATTCTACGGATAGCGATGTCGCTAGAAATCAATCGTTTTTTTTAACATATACTAGTTGCGCTCTAGCTAAGACTAAGATAGTTTCATCACCTCAGATTTTTTATACCTATATATTTTTTGTAGGTTTGACGTGAAGACTCTTTGTAGATAGAATCAATCACATCGAAGGGATGCATAACTATTTAAGTTGAGAAAGTAGAGAAGGTCGAGTCTGTTTAGAAGGATTCTTTAGAAAATTCAATGAATTCTTTATGGGTAAGTATCATGTAAATTGTTGAGTAAAGTTAATATTTTTTTTACTGCTTAAAAATTTTCAGTTACATGAAAAAATAACATATGCAAAATATTACGTCTTGAAATCAGTTCTTAATTTTTTATAAATAAAGTTCGCTTTGTGATGTCACGTAGTATCTCTAGTCCGCTCCCACGCCATCTATCATAGTACGGTATGTCACAACCGCAAACTTGATAGCTTAAATTCTTTTTTTTTTAACTGGTCATTTTATGATATTAACTTAAGCCTAAGAGTTGTTGTTCAAATTTTAATTCTCATGCTAGTTCACTATTGTATTAATCTTAAAGCCAAGCTAGTTTCTAAAAAAAAAATATGATAAACCGTTTCTTTTTTTTTTCTTTTTGTCAAGATGCCCTTATCTTAATTGCATGCAGCATTTGTGCTGTCATTTCATCAGAAAATCAAATTGGGAAATTTTTGTGCGTTTACCGGTGTAAATTCATAATCGTTAAAGTAAAAATCGCAAAAGATGAATTATAAAATTGACCGGGTCTTAAACAACAAAACGAAATAGGCAGAAAGAATTTCATGAAATGAATGTGTCGTTTTTCGTTGTGGTATTAAAAGTCAAAACATGAACTTTTTTTGGATGCTATAGAAATTTGTTAAACAGTAGACCGTTTCCCTTCATTCATGGACTTCTATAGCCCTACTGATGAGCCATGATATGGCAAAACGCGTCTAGGGATGAAATTCGACGAAGGAATGAAAAAAACTCTTTCGTTTGTTAATGGGTATGTATGTTTAAATAAAGAGATAGATTGGGTTAGGGAAGTTTAATACACTTCATTTTTATATTGCCTAATAAATTTAAAGTGTTTGTACGGGATGCAATTTACCTATTATTTGAGACCATCTTCATATCTCGGGAGTAAGGTGCTTACCACCTTCAAAGGACCCCTCACAAAGCTTATGGAAAATGGCTTTTGCCTAATCTTTCTGAATTTTTAGTATTTAGTAGATCTAGACGTCCTGATTAAAAGTGTCCATGGCAGTAATCCAATTCTATAGATAGTTTTTGAGTTATGGCCTTTTAAAGTTGGCTACTTAATAATAATAATAAAAGACTTTATTGTAAAAAAAAGGAGAATTTTCACAAAAGGCGAAGTTGAGGCTGGGCCTCCTAGCTTAACCTTAATATACTTAACCACTATTAATTAATATTACTGTAGGTATCACACTCCTAACAGCCTGCTGTGTTCAAAATATGAAGAAAACACAGCAAGCAGTCAAAGTATGCAGAGAAAACCTGACAAGCAATTTGGTATATACAAGAAAAAAACCGCGATGTTACACTGAAAAAAAAAATAGTTAAAAAATACGATAGATATTTAGCAATATACATATTAATTATTGCAGATATGCACCTAAGAGAGAACTGGATGAGGATCAAAATTTACAGTAGACTTTATTATTACATATAGCTATCTATTGAAGCTTTTATTAATCTCTTGAACTTATAACCTGTAAACAGTTTTAATTCTGGTTTAACTTTATTATACAATTTTGCTATATTAAACGAAAAAGATCTTTGAAAATAATTTGTTCGATAAATTGGGGGGGTAATAATGAGCTTATGACGTAAATCAAGATTATGTGAATCACTTCGAAACTTAATTTTCTGATAAAGATAATTTGGACACTTTTTACATATAATTTTATTATATAAAGTAAGAGCATGCAGCACCCGTCTTTCGTCCATTTTTAACCATTTAAGTTCCCGAATTTTGGCAGAAACACCACGATCATATTTTCGAATGCCACCTATTAATCTTACACAACAATTTTGTATCAGCTGAATACGACGAACATCCTCGTCCAATAGGCAAGGACCATACACTACATCCGCATAATTAAAATGTGACAAGACTAGAGATTCACATAACATTGTCCTAAGTGACGCATTCAGTTGATTTTTCTGACCATAAATTAGTTTCAAATTGCCAAACGCTTTTTTAATACAACTGCTAATGTGAGCAGAGAATCTGAGATCTGTATCCATAACTAAACCCAAGTTCTTGGCAACCCCAGAGAGTTCCAGCTGAACATCATTAACACACACCTTAACACGGTCTACATATGTATCTCTACAATGACTTTTCCCAAATAATAAGACTTGAGACTTGCCGGGATTCAGACTTAAACAATGAGAAAGGGAAACATTCAAGAGGGCTCTTAAGTCGGCATTTATTTTCATGTTGGCTTCTTCAATGCTATCAGGTGTATATGATATATAGATCTGTGTGTCATCCGCATAGAAATGAACTAAACAATATCTTAGATGTGTATAAAACTGAGATGTATAAAGAGAAAACAACAAAGGACCCAATATCGAGCCCTGTGGTACTCCACACAAGAGATTTCTTGGCTCAGAAAATTTTCCATTAGAATTAACTATTTGCGTTCTATTCGTCAAGTAGCTTTTAACTAAGTTACAAGCATCGTCCTGAAACCCCAGGTACCGCAGAATTGCAACCATGAGAGAATGATCCAGTTTATCGAAGGCTTTGGTATAATCCAAGAGGACTAGAGTGGTCAGTTTTCCCTGGTCTGTAGCCGTAAAAATATCATCAGTCACCTTAAGTAACGCCGTCGAACAGCTGTAGTCAGCACGAAAACCAGACTGTAGTCCCGGCAAGATCCCACACTGCGCTACATGAGCCTTAATTTGGTCACATAAAACTCTCTCAATGATCTTGGACAACGTAGGTAAGATACTTATTGGACGCAGATCTTTTAATTCGATTCTTACTTTGAGATTTTCTGCACTGTCTGAAGTTTTCACTTGTTTCTTAAAAACTAGATTTGCAGGGTTATCCAGTTATAATAATTGACTTTAGTGAACACTTTTAAAAATAAGAAATTTAGAAAAAAAAATTTTTAACAAATGACAAAATATTATTGTTAAATTATAAATTATTTTTTGGTAGGATTTTTACCGTAGCTCTTGTACAAGATGAATGTAAACTGCCGCTTAGAGTCCTAATAAAAAAATTGTTTGTTTTATTCTTATGAATATATTTTTTTTCTCTTCTTTCCCAAAAGCATTTGAAATGTCTTAATGTTAGGCAAATATTTGTTTACTTTGTAAACGGACAAAAATGACAATTTATTAGAACCCGAAGGTAGTTTAAATGCATATTGTATAAGAGCCAAGGTAAGAATTCTATCAATTTTGTTTTACATAATTTAACAATATTTTATCCTTTGATAGAAACACCTGTTTTAATTTTCCTATTTTATAAAGTTTTCACTTGTGTATTATAACTGAATCACCCTGCATATCTAAGATTAGAATGTGTTAGAAAATAATCATTGTAAAAGAAATGTTACAATTGGATAATAAATTAAAGAATCAATCATAACATAAAAATTATAGTCGTTTATTACGTTTTCGGGTGAATTTTAATTTTTTTTTTTTTGAGAAATAAACTCATCAGGCAGTATACTCTACATCAACCTATGCCCATTTATTTTCCTCTATAGTTTGGTACTACAAGATATTAAAATATTAACCAAATCTAGCCGTTTGTTTTCGAAATTCAAAAAATGGTTATACATTTTTTTTGGATTTTCATAATTCTTAAATATTATTAGTTATTTAATCCATCTACAAATTATTCAACATCCTGTACATATGTTATTTCTATATAAGTGAAAAAACTTAAGGCCTCCTGTTTCACCAATAAAAAAAATATATAGTTGATAGTTTTTAAGAAATAAGTGAAAACTCCAGACAATGCAGAAAATCTCAAAGTACGAAGTTATCAACTTTAAGAGGTCATAACTCAAAAACTAGTCATAGGATTGGATTACGGCCCTGAACACTTTTAATCGGGATGTGAAGATCTACAAAATACTAGAAATTCAGAAAAATTAGCCGAAAGCCATTTCCCATAAGCTTTGTGAGGTGTCCTTTTAATTAGTACTTTCAAGAAATTAAGGATTAAGCTTTGTAGTCAGTGACTAATTTAGGTAGATAGATCTTGTCTATAAAACTACTTACTTCCTACACTCCCAAACTGATTAAACAAAATTAGAATAATATTGATAGAGAAGGGACAGTGTTAGAGGAACTGAATTACAACGGTTAGTCCACAACTGTATCTTCGCTTCCAAGAGTTGAATTTCTTGAGTTGCAGTAATCGGGTCTAAAAGTATAATAATTGCAACCTAATTTTTCGTCTCACGCTTGGACTCTAAATTAAAATTTTTAAATAATGTATTTTTGGTTTAGATTACAAAGGTCTTGTAGGAAACGTTTAGTTTTTAAAACAAGTAAAAATAATAATATTTTATAGTACTATTTTTCTATTATATACTTGTCTATTCCGTTTTCCCTTTTTTAGAGCTATTTTAAATCAACAAAAATATAACCCAATGCAATAAAATATTTTTACAACAAAAACAAATAAGTATTTATTTTTACAGAGAAAAATTAAAGTAAAAATTTAAATTGAAACATTTTTTATGGAAGAAGTGTGATAATTTATAATAAAAAAAAAAGTGAGGGAAGAAAGGAGACTGCTTTATTATAAATATACAAAACGGCACTTAAGAAGAAGTATTTCAAAACCTAAGCATTTGCACCAAAAACTGCCCTTAGATCTACGCTCCTAAAATACATGATTTCTGAAAAAATCATCGATTTTAGCGTGGTGAGCGATATTTACTTTATTTTTAATCATGAAAAACCGAGCCCGAAAAACTCTGATTACAGTCATACATACGTTTTATGTTAAAATTTTGGATTAACACCAATATTCATATTTTTTACAAATATAAAAAATGTTTTTTTTTATAAAGAGCCAGCTAGGAAAATCAAGAAAAAAGGAAAAAAAAAGCATTTACAAAAAGGAAATTTAATCTAACCATGCAGAGGGGGAGAGGTTATAATTTAATTTTCGAAATTTGATAGTAGTTGGGTGAATTTTAAACGAACTTTGGGCGTGGCTTCTTTACTAGGTACAATATCATGAAATACATGTAGTCCCGACTGTCCCTCTCTCCAGAAAAAAAAATGTTCTACTTACGCCCACTGAACTCCCTCCCCCCAGCATATTTTCTGGCTACGCCACTGCCTAGAGGTATAATAATACCGTAGTTATTAATTAGGGATGTTTCCTCATAAGCTAAATAGTATTTCTTGGAAACTGTTTATAATCATAATAGGAACGACGGCCCCACCACGCTATAGAGATTAAACTAGTCACCTTTGGACATCATCAAATAGGTTTTAAATTAATTTTAAATTGCACTGGCCATTAAATAAGTTTATTGCAACATAATTGTTTTTCGAAGATTGTTTATTAACAAATAGACGTATCCGTCTGTCTTAAATGTTTGTGCCATTAATGCTAATTCCAGAGGCGTCGGGGGAAGTTTTCAGTTCGGAGAACTCCTTCTAGAAAATGTAATGCACCCGGAAGTAGAATCAGAACTAATTAGATTTTTTTACAATTTCTAAATAGTATTGTTCATCAAAAGTAATGAATACTTCTGTTATTATTGAGCCCCGTATAAAAGTCATCGAAGGACAAAGGCTAATTATTTTTGGAACAAGCAAATTTAATAATATACAGGGTGATTTCTAAGTTGATACTTCTTTTTTAGCTGTGCAAAGAAGGCATTAAAATAAACATTTTCAAAAAACTTAAAAATAGGGGAGATACAGAAGTAAAAAATCTAAGTGCGGGCCTGGCCTGGGCTACAAAACATAGCCTGCTATGCCTTATTTGTTTGTCTTATCTCTTATTAGTCATGCAATTTACGGGTCGGTGGTGAGTTATTTGGCAATACGCTGCGGTGTGTTTTTCTGAAGCAATTTAATTTTAAATTGGTGACACGTGAAAATGATAAAATTTGAACACAATGAACTGGTAGATATGGTGCTAATTTACGGTGAGTGTCGTCAAAGTGCGGTTGTTGCTTCAAGATTATACGCAGAACGCTTTTCCTTGCGGGCCATCCTACACCCAGAAGTTTTCTTAATGTTATTTAACGGGCAAGTTAGGCAGAACCATATTTGATCCATAGTGTAATAAATGAATGTAAGTACCTTATTTTTTTATGCTAGTTTTTTGAAAAAAGGTATTTGAAAATGTTGTTTATTTTAATGCCTTCTATACACAGCTTAAAAAGAAGTATCAACTTAGCTAGAGCTGTGAGTAACTTAAGTAACTAGATACTTTTTAGTAACTAGTTACTTAAAGTAACTAGATACTTAGTAACTTAGTTCTTTTTTGAATCATGCCAAAAGTAACTGTAACTTCGTTACTTTTGAAAAGTAACTTGTATCTAGTTACTTTTTAGGAGTAACTATACACTTAAAAAGTAACTAGTTACTTTAAAAGTAACTAGTTACTTTAAAAGTAACTAGTTACTTAGTACTCCTAAAAAGTAACTAGATACAAGTTACTTTTCAAAAGTAACGAATAATGCACACCATCAGATGATGACCAAGGGACGATCGGCGGCCGTTAATCAGATTTTCACGAAGGGGCGAGCGGCGAGTCGCGAGCGTTAAACAGCGAGCTGGTTGGAACGCGAAATTTCTTGGAAAGCATTTTATTCTACTTGTTCGTTGTTCGAATTAACACTTCTTAGTTTAGTTTTCTGATGGTAATAGTGGTAGTGTGTACAGGAAAATGAATTATCACTACCTGGTAAATTTATGGTATCTAGTTCAAAAGCATCTTAGTAACTTTTAGAGTTTCGTAGTTACAATTAAAATAACTAGTTAGTCAAAAGTATCTTAGTTACTTTTAGTAACTAGTTAGTTAAAAAGTATCTTAGTTACTTTAAAAGTATCTTAGTTACTTTAAAATTATCGTAGTTACAATCAATGTAACTAGTTACTGTAAAAGTATCTAAGTTACTATAACTAGATACTTTTACTAAGTAACTAAGAACTAAGTTACTTTTAGGTAAAAGTAACTATTCCTTATAAGTATCTAGATACATTTGGGCAAAAGTATCGAAAAAGTAACTAGTTACTTTTACTAAGTAACTAACTAAGTTACTTTTAGGTAAAAGTAACTATTCCTTGTAAGTATTTAGATACATTTGGGCAAAAGTATCGAAAAAGTAACTAGTTACTTTTCTGAAGTAACTTTCACAGCTCTGGGAATCACCCTGTATTGCGAACACTGGACAACAAACAAAAATTTGTACAGCGACGTTTGTATTTGTGCTATTTACATTTTTATTGGGTTATTTGTCGAAATTTCTATTGTTATCTACATATTTTTGTCTAAAATTCTAATTTTGATAAATAAATATTGTTTAAAGTAATCGACCTTTTAACTACAAAGTAAATAATACGAAGTCATTGCCGCCAATGTTTTCGCGGTGATGTTGAAACAAACAGATTTTTTTACCTAAATTTAAGCAGCGGTCGAAATGTTTTTAGTTTTATATGTTTCATTGCCATCATTAAAATGCACCATTAACTTAGCTTAATATGTGGTTAGAATAGTCACATTTTTGAAAGAAAAAGTTAGTGAAAACATTCTAAATATGAATTAAGCTGAGATAGGTTAATAGTATTAATTTGATTATGGTATTTGATAATTAAGAAATCATCAAACATGAAATACACATATACAACATATATGAAACCCTTGTTAAAAGCAGTCTACTCTATGGATGTGTTTCGAAGATCGCTGGGAATCTCTCGGAGAGATAGAATTCGCAACGAAGAAATTAAACAAAGAATGGGTATAGATGGCTCCCTAACAACGGATATAGGAAGGAAACAACTAATATGGTACGGTCATTTACAAAGAATGGACGACACAAGATTACCTAAGAAAATTATGGAATGGATACCGCTTAATCGCAGGAAACGAGGAAGACCCAGGAAAGCTTGGAAAGAAGGAATCGCAAAAGCAATGAGTTCCAGAGATCTAAGGAAAGGCCAATGGAAGGACCGAACGACGTGGACATGGATCGGACAACGGCGCAAGACGTTCTAAACCGATAATATATATATATATATATATATACAGAACGCTAACAATACTGCGTCTTTCCATACGGCGACCTTATGGCGTCTCCCAGAAATACGGTACTTAGGCGGTATCTTATATAAATATATCGTTAACAAAGAAAACACGGTGTCATATCTGGTTTCAAATTTGAATTATCTTTAACGGTAGCGAAGATGTATATTTGTACAATACTGCGTCTTTCCATGTCATGTACTTTATTGCGTCCGAAATATATTTTTCTTATTCTACTAACCATGCTGCACAATCGACATCCAGTAAAGCCATAAGGCGTTGTTGTCGGTTTTATTAAATTTCTTTATTTTGTTACTGCTTTTAGCAAAAAGTAATAAAAGCATTCATTCTTTATTTTTATATTACATTCACTTAGAAATCAAAATTATTCTGATGCTATATAGGGTGGTTCTTCAAAGTTTCATTTATGGTTTTGTTATTAAAAAGTTAGACTATAAGATATAAATCGACATAATTTTACTTAAACATTTTCAATTGGAACTTGGGACTAGGAACATTTTTTTATTATTCAATTTAGCGCTATATTCTTTGTAGAGCCGTTAGAAATGGTAAGTGAGTTAATGGACACTGGGTTTATTTAACACTGGACGCCATTCAGGATTTTCAACACATACACACATAATCATGGATTTCGACTAGTTTCGAAAGGGTTTGACAGAATCTTTAGTTAGAAAAGCAGGAAATGTGAATAGAAAAAAGGCAGTGGGAGATCCATAAAGTTCACACTGTACAAAAAGTACACAAACATCTATTCGGCATTTAAGTCGGTAAATATATCCTACAAAACAACGATTATTATAGAAGTGACCATCCCCAGCGAATGACAGTTTCAGAGTGGTTTAAGTGTAATTCGCATAATAATGAAACCGTGTTTATAAAGGTTTGCTTAGTGTAAAAGACATACGGGATAAAATTACAAATAAAACAATTCCAAGGCATACTTTGAGGTTTTTTAAAATCTATAAATAAATGCAATATAAATTTTATACTCATAATATTTTTATGAACAACGCCACAAAAACAAAAATCGTTTGGTGCTTCCTTAAACTTTATTGGTTGGTTGGTTAACGGTGGGGGCCTTCTTGCAATACAGCCTCATGGCTTGTTATACCTTATCCTGACCATGTCTTTTTAAAAAAGATGTATTTCCTTTTAGAAAGTCCGATAGATGTCTATGACTACGAAGCCATGCCGAAGGTTGTAATCTCCTTTAATTTCTCCGAGGATTTTAAATCTTCTGCAGGTTAGTACTTCGTAGATAACTTTAATGTGTTGGGTGGTTTCGTTATTGCGTAAAAGGACTTAGCACCCCACAGTCTCCAGATTTTACCACATAGATCGACAGTCATCAACTCAATTGTATTCCATTTAGATCCGTAATTCGTGAACCGTCTCTTTTATTTCAGGTGTCGGATCAGTCCGAATTATTCGTAAGATCCGACACTTTGAACCGGCTCAGATCCGATCCGTCCATCTTTACATATTACACACCCGTATACCTCATATTATTATGTGTTAATGGCAGTGATGTATAACCACAGCACCATTTGGAGTGTGTCTTCAGGTTTTTCTAATCAGGCTTCTTTATCTTATTAGGCCAATTTTTGCTTTGCTTAGGTTTCCAATAATTTGTTGGTTCCAGGTCAGCTTGGCATCCAGGATTAGTCCTAGGCAGTGTACCTATTTAACTATTTTTATCTATTCCCCAAAGATTTTTAGGTTGTCATAATTTCTTGTTTATCTTCGTTTGGTGAAATGTAAAATTGCAGTCTTTGCTTCGTTGACGTTAAAGTCCACCTTATCAGCACTGCTCGCTTCTCAGTGGTCTTTGCAAAAGCTTTCCTAGTATATTGGCTTGTATAGAGTATAAACTGTTTACCTAGTTTTGCTCAAGCTATCAAAATGGGTCTTCACAATACAAATTCACTTAACAGCAATTAAATGGCAGGGCACAACTTAGTTACATGAAATAAACATAATAAACAATTACTGTTCTGATCAAGAACCAAAACTATTTTATGCTAACTGGGGGTTGTATCGTCCCCTTGCTTTATTAGTACCATCGAGTCACTAATTTCATTTTTTTTGCGTTAATGACATTATCTTATATAAACTCTCATAATATCAATCAACTAGCTAGTGCCCCCCGAAATAAGTATTATATATTATAAGACAGAATTCCATCGAACGGGTAAAGGATTTCAACAAAATCCACCTAGTAGGTATGTTAATCAGGTCCCATGTAAGACCTGAAACTTACAAGACGGACTCCTGAAGGTATGGACGCCCAGAATCCCAGTAAGGTTTTTAATAATTCCTGGAGTACCAGGAATACTTAGCAATTGCTTTCTCACCTTTGATCATAACAAATACATTACGTTACATACTAGGCTTCTTATCTTTTATTAACCTGTCCTTTGTACACTTATATAATCACAGATGCCGTCACAGACCCTAAGTACACTATCATCTTTCTGCAGTCACTCACTAACTAACTGTTCTTAGATGCATCTTTTTTTTTATCTCATAATATGAAATAATAGGGATCCACAGAAAAATTTACCACATGATTACAATACCAAGAGAATACATCTATGATACGTGCACTCATAAGGAAACTAAACCAAGAGAAATGATCCAATGTAAAAATGTTACCGATCATAATTCTGGACGACGTTCAAATCTGTAACGTTGCCGGTAATAAAGATTCAGCGAATGCAAATCTCCGTCTAAAGTCACTTTTCTTCTCGACATTTACGTCGCGGCTTTGAGCCATGCTTTAACCCATTTAGAACAGATGTTCAAGTTAACTAAATTTATGGGGCACTTCGATCACTATCTTTAAAGTTTGTATATTCGTAATACCTTTAATTTTAGCTGGATCTATAGAAATTCCGTGACGAATTACAACGTCACTCAAATATCTCACTTCAGCAGAACCAAATTTACTTTTATTCTCATTTAAAGTTAATCCAGCTTTATTTAAACGATCAAAAACAATTTGTACAACTTCTAAATGTTTAACAATAATTTCTCATTATACTCCAAAAGAAAGCATACGAAATTAAAATAAAAATTCTTCTAGGTAGAGGGAGACTAAATCTATGTATTTCTTATAAATTAAATTTAAAATAATGACCTGTGTCAAGATTTATTATCGCGACAAGCTTTTATTTATATCATTCAATTTTATAATGTAACAATAGGATGGGTTTAATTTACTTCAAAGATTATTTTCTTATTTTTAGTGCATTCAAATAAAGGCATTCTTTAAAAATTTTTTTAATATTAGTTTGTTTATTTCTTTTTTAGTATTCGTTAGATATTTTTTCTAAGAATGTTCAGTTTAATTACTGCGTCATTATTCAGGTTTGTTCGTTTTTTTTTTATAATAAAAATGCATTGTGATCAGAACTGAATCATTATGTAAGATTTCAACTCCGTAGGATAAGAGGATGAAGTTTAGGTTTGTTCGGTTTTTTTAAATGCATTGTCATCCGTACTAAATCACTAGCAAAATTTCAACTCCGTAGGGTGAGAGGAAGAGGTTCGAGTTTGCTCGGTTTTTATCATAAAAATGCATTATCATCGGAAATAAATCACCATGTAAAATTTCAACTCCGTAGAATAAAAGGATCAAGTTTAGGTTCGTTCGGTTTTTTTTTAAATGCATTGTCATCCGTACTAAATCCCTAGCAAAATTTCAACTCCGTAGGGTAAGAGGATGAGGTTCGGGTTTGCTCGGTTTTTATCATAAAAACGCATTATCATCGGAACTAAATCACCATATAAAATTTCAACTCCGTAGGATAAGAGGATGAAGTTTAGGTTTGTTCGGTTTTTTTTAAATGCATTGTCATCCGTACTAAATCACTAGCAAAATTTCAACTCCGTAGGGTGAGAGGAAGAGGTTCGGGTTTGCTCGGTTTTTATCATAAAAACGCATTATCATCGGAACTAAATCACCATGTAAAATTTTAACTCCGTAGGATAAGAGAATGAAGTTTAGGTTTGTTCGGTTTTTTTTTTTAAATGCATTGTCATCCGTACTAAATCATTAGCGAAATTGCAACTCCGTAATTTGAGAGGAAGAGGTTCGGGGTTGCTCGGTTTTTATCATAAAAATGCATTATAATCGGAACTAAATCACCATGTAAAATTTCAACTCCGTAGGATAAGAGGATGAAGTTTAGGTTTGTTCGGTTTTTTTTAAATGCATTGTCATCCGTACTAAATCACTAGGAAAATTTCAACTCCGTAGGATAAGAGGATAAAGTTTAGGTTTGTTCGGTTTTTTTTTTAAATGCATTGTCATCCGTACTAAATCACTAGCAAAATTTCAACTCCGTAGGGTGAGAGGTTCGGGTTTGCTCGGTTTTTATCATAAAAACGCATTATCATCGAAACTAAATCACCATGTAAAATTTCAACTCCATAGGATAAGAGGATGAAGTTTAGGTTTGTTAGGTTTTTTTTTAATGCATTGTCATCCGTACTAAATCACTAGCAAAATTTCAACTCCGTAGGGTGAGAGGAAGAGGTTCGGGTTTGCTCGGTTTTAATCATGAAAATGCATTATCATCGGAACTAAATCACCATGTGAAATTTCAACTCCCTAGGATCATACAAATGCATTATCGTCTGAACTGAATCACTAAAATTTCAACTCCGTAGGATAAAAGTAAGGGGTTCGGGTTTATTGAACATAAAATACACTGTCATCGGTACTTAATCACCATGTAAAATTTTAACTTCGTAGGATAAAAGAAAGTGGTTCTAATTCAGCTTGCAAGATTTGACACTAACACACACCCACAAACTCCACACATACCTATATAGCAAGTTAAATAAATGATTTTAAAAATTGTTTCATATTTAGGGGTGTATTTACACTCTTAGAGGGTGAGTTTAAAAAAATCCTGTCTTAGTGAATGTTTGCAGCCCAAACTAAAGCTGTATGCAAAATTACAGCTTTCTATCTTTGGTAGTTTGGCCTGGGTTTGAGAAATTAGCGGTAGTGGTATTTTCACCACTTAGTAGTAAAATTCCGACATAAAAATGATGTTATATAAAAAAATTAAACAAAATTGACGTGGTTTCCTTAGAAGTCAAAGGGTTTTAATTTTTAGTGTTTTTTCTCTTAGGAGGGCTAGCTTTGCAATATTCTTGCTTAGTGGACGTCTAAGAACGTAAATAGGACTGTAGGCCAAATTTAAATTTTTTAACATTAGTTTTATTTTTTATTCATTTTATGCGAAATATTAAAATTTGAAATCACATTTATAATCTATTATAATAAAGGTTATTACATTGTTGTCACATTTGTGGACGCAGCATTGTACCTTTTCAACAAAATCGTTAAAAAATACCCGGATGTATATTTTTCGTACAAAGATGAACGCCCCTCTATATTGAGTTTACGTGAACTAAAAATATACATTTACAGTTACAATACGCATAATACTGCGTCCAATTTTTTTTTTTT
This sequence comes from Polydrusus cervinus, assembly GCA_935413205.1. Lineage (NCBI taxonomy): Eukaryota > Metazoa > Arthropoda > Insecta > Coleoptera > Curculionidae > Polydrusus > Polydrusus cervinus. The sequence goes on from OW284513.1 coordinate 27,632,071, forward strand.
GAAATTTAATAAATCATAAGTAATGCACGTAATTTAGTTTATTTTGATACCAAAAGTAAGATAAGAAATAATGCTTTATTGTGCTATTTTTAAATATCACCTATGTTGACCCGGGAGCAAAATAACACAGGATAACAATACTGCGTCCGGTATACGGCCGTCATATCATCCAGGACGCAGCAAGATATGGTAGAGAGCAAATGCATGGACGCAACATTGTTTGTAGTCTGTATATATATATATATATATATATATATATATATATATATATATATCAAACATGAAATTTTATACAATTATAACTCTTTAACATTTTCATATATACATATTATTGTCTGACGCACGGTTCTAGAGCTACAATGCCTGATAAGGCAGGGAGATAACGACCTAACTCGAATCAAAAATTACGTCAGAAGCTGTGATGTGCATCCAGACAGTAATTTTATGGACTTTACCTTATTTTAAGGGGAATTGCCTTTTTAATGCGGCCGTTATCTCCCTGCCTTATCAGGCATTGTAGCTCTAGAACCGTGCCTCAGACTATAACATGGCTGATTAGCAATGTGGTTGTTTTTGGTTAATCAGTCCCATTAATTACTTTCAGAATTTCTTTAATTAATTCATTAATATTGCTTATAGCTTTAACTAAGTGACCTAAGTAACTTTTAGAAGGATATCCCATGCACAGTCTTGGACAAATTGCATGCCTCTTACCTGTTCGATACCGCATGGTCCCAACAGTAGGAGATTCTACAGGGTGATTCCCAAGTTGATACTTTTTTTAGCTGTATATAGAAGGCATTAAAATAAACGACATTTTCAAATACCTTTTTCAAAAAACTTAAAAATAGGCGAGATACAGAAGTAAAAAATCCAAGTGCGGGCTTGGTCATCAAAACATAGCCTGCTATACTTTATGTTGTTTATCTTATTTCTTATTAGTCATGCAATTTACCGGTCGGTGGTAAGTTATTTGGCAATACGCTGCGGTGTATTTTTCTGAAGCAAAGTTAATTTTAAATTGATGACACGTGAAATTGGTAAAATTTGAAAACAATGAACTAGTAGATATGGTGCTAATTTACGGTGAGTGTTGTCAAAGTGCGGTTGCTGCTTCGAGATTATACGCAGAACGCTTTTCCTTGCAGTTTTCTTATGTATTTGATCCATAGCGTAATAAATGAATGTAAGTACCTTATTTTTGAGTTAAAAAAAAAGGTTTTTGAAAATGTTGTTTATTTTAATGCCTTCTATACACAGCTAAAAAAGAAATATCAACATAGGAATCACCCTGTATACATAAGACACAATAAGCACTTTGGTTGGTTTTGTATAATCAGTCCCATTAATATATAGGTATATTACTTTCAGAATTTTTTAAATTAATTCAATAATCATGCTTATAGCTTTAACTAAGTGACCTAAGTAACTTTTAGAAGGATATCCCACAGTCTTGATGAAGTGCGTGCATCTTACCTGTTTGAAACCGCATGGTCCGAACGGTAGGAGATTCTATAATAATTATATTAATGATTTGACTGGCCCAATCAATTATCTATAAGGACGATAATAGGTCTTTTCGCGGAGTCGATCCCGAGAGTATTATCGCATGCGCACTTTCAAATTGGCCATGCACGGTAAAGGCTAATTTCAAAGTGCGCATCCGATAATACTCTGAATATGTTCGAGATCGACTCCGCGAAAAGACTTATTAGGGCTACGAAAAGGATAGTAAATTAGGAGCTGGGTTAGAATACTTACAGCGGGTTGCATAAGGAAATATAGTTCTCGATTAGCTTAACCGCGTATTAAAAAGACAAAATTTAATCAAGGACAACTTCGTATTTGTGCGAAATAACCTTATATTTTACAATAACTGGCATCTGACAGCGGCCATCTTTGGCAAAATCTAAGGCAATTTTAGTGCAAACACGTAGTAGGCCTTGACAGCCTCTGATTAAATTTAGTCGTTTTAATACGCGGTTAAGCTAACCGTGAATGATTTTTCTTTATGCAACCCACTGTTATTGTAACAATCATTAATGGTATTGTTTTAACTGAAACTTATGCTACCATTGTTTTTGTTTGCTATATTTGCAAGCAGTTGTTGCTTTGAAATTAATTAATACAGTTTGTACTGGTTTATCAGGATTTCGTGACCCATGCGACGTAACGAACATCTGTTATTGATCTACATTTTAGAAATATCCAAATTGATGGACATCTGTCGAAGTTAAAACGATTTACGATGATTGTGTTGACAATGGAGGGTACCATGTCTGCAAGGAAATACCAGACTGGAAGGACCAACATTATTATTCGGGACACTCTGATAATGATAGTTTAATGGTTTAAATTCCATAGTGTCAGAAGTTAATAAATATATAAAGAAACAAGAAACCCCATTGATCAGCGGTTTTGGGGATACGATTAGAATAAGAACTGAAGTTTTGTAGAGTCAGTTGAGCCGAGGCGTGACGTATGTACTTAATACAACTTTTATTTTAACCGAATGTTTTCCTTTATTCCTTTTACCAAAAAAACAACACTGAAAACTGACTACGTTTTTCGACCGATTATTGCAATATGTTCCAGCATGCTACAAAGAGCAGATATTTTTATTAAACGACTCAATGATAATACCTGGAGGTTTTGTGGAGTAGGATACAAATTCCCATGCTTCGTCTCCGCCGCTGTTATCCAAGGCGACTTTCTAACTTCACTGTATAGCCGCCATGATGATTACTGTACAATTTTTGCGTTCTCCTTTGTCTGTCACGTGCGCTCCTATGTCCTGTCTCTTTGTTCAGCATCGATAAGCCGGCGCAGTAGGAGCCATTGCGTCGCTTCGAGCAGTTTCGGATCCTCGACCCAACCCGATTTTAAACTTAACTTCATGTCAGTTCGTTGTGGAGGCCCGTTGGATCGGGTCACTTCGCGTCAAGTTTTAGTGCAGAGTGTTCTTTTAAGTTCCATTATTTCTATATATTTCGAGTTTTCTTTGTTGGGAAGACTCCGATTGAACTTGTGAATACCCGTGAGTTGGGAGTGTAGCGTTATAAAGTGTTTGTCGATTAGTTACGTGGACGAATTCTCATAGTGGGTTCTGTATTTGACTGACGTTCCACTGGCGTAGGTAGGCACTTGCTGCCCAATATAACCCTGGAAATTTTAAAATAGTGTTTGTAAAGAACAGCTGTGCAGTGCTTGATGTGATAAAAAAATAAGTGTGCAAGATTATGGTGACGAAACTTAAAATCAAGTGATTTTTAAAAATTTACCATCTGGCCACAAGGTTGACGCAAAAATTAAATGTTTTTCGTTTAGAAGAAAGTGCGCGGAAAACGGATACTTATCTCCATAGCCACTTAAGCTTAATGTAAGTAATGCTTGCCTACTTTTTAAATATTGCGACTTATTTTTTTTTTCATTCTACCTGCGCTGCTATGACGTACTTACCTTGATTGAACACGCATTGGGCAACGTCATGCCTCAGCGTAAACGAATCAGACGGAAATACCATGCTATCGCTTTGTTGTTTAGTCATGGCATTTCTTGAAAGCCTGATGTGATTTTAATTTTAAATTTGTTTTTCAAGCCATTTATCGGAATTGCTTATATTATTGACAAAACAAAAATACAACTCGACTATGTTGATTGATTTTAAGAATATTATCATTTTGTCATTAGTGTTACCCAATGGAATTCAAGGGATAATATAGCGGGTGAGACGTTGGAGTTGGCTCTCCATTTTACCACTCTCACTTGCTACGGAACTGTATGGCCAAAGAGAAAAATGTTCGAATTACTTTTGGTCACTGCATTTACCTAGATATCCCCTTATCAAAGGGTTTTTTTTTAAATTCAATTTCTAGCATCGATATTCAAATTTATTAGTACTTAAGTCTTTTTCGGCTCCTACCAACCCCCATTGTTTTTGCCTATTTAGGTTTTAGTCCTGTGTCAATCAGATGTCATAACTCCTAATGATAAATCACGATCCACGTTCTACAAGGATGTTTTTGTTAGATTAGGAACAGTGGCGTGCATAGGTCATAGTTTTATTGTAATATAATTATTACATAAAGTTTAAAAAGTATTGGCCTTTTTACATTTACAATTTTATATTTGCTTACTTATGTGGGTTTGCACAAAGATTTTTAATAATTAACTAATTATCTTTGACAGTGACATATATGACATTGGCAGTAATATTTTTTTCACAATCGTGGCCCGGTTACGTAATTTTTAATTTACTAATCAGGCGGCTTCGATTGTGAGTACATAATGCCTGTCGATGTCATGTACGTCACAGTCAAACTTGCTGCTTAGTTAAATATGGTTAAAAAAATTGTGCAAAACAAAATTAGTCTTATTATCCCTACCTAGTCTTATCTACCGGGTGACACAAGAAAGTGCTAACCCACCTCCCCCCCTCCCATTTTTCCCGTAATTTTAAAAGTAAAGATTTAAAAATTTGAGAAGTTAAAGTGATACTTGGTATAGATAACGGATCAAGTTAATTGGGTTAAATTTCAATTTGTGATTATTATCGACTTTGGTATAGGCTCGGGTATAGAGCAAGAAAAAATAAAATTTTCTATGGTTTCAGTTTTAAAATGCCTCAATGATTTACTGAGAAAATAATTAAACAAAATACGAATTCTAATAAAAACACGCGAAACAACTCACCGACGTAACAACAAATCCAAGCAATGGCAGCAGCCGATCGCTCTGTTAACAACCACTCTTACCTGACTGAGGTCTTGAGTCTGGTTTCCTGTTTCCAAACTGTCTTTGTCTATCGAAACAAAGATAACATTATAATTATTCGCACGACTGGCAAATAAATGAATTCTTCTCATCTTATGTTTTTCAAATTCCTGCTCTAGCGCCGTGTTTTAATTGTTTCTAGAAAAGGTTTGTGTTATTCTAGAAATATTTATATTGTTGAGATATATTTTTAATAGTTTTTAGTTTAGGATGTTAGTGCTGAATATGATACATTCAGTTATAATAAAAAATCCTGTTGTCACAGCTTTGAGCATTTTACAGAAAATTAAATAATACCAAAATGGAACCAAAAGATTAATCATATATCATAATAACTCTCGCAGTTTTTTTTAAAACTCCTTTCTTTCGTCGGATCCTAACTCTACTGATGCGCCATGATATGGCGAAACGCGTCTAGGGATGGATCTGACTAAATGAAAGGAAACTCTTCTGCAAAACGTTTTCGTATTGATTTAATTCGTTTTTTCTTGTTAGAGCCTTCCATACCAGCGTGAAACGCTGCATCGTTTCCTAGCTTCTCTAATTAAAAATGTATTACAAAAATTTTACTAAGGAGTTCACAAGAACTTCTAGTTTGGCGGATGATTTTTGTTGTCAAAAAAATTGTATTTTAAAGTTTCAATTATATACCTAGGTTCAAATCTCGGTTCAAATTATATCATCAGCCATTTAGAACATAAAATAGAAATATTACGGCTGTTCATGTTAATTTCTTATTTTCCATTAAAATTATTTTTTTATTTATTTATCCTTAAATACTCTATGGAATACAATATTTCAATTGGTACATCTAAAATAAACGATGCCGATGTCCCGATATTATGTTCAAAATATCCACTGACGCTACGCCATCGAATTCTCGTGAAATTCGTTTTTATATTTTATATAAAAAAATAAATTTTATTGCCATTGCCCGATGCAGGTACAATTTGCGCGATGTGGTGGTAGAAACGCACGGTTTGTTGGGTTGTTGACTCATAGACTACTGTTTGCTCTTAATACTGTTTCAAAGTGCATATCAATTTTAATTGAGGTCATTATTCAACTACAGCACAATAAAAATAACAAATTTTTGCCACTGACATAGTCCCACACATGAATAAGAAAACTTGTTAAAGATATACAGGAAATGACCCTACATACTGTAGTGTATTTATTTTCAACTGGCATCGATAGTAAACAATAATAACCTAACCGCAAAGCGCTTAATGCGAACGGTACAGAATTGCATTCAGTTTTCGCATTTGAATAAACACGTTTGCCTATTATATTGTAGCTTTATTTTGCACAAAATACTGGTCTTTAATATTTAAAAACTTAAGAGTGAGGTCGAGTGACGCATTCTCCATTTCATTTTTTGATCAGTATTTCATTACTTTTTCCTTTTATCCAAAAATCGGCCAAATACTTATATTTGAAGTATAATTACCTACAATTTAAAGTTAAACAAGTTTGAATTTATAAAGTAATAAAAGCTCAAATAAAAGCAGAAAAAGAAAACGACAAATTTCACAAAATTTCGTTTTGCTTTTATCTATTAATTTATCAATCAAAATTTTCTTAGTTCCAAACTGTAGGTAATTGCTACTGAAGGACGGGTATTTGGTCCCTTTTTGAATAAAGTGAAAAGGATAAAAAATATTGTTTAAAAAATGAAATGGCGATTGCATCACTAGACTTCACCCTTATGATTTTGGCATATTTATGACAACCGCGGATCCAGGGCGGTCATGACACCCCCCCCCCCCCCCCCCCCCAAACAGAGAAGCACAAAAAAATAGATTTACTGTTTTGACTAACTCTGCAGGTTTGTCACAAGATTCATAGCAACATTACCAATAAATAAGGTATATTGTGTATTCGGACGAGTATTTTATAGAAGATCTACGACCTAGATTTTAATTTGGCAAGGATAAAGGAATTTTAAAAGCGATTAAACCCCTGTCCGATTAATAAAATGAAAAATGGTGTCATGATTGGTTGCTGTTTAATGCTAGCCATGGGGGTTGAATAAAATGATTGAAAATGTCTTACATTTAACCTGCAGTCAAAAATGATGTGCTGTAAATTTCCTACTTCTCTGCATGAGCACAAGTTGTCTTCTCTTATTTTAATTTTATTGAGATGAATTGGAGAGTGTCCAGATCTTAATCTATTTACTTTAGTAATTCCTCTTCTGGTCATATTTTTGTATTCCTTCTACCAAGTGGATTTTAATGGATCCTTCACAACGGCACTGTTACCTTTTAATCGTCCTGCTTCCTTGAACTTGGTTGTTCATCGATTCCATATTTCCTTGTATAATTCCAGGAGAGCATTTGAGTTCAGCTTTGGGGTCTCAGGTTCATGATTGCTTTCTATCTTTTTTGTTCAGGTTGTCTACTCTGTAGTTTCCAAAGATCCTAGTGCTGAGGATCCATCAACAACTCCTACAATACATAAGAGTTGTTGGATCCATCCATGCAAAAAAACAAAACGCGACAGCAAAAAATATACAACAACTCGCGACAGCCACAGCGACACAACGAAATAATTGACAAATGACAACACAAAGGATAGATTAGGCGATTGTTGATTACACATTTTCACTAGAGGGCCTTGGATTAATGCATCTTGGGTGTCACTCACTTATCCCCTCCACACATGGTAAAAGCGATACCACGCGTTACCCACGGGGCTGACTAGCAGTCTGCTATATGGCTAGTAAAGATACCAAGACGCTCCCCTCTCGCCCCAGGCTCCCCCCTCATGGCATGAGCTAATAATTCTGTCTTATTCACTCCTCAAATCGAGAAGGCTATGAAATATACAAACTAAACAGCTGCAAGGGAGAGGTCGCTACTTGCCCTAAGCTCCCCCCTCAAAGGGCCGCTATATCCATGTCCTGGTAAACTTGCTGTTACATTAATCTAGCTGTTAACAACAAAAGTAAATATATCGATCTCCCGATATCGTTATCATTGGGTTAAATACCTTCTAACAGGAAGATAAAGTACCGGTTGGTAGAAGCGACCGCTAAGCGCTATCTGGGAGTTTAAAACGGCGACTTCACACGAGGATTTCCGAATAGTGACATTTGCTTATTATTTTATTTTACTTCTACTTACATCTTACATCACATCAAGAATTAAAAACAATTAAGGTTTTTTTGTGAATGCTTGAAAAACCACTCCAGGTTTTATTAAGTTGGGGCTATTTTGGTAACTAATGGATCTGCCTTTTGACGTGAATATATTTCCTTCGGATAGTGAAGAGGAGCTTGATGAAATGGAGCTCATCATAAATAGAAGGCCGTACACTGTAAGGCCCAGAACCGAACATATTTATGAGTGGGACGATTTTGACTTTATAGCGCGATTTCGTTTGAATAAAGGAACCGTCCAGCAAATACTGAATCGTATTGAGCCTCAAATCCGTTACAACACAGAGAGGTTAGTGGAATATTATTAAAATATATCATTAATACAAAAAACAAGTCTGGCTACTCATAAGTACAGTATCTTTCCATAATTTTTTTAACCTTGTTTCATACAATTTTTATTTACAGAAACTTCGCACTGAGTCCCCTTCAGCAACTACTAATATGCTTACGTTTTTATGCTACTGGAAACACATTAATGTCTGTGGGAGATTTTTCTGGTGTTCATCCAACTACTGCATCAAAAGTTGTAAAAAGGGTTACAATAGCTATTTGTTCTTTAAAAAGGGAGTATATATATTTACCAGAACCAGATAGTGAAGAATATTTGCAAGGTCAGCAAGGCTTTTACCAAATTGCTGCCTTTCCGAGAGTGCTACTAGCTATAGATTGTACCCACATACGTATTCAATCGCCAGGAGGCGATCAAGCCGAAACGTTCCGCAATAGAAAAGGTTGGTTTTCCTTAAATGTGCAGGCAGCTTGTGATCACAACTTAAAAATACGTAACATAGTGGCCAGGTGGCCAGGTTCTGCCCATGATAGTATTATTTTTCAAAATTCACAGTTGAAGGCTATATTTGATGCTGAACGATTGGGAAATGCTTTACTTCTTGGTGATGGTGGATACGCCAACGAAAGATATTTAATGACTCCATTAGAAGAACCTGTGACAGATGCAGAGAGACTGTATAACCAGTCCCAAATAAGAACACGCAATGTGGTAGAGCGATGCTTTGGAGTTTTAAAGCGGCGTTTTCCAGTACTTTCTCTTGGCATAAGGTTAGACATTTTAACAGTACAGGACATAATAATTGCTACAGTTATATTGCACAATATAGCCATTCAAAACAATGAACCGGAATTGGGTGTCAACCCAGAAATAGAGGCTCTTATAAATGAGGCTGTTGATCATGATATGTTTAATAACGAGTTAAATGCACACAGAAATGAACTAATTCACCAGTATTTTGCTAGACTAATTCATGCTTAGGAACATGAACAAAACACATTTCTATTTCTAAAACACCATATGTGTATATGAAAAACTTTATATTGTAGGGATTATGCTCTTAAGTGTTATAGTTGATAATAAAAAACTGATTTCGAAACATGAGTACTTTATTTCTTAAAATATCCACAGAAACAAAAGATTTTCCATTAAAAAATCAAAATTAAAATCGTAAAGGTACAATTTAGAAAACTCTCATGCACTCTTCATGAATCCAGAATTAAATGACCATTTAACATTTTTTGAAGCATGGTGCATTTTATTTTTTTCTCTATAGTTCTAATTTGAACATCAAGCAAAGCTGATTTAAGTTCTGCTTTATTTTTTTTCATTTTGGCATCATGTTCAAGTTTTCTTAGTCTCATTTCTCGAATTAAACACTTCTTTTGAAGTAACAGAACTTCTTTTTTTGACAAAGCCATGGCTGAAACAGCGGTTATAGCATCCTGTCGGGGGGTAATTTTTCTTCCTAAAAGTTATAAAAAAGCTACAAAGGCGTAGAAGGGCTACATGCAATAAAAAATTTTTAATTTCTTAAAATTTCGACTAATAACGCGAAATTTCTAGTTATAACTCAAAAATTTAAAATTTTGTGTTATAAGTCAAAAATTTAAGAAATTAAAAATTTTTTATTCCATGTGGCCCTTCTACACCTTCGTAAAAAGCAATATTTACTGGTTTTTTGGTTTAAAACAGTAAAAAACTAATAATTAATTAAAAGCAATTATTAAAATTATTAAGTAATACTTTTAATTTGAAAAGCAAAATAATAGTCAGTGCACTTTTTACGTTTTCAAATGATTTGTTACCTACTTTTAACACATTGTATGTCAAATGCATAGGTATCCAGAAAACAATTTTGTTTGGCAATTATATCAGAGTTAAAAAAGGGAACAATGCTTATTGCATGGTCCAACAAACCCATTGTTAAATAAATATAGCAACAGCTAGTGGATATACCTACCTCGTAATATTTTTTTTTGGTTTGTAGTGGGAGTTTTTTGAATTTTTGGCTCCAAGTTTAGAACTGCGTTACTAGGATTGGTTAAGTTGTCAATATTTATAATTTCAAAATTCTGTAAATAAAAACAATATGTAAACAGAATGAATCACTAATAAAAAAATATTTTAATTAATGTTTTATATGTTTAATAATATTTTTTGTGTCATATCCAATAATGAGTCAAGTATTTTTGTTGACTACATTTAAATACCAACATAGTTTATTTGATTGTATCTACCTGATTAGGTTCTTCCACTTGCAGAAAAACTGGTAACAAATTATTTGGCGCTACATTATCTGTCAATCCCTCGGGTAGTTCATCGAAGTTTTGTTCAATCACTAAAAAAAATCTTTATAGAAACAAAAAAAAATACCTTAATTCAAAAGCAACTTGCATATATTTGAGTTTTACAAATGATATTTTATCTTTATGCAATGTGATATGTTATTAATTTTATGCCTACCATCATCATCATTTCTAGAAGGAAGTCCCTCAACACTTAACGCAATGTAGGGTAGTAGCTTTTCTTCTGGTGGTGTAAATATTACCTCTATGAAATTTCCACCGCCTGTTTGGAATTTCAAGTTTTTTTCTTTTGCTTTTTTTTTCCTTAGCTCTTTTTTAAAACTTTCGTACTTTGATCTTAAGCTTTTTGTTGTTCGCATAACAGATGAACTCTTGCTATTAAATTCTGAACACATCTTCTCCCAGATATCATTTTTGTCTTTCCATGAGCAGGCATCTGTTTGTTTGCATTCAACTATATGACGATATTTTATAACTAAATCGATTAATAAATCAACTTCTCTTAATGTGAAATTGGACGCACGATCCTTTTTTTTCTCGTTGATAGACATTTCATACCACCTTGAAAGAACAGTATCAAAAAAGACCCAATAAAAATTACAAAGTGTAAAACTCAGTATTACTTTTCGAACGAAAGAAAAATTTTAATACATAACCTAACAATCACAGAAGAAAAAAGGGTTTAACATATTTCCATCCTTGTCTATTTTAAATTAAAACAAGAATAGTATGTAATTTTTGACTGTCGTTGACATTCTTGTACTCGCCGTTTTATCAGCTGATTCAGGATTTCTTCTTTTTTTCCAACATGGGCATTTGGAAACCTAATGTTAGTTAACAGGAACTTAGCTATGGTTGGATATACACAAATTCATTAACGGACGTTTTAGCTGACAGATAGATTTTATCCGACGGGCAAGTAACAGCTGCATTACCAGGACTTGGATATAGCCACCCAAAGACGTCCACCGTATCAGCATCAAAGTGCCGAAATGAAACGGTGATGTAAGTTTTCGTTACTTTTAAGGACTTTGACCGATTCGTTGCTTTGAGAAGCGCGTCGTCCAAACCACGTAATTCCATGTGGCGATAGATGGCAAAAAGTATTAGCGTCCCCAGCAATGTCATTTTTATGGTCACGTGTACCAATTACAAAACGGTATTTACAATTTTTGACACATCGTTGGATTGCCTAATATGGTCAGACGTCTCTCACTTCTCAGATCCGTCAAAACGCCATTTTCTCGTGGCCACCCGGCCCTCCATTCAGTTCTTTGTGCCATCTCCATCAAATCCACAGAAAAGAAAAATTATTATCAATAAATCAGCTGATTAAAAAGAAATCAGTTCTGTGGTTTGCAACATGCTGTTTTTAATAAGGTAGATTTACTAGATTTTAAGTCTGTGAAATATCAATAACGCAAAATTGTTGATATTTCTTTTAATTTACTTTTACTCTCCGGCATTACCTCTTACAAAACTTTAATTTTAAATTATAGATTCACCTTGGTTTGTTTAAAATTTAGTTGAATTTAAAATAAATTTAACCTTTCCCAACACGCTGAATTCTCGCTTGGTAGAAATGCATTTACCAAGAGTTGCTAAATTATAGCCCCTAGAATTGTCATATCCTAGCGACATAACTTGAGGAGGGAACAGGAGACGTTTTCCTTCGGTTTTCCTGTTTTAAGAAATGAACCTTTGATTGTGCCATAATTTTCCTATTCACTAGCTGCCCTTAATCAGTCTGACTGACAGTCCAGTCAAGGATTGATAATTTGATTGATAGTGTATCTTTGGCCAAACTGTCAATCGGGTTGATAGTGTAAGGTAGAGAGATAATTCGCCAATAAGTTGACTTATTCTGAGAGCTTGTCGTGTAAAATTCTTAGAGTGGTATTCGCTTGGGAAGGGCTTTCTTGACATAAACCTTAGCCCTGCTCTAAACCTTAGTCCAAGAAAGCCTTGTTAGGTGTCTTTGAATGACTTTGCATACCACCCGTGGTTGTCATCTTGTCAAATTATATAATTATATACTGTAATTTGATTAACCTACTGTGATTTGTTGTAACCATTTTTTATAAAAAATTTGTTGTTGAATAAAATCTTGAATAAATATTTATTAGAAGATATTTTACATTCGGTAAATAGATATGTAAATTAATTTATTACTAAGTATATTATAATGATTTGATTACCTACCATAAAATTTGAGATAAATCGAAGTTAAGTAAGATCTATAGATATTTTTCTATGAAAACGAGTTTTTTGAATATTCGCTTTCACCACACCGCCGTCAACTGGGACTCTATTGGTCCGTTATTTTACATGAACGAAACCGGAATTACCGAAAAGAGCATTTAATGTTTTTGTTGTGTTGTGTGCTACTTTTTATTAAGTTTTGAATTAAATGTGGCATTTATTTCCTCATTTTACTACTAATTATTGACTATAAAGGCCCTCTGTGATTTGAGGAGTGAGAGAGACACAATACAGTCCTGTTTATAAAAAATTGAGAATTTGACCACTGGGCCAGTCGAGGAACTACTACACAGCAAGAGGATGCAATGCCGGGGGCCCAGGCCTTCAAAGGGCCTACGGCGCAGAGGGTTTTAATCATGCAATTACCCGTCACTTCCAATATTATTATAATGTTTATAATAACAATATACGAATTCACAACTACAACTTTTTAAAGTTTTTCCCTCGGTTTTTCCTGACAAGCTGCGGCTGCGACTCTCCTATCAACAAACCACGAAACATCAACAAATAAAATAGGTTAGAATTGGTTCCTAATGTTCTGCGAATAATTTCGGTGTTGCCACATAAGAAAATCTCGAAGAAATTGAGAATGAGTTGAATAGTTCATTTAGGCTTTAGAACCTTATTTACTGATTTTACGACAAAATATAGATAATACTTTGGAAATAATGTGTTTTTTTCTAGCATAGGTTTCGAACAATTTTCACCAATTTCCCAATGAATACAATCTTCAACGTTTCAAGACCAACGTTAATCGCTTTTTTCGCACTCGCACCGCTCCCAGAGCGCCTTAAAGGATTTTTTCCTACAGTGCAGGTGTTTTATCATAAAAAAAAAAAAAAAAACTAGATTACTTTTCAAGACTGGTGTCATTTCTTGGTATTTTCTCGGTATTTCCAATATAAAAATTTTAGAAAACATTGTTAAGTTGACCTTGCCATGACGTAGATTTGATTAAGTAGTTGTTTTTGTTCCTATAGTTTTTTATTTGTTTATTTTCTCAGTAATGGCTGATGATGGCTAAAAATATCAAAAAGTATACATAGAAAATGTTATTTAATGTTCTTTTATACCAAAATTAACATGTTTCCCTCATAGTGACATTAAACTATCAATTAAATGCATTAAACAGTATTTTTCACCAGGAAATGTCTTTCAAACCCTTTGGCAAAAACATTCCCTCTTTGACCAAAAACATGAAACCCCTTTTAATATATCCAAAGTAACGGGGTTCTATTATGGCCGTATGTTAGTACAGGTTTTTCATGTCCTAGAATCTGACCCAGGACGATAACCCGTCAAGGCCGGACGGTACTACTTGTTGTTTGTCAAGGGCATTCAACTCATGGTAGTAAGCGAGCGTATCAAACGAAATCGAGTTGTTGAATAGAGATTTTTCCTAAATCTAAGAGCAATGCATAAGCATCGGTTTGGTAGTGGAATAGAGGGAAGAAAAAAAAAATCAAAATATGTTTAACTTTGTTATCATTCTATACTGTAAATAAGGTTGATTTCTAGTCTATCGGCACTTGTTTTGAATATTTTAGTCATCATTTTGAAAATTTCCTAATTTTTTTTAACTAAAAACAGTTTTGCTTTATACATTTTTAAAACAAGACATCAAATTTAATAAAATTTCTGTTTGTATAATTTTTTACAACAGCGATTTTGGGTTTTTAATTTATTATAAACCTACAAAATTTAAATATGTTTATTTACATGTATTTCTCAGACCAATTACCAGTAATTGGTCTGAGGAAAATTCATATAATTTACCAGTTGCATAAATATAGCAGTGGCGGCTCGCGGTCTTAAAAAATGGTGAAGAGCTAAGTATAGCGCGGGTACTTAAACAAACATTGACTAATTTATATTTTAATTACGTATTTAGTTTTTGTAAATCGGATCGATTCTTCGGTTGAGGTCTAGCGTTTTCTTTTAAAGCATCGGCAATAGTATTTTAATTTTGTTCAAAATTTCTTAACATTAACTGACATTTTAAGTGTTCTCCAGAATCTCCGTATTTACGCAACGATCGAGTAATATTTAAAAAATATGTAAATCCGTCCCTATTCCAAACGCAATGTTTATTCGAAAAGAGTAAACACGACCGACAAACAATTTTTGTAAGGCGGCACTACTACATAGCCAATAATATTCTGAAAACCAGGAACTCTTAAAATTAATCTTATAGGACCATAACCAAATAAGAACGTTACACCATTTCTCATACCACGCGGGCTTAACCTATCCCACTTTAAAGTATCCACCCACCTGATCATTTCGAGTCTTTGACAAAATGCTACACTGTACCTGCGAAAATTAAGCTGGTTTTTTAACCTATTTTTCCAGCAAACGTACCCCAAACTCCATTAAGTTAGCGATAAAGTCATTTAAAAACCTTCAAGTCTCGTTCAAAACTGAATCCTTCATGGCAGTAATAGACTACTGGAACTGTCCCTAATAAAAGAAGTATAAGCCAGTGTGCTACTACCACGAGCCAACACCAGCTCCAACGGGGCGTTGCCTTGTTGTCATAATCATAATCATAATTTATTCATGCTACAGTTACATCCAACTTACACACTTCACAATCGTTTAAAAAATATAAAATAAAACAGTACATGTTGCAATTAGAATTTCCTAAAATATACAATTACTTATAAAATCTTTAATAAAACTGGAATATACACATTAATTGCTTACACATTAAAATCAAAATTTAAAAATTCATCAATACTAAAAAAGGCGTTCTTAGCAAGGATGTCATGAATCCTTCGCTTAAAACTGTCAAATTGGAGATTTTTTAGGTCCTCAGGCAATATATTAAAAAATTTTGCTGCCCAGTATCCAGGACCACCCTGACACCTCTTCAGGCGCCAGAATTCTGGCACAATATCACCTCTATTTCGCGTCTCGTACCGGTGAATATCCTCGTGAGTTCTGTATAAATGCCGATTGGATTTTATATATAACAGACATTGCATGATGAAAATGGCTGGAAGGGTGAGTATACCTAGATCTATGAAGGCACGCCTACAATCCTCCCTGAAGCCCAAACCCGCCAAAATTCGAATGGCCTTCCTCTGTAGACCGAAAATACGATCCGCGCCAGAGGAATGACCCCAGACAAGGGTGGCATACGAAACATGCGAGTGAAATATGTGTTATCTATGTGACGTAATATCATATATGTACATTATCTATGAGTTTAGTATCATTAGATTATTTAGTAGTACCTGACAATGTAAAATATATAATAAATAAAGAGATTTTAAAAGTAAAAAAGTAGCCAATTATATTCTGAAAACAAGGAACACTTAAAATCTATGTTTAAGATTCCAGTAGGTCGCCCGTGTAACAAAACGTCTCTCTTATCCTCATCTGTCTAACGACTGAATGGAGTTTCCAACAAATTACAAACTATGTCATTAATTCGCCAATAAGTTGACTTATTCTGAGAGCTTGTCGTGTAAAATTCTTAGAGTGGTATTCGCTTGGGAAGGGCTTTCTTGACATAAACCTTAGCCCTGCTCTAAACCTTAGTCCAAGAAAGCCTTGTTAGGTGTCTTTGAGTGACTTTGCATACCACCCGTGGTTGTCATCTTGTCAAATTATATAATTATATACTGTAATTTGATTAACCTACTGTGATTTGTTGTAACCATTTTTTATAAAAAATTTGTTGTTGAATAAAATCTTGAATAAATATTTATTAGAAGATATTTTACATTCGGTAAATAGATATGTAAATTAATTTATTACTAAGTATATTATAATGATTTGATTACCTACCATAAAATTTGAGATAAATCGAAGTTAAGTAAGATCTATAGATATTTTTCTATGAAAACGAGTTTTTTGAATATTCGCTTTCACCACACCGCCGTCAACTGGGACTCTATTGGTCCGTTATTTTACATGAACGAAACCGGAATTACCGAAAAGAGCATTTAATGTTTTTGTTGTGTTGTGTGCTACTTTTTATTAAGTTTTGAATTAAATGTGGCATTTATTTCCTCATTTTACTACTAATTATTGACTATAAAGGCCCTCTGTGATTTGAGGAGTGAGAGAGACACAATACAGTCCTGTTTATAAAAAATTGAGAATTTGA
Source organism: Polydrusus cervinus (assembly GCA_935413205.1). Taxonomy (NCBI): domain Eukaryota; kingdom Metazoa; phylum Arthropoda; class Insecta; order Coleoptera; family Curculionidae; genus Polydrusus; species Polydrusus cervinus. The sequence goes on from OW284513.1 coordinate 27,648,984, forward strand.
CCACTGGGCCAGTCGAGGAACTACTACACAGCAAGAGGATGCAATGCCGGGGGCCCAGGCCTTCAAAGGGCCTACGGCGCAGAGGGTTTTAATCATGCAATTATGGGTTCATTTTTAAAACACACAATAAAAATTAAACTAAGTATTGAACTATTGAATTAACTGAAAAATAAAAACAAAACTTTTTAATCACGTAAAAACGATATCTATAACCGTAAGTTTCGCGAAGCCACAAAATAAATACCGCGAACCAATGCTAAAACAATGGTGCATACGACTGACCTATTTTTAAATTCCCCTTCAGCATAAAGCAAATTCTTACATGCTGGCGCGTGACTGACGTCACGTAACCATAGCGAGGGTGAAATCAAAGCCGCTTGACTGAATGTTTGCCATTCACTGCTGCTTTGAGCTCACCGATCCGGTCGGCTGGGGCGCACCAAAATGCACGAGTGTTTATAAATTATTGTCCATCGGCATCAGCATTCGGATTAAATTAATATTATTAATTCAAACATAATTATTTTTTAAGGGCTAAAGTGGTAGCTGTATTGGTACATTAATATTTAATATTGTCGAAAAATTTCCTCCTGGTTTTCTTTTTTTTTGGTGAAGAACCCCTTCACCTGACGAGCCGCCACTGAAATATATTTATTGAATTGTGAAAACGAGATTTTATGTGCAAATTTGGTTCCATAAACACGCGAATTATTAAAATCGGTTGGCACTACATTACAACAGAGTTTAGTATTTATTAATTTTGAAGGAAAACAAATACGAACGCCAGTTATGAAATTTTATTTACCAAAATATTTCCTTGTTGCTCTTTTTACCTGCTTGGCAATTATCACACTGAAAGACCAGGTGTTTATACAGTAATTGGACTAAAATATTAAGGGTCTCTAACCTGTTGCACCTTTCAGTCTACTTGTTTCTTTGTTGTGTATGGAGTGGTTTACAGCTGCAGCTATGGTAGATTTTGAAACTCCTGTTTATTAAATGACGTGCACCACCTGATGATAATCCGACAAAGAACTGCATGCCTTTTTCATCTTTCATTCCACAAATCTTGAAAACGCGTTTTCGTAAATTTTGCGCGATTTAGCTGGCAATAATTTTTGTGACGCTACTTTCGCTGCTTCTACTAATTCCGGTGGAGTCAGAGAAAACTCAGAATCAGACATTTTAAACTTTATATTATTTAAAATAACTACTAAATAACCACTAAAGTTATTACTTTTTATATTAAATCACGGAATTAAATTGACAGATACTTGATTATTTTAAAGGTTTCCTTAGAAACGCTGGTCCAATTGTCGCTATAAGTAAAACAGCCTACCTACTAGTTTAAAAAGTCAAATTTCACATCGATACTTTTCTGACTTTAATATATTGTAATAATATCGTCGTTTTTCCCGTCACAGAAAAAAATAGTGTATTATACACGGGAAAAATATTAATTAGATATTAGCTCTCGCTTTTTTGTCTCCCTCCGCTTCGCGTCGGGAGACAACACAACCTCGAGCTAAAATCTAATGCTTTTTTCCCTTGTATAATAAATAACTAAAATTCAGCACATAACATGAGGAATATAAATTTTGTTCATTAAGTTTCTTTTTATTTAAGTCAATTAACTTTAACCATGGCCTTGTTTATAAAAAGAACAATTGAAGTTTATCACAACCATGCTTTAAACAACAACATTCTGATTTTTTTTAATTGCCTACCTTTGTGGTATCAATTCTGTTATACTTTTTACCTTGAATCTTTTTTTGAGAGCTTTGTGACAAGCTCCTGTCATCGGTGACATAAGATGTCAGATCAATAACATCACTTAATGGGTATTCCAATTTATACTACATTAATATACTGGAAAAGTCAATTAAAAACAAATATCTAGACAGTTTTAATTTGCATCAAGGCTTATTTTTTCTAATTTGATGCTAAATTATATTATTTTTTTTCAGTTCCTTCCGGTATATGTGTACTCCTGACATCGGTGGGGTAGTCCACTTCGGCTACACAGCATAGAACCATCCTCATCAGCAATATTTTCATTCCCTTCAATTAGTGTGTGTGCGCTCAGCCACAAGATGGAGCGCGAATCAAATCCCATGCAGGCCCTATGCCGTTCGGGCTGTGGTTTTTATGGAAATCCCGCCACAGACGGACTATGTTCCCTCTGCTATAAAGTAAGTATAGTTTTTGATTAGTTGGTCATTTAAGGGACGATAGTTTTGTATGGGTTTTTGCTAAGTTTGATTCTTTATAACTTACTGAAGAATTCTGATTAAAAATAAAAAATTTATAAATGATGAAAATTTTTTTTCTGGGAGTCTATTATGTATTTTAAACTTCAAGAATTGAACCTCGTGAATTCGTCAAATTATTTACCACCTTAGCTAATTTTTGGTAGGTTAGAAAGTGGACTTATTAAATGATAATTCCCATAAGGCGTTTCTATGTGGGCCTACTTTAAGGAAAATTAATGATAGTCAAGAAGGTACCTGATGATCCTAAAAGTAAGTTCTATCAGCGTGGCGACCCGGGTTCGATTCCCATGGGCATACATACAATAAAAAAAGTATGTCCGAAATTCAGTGGATTTAAGAATGCAGTATGTCACTAGTGATTCCTAATAACGGAACCCAGAAGAGAGCCTTGAACCGAGCCATGGACTGGACTTCTGGGGGGGGGGGGGGGGTAAAAAGGATAAAAGATAATTAGTGCATACTCGTGGTTCGGATTCCACGTTAAGCTGTAGGTGCCGTCTGGCTGACATTACCAAGACGATAGGGGATACAGAGGGCTCATATAGGCCTAAGTATACCAGCTTTTCCGCCAACCCCGGAAAAAAGAAGTTTTATCTGCCGCCTATAAAGACGGTAACTAACTAACCATCCAATAGTAAGTGGTTCAAGTACTCCAGCCAAACTTGATTTGAACTAGATAATCAGCTTTAAATTTCATTATTTAAAGAACGAAAGAACGACGGATCAGTGCAAAAAAGTGGCAACCGTTTTTGGAGACAAACTAACGTTTGTATCCTTTTTCGATCAATTTCAGACACAAGATATTGTGTTATTTTACGCAATTAAAGACGGCGCGCTCCGAAGTCACGTCGGTTTTTACGTAGCGAATGAATCATAGTGCGCCTATCTATTTGGGCTTTCTTTAAATGTTGAAATTCAAAGTAATCAGTTATGTAATAATAATAATAAATAAATGTAATCAGTTATAAATCGCTTACAAAAAAGAGTTAATAAAATGTGTCAAGAATTTGATTGTCTTTAAGATTGGTAAGATCTAATTTTGCGTCAGAGCGATTGGATCAAAGATATTCCACAAAGACATGCATTTTGAAAAAGCGGAAACTTTATTGTTAAAAATGTCTTAATTTACATGTATATGTACCTACACATACAGTTAGATAACACTTATTATGTTTTTCAGGAACAACTAAAAAAGAAACAGCAGCTTCCCACAAATACTCCTGCTAGCCTCAGCTCTTACAGAGAAACTTCCACAGCTCAACCTACCATTAGTCATCTTCCATCTTCGACTGTATCTGAATTACCTGTCCAAGTAAGTTAAAATATATACAAGGTGTCCCACATATAATGGAAACAATTATTCTGAATTGATTGTTTTGAATTTTGGTGTGGTTTGTGTGATCCTAGGGTGCATTTTTATATTTCTTAAAATATTAGTTAACCGATTGACGTACGGATTTATAGGGATTTTAAAATAACATTTTAAAGAGTAAGGTACCTTTAGCGATTATTTTATTTAAAAACTAATAACAGAACTTGATTTGGCATCCCTCAAAACGACCAAATACAAAATTTTAATAAAGCGACACAACCAGCTTAGTGAGTATGATCAATTTTATTTATATATATTTTTTTAAATATTTACATCTAAAATACACGCGATGAGGAACAAGGTAATTACCAAAAATGAACTGCTTCATCTAAAAAAAATACTATACATTAAAACCAATGGCTTACTGTATTTTCTACTATAAAATTAAATTGACAATGTGACAAATTAGAAAATAATCGAATACGCATAATGAAATGAAATGAAATGAAATACTTTATTATCAGTCAAATTGAGTTACAAAAGAAAATGTCACAACAACTTGCCAAACACGTCCAAAATTATAAATTCTAAGTCTAAGTAAGTTAACTGCCTACATAACAAGTTTAAAAAAAAACAAAAGGAAACACTAGCATCATTACAATAAAAACTCTTTTAACAAATTAAAATAAATAGTGATGACAGCATCATACAATACAAAAAAAATGACAACACAGCTGTTCACAATAACATTTAAATTTCTTATTAACCACCTAACGATTTTTAAATCCATCTAGAAAACATTCCCCTACAGAATAGTATGCCTTTTGAACCAGTAGAGTTCTTATTCTAGCAGAAAACACTTTATATGATCTTATTTCCCTTAGGGAGCGGGGTAAATGGTTGAAACATTTAATGCCAAAGTATTCATATGATCTTTGCCCAACCGTGAGTCGGCTGTATGGTTGTTCTAGCAAAGTGCTACTTTTTGTAGGGTAGGGATGAAATTCCTGTCTTTGCATAAACAAAACCTCATTCTTTTTTATATGCTGTAGAAGGGTAAAAATGTATAAACTGGGAAATGTTAGTATCCCCAGACTAACAAAGGTGTTCTTACAAGTCTCTAAAGGCCTCAATTTTGCCATAATTCGAATGACTTTTTTCTGTAGTACAAAAATTGCATGTGCATCCCTACCCCCACCCCAGTGTAGAAGGCCATATCTCAAAACTGAACAGAAGAGACCATTATACATAAGCATCAGTATTTTTAAATTAACAGTATTGCATAGTTGTCTGAAGAGAAAGCAAACAGAGCTAAGCTTTTTGCATACAAAGTTAATGTGGTCTGACCAAGTCAATTTATGGTCTACGTATACTCCAAGAAATTTAGTGTTGTATACCTGCTCTATAGACTTTCCATTCAGCTTCAGCAATTGACTCTCATTTACAGAGGTGTTCTTAGTGCAAAAATTAATGAAATTGGTCTTTGAGTTATTCAACAGAAGTCCGTTCAGTTTACACCATTCAACCATATCCTCCACAGCACTTTGTGCCAGAAATATAGATAGATTGAGCCCCTGCTCAGCTATAAGCATATTAGTATCATCCGCATAAATTACATTATGTCCGCTAGTATTACAGTTTGAGGACAAATCATTTATAAAGCAGCAAAAAAAGCATAACTTCATTAAACTAAACTGAAGGTACTTCGTTTTTTAAATTCTTATTTTAAAACCCCTATAAATCCGTACGCCAATGTGACTAAAATTTTAAGCAATAGAAAGGTGTGCCTTAGAGTTATACGTAACAACACCAAAATTCAAAACGATCAATCTAAAAATACCGAAAATATAAGCTTGTTCCCATTATAAGTGGAACACCCTGTAGACGTCACGAAAACGGCCGCTTGATAATGTTCTCTAAAATGTTTATGTTATAATAACAAGAATGGCAGAGCCTGAAAAATGATTACCTAAAACGTACGAAAATAAACGAAATTATTCCAGAAGACCAATGACAGTTGAAAAAATCCTAACCTTTTTAATTTGTTGATGTTTCTGTGATGTAAAAATATTTTATTGCTTTAGGCTTAGCATTTGGTTATATCTTGGTAAAACCAACTCAAAAATAATATTACATGAAATTAATTTTCTATGCACATTCAGCCGGTTGCATTATTGATACAACTATTATAGATCCCCGCATATATTTTGTTATATTGATCAAATTAATAACATATACTATATACAGTGAAACCTCTCTTAAGGGGACACCTATGGGACTGTCTAAAAGTGGACGCCTAATAAAGGTGTCCGCCTATGGAAAATTTGTACGATTTTAATCTTACAACTCACAAATAAACGGCGGACTGCTTTTGGGGAATCACACTACTTTCATTCGGCGAAGTCCTTTTGCGCTGCCACGCATACGCGATTGTTTGCTGGTCTGTCTGCAGAGAGTTTTTGCACCGTACTTAACTTATTCGTCTCCCAAATACTTTAAAAACATTTTTGTCTGTTTAAAGGAGAGTTTTCGCACTCTTTATATGAAAACAGCCTGTCCACGTTCGCTCAAAGGAGAGTCCGCCCAAGATAGGTTGATTTTCTTGGAATTTCATATACCTAGTTCCGGACTATGAAAAAATGTCCGCTTATCAGAGGTGTCCGTTATGAGAGGTTTCACTGTACTATTGTGCCGATAAAAAACTGGGACAAGAGATTTACAAAAACAATGTAAGAAATACATATCCCCTAGACTATAAAAGGTGTCTAGAGCTAAAAAGGAAAAACATTCAAAATTTAAAAAGTAACCTAGGTTACATAATGGAATGTTTTGTATTTTTCGATACGGGGTGGTTAAATTTGAGAGACATCATATAATATGGATAAAGTAAATTTATTAGATTTTTTTAAAGTCAAATATTTTATAAATTATTATATTTACCATTACCACAAAATAATAAATAAAGCTAATACAGGTAATAAAATACATTTAATAAAAAGAAAAAAATTGCGAACACAAAGTTTGTCAAAACAACATAAAATTAATATTTGGTCATAGAACCATTTCTGTTTATTACTTTTTGGAGCCTTTGTGGCATACTTAAAACTAAGTTTCTACATAATTCGACAGTTATTTCATCCCAAGCTTGATTTATCCTATGACGTAATTCATCCCTGTTTCTAGGTTGAAAATCATGTTTATACATAGATTTGACCATGGCACCCCAAATGTTTTCTATCGGGTTCAAATCGGGACTCTTCGAAGCCCAGGGAAGAACTGCTATGTTATTTTCTTGGAGAAAATTTTGTACAATGCGCGCTGTGTGTATTGGAGCATTATCATGCTGAAATGTGTAATTTTGACCGTATACAGCGTTTACCGATGGTATCATCACTTCGTTTAGTATATTAACGTATACTGCTGCAGTTAGTCTTCCTTCGACGATTTGGCAAAGTCCTGGTCCTCTAGCGCTAATCCAGCCCCAAACATTTATGAAGAAACGCCCACTTTGGTTGGTTTTGTGGGTGTATCTCTCATCATACCGCATGCCGGAAGGCCTATACACCCGAATTCTCCCATTATTGCATGACTGAAAAGTTTTCTCGTCAGAAAATATAACTGTTTCCCATAAATTTATTTGATTAATATATTCATGTGCAAATTCTAACCTGCCCTGTTTATTTATTTCCGTTAAAAAATTTTTATTGGCAGCACAACGGCTTCGTATATCGGAATTTCGAACCCTGTCTCTAGAGGTATTTGCAGAACCTGGAAAATTCGTCTCTTCTTTTGCCTTGATTGCAGTTTCGAAGGGATGATACCTTAGATAATTAACCAGTCTTCTATCATGATCATCAGTAGAAATTTTAGGGGGACCAGAACCTGCATTCCTAATAATAGTCCCATGTCTTGCTATTTTTTGTTTTGCCAATAGCACGGTATTCTTGCTTACTCCCAGTTCATCTGCAATATCCCTAATAGCAACACTATCTCGCAACCGACTATAAATAATTGCCTTTTGCTGGGGGGTTATTTGTGGCATATTTACAAATAATATATGATTGTATGTTTGACGAGTCAATCATAAAGTGACAATCTTTATTGACATGCAAATTTTCATGACATTTTACTGGTACCAGGCTTGATGTAAAATTATTCTTAATAGTCTAGGAGAAAATAGAAAAATTTCCTGTCCCAGTTTTTTATCGGCGCGATGGTACAGTCGCGCCGATAAAAAACTGGGACAGGAAATTTTTCTATTTTCTCCTAGACTATTAAGAATAATTTTACATCAAGCCTGGTACCAGTAAAATGTCATGAAAATTTGCATGTCAATAAAGATTGTCACTTTATGATTGACTCGTCAAACATACAATCATATATTATTTGTAAATATGCCACAATTAACCCCCCAGCAAAAGGCAATTATTTATAGTCGGTTGCGAGATAGTGTTGCTATTAGGGATATTGCAGATGAACTGGGAGTAAGCAAGAATACCGTGCTATTGGCAAAACAAAAAATAGCAAGACATGGGACTATTATTAGGAATGCAGGTTCTGGTCCCCCTAAAATTTCTACTGATGATCATGATAGAAGACTGGTTAATTATCTAAGGGAACATCCCTTCGAAACTGCAATCAAGGCAAAAGAAGAGACGAATTTTCCAGGTTCTGCAAATACCGCTAGAGACAGGGTTCGAAATTCCGATATACGAAGCCGTTGTGCTGCCAATAAAAATTTTTTAACGGAAATAAATAAACAGGGCAGGTTAGAATTTGCACATGAATATATTAATCAAATAAATTTATGGGAAACAGTTATATTTTCTGACGAGAAAACTTTTCAGTCATGCAATAATGGGAGAATTCGGGTGTATAGGCCTTCCGGCATGCGGTATGATGAGAGATACACCCACAAAACCAACCAAAGTGGGCGTTTCTCCATAAATGTTTGGGGCTGGATTAGCGCTAGAGGACCAGGACTTTGCCAAATCGTCGAAGGAAGACTAACTGCAGCAGTATACGTTAATATACTAAACGAAGTGATGATACCATCGGTAAACGCTGTATACGGTCAAAATTACACATTTCAGCATGATAATGCTCCAATACACACAGCGCGCATTGTACAAAATTTTCTCCAAGAAAATAACATAGCAGTTCTTCCCTGGGCTTCGAAGAGTCCCGATTTGAACCCGATAGAAAACATTTGGGGTGCCATGGTCAAATCTATGTATAAACATGATTTTCAACCTAGAAACAGGGATGAATTACGTCATAGGATAAATCAAGCTTGGGATGAAATAACTGTCGAATTATGTAGAAACTTAGTTTTAAGTATGCCACAAAGGCTCCAAAAAGTAATAAACAGAAATGGTTCTATGACCAAATATTAATTTTGTGTTGTTTTGACAAACTTTGTGTTCGCAATTTTTTTCTTTTTATTAAATGTATTTTATTACCTGTATTAGCTTTATTTATTATTTTGTGGTAATGGTAAATATAATAATTTATAAAATATTTGACTTTAAAAAAATCTAATAAATTTACTTTATCCATATTATATGATGTCTCTCAAATTTAACCACCCCGTATCGAAAAATACAAAACATTCCATTATGTAACCTAGGTTACTTTTTAAATTTTGAATGTTTTTCCTTTTTAGCTCTAGACACCTTTTATAGTCTAGGGGATATGTATTTCTTACATTGTTTTTGTAAATCTCTTGTCCCAGTTTTTTATCGGCACAATAGTACATATAAATTATATAATTACGTGTATTGAAAAAGAAGGTGGAGGGAGCCTCACTAAATACAATAAACTGTGATTGGTCAGTACTGTATAAGGACGCCACAGAGGAATGTAATTTTTATAACAATGTTATCAACTAATGGGAAATTTCCAGATTCGTGAGAAATAAAGATCCAAAGCGCAGAGGAAAGATAGGTCGGCGCTGTCTCCAAAGGGAAATTTTTACGCACTGTTATATTCATAGAATATTCTTTAGCATCACTTGTGGTCGTGATCTGCTATAATTTTCAGTATTGTGTGCATTTGTGAAATTTTTCATTAAAAATGGGAAATTTTATTTTTAAAGGTTGCAACACTATATGAATGGAATATGAAATTTGGCCGTACAGTTAATTGGAATAGCCTATTTTTCTCGTTACTTTAGTATAAAGGAAACAGCAAATATCCATGTGGAAGTAGAAAAAACCTTTATATAGTGTCAAATCATATCAGAAAAGTTTTATTCATGGCGTTACATAGTTCCACTACTTGAAAAGTTTTATTTTTGTTTAGCTGGTACACTACCTGTTTCCCACCAGCCATGGTAGTCAAAATGTTACAACTGTCACATCAATCATGTGTCAAAATTTTCAAGTAGTATGTCAAAAGACAGTTTAGGGAAGACATCCTCAAAAACATCTAACACCAGCAAGAAAACCGTTTCCAATGATAGTTTTGTGAACCCGCCAAATTTCGTTGATTCTAAAGGATTCCTTACAAACTTTGATATTTTAGAAGGTCTGGAAGAACTTTCTCAAGAAGTAGCACAGGTGTATATTTTTTTTTTCTTTTCGGCGAAAGTTGAAAACATTAGTAACGACGTTTTAATCTGTAAAGGTAGTACTACTATTTGTTTTGAACCATAACTGACTCGAATAAAATAAGGTTATTTTAAACAATATTTGATTAATGTAATGCTTAAAGTTTGGTGATAGTATTGTTTTTTTCGAATCTTATCACTGCAGGAGCATTTATAATTCAGTTTTCTAGAAAAAGTGTCCTAATTTTAGTTCTATTAATAGCTTGTAATTTTTTTTTTAAACTTTAATAACAACTTAGGGTGTATTTTACTTTTTGTAACAACCCTATTTTTCTTTGAAGTAGCTATTTAAAGGATCTGCAGCATACTTATGGGAATTAATAATTATAAATCAGTACCTTATATGTGCTTTGTATAACAGGTTTTATATTAAATAAAAACGCTTTAAGATGACCTTTAGCATATTCTAGTACATAATATTTTAATTTATTTAAATTGTATTCTTTCTCACCAAATTATCAATGAAAATATTTTATAAAAGACACTATTATCGGCAAGGTAATAAGAATGTTGTTTTTGGCATAAGCAAGTATACTGTATAATTTAAAAATCACATTCAAAGTCATAATAAATTTTAATAAATTAGATATTTCAACAATGGATGTGAAAGTAAAAAATTATACAAAATTTGGTTTACTGACAAGTTCATATTTTGTAAAGTGTGTCCAGGAAAGAGCTTTGTTTAAACAACAGTGAAGTATGTAGTGATCCAAAAGTTTGCTAATACAGCAAAATATGATTCCAGTCCCCTTTCTCTAACTTAGCTACGGCTTGAAGATCTGGATCAGTTAAAACTATCGCTAGTAATATCGCCAATAAACCGTTTTAAGCAATCAGCAATATATAAATTAACCCGTTTAAATATGTCCTCTCCCAAGACAGCATTTGTTGCTCATTTGTATGCTAATAATCTATCCATTAGGAATGTGATGTTCTTGTGCACTTTTTTTATTTGACAATATAATTTTTTTTGTAGACAACAGACGACTCCCAGTCACCTTCCCACCAAGCAGCTGCGGCGGCAGCGTCTGCAGCCGCCGCTGCTCTCCCCCTGGACGAGGCCCCCTCGCCGAGCCCCGCGTCGCCGGCCGGTTCGTCAGACGCCACGACGCCCGACGGCAGTGACGACAAGGACAGCGACAAAGACTCCAAAAAGAAGAAGAATAGATGCGCGACTTGCCGCAAGAAGGTTGGCTTGACTGGTGAGTAGAGAACACTTACCACTTTCTTTTCTTTCATTGGATCCTAGATATGTCAAAACGCGTCCGAGGATGGATCTAAAGAAATAAAAGGAAACGCTTCTTCAATTTACTAGAGATGAGCTCAATCTCGACTATTGTGACTGTTAATGTAAATTGTAAATACAGGGTGATTCCTAAGTTGATACTTCTTTTTAGCTGCGTATAGAAGGCATTAAAATAAACAACATTTTCAAATTCCTTTTTTCAAAAAATTCAAAAATAAAGTACTTACATTCTTTTATTACACTACGAATCAAATACGGTTCTTCCTAACTTGCCCGTTGAATACCATTGACTGATACTAATAAGAGATAAGAAAAACAACAGAAACTATAGAGGGGCATGTTTTTATGACCAGGCCCGCACTTAGATTTTTTACTTCTCTATCTCCCCCACTTTTGAGTTTTTTGGAAAAAGGTATTTGAAAACGTTTTTTATTTTAATGCCTTCTATACGCAGCTAAAAAAGAAGTATCAACTTAGGAATCACCCTGTATAACGATATTTTAAACTGTGGTCGAGTAATATTTTACTAATCAATTAAATGACGGGAAACAAGGGAGTTTTAAAAAAATGTCCATCTGACATTTTCATCGCAGATTTGCTAATGCTGAAGCTATTCGTACTCCACAGTTTATCTTATAACCGTTAGCAGGAATAGAACACTATTGTGATAGGAAAATTGAATTCTAAAAAAGATTACACATTTTTGCCTCATTTCTAAAAATTGTAAATTATTTATAAAAAAAAGTCGCTCTTACAGTGCCATCGCAGTTTCGCTAAGGCTAAGGCTAGTCACAGTTTGCGGTTTATAGTTTATTTTATGTTAGCAGATCGCGATTTTTATTTACAGTGAATATTTTGCATTTAATAATTTATTTCTCAACTCTATAGTTTCTACTGTATTATAGAAATTTGTATTTCAGGATTTGAATGCCGTTGTGGAGGACTTTTCTGTGCAGTTCATCGATACAGTGACAAGCACGACTGCAGTTTTAACTACCGAGAAATGGGGGCGCAAGAAATTAGACGTAACAACCCAGTTGTGGTTGGCGAAAAAATTCAGAAAATCTGAGCCCCGCCACACAGACAACGGTGGAAAGCCACTAATGCTCTCCGCGTGTGTGTCTAAAACCAAACTTAGTTGCAAAACTATTGGTCGAGTTCGATCGATTTCGGTGATTAATTTGAAAAGTTTCAACCGCTTTTCAGACAGATTCATATTTCGAACAAATTTGGCCAATAGTTTTGCAAATTTATAACATATTGTGCCTCTCGCGTGCCAAGGACGATTATTTCGAGTGCTACGGGTGGACACAAAAACGTCGCGGCCGGGTTGACATGGCAGATCGTCAGTTTATTATGTGCTAATAGTACAAGGGTCTGTATGTAGATGTCACTCTATAAAGTGGAATCGTTTGCTGGAAGAATGATGCATCGCATGTTAGTATCCAGCGTTTTGCGATTGCATTCCGAATTTTACACCTCGTCTCAGGGAATAACGAGCACCTGGCCGACATGCTTCTACCTCAATCCCTAGTCCGAAAAAGCCGAAAGAAAACATGGGTCTGTAATTAAATATTTTAAAATCCAAGGGGGGAAAGGTTATTGGAAATGATGGACTGTATTGTATCAAATTTTTCAATCTTTCGCGGCATGATCTACTCTACCTATCATCTTTACATGACTGCAAAACACATTTCTCCTGAATGGGGTTTATTATCGGAATACGATCATAAAATCCTGGTTTCTGGCGTATGATGACATCATATTTCCAGCTTATAATTTCTCTTAAAGCAATCTAAATTATGACTGGTACATTGCTTAGATAATTACATCGTTATCGTTGAACTCTTGTATTAATGGTAAACATGGGTTGTGCCTGAGTTTTCAGTGCTGGACACTGGATTCATTGACTCTGTTGCAATGTTTGTTTATTTTAGTGCATGGATACTTGGAAGAGCATTTTTAATTTAAAAATTATGGTTTCACCACATTCTAAACTGAAAAATATTAATCTGTGATGATTGTGACACGCCATTACTAAATCAAACTTTTTTTTAAATTAAAATGTTAAGCTTCGCAATGGTAAAATTCTCTTCCAAAGCTGACAAACTGCCTGTAGTAAAGAAATTATTGATAAAAAGACTTGTCTGTGCTATTTACCATATTACCTTATTATTGCCACTCAAATTATATTTCCGACGTTTAGTTTTTATTAAATAAATAAAATTATTAGGTATGTAATGTCATTTTAGCTTCTTTGTTATGTATATAGCCCATATCTATTGTTTTCTTTGGCCTTTTTGAAAGGGTTACCCGTTGCTCAATGAGAGAAATATTCTAAATATTAAAGCATATTTAATTCATTGAGTGATTAAGTTGAACGCTCTTTCTATAGGTTTGCAATTTTTACTTGATAGGTTTTTTCTCTTAGTTGGACGTTAAAGATAACCCTGTATGTTATGTTGTCTAAATTGCTTGTTTATCGAAACATGTTTAAGGATCCCCCGGACCAACCCGAATTTGTGGCGATGCGAACTCGTCGCAGTCAGAGCTCGAAAATATCGCGCGTCCGCATCGAATTCGCGTTGGTCTGGAGAAACCCTAGTTAATTAGCTTTATTTTATTACACAATACGCCATTCAAAAGATTCTCTGTATTTCTATCACTTCAGGTTATACTGGAAGTAGCTGTCCACTTTGTTATTTTAGAGTAGTATTCTTTTTATTACATTTTTGGATTTTTCTCAAGTTTTTAAATGCATTTTGTGTACCAGGTTGTGTGTATAACAGTTTTTGAGATATTAGCATTTTAAAAATTATATTTTTGGTACATTGACAGGCTGTAGCATCTTAGAAAAAACTAATTTCACTTGTATTAAATTATTTCCTACTTAAAAAATTAATTTGTGTGTTGTTGTGTCCGGTTAAATAGGAAGTGATAATTTTTCAAATGTGTAGAAAATGAAAACCGATATAGTAAATCATTTTTTCGAAGATGCTATGGCCTGTCAAAGTTTCACAAGTGAAATTTTTCAAATACTAATATCTCAAGAACCATTCAGTTTAGATGTATGACCTGTTATACAAGATTTGTTTAGAATGTTTAGCAAAATCCAATAATAATACTTCATATATTTAAAATAACAAAGTTGAAAACTACTTCCGGTTTAACCAGAAGTGATAGGAAAACTTCAATATTTTAACCTATAAGTTTAAGAAAATATTTTTAGAAGTTTTTTAAAAACGAAAAAGAAAGGAGAGATACAAACTATCGGTCTCTGAAAGTTATATTTAAATTTTACATATGCTTTCAGACCCAGAAGTTCATATTGAAATGTAAAAACAATGAACAAAACCAAATCTCAACCAAAAGGTTTAGTTTTGTTCATTATTTTAGTATTCTTTAGTGGATTTTTTAAAAAGAAAGTGTAAACATGTGTAATATTTATATACAACTTTCTCAGGCCGAGACTTTGTGTCTTTCCTTTCTTAATTTATATCAGGTCTCTATGAGAATCATGGATGATTTCTTCATATTTTTATTATAAATGTAGAATCTATTGAATGGCGAATGATTTTTTTTGGGTTTTTATCACAAATCAAATGAGAAACAAGCAAAATTAACTGTTTTTCAGCGTTTCTAGTTTGACGTTTTGCCAACGGTACAAATTTATAGAAAATATAAACAGTTTTCAAATATTTATTGATAGTACAGCTTTATTAATTTTTTTTCTTGAACAAAGAAACCACTGTTAATTTTCACACACAATTATCAAACAAATTATGGTTTAGTGAATTTTCAATTTTTCTTTAAATTCCATGGGCTAACGAGCTAGGGATTGTAACGCAATCGCCATATAATTTTTTGATCAATATTTCGTTTTATCCAAAAAGCAGTCTTTGGATAGGAATTTACCTTTTCAGTATAAACGAATTTATTACATTCAGCTCTAATATAAATTAGAATCTATTGAGAACATTATCTCAATAATAAAATGATTCTTAGAGTATCAGAAACCTTCCCTAAAAACAATTAAAAAGACGCCTCGAAAGCAGAAAATTTGAAACTATTTGCCAGCCGTGCGATCGATTAAATTAGTATCTTGGTGTCGATTACTTAAATAGAAAAGAACAGATTAGAAACAGAAAATCGGCAGTGTTGTCAACTTAGCGGTTTTCCCGCTAGATCTAACGATTTTTTTTCAATTTTGCGGGTAAGAACATCATTTACCCGCTTAGCGGTTTTTGTTTAGTAATTTTTAATCGGAGTGAAGATTTGGAGACGTTAGAGGACTAGTTTTTTAGAAAAATTTCCTCCGGCGTAGTCAATCTAACTTTTGGTGGATTCTAGCGGGTTTAAAATAACATTCCAAACCAGACTCTAGTCATCAGTCAAGTAGGAGCGCGTCGGATAAAGAGCCGTCAGTAGCTGCTAATTGCTTGAATTTCTTGTGACTTGGTGTTAAAAAAATGTATTAGAGAGCGTATTTCAATTAAATAATTCAAGTATTTAAAAATTTGTTCCACCATAATGTTATTGATAAATTAATAAAAACAAAAAACTAAATTTTGTCACATTTCTCATAATTCTATTTTTGTTTCTCTAAATTCTGACTTGAGATAATGAAGATGGATATTTTGACGATTTTTGGATAGAACGGAATAAGACCAAAAAAGAAAACTGCGTCACCAGTGCCAACCCTAATATATATTTTTAAATATGTAAAAAAATCTGAGATTTAAAATTGGAAATTAAAAAAAAAATTGTTTTTATTTCTTGGCAAAATGTATACAGAACTATGATACCTACTCTTATCAGGGTCTTTCGTCCAATTATTGTTTAGAAAACGAGAATGGTTAAATTTTAGTTTCAATATTGTTTTTCTCTATCGTGCAAATAATTACATATTAGTAAACTTCTTTCTTTGGGTTGTAACTGTACCGCACTTGAAAATTTGTTTTATTTGAACATTGCCAACATAGAACAAAGAGGGGAGCTGAATTTTTTGTTTCGTTGAAATGAGTGCTGTACTGTGTTAGATTGAAAATGTTCATTAAATAATCCGTTAAAAAAAACTTGTTGGGGGACACAATTTGTAGAAAAAATTTTCCGTTTTAACGTCCTAGTTTCTAGTCAGCTTCAGCTTAACTATAACTTATCTTGCTCTAAAAATACAGGCATGAACAGAAATTGTGTCCTATAATACTGCTATTTCTCACTTGTCTATGCATCAATATTAGGCTCATTTTTTGCAAAGGCGGGTGCTGCTCATAACATCGATTGATATTGGCTTCTGGAGAATATTGCTAGAATTTAAGATGAACATTAAAAGGATTATCGTAAACACGCTGTAAATGAACCAATAAAGTGGCATATTGTGGGCAAAATACACCAAGTTTCGGTCCAACCTTCAATCACAAACAGATTTCCAACAATTTCCGAATTGCGCATGTCGCCGTTAACATAACCTTACTAAAAACCGGAGGTTTATGATTTATTTTTATTTAATAATTATCAGTAGAATATTAGACCAATAAAATTGTAGCAATTCTAAATTATCATCGTCGCTACTTTCCATAAATGATATGTGACTCCCCCGCTTTACTCTTCATAACATCATAACTCATCTTTTATGTTAAAAAAGGGTATAATATATATAAAAAATCTGTTCTAAAGGTTCCCACTATCAAATTATATTATTTTAAATATTTCGATTCGAAAAAAGCGTGTTCAAAATAAGTTTTCGCACAACATTCTTAAATTTTAACAATATTTACCCAACCATAAAATTAGTGTTATGGGCAGACCCTTCCTTTACTTCGTTAAAACTGTTTGGGTAGAACTTAAAACTGGGAGTTTGTGTAACGTGTTTATGGTTATTTCTTATTAACTTATTTGAGAGAGAAGTTAATAAAAAATTAGTGATATTATTTTTAAGGTGAGTTACTAACGCCCGGGGCGGTTCAAGAATCATATTCAGCATCCTCGTTGTTGGTGTTTTTAATGGGTAAAAAGCTCAAGTAGACTTGACGCGTTTTTTTAGGAAATAAAAGGTACATCAATTACATAAGTTTTTTGTCCCGGAAAAATTAAATTCCAGCTGGATTTTTGTAACCTTAAAAAACATCGGTAACGATCACGTTTGATTTGAAGGTTTAATCGAAGACTGCGATCTGGGAAGGGAATACCCTTTTAACAATACCATAGAAGAACAAAACCAAGAGGAACGGTCCAATGTAATTAACTCACACTCGAGCTTAGAATCGTAAAACGTGGATAAATAGTCCTCGCATTTCATTCATAAAAGTACTTTTTCGCCGAGCCAACATTACATTGTTTATAGAGGGAGGACATTATATTATATGACATATGAAACATTAATGTAAAATTAAAATCCTGATACTAAATCAGTTACTTTAAAGATCTGGAGCGCGTTTACAATCGTTTTTCGGGCGCGCTCTGGGACTCAATTCTGGAATCTCGCTTAAGAATGTTAACGAATTCGAAAAATGTCATAACTCGAGAATTGGCCCCCCAGAGCGCGCCCGACGACGATCGTAGACGCGCTTCTGGGGTACTGTCTAGTAATGTCGTTTCATTAAAATGTTCACACAACACGTAAAAACGTTTTCACATAACCTCGTCTCAAGAACAATAGTTTTTAGACTGTCGTTTAAGTAGTGATGGGTTTTTATTTGTCGATAAAACTTTACAACTTGGTATTTTTGTATAACAGGTAGCAACTGTTATCCTAAAGAAATAACAAGTTAGAAACTACAATACGCATTGTCCCGTCTAGGCAGTTAACACGACCCGAATTACTACAGTAATAACAGTTTACAAGGAAAGCGACAAAAGAATTTTGAAAGAAACTAAATTTTTTACAATTAACTGTTTTGCCCATCTCTACACTTAAGTCCTTTTGTATTGTTTTTCAATCATGAACTCGTGAGGAAACTAGTGGACGTTTGCATATTATGTCTTGTTGTGATAAAAGGAAATGCTTGATCTGTTTTACTGTCGTCGTTGGATAACAAAAATTATTTAAAATTAATACGTTCGGTTGAAATTCGAGATCCACTAATTACGCCAAAAGAAAAATTGAGGTATGCAAAATCCATCTGGGTTTTAATTTTCCTGAAGATAAAAGTATCTTACTTTAAATTATGTTATTGGGTTAATGATATCAGTACGGCAGTTTGTAACTTTTACTTGAGGTTTTAATCTTAATAATTCTTGAACTAATTTTTGGGAATAATGTTTGTTACTGGACAATGTGGTTTGTGTTAATCATATAATGATTTTTTTAATAAGCACATATTTTTCTGTGTATAGTTTGAGCCATATATTGTGCAAAAAAAAATTAGTAAATACCAAAAAAAGTTTGTTTTCTTATCGTTTATCAAAATGCAAACTGTTTACATATTATTATTATTATATTACTAAGTAAAGCCTTGTGTGGCAATGTCTAATAAATCCTATTATACAAAGTGCTTTGTTTTTTAGTTATTTCCTATAATCTATTCTATTTCAGAAAGGTGTAGAGTAATAAAATGTGAAATTCCGTCCAGGTTGGCTTAATTTTAGTGTAGGCCATAGGCGCAGGTAAATTTTTTTGAGGACTATTTGGTGAAATGATAAAATATCCAGCTGATTCAGTAGTAATGGACTTGCATTGTCTTTATTTGTTTAGAATCACTACGTTTCAACTGGTAAGCATCTCCAGTCGTCTTCAGGTGAATACTGTTTCACCTTCACCAGATGCTTACCAGTTGAAACGTAGTGATTCTAAACAAATAAAGACAATGCAAGTCCAAAACTCTACTGCCGTTCAAGAAACGTCATTGTCTCCAACCTTCAAACAGACACTGATTCAGTAGTAGTTATGGATAATGCAAGCTATCATTCACGACGCACACAGAACACTCCAACTTCATCTTGGAGAAAACAAGAAATCATCGACTGGTTAACCGCCAAAAGTATTGAATTTGAAGATAATTTGATAAAGAAGGAACTATTAACTATAGCAAATTTACACAAACATCGTTTTATGAAATATGCTGTGAAAGACATAGCTGAAAAACATAGTGTAACTGTTTGTGTAAGGTTTTGAAAAACTGTCGATCTGTGTTGCCAACTTAGCAGTTGTTTCGCTAGATTTAGCGTTATTTTTTTCTATTTAGCAAGTAAGAACATTGTTTACAATCACTACACAGTACAGAAGATTTGTTGACGCAAGAAGACCTTTTTTTAGAAATCACTTGATCGGAGTGAAGATTTGGTGGAGCAGGACAGTTTTTTTTTTAGAAAAATCGTTACAAAAATGTTCTTCCATGCAGTCAACTTTACCTTTGATGGATTCTAGCGGTTTTAAAATAATAACCCAGCGGGAATGCGACGTGGAGTGTTGGCAACATTGGTTGCCATGATCGTCTTTCTTGGTTCTTAGTGAAAATTGACGTTCTGATAGATTTTAGTTTTCGACTTCCGATCTAAAGGTTTCCTGGGCGCAAAAAACTATATCAGTCGGTCTCCGAGATACAGGCCTCTAGAGTTGAAATTTGAGGATTTATAAAACCATGAGACCAACAGTCAAGGTTTTAAAAAATCAGTAGGTAACGTAGTAATCCCGTTCAGAGCTTTAAATATATCTGTTGTGTACGGCAATATCTCAAAAGCCATTTATATTACGATTATGCGGGCTAAAAAAATTATTAATATCTATCGTTTGTTAAAATCGGTAAAGACAAACCCAAGTTACAGCATTTAAAACTCTAAATTCTTATACTTCACACTAACTTGTTATGGTAAGTAAAGAAAAAATATTTCAATAGCATTTACCTATGTCGTATATTAAATATGTGGGAAAATTAGCCACTTTTGTGTGCATTACAGCAATTGTGCCCTCTAGCAGTGACGTTACGAACTTAAAAAATATGTCTAATCAAACTTATCACTAAATTTTTAAATCATTTTTCGAGATATAGCCGCTTCGTAACTTTACTTATCACCCTATGTATATTTTTCAAAGAATGGGTGTTTGATTTTCGAAGTTTTTTCTTCTAAAATAATAGAAGTCACATATTAAATTAATTTATTTGTAACAATTATAAAAACTTTTAACAGAAAAAATTCATGAAAAACTAAATGTTGGAAGTGTAAATATCTTCAAGGCGCAGTCGCTGCGTGCCTATGATGATGGCCCATATATTTCTAAAATTATTTTTATATTTGTTAATTTTAAAAAAGATGGTCCAATCTTGAGGACGTAAATAGGCGGACATGCAGTCTGTAAAGATGTTTACACTAAACCTTACACCGAAAAAGTTAAATCAAATCGAAAGCATTATATAGCATATACAATGCTAAATGGTAAAAACACAACTGGGAACTAATTATTTTTACTTACTTATATTTATAATTATAATACAAGCCGTTATTTTGATGACAAAGGTTACTGTAGCTATTATAACGCAAAGCTACAATAAAAGTCTTAGCTAAAAGAAACAGTATGTAGTATAAAACTACACTGCGTCCATTAATTATGGAATAGGAATATAGAAGAATTATGGAATAATAAGTTAAAAAAGTACATACCTAACTTTCAAAAGCTCATATTTTCATCAAAATTCAATCAATCTGTTCCATTTTCAGTTTATTGGCTAGGCTGTCTCTTAGACCACTAAGTAAAATGTATGTGACTTCACTTTATGTACTTTTTTATACAGGGTTAAAATTGTAGTTTCTGAAATACGAAGCTATGAAAATTTTATTTTATTATTTTGTTAGTTACATACAGTTTTATGTTAGATACTTACTGTACCCATTAGAGTGCATTGCCACTTGTATCAATTAAAAAAAAATTAAATTACAAAAATCGGTATATTATTTAAACCCACTTTCCCCTCGGTTTTCGAGAATTTAGCATACAAAGTGTTGTTTACAACTTTATGTTAGGTACCTTATTAGTTCGTGTCATTGAACAAAAACGCATCATACTTTTTACTAATCCACTACAACTAATGTCATTCTTTATAGAATTTTTAATGTGTAATTTTACGTCACTATTTTATAATTGCTTGTCTCCTAGTATATTTTGGGTAATTTATTACCACTTTTACTTGTAAGGGCAATAGTCTAATCCACTTTTTTGACGTTGCTATGTCCATGTGATTTTTGCTGGCAATAAAGAATATTATTATTAATTGAAATCCAAAAACCGTTATATTACCAATTACGCTGTATAGCAGTATAACTGGCTAAATAAAGAGTTTTGGAATTTTTGTTTACATGACAAACGCTAATGCGCTGTAATAGAAACAGTAAGTACCTAACACAAAGCTGTAACCAACACAGTAATAAAATTCAATTTTCATAGCTTCATATTTTAGAAACAGCAATTTTAAAATAAGCAGATTTTACACAGCTTGATATTTTAGCCATCACCCTGTACAAAAAAGACACAAAGTGAAGTCACAAACATGGTACTTAGTGGCTTAAAAGACAGCCCATCCTATTCCATTATTAACGGACGCAGTGTATATCATATATGTGCATATTGCATATGAAACTAAATATACATATGTATAAATGCTAGTGACATCTTTTAAGCCATTATTAAATTCAATTTTTAAACGTCTTACAAATTTCTGCGATATTTTTAGTTCTATATAGTTTATTGGCATGGTTTTTCTGCAGAAGGGTTATTCGGAATCACACCATGTGTCGTAAAAACACCAAACTGAGAGCAGTAAAAGGTTAGTTAACACCATAATAAGGGAATCCAAGCAACCTGATTCAATATGGCGGTTGGATGGTAAAAGCATTGGGTCACCCGTTAAATGTCATCAGCAATATTATTTTAACGATCACGTGTACCAATTACACAAAAATATTTGCCAACCAGCCGCCATTTTTGACACATCGTTGGATTGTCTAATACCCTTATGAGTAAAAAATTACAGTTCACAAATTTCAAAAATTCCAATATTTACCTGCAGTAGGAACAAATGCAAGGAACTTATTATTTATTTTGATAACAGAAAGATATTATCAATTTTGAATAATGCTTGATTCAATGCGCCATATGGATATCTTCCGGAAAACCCTTCCTATACAACAGGATAATCTTCAAAAAATAAGTAGTTTATTTGCCTTTCACTTTAATCTGTTTGGTCCAGTTTTTATATTTTTTATAGTACCTCAATGTAGGTAAATATTTCTAAATATGATCGGGAGGAATTTTAACCTAAAATTAACACTGCCAACATTATTTTGTTAAGTTATTTTGAAATAAAAATTGCTAGTAACATTTTAAATTTGAAGAAATTGTCCACTCTTTAGAGTGGAGTGGTATAAAAAGAAATGAGACACTCAACTATAGTCCTTCACTTATATTTTGATATTTTAAGTGGCAAAGAAACAAAATATTTCAACATGTTTCGGATAATAAACATCCATCCTCAGGAGAAATAAATAATGTTATGCTGTAGGAAGAAAGAAAAGGTGAATATTATCTTAATCGAGCTTGAAAGTTATAACAAGAGAATGTTCATCAGCAAACTAAGAGAAAATACTACCAAAAGTTATGGATGTGAAATAGGAAAAGGTCTTTCATAAAAAATTTCATTTCTTTGGACTGATTCGAGTATCAGATTCGAGTGTAATTTTATTTTTACTTTTATTCGATTCGAGTTTAATATTCATCACCTAACTAGGAAAAACAAAACGTATTTTGGATGCCTATTTTACCTCCTTTCCCAAACCCTTACAATACTGTTGTGGGGTCTCTAAGTGTTATCAAGAAACAAAGACTATACCATAATTGACATTGGCAGAAAAAAAAATTCAAAATCAAAATGGCTTATTTAGCTTAATTTTTGTTTTGTAATAAAACACTTCTGCCAATGCCAGTCAAAGTTGTCTGTTGCCGACATAAGGATCTGTTTAAAGGTTGGAGACAATGACGTTTCTTGAACGGCAGTAGAGTTTTGGACTTGCATTGTCTTTATTTGTTTAGAATCACTACGTTTCAACTGGTAAGTATCTCCAGTCGTCTTCAGGTGAATACTGAATAAGTACGGTAACTACAGCTCTATTTATACTAGGCAGGTGCTGTGACGCATGACTAGTGGGCGGAGTCATGCGTGTTGCTAGGTGATGACGCATAACTGGATGAGTCATGCTTGATGAGTCATGCTCGATGACGTCATGCTCGATGAATCATGCGTTTAACTCTTGGGTGGTCTTATTCTAAGATTACATTTACTTAACATGGGTTTCCAGACGTTTCTCATGTCTAATGAAGGCTTACTAAAGCAACCTGGATTTTGGTGTATGGTAGCAGCTTCCTTAAACTTCCTCTTCCTCCAGTGCGGTTCTTTTTGCAGGATTTCCGCTTTTGTCCACATGATATGATGGCCGTGCGTTCAGGCGTGGTCAGCTGCACCTGATTTTTCGGTATCTCCTTTTCGGGTATTATTCCAATGTTCTTTAATCCTTACTTCTAGTGGTCTTAGTGTCTCACCAATGTAAGACTGGCCGCATTCGCAGGGGATCTGGTAGACACAATTTTTCTTGTCTTTCTGGGTTACTGGTCTCGTCTTCGTTAGGTGGCTTCTTAAAGTGTCTCTAGAGCTGAATACTGTTTCGATGTTGTATCGTTTTCCTAGTCTTCTTATTTTCTCAGATACTCCTTTGACATACGGAATATTGAGTATTGGTTGTATCTCTTTCTCTGCTTTACGTGTGTTTGGCCGATTCTTGCGATTTTCCAATATTGTGTCAATCAGTTTCATGGGATAGCCATTCTTGTTGAGGTCGGTCTTGATGTGGTTAGTTTCTCTTTTGAGAGCTTCGTTTGAGTTACAGAGAGTAATTGCTCTATCCACAAGGTTTCTTACTATGCCATGTTTTGTGTTGTTTGAGTGGTTTGATGTATAATTGAGATATTGCCCTGTATGTGTAGGTTTTCTGTACACTGAGGTTAGGAAGGTGTTGCCATTTTTCTCTACATTGACGTCTAGAAAAGGTAATTGGTTGTTCTCTTCTTTTTCCATGGTAAATTTGATTGTCGGCGCCAGGCTGTTAATGTGGTATAGGAATTCCTTGAGTTCGTCATCGTTTCCATTCCAAATAATGAAGGTGTCGTCCACATATCTCAGCCATGTTTTTGGTTTCTTTTTTGCTTGTTTTATTGCTTCGGATTCAAACCATTCCATGTAAATGTTGGCGATTATTGGTGAGAGAGATGAGCCCATCGGTAGTCCGTCCACTTGGCTGAAAAACCTATCTTTTTCCTGAAAGTAAGAATTATTCAGGCAACATTCTAATAGTTCCATGATGGCCTTGATAGGTAGCGGTGTTCTTTCTTGTAGGGTCAAGTCTTCCTCAAGTCTGCTCCTGATGACCTTAAGTGCGTCTTTTATAGGGACGTTGGTGTAAAGACTTTCGACGTCAAAGCTGACCAGTTGGTCTCCTGGTTGTACTTCCTTTTCTCCTATTATTTGTGCAAAGTGTTGGGAGTTCTTTACAAATGACGTGCTGTTTCCTTGAAGTGGTTGGAGTAAGGGAAGTAAAAATTTACCTAGTTCATATGTAGGGGAGTTACGGGAGCTTGTAATTGGTCTTAGAGGCATATTATGTTTGTGTATTTTTGGCAGGCCATAGAGGTGTGGTGGTTTACTGTGGTGTGGTGTCAGGCGTCTCCGCGTCTTTTCTGGAATGTACCGCTCAAATTTCTTAAGTGTTCGGTAGACTCTTCCCTCGATTGTGCCGGTCGGATCTTTGGAAATAAGGGTGTAGTTTCCTTTTTGCACAACTTCCTTGATTTTTTGGTCGTATGTCTGAACATCCATGATGACAGTTGCGTTTCCTTTGTCGGCTGGTAGAATCTTGATATTAGGATCCTTACGAAGTTTTGTGAGAGCGGTTGTTTCTTCCTTACCGATATTTCGTTTTGGAGGCCTTGATTTTTCTAGAATATTTCTAACCTTCCATCTAAATTCTTCCGCTTGTGTTTCTCCTATGGTTGTTGAGTCGACGGCGCTAATAATGTCCAATATTGGTATCTCTGTTGGAGCAATAGTAAAGTTTAAACCCTTAGCCATTAGGGATTCTTCTATGGGTGTTAATTCTCTAGATGAAATGTTGACGATGGTTCTTTGGTTATGGGGTTGCGTTGTTGGTGGATTTTGACTAACATGCTTTCGCAATTTCTTCTTATGAATATTTTGTTGAGCTGTTCTTACTTTGTCGCAGGTGGCATCAATCTTCCGAAAAATGGGTTCGTGATCCTCTTCCAGTGTATATTCTTTAATTTCCTCAAATCTCTGTTGGATATCTGTGAGTAGAGAAGCTTTCTTAAAGCGATGGTAGTTGATTTGGGAGCGTATAAGAGCTTTGCTGGCGTTGTTTAGAATCTTCTTAGCTTGTTGTCCTGGGATCGGTGACTTGATCCTAAAGCCATCTGGAATAATATCTTGGTCCCTTGCCCGTAGTAGAAACTGGATGTGCGTTTCCTCCTTTGTTAATTTTATCTTAGCTTTCTCGTAGTTACGGAACTTATCACTTATACCGGGTCCATACCGGGCTTCTAGTGTCTGTTTAAAGGTTGGAGACAATGACGTTTCTTGAACGGCAGTAGAGTTTTGGACTTGCATTGTCTTTATTTGTTTAGAATCACTACGTTTCAACTGGTAAGTATCTCCAGTCGTCTTCAGGTGAATACTGAATAAGTACGGTAACTACAGCTCTATTTATACTAGGCAGGTGCTGTATCTGAGAAAATAAGAAGACTAGGAAAACGATACAACATCGAAACAGTATTCAGCTCTAGAGACACTTTAAGAAGCCACCTAACGAAGACGAGACCAGTAAGCCAGAAAGACAAGAAAAATTGTGTCTACCAGATCCCCTGCGAATGCGGCCAGTCTTACATTGGTGAGACACTATAAGACCACTAGAAGTAAGGATTAAAGAACATCGGAATAATACCCGAAAAGGAGAGACCGAAAAATCAGGTGCAGCTGACCACGCCTGGACGCACGGCCATCATATCATGTGGACAAAAGAGGAAATCCTGCAAAAAGAAGCGCACTGGAGGAAGAGGAAGTTTAAGGAAGCTGCTACGATACACCAAAATCCAGGTTGCTTTAGTAAGCCTTCATTAGACATGAGAAACGTCTGGAAACCCATGTTAAGTAAATGTAATCTTAGAATAAGACCACCCAAGAGTTAAACGCATGATTCATCGAGCATGACTCATCAAGCATGACTCATCCAGTTATGCGTCATCACCTAGCAACACGCATGACTCCGCCCACTAGTCATGCGTCACAGCACCTGCCTAGTATAAATAGAGCTGTAGTTACCGTACTTATTCAGTATTCACCTGAAGACGACTGGAGATACTTACCAGTTGAAACGTAGTGATTCTAAACAAATAAAGACAATGCAAGTCCAAAACTCTACTGCCGTTCAACGACATAAGGATGGTGCGCAGATTGTTGAGTCATCTGAGAACGCCTTTGGAGTTTCTTTTTCTTTTAATTTCTATTAAAACGACGACAGAGAAAAATAGACCTCACATTTCTTTTATAAAAGTACTTTTTCGCTGAGCAGTCATATTATTCTATATTGTATGACATGTGTATGAACCCTAATGTTAAATGAAAATCAAATTAAGGACCTGGGGTACTGTCTTGTAACATCGTTTCATCATAATGTTCACACACAACACGTAAACACGTTTTATTTTTACAAAACCTCGTCTCAAGAACAATAGTTTCCAAACTGTCATTTAAGTAGTGATGGGATTTTATTTATCGATACAATTTTACAACTGTTATTTTTTAATAACAGGCCTCAACTGTTATCTTTAGAAATAAATAACAAGCTAGAAACTATAATACGCGTTGTTTCGTCGATGTGATGTACATACGTCGACGCGAGAAGTAGCGAGATTACTTGTTTGTTTTGACTTGCACGCTGTCTAGGGAGCGGTTAACCCGACTCGAATTGAATGGTAGTAGAGTTTTGGACTTGCATTGTCTTTATTTGTTTTGAATCACTACGTTTCAACTGGTAAGCATATCTAGTCATCTTCAGGTGAATACTGGGGAGACAACTGGAGAGGCTTACCAGTTAAAACGTAGTGATTCAAAACAAATAAAGACAATGCAAGTCCAAAACTCTACTACCGTTCAAGAAACGTCATTGTCTCCAACCTTTAAACAGACTCGAATTATTACAGTAATAACAGTTTACAAACAAGGAGACAATATTTTGAAAGGACTTAAATAACAGTAACATGTTATTTTTAAATAATAGTCGCCACTGTTATTTAAAATTAACTGTTTTGCTTATCTCTATACTTGTCCTTTTGTATTATGTTTTTCATTCATGAACTTGCGGGAAACCTAGTGGACGTTTGCATAGTATGTCTTGTCGTTTTGTTGTGATAAAAAGGAACGCTAGGTCTATTTTACTCTTAACACTTTAAACCAAAAGGAAAATCTAATATATCACCTATGATAAGTGAAAGGTAAATAAACCGTAAAATACATCGAGGGTTGAAAAGCAAAATGGTCAATTTTCCATAAATGTTTTTTTATGTATATACAACAATAACTTAATAACTACCAATCCTTAGAAAAATAATACACTGTAATCATTGGTTATCGTTACTTTAAAGCTACCCTGAATCATGGGCGTCCAAAGGGACGGCATTCGCCGGCTTTCCTGGCCGGCTCTCACAAAAATATCGTTGCGGTATATATACAAGACGTTTAACTTTATTCCCTATTTCACTTTTCGCCTGCAGCGCTATTTTTCTGGTCGTTTCACTTGCTTTTTTTAAGTGTTTATTAAATTCAATAAAAAGAATCACAATTTTTACAGGGACATTTTAAACTATATAACTAAGATATTTTACTGAAGTTTGTAAGATCTGAAGCATTTTTTCTCTGCATCGCGTTGCCTTCTGCACAGCGATATATTTTCCGATGAAAAATGTCCCCCCCCCCGTAAGATTTTTTCGGACGCTTAAAAAATCATATCGAAGAATATTCTAAACAATAACAACTAAAATTAGTAATGTATGTTAATGTGTTAACCGTAATGTGAATGATATAATGAATTATTCTAAAAAGTGACACGCTCTATCTTTATTTTAAAAAAGTCATTCATTCTGAACAAAGCCTAAAAAACAGAGGGGCGCGCCATTTGCTAGAATTAACCTGTATATTTCATGATCGAGAGAGTTTTTTGCTGTAAGCGAAGTTTTTTAAATATGTATTTGCATAAACAAAGTTATCGTTTTATACAGGGTGCTACAATTTCATGTGGGTACACGGGGATATTGAAAATGGTAAAAGACACGAACATAGTAAAATTGAGGCAAAGTTGCGTATTTTAAGGCTAAATAATTTGGTACAAAAAATTGTAATTTTCCGAAAACCTTTTTTTGAGTTTTAATTTGTAATTTCTTGTGCCTTGATTTTTGACATGAAAAACCCAAAACTGAAATGTTTTTTTTTCGGATTATCTTTTACGTATTTGGAACACTTACAATTTCTTTTACCATATTATTAAGCCCCAGAAGAAATAATTTTGCCTTAATTTAACCATCTTAGTATTTCTTACCGTTTTCGAGATTCCCATGTACGCACACGAATTTGTAGCACCCTGTATATGTTTAAGTAGAGATGTACAAACAAAAAAAAGTGTATCCTCCTGTATAAAAAAAAATGTAGAGGCAACCGAAGTTTTATAAAAAAAAATCTTACAGATATTACTGGATATGTTCATTGACAGACCTTACATGTAAATTAATAAAGGTTTACTGATAAAATAATTAAAAATGTATGCATTTTTTGACCACATTACAAAAATGTCCGAAGGGTATACAGTGTATCCAAATTAAGTGTCCACCATTGGTAACTTCGCTATTATTATGAATATGCAAAATTGTTTAAATTGGCAAACTAGTAGTATTTTTACAGCTCATTAAGATACGAGAATTAAAAAAAAACAGTAGAGCATCGTGTTTTTAAGGTTAAAAGTAAAATGCAATTTTTTTAAATGGAACACCTCATATATTATTTTCTAATTCTCTATAAAATTCCACGTATATTTTGTATAAAAAATTATATGTTTAAATTCAATTGTTTTTGAGATATTGACGTTTAAAATATGGAATTTTCATACTTTGACAAACTGTAGCATTGGAAAGGAGCATCTTAGAGAAATATGGTTTTCATCTCCCTATCTTACTTTTTTATTCTTTATTTAAAAGTTACATCTTCCGGTTTAACATGTTAAACCGTACCACCATTTTTTTTTGGTTTAACGTGTTAAACCGGAAGTTGTAACTTTTAAATCAAAACCTAAGATGAAAATGTAAAAACTATTTTTCTCTAAGATGCGCCGTTTCAATGTATGAAAATTCCATATTTTAAACGTCAATATCTCAAAAACAATTGAATTTAAACGTATGACCTTTTATACAAAATATACCATCGTATTCCGGAGAAAATCGCGTAACTCCATCTAATGAAATTTTACAGTGTTATCTAACAGATGGCACTAAAATACCATTTTAATAAAAATGTTAGATAACACTGTAAAATTTCATTAGATGGAGTTAAACGATTTTCTCCGGAATACGACAATACATGGAATTATATAGAGAATTAGGAAATAATATAATATACAGGGTGTTTTTTAATTGAGTGCCGATACTTAAGATTGTGAATCCTTGGGTGATTTTAAGAAGAAAAGTTGATATTAACATATGTCCTAAAGCTCTTCATTTTTGAGCTACAGGGTGTTAACATTTTTCAAAAAATATAATTTTTTTATCATAATTATTATATCACTCTTAGATATTTTTATAAAATGTTGTACACACCTATTAATCATTAAGGAGCACTTTTTGACTTAAAAGGTTTTTTTTTTAATTTTTACCAGTGACGTCCGTACCGGAATATTTTTAAAGAAAAAAATGGTACGCCACTGATTTTTCTAAAAACCGAACTTATATTTAAAATCCTCATTTATTTTGGAGCAAATTTGGTCCATAGACTTACTTTCGTATGATGCACCCTTTTTGCATAGAAAAATAAAAACCAAAAAAACAATTTTTTTCTTCGGTTCATTGAGACTGTTTACCAATGGTGGACACGTAACCCTGTATATGACCTTCTTTTCATATCTAACCTTATAACTAATAATTCTGTATGGTCTGCTTCCCAATGCTAACTAACTTTTGCACTGCAACAAAAAACTATTCGGGTCGTAGTAGTGATAATAAAATTATAAACCATAAATACGACATAATAAATTAAAGTTGTAAAAGGGCAATTACATCGATCGAATTCCAAAGCACTTAATTAAAAATGACGTATAGTGAACAATAAACGTGATGCTCAAGAAAATAATACTGATACGAGAACTAATATTTTGGTATAGGAGAGTTTATAAAAAAACATTGTAAAATCAATCTGAAATATACCGGGCCATTTAATTGTATTTTAATTTAGAAGGGGTAGCTGAAAAAACAACTGAGCATAATTTCCGGTTTTTCCGGAAGTAGACTAAATCAAGAACCCAGTATATTTTTTATACAATTGAATAGACAAACACACGTGTAATCGGTTAAGTCAGATTGTCGCCATATTGAATTTAAGAGAAATACTGAACTTGAAGTGTGTCATTAAAATGGGAATTTTTAAGTCTATCCAACTGTATAAAAAAATATACAGGGTTCTATTAAAAATGATTGACTTGGGTCTACTTTCGGAAAAACCGACAGTGATATTCAATGGTTCCTTTGAATAAAAGTATAAGTCAATTCAAATTTAAATTGCTGACTTAAAATACAATTGAAAAGGTTGCTTTACAGTTTGCAATTTTTTCTTCATGCACGTGGTCTTGCAGCAATTAATATTGTAGCAATAAAAATTTCACTTCGTTTTACAGCGTGCAATGACTTGCCAAGGTCGTAGGTGATGTACTATTTACCAACCTTTAAAATAAAAATACATTTGGTTACGACTTACAGGCGCTTTTTGTGCATTCATTTAAACATAATCTCATTACAGGACACAAAAGCAAACCAACAAAAATACCCGCTATAGAATATAAACAAATGTCCGGGATTTTTATATTAAGGTTGGTGTTTCATAAACCACCAAAAAATCCCCAGAATTGCCCTTGCAATTGCAATAAAAATAGGCTCGGAGTTATATTTCTTGCAAGTAATACAAATTGTGCCAGCTGATCACTAGCCTCGTTCTGCGCATACTTGCAGGCAATCTTTTCTTACGTAAAAGAAAAATTGCAAACTGTAAAGCGGCCTAATGGCGCATTGTAAAACGATTTCCTTGTCACCCGGTATATCGCCTTTGTATTGATCAATATGGCATATTATTTTTTGCAAATTATAATCAATTATTTTATAAAAGTGATCAAATAATAATATATACTAGCCAGTTTTTGCCAACCAACAAAATCCCGCTATTCGATTTTTCGGGCGCTAAAATATAGGCAACCGCTGACTGCTGAAATCCAAATTTGACTTCGTTAGAATGATACTTGCCGGTCAATATGAAACAGGTTTTTACCAAATTGTTCTTGTAGTTTCAGAAAAATTTGCCTTTGAAACATCGTTTAGCGGGATTTTGTTGGCTGGCAAAAACTGGCTATTATTTACAACCACGATAGACCTACAACGGTATGCCGATAAATAAGGTAAAAGTTGAACATCACTGCGCATGGCGTCACATTCGAGGGACGCGAGTGACGGTTCTAACCTCACATTGTTGGGTCATTGTAAAAGGGGGGGGGGGGCATTTTCTTTCTATCTGTAGCTGTTGTTTTTAATTTTCAGTTCAGGTTCGGGTAGTTATATAACGTATTAGAACATTATATTCATTAACTAAGGAAACAAAACTGGGAAAGCAAGTAGCAAAAACTGGCACCTCTGTGTTTTTAAATAAGGGATCAGTTTTTTCCACTTGCTTGATATCATAATGTAGAAGAGAAATAGAGAAGTTATGCACGTTAGCATACCGATGTAAGTGTATCGTGATTTAACACTATAATAAAAATAATTTTAGTACTTATTGTCATTCCATACAAAACAGGTAAAAAACAACATATTTTCTATTAAAGCTTGATAGTTATAGTATATACGTAGTTAGTGTAAACAGCATAAAAACTAAAATTCTACCTATAGCCGGGGTTTCCTTTATAAAACATAGGCGTGCAACACGACAATGGAAATAGAAAAATATTTAATTATATTTTTCATAATACCTACCTAAAAAATTATTTGAATGCTCCTAAGTTGGACAATGTATAAAAAAAACCTTTACCCAAGGAATTTCGGCAGGGACCAATCAAAAGGGTTTAGTTTTATAATCCCGCCCTCATTTTGCCATGACAGACTCATCAAGTCCACGTAGACTTTCGACGAGGAGCCGTTAATAAGAATTATGATTTTTATTTCAAGCAAAGCCATAAGAAATTGATTGTACCCCAACTTCCTTGCTGTTTACACTGACTTTATATAGACTATACCTATATTTATATAGAAAATCAATAGTAAAGCTATTTAAATATGATGGTAATTAACCAAAATCAGTAACATATGAGGGTCAGTTGGGGTAAATATAAATAAATGAAGACAAGGCATGTATAGTTTAAAAATTGCGCCCGCGAGCGATTAGCGCTCACAATCATGGTCACATCAGCGCTCCAGCAACGCAAATTTTCTTGTATCAAATAGTTAATAATACAAACGACATGATTGACGATATATTTCTATGTATCCAGGAATTGTAGGGTAAATGTAAACAAATAACCCTTAAAAAAACTATATGGCAAATATATCCCTAATCTAACAACTTACCAAAACTGTCGAAAATCGTTTACATTTACCCCAACTGACCCTACACAATGTTTAATAAAAAGGGTTACGGGTAAAAACGATAACAATTTTTTAATAATAGATACCCAATATCAGTTTCATCTAACGTACAGTATAAAGGGCTTTACCATAAATGTGACTAAAACGTTAGACTGTGAATTAAATTAAATCCCAGGGGTACTAAAAGATTGTTGGAAAATAAAATAAACTATAAAAAAATTGCAAATGAAAAAAATATAACCATAAGTTTTATAAAACGATCTACAACTACTAACAAAAAAGGTATATAAAAAACCTCATCATCACTCATGAGTCATCTACATAAAATAAGCATGTTTATGTTTAAATAGCAATGATAGTAAATATTATTATAAGGGTTGGTGATCTACATATTTAAGAAAATAGATCCCATTTAATAGTTTATTGATAATTTTATTCAGGCCAAACGTACATTTAATTAGGCTTATTTCTGTAAGAGTTTTGTTCTGCTCCACGTTTTGATTAGTTTAGATTAGTAGTAGTTTTCCAACCATATAAAAAAATTAATTGTCATAAAACCTATGAATTTAGAATAGATATACTTTAAAAGAATTTTATATGGAATGACATGACACTCTTCTCATCATAGTTCTATGTTTAAACTAGGAACTTTGTGTGTTTATTTAATAAACCATAGGATTTACATTACTTAATAGTTTAATTCAATTCATGTATACGAAACGGCACATAACGAAATTACTAGTCAATGTAAAAATATTGACTTATTACTTAAAACCAAAGTTCCCTTATGTGGCAGTAGTAATTTGAACTATTAAATATCCTTGTATTCTTCTATTCTATAACATCGCTAACAGAACTTTCAGATACAGATGTATGTATCAGTTTGGTTAGGAATGCATGGTGGTCTTATTTTAGCAAAAATAAGAGTTTTCACAGGGTCGAAACAGTCTTCTATGTTCCTGGATTGTATATTTATAACTGTGTATCCTGAAACACCAAGAATCGATCAAAAACAATGTTCTATTATTTTCTCCTTAATGTAGGGTTAGGAACAGAAAGCCCTATCTTCCTTCTTACAAATAAATATATTAAATTACAACCTACGCGTTTCGGCCTACAAGACCATAATCAGAGCGTAAGGTAATAAGGTTACCACATAAAGACCACAAGCAGGACGCACCCTAGTCAACAAATCAATTAATAAACACTTGACACCATTGACCATTTTACATTAAAAAACACATTACACTTTTAAAAAGGTGGAAAAACAACGAAAATTAAAAATTAAAATTAAAAATTGCGCTGCATATTAGTTGAGACTGAGTCAGATATATGTACTGCTAATATGCAGCGCAATTTTTAATTTTAATTTTTAATATTTTTGACTGTCGTTGTTTTTCCACCTTTTTAATGTAAAATGGTGTGTCAAGTGTTTATTAATTGATTTGTTGACTAGGGTGCGTCCTGCTTGTGGTCTTTATGTGGTGACCTTATTACCTTACGCCCTGATGATGGCCTTGTAGGCCGAAACGCGTAGGTTGTAATTTAATATATTTATTTGTAAGAAGGAAGATAGGGCTTTCTGTTCCTAACCCTACATTATCATGTCCCTTCTGGAGAGTAGATACGACTTCGTTATTTTCTCCTTACAATTTTTCTAAGCATTCTTTATTAATTACAACCATAGCTTTCTTGATATGAAAGGATCGAGAGAGACAGAATTCATAGCCATTTATTTTTGGTACTTTGACGAATCCCGAGACCGCAGATGTTTAGAGAGAGAGAAAGAAATGTTACATAGACCCTTCATCCACTTGTGTCAGGGTTTTTGGTAATTCTGATTGTTTTAAACCTTCGAAAAATGCATTAATCCTAAAGAAACAAAAAAAAACTTTGAGATACTATTGTTGGGTTGTGTAAAGATTTTTAACAATAATAAACTTACCAGCAACTTTGACTGTGACATAAATTACATTGACAGGCATTATTTACTCACAATTAAAGATGCCTGATTAGTAAATTAAAAATTAAGGTAACAGGGTCACTATGATTGTGCGAAAATTATTTCTGACAATGTCATGAATGTCACAGCCTCTTTGAGTAAAATGGAAGGATTCTTCATATCAGAATTTTTTTTAGTTTGGCTCTAAGTGTTCAGGACCCTAATGATATAAAAAATAATCTTAAAAAATGTTTGATTAGATGACAAAATGTTAAAATTAAAAAAAATCTTTTCAATTGTATTAAATTTCTAAAGCTTAGAATTCCCTTAAACAGTATTTAAAATTTCAGGTCCGTATTTAAAAAAATTGACTTGAGGTTGGTATTTAAAGAATGAAACGTTGAATTTGAAAACTAATAACGCCATCTTGGAGAACATAAAAAACGGCTATAAACGAGTGTTTTTGTTTTTTCCCAAGGCAAATATGAGGACGTAAAGAATTCAAAACCAAAACTAAAAATTTCGGTTTTTTTCGGATATCTCAGAAAGTATTCGGAATATTTGCAATTTTCTTTCACCAAATTATTAAGCTCCAAAATACGCAACTTTGCCTCAATTTAACCATCTTCGTATCTGTTTTTCGAGATCCCTTGTACGCACACAAATTTGTAGCACCCTGTATATTTACCTTTTGATAAATGCTAGTAAATCCTTGTCGCCTTGCTCTGCACCTATTTCTTCTCATAGTTACGTATATCACAATAGACACAACAGCTATAAGTACCAGAAATCCGATAGCTAATCCTGAAAATAAAATATATAAATAAACTGCTGGCCATTTGCTTTCGAGCAAGAAAAATTTCGTTTAACTTTAAATATTAATCTTTTCTGAACCAGATATGATATCGATCACCAGTTTTTAATGGTTGATAGATTTATTCCTTAGGAAACGATTGTCAATGTTGGATTTTCTTAAACTGTCAGAATATTTTATATACAGGGTGTTAAAGAAGACGATGATTTTTGCTCCAATTTCAATAGCATGTAACTTTCACAATAATATTTTTAAATTTTATCATTGTACGTCACTTGAATCACTGATTCATAGCAAAGAAAGTAATGTGTCAAATTTTTCATATCTGCTATATTTTAAGAGATACCGATTTTTTTTAAAACCTTGTTTTTTTCAACTTTTTGGTAGCTATAGTTCCCACAGTGCGTTGTATCGTGCAAACTTTACAAATGATAATTATACTGTATAAAAAGTTTCCCTTTTAATGTAGGTTTAATTTTAGGAATAGTGTTTTGTTAAAAAGTTAGAAATTAGTAAATACATGTTTTCAAAAAGGTAAATTAAAAAATTATCTTTTTAAAAATTTTGTAGACACACTATATAATATTCCCGTAGTGCGATATGAAAAACTAAAAAATAAGAAAAACTGGCCTAATCTAAACCATAGACATATAAGTGATTATAGATACGCCACTGCACATCACAACATGTAAGTATAATTGTTGTTACTGAATATAAGCAAGCTTTTCATATGGTATAATAATCACATGCAAAGTTTGCACGATATAACGTACAGTGGATACTATAGCTACGAAAAAGTTGAAAAAAAGCGAAGTTTTTCAAAAAAATCGATATCTCGTAAAATGTAGCAGATATCAAAAATTTGACAGATTACTTTGTTTGCTATGAACTAGTGATTCAATTCACGTACAGTGATAAAATTTTAAAATAATATTGTGAAAGTTACACGCCATTAAAATTGGAGCAATAATCATCGTCTTCTTTAACACCCTGTATATAAAATTTTCTGACAGTTTAAGAAAATCCAACATTGGCAATTGTTTCCCAAGGGATAAATCTATCAACCATTCAAAACCGAAGGTCAATGTCATATCTGGTTCAGAAAATATTAACTTATAAATTTAGGCGAATTTTTTTTTGCTCTAAAGCAAATAGCCAGCAGTTTAGTATAAGTTTTTCCAATAATAAATTTTTAAATGTTTTAAAATTAATATATTTTAAATATAAACTGAAAAAAAAATTCTAAAACGGCAAAAACGTGGATAGTTAATAAATAATACTTTATTATTAAACTGTAAAGGCGTGCTATAACATAACCCTTTTCAACTTATAATCAACAATATTAACAGATAGTACCAAAAATTGAGAACCTTACCAATTATCGTTGAGCCGCTTGATGATCCGCTTGGAGGTTTAAAATAATTGCAATATTTCAGTTCTTCATAATTGTAATGTTCGATGCACACGTCCTTCTAAAAAAAAATAAACCATCGCTGACATTGGCGCCTATTAGAAGGGGGAGAGGGGCGGTTGCTCCCTGATTTCTGTGAACTTGTGTTTAATACCACGTTTCTTTAGAAGCCCCTTTAATAGAAGGTTTTTGGCTGACAACCCCCCCCCTCCTGAATTTCATTCTATGGGCGCCCATGATCAAGGACTATTTTTATAAAGAATGTTTCCTAAAGCAATTAGTAGCAGTAATATCTGGAAGCACAGAGGGAAAAACAAAGGGGGAAAAGGGGATTGGGACGCCAGTTAATATTTTATGGCCGTATCCACAGGGTTTTTAAATTAAAACCGTCCCAAATCGATAATTCCGGGTTTAAAATAAGTCAACTAAGTTTGGTTTGTAATTCTTTTTAGGGTTTTCGTTATATTTATAAAGAGGAAAGGATTTTAGTACGTAATGAATTGCATAAAAGAAACACTAATTTCTCAAAATTTCATTAAAATTATTTATCGGTAAAATCACAACCCCATAGGATGTTGAGTAGAAAAAGGCAGTTATTTGGACTCAGCAAAATGGCATTTTGATGGATTCATGATCGGTAAAGTAGAGAGGCTGAGTGATGTCCGGGGTTCGCTTGTCAAATTGACAATAATTTTTTAGCAGTTGGAATTTTATTTAAAAATGGAATTATGTAACTGAGATCTAAATGTTTCCCTTTCTAAAACTACGGAAATTCAAGAACTATTCACCATTTATTTTATTAATAAACAAACCAATATCAACGGCTTATCTGTGACAAACTGACACATAGAGAAGAAAAAAAGAAGCGTGTGACCCATGACATCAAGGAAGAGGCCAATACGAGGCGAGTTCGGTTATTCCTCGCGGATACTCCGAGGTTGTCGGTAATTACGGATCGGTGCATATTCATTTGACAAATAGGATAACCTCACTTTTGGCCTTTAATGGTAAAAATGGATAATATAATGTTTAATTCCAATTGTTGAAATCGGCCATAATTTGATGATGAATTGAATTGAATGAAATTATTAACCCAACACCCAACTTTCTTAAGCAATATTTGTCAATCAGCTAACGTTGCTTTTATCCTCGGTTTCCTCGGTCAAAAACCTCCGATGAAAAAGATGACGCTCCGAATCATCTGCCCCGGTTTAAACGAACGCAGAAAAATGTCAGCCATCAGCTCTGAAACGTTTAAACGAACGACATTTTGACAATCCGAGGGATCGGAGACCTCGCCGATGATCAACCGAACTCGCCTATTGTTAATAAAAGTATGTTCTAGCAAATAGATATTCCTAATATTATTATTAAAAGCAAATGGGCTTCTTCGCTATAATCGAATTTATCACATGCAGCACTAACATCCCGAACTAGAACCTACTGAAAATATATCTGAATAATAAAAATCTTCCTCGAGTATCACAAACCATTTCGAGAAACGATTAAAAACATGGCGCGAAAGCTGGAAGTTTAAAAACATAAAATAGTATGTCATACCATTAACCGCGCCAATTTTTTATTTGCCAGTCGTGCGATCGATTATATTGTAATCTCCGGTTCGATAACTTAAATAGACAAAAAAAGTTTAGAACCAGGAAACTCAGTCCGGTAGAATGGCGTCGCTTACAGAGCGATCGGATGCTGGAAGTGCGTGGAATTATTGTGACGTCGGTAAGTGGTTTCGCGTATTTTTATTAGAGAGCGTATTTTCTTAAATTATTTTCTCAGTAAATATTCAAGAATTTAAAAACTGAAACCTTAGATAATTTTATTTTTTCTTGCTTTATACTCTATACGATACGTTAAAATCAAAATATAGTGAAAAAGCCCATGGTTTAATGTTAGAGCTGGTTTTTAAGGTGTCATTTCCCTTATTATTATTATTCCTCCCATGCGAAGTTGTCACATCGTAATTACATAAAAAAATAACTGAATTTTTTTAAGCTGTGGTTAAAAGCATGCAACAATACGTTACACTGGTTAAGCATCTCGCTGCTTGGTAAATGATTAATGATGTTAGTGGTAGTGCAAGTGTCAATAAAAGAAAAAAGTACCTACCACATCGGGAAGCAACGTATCATGTGTACACTTTAAGTATACTTCGTAAGTCAAATCTAAAAAATATTGTATATATGTATATAACAAATTAAGCTGTCCAAGCAACAATGATGGTGGTAAAGGTGAGGGACGGTCCCCTTCCCTCCTGTGTTCGTTGCCCACCCGCCCTCGTAGTATATAATATTAATTTAATAATGTTATAATTTAAAAACAGTTGGCGCTCTTTATACAATTTTAGCGTAAAGTGAAGTTATATTGAGGATTTTTTTTTTATTTTATAAAAGATGTTCAGCTACTCAACTAAAAGTAAGCAAAAGATCAAATTCTCAGATTGAGGTTCAAAGTATAGAAAAAATGAATCGATACATAGAAAAAAATAATAAAAGGTAAAATCTTACAAAGGGTCTGTTCTATAGCTTTTGTAATATATTTACAAGATATTATATCATTTAGAACAAAACCGAAGAAACTTAAGCTGGTCAAAAATATGTTTCACTGTTGCTTTAAGAAATCCTCTTTAACTTCCATCCTTTTCTTAGAAATAAAAAAAATCTATTTTTACGAAAAATCTTGGGGAACCCCTAAATGCTGAGTATTTTCTGGAATAAAATGTATTCATCAAATCCAAATGAAATATTTGGTAAAAGTTCTGGAAACCCGATCTTTTGCATCTTACTTCTTTTTTAAAAGAACTTTATTTAGGGCTAGAAAATTATTCCATCCATTCAGTTAACTTGACGTGGCCCGTCGTTCATGTTTATATTTTCTGAATAACAAAAACAATGAATAATGTTACTACAACATAATGTGTAATAGTCAAATAATACTAATTATACAAGTTTAATTTTCTAAGATTTTAAGCAAAGTTTCCATAAAAAAAATAAGATATATAACAACTTACTGTTTGTCGGTATGGGACGGCATTTATCTGCAGTTACATAGAGTAACCTAACATACCGATAAGTATCATTAAACGTCACCATGGGGCACTTTCTCTTGAGGAAATCCTAAAATCGTATATAATATATTTTAAATGCTATTATAATTTATTTCGTTTTTAAAATAACATAAGCATTGCAAAACACTTAAAGGAAAAAAAATTAAATCTAGCTCAAAAAATCCAAAACCATAATAAAAACAATACTTATAAATCCAAGATTTTTGCCGCTATTTACTACATGGCAGCACAAAATACAACTGTGCCCAAATGGTATATAATTTGTTATAATAATAATAATCAACATTGAAAATTACAATTAGTCACCTTAGATGATACTATGAATAAATTAACATCAATTGTTGCTTGTTGGATAATGTAACTAACCTTTTATTTGCTTTTATCACAAAAACGAATAAGTTTAGACATAGAGAAGCATTAATAAAAAATATTTAGAATAGTAAGATAATTTCGAAAATTAGATTTAAAAGGCGTGGTGCCATTAAAATTATTGGATAATCTTGTGTTTGAAGGTGAAATTATAATTGGGTTGTCTCCAAGAACTTACATTTTTAAACGTTAAATTTTTTATGTTTAACTCCTCGTTGGTAAACGGACTCTTGGTGAAACATTCTATAGTCGTTTCCACTAGGTCCTGCTTGGGTTGTTTCGAATTCTCGAGTTTTGCAAAGTCCTGCTTGGGTTGTTTCGAATTCTCGACTTTTGCAAGTTCCTGCTTGGGTTGTGTCAAGTTCGCAACTTTAGGAGGATCCTGTTTGGGTGTAAAATTCACTACTGGCTCAGGTTGTTCCTTCTGTGTAACTGGGATATAATCATACTGAAAATAAATTATTTATATTTACCGTTTTTGTATTGGATTTTTTAAATTGCTAATGTGCCTATAGTATATTTAATTTTATTACTATGTTACATAGTGGAAGCCCGTTATCCTATTTTCAACAATTTAATAAACTTATTGTTTCCAAATCTACCCTATACAGGGTGCTACAAATTCGCGTGCGTGCATGGGGATCTCGAAAACGGTAAGAGATACGAAGATGGTTAAATTGAGGCAAAGTTGCGTATTTTGGGGCTTAATAATTTTGGTGAAAGAAAGATCTAAATATTTCGAATACCCTCGGAGATATTAAAAAAAAAACAGATACTGTAACAAATAATATTCGGAAGAAATCTGATATTGTTAATTTTTACTTTACTTTAATTTCCACAGAAAAACAAATTAAGAAAGAAAAATAAAGGATGTCCAATGCTTAAAATGAGTTACTTAATTAATGGATCTTCAGAGGGTAAGTGGAGTAATAAGGCCTTTGTGAGAAGCGGCTTACGGGAAGCGAAACAAAAAACCAACCTCTTTATTGGCCATGTGTTATTTTTTCACCTAAAAATAAAATTTTGAAAAAACAATCATTATGAATATCAGGACAGTATTTTTAATGTATTTCAAGTTTCTGTCCTATCAATAGCAAAAAAAATATTCCTATCTGCTGATCTACGAGCATTACTAAAAAGACTGCTTCTTTTCCACTATTGTATATTTTAACTATTATTTGATACCACGATACCTTTCGAACACAAATATTTTAGTTACTCAAACTCACCGCAAAACTTACCACTAAAATTCTAATAGAATTTCGACTTACCTTCAAAGAACAGGCGAAATTTGTATGCAGATTAATCATTAAATTGCAATTTGCAATCTCCTTGCTGCCGATGTGATCATTGAATTTATCTTCATCACAGATTAATCTAAAGGTTACTTTATTAAAATCATTCGTACTTTGACATCCAATTGGCAGGGTAAATTCCAAAATAGTTGAATTATTGTGCAGGGTCTCAACCACAGCTCTTTCAATTGGCACAGAATAGCAATCTACAAAAAAATATAAAGGCGCTACCAACTGTATTTTTATGAAACCCTAAATTTCAAAAATATGGACTCTTAAATTAAAATCTTGC
Organism: Polydrusus cervinus; assembly: GCA_935413205.1. Lineage (NCBI taxonomy): Eukaryota > Metazoa > Arthropoda > Insecta > Coleoptera > Curculionidae > Polydrusus > Polydrusus cervinus. The sequence continues at coordinate 27,691,558 of OW284513.1, forward strand.
TTTTTTTTGCTTGTACATCAAACTAACTGGGATGGTTCGATGATAAGTGAATCTACCGCGATAAAATTTGCTATGTTAAATTGCAGTTCTTCTTGACCCAAATTACAAAAAAAAACAGAAAATTAATGATTTTATTCACCAATGCACAGGTGCTATCTATGCAAAGCTATATGCAAAATAGTATCTGTTTAAAGGTTTGAGATATGATATTTCTTGAACGGAGAATAGTTTACGAATTACATTTGTTTATAATAAAGACAATGCAAGTCCAAAACTCTTCTATCACTCATGTACGCAAAATGCCAGTTTTTCTATGTTTAGTAGTAAGGGATGGGACCTGATAAATCTTTTTTCTACTAGCGTGCGGAAAAACGCATTTTCCGCACATGTTTTAGTGCGGAAAATCCACTTTTCCGCACCGTGCGGCAAAGATTTTTCCGCACTGTTATATTTTGAAATTAAATTTAATTAAATTAAATGCTGTACGATTTGAAGTCACTGTTCATCATATTACCTTTGAAATATCTTAGTTGCTATGTTGTATATAACCAGTTGTTGATTTGTATGTCACTGTCAGCAGAATATTATAAATTTAAACTAGTTTATCAGTTTTTCTACTGGAGTTTTGCTGAATTTTTCGGCACGCAAAATGATTTCCGATGAAGAGATGAACGAAAATTTTATAGAAGAAGTACCGGAGGAGATTCTTTTGGCGGCTGATAATCTCAAAGAAGATTTATTGCCAGAAAAATCAAGAAAACGGTATGAAAAAGAATACACCCTTTTTTGCAAATGGAGTAAGGAGAAGAAAAATGTGAATTTTGAAAGAGAATAAGTTTTTTTGGCCTACTTTTACGAATTATCGAAATCGTACCAGCCGTCCACACTCTGGTCAAGATACTCAATGTTGAAAACTATGCTCAAGCTGAAAAAAAATGTGGATATTGGTATGCATTTTAAGTTAATTTCTTTTCTCAAGAAAAAAATGGTTGGCTTCAGACCAAAAAAGTCGAAAATTTTAACCACAAGTGACATGGAAAAATTTATAGACAGCGCTCCTGATGACACATACCTCCTAATTAAAGTGGCAACAATTTTTGGCCTAGCAGGGGCGTGCAGACGGGAAGAATTGACAAATTTGTTGTTTGAAAACGTACAGCTGGAAAAATGTTTCGTTTTAGTGAAAATAGCCGACAATAAAACGCACACAAGCCGAAGTTTTGTGGTCACTGGGGAGAAAAACTTGGCGTTGATAAGAAAATATGTATCACTTAGACCAAAAAATACTTCACACCAACGTTTTTTCGTACAATATCGCAAAGGGGAATGTACCATCCAATGCGTTGGCATAAATAAATTTGGAAAAATGCCATCTGAGGTAGCAGCCTATTTACGATTGCCGAATCCAGAAGAGTACACTGTCCACTGTTATAGAAGGTCTTCTGCCACTGCCCTTGCAAATGCCGGAGTGGGCATAACCAACCTGAAGCGTCATGGGGGGTGGCAATCCACAAAAATCGCCGAAGGTTATCTAAACGAATCCTTGGAAAATAAAAAACGAATAGCAAGTAAAATATTGAAATCAACCCCAGCCAGTGCTTCCACCAGCAGCTGTGTAGCCCTTTCTTACTCCCATCCAGCAACAAGTACACAACATGAACAAACTGATGGGCTTCAGGACTCAGAAAACGAGCTGCAACCTACTGAAATATCAATTATTCCTGCACCCCAATCTTTACTGGAGAACCGCAACCAACTGGCTTCTGCTATTAATTTAAGTAGTGCTAGTAATTGTACGTTTACAATTAATTACAATATAAATAAGTAAATTAATATTGTAAAATTTTGTTCATTGTAATAAAAATTTTAAAAAAAACTCCGTTTTTTAAATTATTTTCAATTTGTTTCCTCACGCTAGTAGAAAAACTATTGTTCCTAACACGTGCAGAAACCTATTTTTCCGCACTTAAATGCTTGACACCACTCCGCTACGCGTCGTGCTGTCAACGGCATTTGCGTGCGGAAAAATCGATTTTCTGCACTTGTTAGGAAAATAGCTATTTTCTACTCCCACATGGATATTTGCTGTTTCCTTTACACTTAAGTGACGACAAAAGTAAGCTTTTCTAGTGAACTGTAAGGCAAAATTTCATATTCATTACTGTCAGTGCTATACAGTGTTGCAACTTTTAAAAATAAAATTACTCATTTTTAAAGAAAAATTCCACGAATACTGAAAAAGTATTTTTTTAGCAGATCACAACACTAGTGACCTATCATTCCTCTGTGCTTTGGATCTTAATTTCTCCCAAATCCGGAAATTTATCATTAGTTAAACATTGTTATAGAAATTAGATTCCTCTGTGGCGTCCTTATAAAATACTGACCAATTACAGTTTATTGTATTTACTGAGGCTCTGCCATTTTTTTCAAGACACTAAATTATATAATTTTATTATTTTTTCAATATAACAAAATATATACGCATCCATCATAGTTTTATTAATAATGCAGCCTGCTGAATGTGCATAGAAAACTAATTTCATGTAGCTTTATTATTGACTTGATTTTACCATAATTTCTAACGTGATCATCTGGCCGAAACATCAAAACGGAGAACTTTTGATCCAATGGTCGTGAGTTCAAGCCCGGCAGCATTCAACCTCTAATTACATTTTTTAACAAAAGGTTCGTAAGTTTGGTCGTAGAAAAAATATACTATTCAACTCGAAATTTTGACCACTCTGCCTATGGTATCATGCTTACTTACATAGTACTTTCTAGTGAGATATAGACATATCCGCTCTTGTTGTACAAACTACTATTCTGTGTTTGATCGTTAAATTTCGGACCCGGAAAAAGTTATACTTTATGAACTGAAAACATATCGTTTTGCGGTTAAAACCAGCAGAAAAATTGTAGCCTACGGCGTCGTGCTCAACTTACTTCCTCTCTTGTTGTACAAACTACTAAAGTTGTTCCATATTTCAACATAAAAAAAATCTTTTATTTAAAAAAATTAATGTATTAACATTTTCCTTAGAAGTTAGTTTTTGGTGTCTGTTTAAAGGTTGGAGACAATGACGTTTTTTGAACGGCAGTAGAGTTTTGGACTTGCATTGTCTTTATTTGTTTAGAATCACTACGTTTCAACTGGTAAGCATCTCCAGTCGTCTTCAGGTGAATACTGAATAAGTACGGTAACTACAGCTCTATTTATACTAGGCAGGTGCTGTGACGCATGACTAGTGGGTGGAGTCATGCGTGTTGCTAGGTGATGATGCATAACTGGATGAGTCATGCTTGATGAGTCATGCTCGATGACGTCATGATCGATGACGTCATGCTCGATGAAGTCATGCTCGATGACGCCATGCTCGATGAATCATGCGTCTAACTCTTGGGTGGTCTTATTCTAAGATTACATTTACTTAACAAGGGTTTCCAGACGTTTCTCATGTCTAATGAAGGCTTACTAAAGCAACCTGGATTTTGGTGTATGGTCGCAGCTTCCTTAAACTTCCTCTTCCTCCAGTGCGGTTCTTTTTGCAGGATTTCCGCTTTTGTCCACATGATATGATGGCCGTGCGTCCAGGCGTGGTCAGCTGCACCTGATTTTTCCGTCTCTCCTTTTTGGGGGTTATTTCTATGTTCTTTAATCCTTACTTCTAGTGGTCTTAGTGTCTCACCAATGTAAGATTGGCCGCATTCGCAGGGGATCTGGTAGACACAATTTTTCTTGTCTTTCTGGCTTGCTGGTTTCGTCTTCGTTAGGTGGCTTCTTAAAGTGTCTCTAGAGCTGAATACTGTGTTGATGTTGTATCGTTGTCCTAGTCTTCTTATTTTCTCGGATACTCCTTTGACATACGGAATATTGAGTATTGGTTGTATCTCTTTCTCTGCTTTACGTGTGTTTGGCCGATTCTTGCGATTTTCCAATATTGTGTCAATCAATTTCATGGGGTAGCCATTCTTGTTGAGGTCGGTCTTGATGTGGTTAGTTTCTCTTTTGAGAGCTTCGTTTGAGTTGCAGAGAGTAATTGCTCTATCCACCAGGTTTCTTACTATGCCATGTTTTGTGTTGTTTGAGTGGTTTGATGTATAATTGAGATATTGCCCTGTATGTGTAGGTTTTCTGTACACTGAGGTTAGGAAGGTGTTGCCATTTTTCTCTACGTTGACGTCTAGAAAAGGTAATTGGTTGTTCTCTTCTTTCTCCATGGTGAATTTAATTGTCGGTGCAAAGTTATTAATGTGATGTAAGAATTCTCTGAGTTCGTCCTCGTTTCCGTTCCAAATAATGAAGGTGTCATCCACATATCTTAGCCATATTTTTGGTTTCTTCTTTGCTTGTTTTATTGCTTCGGATTCAAACCATTCCATATAAATGTTGGCGATTATGGGCGAGAGAGATGAGCCCATAATGAAATTGATTGACACAATATTGGAAAATCGCAAGAATCGGCCAAACACACGTAAAGCAGAGAAAGAGATACAACCAATACTCAATATTCCGTATGTCAAAGGAGTATCCGAGAAAATAAGAAGACTAGGACAACGATACAACATCAACACAGTATTCAGCTCTAGAGACACTTTAAGAAGCCACCTAACGAAGACGAAACCAGCAAGCCAGAAAGACAAGAAAAATTGTGTCTACCAGATCCTCTGCGAATGCGGCCAATCTTACATTGGTGAGACACTAAGACCACTAGAAGTAAGGATTAAAGAACATAGAAATAACACCCAAAAAGGAGAGACGGAAAAATCAGGTGCAGCTGACCACGCCTGGACGCACGGCCATCATATCATGTGGACAAAAGCGGAAATCCTGCAAAAAGAACCGCACTGGAGGAAGAGGAAGTTTAAGGAAGCTGCGACCATACACCAAAATCCAGGTTGCTTTAGTAAGCCTTCATTAGACATGAGAAACGTCTGGAAACCCTTGTTAAGTAAATGTAATCTTAGAATAAGACCACCCAAGAGTTAGACGCATGATTCATCGAGCATGGCGTCATCGAGCATGACTTCATCGAGCATGACGTCATCGAGCATGACTCATCAAGCATGACTCATCCAGTTATGCATCATCACCTAGCAACACGCATGACTCCACCCACTAGTCATGCGTCACAGCACCTGCCTAGTATAAATAGAGCTGTAGTTACCGTACTTATTCAGTATTCACCTGAAGACGACTGGAGATGCTTACCAGTTGAAACGTAGTGATTCTAAACAAATAAAGACAATGCAAGTCCAAAACTCTACTGCCGTTCAAGTTAGTTTTTATTATAAAAAATAATTTATTTTTTAGGTATTGCTTTTAACCCCTTAGAGGGGGAGTTTAGCAATATACTTTCTTAACGTTTATAGCCTAAAATAAATCTGTATGCAAAATATCATTATAATTTTATTATTTATGATGAGTATAAAACAATAACATACAGAGTTCCGTATACCTTACTTAAGAGACTAGTAAAATGACGTCACGATCTCCCCCGAGTTCTCGAAACTTTAAAAATTTATTAACAAATTAAATAACAACATTTAAGACGCCAAATTTTGAATATCGTATGTTATTACGTAACCAAATATATTTAAGTATATAAAATAAAAAAATGTACAAGTTCCCTAAATTACTAAATCCGGGTAAAATATATAATGTTTCAACTGATTTTTATCATTTATTTTTACTATACTGTCGCTAATCTGTCGCCGAGATATTAAATACTTATATACGTACCAGAAAAAGAGCAAAACTAAATAATCGAAAACTGGACACTCTTTACTATTGTATCAAAAAATGAATTGAGGAAAAATGTTCTATAGTCTATTTCAGAAAGGTGTAGAGTAATAAAATGAGAAATTTCGTCCAGTTCGGCTTAATTTCGGTGTCGGCCATAAGCGTAGGTAAATTTTGTGCATTAAATTATTTATGATAACTAACCAAAGAAAAAAAATTATTTGATAAATAAGGAACTATTAGCTATAGCAAATTTACACAAACATCGTTTTATGAAATATGCCGTGGAAGATATAGCTGAAAAACATAGTGTAACTGTGCTGCGCACACCGCCATATCATTGCGAACGAAATCCTTTAGAACTTATATGGGCGCAAGTAAAAGGATTTCTAGCAAGACGCAACACGACATTCAAAAGACGAAAGACGTTAAGCTACTGTTTGATCAAGCGATTAAGGACGTGACACTAGAGAACTGGCGAAAAGCAGTCCATCATGTAGAGGAGAAAATGTGGGATCTTGACCACCTGATCGATCGGACCATCGACGCGTTAATTATAACGTCAAGAGGAGATGACAGTTCCTCAGATGATGAAGAATATTATGATTTTTTATAATTTAATTTCTGTATAATGTATTTTGTATTTTTTAATAAAAAATAAGTGTACCTAATACTAAAGTCAAATTTTTTTAAGAAAACGCCAAGTCACTTGTCATTTATGGCACCCTGTTGACGTCTGGTCTATTTTACGTTTAGAGGTTGGCTAAAAAGACAGGACCGGACTATTTTTATGTTCCATTAACAAACTAAAAAAATATTTAAATATTAAGTTCCTTATCTCCCATTTTAATTTATCAAAGAAGACTTTACAAATTTTTCTATTTAAATCATCGTTCTTAACTAAAGCTGTCAAGAAACTTTTGGAGATGTTATCCAAATTGGAACAAAAGTCAAGAACCTATTAGGTATCCACTGAATACTACCTAGATATTGTGATAGGAATTACTTACAATAAAGTAATGTACTAGTAACATAAATATTATCGACAAAGCTTTTAAAAAAATTAACTTATCGACACACTACTCTCCTTTGCTCGTGAATATTAAAGAATGTAATAAATGCCGGTAATACTGCACCAGCTAGGTAGAATACGTAAAACATGGTATATATGGTTAAAATATTAGTATATAAAACAATCACTATGCTTCATTTTAGGTATGACTCTAACTTTCAATCAGAAAACTCTATATACACTATATAAAAAACAGCCACAAAAATACTAAAAAACACCAAAAAACAACGAAAATAATAGGACGCGAACTGACATGTGAACTTGTTACAGTCCACATTAAATCTAGTAACTTTTCGGCGTAACTAGAATCAGCTGTGAATGTCATCTGTGGCTTTCAACTGTCGAAACGCCGTTTTCTATCGCGATATGATCTCTATGTACATAATGCACGCCTACCTGCACTTGATGAAAATAAAGAATTTTGCAATGAAATCTATGCCAAATTATGAGAGTGGCTTAAATATTCGTTGGGTCACTCTGTAGTCCCTTTGCACACCTAATAAGCTTTTATTACTCTACACCTTTCTAAAATAAACGTAAGGCGAAGTTATTTCTAAATAAAAACTTACTATTGCCGTTATATGTACAGTTCGTGTAACTTCGCTGGCACATGTCAAAGGTATAATTAGTGTACTTAGTATCATCAACTAGTACTATACCGGTTTTTTCTATACGGCCAAAGTCAATGCTAAAAAAAAACACAGTAGCTGATATATTTTTTGTTGCGCTACGCTAATTTTTTAAGAAGTTTGTAAGATAAACGTAGGGTGGTGGCAAAATACTAGATGCAAAAAAGGCTCTTATAGGTATTACTTCTAGGTCAAAGCTAAATCAGAGTAATTCTGCCAGCCGAAAAAGGTAAATAAACTTAAACCCAACTAGATACTCAAATGAAAACTCTGTAAATAGGAAAATATTATAAACTTTACCTTTTGTTACTGTGATTATATATATAGGTACAATTTCTAGTATTTCTAGGTTTCTTCTCTATGGTCGAAGGACAAGCATGTTTGGTCCTCCATAAAAACTCGTAAAAGCATTTCTTCTGTTTAATAATCACTGGTTCCTCCTGCATATAATTAGAAATAATTAAAGTAAAATTGGAAAACACCACCATATTTAAATGCACTAAAAAGAAGAAAATAAACTTTGAAGTAAATCAAACCCATCTTTTTGTTAAATTATAAAATTTTGATATAAAAACTTGTCGCGATACTAAATCTATGTATTTCTAATAAATTAAATTTAAATTGACCTCTGTCAAGATTTATTTTCGCTTTCATATCATAAAATCTTATAATGTAACAAAAAGATGGGTGTGATTTACTTCAAAGTTTATTTTCTTCTTTTTAGCGCATTCAAATAAAAGCTTTTTTGAAACTTTTTTTTTAATATTAGTTTATTTATTTCTCTTTTAATTTTCGTTTGATAATTTTTTTAGTACCTATGTTCATTTTAATTAATGTGTCATTATTTGGGTTTGTTCGGTTTTTTCTTCTCATAAAAATGTATTGTTATCGGAACTGAATCACCATGTAAAATTTCATCTCTGTAGGATAAGAGGAAGGGGTTCGGGTTTTTGTTAGTTTTTTTTTAACATAAAAATGTATTGTCAACGGAATTTAATCACCATGTAAAATTTCAACTCTGTAGGATAAGAAGAAGGGGTTCGGGTTTTTGTTCGTTTTTTTTAACATAAAAATGTATTATAATCGGAACTGAATCACCATGTAAAAGTTCAACTCCGTAGGATAAGAGGAAGAGGTTCGGGTTTGTCCGTTTTTTTACATAAAAATGTATTGTCAACGAAACTGAATCACTACGTAAAATTTCAACTTTATAGGATAAGAGGAAGGGGTTCGGGGTTTTTTTTAACATAAAAATGTATTGCTATTGGAACTGAATCACCATGTAAAAGTTTAACTTCGTAGGATAAGAAGAAGGGGTTCGGGTTTTTGTTCGTTTTTTAACATAAAAATGTATTGTCAACGGAATTTAATGATCATGTAAAATTTCAACTCTGTAGGATAAGAAGAAGGGGTTCGGGTTTGTGTTCGTTTTTTTAACATAAAAATGTATTGTCATCGAAACTGAATCACCATGTAAAATTTCCACTCCGTAGTATAAGAGGAGAAGGGGTTCGCGTTTGTTTGGGCTTTTTATAAAAAAAAATACAGTCATCGAAACTGAACCACCACAAAAAATTCTAACTCCGTAGGATAAGAGGAAGTGATTCTAATTCAACTTGCAAGATTTGACACTAACATACATACATTGCAAGTTAAATAAAAGCTTTTAAAAAAAGGTGTGTCCAAACGTCTTAACCTATATTTATTGATAGATGGTTACTTAAGAATATTACCGCTCAAGCTCGCCAAGTCGAAGGATAATATGCGTCACTAGCCTTAACTCTTAATTTTAATAAATAATTTAGTAAAGCAAATGCTAAAAAATATTTTTATATATTTATTTATTTTTAAATTCAATAGAAAAAATATCTAAGTCCGTAATATTGATATTGGATGCGATGAATGATGCGAAAATTAATACACTGTCTGATTGACTGGTGATAAAGCTGCCGAGTTAGTCAAAACAGTTTTTTTTTATGTTTATATATTTTGAGGGGGTCATAACCCAAAAGCAATGTTATACCCTTAAAAGTAAAGTCTAGTGACGCATTTGCTATTTCTTTTTCTTAATATTTCGTTACTTTTTTTTTCCAAAATAAGGCCAAATACTCATATTTGAGGCATAATTACCTACAATTTAAAGTTAAACAAGTTAAAATTTATAAAGTAATAAAATCAGAAAAAGAAAAATGAACAAATCTCGCAAATTTTCGTTTTTCCTTTCATTAATTCATTAAACAAAATTTCTTTAGTTCAACATTGTAGGTAATTGCTACTCAAGGACGGGTACTTGGCCCCTTTGTGAATAAAGCGAAAAGGATAAGAAATATTGATCAAAAAATGAATTGGCGAATGCATCACTAGACTTCACTCTTAATTTAATTATTACCTGTAGATCACTACATTCAAATCTAATTTTACTTGTATAGTCAGTTCCATCACAAAATGATCCTATTAGGTATTCTAATACTAAGCTACCATTTTCAAGTTTAGTGCCAGAAAACTTTCCAAGAGAAAATACCCTAAAAATTAAAAAAACACTTAATATAATTGTTGACAGTTGGGTAGCCAGGGGGGGCAGCCCCCCCCCCCCCCCCGAAATAAAAAAAAAAGGCAAGGGCAACATAAAAAATCTTTGACGGCAACGCTATCAATAACAGCAGAAAGACGTTTTTCCACTTTAAAGAGATTAAAAACATATCTGAGATGAGAAATCATTCAGGTGAAGAGCGTACAACAAGTTCAGCTTTAATAAGTATTCATAAAAAATCCACATTGATATATGAAATAATCAATATATTTTGTCAAAAAAGGCAACGAATCACGGTTTAGTTTTTGGCAAAAAAATATGTTGTGCTTTAAATTTATGGTTGATTTTGGGTTTTCAATAAATAAAAAATATACCTTATTTTTAGTATTTTTTTGCTCAATTATGCTTATTTCATGAAGAATTTTTTGTTTAACAAGTATATATTATCTGTTTTATATTACCTAATTTTTTTGATTGTCCAAAAAAAGGGTTTTTTGGGCGTGGCACCCAAAAATTTTTTCCCTTCGACTATTTGCCTGCGGCGCTGGCTCGTTTTAACTGGTAAAAGTATATCAGTCAGGTCAGATGAATCCTAAATAGCTGTAGCTATTTTACCTATTAATAATCTTTACTTTTAAAATTACAGAAAAAAATTGGGTTGATTTCTTGTGTCACCAGGTATAGATTCAAATTATATCATCTACCATGCAGAACGTAAAAATAGAAACATTGCGGCTATACATGTTAATTCTTTATTTTCCATTAAAATTACAAACGATGCCCCGATATTATTTCAATATCTTTATTGACGCCGCGTCACTTAATTGTTATGAAATCGTTTTTATACAGGGCGATTTCTAAGTTGATACTTCTTTTTTAGCTGTGTATAGAAGGCATTAAAATAAACAACATTTTCAAATACCTTTTTTTCAAAAACCTCAAAAAAAAAGTACTTACATTCATTTATTACACTACGAATCAAATACGGTTCTGCCTAACTTGCCCGTTAAACATTAAGAAAACTTCTGGGTGTAGGATGAGCCCGCAAGGGAATGCGTTCTGCGTATAATCTCGAAGAAACATCCGCACTTTTACAACACTCACAGTAAATTAGCACCATATCTATTAGTTCATTGTTTTCAAATTTTACCATTTTCACCTGTCACCAATTTAAAATTAACTTGCTTCAGAAAAACACACTACAGCGGATTGCTCAATACCACGTAAATTAAATGACTAATAAGAGATAAGAAAAACAATAGCGGGCTATGTTTTGGTGACCAGGCTCGCACTTAGATTTTTTACTTCTCCATCTCGCCTATTTTTGAATTTTTTGAAAAAGTTGTTTATTTTAATGCGTTCTATGCATAGCTAAAAAAGAAGTATCATCTCAGGAATCACCCTGTATTTTGTATATAAAAATAAATTTTATTGCCATCGTTCGACACAGGTACATCATGCGCGATGCAGTGGAAACGCACGGTTTGTTCGTGATGACTCACAGAGTACTGTTTGCTATTAAAGGTAAAGATTAATAAAAAAGAGAACTGGTAAGTTAAGCTATGATCTCCCACAAGCAAAGTTGGAAATCGGCGAGGAACGGAACGAAACGCCGTCTTTCTATAAGAATTAAAATTCAAATCTTTAATAGAACTAAAGTACATACTTGTGTTTTGGATTAAATTCTGTCAAGTTTTTAAGGGCCACTGAAACATCTTTCATGCAAGGGGCTGTAGAATCGATTACAGGACCACAGATGTTAATTAAAAATTCTTTATTCTCAGTCCTAATAGATTTTTGGGTTTTAGTTAGCTCGCTTAAATTATAAAACTTGTTGTCAATATGAAAGGAGCAGTTATGGCGGTGTTCATGGACATGGCTACAACTTGAGACATTCTGAAAATAATTAAATAAATATTTATTTAAAATGTACAGTCGTGTTCATAAAAAAGCCGTACAAGTAGTAAAGGAGAGGTGACATAAAACATGACAAGATATATGACAAATTGCACCTCTTATTTTAATGCTGTACGGCTTTTTAATAAACACGACCGTACAATCAAATCGAAAACGTAATAAAATCATATTTCTGAAACTTGCTGATTTGCCAAGAATAATACTTATGTATATGCGAGAAAACTGAGCCGTTATTTTTGACACTGTTACTGGCTCACATTATTCATCTCCTGGTAACTTTGCCAGCCAGATAATTTCTATGGAAACAATTGTCTCAACTGTTTTTTTTTGGAAATTATCTTGCTGATAGAGTTACCAGGAGATGGATAATACGGGCCTGAACCGATGACAGTAGGTTATTATTAGCAGTGCTTTACGAGGACAAAGGAATACGACAACTGTCTCATGTGCCATCGCGTTTAATAAAAACTAGGACAATAAACTTTAATCTCCTGGCCTATTAGGACAGTGTAAAATTTAAAGGTTAGACTTTTGTACTGACGTCTTGATTCCTAAACCATATTATTATATTATCAATTTTGACAATCTGTCAAGGTGACAAAGTCAAATTCTTATAGACCAAGAGCTCAAATTAAAATTTTCATGTCCTAGTTTTCATTTAACGCGATGGTACCTATGACTTTTAATTTATCCTAGTCATAAATGTACAGGGTGCTACAAATTCATGTGCATACTGGGGATTTAGAAAACGGTAAGGGTAAGAGATACGAGATGGTAAATTAAGACACAGTTGCGTATTTTGAGGCATTTTTTTGCTGGGGTTGGCGGAAGAGCCAGTATACTTAGGCCTTGTATCCTCTATCGTCTGGGTAATATCAGCCAGACGGGACCTACAGCTTTACGTGGAATCCGAACCACGTGTATGCACTAGTTATCCTTTTTACACCCCCAAAGGTTAATAATTTGGTGATGAAAAGTGGAAATATTCGTAAAAAAAAACAGAAATTTTCATTTTTGGTTTTTAATTTTTTGCGCCTTAATTTTGACTTCAGAAAAAAATAAAATACCCACTCATTGCTGCTCATTATGTTTTACCAGATGGCGTTATTAGTTTCCCGATTTGAAGTTTTGTTCTTTGGATACCACCAAATTCAATTTTTTTAAATACGGACCTGGAATTTTAAATACGGAAATTTATAACAATTCAATAGTTTTTAAAATTTTACACTCATAGTCACTAAGGTCCACTAGCCTTAATGGTTTTAAATTTAGACCATCAAAATATTTAAACCTTATAGTTTCACCCAGTTGTGTTTTCAACGTTGCAATATTTTATATACCATTATGACTAAAATGACCATACGTCCCGCTTTGGGCGAGACACTCCCGCTTTCAGGCTCTATGTCCCGCTGTCCCCCACGTTACCAAAAACGATTGTGCTTCTAATTAATTCAAACCTGTTTTGAGCAAAAATTGAGATGTGCTCATAGAAAATCTCAGGCTATTGTTGTAAATGTGCTGGCACCTATGGCGACGGATGAATTGAAAGAGCACCTTCGTGAAACCCACTTCATAACTTTATTAACAGATGCTTCAAATCATGGCTCGATAAAATTATTCCCCGTTTTGATTCGCTATTTTTTACCATATGAAGGCGTGAAAGTCAAGATTTTATAGAGTTTCGAGAGCAACCCGGGATATAATTGTCGATTATTTGAAAGAAGTATTATCTTGCAATGGTTTGAATAAGAAAATTGTGGCATTTGTGGTGACATTACGAACTGCAATTTTGGAGGTAAAAATAGAAAAGTGAACAAACCTAACTTTGGACGTGGCACCCAAATTTTTTCGCCTGCGGCGCTTTTTTTTTGGGTACTCCAGACGTAAATGTTCTACTTACGCCCACTGAGCAACATATTTCCTGGCTACGCCACGGAACACCAATAATTTTTTTTTATTCGCAGGTGTCCCGCTCTGACAAAAAAAATAAATGGTCACGTTAATTATGACGCTTCTGTATTAATTTGATTATTTATAATTAAATCGCTTTACCGATAAAGAATTTTACCGGGATGTTGTTGCAAATATAGTTTTAATTCTATTAAAGAACACAGTACCATAACAGTACATACTAAAATAAATTTTTCTTTATAAATTTAAAGAAAAACCAAAAAAATATATTTACCTACGACCACTACTGTAAATACTTAAAAACACACCGTTTCCGATCAATGTAAGATTCCCATTACGCACGGTAAAAAAATCGCACAGCTTGGTAAAAAAATCGCACAGTTTTCCTAGCAACCGCTTAGCAACGGTCAATACAAACAAACTTATTCAAAAACTGACATAATCGTAGATCAAATTTGTATGTGAGTAATATTATAAAGTGAAATTAGTTTGATTAGGTACATAAAAAATGTCGAGTGACAGTGAAATAGAAAATTTAACTCCACCCAATATTAGCGAAATTGCAGAAGCTGCTAAAAACAACTTGTTACCGGCGAAATCTGAATATCGATACAAATTTACTTACCAAAGATTTATGGAATGGAGATTAAAAAACGACGTTAAATCATTTTCCGAGAATGTAATGATGGCATATTTCCAAGAACTATCAAAAACGATGAAGCCTTCCTCACTTTGGTCATTTTACTCAATGTTAAAGGCCACAATTAATATAAATCACAATGTCGATATTGCAAACTACTCCAAATTACAAGCTCTTCTGAAGAGAAAATCGGACGGCTTTAAATCCAAAAAATCCAAGATTTTGACAAGCAAGAATATAAACGATTTTCTAGAAAACGCACCAGATGATAAACATTTGTTTATGAAGGTAATATATTGAGCTCAATATAATGTTAAATGTGTAAATTTATTTCAAATCGTCTTTTAGGTTGCTCTTATAATTGGTATAAGCGGTGCATGCAGGAAACAAGAGTTGCGTAATATAAAACCGTCAGATATCCAAGACACAGGGAAGAATCTAATTATTAATATTCCCGATTCAAAAACTAAACGGCAACGTTCTTTTGTGGTGTCAGAATATTTTTACCCAAAGGTTAAAAAATATATAAACATTCGCTCTGCAGTAAGTACAGCTCCAAATTTACCTTTTTTTCTAAACTATATAAACGGAAAATGTACCAAACAGTCTGTTGGTATTAACAAGTTAGGAAAGGTTCCAAAAGAAATAGCCAAATATCTGGGACTACCAGAAGCAGCGAATTATACAGGACACTGTTTTCGACGCTCGTCCGCGACTATTCTTGTTGACGCGGGTGTTGACTTATTAGATTTAAAAAGACACGGCGGATGGCAGTCCTCAGCCGTAGCTGAAGGGTATGTGGATAATTCCCTAAATAATCAAACTAACAATTCGCCTAAAATATCATCTGCAATAGCAAGTACTAGTAGTAGTACTAATAGTATTAATGAAAATTTCATTGAGGCAACTAATAATGTAAATCTTACTTGTGCTTCAACAAGCAAAAAAAAACGATATACCTTTTGTCTTCAATAATTGTTCTGTAACTATAAATAATTATTGTAATGAGAATAAATAATATTATAAAAAATAACATTTGTAAATTTAAATAATCATACTGTAGAATTATTACAATATATACCTTCTCGTTGATGTTATCACGTTCTTAAATTAATAATATTGTTACCAGTTAAGATGAAAAACTAAAACTAAATGATGTTGTGTGAATAAGTAGGTCGTAGGTAAAGTATGGTACGTAATACGTGTTGTAATGCAATTACGCACTCATAGAATTACGCACTCGCCGCTACGCGGCGTCGTGCGTAACTTTTCTATTTGTGCGTAAATTGCTTTTTACAACACTTATTACGTAATATACTATTACCACACAAAACTTAGTTGACTTATTCTGACACTTGTCATTTTAAAGCTAGAACTGTCAGTTTAGAAAGGCTTTAAATTTAGTACCCTTTGGGTTCAATTTTATTAGGTCCTCTTAAACCTAAGTTTAAATCTAGGTTTAAACAGAAGAATAATTTCTAAAATCGTAGAAATGTCAGAAAGGGTCGGTTTTTAATGTGGGATTGACAGAAAAGTTAAATTTAAGAGTACCTAATCAACCTGGTCATAACCTGTTTTTTTTTTATGATAAAACACCTGCACTGTAGGAAAAATCCTTTAAGGCGCTCTGGGAGCGGTGCGTGTGCGAAGAAAGCGATTAACGTTGGTCTTGAAACGTTGAAGATTGTATTCATTGGGAAACACGACCTCAGGAAGATCATTCCACAAAGATGACGTTCTCCAGATGAAAGAATTCTTGAACAATGAAGTTCGAGGAGTACTAAGCTGAACAACATATGGATGAGCGGCAGTGGTTCGCCGTGTATTTCTGTTTTGCATTGCTCTAGGTGAAATCAAGTGGGCAATGTCAGTCGAACACCTGCCATGGAAATATCTGTAAAAGAGAGCCAAATCACCAACCTGTCTTCGATGCTCCAGGCTATCGAGGGTCTTGGTCAGCTCGGGGTCGCCGATCAGACGAACGGCACTCCAGTAGCCGAAGGGTGTGCTTGGGTGCAGAGCTCCAGACATGAGAGCAATATTCTAATGATGGTCGAATCTGGGCTTTGTAGAGTGTTTGATGAGATGTGTACAACCTTTTGGTGCGGAAAAGTACACCAAGTTTCTGTACAGCTGCCTTGGCAATTGCGGCAACGTGATCATGCCAAGACATATTACCTCCCAGATTGACCCCCAGCAAATTAATAGACGGTGCCAGGGGAATTGCGTGTCCTGCCATGACTATATCCGGTTCTGCAATGTTAACCTTTTTGGAGAAGACTGCTGCCTGGGTTTTCTTAGCATTAAATTCGACTTGGTTACTGTCACCCCAAGCCAAGATTTCTTCCAGGTCATTGTTGAGGCGCAATACTTCATGCTGCCTGCGAAGATGTGCGTCGGCAGCGGATGTTTGGGAAGGTAAAAGATGAGACAAGTGTGCTGTCATCAGCAAAGCTATAAATTGGATTTTGGGTTTTCACTAGAAGGTCGTTAATATACAGTAAAAAGAGGGCAGGCGACAATATGGACCCTTGAGGAACACCGGCATTGATGGTGAAGGTGTCTGAGAGAAACCCGTCAATCGCCACTTGCAGAGAACGGTTCTTAAGGAAGCTGGTTAACCATAACCATGTTATGTTAAGTTACAATATATTTTGAGTTAGGTTATGACCAGGTAAATCACTTTTAACTTGAACTTTGTTGTCAATCCCACATTATAAAATAACCATTTTTGACATGTCTTCGATTTAAACTGGACCTATGTTAAATCGACTTTATAAAATAGGGCAAAAGAATATATAATTTAAACCGAGGTCCAGTTTAACACGTTCGTTACCGACTACCACTATAGTGGCGATCGGTGTCTAATGTGTGAAACCGACTACCACTTTAGTGGCAAAATTTATCATGTATTTAAAGCGAGTCGAAACCTAAGTCGGTTCGTTTCTATTGCATCGTTTGTATACAGCGGGTGTTAGGGAACATTATAAGTCACTTATATGCCATTATAGTGGTAGTTGGTTCCGGAAATGCACTAATTTTTGGCTTCTTCTGAATGTTTGTTTTCAGTTCATAAAAACCATTTGTCTAAAAGTTACAGCTTTGGTTCAAAACGTACAACGCAGTAAAAGCTTACGGTAACGAACGTGTTAAACCAAAGAAATGTCAAAATGTTCATTTTATAATATGGGATTGACAAAAAAGTTCAATTTAAGAGTAATCAACCTGGTCATAACCTGTTATGTTACAATTTTTATTCAGAGAAATCTCAGACTAATTACTCCAAAACAAAACTATTTACATTTGGTCATTATTCGTGACCGGATACACTGTGGCCGAAGCACTTTACAAGAAGTAGATATCCCCTCCATTTCAGCCACTTCCTCGCGTGTCCTGATTTATTCCCCCTTTTAACAGCGCGAGACTTACTTGTATCACAAATATGTTTTGAGTGCATCCAACAGTAGCTTCTTTATGAAATACTTTGTCTAGAGTAATTGGTCTGAGAAAGAAATACACTCAATCGATCTATAAATAAATGTCATTTAGCACCAGCACTAAGTATTTAATAAAAAAGTATTAGGAAAATTATTGTAAATTACGTACATAGTGAGGACAAGCATGTGGTGTTTTCCAGGTAAAATAGGTAATACAGTCAGTTTGTTTCAAAAAGGTTGGGCCTTCCTCATGTTCTTGGCAATAAAAATTGATAAACGTTTGATACTGAAAGTCGGCATTTTTATCACATTGCATTCCACCTAAAAAATATACGAGTATAGATATTTTTCAATATCGAGTTGCATGAGTAACAAGTTATAAGCTCTTGGCACAGTTGTATTTTGTGTTTAAAAGAAAGTTTGTTGTGATGTGAAATCAATCAATCAATCATTTATTAACAAATTATAAAGTTATTATAACATATACAATTGTAAGAAACTATTTATGGTTTTAACAAAACTTGTTAATACATGCACCTAGATGACTAAACATCTGTATGTGCAAAAGAAAAATTATAAATCTATTAATTTTCAAGAAAGAAAATGAGAAAGTAAACATGTATTATACACTTTGCAAAATTTATAAATTTTTAACTTCTTTAAATGAATGAATACTTTTTTATAAATGATTTTTTTTGTAAACAAACGAGATTTTTTAACAATTCGAAGCAAAAACAAACTTACTCTCAACTGTAGCTTTTAATATGTCATTATTAACCTCCAAATGCCTTAACACAGATCCACGGTTTATGTCTATTCCATTTTTATTTTCACATACTTGAGCATAAGTACCTAAAAATATTTTTTTTAAATTTAGTGCCTAATATTTCTACATACCTACTACTAAGGGTTAAAATTCGGCGTTTATATTGTGTATGCTGTTTTAAGGATTATTTTCATGTGGCCTAAGAAAAAAAAATTCTGAGTAGGTACATACTTTTACAACTTGTGTTTTTTCCTGCTAATTCCACTGGACCGCAAACTTGAAGGAAATATCTACTGTCACTATTGTTCCCAACACCATGTGTCGACCACATTTCTTGATGTTCATTATAAAGTCCTGACAAATTATAAATTAAAAACTGGTCGTATACCTAAAAGAATAATAAGGTAACCCAACGCAATTTATGGACGAAATTATGTTTTGTGTACCTATTTAGTTTTCTTAACTTGATTTTCTCAAAATATAAACCCCGTAATATAATTTAAACTATAAAACTTTAAAATTTCCCGAAATTACCCTTTTCGCATTCATAAAATGTTTCTTTAATTAACCTTTTTATATAAACAATTTTCTCAAAGCTCCATTAAGATGATAATCAACTTCCTTTCTTAGTTTTGTCTAAATTACATTCTGTTTCTCCTGATGATGAATGTTTATATATTAGAAACATCTAGAGAATTATTTTTAAACCTTTCTTAAATATACCAGTGGAGGAAAACTAAAAATTCCTTAATTTCTTCCATTTAAATTCCCCCACTCCGCTTCAAGAATGAACTACTTTTACACTGCGCTGCAATTACTTGGACTTGTGACGTCATTAAGTAGTTTCGCGTGTTTTTATTGAAGAGCGTAGTTTTTAAATTATTTTCTGAGTAAATAAATAAATGAAAAATTTAAAAACCGAAAGCGTAGAAAATTTTATTTCTTTTAGTGAAAACGCCCATTGTTCATTTTCAAAATTAGTGCTAAGCAGCCAATTTAATAATATAGGAATATAAATTAAACTGCATATTCCCTTATCTTATCAAATTAAAATAGCAAGTGCAAACTTTCTGGAAATTGTATTATTTATGTTGCGAATCATATAGAATATAACAAAACATTTTTGAGAGGAAATACACCCATAAAATATTGTGAAACAAATTACTTTTCTTCTCCATAAATAAGCATTATCAGTTTTTGAATCTAACACTTCGATGTTTAGGGTCCATGATCAAATTCTTTTATTTTTAAATACGGACTAGGATGTTTTTCTTCGAATTTCAAAAGAAATCATCTTTCTAAAAACAGATATGTATCATATCTGTTATGTTATAGAACATTTCGACGAAAAATTACATCATCAAACAAACAACTTTACATTAGAGGTGGATAACTATCGATAGTATTTTAGTATTATCTTTGAATTTCAATATTTAAAGAACGACGGATCAGTGCAAAAATGTGGCAACCGTTTTTGGAGACGAACTAATGTTTGTCTCCATTTTCGATCGATTTCTGACACAAGATATTGTATTATTTTATGCAATAAAAGATCGCTATCGTACTATTGGTAGCAATTGACCGTACCATAGTAAGTCCGCCCTCAGTTGTAAAAGGTATTGGGGGACAGGAACTTTAGGGCATGAATAGGTATTTTGACAGTAGGAACGTTTTCTTTAGAAGTAATTTTTAGCCGCAAAGAGTTTTTTCTTCTAAAAGTGACTTTTAATAGGACCAAAAACTATCGATAGTTTTTCACTTTTACTAGAGAGTAGAGAGTAAGTGCGGCATATATGGACCACCACCTTCGCGGATAAATCAACGAGATTTCAGCCTGTTTTTGGTTATACAGCGCGTGGAATAGGACCGTCCGAGGTCGCTGATTTTACGCGTTCATCAAAAAGGAGCTGGCTCAGAGAATTCGGTACCGAGCGGATTACATGAGGGCGCGTGGATTAGTAGGTAACCAAGGTGCTTAGAGAATTGCAGGCAGTGTTGCCAATCCTCCTGAATTCAGTAGATCTGCCAAATGTATTTATTGTTTCCAGATGAAATAAACAACAATAAACATGATGACATAGGATTATCGTATTTTTGGCAGGCGGCAGGGAGGCGCGCGGCCTCAAGGAGCCGCCACTGCTCTTATAGTTTCCGATATCCCAACGGTCATTAAATTTGGGACACCCTGTATAGTTCCCTTACCTTATAAACAAAATAGGGCATGATACAGGTGCCTTTAAACTATGGACAAAATAACAAGCTCAGATATGAAAAATAATTACTGAACTTGATTGCAGGACTTTAAGACTCATTATAATTAATTACACTATTTCTATACTTACCACGCAAGAAATGGGCTTTTTAATGCAACCAAAAGACGTTTCCAACGTAAAGGTATATTTCCTGCCTTGAGCTCTTTTCGTGACATATTGTAAATCTTCATTTTTTATATCGTTTTTATCCCAATTGCACTTCAGTATTATTTCAAATTTTTTATCAACTAAAAACAAACCTTTATTTAAAATAAACTCCTGGACAACATTGTGTGTCACACTGTTACACGTATTTCTATATAGTTGGAAGTGGCCGTTTTCAATAAGAAATATTTGCATCAGCTGATTAAAAATGACATTTTAATTAGCTGATGCAAGTTCTCCCATTTAAAACAACCATTGACTTGTACTTGCACTTGCATCCAATGTAAAAGGGCCTTTATAGGTATATAAAAGTTTAAAAAATAGACACTATACCTGTAAAAATTGACATATTTTCGAAATAATTTTAAAAAAAGGTAGGTTATTTTTCAAAATGTTGAAAATGATTAATTTATTTATTTATTTATTAAAGGGCCTTGTCCATAAAATTACAATAACAAATAGTAAACCTCAGTAAATAAAATAAAAGTTAATAATTAAAATCAGTACAAACAGTACAGTACAAACAAAAATTCCCTATTTATATAAATATAAGAGAAAAATACAAAGGTTAAAAAAAAAACATTCAATCTTCAGGTACATAACTTATCACACACTATAATCAGTTAATTCCAGGTATCACAGCTGACAAATAAAACTTCGGTATGCGCCAAAAAAATCCAGTTGTTCAGGATGTCGATTAGCAAGTTTGGTAACACGGGGCACAAAAGAATTTAACGCAAAGTTGGTACGACAAAGGGGTTGATAAAAAGTTCTGTAGAATCGCGTATTTCTTGCAGGAAAATCTAACCCAATTGAGCTTAAGAGAGTCGGACAATTGACATGAGCATTAATGATCTTGTATAGAAGTTTAAGATCCCTATTATCTCTTCTCTTTTTTAAAGTTTCTAAAGAGAATGTTTCCTGAAGCATATCGAAGTCAAAAGTGTCGATTGGGTTGATATTTGCCTTAAATGAGCTTATATCTCAAAAATCTACGCTGAACTTGCTCGAGTTTATGGATATGGCAGACATACACAGAGGAGGCATACTCTAGGTGAGGTCTAATAAGACTACAATATAGCAAGCGGATGGCAGACAGGTTGTTAAAGTCCTGCGTGCATCTTTTAACAAAGCCAAGCATTTTAAGAGCCCTAGAGACGACCTCAGAGATATGAGGAACGAATGACAGTGAAGAATCAATGATTACCCCAAGATCTTTAATTGATGAAGAAGATTTTGATAAGATGATATCACTGATTTCATAGTCAAACTGTACAGGGTTGCGATTTCTTGAGAGACGTAAGGCATGACATTTTGAGGCATTAAGGTCCATACCATTCTGCTCGCACCAAGTGACAAGTCTGTCGAGGTCCGCTTGTAATTTTTGACAGGCATCAAGTAAAATTTTAGGTCGGTGGTATGGTGTTTATTTTTCAATTTTCTACATACTTAAAAACTTTTATCTATGACATTTTGTATTACCTTTACACATCTACTTACTTTTACCGTTCTGCCCTATATGGGTTACTCCATGAAAAGAAAGTTGATTATTCTGACCAATATAGGACACAAAAATACTTGAAGCCAACGAAATAGGGGTTTTTGTGTTTCCTATCATTTCACACGCATTTACATCCCCGCCACATGTTGGATTCTTCTTACAAAGAGTTATGCTAAAATTTCTCTCAGTACTGCTTACGGAAAACGATCTGTCTAATTCTCGTAGATCAATAAATTTTCGGTCTATGTAGGTTGTGCATCTAGGTAAACATTTGGAGTCTCTCATAACGACATGATAAGTACATTTATCTTGGATGTACATTAAATTAGCTTCATCCTAAAAGACAGAACTCAAAATGAGCTTGTTGTAATTAAGTTACGAAATTTTTTTAGAACCTTTACGATTTTACTGTATAACATTATTTATTTATTTATTTATTTATTTATTTATTTACATTACCTACCCTACAGGTTAAATAACCCAACTACAAGGCAGGACCATGAAAAAGTTTACACAAAAAATAAATATACTAAAAGTGAAGCTAAAAATACTAACAAAAGTAAGCTAGTCTATACGTAAACCTAAACTAATTATTCGAATATAAGAAAAGTAACAGTAAAAAAAAGAAAAAGAGAGACTGAACACAGAAAATCATGTCACTGGACAAAAAATAATACCAGCCGCACAATCTCAGTTTAAAGTATTAATGCCGCACTAACCTCTTAACTGTACTGACCGAAGAACTGAAAAAATCTAAATCAAACCGCTTATTATATCTCTCACACATTTGAAAGACAGGAGAAAACTTTAAAATATTTGTCTTTGGATTAGGCAGGTAGAAAGTCATATTTTGTCGTGAATTCAATCGTGGCACATTAAAATTAAGCTTACCCAATATATTAATACAGTCGAGTTGATTGTTTAGTAATTTATACAGAGCCATTAATAGGTGGTAATCACGGCGATCCCTGAGTGATTCATATTTAAATCTCTGAAGAAGTAGAGTCTGGGGAAAACCCTGCATGGGATATATTCCGTCGACCCTAAAGCTAAGGTACTTTAAGAATTTTCGCTGCACCCTTTCAAGATTATCAATGTGAACATTATACTCAGGTGTCCAGATCACTGCGGCATATTCTAGTTTCGATCTTATATATGCATTGTATAAGCTTGTGTTACGTTTTACTTTAGTTTAGGTTATTCAATAGGAAAATTAGTAGGTTTTATATTTAGAATGGTTAGATTTAAAAAAATAAATAAAGTACCTGTTAATAGAATTTTTAGCTGGTATATCCTCTTAGTTGTGGAGTATATCCTTTTAAAGAACATGTGAAAATTATATCCAGAAAAAGAAACTGTATTTCACTAAACAACTTTTAATTTTCTTTTCATTGTTATTTCACTAAAGTAGAAAAATATTTGTCGCTATGGCTCGATTTCAAATTATTTATTTCAACTGTAAACAAACAATTAACTTTCTCGCGCACGGTATGTAGTTTACTAAATCGCGAAAACATGTGTGGTCTTTGTGGCACAAAAAAAAGGGTCTAGCGATAAAATATAAATGCAGTACCAGTCGTGGTACCTATCGGCTAAAGTATTAATTTGATTTTAATTATTTTTGGGGAAAAAAGATAACTTTGGTTTATTTGTTATTTTTGGGCTAACTTTGCAGATTCTCTAAAATTATGCTATAGTACCATGCGTACCTGTAAAATACAGAAACCTATAAAGGAATGCATTAGAATATATTGATTTTGGTAATGTTTTGCTAGATAACTGTGATGAAAATTTTAAGGCCCTGGATGCTAAGGACATCACAGTAAAATGTAGGTACTACAAAATTAGATGCGCAGAGGCATAATTATACTAATTAACTAAATAAAAATAATTGGGTAGTTCGGAAAATTCGTATTTATGGTAATTTATGAACTTTGGTTTTCGACTTGTAGGGTAGCTTTGGAATTTAGGGGTTTTCCTTAATTGATAAGTAGTATTTATCATTTGAATTTTAAATTCTCGTGTTCCCGGTAATGGTCACGTGATTTATGCTAGCTGACTTGAAAGTCGTACAGGGTACGTGAAGGATTGATCGGTAGCCATTGATTAAAGTCGGTCACTAGAGGTTCGTCTGCTTGATTTTCTTTTTAAACGGGCTTTGTGATAGCCACCAGATTTGGGATTCCTGTTAAAATATTGAAAATTAAGTACTCGAGTTGTGTAGTTCGTTCTTTTGAATATTGGAAGTTAGTATACACAACTTTTTCGAAGTTTTCGGATTTTCCAGTGGACCTGTGACCGCCATTTTCTAAAACTGATCCTCTTCAAGCCATCCTACATCTAAGTAAGTGACATTACTAATTTCTTTTGGAATTATTATTAATTATTACTTGTTGTAATTTATTTAGGGCTTTCATTTTGGGGCCCATAAGCCAACGACTCAGGTAGAGCCGTATCATATTCTACATTCTGCTTCATGCCTATGATAAGACGCCCACTGACGTTTGAGGTATAGGCTTGGTACCGTCTATGGGACTACTAAGCTAAGGAGACTGTTAGAATTTTTGGATTGCCACGCTGCCTACCAAACTAAATCAGATAAGCCCTAATTTTAATTCTACTAACTAAATTGATTAATACTTGCAATTAGCTGAACTTACCGTGTGATTTAATAATAATTAATACATTTACCTTGCGGTTAATATAAAAGTTTTCTTTTGTGTAATAAGGATAAGTTTTCTTTAATAAGTATATTATACAATGATGTTATAGTACTGGCAATTCCCTAAAACATTTAATTTTAGTAATAGTAAGGTTTTAATACGTGTAAACTTCACGTGATCACGTCAAGTATTTGTTGCGTTTAATAATTTAAAATTTTAATTAGAACAACAGGGGCTAATTAATTGTCGCCTCAAATATAACTTTGAAACATTACACTATTGATTTAGTAATTCATAAGAAGTTTAAGTCATAATAATTGAGCAATGATATTTAATTTAATTATTTAATAAAATCCTTAAATATTAAATAATTTCTGCTTTGATTTTTTTCTGCGTTTCCTAGTTTAGGGTTTACGACTACCTGTAAGTATTCTGGCTTACCTGCCTAAGCCAGTGGCGCCCGAACTCACACCCTTAATGGCATAGCTAGGCAAAATTTTGCTACACTTTTGGCAACCCTAAACTAGTATTAACTCAGCGTGTAGCAAATTTGGCGCCCGGTTTGACTGAGCAAACATGTGGGGCCAGACTCTATTATTTTAGAGCTGTCAAAAATTTTGATATTTTTTTTTAAATATAGCATTTTTTTTTGCGGCAAGTTCAGCATCTTATTTTTAATTTAAATAGATTTACTAACAATTCTATTTAACCATATTTGATTTTTGATTATGATATTTTGAACACAGTGGCGTACAAGCTATTAATATCCCAAATAGCATATTTAATTTTGCATAATATTTTATGGGGTTCTGTTAATTTTTTGTATACGGTGAATACTAGCGTTTTCATAATTAAAATATATTATTCATTTTCTTTAGTGGCATATTTGATTCAGTGGCGTACAAATTATTAAGTGGCATAACCAAGAAAAATACTTGCATGGAGAATAATTGGGTATTTACTTTGTTTTTTAAATTATGTTTTCTTAGTAAAAAGCTGCAACAGGGGCGTAGCAAAAAATTTTTTCCCCGTGGACACTGATAATAAATTTTTTTTGGATTTCAATTGTTTTGCCGGGTGTCTTATGTTGCTTTTCTATAGACTGCCAGTGGTGCCAGCAAAATATTTATGTGGAATATTTTGATTATTATTTTGATTTGAAACCAAAATTTATTTTTTTGCCCTTTGGTTATTTAACTGGTGTTATTTTCTTGGTTGATTTAAGATTATTATTTTTAAGCATTCAGCTAAACATTTTTTTTTTTTTTGAAATGTTAGCTATTTTTGATTAATGTAGGAATTTTTTTGATAGTATCTTTCAGGTTGGGAAAGGGAAAATAATAAATAATCGCAAACGTTTAATAGCTATAACGTGTTAATTCTTATATTTGAGATTATCGTTATTTTTTTTTACTTAAAATGGCTCCTCCAATTTGTTATGATGTAAATCGATTACATAAAGATGAAATTACGTATGAACTAGCAATACGCGGTATTACGGGTGAAAGTGACGTAAGTATAATGAGAAAATCTCTTCGCAGTTTGCTTAAACTTGAAAGAAAAGGTGATTCTATCGATTATCCGGATTATCCGTACGATTTTGATACTGATCATAAGAAAATATCCGAGAAACTAGTGGAGATTAAAGGACTTTTGGATCCTTTTGACCCTAGTGACGAGTCGGCGCATAAGCGTTTGTCATCTTTAATAGCTCACGTTATGGGGCGTATAAACCGTTGTTCAGCGGATACATCGGACGAAAAGAAACTTAAATCTGGAGTACTTGTCAATATTTTAAATTATAACGCGGAACTGGAATCAAAAGTTAGAAAGCATAGACGCGAACAACTTAATCTAACTGCAGGCATTTCTTTGGTGGAGATAAGTAGCGGAAACAGTAGTTCTGAATCCGAGTCTGAAATTGATTTACCTGTTAACAGCACTTGTTTTGCGGCTCCTTCTACCTCACGGAAGTCAGTACCGGTATCGCAGTGGAACCTTAAATTTTCGGGAGATGACCATTCTATGTCACTTAGTAGTTTTCTGGAACGCGTGGAAGAATTACAATCAGCAAGAAATGTAACAAATAGTGATCTTTATAATTCTGGAGTTGACTTATTTCAAGGTCGAGCTTATACTTGGTATTTATCGGCGCGTAGAAAGGCAAACGATTGGCCATCATTAGTAACGTTACTAAGAAAGCAATTTCAGCCCCCTGATTATAATGACAAGCTTTTCGCGGAAATAAAAAACCGAACAATGGGACCACGTGAATCATTAGGAATTTATCTTGCAGTAATGGACAACTTATTTAATAGACTAACAGTTAAGGTTTCACAAGCTACAAGGTTGAAGATTCTACTTAACAATATTTCTCCGTTCTACCAAACACAATTAGCATTAACAGAAATTCAGTCTGTCGATCACTTGCTAGAATTAGGCCAGCGATTAGAAGCACGCAAAACTTCAGTGGAACATTATAAACCTCCGCCGTCTCGCAGAGTGGATCATTTATTGGAGCCAGATTTGGCATACGTCCATACGGAATATTCAGAAAATCTTAACGGAATCGATGAAGTAAGAACCGGACGAGATCTAAAATGTTATAATTGTAACAAAATCGGACATAAAGCTGTTCATTGTGATCAACCACAGCGCCGCCGATGTTATAAATGTAATAGGCCAAATTATACCGTTCGTACTTGCCCTAATTGTAATCCAAATTCGGGAAACGGGAATCTGAGACATTAGCAGGTCATCTAAATGTCTCTGAGTCTAAATCGACCGCAGATTATCAAAATAAATTAATTTTAGATTATGTTCTTTCACATTCAGTTGGAGATCTGAGACCTTATCTCCAAATCTCTATTCTAGGTATTGATTTTTTGGGATTGTTAGATAGTGGTGCCTCGAGCACAATATTGGGTAAACTTGGCTGGGAAAGGCTTAAATCGTTAAATGTAACCTTGAATTCGGGAAAAACTAAAACCTGTACCGTAGCTAACGGAGATAGTTGTAATGTATTAGGTACAGTAACGTTGCCGATAACATTAGAATCGAAAACATTAATAATGGATATTCTCGTTATTCCCACTTTACCACATGTCTTAATTCTCGGCGCAGATTTTTGGCGACGCATAGGTATAATTCCGGACTTGCGCAATGATAGATGGACATTCGCAAATAAAGATATTTGTACAGTTAGTCCTGATAATGGTACGTTGGCACAACTTACAAAAGAACAGGAACATATTTTAGAAAAATTTTCGAATGACGTATTCACGGACATGCGCGACGAAATAGGATGTACGAATTTGGTGCAACACAAAATTATTACTAATGCCTCCCCTATTAAGCAAAAATATTACCCTGTATCACCCGTAGTTCAAAAGTCTATAGATGAGGAACTGGACAAAATGTTACGAGATGGCATTGTTGAACCGTCAGTCAGCCCTTGGGCTTCTCCCATCATACTAGTACTAAAACAAGATAAAAAATCTTACAGATTTTGCGTAGACTATCGAAAGGTGAACCATGTTAGTGACAAGGACGCGTATCCTTTGCCTAGAATTACTACGATTCTCGATAAATTAAGAAATGCACGATATTTATCCACTATAGATATTAAATCGGCCTTTTGGCAAATTGAAATGGAAGAAAGTTCAAAAAAATATACTGCTTTTACAGTACCCAATAGAGGATTATTCCAGTTTAACAGAATGCCATTTGGATTATCAAATTCTCCAGCTACGTGGCAAAGATTAATCGACAAGGTCATTGGCAGTGATCTTGAGCCAAACGTGTTCGTATATTTGGATGACGTCGTCATCATATCTGACTCTTTTGATAAACACTTAGCTATTCTTGGTGAAGTTTTTAAAAGAATTAAAGCAGCAGGCTTAACGGTCAGTCGTGAAAAATGCTTGTTTTGCAAGCCTGAACTTAGATTTCTCGGTTATGTCATTAATCAATATGGTTTACAAACGGACGTAGACAAAGTTAAAGCTGTCTTAGATCTTCCTCGTCCTAAGAATGTAAGTGATGTTCGGCGAATTATAGGAATGACAGGTTGGTACCGCAGATTTATAGAAAATTATTCTACTGTGGTTGCACCGATAACAAATTTACTTAGGAAGAACCACAAGTTTGTTTGGAGTAATGAATGTGAAGATTCCTTTTGTACACTCAAAGAGAAATTAGTACATGCTCCAGTATTGAGCTGTCCTAACTATGACCTCCCATTTGTAGTTCAGTGTGATGCTTCTGGATTTGGAATTGGTGCGGTACTCTCACAACCGCACTCTGATGGTGAAAAAGTGGTGGCGTATATCAGTCGATCATTAACCAGGTTAGAGAGAAACTTTACTGTTACTGAAAGAGAATGCTTGGCTGTTCTTTGGGCATGTGATCGTTTACGTCAATATTTAGAGGGTACCAGATTTACAGTTATTACAGACCACCACTCATTGCTATGGTTAAATAATTTAAAGGATCCTCGAGGCAGATTGGCACGATGGGCAGTAGCATTACAACAATATGATTTTGAAATCCTTCATCGCAAAGGTAAAGACCATCATGTTCCAGATTGTCTATCCAGATCAGTACCAGTTTTAGATTTGTTAAAAGTCGGCGATGATATTAAAGATTCTTGGTTTAAAACCCAAATTAAAAGAGTTCTAGAAAATCCCAGAAAATATGCTCAATGGCGAGTAGATGGTAATGCTCTCTATAAGCAAGTCGACTTAAAATATCCCGATTTAGAGGACCAAGATATAAGTCGATGGAAAAGAGTTGTACCAAAGTCCGAACGATCTCAGTTAATTTCCCAGTGCCATGACGTTGAGACATCGGGTCATTTAGGTACATTTAAAACCTTTAATAAATTAGCTTATCGTTACTATTGGCCAAAAATGCGAGCGGACGTTGCGCGATATATTAAAAACTGCCAGATTTGTTCTCGTCATAAACCTGAGCAAAAAGCTCCTGCCGGTTTTATGGTAAGTCGACCATATGTAACTAAACCTTGGGAACTTATTAGCGCGGATTTGGTTGGACCATTGCCAATTTCATCTCGCGGTTATAGATTTATATTTGTAGTTTGCGATTATTTTTCTAAATTTCCTATTTTCATACCCCTTCGAAAAGCGACAGCTTCTAGTGTTACGAAAGCATTGGATGATAATGTTTTCACCCTCTTTGGAATTCCTTCGTCGATTATTGTTGACAATGGCGTACAATTTAAAAGTAAGGAATTTGTTAATTTAATGTCTTCTTACAACGTAAAGATTAGGTATACTGCTTTGTATCATCCTCAAGCAAACCCTACCGAAAGGGTTAATAGAGTCATGAAGACAATGATTTCGTCTTTCGTTGAAGACAATCAGCGGAAGTGGTGTTCTATTCTTCAAAAGGTTGCCGTAGCGGTGAGGTCATCTAAACATGAGGTTACTGGACATTCACCATACTTCATTAACTTTGGGAGAGAAATGTGTTTATTCGGAGATCATAGTTCCTACCAGGAAAATGTTGATAGGGACATACAAGTTGTTAGGGATATTGAAAAGTTAGCAAATAAGGCTTCTGCTTTTCAAAAGTTGTATGACGATATTAAGGTTAGGCTAACTGCAGCTTATAGGAAAAGTTCTACCCGGTATAATCTCCGTCGTCGAAATGTTCAATATATTGTTGGGCAAGAAGTTTATCGTAGAAATTTTGTCTTGTCCGATGCTGCTCAGTATTATAATGCTAAATTAGCACCTAAGTTTATTGGACCTTTTGTAATTACACGACGAATTTCTCCATGGACTTATGAATTAGCTGATAGGACAGGAAATAAAAGAGGGATTTGGAATGTTAAAGATTTAAAGCCTGACACTACGTCAGAAGTTGATCTTAACTAAGCGGAAAATGATTTTTGGGAAATCCTTTAAAAGTGAGGGGGGAATTTGTTACGTTTTACTTTAGTTTAGGTTATTCAATAGGAAAATTAGTAGGTTTTATATTTAGAATGGTTAGATTTAAAAAAATAAATAAAGTACCTGTTAATAGAATTTTTAGCTGGTATATCCTCTTAGTTGTGGAGTATATCCTTTTAAAGAACATGTGAAAATTATATCCAGAAAAAGAAACTGTATTTCACTAAACAACTTTTAATTTTCTTTTCATTGTTATTTCACTAAAGTAGAAAAATATTTGTCGCTATGGCTCGATTTCAAATTATTTATTTCAACTGTAAACAAACAATTAACTTTCTCGCGCACGGTATGTAGTTTACTAAATCGCGAAAACATGTGTGGTCTTTGTGGCACAAAAAAAGGGTCTAGCGATAAAATATAAATGCAGTACCAGTCGTGGTACCTATCGGCTAAAGTATTAATTTGATTTTAATTATTTTTGGGGAAAAAAGATAACTTTGGTTTATTTGTTATTTTTGGGCTAACTTTGCAGATTCTCTAAAATTATGCTATAGTACCATGCGTACCTGTAAAATACAGAAACCTATAAAGGAATGCATTAGAATATATTGATTTTGGTAATGTTTTGCTAGATAACTGTGATGAAAATTTTAAGGCCCTGGATGCTAAGGACATCACAGTAAAATGTAGGTACTACAAAATTAGATGCGCAGAGGCATAATTATACTAATTAACTAAATAAAAATAATTGGGTAGTTCGGAAAATTCGTATTTATGGTAATTTATGAACTTTGGTTTTCGACTTGTAGGGTAGCTTTGGAATTTAGGGGTTTTCCTTAATTGATAAGTAGTATTTATCATTTGAATTTTAAATTCTCGTGTTCCCGGTAATGGTCACGTGATTTATGCTAGCTGACTTGAAAGTCGTACAGGGTACGTGAAGGATTGATCGGTAGCCATTGATTAAAGTCGGTCACTAGAGGTTCGTCTGCTTGATTTTCTTTTTAAACGGGCTTTGTGATAGCCACCAGATTTGGGATTCCTGTTAAAATATTGAAAATTAAGTACTCGAGTTGTGTAGTTCGTTCTTTTGAATATTGGAAGTTAGTATACACAACTTTTTCGAAGTTTTCGGATTTTCCAGTGGACCTGTGACCGCCATTTTCTAAAACTGATCCTCTTCAAGCCATCCTACATCTAAGTAAGTGACATTACTAATTTCTTTTGGAATTATTATTAATTATTACTTGTTGTAATTTATTTAGGGCTTTCATTTTGGGGCCCATAAGCCAACGACTCAGGTAGAGCCGTATCATATTCTACATTCTGCTTCATGCCTATGATAAGACGCCCACTGACGTTTGAGGTATAGGCTTGGTACCGTCTATGGGACTACTAAGCTAAGGAGACTGTTAGAATTTTTGGATTGCCACGCTGCCTACCAAACTAAATCAGATAAGCCCTAATTTTAATTCTACTAACTAAATTGATTAATACTTGCAATTAGCTGAACTTACCGTGTGATTTAATAATAATTAATACATTTACCTTGCGGTTAATATAAAAGTTTTCTTTTGTGTAATAAGGATAAGTTTTCTTTAATAAGTATATTATACAATGATGTTATAGTACTGGCAATTCCCTAAAACATTTAATTTTAGTAATAGTAAGGTTTTAATACGTGTAAACTTCACGTGATCACGTCAAGTATTTGTTGCGTTTAATAATTTAAAATTTTAATTAGAACAACAGGGGCTAATTAATTGTCGCCTCAAATATAACTTTGAAACATTACACTATTGATTTAGTAATTCATAAGAAGTTTAAGTCATAATAATTGAGCAATGATATTTAATTTAATTATTTAATAAAATCCTTAAATATTAAATAATTTCTGCTTTGATTTTTTTCTGCGTTTCCTAGTTTAGGGTTTACGACTACCTGTAAGTATTCTGGCTTACCTGCCTAAGCCAGTGGCGCCCGAACTCACACCCTTAATGGCATAGCTAGGCAAAATTTTGCTACACTTTTGGCAACCCTAAACTAGTATTAACTCAGCGTGTAGCACTTGTTAAGACATCAACGCTGTTAAAATCCCTAGTGCAGCGCACAATAAATCCATAACTCTGAAGGGCTTCACTAATAATCTTATTTATATGGGGTATAAAAGAAAGCTTTGAATCAAAAACGACACCCAAGTCGCAAAATGAGTCAGAGCGAGAAATAATTTTATTTTCAAGAATATAATCAAAATTAATTACAGAAAGTTTATTTGTAAAAGAAACAACTTTACACTTCTCAATGTTAGGCTTTAAATTATTTTTAATACACCAATTATTAATTAGATCCAAATTCCGCTGAATAACAATACAATCATTGATGTTTCTAATTCTTTTATATAGTTTAATATCATCAGCGTATATCAAATGGTCAACATCCAGATCATCACCAATATCATTTATAAAAAGAATAAAAAGTAACGGCCCAAGCACCGATCCCTGGGGGACACCGGAGCCAGCGGTATATTTATTAGAGCTGAGTCCATGAAGGGAAACATACTGGCAGCGGTTGGAGAGATATGACTTAATAAGTGCCAACAACGACTGTGAAAATCCAAACTTTTCTAATTTTGAAATCAAAATACCATGATCAAGTCGATCGAAAGCTTTTGAAAAATCTAAATATATTACATCAGTTTGTATACCCTCATCGAACGACTCAGAAAGATTTTGTGCCATATTAAGCAAGTTGGTTATCGTGGATCTACCCTTAAAGAATCCATGTTGCTGCTGAGTTATTTGCCCGCGGATGAACGGAAAGACAGACTCGTGAAGTAGGAACTCAAACACTTTACAAAAATTACAGATAATTGATATTGGTCGGTAGTTAGATACTTCTGACCTATCACCCTTTTTATATACAGGACATACTTTAGAAGTTCTCCATATCTGAGGTATTGACTGATACTTAAGACATAGATTAAATATAACATGAAGCGGTCTCACCAAAACAAAACGGCAATCGTGGATTAAAAATGCCGGAACGGAATCCGGCCCTGTAGTAAACTTCGGTTTAATCTTCTTTAAGGCATTGATGACCTCATCCTCAGAAAAGTAGTGGACATTAATAATATGTTTATAAATAATTTGATCATTTCTTAACGCACCGGAAGTACTATTCAGAAATGACTGTTCAAAGAATTTAGCAAAATTGTTTAAAATATCAAGAGGATCAGTGAATTCTTCGTTGTCATAAGACATTGCATTTGGAATGTTGGAGGTCTCCCTCTTGCTTTTAATGAAATTCCAGAATTTTTTAGGGTCTCTCCTAATATCAAGTTCTATTTTTTGTAGGTAGTGTTTATAGGAAGTTTGGATATCTTTTTTAATTTTGGATCTTAAGAATTTAAAATTTTGCATTGATTGGGGACAAGCCGTTTTCTTGTATTTATGATGGAACTTATCTTTCTTTTTTATGTCTTGGATAATGTTTTTAGTAAACCACGGTGGATACTTACCGTTCGGAGCTTTCGCATACCGTGGCACGCATAAGTCAACAATCTCAAACAATTTGTCGTAGAAAGAAGTGCATGCACCATCCAAACTATCCAGTGATGTAAGAAACGACCAATCAACATCCAGAAACTTATTATACATTAAAGGAAAGTTAGCCTTGCGAAAATTATAGTTAAATTAGGGTTAGGAACAAAAAGCCCTATCTTCCTTCTTCCCTTTTGTTCCTAACCCTAATTTATCATGTCCCTTCTGGAGAGTAGATTCGACTTCGTTATAAAATTATAGTTATTTTCAAAGTTTATCACAAAGTCATGTTTGTGGTTAACTGAATGAGAGTATTCCAGTGATATAGAAAGGGCAGGATGATGTTCATCCTCCCCTACAAGCGAGATATCCGAGGCACCCTCAACTACGCATTTTTTGTTGTTATGAAGTACTAGATCCAATATTCTGTTGTTAGCGTTCCTGATATAATTACCTTGCTTCAGATTCATGTAAGTTAAAAAATGACTAAGCGCTCTTGTACAATGATTCTCCACACCACTATCCACGAACTCTGAGAATAAGGGTAAATTAAAATCACCCAGAATACAGACTTTTTTATCAAATACAGGAACAGATGCAATAAAAAACTCAAAAAGATTATCTAGATCATTTAAGGTGACCGGTGGAGGTATATAAACTACAAAAAACAGTATCGTCGAGTAATCGAAACAGACCTTAACGCCTATTAAGTCAATATGCGGTAACAAATTTTCGTTCTGAAATATAATTCTGGATGATTTAAATCGCTGGTCAACAGCTAGTAAAACACCCCCACCCCTTGTTTTGCCAGTTGCATGTGGATCACGATCAGCACGATAGGTATTAAATCTAGAACTTATCACCTCATTAGTAAAAACAGACGAATTTAGCCACGTTTCTGTTAGAGCTATTAATTCGAAATTGCAATATGATGTACTATTTAGAATTTCCGCAGTTTTAGTGAGAGAGAACATTACATAATTATTGGGTAAAAATCGACATATACAAGGTGGTACAAATTCGTGTGCGTACAAGGGGATCTCGAAAACGGCAAGAGATACGAAGATGTTTAAATTGAGGCAAAGTTGCGTATTTTGGGGCTTAATAATTTGGTAAAGAGATACCTATCCGAAAAAAAACGAAATTTTTAGTTTTGGTTTTTAATTTTTTGCGCCTTTATATTTGACTTAGGAAAAAACCAAAAAGCACTTTCTCATAGCCGTTCTTTATGTTCTACAAGATGGCGTTTTTAGTTTTCAACTTGGACGTTTCGTTCTTTAGATACCTACCTCAATTCCTTTTTTTTAATACGGACCTGGAGTCTTAAATACAGTTTTAGGGATTTCTAAGCTTTAGAAATTTAATACAATGTACAAATTTTTAAAATTTTACCGTTATGTCATCTAATAACACAATTTTTAAATTTGGACTTTTGGAGAAAATGAAAACGTAACGAAATATTGATTTTTAAAAACGAAATGGCGAATGCGTCACTAGACGTCACTCTTAAGTACTTACTTTCCAATGTTGAGAGCATTCCAAATGCACAACAACAGAATAATTTTGAAATTCTGTACAAAATTTTCCATTCATAGATTTAAAATCGTAGAGTTCGTCTAGAATTAAAATAAATAACAAACTTTAATTTTTATTGTGTGTCTACTATTAAAGTTGATAATAAATAATGACAATATGTTGGGTTGCATAATATACATAATAAAGATTATCTTTATTTTTCAATAAAATTATATTCTGAAACAAAAAAAAAATGAACATCTTAATGTATATATTTAAAAATAAAAATCTTATACCATTTACAAAACCATAATCATAATACACGTCATAAAAATGAAATAACCATAAAACCTAAAATAAATAAGTCCATAGGATAAAAAAATTGCAAATATTTATGTTTTTATTTAAACGATTATTTACCTACAAAAATTAAAAAATAATTCATTTAAAAAATATAAAGTCGAAACAAAAGCATGAATATTGGAAACCTAACTTAAACATTTTTTTGGAAATGTTTTAATTAATATTGTTATGAATAGTATATTTTTCAAAATTTTATTATAATACCCATATCTTCAAAAAACTGCGTTTGTATTTATATACATATACTTAAACGTTTTTATTTGCAATTTAACAAATATTTAAAAAAAAATATTTTATTATTCTTATACAGGGTGTCCGGTAACTTATGGGCCGTAGAGTAACTGGAGATACCAGACATCAAACTAAGCCGATTATGTCGTATAAGTTTTTTCGGATTGTCACTTTTGTTTTTTTTTGTTAATTTAATTATGTACTATGTTTTTTATGCATTGGGATGTTTAAAAGGAAATATCTCGAAAACCGTTAAAGATATTAAGATCAATCAAGTACACCATTTGACTCAGAAAATTCCCTAATATCATAGGTAAGAAAAAAATCATAGATTTATGAAGCCCAGTGTATGCAACTAGCGCCCTAAAGTTTAAAACTTAAAAATTTCTACAAATTCTTATTTCTTGCTCATAAAAACATAATATTGCCTCAATTCGATTCATTAAACCGTTTTAAAATTATGGCTTTTTTTCGATAATAAACTTTTACTTTCATCACCCTGTATCTCTAGAACGAGTAACAATCCGAAAAAACTTATATGACTTAATCGGCTTAGTTTGATGTCTAGTATCTCCAGTTACTCTACGGCCCATAAGTTACCGGACACCCCGTATATTTATAATTTTAAATACTAAGATTTGTCCCTAACAAGCACGTCTTCGGGGGGATCAAAAAAAAACTTTATTGAGGAAGATAAATAAGCATATTTATTATCTTATAAATATGGAAAATAAACTTATTATTATTAAATAATTAACTGACCAGCAACTTTGACTGTGACATAAGTGACATTAGTAGGCATTATTTACTCACAATCAAAGGTGCAATATAAATTAAGGTAACCAGGCCCTTTGATTGTGTGAAAATTATTTCTGCCAATGTCATGTATGGCACCGTCAAAGTGCTGGTTAGTTAATTACAACTAAAAAAATCTGTATGCAACCCGACAATGGTATGTATAATATTGAAAAAGTTTTATATCTCCACAGGGAATCGAAACCAGAATTTCTTACTTTCCGGTTTCAAAGCAGAGTTGTAATTTCCTGCCCTCCTTTCGAATTATCCGATCTCATCCAGCCTGGTTACCGACGTGAATGGGGTTGGCAGATGATACATTTTAACTCTTCCCTGCACTCTTAAACCTATTAAAATTCGGACATACTTTTTTTATTGTGCGTATGCCCACTCCGAGGATCGAACTCGGAACGCCACGGTCGAATGCCAGTGACTCACCGCTGAGGCACCGCCGCAATTTTCAAGGTAAAGGTATTTGTTAGAAATTACATTTAAGGCAAATTTAGGGTTGGTAATATTTTGTAATCTATGTAACAATATTACCAGCATTAAATATTTACTTGGTACTATGCTCCGCAATGGCGCTGGGATCATCTGATAAAATACCAATACAATGTAAATGTTTTATCTAACATCGATTGAACAAACAAACTGACAAATAAAGACTGTATTGGGATTTAACACGATTTTATTGATTTTTCTTTTAAAAAAATGGCATATGATCTGCCTGCTGGGGATATTTATAACACACAGGCGTTTAGGGAATGTTATTCTACGTAAATTTTCTAAAAATTAAGACATTTTTTTTTTAAATGTAGGTTTTCTTCATTTTTTTTTAAAGAGCTCAAACCTCAAAGTTGTTTTTGATTAAAAAAAAAAAGTATTTTAACCTCTTAAATACTTAATTAGTACTTTATAATGAGTATGTGTCCAAAATCATAAACATTTGTTACTTAATAAACTATTTGAGATTTATAGCGATTTCGGTTGAGCACTCTGAGAGTACTCCGGGATTTGTGATCTGTGACGTCATAGATTCGCTCGAGATTTGCTGTCACCCTGAATACGGTTGCCCTCGGACGGAGTGTAAATAGAATGTATGATTGCTCTTAAAATTATGACAGATGGTAAAATAATTTTAACCTTTAAATTTATTATAAAGTTAAAACAATTCTTCTTTAAATTAAACAAAAATATTAGTTTATGTTCAAAATATCCAAACAACAACACTGGAGCACTCTCAGAGTGCCCGAGAGCAGTAAACCGAAAACGCTATTAGATATTTCAGGCGTGAATCGAGCACATATATACATACACTATATTGCTAATAACATAATTCAATGATGACACCACTGTAAGCAGATGATCAGGGACCGTTGAGCTTGCGCAGATCGGAAATTTGCTTCTTGATGTAAACATTTGACAGAACCGACATTCAAAATATTTTTACAAGCTTTTATTTAACTTCACCCCCCGTTAATTCGGGTGTGTACAGTTTATGGTCAAATAAAACTAAGTAACCAATATTTTACATACCTGAAATACCTTATTCCTGATATTGAACCGCGATTCGTGCAAAAAAGGATCATGTACTTTTTTCTACCCATCTTCTCCCAGACACAAGTCGCTAACAATAACAAAATGTCTGGTAAAGTTTTATACCTAAATTCGCACCCAAAACATAAAAATAAATAACCACAATCACACACGGAACATTCGAACGAATACAACGTAAAAAAGATAGACACGACCATTATAACTTGTAAACTAACAAAAAAAAATGTCTAAAGTTTTATAAATATTAACACCCAAAACTTGGAAATTATACCAACACACGGATGAACGAAACAAAAGATGGGGACTAATAAGGGTATAACGGCGAGCCGGTTCTGTTCAAGAGATCTTGGATTGTGTTTACGTTCTGTATCGTGTGGGTTGCCTAATTTTTTCCCTACTGCGCAAGCGCCACGGCCCCCAACTCAGGTTATTTTGAATCGCACGATGGGTGTATTCTTGCTTCGTGCGGCTGCTTGTATTCTGTATTGACAATATAGTGTGTTGGAATCGAGTCGCGTCGTCTGCTGGCTGACTGCTAGTTTCCAGCCTCATATTGATTGATACTTTACGGCCAGGGTACACCTGCACACAAATAAGTATTAAGTAGGAACTTACCTGCAACAAATTCACTTCCAAAGTCTAGCTTTTCTCCTGTCTTGTGGTTTTTTAAACAGGCAACTGTTCCAATGGGACACTCGTTATTTTTATTATTAAATTTGCCACAAAGCTTATAATTTATTTCTGTTTCGTCGATTTTAATGCTCACTGTGTTACTAAAATAAATTTAAAAGAGTAAGTTTATCTAAATTGAGCTAGTTTCAAATTGAGGAAACCGCTTTATTAAATTTTAAATACACAATAATAAAATGCCGTATGTAGAAAAGTTAGTATTATCCAGGATGAAATAAAGTCAGAATATAAAAAATGTGCCCCGATTTCAGTGGCGTATTTAACGGGGGGGCTGCCGGGCTGCGTTTTCCCTTTTTTAGAGCTATTTTAAATCAAAAAAATAACTCAATGCAATAAAATATTTTAACAATAAAAACAATTAGGTATTTATTTTTAAAAAACAAAATTAAATTAAAAATATTAATTGAAACATTTTTTATGGAAGAAGTGCGATATAATTTATAATATAAAAAATAATGCGAGTATTTCAAAACCTAAGCATTTGCACCAAAAACTGCTCTTAGATCTACGCTTCTAAAATACATGATTTCTGAAAAAATCATCAATTTTGGCGTGGTGAGCGATATTTACTTTATTCTTAATCGTGAAAAACCGAGCCCGAGAAACGCTGGTTAGAGTCATACATACGTCTTATGTTAAAATTTGGGATTGACACCTTCATATTTTTCACAAATATAAAAAATGTTTTTTTTTAATAAACAGCCAGCTAGAAATATCAAAAAAAAAACATTTACAAAACCAAATTTAATCCAACCATGAAGAGGGGGAGAGGTAATAAATTAAGTTTCGAAATTTGATAGTAGTTAGGTGAATTTTAAACGAACTTTGGGTGAGGCCCCAAAAATTTTTCCGTCTTCTTCACTAGTTTCAATATCATAATATGCATGTAGTCCCGACTGTCCCTCTCTCCAGAAAAAAAATGTCCTACTAAGCCCCCCCCCGAGCATATTTTCTGGCTACGCCACTGTCTGATTTTATAACGTTTTTAAATTTATTTATTTTTACCTACACTTACCTACGCCCATACTTTAATCAAAATTTAATTAATTCATTCAATTTTTAGTTTATTAAGTAGGCTGGCATAGTAGTGTGGGCCGAATTTATAAAACAATATGAAGGATTTCCTATTTATTTTGCAAGTGTAAGCATATCCTTTTGTCTTATAAATAGGGTCCAATTTATTTTACTTTACTTACTTTTTATACCCATGGCCATGGCATGGCCGTAACCGCGGGAGGAGTGGGGAAGGGAAAGCAGGGATGAATAGTGTTCTCCCCGAAATATCTTCTGGGTTTGTATATTATTTTATAAAATACCTGATCAATTTTCCAGAATATTACGAGGAATCCAGGTTTTCAGCCCAAAGTTTTGGAAATAATTCTTTTTTTAAATTGACACAAACGGTACTGCACTTTAATATCCATATACTCTATATAAGTATAGCTCTCGGTATAGCCTTAAGTTTTAATGAACACACTAATAAAATTCAATTTACATTGCTTTGTAATTTAAACACATTTAGCAGATTTTATATGGCTTAATATTTTAGTCATCAGCCTGTATAAAAAACATCAACTAAGTTTAAACCGAGGACCGAAGGCAAACACATTGTACTGAGTGGTCCAAAAAAAGAACCTACCCAATAATTTAAAAATGGAATGGATTGATGGAGTTTTGATGAAAGTATGGGCGTTTAAAATTCAAGTGATTTTTTACTTATTCCATAAGCACCTAATTGACAGGGTACATTTTTCTAATTTAAAATAAGTGAGTTAAGTTAATTAAATAAACACTGACTTGTGTTTGTGCATTAGCATTCTGGTTA
Organism: Polydrusus cervinus; assembly: GCA_935413205.1. NCBI lineage: Eukaryota > Metazoa > Arthropoda > Insecta > Coleoptera > Curculionidae > Polydrusus > Polydrusus cervinus. Next base: position 27,733,214 of record OW284513.1, read on the forward strand.
TCAATAAACAATAAATAAATTTTAAGGATATATAACAGCAAATAACATTGCTATGTTTGCTATACCTACCTCCTAAAACATATAGGTAGTTTTAAAGATATGGGTGGATAGGTAAATTTAGTATAAATCACAAGTTCTATGGTCTCCAGAAAAGACCTTAATTACATAAAATAAGATATAACTAAGAGATTATGGATGGGGTGTTATGTTCGGTTTATTTATATCAGTAAAAAGTATTTTTAAGTTAAGAAGGTAATAATATTGGTAGTTGTTTTGTGTATAGAAAAACACTCTCTCGACTTTTTAATAAATTTTTGTGTTAAAAACAGGCGTTAATTAATACTACTACCTGCTATATCATTTAATATACTATAATATTATCTTCATTTTCAAAAAAAACATTCATACAATAAAACATTGACAACCTCAGTCCCCAGTGGTAGATATAAAATTGTATTGCTAAATAATCCTATACCTATTTATGCAAACGTAACAAGCAAGTAAGCAATCAGTAAAATAATGAATTACAAAAATATAGTACCTAGCTAAAAACAATGCTCAGATTTAAATAGAAGTAAGTAGTACCTGACTGTTTTAATTTCCTCATCTTTTTTCCTGGAAGCATAGCTGCATATATCGACATTATCTTCAAAAATAAATGGTGTTTGATAGGAATAAGTAAATAGGGAAACTAAAAACAGGACTTGCATAACCCCCATAATGTTTTCGATACCAAGCAAACTGCTCCACAATAACTTGCAAAACTGGTACTTGTTCATTTTTTCGGGGTTTCACTGGTTGTATTATGTTTGCCAAGCACTTATAATGATTAAATAAATTCCTGATAAGTAAAAGCGGTACGATAAGGATATCCCTTATCGCCTTATCGCTAAAACTGCATAGGAAGCAAAAGTTAACAGTTTTTATGAATATATGCAGCAAAATTATTTTCGGTTTATACAAAACATTTTAAACCTAAATCCAACCTAAATCTAACCAAGAAAATAAAAATAAACGATAAATCATTCTTTTATTTCAGCCCTCTACACGTGGTGACGACAGCTGTCACAGTCCCACAGCACAGAAAGGAAAACGGTTACCTCCATACTACACTATAATCAAAATTCATTTTCGTAGGAGTAAGCAGACTACAGAGTACAGACCTTTGCAATAACGGCGCAAAGAATTTGAGACTCGGGCTGTTTTTATTCTCCTCTCTTTGACTCACAATTAAAAAGGAATGCGAGAATTTCTGTCTGTCTGAATGCGAGTCAAGAGTTATCACTGCTGTGCTGCATAACATGTAGCACGAAACGTGCTAGAAGATAAACCTACAATAGATGAAAACAAGATGTTCGACAGCTAAATTACTATTTTAAGTCTCTAATAAATTATTTTTTATATATTTAATTTATTATAATCTTACAAAACATAACAACAACAACACTAATAAAAATTATTGTTTATATTTATTATTTGAGTTTATAAACATAACACATTTGTAAAACGGGGGAGTAGGTTGTACGCCGACTATTCAATGAAATGAAAGGTATTTTTGTATTCAGCATAAATTTATTTTATTGCCTAACGCTTTCGGCCTACTGGTGGAGGGCCATCTTCAGTGCTTAGGTTTCGTCAAATCTTGCTCAGAACAAGAAACATTTTCAAAAATTAAAAGAAATTTTTTTAAAACAAATCTTGTTTGATTTGTTGTTAAAAATCGAAACCAACAACCGAAAATTTGTTTTAAAACATTTTCTTTTAATTTTTGTTTCTTGTTTCCTGGGCAAGACTTAACGAAACCTAAGCACTGAAGATGGCCCTCCACTCCACCAGTAGGCCGAAAGCGCTAGGCAATAAATTAAATTTACGCTGAATACAAAAATACCTTTCATTTCATAACACAGTCATTTGTTTGCGCTAACAGAAAAGAGTTAAGCAAAACATTGCGAATTATGAAATAATCACTGCTAGGGCTTAAAAAAGCACTAGACGAGGTGACTGCGACACCAATTAAAAATTTTGTTAGAGAATAAGGATTCAAAACATCCTCTGTGAAATGGATTGGTCACGTGACGTGACGTTCAAAGTTGACCTTTCAAATGGATCAATATTTGAATTTTTAAATTCACTACAAAATATCCTTTATTTTAAACAGATATTTTAAAAAAATGCTCAAGTGTAATTCATAGTAAACACATCTATTAAATTCAGCATGAAGACAACTACCGGACGATATACAATTATTCTTTCAATACAAACACTTCTATTGTTAGTGGACTGGAATATTAATATTTTTGCCTTATTAGCCCGTCAGAGCAATGCCATCATGTTAATTCTTTTTATGTAAGTGTATTTTTATTAAGTCTGCTTACTTTTTTTTTTAGTTGCAGCACTTTACTATATCTATGTATAATTGCATATACACCAGAACCCCCATTATAGTGAGAACACTATAATGGGTGTTTTATTCACCGATCTCTACAGAGAAACCAAACCGAGAGGAATGATCAAAAAATGTTACCGCTCATAAATTTTGGACAACGTCCATAACGGTAACGGGTTACGCCAATCTTTGTAATAAATATTAAGCAAGCGTGAATATCTCTAAAGTCACTACTTCTCTTATTTACATGGAATGTCTAGGTTTACTTAGTTTATAGTGTTATCCAATGATATTTGTGTTATCAACAACTCCTGTATTGTAGGAGTTATTTGTGTTATGCTGGCATTATATGTTTCCAGCTTGAGATACCTACTCTAATTTTTGTATTATCTATTTTTGAAAGAATTCACTGCACATCATTGTTGTTTACCCAAGGGCACTTCACTCACCTGTCTGTGAGAATATGTGGTCTCAAAATTAAAAGCTTTTATCACAAAATTTGTCAAGACTTGTTATGGGTATTGGCTACGATACCCTATAACACCAGTATTTATACCAATGCGCATGTTCGAGAGTCCAACGCGCTTTAAACACAACAGCCACAGACGGAGTAAAATTTCAATTTCCGGGCAAAGGGTGTAACGTAATGATCGAGCGATGCGCAGCGGTGTTGCTAATTTCGTAAATCCTTAAGGATAAACATAGTTATTTTGAGCATTGATGTTATTCTTTGAAGGATATCTTAGAGTTTATTTCTTTAATATTCTGTGATATGTTTTAACCGACAGACCCCCCCCCCCCCCCCCCCCACAGCCTAGAAGCTCGGGTCTAAGTCTAATTGCAACTTATATAATTTTTTGTCTCACACTTGGACTCTTAATTTAATTCTTTAAATAATGTATTATTGGCTTAGATTGCAAAGGTAGTGAAGGAAACGTTCAGTTTTAAACTTTTTCTTCTAAAAGTCCTGTTTTATATAGAGATTAAGGTTTCGGACGCATATCGTTTTAGTTATTGATTTATGATGCAATTTTATAGCAAAACAAGTAAAAATAATAATATTTTATAGTACTATTTTTCTATTATATACTTGTCTATTCCGTTTTCCCTTTTTTAGAGCTATTTTAAAGCAACAAAAATATAACCCAATGCAATAATATATTTTTACAACAAAAATAAAAAACAATTAGGTAGGTAATTTATTCTTAAAGAGAAAAATTAAAGTAAACATTTTAATTGAAACATTTTTTATGGAAGAAGTGTGATAATTTATAATATAAATATAAGGCGGGAAGAAACGAGAATGCTTTATTATGAATACACAAAACGGCATTTAAGAAGGAGTATTTTAAAACCTAAGCATTTACACCAAAAACTTCTCTTTGATCTACGCTTCTAAAATACATGATTTCTGAAAAAATCATCAATTTTGGCGTGGTGAGCGATATTTACTTTATTTTTAATCATGAAAAACCGAGACCGAAAAAAAACGCTGGTTAGTCATACATACGTCTTATGTTAAAATTATGGATTGACACCAATATCACAGAATATATAGCTATATATTGTGCCAATATTCATATTTTTCACAAATATAAAAAATGTTTTTTTTTTAATAAAGAGCCAGCTAGGAACAAAAGGAAAAAAGAACATTTACAAAAACAAATTTAATCTAACCATGCAGAGGGGGAGAGGTAATAGTTAAATTTTCGAAATTTGATAGTAGTTAGTACAATATCATAAAATACATGTAGTCCCGACTGACTCTCTCTAGAAAAAACAAGTGTGCTAATTACGTTCATTGAGCCCCCCCCCCCCCCCCCCCAGCATATTTTCTGGCTACGCCACTAAGTTAATTTATATATGCAATAAATAATTTTTACGTTTATGACTAAGCATGCGTTTTGTAGCATATCTATTTTTTAACAAACTTATTTTTGTTTTAGAGTACAAGATGCTTGTCTTATTACTGCATTATCCATATTACTATTGACTTTTTTCTCTACATATGTTTTCCAGGTAAGATTTTCATTAATATTCTAGTATTTAGAATGAATATGATCAGGTTAGGGTTGCCACCCGTCCTGTATAATAGGGGGTCTCCCATATATTGCTCATAATAAACAATAAATGGTAGGGTAGGATAGCTAAATAAGCTTCAAACATTGTTTGTCTTGAAATAGAGAGGCTAATATGGACGTATAATATGTCCAATACTTGGATAAATTACTGTAAATTTCAAAAATTAGAGTTCTAAAAAGTTGCATGTAGATTATAAAAATCTGAAAATCAATTTTTGGTTTGGAAATTCTTAGTTTTTAACATTCTTACAGTTTTTATTACAAACAAAAATGTCACTAGATTGATATTTTGATTTCTCCCTCTTTTTTGACATAAGGAGTTTATCATCTTTTTCATCAAAATAGGTATGAATAAAGGTGAACAAGAAAGTAAAGAAACCTATCCATTTTATTGAATTTTCCTTAGATTTTATACTTTTATGCAACTCAATAAGATCATAGATCAAGAAAATAAATTCTATAGAGGAATACTATAACTGTGTATTTTTGATGTGGAGTATTTTACAGTTTTTGTCTTTTTATATCGTTGTAATAGTATATACATGTATTTTTAATTATTTTAAGTTAAACACACTTTATCAACGAGACAAAAAAGTATATAAAGTTAAAGGGAAATGAAGAATATTCTTGTTGGTGTTTTTGTCATACATAATACATGTTATTTTATTTTCAGTCTGGCCTTGTTTATCTGTTGTACGAAAGATTTAGAACCACTTTAATAATTTGTATGTTTTATTTTATTTTAACCACTATTCTTCACATGTGGTCTCTCATTACGAGATGGAACAATGTACGACACACCTGGACCACAACTTTTTTAATATTCTTTGTTGCACAAAGGCTATGTAAGTATATTTTATTGGTATTAGTAATTGAATAGTTTTGAATTAGAAATTACAAGATGAACGTGAATATTTTTATTGGTTTTTCTATATAGTGTAAATGTATTACTCATTTCTCAGAAAATGGTATTTCTTGATTAAAGTTGTTGCATACCTTAAAACTATAAACGCATATTTTAGATTTCACCTGCGGCTAATAGTAAGGGAGCAAATGCCATTTTTTCGAAATTGCCTAAGAGTAAATTACCCTAATTATAAAAAATGTCATTGAAAATATTGTTGCATATTAAAAACTTAGTCCAAATACGAAATTTGAGTTATATAACGGTATTTTTAATTATTTTCCTTAAACCTCTATTTTTTCCTAAACGGTACGCCTCTGGTCGATTTTTTATTTACACAATTTTAACAGATTTATCAAATAACAACCATGGGAAAATGTATTAAGTAGTAGCAAACCTTTTCAAGCTTTAATTGAAATTCAATCCGCATCAGGATATTGTTTCGCGTGTTATTTCGGCCGTGCTTTACCGGTAGTGGGTCTGGAACTGCCGGTATCGAGTAGTCAAATGTGCGCCCAACTAAAATTCGGGCTATGCCACTGCTTAATACATTATTATAAACCCATGGTTAAGTTGTTTGATAAATATGTTAAAATTGTGTAAATAAAAAATCGACCAGAGGCGTACCGTTTAGGAAAAAATAGAGGTTTAAAGAAAATAATTAAAAATAGTTATATAACTCAAATTTCGCAATTGGACTAAGTTTTTAATTTGTAACAATATTTTCTGTATTTTTTATAATTATGGTAATTTACTCTTAAGGCAATTTCGAAAAAATGGCATTTGCTCTAATCCACCAGAGACATACTGTTTAGGGGAAAAAATAAAAATTGAGATACACAAGTCAAAGTTCACATTTTGACTAAATTTTTAATTTGTAACATTTCCATGTAAAATTCTTCTGTATTTTTTATAATTAAGGCAATATCGAAAAAATGGCATTTGCTCCCTCACTTTTAGCTGCAGGTTAAATCTGCGCGTACCAACTCATAAAGAATAAAATTTTCTGAAATCAGATTTTAAAAAAAATCCTTGGCAGCATATGATTAAATTTTGTCCTTTTTTAATACGCTGTTAAGCTAACCGAGAACGATTTTTCTGTATCCAACCCACTGTTAATCTGTTCTACTGCTTGGACTAAGAAAAATAAATATAATCTTCACTTTATTTCAGTGGCCACAATATACTACTATTCCTACAAGAGAGCTTCGTTAAGAATAAGTGACCCAAGATTTTATGAAGACGTCGATCTGGAGTCGGATAGGCTACACCAAAGTAATAATATCCAAATCAATTAGTAATTAAAACTGTCTCTTACTGAAATAAATATGTAATTTTTCCACAATTACAAATCTTAAAATTTTAACAAAAACTATACACATACAAAGTATTCTGTATTAAACAAATAATATACTCTATATTTAAAATAATAAATATGTAAAAGAATTAATTAGTTTTACTTATAGTAAGTTCCGAATTTGGAGGATTTTGATAGAATATGGTACAACACAAGTTAAAATCACATATCGCTAATCGGAATTGTCATCCAATAGAGCAAATTTATTGCTGCCTTGGAAATTGGGAGGTTCGGGTTCTTGGAATTTGGGCATTTCTACGTCTGGTTTACCTCTGAAAAATAATTTTTCATCCTTTAAGTACTGAATTTTAAGTAGTACATTTCTAATTTTGTGTGTTATTAGATATTTCCCTTTTAAATAGCATAGCATAGCAAAGGCAACGGCTAAGTTGAGCGGTCCTTTTAAAATGTCAACTCGGCTCGGCAAAGATTTTTAAAAAGAAACGCTCAACGTAACCGTTGGCTTTGCTATAGCAGCAGCCAGCGTTTAGTGATTTATTAATTGATTATTTCTATATTATTAAAAATAAGAAAAAGTTTGCAAATCTCTGCAAAAAATTTGTTTTCCAAAATTTGAAGGGTTTATTTTTTTGTTGTATAGATTTTAGTGTTTGTAAAATATTAACTGAAATATGTTGACAATATGAATAATATGATTATTTTTAAAGCTACATTATGTAAGAACGCTATTACCTAGTGATTTAAATGAAAAAAAAAACGTGAATGTTTTGACGTTTTTTTTTTTGAAATAAAACATGGGTATGTTTTTTTTCTAAATTGAGTTTTTTTTTCACAATAATTAAAAATCTGTATTACCTTGTAGAGTTTTTTAAAATAAAGTGCAATCAACACGAAAATATTTTTATATTTGTCAATAAACATTTAAAGAAAAAAACGAAGATAAACCATCAACTTATAAAGAAAAATAACACAAAAACCAATGTAGTTGCACTATAAAAACAATGTAAAAAGAAAAAGGGTAACCTATAACATACAGTAAATACTCTTTATATGCTCTATGCTCTTTGGTTTACTGAACAGGAACATAAAATAGAACCTATTATTTTATCAGTTATTAAAAAACGGGATTTTTAAATGATGCTTTTATGAAAAAAACGTGGATTGGTTTTTTTTCATCACTACTATTACGCATACAGCTATTTAATTTGGTATAATATCCTAAAGTAGAATGTAAAAATGATAATCTCTGTATTAAATTATTGTAAATAAAATAAATATTCAAATATACAAGGTGTTACTTAATGATATTTTATATTGTTTTTATCAAAAATCTCGAATATAAAAACACATTTTTACCCCAAAATATTTTTTCTTTATAGTGGTACCCCAAGTTTAAATACCGTTGTCAAAAATTTAAAAAAAAATGTATTTTTCAAAAATTGAACATTTACCTTTTTTCTTCATTTTTAAGTTTGTCTTGTCTCTCATTTTTCTTTTGATCAGGCGATTTGTGATCACTTCTCACAGTTGCAGGTTTGCGATTGTCCTCTCCAGATACTGAAAAAAAATTGTAGTGTCTGTTAACAAATTTCTAGAATATTATTAAACTGATTATATATTTTTATACAAAACAAAGTGTGCCACATTTTGTACATAAATACCAAACAAAAACCTTAGTTTTATTCACTATTGAAATGTACACAGCCACACTCTATAATCATTAATTTATTCTTTATACCTAAAACCATCAACTTATAGCTAAAAAAATAACTAATTAAGTGTATCCAGGGGAATGAGATAAAACTTACCATTCCTCCTTTCCCTGGAAGGTGGCCCTCTATCCCGATCAGTTATTTCTTCATCTCTGTTTGTTTGTGTTTCCTCCCTATGGTCCCGCCGCGGTCGCCCTCTTTCAAACTAAAAAAAAAAGGTACATTATGAAGACAAAGACCTTATAGCTAATTTTTTTATTTGAAAACATTGATTCAAAAATATCAGAAATACCTATCACCAAAAAACATTCTGAAGAGGTGTCAGAAAAATATAAGTTGTTTGTGTCATCATACTAAAGGAACTGGCAAGGTCATTAGACTTATTTTCAACTTGTGTTAAAAGTGATTTGATAGCGAAAAATATTTAGTTGGAACATAATTTAAAAATATGTCTCATTTTATTCAGCAAAAAAAGAAATGCTTATTTTGAAGCTTATTTAAATTCTGACGTAAGACTGTCTACGTTTCGCCAGCGGGGTTTAAAAATAAATTAGACTGATTCCATGCTGATAAACAATAGAACAGAAATTTTTCAACTTACATTTTTCTTTTCACCGCCGTCTTCGGCGCCACCTCTATCCCTGTCTCTTCGGTCTCTGGTTGATTCTGACAATCTTTCTTCTTGTTGTTTCAACAACTTTTCTTCTACCTGTCTCTCTCTTTCGGTAGTATCCACTGGTTTGGCACTACCAAAAATGGAGGCCGAAGGCACGGCGGGTTCGGTTTTGACGGCTGGTTCTTCCAACGGTTTAGTCCGAGGAGCCAGTTGCAATTTTGGTCTCTGGCGTGGTTCAGCTGTAAATAAGAAACATACAAACATGAGTCTAGATACATTTTATATGAAATATAAGCTGATAATTCAAAATATCAGATAAACTTATCAACAAAGAAGTTTCTGAAGAGGTGTCAGAAATATAAGTTCGTTTCATCATAAAAAAAAATTGGTGAGGTAAATAAACTAGTTTCTAAAAAAAAAAGTAGAAATAAGAACCGATCAAACTTAGTAATTATATTCGAAAAAATTGTCCATTTTCTCAAAGAGGCCAGAGTAACAATATAAATAGGAAGACAAAAATCACAAAGTCATGGTCTCAATCATATAATAAAATAAACTATGGTGACATGTTTCGCTCTATACGGAGCATCATCAGACCATTAAAACCAATAAATGAAAATTTTCATCAGCGAAACATGTCACCATAGTTTATTTTATTATATGACTGAGACCATGACTTTGTGATTTTTGTCCTCCTATTTATATTAGTAATTATAAATCACCATTATAGGATGACCTCAGGAATCACACTCTGAAAAATACACATTCTATTACAGAACACAAGTATATTTATAAATTCTATGCTAGGTTCCTCAATTTTTACTAATGTCAATAAAAATAAATGTCACCCAAGAGGCTATTTTCCTCCACAGTAACTTTATGAATGTTATAAGTTTTATTAAAATATTATAAAAAATTGTATGTGGCATTAAATAGTATTGGCGAAAATACAATTAAGAGTGATTTGGTTTATTTTTCCTTATATATTCTCTATAATATTGTTTTATTTTATAATTTAGTTCACTTACAACTGGGCGGTTCTTGGTCCCTATCATCCTTATCTCCTCTGTTGCTACTTCTAGTAAATCCACCACCATTTCTTTCTTCTCTATCGTCATACCGTCGAAACCCGCCTCCCCTTCTGTCTCTGTCATCCTTATCATCTCTGTTTCTATCGGAATCTCTGTTTCTGTCAGAATCTCTGTTTCTATCAGAATCTCTGTTTCTATCAGAATCTCTGTTCCTATCAGAATCTCTGTTTCTATCAGAGTCTCTGTTTCTATCAGAATCCCTGAAACTAGGTCTAGAAAATCCTAAAAAATAAATTCAACTAAGTTTTGTATAAATTTATATTAGATATTTTGGCCAAACATAATAATTGACAAATATTGGATGGTTATGAATTTCCACTAGTTTCTTCGTACTTTTAGCAGTAAAAATAAGTATGTAAATCGCCATTTTTCGACAAATTTAAACGAAAGTGAAGACGACTTTTAAAATTTAAATAAAAACCCCTAATTTTTATCGGATATTAAATTCTATAGAAAATTTTCTTTTAAATGACAACACTTTCTCATTTGTTTTAAAAATGGCTGCCCATATCAATTTTCCTTTGTTCGTTGTTTTAAAATGTCCATAGTTTTGGTAAAACAAGCTAAGTAGTAAAGAGTAGGCCATGGAAACGTTAAAATGACTCATTTTAACCTACTTAAGGTCTATTCCCACAAGCAATCACGGACAAGTTATTAACAGTTTCACTTCTCTAACCAATCCAAACACTCAAAAAATCCGCGTCCGAGTCGATTGCGCACAATTCCGATTGTCATGGACTGTCTGTGACTACTGTGGGAACAATCCCTTAATAGTATACAACTGACTTATTGAATTATGAATTTTCGAAACACTTTTTATGAAGTTTTCAGTAAAACAGTTATATTCACATAGATATTTTTATGTACATATATACCTTACCCCTATCTCGTTCACCATCACGCCATGCTCCCGGTCGATCATCTTGTTCCCTATTTCTACTAAAACCACTATCTCTATTAAATCCTGAATCCCTATCTCTTCCAAAGTCCCTGTCCCTATTGAATCCTCCTCCTCCCTCCCTATCTCTGCTAAAGCCACCAAAATCTCGGTCCCTAAAAATAAATAAATAATGTATTAAAAGATATTTAAGTTTTAAAACAAAACCTAATAGGTACACCTAAGTTTTTACTTATTTTAGTGAAGAAGTAAAGTAATGTAATGAGTTTTGTAATTTATTTATTACAACAAAACACATTTTAGGATATTTAAATGGATTCAATTTTTAAAATGGTTTTAATGGGAGTTTCACGATTTTTTTGAAAAAATCAATAAATCTGATTTTTTCGATTAGATCGTGATTTTTCTGATTTTTAGCAATTTATGGGTACTGATTTTTTCCTTAAAGGGGGTGTGCGCCAAAAAAACAACTTTATTTAAAAAAATAAAGAAAAAAAACCAAGAATAATAGTTTACGCTGGACTGATGTCGATTAGTTGTGTTTTTGCATTTACATAATGTATCTAAACACTTCGTTTTAAATAAACTATCTTCCTTTTCTTTTTAATTTTCTGATTAGTTATTTGCTTTGACGACTTGTTTTTACAGCAATTTATAATTTGATTTATTAAATCACGATTAAAATTTAAAAAATCAGTTGATTTAAATCGTCGCAACCCTGACCAGTCTAGAGCATTCAAGTATGAAATATAAAGACAAAAAGTTTAATTGTTTTTAATTTGATAACTTTCTGTATGTCTTTCCTTTTGCTGTTAGACATTTGAATAATAAGTATCCATACATTGAAGACATATTATATTAAAGATGAAGAAACAAAGATTAATCTCACCTGGCGGCGCCGCCTTCTCTCATTCCCTCTCTGGTAAAACTAGCCCCACTACTTTCCCTGTCTCTGGAAAATCCTCCTCCGCCTCTGCGTTCACTGCGGTCGTCTACAGGATCCGGCCTGTTGGTCGACCGCCAATCGCCACCAGTGTCGGTGCTGCCCATTCTGTCGCCCATCACCATACGGCCTCCGCGCCGTCTGTCATTGTCTGCGTTAGCTGCCACTTCTATGCGTATTCTGCGGGTTTTCAGGGTCTAAAAATTATTTATCAAATTAGAGTGGCAGTTTGAAAATGTCAAATAAAATTTTGCTTCGACATTTTCAAAACTGAAATATTTCACTAAACCCAAATTTAATGAAATTTTTATGTGAAACTTTAAACTAGGGTTTAACAGATACAGATATTTATTCAGTTATCGGCATCTTTCCCGATATATCGTATCGGCAAACCATTGTCGATATAAATGGTAAAAAACTAAAGATTGTAATTTTTAAGTATATATTTTATCTGGTAAAATTGATTATTTAATCATTTTATATCAAGTGGTTGCCTTGAAATTCAAATTGTACTCATCAAGTGACAAATGAATAAAAAAAATCGAGTGGCCTCTAATTCTGAAATATTAGATATAAAATAAAATTAATAATAAAAAAATACCTACAGTGTCTGGAATAATCAGTGCACCCATAAGACTCTCACGATCCTCAAATTCAACATATCCATAACCTTTAAGCTTTGGCGCTTCACCACTTCTCTCTTCTCTAGGAATTATCATTCTGCTAATCTAAAAACATAAATCATTAACCTCAATTTGTAATCATTAGAAATAATTATTGGCACAAATTTTTTCCATATAAAAATAACCTACTTTTAAATTCCTGAAAAAGTCAGCTATCTCATCTTCTTCCACATCATAGGGCAAGTTGGACAAATACGCCATGAACGGCGGTTCCATTGGAACCTTGTTTGTAATGTCATCAAAATCTCTGGATGCTTTTGGTGCAGTTGGCAGCACCATGTTGACTGTTTTAGGGTCGACGGCATCTTGTATGAAAAGAAAAATCCGAAAAATTAAAATTTATTTTTTCAGGAAGTTAATTAATATGATACAAAAAAAAATTAAATCAGAACTATATTTAAAACGCTTTGAGAAGAAAGGCCCGCGACAGATTAGTCTGAATTGAGTTTTAACTGTCCGAGGACCGTCAACTCGCAGATTGAACTCAAATTGCTGGCTATGAGAGTTTCCAACCTACTCGACCCCATCGCCTATGCTACTAAAGAGCAATCCCAGGCTTGATGACCGAACTGGCATGTTTCTGGTTCCCTCACCTTGCTATTATGCAAGTCCCCTGCTAGAGGATACCTGAGCCTTTCTCAGACCTTCCCGTTGCATATTGTGTAACAAGTACACTGTAAGTGAGCCCCAGGTGCGAGATTGCCGCGGACCAGAACCTCTGAGCGTTTTTCTATAGTGTTATCATCATTGAAATAATGAACTAATCTAAAAATTGTAAATTTCATTAGTTGAAAAAGTAATTGTCAATAGATCAAATTTAGCATTTATTTGAAAAGTCAAAAGTTAGTAAACGTTTACCCTGTAGGCCTGTATTTCAAAAAAAGCTCCTTCAGAATAGACTTTTCACCACATTTTAATTTTGACCCTATTGTAAAGTATGGAATTAAATTTTCTAGGGTTTCAGTTTTTTTAATTCTTCAATTGAGAAAATTATTAAACAAAATACCCTCTCTAATAAATATATCCGTAAGAACGTACCGACGTCACAGCAAAACCGACAAATGGGCAACCCGGGACAGCCTTCATTCGACACGCTCCGACCTGACTGAGTTCTCGAGACTGGTGTTCTGTCTCTATTTAATTTGTCGAATCAAAAATAACAATTCAATCGGTCGCATGACTCGCAAATAAAAGAATTTCGCAGTTAATAGGATGACGTACATCCCTTCTCGCCTTATGTTTTTGAACGTCCCGCTTTCCTGCCGTGTTTTTAATTCTTTCTAGAAAAGGTGTGTATTATTCTTGAGATTTATATTATTGGGATATGTTTTTAATAGGTTCTAGTTCAGGACGTTAGTGCTGAATATGATAAATTTAATTAGTAAAAAAGCCCATTGTAAAATTAGTTTAGTTTTATAGTCTTAAACAAAACACAATAAATGTAATCGGGATAGATTATATAAAAATTGTTATTGAATTTAAAAAAAACCTGTTATTGGCTAAATACATTATGTATTGAAACAATTTCCAATTCAAATTTTTATTATTATTGATCACGTTTCCTATGGGTAAATAGCAAAATTATTGCCAGGCCATATTGTGAAATTGCTTTTTATGTATTTTTTAATCAAAAACAACGTTTATAATGGTAAAACACATAAGTTATAAAAGTTAGCATTGCCCAATACATACGCCGCTCTACAATACATGAACTGTTTTTACTTTTCCATGGTATCCTAATTAAAAAGTGATTTTTTATAGATTAGATAGGTTCAAAAAGATGTTTTGCTAAACGTGAACTTTTTGGAAGTAATTATTTTTTGTAAGTGAAAATTCTAAGTCAGAAAAAAATTAGAAAAAATCTTTATCTGTAAAATAATAAGTATTTATGCAACACCATATTTCACTTTAAACATTTTTTAACAAACTAAGTACATGTTTATTATTTGAAAGTAATACTGTCATTCTCATGGGCAAAAAAAACTATTATTTTCCAAGCTTGTCAACGTGATAAGCCTTTTATATTTACGATCTGATGGTTTCCTACCCTTTTTAGTGGCTGTCAGTTCACTAATTAATTTATAACGATCATGTCAGACGTGTAGAATATTTTCAGCATGCATTATTTAAAGTGAGCTTTTTGTATATTGTGACTTTATTTAAAGTGTTTTTTTGTTGAATATACTGTATATTGCGATAAAACGGCACCGCAGTTTTTCGTAAGTGCTAGCTTTTATATTTAGTACAGATCATCCACAGTGTTGTGATCACAACCTTTTTATTACTACAGTACATAAATTCTTAATCTGCAAACATCCGACGTCTACATGGCCAACTGTAAATAGTTTTAAAAATCACTCTATTTATTAGGGTACTTTAAAAAAAAGCATTTTTTAATTAGGACTCTAAGAGCTTTTTAAGAATCCAGCCAATTAAGACCTTTTGAAACAACTTTCACCCCTTCTGGTGCTTTATCAAAAAGTCCCATTTCTTTAGTAGAAAAAAAAACTATATTAAAAAATTTTGTACTTCGGACCCATACATGGTCATTAACTATATGAATATTTCAAAATCAAGATGGTTGAATTTCGAATTTTCATGTAATTTTTCACACAAAAATTGTAATTGAAGGGCAAACAGTCCTCAACAAAAGACAGAGATACAATTAAAAAGTAAGCATTAGGCGATAAGCAATAAACAAATATTAGTTCTGATAAAGAGAAATCAATTGCGGCACAATTAAACTTCAAGCAACAGAAAAAAATTATATTATATTTTTATTTCCTATTACCTGTTTCTTATTGCATATTTTTTTATTCTGTCTGCCTTTATGGAACTAAATTTGAAAAACATGAAAACACAATGAAAATGACCATCTATTTACCCTCACAAAAGACGTAACAGTTTCTGAGATCCAGTTGTACAATTATGGTTTAAGCTTAGTTCAGCGTTGAACAAACTTCATTTGTACAACCTCAACAGAAATTTAAAGCTTGGTTCAACACTGAGCTAAGCTTAAGCTGTAATTGTACAACCAGGCCTTAATATCATATCTTAGTTATATTTGTATCATGTTACTAATCCCTTAACGCTATTTATCCAGTCACAGCTAGATCTGAAACAACCTGTTTAGGTCACTAAAAAGAAGTGTTTCTCTCTCTCCAAAATAAAACCTACAGATCTTTATGGAAACTATGATCTAGGTCCAGTTAGATTATTATCAGAAATATAACTTTATTTATTATTGTAGAAAAACTGTTTTGAAATCAATAGGCATTTTATATGCCTACTGCGAACTACAGGAGTGCTGCAATACAACAACTCCGTGCTATCTTTAATAATCAGAAATATTATATACTGTACTTTGGAATGTTAAATGTAACTGATTTTATATAAAAAAAATGTATACGAAATACTGAATGCATCCAATAAAAAGAGAAAACCAAACAACACTCCTATAATTTTCTAAAATGGCCACACCTGACCCAACAATTTATTTTTATTATTTAAATATCCACAAGGCAATTATTGTAAACACATCCAAGCATTTGGAAAAATCTTTGTTGAAGCAAAAATGTAAAGCATATTTTATTTAAAGAAATCTTACCATCGTCGATTTCATCGGCCCAGCTTTTGGTAGATTTCCTAATGGGTTGCGAAGGTAAGCTTCCAACGGATTCTTGCAAAAAATCGGTCAACGGAAGGGTTATGCCTTTAGTCTTCTTCCCCTTTTTTCCTAAAGATGAAAAACTATTTTAATAAAGCATGTAAAAAACGTCGAGAACATGGGAACACGAGGGCCATCTTTAAAAGGGGTAATTTAAGAAGCCCGTCGTCTATAAACATAGGCTAATAACGCCTAGAAACCCATGACCTACATTATATTCTATTAGTTGGAAAATTTTCTAATTTTGAAGCCTACGAGCAATTAACTAAAAACTAAAATGAATTGGGGTAACTAACCTGAAGCCATATTTTACACGAAATGATAAGCACGTTCTGACGTCAACCGTTGAAAGTCAACGTCGGCTGTTCCGGTAGTGTTTACCAACCAAACAAAATCGGGCGGGTAGTTTGAAACTTTGGCGGGTTAACTCTATATTTGTTACAAAATAACTAAAATATTATAGCATGTATTAAAAAAAATTCTTATTACAAGACTGTGTAATATATTAACTACATGAGATGCTATTTTATTATTCCCAACACTTTTTAGGTAGCTTTTAGTAAACACGGAAAACAAACACTTATGTTCAGAAACCATATGGCCTATTATTTCCCAGGTTATTTTTTTGACTTACATTGTGTAATTTACTTTCTTTCTTGTGGAAATAATAAATGTATTATTATTATTATTATTATTATATACACAAGCGAAACACGGCGCCGTTGAACTTAATGCTAAAATCCCTATCCTCAAATTTTTACTTCCTTATTTTTACATTAGGTGCAATTTCAATGATGCAATATTTCCCATTTAAAACTACTATTTTACTTGCACTTAATATAGGGTTACGTTTAGCCTTTAGGGTTATATTTGCTAGTTTTCGAGATCCCTATGATGAGCATCGAATTTGGGTCCCCCTGTACTTGTACAAGTATATCGATCATGCCGAAACAGTCGCATTATTGATTAGACATAAGACTAATTAATGTATTTATCAGTTCGTGTGTAATGGCCCTTGACAAAGACAAAACGAACAGTCAATATTAGGCGAATTATAATAGCGCTTCTCACAATTTTTCACATAAAAAAATGATTTAAAATACCAAAACATTTATTAAAATATTGATTTACAAAAAAACTGTAAGTGATGAAAATAAAAACTGAACAGCGGAGTAAACCAAAAAAGTATTCACAATTATTTCGCAGACCTGATGTGTAATTATACAGTTTCACTTATGATGCAATTTGCGCGCATTTATATTTCTAAATCACAGCTTCTTCACTGTTTGGCTAGAAAGCACGCAATTAAAGTAAAGGAAAACTTCTCTTCACTCTTACGAAAACGGATACAAGTATAAGGACGTCTTTCAGTAGAAGTATAAGGACGGGAAGAACATGAGGGTCGGTCAAAGTATATAAGGACTGTTCTTATAAATTAATAATGCCTTTATTTTATACTCATCGGAGACCTGTATGACTGCTCTACCCAATAGAGTGCGGTACCGCGTCAAAAAGACGCGCGACACAAAGATGCGGAAATTTAGACGCACTACCAAAGGGAGCTTATGACAAATAGGCGCGTCGTCAATTGGACGCGCAACATTAGGACGTATCCCATAAAGATGCAAATATTAGTTTTTGCCCGGTTGCTTATAAGTCGTCCGAGGTTATACAAGGTGGTCTACTCTATAATAGCAGGACTTTAATAGTCGATGGAATCGCGCACAAGTTTCAGTTGTTAATATAATACTTATCTGTAATAAATAAAGCTTGCTCCATTTAATTATATATTTTTTAATACAAATTTTAAAATAAACATACCTATATATTTGTTTTGATCATTTTTTTTTGTTACTTACTTTACTTTTCGTGTCCGGTTCAGACACTCATTTTCCAATAATTAGCAGCCGCTATGGCCTTGTCATTTCCAACAACTAAGTCCTCCATCCTGCAGGGCTGTTCAAGCCTTGGGCAGACCAAAAGGTGATTCGGGTCCTGGATTTCATCACAGTCGCATCTTGTGTCTTCGTTGGCCGGAAGTAGTCCCCATCTAGCCATGTTCGTCTTGCATCTCGGAACCCCAGTTCTCATTCGATTTAGGGTCCTCCATACAGGAAAGGGGCACTGGCTACCGGAAGCAAGTTCCTCTTTAACATTCTGTGCATTGTTTTGACCCAACTCCTCCTTCCACCTCTCCACGCGATTTTTCTCCGCCGAACCCTCCAGTGCTTTTGTTCGAAAAAGAAAACTTTTTCTAGACTTGAGACGTTTATTTGGTGGTTGATGGCCATGCAGAGGGTGTCTTGGATCGTTTTGTTGTTTTTTCCTTTCAACATCGGCCGCAACCTCACGTCGAATATGTGGTGGGGCGATTCCAATTGGAGGGTAGAGTTTTTGGATAGGGGTGGGTTTTAGGCATCCAGTCACTATCCGAGCAGTCTCATTGACGGCTGTGTCGACGTGTTTTGCATGTTTTGAAGCGCTCCAGACCGGAGCTGCATATTCAGAGGCTGATACACATAGGGCCAACGCGGATGTTCTTAAGGTTTGTGGATCGGCTCCCCAATATCTATTTGTGAGTTTCCTAAGGATGTTGTTGCGCGCACTTACTTTGGCCTTTGTATTTATGCAGTGCTGCTTAAAGCTTAGTGTACGGTCCAGCGTGACGCCTAGGTATTTTGGTGCTTGAAAATGTTGCAGTTGGGTCCCACGCCAAGCAATGTTCAACTCTCGCCCTGCCTGTTTGTTATTGAGGTGAAAAGCACAAATCTGCGTCTTACTAGGGTTTGGTCTAAGGTGGTTGGAGTCGTAGTAAGCAGACAGCTCCTCCAAGGCTTCCGACAGTTTGACCTCCACCTCCTCAAAGCTTTTGCCTTGAGCGGCTACGGCTGTATCGTCCGCATAAATGAACTGTCTGGTATTATCCGGGAGAGGTTGGTCATTAGTATATATATTATATAGTGTTGGCGCCAGCACACTTCCCTGAGGCAGTCCGTTCTTCTGGTTTCTCCACCTGCTGTTTTTTCCCCTCAGACTAACATGGAACCGTCTGTTCTGAAGTAGAGTACCAATTATGCGGGTGAGGTGGAAGTCCCGTGTTACTTCATAGATTTTCGTCAACAGCTTTCTGTGATTAACAGTGTCATATGCTGCTGTAAGGTCAATAAAAACAGTACCAGTGATCTGCCTCTCCTCAAAACCATCCTCGATAAATTGAGTTAAGTTTAGTATCTGTCCGCAACATGACTTGCCTGGTCGGAAACCGGCTTGTTGTGGGATAAGCCTCTCCTGTAGCACCTCATTTATCCTATTAAGAATGAGCCTCTCGAACAACTTATAGAGATGGCACAGCAACGAAACAGGTCTATAACTTTTTGGGTCGTTGGAGTCCTTACCTGGCTTGAGCAGTGCAACTACTCTTGCCTTCCTCCACATTTTTGGTATCATAAGGCCAGTGACACAAGTATTAAACAATTCGAGCAGCCACCGCAACGTTGTCCCACCAAAATTCTTTATCTGTTCAGTCCTCAGGTCATCAATGCCAGGCGCTTTATTAATCTTCATATACTTTATTGCCGTATTAAGCTCGTCGATTGAAAAGGGTTCACGAAGATAGTACTCCTCATTATTTTCGTCTCGGATCAGTGGCTGTCGTGACTGCCTCCCGCGTATCTTGCCGTTCAATAA
Source organism: Polydrusus cervinus (assembly GCA_935413205.1). Lineage (NCBI taxonomy): Eukaryota > Metazoa > Arthropoda > Insecta > Coleoptera > Curculionidae > Polydrusus > Polydrusus cervinus. Next base: position 27,753,200 of record OW284513.1, read on the forward strand.
CAATTGTGTGGCTACCTGATCAGCCGTTACTTCAGTGAAACTCTCTTTTGTCTTCCTTGGGTCTCCGCTGAGATTTTTAAGTAGTTTCCAAGCCCTTCTGCTATTTGTTTTCATATCAAGGTTTTCCATCAAGTTACGCCATTTCTGCGTTCTGCCCTCGGCGACGGACAGCAGCGGTTTAGTGTCTTCCGTTAAGCCTGCTATATATTGAGTTCTACATCCTCTTGGTATACAATTACGTGATATTTTTTCTTACCAGTTCAATGAATAATTCATAATTTTCTGGTCGGGGTGATTTTTTGTTAGTATATTGACAATATTTTTTTTTCAGAAAAGCAAAATTATATGCGTTCTTATGACCACGTCCTAAAGCCTTGCGTCCAATTGACCCCGCGTCCATTTGTTCTTCATTTGCCGAGGAATTACCGACAATAGGACGCGTAACGGCTTGAACACACTGGCGCGAATAATTCGGTGCGACGGCGAAATTTTCGCCTTGCGAAGTATATTCGTCGACTCAAAGTCTTCGGCGTAAAACGAGGAGGAACAAACCGGCGCGAAATGGGGACACGTATGTACACTGCCTATGTCGTGAAATATTCGCGCAAATGTGATAGGAGAGACGAATTTTGTTATCGCCTATATCGCGAAATGTTCGCTTCGTTATCGAGGCGAATTAATTCGCGCCAGTGTGTGAAAGCCTTAAATTTGAACGTGCGACAAAAGGACGCGGACATTTGGACGCGAAACAAAAGGACGCATACAACAAATGGTCGCGGGGTCAATTGGACGCAAGGCTTTAGGACGTGGTCATAAGAACGCATATAATTTTGCTTTTCTGAAAAAAAAATATTGTCAATTTATTGACATAATAACAACAAAAAAAATGATCAAAATAAATATAAGTACTTATACATATATTTATTTTAAAATTTTTATTAAAAATATACAATTAAATGGAGCTCATCTTATTTATTACATATTATATATTTACAACTGAAAATTGTACGCGATTTCATCGACTATTAAGTCCTGCTATTATAAAGCAGACCACCTTGTATAATCTCGGACGACTTACAAGCAACCGGGCAAAACCTAATATTTGCATCTTTATGGGATACTTACGTTCTAATGTTGCACAACCAATTGACGACGCGCCTATTTGTCATAAGCTTCCTTTGGTCGTGCGTCTAAATTTCCACGTCTTTGTGTCGCGCGTAAAAATTTTCGCGTCTCTTTGACGCGATACCGTTCGGAGTAGGCATATGCATAATGAAAAAAAGTATGTCCGAAATTTAGTAGGTTTAAGAACGCAGGGAAGAGTGTAAAATGTATCATCTCCCAAGCCATCCCAGTCACGCTGTTAGCCAGGCCGGATGATATCATGATGAGATCGCACATCTCGTGGGGTGTGGAAGAAGATACACACTCTCCAATCGGTAGGCCATGCAATGGCAAGAAACAAAGGGTTGATAGCCCTTGGGGGGTGTCACATGACTGAGGATCGTGGTTCGGAAGTGGAATGGCAATAAATGACATGATAAATACCTCTTATCAACGTATATTTAATATTTAAATAAAAAACAGTTTATCATTAATATTTATTAGCAAAACATGTAAATGATAGAGCAGACAGCTTATATTACTTTTACTTCCTAGATGTTGCTAATTAACATATTTAAGAATGGCCACATGACCATTATAATGTAAATTAAAAGAATATGACCTTAATGACAGACGACAGAGAATATTTAACGCCCTTGGGCGCTTTTAGCAATCTGTTCCTTCAGAACTAATATACTGTTGCGTTGCTCTGGTGGTAACATGGCAATCTGCTCATCGGACAATTGAAGAACTTGCATGATAAGAGCAGCCTATAAAAGAAAATAAATAAAACAACTTATTTATGTATGACAATGTTAAAATAACACACACGGCGTACCGTAAATTTTTATAATTTCCAAGTTTTCTTAAAGATACTTTTAACATATTCATTCGGCAATAGCACTCACTTTGTTTAATTGTAGTGAAAAGTACCTTAGTAGGTTTATATTGCATATAAAGAATTGCCAAGATGTGCCAGATGACTTAATTTTTTTAAAAAGAAAAGTATGTACGTATATATAGAGCCCGCTCTCAACGCATGATTCCATTGCATCTAAACTACTCAACTTTTAAATATTTTTCAAAAACAGGATGCGTTAGATTTAAAGTTGTTTTAAATTATACGGGGTGTCCCAAATAGTCAGGGCATATCTAACATATTTTTTTAAATTAAACACCCTATACTATACATATATGTTAGATTTCTCTAGATAATGAACACCAAAATAACCAAAATACTTTTATTAATTACAATTTGACGTGAAAACAATTATTTTTAATTCGTGTTCCACGACTGTCTATATTCAACTGCCACGTTTTTGCCGTCGCAGCAGGAAAGCTTATCTGGACCGAGCCGAGGCCGAGGTAAAACACATATATACATACACTATATTGCCAATACAAGCAGCCGCACGAAGCAAGAATACACCCATCGTGCGATTCAAAATAACCTGAGGTGGGGGCCGTGGCGCTTGCGCAGTAGGGAAAAAATTAGGCAACCCACACGATTTCTAACAGAACGTAAACAGAACCCAAGGTTTCTTGAACAGAACCGGCTTGCCGTTGTATTCTTATTTGTCGCCATCTTTTATTTCGTTCATTCGTGTGTGGTTATAATTTCCAAGTTTTGGGTGTTAATATTTATAAAACTTTACTTTAGACATTTTTTTTTTGTTAGGTTGTAAGTTGTAGTCGTTTCCAGCTTTTTTTACGTTGTATTCGTTCGGATGTTTCGTGTGTGATTGTGGATATTATTTTTAAGTTTTGGGTGCGAATGTAGGTATAAAACTTTACCAGACATTTTGTTATTGTTAGCGATTTGTGTCTCAAGATGGGTAGAAAAAAGTGCATGATCCTTTTTTGCACGAATCGCGGTTCAATACCAGGAATAAGGTATTTCAGGTATGTAAAATATCGGTTACTTAGTTTTATTTGACCATAAACTGTACACACCCGAACTAAACGGGTGAATTTAAATAAAAGCTTGTAAAAATATTTTGAAAGTCGGCCATGTCAAATGTTTACATCAAGAAGCAAATTTCCGATCTGCGCAAACTCAACGGCCCCTGATCATCTGCTTACAGTGGTGGAATCATTGAATTATGGTATTAGCAATATAGTGTGTATATATGTGAGGTAAAGACGATGACATCACTCTCGCAGTGTCGAAGGCGCTCCAAAGCTAACATATTATATTATTTTTTAATTCCACGTATATTTTGTATAAAATGTCATGTGTCTAAATTCATTTTTGAGTTTTGGCAAGATATTCGGACTTTGACAGGCGGTAGTATTGGAACGGCGCATCTTAGAGAACAAATGGTATTCATCTCCCTAGCGTAGTTTTTTATTCTCTATCAAAAACTTCCGGTTTAATGTTAAATCCAAAAAATGGTTTTACGGTTTAACATGTTAAATCGGTAGTTATAACTTTTAGATAAAAATAACAAAACTAAGATAGGGAGGGAGGTGAAAACCTTTTTTCTCTAAGTTGCGCCATTTCAATGCTACACTACAGCCTGTCAAAGTCTGAAAATGCCATATTTTAAAAGTCAATATCTCAAAAACTATTGAATTTAGACACAGGGCCGGCTAAACCCGGATGCAGCGGATTCAAAACACCCGGGCGGCAACACAAGAAGGGCGGCAAAACGAAGCTAAACTCGAAACGGCACATACGAAAATTTGATGACTTTTTCTTAGGTCGGAAACATCATGCCTTCAACCTCCACTATTCTATTTGTTGATTGCAATTTCTTATTTCAATATAATATCTGCCGGGCGCGTGGCGCAGTTTATAAAGAATAAAAAAAAACAGATTTAAACACTTCTTGTATCAATCGACCGGAAAACAAGCACTTTATAGATAATTTTTCGACCGGAAAATATCACTTTGCTGGTCTAGACTGGAAAGTAATAAAAGAGGGAAAGTACTTTTCCGGTCCCTCTTTTTTGCTTTTCGCTTCCCATTTAAGGAAATAAACCAAACTCATTTATAAGTAATATTAAGTAGGCTTCGACATGTTTATATTTACTTGCTTCCATAGTAACGAACGCCAGGTACGATATTATGACTGAAAAATAAACATTGTTAAACAAGATAATATTTTTGTGGCTTTATAAAATTGTGTGGAAGACTTTAAATATGGAAATTAATTTTTTTTTCAATACCCCACAAAATTGTACAATTCAAAAATATATATTTCAAATAGAATTAAGAACCTACGTACCAAATTGTATTTATTATAGTTATTATTAAACATAATTTTATAGTAAGCCATTATTAACATTTTCTCGTACGCCACTGGTGTCTTGTGTCGATTGTAAAAAAAATATTGTACCTCACACTTAACCGAAAAGTACGTTAACAGGACTCGCCTGGCGGCTCGTCCTGAAAATTGCCTGCTTCTTTCTGTAAAATAGTACTTTCCGGTCTTGTAACATAATATACTATTTAGGGCGAGCCGCTCCGCTTTTATCTATGCGGTGTGGTGTGACTGGCGGCGGCGGCTTTGAAGCCAAGTCGGTAAAGATTAATAAAGCACTTTTTAGCAACCATATTTGTTTTTTTTCTTTGAAATATTGGACGTAAATATATGGAATTGAAATCATTGTTGGCTTAGCATTCTACTAGTCAAGACGATAAGTAAGATAGAATAAGATAGTGTTTAGTATAAATTAGATTTTATTAACGCACATTTAGAAAACTTTTAATTTTGTTTTCAAAGGTAAAGTCTATACGAAGTCAGTTGAGACAATGTAAATATCGGGGTCCGATCAACTTACTGTATCACACAGTGACAAAAAATAACAAAATATCTATTGATCGCTCCCTATACAAATATCCAAGAAATTAGCGTCGACTCGTCGAGTCAACGTGGCCTTGATATGCGCCTGTCATCAAAAGTTGTGGGCGGAGCTATAACCCGCACATTTGATTTGTCAAGTTGCGATTTTAATTGGTGGTTTTTAAATTCTTGGATTCTATTTTTAGATTATTAAAATAGTATGGAGCGGATGTATTTTAAAATATTTATGATTTTTACAAGGCAGTGCGGTAACTAACAGGTGGGTGGCTGCGCGAAGATTTAATTATTTCTAGTGGATATATTTTGTAAAATCTTTTATTTAATTAGTGTTTTGATTAATAATTCGAAAAAATATGGCATTTTGGCGACCTTTCCATACTAGTGACAACGAAACTGAGGAGTGTCATGCTAATTTAGAGTCGATTGAAGCCGAAATTGTAAACAAAGACCTACACGTTTAAACTCAACGGGTTATTTTAAATATTTAAGAGTGAAAATAGTGGTTCTTCAGACAACAAAATTGTGGATAGAATTTGTGAACTCACCAAAGTTAGCCGTGCATCAATTTATAGGATTATTAGTGCTGGAGTGCTGGACCATTCTATTAAACGGAAAAGAGTTGGCCAAAAACTTAAGAAACTTGATACCGAAGACAAGAATTTTATTCGTCGAGTTGTGTATGGGTTTTATCATCAAAATAGAGTGCCAACCTTAGAGATGATTCGGGATAAGCTACGAGAATATCCAGATTATAACTATAAATCGTTAGATACGTTGAGAAATGGTTTACTAGATTGCGATTTTAGTTATAAAAAATTGGACAAACGAATGGTTATTATGATTAAGATTACTTGCGCAAAATAAAAGAATACCGGGATGCGTCTAGGGACATAATTTATCTTGACGAGACGTGGTTTGATACCCACGATGTTGTCCAATATGGGTGGGTAGATAACAGCAAAAAGTGTAAGTTAAGTGCTCCATGTTCCAGGGGAAAAAGAATTATAATTCTTCATGCTGGAAGTAAAGATGGCTTTATTCCTAATGCGTTGATGTTGTCTGCCAAAAACATCAAGCAATCCTCTGCTGATTATCACGAGGACATGACAGCCGACTTATTTGAGAAATGGGCAGAGCAGCAGCTCTTACCAAATATACCACCCAATTCAGTAATCGTTATGGACAACGCATCATACCACTCTCGTCAGAAAACAAAAGTTCCAAACACCAGTACCAAGAAGGCCGATATATTTCAATTTATGAAAAATAAAGGCATGGAAATATCCAAGAGAAAGAAGGAATATGTTATTGATCAACTTTTTGAAGCAAACGGTCAGTCTATTTTACGTCTTCCTCCATATTATTGCGTTTTCAACCCCATTGAGATGGTCTGGGCTGATAGTAAAAGTAAATTGCGAAAATATAATCAATCACCAGAATTAAGCGAGTCTGTAGTAAATAATATCAGGACAGTAGTAGATGAAGTAAACAAAAGTGACATATGGAGGACGTGTGTATCTCATGTAATAAAAAAAGAAAGTGAGTATTGTAGCTTACCACCGATCACTCCAATTATTATTAGTGTAAATAACGACTCAAGTTCTGAAAACTCTGATAGTGAATAGTGACAATTTTCTCTGACAACAAAAAATCGTTCAATAGGTGAGTGTCAATAAAATTATCCTAGAAATATTTTTACCAATAAGAACTATTTTTATTGGTTTAATAAAACATATTTATATTTCCAGCGCCGCCCATGTTTCATAAACGAGATGCCGCCTATAAGCCAGTTTTTAGTTTTTACGTTGTCTCAATTGACTTCGTATAGACTTTAAGACATTTTAGTTTTGGTTTTAAACTTGCTTTCAATGCTTTTAACCTATACTATTTTGTTAGTAAAGAAATGTCGACATATTAAGCACCGGTTCCCGCAGATCACCGAAGTTAAGCTGTGTCGAGCACGGTTAGTACTTAAGTGGGTGACCGCTTGGGAACACTGCGTGCTCTTGCCTCCGGGAAGAGTGTAAAATGAATCGACACCTAGCCATCCTATTCACGCCGGACAGGCCGGATGAGATCGGATATCTCGTAGGATGAAGGTGCCGTTTCACACTCCCCAGTCGGTAGATCACATTTGTGGTCGATGGCCGGTTCAAGATGGCCTACGTAGTCGGCGAACCGTAAAAAAAAAAAAAAAAATAAAACAATATAATACCAAGCCACACTTTTTGAGCAACCCTGTATAATGTAAAATATTTTTAAAATATGCCGCTTTTAAGTCCATATACCTCATGCTGGTATAGCAGTTTTGATAAGTTCCTCAATAATGATTTAATCTTACGTCCCTGTTTCGTTGGCGGACCCGGTATAGGGTGTTCCATTAAAAAAAATGTATGATGGGTATGCCCCGACTATTGGGGACACCCTGTATAATTTTAAATTGTAGATCTAATGCCTCCTTATAAAACAATATAAAAAAAGGTCTTCATTTTTAAGCTACAGGGTGTTAACATTTTTTAAAAAATATAACTTTTTTATCATAATTATTATATCACTTTTAGATATTTTTATGAAATTTTGTACACACCTCTTAATCATTAAGGAGCATTTTTTGACTTAAACGATTTTTTAAATTTTTACCAGTGACGTTCGTACCGGGTTTGAACTGAATATTTTGAAAGAAAAAAATGGTACGCCACTGATTTTTCTAAAAACCAAACTTTTATTTAAAATCCTCATTTATTTTGGAGCAAATTTGGTCCATAGACTTACTTTCGTATGATGCACCCTTTTTGCATAAAAAAATAAAAACAAAAAAACAATTTTTCTCTTCGGTCCATTGAGACTGCTTTCGATATTTTGTTGAAAAAAATGAATAAGCCTTAGGACATATGTTAATATTAACTTTTCTTCTTAAAATCACCCAAGGATTCACAATCTTAAGTATCGGCACTCAATTAAAAAACACCCTGTATATAAGTCAAGTGTTATTGTTTACATACATCATTCCAATTTAATTTTTACCCTTTTTTCCTTCAATTTGTGTATTTCTGATCATAAACCTAAGCTTGGGATCAGTATTTTTACAATATTTAGTTTAAGCAAATAGTTTAATTATTATTAACGTCTTACCTTTTCTTGATCAGAAGCACCAGGTGGCATAGTCCCTGGGGTAGCTGTTGGTAAAATAGGTCTAGGGGCCTGGCTTGGTGCTGCAGGGGATACAGCTGCAGGTTGTACTGGAGGTCTAACTGGTTGTGGCGGCGCGACAGGAATCGGTAGCGCTTTAAAAACATTATTATTATTGCTGTATTAGTAGGAAAAAATCGCCAATGGCCAATGAGGAAAATAAGGTTATAAAAGAACTAATACATAAAATTCATAAATTTATCACAAATGTATTTTGGCAAAAAAATTCTAATAATAATTTCAAATATTTTAAAATTAAATATATTTATATGTGTTAAAACTCTATGCCCTTGGAGTCTCCACTAAATGCAATTATTAAGTGTAAAAACTTATAAGCAAGCCTACTAAACTTACGTTTCTGTCTAGGATCCGTTCTTGGTGCTTGTCTGGGATCGTTGGGGAAAGTAACAGGAACGCTTCTTGGGTCCCTTACATCTCTAGCATCCCTTGGGAAGCTGTTAAAATGATAAAACACATTAAAATAAATATGATATATTCTTCTTAGACGTATAATGCCAAGCGCAGCCTGTTAATTTTCCGAGGGGGTAAGAAACGCTCGAACTACACACTGATTTTTCTTATTAATTAAACACAAAAAATAAAAAATAAAAATGCTACAAGTTGAAGGCATTCTATCACCTACCCCTCGGGACATGAGGCTTTAAGGCAATACATTTTTTTGACGATATTTTTGTTCTAAAATTAAAATTTGGCGACCACCAATCGATACAGTTACTAGTACATCTTTAGATGGGAAAGAAAATACTTTTCGAGAAACATTCAAGTCGGTTTTAAATTGGAGCGGCTTGAAACTTCCGGTTAAGTCAAGACGTTTATTTCATTGTTTCAAATATCGGATTTAAGCCTAAGTTCAAACGCATGCGTTCTTTCAGCTATATATCTTTAAGGGTCAACGCGACAGTTGAATAGAAAAACCTCACCTGTGTAGCCAGAATTCTGCTAGTCACTGTATAATACTTTCAAGGTACCTGCCATCGAAAGTCAAGTTAAAGTTAAAATATGCTGTAATGTCAAAAAGAAATCTTTATTTTTTTTTATTTTACAAAAAAATAGAATAAATTAAAATATTCGATTAAACATCATTAAAAAATAAAATATGACAGCAAGAAAAATTATGTAAATAACTAACAAACGATAGATTGACATTATCTTTATGGCGTCGCGACGTCTGGGCAATCACTGGTGTAGGTCTAATTTATAGAGACCGACTAAACCCACCAAAACCTTTATACATAAATCAATTATCCCAATTAGTTTTTTTCTTCTTTAAAATGCCTTTAATCCAAATTAACTATTCTAGTTCATTACATGGAATGGAGATTTTTTTTTTACGGTTCGCCGACAACGGAGGCCATCTAGAACCGGTCATCGACCACGAATGTGATCTACCGACTGGGAAGTGTGAAACGGCACCTTCATCCTACGAGATATCCGATCTCATCCGGCCTGTTCGGCGTGAATAGGATGGTGTTGCGGACAACGCAATTCTTCTTTTTTATTCTTATTTTTAATCAAATAGTTTATTGTAAATATCGTATTAAATTTAAATCGCCCTGTACATAAATATTTATAATCAGGCATGAAGTAAAAGTTATCCCTAATTTCTAAGGGCCACATGTTGACCGTTATTACTTTTACGTACTTTCAACTTTCTACTTTCTACCATAGACATTATTTTTATATTTCTATGCTTTCTACCCAGCGGGGTTATTTGGGAAAGTATGGTCCCAAAAAATATACGGTTCAACATGTGGGAAGAAATTAGTGCCTTGCAAACCGAAGAGTCGAGCGGGACTCATTCAGTGTCGGGTGAAAATAGCCCACACTGGGCACTCTATCCAATTTATATATAAACAATAATATAATCAGTGTCTCATGAACGAAAGAGTCGAACGGGACTCATTCAGTACCGGGTTAAAAAAGCCTCAATTAATTGCATACATATAAACAGTACATTATAATTGATAGGTCGCGTCTTACCAGTGCTGTGCGACGACACTATCACTTACTTATTCCTGTGACAAGGAAAGTTTTTTTATTCAAATTTGCGTAACTTCTCCTTGTGCTACGAAGCTTTACGCAGCTAGAATAAGGTGCTGAATCCTGCTCACCTGCCGAGCAAAGGTGTTCCAGCCATCCTCTATTGGACGCAGGTATCATATTGATATATTGAACGAGTGCAGCTGAATGATAAGTTTACTACATTTACAGCTAGTCGGTTCATAATAATAAAAAATCTAAGTACTTTTTACACCACAACCATTTCTTTAAATTCATAAATGAGCCACGGGGAAGGTGACACCTGACTGAGGGTTCATCGATTCATCTGCTGATCACAGTTTTATATTTTTTGAACAGTTACTATTTTATTCCTTTGTATTTGTATTTAATTTTTAATTTTACAACTGAATGAATGGGAGAGAGTGAATTTTACATTTGTTTTATGTTGTGTCTATTTTTGTCTTTTGACGTTTAGCTGTATTTTTTGTATATATATTTCTACATTTTTTTTTATTATACATTTTATTTTACACATAACAAGTAGTTGTTTTTATTCTTTGCAAGGGTCCAGCTAGCATCCTAGATAATACTTTTCACATAACCTGCGATTATTAAGCAGGTGGGAGCACTTGGCTCCTTGGCCGGGATACTCACTCCCGGTTTTTCTGTGCCGAAGAGAATAGGACATCCTTCGCGCACAGATGGCTAGGTGTCGATTCATTTTACACACTTCCCGGAGGCAAGAGCACGCAGTGTTCCCAAGCGGTCACCCACTTAAGTACTAACCGTGCTCGACACAGCTTAACTTCGGTGATCTGCGGGAACCGGTGCTTAATATGTCGACAGGCCCTTGCCTGGAGATATATTAATATAGAAAACTATAATAATATATAGAGAAATAAACAAAAAAAAATTAAGTTAATCCAATTTAATAATTTATATACATATAATTACTTAATGAAAAAAAAAAATAAATAGTTTACTTTAGTAAGTACCTAATTCTTTAATTTTTTTGTAAAGTTGTCAATTTAGTTGCTATAATGTATTATACCGTTATATAAAACCGATTTTTTTTCCAAAATTACTTTTAACTTGTATAGTTTGATAATTTATGGGTTGTCTAGTTTTAAGTGAAATACCCTGTATTTAGTGACAGCTGAATGCCTACAACTATTTTTGAAAGAAGGTAAAAAATAAGAACCCAAAGTCTTCCTCCACTGTTATATTATAGAAATATTTTAAGCAACTTCTCTACATGTTTTGAATGCAGAAGCATTCATCTTCAAGAGAAAAATTAAAAGAAGAAAAGACCAGTAGATTTCATCCTAACTGAGCAACATAATTGTAGGTTCGGTGTAAAAATGAGTGGAACGGTGAGGAAATAGATACACAGGTTGCATTGTGAGCAAGAAAAGTATGTGGGTTTGAGGCTTAAGGCACTGTGAACACTTTAAAGGTAGAATGAAAGGTTTAACATCTTTGTGTGAAAGAACTGTCGAAAGATGAAACTGAAGTGAAAGAGAATAATCATTTAAGCAAAATAAAGCTGTTAGCTAGTCATTTGAGAAAATATGGAGAAGAAGTGGATGTAAGTGTGAGGAAGACTATTAAAAATTATTTAAAAAAAAAGATTTAATGTTGACTGGATGTAAACCTCATTGATTTACGAATAAAAGTAGTGAAAATAAAAGTAGATATATTTTATTTTATTTTCATTACTTTTAAGTATGGACTATTTCTTCAAGTTATTTTTGAAAGATTTATTTTGGCGTTCGTTAATGTCGCAGAACTAAGAAGTACAAAAATTACTTGAGTATTTCTAAATAAACAAATACAGTGTGTCCACGGATAGAGTCTGGAAGAGGAAAAACTTTTTTATTAGTAGGTATAGAAGGAAAAGTTATTCTTTTGAATACCAGATTTGCGATTACTATACAGAGTTCGTCAGAAACAACATTCTTAGTTTTTTGGATTTTTTTTCAATTCCTTGATTTGTTAATCAATTTTGCTTGTTCTGAAACTACAATTTCGAACATCAGATTTGCGATAACCATACAGGGTTGGACAGAAAAAACATTTTTAATTTTTTATGATTGAATAAATTAAAAAGATATACTTGTTTTAATAAAAATACTTCAAAAGTAGACAAAGAAAAATAGTTTTCTTACAACAAAATCGTTATTCAGACAGATATAAAATTATATTCTAAGTAGGAAAGCAACAATAGCTGTTTGTTTTTATGTAAATTTATATTAAACGAAATCCAAAAAAAAATTCTGACGAACCCTGTATAGTATTTCTGATATTCGAAATTGTAGTTTCAGCACAAGCAGACGTTTTTATAAAGAATGACTTTTTCTTCTATACCTACTAATAAAAAAAGTTTTTTTCTCTTCCAAACTCTATCCATGGACACACTGTATATCTTGAAATAAATTTAATAACTTTAGACGGTTTTGAGTAAATGATATACATACGGAAAGAAATTCCCCTAAAGCGATGCATCTTGTTAGGCGAGCGAAAAAGTAAGTGCACAACAAGCTTCCGCTAACTTTTGGAAACGCTGACACAAAATTCACTAAAAATTGTAAAACTACATTTTACCTGTCTGCTTTAACCTCCAGCGGCTTAACCATTGAAATGATGCTAGTGAAACGTGTAAATAAATAAATATTATCTGAATTTTTATCAACACTAATGTAAATTAATTTTTACAACGATACACTACAACATTCCTTAAATAGAGTTGGCCCTTTTTATTTGCATCCAGTAGCGTTACGGTTGTTTGACGCATCACAGAGGTATATTTCAAACTTTTTCGACACGTCATTTCCCCTTAAAACTACCTGGGAAATATAAACACGACAATGATATGGGGAAAATTTATTTTTCTCGAGGTCATTACACTTTACACTATGAAAAAACGCTGACGGATGATACGGAGACGACCATCAAAGGCCTAGTTCTCGAAATCGAGGAACAACCTTCTCATGAAATATTATTATTATTATTATTATTATTATTATTATTATTTTATTTTCAATATTTATAATATAATAAATGTGTTTATTTATCTTCCTCAATAAACTTTTTCTTTGATCCAACGAAAACATGCTTGTTAGGGTCAAATATTAGTATTTTAAATTATAAATATATAAGAATATTAAAATATTTTTTTTTAAATATTTGTTAATATTATATAAAAGTTAAATTGCAAATAAAAAACGTTTAAGTATATGTATACAAATATAAAAGCAGTTTTTTGAAGATATAGGTAACCATCGCGCCGATAAAAAACTGGGACTGGAAATTTTTCTATTTTCTCCTAGACTATTAAGAATAATTTTACATCAAGCCTGGTACCAGTAAAATGTCATGAAAATTTGCATGTCAATAAAGATTGTCACTTTATGATTGACTCGTCAAACATACAATCATATAGTATTTGTAAATATGCCACAATTAACCCCCCAGCAAAAGGCAATTATTTATAGTCGGTTGCGAGATAGTGTTGCTATTAGGGATATTGCAGATGAACTGGGAGTAAGCAAGAATACCGTGCTATTGGCAAAACAAAAAATAGCAAGACATGGGACTATTATTAGGAATGCAGGTTCTGGTCCCCATAAAATTTCTACTGATGATCATGATAGAAGACTGGTTAATTATCTAAGGGATCATCCCTTCGAAACTGCAATCAAGGCAAAAGAAGAGACGAATTTTCCAGGTTCTGCAAATACCGCTAGAGACAGGGTTCGAAATTCCGATATACGAAGCCGTTGTGCTGCCAATAAAATTTTTTTAACGGAAATAAATAAACAGGGCAGGTTAGAATTTGCACATGAATATATTAATCAAATAAATTTATGGGAAACAGTTATATTTTCTGACGAGAAAACTTTTCAGTCATGCAATAATGGGAGAATTCGGGTGTATAGGCCTTCCGGCATGCGGTATGATGAGAGATACACCCACAAAACCAACCAAAGTGGGCGTTTCTCCATAAATGTTTGGGGCTGGATTAGCGCTAGAGAACCAGGACTTTGCCAAATCGTCGAAGGAAGACTAACTGCAGCAGTATACGTTAATATACTAAACGAAGTGATGATACCATCGGTAAACGCTGTATACGGTCAAAATTACACATTTCAGCATGATAATGCTCCAATACACACAGCGCGCATTGTACAAAATTTTCTCCAAGAAAATAACATAGCAGTTCTTCCCTGAGCTTCGAAGAGTCCCGATTTGAACCCGATAGAAAACATTTGGGGTGCCATGGTCAAATCTATGTATAAACATGATTTTCAACCTAGAAACAGGGATGAATTACGTCATAGGATAAATCAAGCTTGGGATGAAATAACTGTCGAATTATGTAGAAACTTAGTTTTAAGTATGCCACAAAGGCTCCAAAAAGTAATAAACAGAAATGGTTCTATGACCAAATATTAATTTTGTGTTGTTTTGACAAACTTTGTGTTTGCAATTTTTTTCTTTTTATTAAATGTATTTTATTACCTGTATTAGCTTTATTTATTATTTTGTGGTAATGGTAAATATAATAATTTATAAAATATTTGACTTTAAAAAAATCTAATAAATTTACTTTATCCATATTATATGATGTCTCTCAAATTTAACCACCCCGTATCGAAAAATACAAAACATTCCATTATGTAACCTAGGTTACTTTTTAAATTTTGAACGTTTTTCCTTTTTAGCTCTAGACACCTTTTATAGTCTAGGAGATATGTATTTCTTACATTGTTTTTGTAAATCTCTTGTCCCAGTTTTTTATCGGCACAATAGTACCTATAATAAAATTTTTTTAAATATATTATTCATAACAATATTAATTAAAACATTTCCAAAATTTTTTAAAGTTATCTGCTTCCAATATCCATACCTGTATTTCGACTTTTAATTTTTTTAATGAAATATATTTTTTAATTTTTGTTGGTAAATAATCGTGTAAATAAAAACATAATTTAAGTTTTTTAGTTAGTTTTTTAACTAAAGTTCTATTTACTCCTCCCCAACCTAAAATTTCGTAATTTAAATGAGTTTTAACTAATGCATAATCTAATATTTCCATATGTTTTACGTATAAAATGTTTTTAATGTTTCTATAAATTGGTAGTACTACTTATTTTTTTAATCAAATATTCTATGTAAAAATTCCAATTTAATTTACGGCCAAAGATTATTCCTAAATATTTTACTTGAATAACTTTCAAAATTTGAAAGTAATCATTTATTTTATTACTATTTATATTTTGTGGTATGTTATTTGGATTTAAAGTAAAAGGAAGATAATTAGTTTTATCAAAATTAATTGTTAATACATTTTTTTCAAACCAATTTTTTATTATTTTTAAATCTTTTTTAATTTTGTTATTTAGGTTATCCCAATTTGTATCTGTATAAAAAATTGCAGTATCATCTGCGAAACTGAGAATTTTTCCATCAAAATTTACATTAAATAAATCATTAATATAGATATTAAAAAATAATGGTCCAAAATTGTTCCTTGAGGAACACCATATTTAATTATTCGCTTCGTCGTTAGTGTCACATACTATTTCGAAGGTTTTAAACTAACTTCGACCGATTATCTCACGAGAAGGCTGTTCTTTGATTTCGAGAATTAGGCCTCTGACAATTCGTTCGCTTCCCCGCCACTGATGCAATCTGACTAAACGCTGTCGAGCGCAGGTATTTCAAGTGGGCAACATTCTCTTTTTCCGGTCTTAAGGCGGCGCTCGCGAAATCAGTCATTAAAAATATTTAAAAAGGGCCAACTCTATTTATTAATGATGTAGTTAATAAAATATACTCATGAATAAAGTCGTTTTAGTGAACATGTGGGAAAAACTTAAAATAATTTTAGCCATAAATGACCGACAAAGCCAAATGTTTTCTTATTAATAAGTTCAATAATATTTTGTATTGGATATTAGTGAACTCTGTTGCCAGAGCGCAAAACTTACTTTTCTCCTACTGGCGGTGGCAAGGGATTCGGAAGTTGTACTGGCTGCGGCGGTAACTGCCTCATATCTTGATCAGCCATCCTACTAAGTCTGGGATCTACAGTGGCTCGAGGATCCAAAGATCTTAAATCAACATCTTGACCTGAAATATTTAAAATCAATGTAAAATATGATCAGAGGACCTTTTATAAAACTTTATGTAAACATCGCTCGTTCGCCTTCGGATTAATACCTCTACAGCTCGACGGAACGCAAGTGACTGCGTTTTAGCAAAACCTATTAACACATTCGCGGACAGACCAGCTATAGCTGTCATGAGCGCTGCGACACGCCTGCAATAGCAGGCATTTTCTATTGTGCCAAACCGTCCCCAGCAGGCCTGAACTATATGTTATTCATATGGCAGACTTTAACGCGTGTCCCAGTAGACAGAGGAAACGGTATTTTGATAGCGTGTGAATGCGAGAAGTCTCCCAGGCGCTGTAAAATAAATAAACACGATTTTGTAAAAAAAAGGGATTATTTTTTGACGTCTTTCGAACTCCTGCTGTCCACGAATGTGTTAATTACATCATTTCAATTTATTATAATTTCAGATATGTCATGTCTTAATCAATATAATAACAAATAACCAAAGAAAATAAACAGCATATACTCATACCTGTAAATACTGGTGCATTATGTGTATTATTGGGAAGCATAATTGGAGCAGGAACTGGCTGAAATTCCTGTCGAGGAGGCGCCACCGGAGCTGGAGGCTGCTGAAATTGACTGTTGATCGGTACTTGAACTGGCACGTTCTTATCTCCCGGCATAAGTGTGGCTGGTACTTGGTTGACAGGGTGAAGAAGTGACTGAAGAAGTGAACAGGGAAACAAAAGTATTGAAAAACAATTAGTCTATTTTATTAAGCGCTGTATAAGAGTAATTGCTGGTTTGAAATATATCGAACGTTGTAGAAATGGCTCTGTCTCTCTGGGAATTCTTACTATGCCATGCATCTATATGGTTAACTGTCTAATGTATTTAAAAAAGAATTTTCATACATATAATACCCGGGGAAGAAATTACCTGGCCATAAACTATAGTAGGAGTGCAAGGGCCAGAGATGGGACGAACCATTATTGTATAAAGTTTTTAAATATACGGCCATTTATAATAATTAATGATTTTAGCGATCTGATTTAACTGAGAGATGTGCCCCCTCGACCTCAAAGTGTTGGTCCTTTAATTGGATGCGATTAATTGAAATGTAAATCTGTTATTTTAAATGTAGGTATGTTTGTATAATGTTCTTTTTAAGAAAAACATTATTAAGTTGTGATTCCTTTAGTAGAAAAAAAGATGACTTTAATTATGATTATATATGTATTTCTACTTTGACTTGTAAAATTGTGCTTGTGCTACTGAATGTTTTTTAATGTTTTTAAATTTGATAACCAATTTCTATACTTATTATATAGATTTATATTTAAGACATTGTTAATGCTTGTAAGTGTCTTTGTAACAATAAAGGATAAATAAATATTGTTATGTACATCCATGAATAAATTTTGATTGATTGATATTTAATAAATTTTAAATAAAGCAGAATTAGACCCAAAAAAGTTGCCAGTAACAAATATCAAGTATCAATTATTGCTAATCAATAATAAGACTCAAGCTCATGGTAATAAATAGATATACCTAATTTATATTTAAAAAAAGCAATAAACTTGCAAAAAAATGTGTATTTTTATTAACCTACAAACATTAAGTTCATGTGAGGGGGTGTGTGTGTTTGTTTTAAAGCTCTGGTTGTAACCAAATGGCCAGCTTCTCTCTTTGTTTTCCAATTTGTCGAAATTTGGCATTTTACAAGAAATAACTTACCTCATTATTATTTTTCCTTTTTTTCCCCTTTTTTTCTTTTATTTTTTCCTTCTTCTTTTTTTTTTATTACTTATATACTTAAATACTATATTATACTAAAGAGTTAATTAATTAATTACAATAGGGCTTCTCCTAAAATTTTAATTGGATTTCAATTACAAATTGGTATAAAATTCTATAAACATTTACATTATTTAGGGAAAGTATATAGTTCAGATTGAATGGAAGATCTACTAAAGTCAATATATTTATAAAGAATTTACCTCTATAGTTTATAAATCTTGTACACTCTAAAATATAATGCTCTATATCTCCCGTTTAACCACATTCACAATTGTCGTCATTTGTTAAACCAATTCATTTCATGTGTTTAGGATATAAGGCATGAAAACTTCTTATGCATGAAAATGTCCTAACAAATTTCTTATTTGATTCCCTATACAGTGTGGTCATTTAAGTGTGCAACATATGGGACATTTTTTTATTACCGAATTGTCAGAAAATTTTATTCTTAATAGAAGTTGGTGCATCTTCAATAATCATATTAGGTGTACTTGGAATGGATGCAAGTCAAACGGTGTACAGGGTAAAGCAAAAAATATAAAACTTCTACAAGAATAAAGTACCCCTATTTCAGAAAATTAAGCAAAATGTTATTAAGAAAAGGTATTTAGAATTAAAAAGTTATGGATAGGTTTGAAAACGTGACCTTAAATAATGTTAGTAGGAATTCATGTTTGTCGATTATTTTGTACAATTTTCTAATAAACATTTAAAATAAATATTTTGTAATTTAAATGAGTTTTTTAATTTGAAAATTATCATTACTAATGTTTTATCTTGTTAAAAATAATTGTTAAGGTATTTTAAAGTTGTGTTTAATGTCCTTGCAACAAACATGAAGTTTGTAATTCCTTAATAAATTAAAAAGCTAAGTTAATTTTACAAATATGCTTGAATTTTAACAAAGATATGTGAAATTGATTTAATTTTGTTTAATTTATGAAGGGCTTTAGGGTGAATATAAAAAAAAATATTTTTCGGGAAATAATTAATATTTTCAAAAAAATTTTGTTTTTTATTTTAGGAGGTCACGTTTTCAAACCTATCCATAACTTTAAATTCTAAATACCTTTTCTTAATAACATTTTGCTGAATTTTCTGAAATAGGGGTACTTTATTCTTGTAGAAGTTTTATATTTTTTGCCCTACCCTGTACACCGTTTGACTTGCATCCATTCCAAGTACACCTAATGTGATTATCGAAGATGTACCAATTTTTATCAAGAATAAAATTTTCTGAGAAATCGGTAATAAAAAAATTTCCCATATGGCAAGCCCTTTTTCTGAAATTGAATATTGCACCTGCTCCTAAAGAATTTATTAATGCTTATAAAATACAGGAGATTATTGACAATTGAAAAATCTTACCGTTGCTGTATGAGGATCAATAATTTTCATTACAACTTGAGCTTGCAGCAAAGCATATGCTAATTGTGGGTTCTGTAGCAACATTTGTCTAGCTTCAGTTGGATTGTTCTAAAGTAATAAAAAATTAATATAATTTAAGATAATTTATTCAGTATTATGAAAAACGATGCTAAACGTATTTAATAAAATTATATTGCTAATCCAATAGAATATAGAATTACTATAAAAAAACGTCTTAGTACACACCTGAATGGTACTCTTCATTTGTTTCATCAACTCAAACATTTGTTCGGGAGGCAATGAGGCCACAGCCTTGCTAATAGCCTCAGGCGCCTTCTCAGATTGAATAGGTTCGCCATAAGGGTTTTCCACCGGCGGTTGGTTAAGCAAGTTTTGCATTTCCATCCTGGACTTTTCCGTACAGGCGTTGTCCACTCTCAGGTTGCGTCCTCCGATTTCATAACCGTTTAGGTTCCTCATCGCACTTAGGGCGGTTTCTTGGTCGCGGTACTCGCAAAATCCATAGCCTTTTGGTTTGCCAGTTTCTCGGTCAAATACCAATCTGTAATAATTTTTTTAAAGGTCTACAAATGTGACTCTTATTAATGGAATTATTTATTGCCATATAAATTTACAAAGTAGATAATGACATTGTTAAAGGAAGATAAGTTGTTTTAAGTTTTAAATGATAACATCAATGGTTATCAAAAAGGTAGCACTTTAATGATAAAATAAAAATTACTTTAAGAAGACTAAAATAAAAAGTATTAAGAATATTCATAAATTTAAGAGTGAATGTAGAAATCACATATCACAAAGATTCAGAAGTTTTGAAAATATTTTTAAATAATTGTCTTACTCATTCTTTCAACATAAAACACATACTACACATACATAAAAACAATAGTGTAAGATGATGGTCTCGATGATGGTACATACAAGTAATAATCCTATTACTTAGGTACCATTTTACAATTATATATATACTTACCTACTTTATATATAATTAAATTAATTATAGTATACTAACTTTTACTTGTTTATAAATAAATAAATTAGTGTGATAAATAAATTAAAGCTGCAGAAACAAAATGAACTTTTTCAATGTCTTATTGACAGAAATGTAAATTTTATAGGAGTTTCTACTGTTTCTGGGGTCATAGTCGTGGATTATTGAAGTATTAGGAAATTTAGAAAAATGTTTTTTTACAAACATGACTAATCTAAGTATTATACTAGAGTAAGAATGTTATAGGGCTGATACATTTCATTGCCAGATTGAAGTGGGTTAAAGAGTAAATTTTATGAATTATTCAATTTTGCAAAATAAATTATTTTTGTAGTTCTGTTGCATTGGAAACAGTCTTCCATAACAATATCCATAACTCTATATTAGCATTGTAAATGCAGTGTAAAGTAAATTGTTTTACCTAAGCTTATTGAATAATAATATGCCTGTTGTACGTCAACCTAATCAACTATCAAATGGAGAAGACTTTCAATTGTATTTTTATTTCTATATATCTAAATATGAATAATTATTGTTGTGATAATTTATTTTTAATAATGCATTAAAGAACAAAATACTTGTTATTATTCAGGTGTTAGGTATGGTAGGGGAAAGGTAGGACATACGACGGCGTCTAGGGCTTATGAGAAAAAAAATTTAAATAATTGTAAAAATTAGAATTACAATAATTTACCATTATATATGAAATACTTACTTAAAGGACAACACTTGACCGACTTCTCCAAATATATCTTTTAATTTTTCCTCAGTAGCTTCGTAAGGGATATTTCCGACTAAAACAAGCAATAAGTATGTTAATATTAAAAAAGTAAGAATATTAAAAATAATTACCAAACACAGATCTCATGGACTTATCCATAATATTGGCTTCTAGATTGTCCATATTGAAAGAACAAGTTCTCTTTTTTATAGATCACACAAAAATCAAATAGGCCTTTCGGAAACTCGGATTCTTTTTCCGCTTTTCCGTTTACGAAAAAAAATAAGGTTAAGTTATAGCTCCTCTTCTCTTCTCGTTTCTTGGCTTCGTTATATCGCGATAGGGACGACTTATCATTCCTCTGTGCGATACGTTTTGACACAAGGTAATCTGGACTACATCCTTTCACGTTGTCAAAAGAAATTTTTAAAAAGGCGATCCAGAACCAGACGCTTGGACACAAGGTAATCTGGATTACATGGTCTCCTCAATAACGTTAAGACAAGGAAATCACTTATGTATCTTTCTACTCTTTAAACATCGAGAAGGCCATGCTACATTATATCTTTCACCTTGTTAAAAATTTTTAAAAACAATAAAAATAACTGTACCAAATTTGAAGATAGAAATATAATCCCCAGAATGTTTAAAGCTGTATTTTTAGTATAATTGCTTTTATATTGGGAAAATATTAAAAAATAAGTCCCGATAGTTCAGACATACTGGTCAGGCCAGATAGTCGACTTCTTATTCTTCTGTGCAACAGGTTCACACCGCTCATGATACACCAAGGTCTTTAGTAACCGTGATGATACACGGCTTTTAATTTTCTGTCGTGATTGTAATATTTCAAATATTTGTCCCATTGTTTGATACATATCAAGTCCCAAAATCAAAAGTCCCTAGAAATAAGGGTGCTCGTGATTTTTTTTGACAATTACAATCATGTGATTTTGACAATTTTTGTCATATGATTTCCTGAAAAAAAGGTTGGGTGAGTGAAGTCAGTTTTATCCCAAAAAGTTTTTTACTAAAATGTATTTTCTGGGATTTTTATTCCTAGTTGCTTCAGGTGAGTGGGTATTTGGTAACCGGGTATTTTAAATATGTCTTAGAAATACATTTACTCAGTTATTTAAGTAATGAGTCTTGTAGGACACAAGATCAAGTGTTTTTTTTATTAAACTAATTTTTGCTTTTAGCTTATGGAGCAGGAGAGTTTTCGGTCATTCACCACCCAGGTAGTATAATTTTTAGGGGACATGATTCAATAAAGCAAAGTACCCTCCCTGAAGTTTTCACTGCTGCCCTTGGATTTTCAACAGAACATTTTTCTCACTGGCAAGGCTTTTACATTGAAAATCCCTTCAATATCCCCGAGGCCATTGTCACAATAGCTATAGATGGAGTAAAAGATATTGGGCAAAATAAGGGACACCACTATCCCTTGTTGACCAATGATGATGAAAGTCGTGTCTATAGGTCTTTGGCTAAGAGAATAATTGAAAGATTTCCAAATGAAGAGCCCACTTTAATTAGAATTGATTTAGCTAATGGTTTAGATGATGTAAGTACAGAATATGTTTCGATAAATGATATATTTTTGTGTGGGAGTTTTAACTTATCTGGCTGGTACATACCAACAGCAAAGTAAGAAACTGGGTCTGAGGGAGTTTACAACTAATTGGATTTAAAAAAATAAAATTTTGTTTTAATTCTGCAATTTAAGAATCACTTGTAACCTTAATTAGAAATTATGTGGATATAGCACTTAGCAGGTTCCAATTATTAATTTGAAATGTCTGTATTTTAAATTTTTTTTAGGTAAAAGTGTACACTATTTTTGATGGAATAAAAAATGAAAATCCCAAGAATGTTAACCACAAGCATCTTAAACTTGACGTAGAAGAGGACAGAGCATTTTTGAAAGATATTGCTCTCCTTAATGAAATTGCTCAAAAGGTAATTATTGCATTTTTGTGATTAAACCCATAATACCTACATACATTTAAAAAAGTTTTCAACATTGAACTTCAGTTTCTTGATTGTATATTCTTAAAAATAAACCTTTTTGTTTGTATTAAGATTGAAGATGGTGCAGTAAAAGAAGACTTTGTCCCTGATGTGTACTGGTTCCGTTTGTCTTCCATCCATGCCTTATCAGACCTTCATGGACCTAACTCCACCAAAACCAAGGAAGCCAAACAATTGCTTCAGGACACCATTGTTCGTCTGACTGATGCCTTTGTCAAACAATACAATAATCATGTATTTGTTAATGTAATTACCAGTGATGCTAGTCATACTAGACTTAGAAGGAACATTTTAGCCACTGAGGATGAAGAAACTAGCGACGTGAGTTTATTACTTTTTTAGAAATATACATTAAACATACTTCTGATGATCTGTGATGTTATGTGTTACTTTAACTGTACAATTTATTTTTCAGAAAATCAAATACAACCTTGCCTCACACTACAGAAAGGAATTTCCAGCCATATTCAACATTATTCTTTGGTTTAGTGTTGTTATGTTTTTCGCGCTTTTGGCCATCTGTCATGTTACCGCTAATATGGATCCTGGTCGTGATTCAATTATTTACAGAATGACAAGTACTAGGATGAAGAAAGATAACTAGGTATCATAATGACTTTAAGTAGTAATGCAAAATTTTAAAACTACATACCATTTGCTGTAAGAGTGCAGTGGTTTTTCTAAATTAAAGAGTAAATTTATTGTTACACACATACAGCTAATACTACAACCTAAGAACCTCTTAGCTTGCATAGCGGACGTATAAGTAGATACATAAAAACATTAGTATATTTGTATTTAATGTTCATAAAAAAATTGATAAATACCGAGATATTCAGGTAGCAGACAGATGAAGCACAGAGTACTGTAATAGTAGGATGTTTGCCCATTCTTCCTATCTATTGAAAATATCGAAATAAATTTAAAAATGTTACTGAAGTCAATTTTTTTATGTTTAATATTCGAACATCTTAGACAACTTATACTATAGTCAAATCCATGAAAACAATATAGCAAATTAATGGTAGTATGTCAAAATTCAAACAGAACTAAGCATAAACTCATTAAAGTGAATACTTATATACTATGCAGTTATTAAACAAATATTCCTCTAGAGTTTTTTTAATAACTAATCACTTATTGTAGAAATCATATAGGCGTAATTTCTTTTTGTGATTGCGAGTTTAAAATATAGGTAATTAAAGGTTTAAATTGACCTAATTATCTTTTTTCAATTTGTTGTAAATATTTACTTGTAGTTTATTGTTATTTAGTGTACATCTGATTATCTTTCAAAACGTTTTTTTAAGGTTTCTGTCAAAATATCTTGATTTTATATATAAAAACTCTTTTAATTTTAATGTATCTTCTAACAAAAACGGGCTGTTATAGGACAGTTGTTTCAAACAGGTTT
Organism: Polydrusus cervinus; assembly: GCA_935413205.1. Taxonomy (NCBI): domain Eukaryota; kingdom Metazoa; phylum Arthropoda; class Insecta; order Coleoptera; family Curculionidae; genus Polydrusus; species Polydrusus cervinus. The sequence goes on from OW284513.1 coordinate 27,777,798, forward strand.
CCAGCTTCTAGGTAACTTATGCCTTATATAAAAAAACGAAAAGTATGAAATATTTATACTCATTAGTATGTATGACTGTAAAAGTTGTACAGCGTTATTCACTAAAGGGTTCTAAATTTAAAATCATCCTAAATTGACAGTTAGTTCTTGGTTTAAAATGAAAAAGTGTCAGAATAAGTCAACTAAGTTTTTTTTTTTATTTTTTTTTTGTTTTTCTTTATATTTATAAAGAAAAACTTATTTTAGTACGTACTGTGTGTTCTTTAGTAGAACTAAAACTGTATTTGCAACAACATCCCGGTCAAATTATTTATCAGTAAGACGATTTAATTACAAAAAAATCAAATGAACACTAAAGCGTCATATGGCATATAAAATAATGCTACGGTGAAAACGCAACTGTGAGACTATAGATCTAAATATTTCAATGGTCTAAATTTTAAACCCCTTTAGTGAATGCGGGTGACACTATTTAGATTTTAAAACAGCACTTATGTCACTGGCGTAGCTAGGGGGGAGAGGGAAAAGGGGTATTTGCCCCCTTCCCGGGACCATAAAATAAAAAAAATAAAAGCGACTATCGATAGTTTCTTTTCCAATCTTCTTAACATGCTTTTTGTTTGTCTTGCATTCATGTCGCGAGTTCAGTGGCGCATCCAGAGTTTGAGTCTGGTGGGGGTAGTGGCAATATTTAAGTATTAAAATTCCATTTCGTTGAAAAGTACTGTAATGTGACTGTAAAAAATAAAATGAGTTATTAGGAATAATATTTTTTTGAAAAAACGCACAATTGAAGCTAAAAATTAGATTCGGGGGAGGGGGGGGGGGGATAACCCCCCCCCCCCCCCCCCCCCCCCATACAATATTCTAGCTACGCCAGTGACAGACTTATATTATCACCTTCATTATTAAATACTAGGACTATAGTTGTTAATCATTCCATCTGTCGGTGATATTCTGGTGTATTCCTGATTTAATTGGAGCTTTTCAACTTTAAAACATAATTAAAGTAGCTTTGGATGCATTCATACAAAGCTTGTTATTTCAAATTTCGTCTAAAACCCCTATTTTTGGGACACACCCTTCCAACCTAATCCAAATTTTGTGACGGAATAGTGTACGCTAAGAATATGCGCTAATTGTTCTAAGGAAAATAAAGAGATATTTGACTTTGGAACACAAGTATGTAGACTTATGTATGTAGAACTATTTTCACTGCTCTTGAAAGCGTCAGAAGATCGCGAATGTGTTCTGTGCCCAATTTCTTTGCAGGCTTGCTTTTGTGAAGTGACCTAGTTTGGAATATATATAGAAACAATACAATAAGTAGAATTATTTTTCTTGGGACGACAAAAATAACACCAAATACACATATTTATTATTCACTATTATTTTAATAAAAAGAACATGGTTCAAGTGAAGAATCGGTAGTAGTTTTTAAAATATTCGATATATTTTGTAATCAAATATATTTTTTTGGTTACAGAAGGCACAACCATAAAATTTTAATATCTACCCTTTTCATTGATTGAAATAGATAAGGCTAAAAATATTTACCATTTTAAATCTCTAAACCACAATGATTCATTACCGCAATCAGTAAATTGGCTCCTTATTATAAAGTGAAATTGTATAGGCCAATGTATAATATCAAGCCTGTTGCGATTTAAGGGGTGAGTGAAAGACATTGTCTCACGGCGAGTTAGACCAGTCTCACTCATTTCTTTTAAATCGAGAAGGTTATTATATTAATTAATTGATTAATTTACTTTGTTTATTCGTAATAATGTTAGCAGAATGTGTAGTAAAAGGCTTAAAAAGTATTATTAATCAAGTTGTAAAATAACATTCAAATACATTTTATGTATGGCAGACTCAAATATAGGAATAACCATTTTTCCTAGAAGATTGGGTTTAGATTTTGCTCTCCTGTCATTGTTAAATAACGTAAGATTTAAAAAGAAGTTCATGACAAAGTATGTATTGGAATCTATTATGTACGTCTTAAATGATTACTCTTGAAAGGTATAATCTTATTCTTGGTAAAAGAAAAGTAGAAAGAAAGCATACTTTGACTTTTTTTATTTTACGTTACTTGTTATCCCTATTTACTCACCAATAGAAATAAATGTTTTCCCTCTATTTGAGTGTGCCTGATATAAGGACGTGTATATCTACTTATAAGTAGTTAGGAATTATTACAGGCGTCTTCAGTTTATAATAATTTTACCTTTGTTATGTTATGACTCTTTGTGATGTGTTAATAAAATTTAGTACTTCTGGACTATATGCTTTATTCTTAGAACTTGGTGATACCAAAAAATAAGTCAGATCTCATACCATATATATATTTATTCGTATTATAAGGCGACAAACGTGTGTCGCAACATGTCAGGATATGTTTACGATTGTTTTTTGTCTTGCATACAGAAATAAATCTGTCGATCGGCTTAGATTCTATAAAATATTTTTTTACAATAAAAAAAAAAATTTTAATGCATGATTGAGACTTTTGACTTTGAGTTTCCCCATTTAAAAAAAAAAAAGTTTGCGGCATCTCAGTTTTGCAAATGAAATATTTTGTCCTAAACTATTTGAATAAGTATAGTGTCGTTTAGGAACGACCGCCGGGCCCCTCTAAAAGTGGAGCCTTAGGCCCGGGCCTATTGGGAAAATGAGTCCTCTGTTGAAGAGCCTTCCGTGAAATGCGGCATCGTTTTCAATCTTGTCTAGTTGAAAATTTAATACAAAAATTTTACTAAGCCTTTCATAAGAACTTCTAGTTTGGTGGGTGATAACTTATTTATTTTTCAAAAAACAAATTTCAATTATATAGATTTAATTACTTTATCCGCCATGCAGAACATAAAAATAGAAATATTGCGGCTATTTATTTTAATTTCTTATTTTCTTATACGCCCCAAAATTTCTTTTTCCTGAAAAAATCATCACTTTTAGCGTGGTGTTCGTATAATAGCGACATTTCGAAAATCCTGTTTCATACTTAAGCCAGTGCGGAGATTTTAGCGCCTGAAAAATCGATTAGCGGGGTTTTGTTGTTTGGCAAAATGTCACCAATACCTAGATAATTACCGTTCTTTGTTTATAGGTACTTTGTCAATAATTCATCATACATAGACAAAAGCCGCAAAAATCAAATATTTTATACTTACTTACAAAACGGTGTATAATAAAGAACAATGCAAAGAGCAAATCAAGAATATGGTTGCATTAAAAAAGTATTGCTAACTTGTTTTCATGCCCAATTTTTTAAAGGCCACAGAGGAAGAAATGAAAATTCATAATTAACTAATTATTGTCATTTGAAAATTATTTCTATTCCGTCTCTGTTCTGGTCGTTCTTAAAATGGTAGTGCGTACGGTGATTGGTCACTCCCATGCGTTGTGGAAAGCTGTTAAGACATAACAATACCCATCTTCGTCAACGGCGTGATTAAAGAGAAAGATAAAAGGATTGTTGTTGGTCGACTGTGGCCTGGATTTTTAAACGTCAAAAATTTCTTTGAAGGTTATAAGTGGTTCTGGATTTGGGTGTGTTAAAAACCATTTTATTCTAAATCCATAAAATAAGATTCAGAAACTCTAAATATTGGTAAGCGACTTAGTTTTTGTAAACGCATATTATATTTAAGTTTACATAATAGGCCAACTCTGTAAATAGTCATTTCATGAACAACTTGTTTATTTTCAGTTTTCCTTGATTTTAGCTTCTTTCCTTCTTTTTGGTTCGGAAGAATACCTTCTGTTATGTCGCCGACACCTTTACCTATGCCTGGGTAAGCATGTTATTATTGTTTGCTAAAAAATTACCATAACATCCCTTCCGCTTGTTGTAAAATTGCATGTTGCCATTAGAAAACCAGATGCTATTACATACAGCATATTTTTATTAACATTTCTAGTAGATTGGCGTAAGATTATTACTGTGTGCTATAACTGACATTGCAGTACTTAAAATAAACTTTTGGTGCTATGAGGATTAATCAATTATTAGGTATGTCAGCTACCTGTCCTATTTTGTTTTGTCATCGTAAAGAAGTATAGCAGTGTAAATTTCATTACTGAATCTGCTACCATTAAGCTTGTTTTAGTATAGTTTCTGTATGCCCTATACCCTTCAGCACAGCTGTTCGAATTTTGTAAGTGTCACACAGTCACATCTAACTCCTGATTCTGATTAACACATAAGATATTTAAAACCTGTCAAAAGTGATCCATTTTTCTGGCACCTATAATCAAAATATTGTTCAAAAGTAAATATCATATACTTAACAAAAGTATTAGCACTGTTTAACTGTTGTGAAGGTGATACCTTACAGTCCTTATGCCAAATCTTGATAGCATATATGAAAGAAAAAATTACGTTTATAATTCAGGAACAGAATCACAATCATACATTAATCAATAATTACTACTGTCTCTGAGATGACCTGATACAATTAAGAGAGGTGCTGAACACATCCACCCCGATATTGTTGGCAGCAGCCAGAGCTCAATTTAATGAGGTTTGTTGACCATAAAGAGTGCGATGTCACTTAGGGTAGAATGTGTTCACAACCCTCAGACTTCTAGCTGGGATATTAAAACCGACGACAGACAGACAGAAGCTCAGGACAATTAATATAGTTATTGACTAATCTGTAAATCAGAAGTTGGTCAAAGTTTGTAAGTCTTTCATTTACATTTCTAAGATTAAGCAACTGCAATAATTGGGAATAATCTATGGAGGGAATGTTAGAGTTAAATGAGCATTTTTTTGTACGCGTTCGAGAGTCCTTATATGAATTGCAAAATATGGAGACCATACACAAGTATTGCCTTCTAGATGGCATCTCACAAGAGAGGTGTACAAAGTTCTCAAAGCCCACACATTTGTGAAATCCCTTGTAAGTCTTTTTATAAATCCCAACATTTTCAGAGCCTGATTACAACACAGTAATATGTGATCCACAAAAGTTACCTTAGTATCAAACATCTTACCCAAGTCTCGTATGGTTCTGACGGTTTCCACAGTTTTTTAGGAAAATCGGCGGTATATATATCATCAACGCCAGATGATTTTGTAATATCTGCATGTCATAGCCTTTCAAAAATTTCGGAGATGCTTATTAATCAATAGTAACAACCAACTGTCAGAAACGTAAATTGTTTTCAGCATGCATTATTTAAAGTGAGCTTTTTATATACAGTGTGTCCAAAAAAGTATGCAACATATGTAAAAGTTTTTTATTACCGATTTCTCAGAAAATTTGATTTTTGATAAAAGTTGGTGCATGCCTTAAAACTATAAATGCATATTTCACATTTCACCCGCGGCTAATAGTAAGGGAGCAAATGCCATTTTTTCGAAATTGCATTAAGAGAAAAGTACCTTAATTATTAGAAATACAGCAAAATTGTATATAGAAATGTTATTGCAAATTAAAAACATAGCCCAAATACGAAATTTGAGTTACGTGTCTCAATTTTTTTTTTCTAATCTCTAATTTTATATGCATTTTTTTAAAGTAGGTTTTTGGACTTTAGCGTACTGGGTGAAAATGACAAATAAATTAGTAGTTATTTCCAGTACTATAAATAGGGTTGAATTTTATTATAATTTAGTTTCGAACAGAAGTTGGCTAAAATGTGTTTAAGTAGGCGCGCAACACGCTTATATCTAAACCGACCCGGTTCATTGAAAAGTTTTTAAAAGTTTGCAACTACTTAATGCATTTTTATTATAAACCCACGATTAAGTTATTTGATAAATATATTAAAATTGCGTAAACGAAAAATCGACCAGAGGCGTACCGTTTAGGGGAAATTAGAGATTAGAAAAAATAAAATAAAAATTGAGACACGTAACTCAAATTTCGTAATTGGGCTATGTTTTTAATTTGCAATAACATTTCCATATAAAATTTTGCTGTATTTCTAATAACTAAGGTACTTTACTCTTAATGCAATTTCGAAAAAATGGCATTTGCTCCCTTACTATTAGCCGCAGGTGAAATGTAAAATATGCATTTATAGTTTCAAGGCATGCACCAACTTTTATCAAGAATAAAATTTTCTGAGAAATCGGTAATAAAAAACTTTTACATATGTTGCATACTTTTTTGGACACACTGTATAGTGATTTTATTTGAAGGGTTTTCTTAAAAATATATACTGTATATTGTGATAAAATGAAAGTGTGCAAGAAATTAAGCCACTTAAATCCGAAAATAACAAGTGAGAACACATTAGGCCATGTTCGTGACCTGACGAACTGTGGCCTTATCCCTTCCACTTCATCCACTTCTCCCCGCGTCGCTATTGATACCCCTTTTAAGGCTAAGAGACTTACTTGTATCGCAAATATGCCTTTAACTATGTACACACAACAATAGCTTTTTTATGAATAAAATACTTTGTCTAAGGTCATAATATAATAAAGCCATATGATGCACAGTTTATACAGAGTAATTTCTAAGTTGATACTTCTTTTTTAGCTGTGTATAGAAGTCATTAAAATAAGCAACATTTTCTAATACCATTTTTCAAAAAACTTAAAAAATCGAAGTGCGGGCCTGGTCATCAAAACATAGCCTGCTCTACTTTATGTTGTTTTTGTATTATTAGTCATGCAATTTACGGGTCGGTGGTCAGTTATTTATTTGGAAATTCGCTGCGGTGTGTTTTTCTGAAGCAAGTTAATTTTAAATTGGTGACACGTCAAAATGGCAAAATTTGAAAACAATGAACTAGTAGATATGGTGCTAATTTACGGTGAGTGTCGTCAAAGTGTGGCTGCTGCGTCGAGATTATACGCAGAACGCTTTCCCTTGCGGGCTCATCTTACACCCAGAAGTTTTCTTAATGTTATTCAACCGTCAAGTTAGGCAGGGCCATATTTGATCCATTATATAATATTTTATTTTTGAGTTTTTTAAAAAAGGTAGGTATTTGTAAATATTGTATATTTTAATGCCTTCCATACACAGCTAAAAAAGAAGTGTCAACTTAGGAATCACCCTGTATTCCATTAAATTAATGGGATGCAAGACATAATACCAGTCATCTAGTCAATCTCAAATAATACATTTTTTTAAATTAAATAATTAATGTGGATGGTTCGGGAAACTATGAAAGTAATTCTTCTGCAAAATTTTCCAATTGCTTAATTGTTGATTTCCTCCAGAAATAACTGATTATTTGACAATGTTGTAACCAATAAACATTTAGCTAATAGTTTGTAGGACCCGCCCTATGATTTATTATTTATTATGGTGTAAACTGAATGAATCAATAAATTAGAACCACACTGGTAACTTAAAAAAATTAGTTTCGAATTTAGAATACCCAAATGATTTACCCTACAAATCACTAAAAACTACACTAGAATTTTTCCATTTTTAGTAATATCTATAATGAAACTTTGTTACTCACCGATATAATAAGCTTACCAAATGGGTACTAACTAACTGGAGATAACAAATCTTTTATTGATAAGGATAAAGCAAGTAAACATCATTACCTGGAATATTCTAAATTATTCTTTAAATTGTTAATGCGTTTGGGTTGCCTTCAATACGCGTTTATAAAATTTTAATTAAAACTTATTTGCGGCTGCATACATAAGCATTTCTATTGTTCTACTGAGTGTTATATGAATGTTTAAATATTAGTAATTTTGTCAAACCGCGGGGTGTTTCGTTTGTGTCTAAATTAAAAAGTGAAGTTTTCAGGATTGAATTTGTAGCTGCTTATAGAATTTATCAAACATAGCAGGTTTTAACGTTAAAACGCTTTATATCGGGTTATTTGTAGGATTAGTTTATACACTTAATTAATTATAACTAACTGAACAACTAATAATTGTGAAAACATGACATTGGCAGAATTTTGTCACGATCAATTGATTAAAATTTTTTTGCAATGGTAATAGCAGTTGTTTACTTTCTGTTAAAAATAAAATATTTTTTGGAATTCGATCAGTGGCCAAGAAATGGCAGCATGTAACATAGAGGGAGGTTTTTGCAATATTCTCTGGGTATTCCCTAAAACGCTGTTACATTTTAGTTAAAAAGAGTTTTTTTTAATCAGGCAATTTGAAAAAATAAGATATACCCATAATAAGTACTGTTTAAATGTTATTAGTAAAAAAAACAATTTAATTTTTTTTATAATTCTATGCCGTTCGTTTGAATTAGGTTTATGATCGCTTCTTTCGCTGCCAGGGCCATTACCGAGGGGACCTACCGTCGGTTCCGAACTACGATCCTCAGTCATGCGACACTCCTCCCCAAGGGCTAACCCTCGGTTTCTTGCGTCATTGCATGACCTACCGATTGGGGAGTCATCCGGCCTGATTAACGGCGTGGGTTGGGAGATGATACATTGTACATGTACACTCTTCCCTGCAGTCTCAATCCTACTAAAATTCGGACATACTTTTTTATTGTGTGTATGCCCACTCTGAGGATCGAAATCGGAATTTATAATTACCCAAACAAGTAATTCGAAGAATTCGTCCATTTTTACTCAAAGAGACCAGATATTTGATATTTTGCAAGAAAAGAGACGAAAAAATACTTTGTGACCGAGACCGAGACTTTGTGTCTTTTTTTTTACAAAATATAAACAGAAGTAACCTATTTACTTAAGAATCTTCCATACCAGCGTGAAACTCGGCATCGTTTCCTAGCTTGTCTAACTGAAAATTTGATACACAAATTTAATTAAGGGGTTCACAAGAATATCTAGTTTGGCGAATGATACCTTATTTAAAAAAAAAAATTGAAAATTTATTTTAAAGTTTCAATTGTATAGGTTCAAATTATGTCATCCGCCATGCAGAACATAAAAATAGAAATATTATGGCTATTCATGTCAATTTCTTATTTTCCATTAAAATTACAAACGATGCCCCGATATTATCTTCAAAATCTCGTGAAATTAGTTTATATATTATTTATATAAAAAAATTAATTTTAAAGAGCAAACAGTAGTCGATGATTCATCACGACCAAATACTTCATTTCCACCATATTGTGCGTACTGTACCTGCGTCTAGTGAAGGCAATACAATTTCTAAATAAACAATTTTTCAAAATATAAGTGTTGGATACTTTAAAACCTGGTGTGATAGAAAAAATCTGAAACGAACATTATACAAAGCCTATTTGGGGGTCCACAGACACAAAACATTTTAATTTTTTTACACCGAAAGTGACAATCTCCATCTGAAATGAGTTTTAAAGATATTTCTCCAAAAATTCCAACTTTGGGATCTATAGAAAATAGTAGTTTAGCCCAAAGAAGAGCGTCTCGAGGTTCAAAGGATGATTTGCTAGACAGTAGTTATTATAAGTATGAAGATTACGACAATGTGTCACTGCATTATGTGGAAAATGGTTCTCCGTCTAAGAATAACCAGTCTTCGAAGATGTCATGGTATGGTTCATTGACTTACTTATTATATGTACAGGGTCCTGCATCTCACCTTCCGTCATCTATAGCTCACTTATTAATTAAGTTAGGATTTTGATATTTTGCAGACTTTACATGTATCCTAGGATGCATTTCAGGAACATTTTTTGTTTATACAGGGTGTTCCAAAAAAGTGTGACGTCATAAGGATAATTTTTTTAGATTACATGCCATAAATATTCTTACTTATTTGGATGCCTCTTATAGTTGCCTTCATACCCCCAAAATTTTAATAAAATCGGTTCAGTATTATAGGCGAAAGAAATAAAAACTGAGAAAAATCGGTTTTGCACCAATGTCTTTAAAAATTAATAAAAAATAAAAATAATACCTTGTTAATAAAATTATACAAAGGTAGGTACTTAATAAATAAGGTCGAACAGTCTCGTTAAGCAAGTTTGATTAATACGAATTTTACAGGATGTCCAAAGTTTAGTGTCAAACTTTGCAAACTTAAAAGCAATTTATTTTTCTTATTTCAAACTGGAACCTCTGTATATTATTATGTCATTCGATGCAGATTTAAAAATCAAACATTTGATCTAATTACAACCCTATCGCAATTTCTAACGCATCAAGACTTATTTGCACAAAACTCATTTTATCAGCTATTCCACCAGTCATTTTCAGTATTATTACTAAATATATCTTAGTGAAGGTTGACTTTGAGTATTATTTCTTCCTATTTAACTTGCCACTTCACTTCAAGTATGGACTACTTCTTCAAATACAAGTTTAATTTATTGATTTTAAAACAATAATATCAAACATAACCGTTAAAAATTATTTAGACCTATACAAATTAACTTTTTACAACGAATCAAGATAAACGGTTATACTGAAGGAAACACTATTTGTCAGATATCCACTTTATTTCAATAAATTGAAAGTCTAACAAGTATTAAGTTAGAATATTGTAAAAAATATTACTAACCTCCATTTCTGTACAGGCGGCACCAACGTAATATCAGTAGTAGCATAATAAACGTTGAGAGCACATTTTTATTTGCAGGGTTACAAACATGTCCCGAGATAATATGCTCTGTTCCAAATGTGGAGAAGGATTTGAGCTGCATGAAAAAATTGTCAACTCTACTGGCCAACTCTGGCACCAACATTGCTTTGTGTAAGTAATCTATTTTTTACAAAGTAAAATAACATTAATTCTTCATACCATAATAAAATTAATTATTTGCATCTATTCCAGATGTGCCCAATGCTTTCGTGAATTTCAAGATGGCGTTTTTTACGAGTACGATGGCAGAAAATACTGCGAACATGATTTCCATGTTTTGTTTGCACCATGTTGTCAACGATGCGGCTCTTTTATTATAGGTAACAACCATAACCTGACTTTTTTATAATTTAATAGAGATATAATAATTAGAGATATCCGATCTCATCCGGCCTGGTTGCAGGCGTGAATGAGGTGGATTGGGAGATGATACATTTTACACTCTTCCCTGCATTCTTAAACCTACATACTTTTTTATTGTGCATATGCCCACTCCGAGGATCGAACTCGGAACGCCACAGTCGAACACCAGTGACTTACCGCTGAGCTACCGCCGCATTTTTTAAATTATTTTCCGAAATAATAAAACAAAATACGCTCCCTGGTAAAACACGCCAAACCGCTTACTTACGTCACAACAAATACAAAGCAATCGGCAGTCGTGAAATCCGTGGATAAATCTTTAGTCGACACGCTCCTACCTGACTGATGCCTTGTTTTTTTCTATTTAAGTTATTGAAACAAAGATACTATTATAATCGATCGCACGACTGGCAAATAAAATAGTTGAGCGGTTAATAGGATAACGTACATCTCTCCTCATGTTATGTTTTCAAACTTTGTGCTTTCGCGGCGTCTTTTTAATTGAACGGCAGTAGAGTTTTGGACTTGCATTGTCTTTATTTGTTTAGAATCACTACGTTTCAACTGGTAAGCATCTTCAGTCGTCTTCAGGTGAATACTGACACCTGAATTTTAGCACTAGGCTGCCGCCTCGTGCTAAATATCTCCTTGTTTGAAAAGTATTACTTTCATCTTTCATCACTTGTTATGTAATATACTATTTTAATAATACCGCTTAGTAAAATACATATGATTTTTTTTCATTTTCATTCCTATAGGAAGAGTTATTAAGGCTATGAACGCCTCTTGGCATGCTGAATGCTTCCGTTGTGAAATGTGCCAGGTGGAGCTAGCTGACACCGGATTTATCAAGAATGGTGGAAGGGCCTTGTGTCATGAATGCAACGCCAAAGTGAAAGCTAGAGGGCTTGGAAAATATGTATGTCATAAGTGCCAGTAAGTATTTCAGTCAACAACGTAGAATTCATTTTTACATACAATTTTCCTTTAATATTCCCTTGGCTTTTTAGCCTGTCTGGTACCACATTATTTATTTGAAAAGTTGTTGCTTCTTTTTTTAAATAATGACATTCTTCAGTAGTCTCGATGGATCCGTGCGTTATAACTTATACGTCATTAAAATTGTATAAATCAAATCGAGAAAGAATGGTCAAAACAAAGTTTAATTTCATAAATATTTTTATATAGGTAATGTATGTGGCTAATGTCCCGACGTACGGGTTTCTAAGAGTTTAAAGATTTGAATCAAAAATGTAAGTCTGTTACAAAATCAATTTTATTAACAAAGTATACATGAATATTTAATTTTTTAGCATATCTCCATTTAGAGGAGTTTCGCCACCGCCAGTGGCGGCCTGAAAGTCTAATTGCAACCTTATTTTTCGTCTCACACTTGGAGTCCTAATTTAAATCTTTAAATAATTATCTTGGCTTAGATTACAAAGGTCTTGTAGGAAAAGTTTGGTTTTTAAACTTCTCCTTCTAAAAGTCCTGTTTTATATAGAGATTAAGGTTTTAGACGCATATCGTTTTAGTTATTGATTGATGATGCAATTTTAAAAGAAAACGAGTAAAAAGAATAAGATATTATAGATATAACCCAATGGAATAAAATATTTTTATAACAAAAATAAAAAACAATTAGGTATTTATTTTTAAAGAGAAAAATTAAAGCAAAAATTTTAATTCAAACATTTTTTATGGAAGAAGTGTGATAATTTTTAATATAAAAAATAGTGCGGGAAGAAACGAGAATGCTTTATTATTAATATACAAAACGGCATTTAAGAACGAGTATTTCAAAACCTAAGCATTTGCACCAAAAACTGCTCTTATATCTACGTTCCTAAAATACATGATTTCTAAAAAAATTATCAATTTTGGCGTGGTGAGCGATATTTACTTTATTTTTAATCATGAAACACCGAGCCCGAAAAATGCTGGTTAGAGTCTTATGGTAAAATTTTGGATTGACACCAATTACCAATATTTATATTTTTCACAAATATAAAAAAAAAATTAAATAAAAAGCCAGTTAGGAATATCAAAAAAAAAAGTAAAAACAAAACATTTACAAGAACAAATTTAATCCAATCATGCAGAACGGTAAAGTTAATAATTTAATTTTCGAAATTTAATAGTAGTTAGGTGAATTTTAAACAAACTTTGAGCGTGGCCCCGAAAATTCTTCGTCTGCGGCGCTTTTCCACCTTCTTCACTAGGGCCAATCTCTTAAAATACATGTAATTCCGACTGTCCCTTTCTCCAGAAAAAAAATGTCCTACTTACGCCCACTGAGCCGCACTCACCGAAAACACAAGAGAACGATGATAAAACTCTAAAAAGAACTATTTTTAGGAATAAATAAATTTTCAAGGTAGAAAAATGTAAAAAAAACCATAATTCAAATGATAATCAAAAAAACTATGACGTAGGAAGCTAATGGTAAAACTTTTTAAAATCTTAACATTAAATCAATTTACTCTTCCATACAATTTTTTCTCTGTCTAGCACGTTTCATTTGCAACGACGTGTTGCGCCATAAAATAGTGCACCGAGGATGGTTATGTTTTATTATATTGTATTAATTATTATAATAAATAAAGAAACACTGCGACTAATGTAGATATAGTATTTGTATTTGATCCCAATAGTGTTCACTAAATTTTGACCCAACAAAATAAAATTTTCTACAGTTTCAGTTTTTAAATCTTAAATTATTCAATGAGACAAGGCCTAAGGTATATAGACTGGTAGTTATATAATAAAGTCGATTAAAGCGAACATGCCCATTGTATAGAAAACAGTTATTTTATATGATGAATTCTAGAGAACTTTTCTTAACATTTCATACTTTTTATAGTGTTTTTTTAAATACTCAAAAATGTATTTATTTTAGTGCCATAATTGATGATCAGCCTCTTAAATTCCGTGGCGAAGTGTACCATCCATACCACTTCAACTGTACTGCGTGTGGAGTTGAACTGGATGCTAATGCTAGGGAAGTTCGTAACAGACCCGGACTAGCCAAGAACGATACCAACGAGCTCTATTGTTTGCGTTGCCATGATAAAATGGGTGTTCCCATATGCGGTGCTTGTCGGCGTCCAATTGAAGAGAGAGTCGTCACTGCTCTGGGAAAACATTGGCATGTAGAGGTAATATCAGAGACAGTCATTATATTATTTGTGAGGAATGGCTTTTCTCAATATACAGGGTGGCCCGCTCTCAACGCAGGATTTCATAACAACTAAACTACTCAACTTTTTAATAATTTTCTAAAACAGAGTTGTAGGGAGGCATTAGGTCTGTAATTCAAAATTATTTTAAATTATACAGGGTGTCCCAAATGGTTAGAACATATCAAAAATGCTTTTTTTTAATGGAGCACCCTATATATTATATCATTTTATAATTCCCTGTTAAATTCCACGACGGTTTCGGTATAGCATTCTAAAAGTGCTCTGGGATCAAACTGTAATGTCATAGATTGCTGTTGTCCTCGGACGGAGTGTAAATAGAATGTATGATTTCTTAAAATTATGACAGATGGTAAAATAATTTTAATTTTTTTGAAGTAGTCCATCGTTCAGTGGAGTGAAATATGAAGTAGTAGGCTCATCTTCAGCGGGAATAGAGAAAGGAGAGAACCTATGACATTCTCAAGGTGGCGAAGGTGAATATAACTGTAAAGCAAAAGAAAATGTTTGCTATAAATGTGTTTAAAAAGGTGATAAATTAGTGATACTTTTTGTATAATAAAAGATTTTAACATCAAAAAGGAAGAAAAGCTGTTCATTTAGATATACTTGGATATTATTGAGAGAAATAAAAATGGGAAAAGATGGTTTGTACCTACCTTATGTAGCAGAAAAAATTTTTAAAAAGAAAATTATTTGACATAATAGTATAATGTTCTTTGTCAAATAATTTTCTTTTTAAAAATTATTTCTGCTACATAAGGTATTCTCTCATTAATTATATCCAAGTATATCTAAATTGACAGCTTTTCTTCCTTTTTGATGTTAAAATCTTTTATTATACAAAAAGTATCACAAATTTATCACCTTTTTTAACACATTTATAGCAAACATTTTCTTTTGCTTTACAGTTATATTCACCTTCACCACCTTGAGAATGTCATAGGTTCTCTCCTTTCTCTATTCCCGCTGAAGATGAGAGTTTGTACTCTCGAAACATGTACGGATTAATATTAAACTAGTTGAGCAGACCATGAGTTTTTCTCTCCTACTACTAAATAATTTTAACCTTTAAATTTAATATAAAGTTAAAACAATTCTTTTTTAAATTAAACAAAAATATTACTTTATGTTCAAAATATCCAAACAACAAAACGCGAAATTACAAAAGAACACCGTTCACAGTCTTAAAGAAAAAGTGTAGCCATTGACGTCATTGAGCACGCGCAGCCTCTATACTCCGTAAAAATTTGCAGATCGAAGAAGAGCCCTCGCTAACGGATTCAGAGTAACTAGATTTGTAAATCGAACGTATTACTCTGAGTGAGAACACTTGATTTTGATAACCGAACACGCAAATCTCTGAGAGAGCACTCTCAGAGTGCCCGAGAGCAGTAAACCGAAAACGTTATTAGTTTTTTATTCTCTATCTGAAATTTAGATGTAAACTTATTTCTAGAAATCGTTACTTATTACTAGCTACATTGTGATCTTTATTTTTAGCACTTCGTATGTGCCAAATGTGAAAAACCCTTCTTTGGTCATCGTCATTACGAGAAAAAAGGTTTGGCATATTGTGAAACTCATTATCATCAACTTTTTGGAAATTTGTGTCACTTGTGTAACCAGGTGATTGCTGGAGACGGTAAGATTCCGAGGGTGTGGTCTTTTTAAATTCATTTTTGATTTCACAGAAAATTTTATTCTTGATAAAAGTTTTTGCATCCCTTTAAACTAAAAAAGCACTAATTAAAATTGTAGTGCATTCAAGGGAGATTCAATTTTTTAAAGGTTGCTCAAGAGTAAAGTACTCTTATTTTTTAGTTTTGGATACAATTTTTATTTGTAAAAGTCATTTAGAATTAAAAGTTATGTGCTAGTGCGAAAATACGGTTTTCTATTCAAAAAACGAAAAAAAATACTTGTTTTATTGTCGTTCCCCGTATAGAGATTAGATTGAAAAGATCAAATTATTTTTAAAAGTTCTTTTTAATGTTTACCTAGAATATTGGTCAAACTTTAAATTTCTCGTTATTTCTAATTTTCCATTCAAAAAAATTATGCCCAAATTCGTTTATTTTTGGAGCAATTAGGTTTAAACCAAAATTAATTTTAAACGATAGTTCAGGATTTTCTTAAACTACTTAATAAATGTCTTGTCTTCCCAATTATAAAAATTAAATAATGTAAAAAATATAGTCTATACAGGTCAGGGGGAATCCAAAAACCCAGAAGATTTAAAATATAATTGGGAAACGAAATTACGACAACCCTATCAATAACGCACCAAATGAAATAACACATCATCTTACATATACAAAAGGCTTGCAAGGCAAACTGATAATTTAAAACGTTTAATTGGTGTTTGCATGTATAATCTTTACATGACTGCGGCTTCTAATAATTATCGATTATAGTTAATAATAAATAAAAAATAAACCTTATTTTTTATATTTTTTTGCTCAGTTATGCTTATTTCATAAAGTTTTTTTTATAAGGTTTAAATTATTTATATTGGTATATTAGTATAACTTCCTACAAGTTTCTATAAAAAATTATATATTTTTTCTAGTTTGAAATTTTTTTTACCGTCCATACGTGTTTTTTGTGCGTGGCACCCTGCCTGCGGCGCTAGTTACTCGGTGTCAAATCCTTTTGGGCCACCCAAACTAAATTTCTAGCTACGCCACTGATACAGGGCGAGACAAAAAATAAGTCCTTTTTCCATTTTTTAAATAGAAGGCCGTGACTTTGCATTGCGACATAAATTTTAAATCTAAACAACTTTTACAAATAAAGATTGTGGCTGAAACGAAGAACAAGAGTACTTCTTGAGCAACTTTAAAAAAATTGAATCTCCCTTGTATGCACTACAGTTTTTTACAATTTCAATGAGTGCTTTTTTAGTTTAAGGCAGGGTTGCAGTAAATCACGATTTTTTTTGAAAAAATCAATACATCTGATTTTTTTGATTAAATCGTGATTTTTTGATTTTTATCAATTTATACTGATTTTTTCCTTAAATATTGCAATAATGAACTTTAAAATCACTTATTTTCATTATTTTGTCTCTATGCGCCCAAAAATATTTGTTGTCTAGATTTACAGTTAGAATATCTTCTCGGCGACATACAAAATAACTTGAATTGACATGAAAATTTTCGGGAGCGTAATTTATGAATATTTTTTACGCTGGACTGATAACGATTAATTATGTTTTTATACTTACATAATGTATCTAAACACTTCGTTTTAAATAAACTATCTTTCTTTTTTTTTAATTTCCTGATGAGTTATTTGCTTCGGCGACTTGTTTTTACAAAAATTTATAATTTGATTTAAATAACGATTAAAATTGAAAAAATCAGCAGATTTAAATCGCCGCAACCCTGGTTTAAGGGGATGCAGAAACTTTTATAAATAAAAAAAAGTTTTCTATATAAAGCGAGAATTCAGCCAGTCACTGTATAAGAAAGGATATTAATTTATTCTCTTATTTTTAGTATTCACGGCACTCAATAAAGCCTGGTGCGTACACCACTTTGCTTGTTCAGTTTGCGATCAAAAAATGAATCAGAAGACCAAGTTCTACGAATGCGACTTGAAACCAGTTTGCAAAAAATGCTACGAACGCTTCCCGAAGGAATTGAGGAACCGTTTAAGAAGGCAACATGAAGCTGTCCCAAGAAGGGCACCAACACCTGTAGAATAAAGGGATTTGCATATTCAGCGAGTAGTTAACATCTGGTAATTTTCTATGAATCGCCGCAAGGCGTTAACAATAGAGCACGAATAATTGACTTTGTTGACTCATATAAATTATCAACAGGCGTTAAGGTGTTGAGATTATTTTAGGTTCGTACCAACCTTCAATACCAAACATATTTCCAATAGTTTGCAGATCGTTAGTAATGCGCATGTCTGTAAAATAATTGGCGTTCACACACTTGTTGATCAATTTACGTGTTTAGTTGGAACAGCTGATAATTTACTTGAAGTTTGCCATAACCTTACAAAAGGGCAAAAATGTATTTGGTTTGTGTTTTATTTTTATTTAATAAATATCAGTAAAATATAGAATAGAATTATTGTAATTCTATATCATCATCAGTACCTACTACTTTCCTTTCGGGGTAAACCTCGAAAAAGTACTCGCGTCTATTTCCCAATACTTTTGCAGAGACACTGCGCATGTCGGGCGAATAACCTGATGACGGGACATTTAAAATATATGTAGAAATGAGTTTAATTATTTTTTAATGATTTATTACGTCACGGTGTGAGTCATAGTTTAGGTTCTAGTCTCTATTACATTTTTTTGCAAGAATATTGTTATTCGAAGCTTGCCAGTTTGTTAATTTATGGGCCATAATTAAAATGGAGGGGCAAGCTATTCAATAAATGTTATTGTTGAGGCCGTAAAGCACCTGTAAAGTAAAAAACCTATCGTCCAATTTTTAACTGTAAAAGAATTTATGTATGCACAGACTGGGATGAATTGTATGTAGTACAAAAATATATTTACTCCATTGAAGCATAATAACCTCTATGTTGTTTTCTTCAATGGAGTAAATATATTTTTGTACTACATACAATTTTTCCTACAGTTTGTGCACAAATAAATTGTTCTACAATTTAAAAAAGTGTAGGTAACGTTTTTACTTTACTGGTGCTTTACAGCCTCGACGACAAAACTTACTATTAATCAGTAAGCCTGCCTCTCTATTTTATAATTATGGCCCATAAATTAACAAACTGGCCAACTGCGAATAACAAAAATATTCTTGTAAAGAAAACTTAATTGGGACTAGAATCTCAACAATGACCCACATCGTGACTTAAAAAATCACCAGAAAATAATTTTACCTATTTCTACCTATATTTTAAATACCCGCCATCAAGTTATCCGCTTGCCATGCGCAGTGCGCCTGCAATAGTATTGGGAAATAGACGCGAGAGAAAAAGTTACTTCCAAAAAAAAAAGTCATCACCATGAAACTCAAAGTACTCAATCAATTTCGAGACCAAAAGTACTTATTAATCGATTCCGAGCGGTATTCGAATACTACCTATTCTTTTGGGATTCGAATACTACCTATTCTTTTGGGAATCGAATGTTACTCGATTATTGTATTCGAATACTCCTATCACTAATTGGAACGAACCTTTTGTAAATCCTGTCAAAATCTTAATATTCGTGTTTTATTGTTTAGGTATTTAAAAAATACCAAAAAGTATATCTAACAGTGGTGTAGCATTAACTATTTAGGAACTAAGATATTACTTTTTAATATTGTAACAATTTATAAATATAAATTATCTTCTGCTAGAACTCACAAAACAAATTCATAATTAGAGACGAAAAAATAAAGTGCCTAAAAATTGCCTTTTTTAAATTACTATTCTAAATATTCATAACTCTTTAAAATATTTATATTTAGAACCACTTATAAAGGATATATATTTATCGATTAATATTTAAACTATACATGACTGCTTTATGGATTCTTTATGTGTCACAAAGTATTTTCCAGCATATCTACTTCATTCAGATAAATCTTATTTTAAAGTCAACAATGGATAGTTTCGCTAAATTTTCAACAGGTACGGTTTATAAAATCCTGAATTATTTACTGAAAAACAATTAACTAAAATGTCTAATAAAAACACGTGGAAGCGAGGGTCTTTCTGCATGCAACCTATACATACCAAGTCCAAAATTACTTTCAGTGATTAATCGCTTTTATATAGAGTGCAGCGGGTTGTACGAATTTAGAGAAAACAATTACAATATATTTTTGGAATTCTAAGAAAGCAGAATATTTATTTTCATGGCATTTCTTTCCTCTGACTTCGTATAACCCTCTGCTCTGGATATGAAACCAATCACTGACAGTAATTTTGGACCTCAAGTATATAGTGGTATCACAACAAATGCAAGCAATCGTCAGCCAGGGAGAGCTCTTTAACCGACGCGCTACTACCTGACCTGTGTCTCGAGTCTGGTGCCCTTTTAATCTGTTACTTTTCTATTTAAGTTGTCAAAACATAGATACCATTATAATCGGTCGCACGACTGGCAAATAAAATAATTTCGGTTTCTGGTTTCGCGGCGTCATCGTCATTTTAATTGCTCCTAGAAAAAGATTGTGACACTTTAAGAACATTTTTATTATACAGGGTGATTCCTAAGATAATACTTCTTTTTTAGCTGTGTATAAAAGGCATTAAAGTAAACAATTATTTCAAATACCTTTTTTCAAAAAAATCAAAAATAAGGTACTTACATTCATTTATTACACTATGGATCAAATACGGTCCTGCCTAACTTGCCCGTTGAATAACATTAAGAAAAGGGAAAGCGTTCTGCGTATAATCTCGACGCAGCAGCCGCACTTTGACGACACTCACCGTAAATTAGTATCATATCTACTAATTCATTGTTTTCAAATTTTACCATTTTCACGTGTCACCAATTTAAAATTAACTTGCACATACCGCAGCGTATTGCCAAATAACTCACCACCGACCCGTAAATTGCATAAATAGTGAAAAGGCCCATTGTAAAAATATGATTTTTTTTTCTATAAGAGGCCTTAAAATTGAACGACTCCTACCTTATCTTAAACGCATTCTTATGCTAATAAAAAGTAAACTTTATTTAAAGAGACCACCAAACCATGTTGATAATTACTCTTAATACATTTCGCTTTTGTTGTTATGTAGAGTAATGTGGAGTAATACCATCTGCGGCGCGACGGCCTTTAGTTTTGGAGATATTTGAACTTTAAGTTCGGTGTTACGCTGCATTTTTTTGAGTAGTGTACTCCATAGTAAGTCGTTACATCGTGTCATCGGTCTACAAAAGTATTTTCCACTCAGGTCTTTCAATCATAGTTTACTCTAGTCTAATACGACTAAAACTATCGAATTTAGGTCAATATTATACAGCGACCGGCAGAATTCGGGCTCCATATGAATAACTTTTTTATTATTGATTTCACAGAAAATTCTATTGATAAAAGCTTCTGCGTCCCCTTAAACTAAAAAAGCGCTCATTAAAATTGAAAAAAACTGCATTGCGTACGAGAAAGATTCGATTTTTTCAAGAGTAAAGTTATTGACCCTCTAAGGCAAGGGATACCTCTTCTAAACATAAACATATTTATCTAAAAATCATTAAAATCGGCTAACGTGTTTGGTCCTCTTATAAACAAAGATTTTTAAAAGAAGTAGGGGTAATATTTATATAAGAATGTGTATTGTTGACTAGTGAATAGTAAAATGTTTGTAGCATTAACATTGGTAATGTTAATATATTTTTTTTATTTTAATTGTATTAATCTTGTTAACTTAAGATTAAAAGAATTGTGTAGTACAATCATGTGTTCTAAGTAATCTTTTTTTATATAATTCTGCGTTATAACGTTTTACAAAGATAATATATTTAAAATTTATATCTGAAGAAATGTACATACTGACTATTTATACCGGGTCCGCCAACGAAGCGGGGACGGAAGATTAAATTATTATCGAGGAACTTATCAAAAATACTAAACCAGCATGAACTTAAAAGCGGCATATTTTAAAAATATTTTACATTATACAGGGTGGCTCAAAAAAGTGTGACGGACTAAACTTATATTTTTTTAAATGGAACACCCTAAATATTAAATTATTTCCTAATTCCCTATAAAATTCCACGTATATTTTGTATAAAAGTCATGTGTCTAAATTTAATTGTTTTTGAGATATTGACGTTTGAAATATGACATTCTCAAACTTATTTGACAGGCGGTAGTATTGGAACGGCACATCTTGGAGAAAAATGGTTTTGACCTACCTATCTTAGTTTTTATTCTCTATACAAAACGTCCGGTTTAACATGTTAAACCGTAAAACCATTTTTTTAGTTTAAGATGTTAAACCGGAATTGCAAGTTTTATATAGAGAATAAATAAGATAGGGACGTGAAAACCATTGTACTCTATGATGCGCCGTTCCAATACTACCGCCCGACAAAGTTTGAAAATGCCATATTTAAAACGTCAATATCTCAAAAACAATTGAATTTAGACATATGACTTTAATACAAAATATACGTGGAGTTTTATAGGGAATTAGAAAATAATCTAATATTTAGTGTTCCATTTAAAAAAATAGTCCAGGAGGCAGTGACGATTTTCGGTACTTATTTTCCCAGTCAGCAAACATGGATAGAATTATTGGGTTTGTTATTCTAAGCAAAATACATATATATGTAGGGGGGGGGGGGGGGGGTTCCGATGGGTTGAGGCGGAAAATGCGTTAGAAAGTACTGCACTGTTTTTTCCAGTGATAAAAATAGTTCTATTAATGAGATTGAGAGATACAGTGAATTTAAGAAAAAAAATAGTCTGGTTAATCTGTAAGGATGGGTAATATGTCTGGCAGGTGGAAAATATTTAGCGAAACCATTGCCCTTATTTTCGCAGTACTAAAAATTTGTCAAATGATAGTTTATATAATAATAACAGCTGAAAATATAGTCTGGCTAATGCGGAACACCCCGACAGCCTTGCCAGACTCGTCCAACGCTCGACAGGCGCGCTAAATTCGACATGTTCAATTCAACCTTGCCGAGAAGGTAGCCACGTAGTTATAAGCCATAACTACGATCTCTAAAATCTAAATGCGAGTAACTGAGAGAGATAGCGATTTAAGGGACTAGGGGCTAGGCAGCTGCTCTCAGGTCACTCGCATTCCAGCGCCGTTATCTAAATACGCACCTGCCGCTTCCTCTCCTTATTTAACTATCCGACTTGTGAGTCTGGCGGGGCATTAGTGATTGTAAATGACAGCCAGACGTGTATTTTCTATGAAATTATAGTATTATTTATCATATGACAAATTTTCAAATCTGGAAAAATAAGAGCAAAAATTTTGTAATTTTCACGATTTTCAAGATGCCGTCAGACTCATTTGCCAATTTCGTCAATCAGCCAGACTTACTTTTGATTATAGTGGATGATCGTACCAAATGATACGATAAATTTCAAGCATGGAAAAATAAGGGTTACGGATTCCAAAAATCGGTCAAATTTTTACATCCGTAAATTTTCAGCCAGACAGACTTTCCTCCACTTGGGATGTGCCAGACTGTTATTTCCGTTATAAAAATTACTCACTTTAATTAATGTCAAATATTTATGACTGGGAAAATAAGTGGACTTGACTTTTTTTTTTATCTCGTGCACCCATCCGAAAATTTTAGCCAGACTCACAAATTGTCGTTTTGTGTCACCATCCGAGCAGACTATTTGATATTCACCGACTGGGAAAATAAGTACAAAAAAAATTCACTGCCTCCTCGTCTATCCATACCTCGTGCTGATTTAGTATTTTTAATAAGTTCCTCGATAATGATGAAACCTTTCGTCCCCGCTTCGTTGGCGGACCCGGTATAAAAAATACCAACGTAAACATGTTTATTGAACGATTTACGCCCTTTGCCCAGTATTCTCTATTCGGAAATTTAATTTGTTTTTTAGATTTTGACATCGGCGTGCCTTTATCCATATATCCTATATTTTTTATGCCCTTTATTTAAAAAAAAAAACACAGACATTATATCATACGAAATAGGTCTAGAATTTTATGAGGAATCGAAAAATGAGGAAAAATGGGATATACCGTTTAAAAAAAATTTGCAGCTGTTCAGTCTTCATGACGTACCTTTTATTTATTAGAAATCTTAATACAAAAATAATCGACTTGTCCAAGCGTTTTCTGCTCTAGTGGTTCGCTTTTTACCTGGAAAACCAATTATTCCAAACTTTATCAGCACCCTGTAGGTAAAATTATTATTAGAAATTATTTATCCAACTGAACAGGATGGCGTCACCACTCATTTTGGTTTAGAAGTGCATCAATTTTTTAACCAAATGTTTCCAAATCAATAAATAGAGAGAAACCGAAATTGTGTGGCCTGCCAGATTTCCCCCGTTTGGATTTTTATTTTTGGGGTGATAGACCGGTTACTATTGCAGATTTAAAGCCTTGTATTAGGATGGACAACGTCTGACGGGAATTTAGGGCAGAGTTGTCTATTGTCAAGCTAAAAAAAAAATCGGTAGATCTACCGATAAATCGGGAAGATTGGCAACACTGCCGGCAACTTCAACCTTCGTTACCTGACTATAATCCGCGCTCCATCATTTATGCTCTCTAGGAGTATCGAATTTTCTTTGGACGCTTAGCCATGACGATATCTCGCTGGTTGATCCGCAATCGTTCCGTGCCAATCTGCAAAGCACTAACGTATAGTGAGAGATGTGGCACCTACAAGGTTCAGTTGGCAACTCATCTCCCACCAGCACGTTTAAAATGTTATACAGCTACCACCAACCTCTTTTACTAAACAACATCAGGATTATTGGTACTTGGTACATTTCTTTGGGTTTAAATTGCCTAGATATAAGTAGAATCTGAATAGTTTACAGTTTACTGCCTTTATATCAATTGTTTTAACTAATTTACTTAGATTTTCAGTACTGTAACTAAGTATATTTCCGAATAATATATCTTAATGTAAGTATGTTGTATTGTATATTTTATATCATTATATATGCTTTTAAAATATAAGAGATATTAAATTTATAACACAGGAACGTTAAATAGGTATCTGGATGTATAAAGTTATTTTAAAATGTTACTTTTCCAAAATTTAACATAAAAAAGTACTAATTAATTTAATTTAATCTAAGTAATTTAATTACGCCGCAGTAAAATCAGCGACGTCGCAAGGCTCTACTCGACACGCTTGATCCGCAATTGACAAAGTAGCAATAAGGATGCGGCGCCTAAAACGTTCAGTTTAGCAACTCAGCCCATCCAAAATGTTACACAGCTGCCACCAAGCTCTTTTAACAAACAATATCAGCATCAGTTAAGTTCTTACCATGCATGTTCTTTTCGAGCAGGTCCGGGTTTTTGTGTTTAAATTAAAATCTCGTGATGATTGGTTATGTACAATTATTTAGTTTAAAATGAATATAGCAGTGGCATGCATACAATATAGGCAAAAAAGCATTGCCTACCCTGGGAACAATAAAACAAACCCTAACCAAAATAATTTCTTTATATTTTTATCCGTGTAATATCCGGCAATATGTCTGTGTATGTAGAGGACCAGGACCGAAAAGTTAATCGTAAAACATTGATCATTTCTACGAACGCATTCATTGACAATTAATCGTAAATTCGATCGCTGTATAAGCATGCCGTATAACAGTTTGAAAAGCAGAGATTTTACATTATATTAACCGCTTATGGAAAAGCAAAAGCACTGCTTTTATACAAGTGGAAGCGAGCGAGAAAGCCGGTAGGCAGTAAGCTAGAAAGAGGAAATACACATAACTCGCAACCTAAGCCTCAGTCAGCCATCCTCCCGCGCATGTAAAAAGCATTGGTGCCAATCTTCCAATTTTGTCGTAGTTTCAAAAAATACTACGCGTTCTCAATATAAAACATGTCCCTATATAGTTAAATAATTAGATTAGTTAATATCTTAATTTGTAACGTAAAGTAAGAAGTACTTTTATTATAATTTAAGATAATTTTTGCTAATAAGTACCTTAAATTATAATTTACATAATAATTGACTTGGGGTTCAATCAAGTACATGTTAGATTTAAAAATCTGAATATAAAACGAATTTAAAATAAATTAAAAAATGGAGAAGTGGACATGTCCACCCACGTACATGTTTGAGGTAATGGCGATGTCAACTGTGTTGAAAATTTTTAAAGTCAATTGTTTGGAAATTAAATGTTTACCTACCCTGTTCAAACTGCTTTCCACGCCACTGGAATATAGCGTTAGTTAAATGTCAATTTTTTAAACCTTTATTTGGAAGATAAACTAAAGTTGAGGAGTTCGATTGACCGCTGCCCGATCTAAAGTTGACACGCCAGTTTTCTAAAAATACTTATGCAAAAAATAACGGGATATGTGAAATAAGAAATGTTACTGTCTGTTTCCCGTATTTGAATCCCTTTATGAAGGGCTGGGATACTCAAGTGTGACGTCACAATGTAAGAGAGATAATTGTATCATGATTCTTATACTTTCTGGTGACTTTGACTATGCCACCAGATACACATGCATACCTATTTAATGTTCAGGTGATGTTAATAATAATTGGCTTCATCAGGACATAGTTGTAATTTTGATGAAGTCTTGCCTTCTATTTTATTAACTTTGTATATGCAACTAAAGATTCCCAATGCTAATAAAATTAACAATAAAATGTTAAGCAACATTTTTTATTTTCTCGTATTTCTGTGTTAATACAACTTTCTAAACGCACCTGATACACTGGCAATTTTAATTTTTTATACTCAAAATTTAGCAGTCGCGACGTTTTTTTTCCTCCATTCATTTTTACAATAGAAAAAGAAAACATTTAAAAAATATATATATTAATAAAAAAGATTTGAAAACCCTATGCAAAGTTGTACTTAAATAATATTTAAATCATCATTATATTATAATAGTTCATTTTTACAAAGACTGTACAAATTCAATATAACTACGATTTAACATTTTCTTGCATTTCATCTGGAAGCGGAATCACATGGGCAAACATTCGTTCTATAGAATTCAAATCATCTTCGGTAGTTATTTCATCAATTATTTTTATTACAAACTGCTTGAACATTTCCTTTCGATACTGAAAATCTGAATTTTCTTTGCTTGATAAACGTGATTCTTTATTACTAGTTAAACTATGTTGTTTGATTTGATCTATAAATGTGAACTGGTCAGCCTTATCTTCTTCAATACAATATTCTAGGTTGGTAGGTTCACTTTCTTCTGTGTCATAATCAATAAAATCATCATCTATAATAATATTACTGTCATCTTCGAATTCTGTAACAAATAAATAAATAATTATTGACAAAGAAAGCAATTCCTAAAACGTAGATATATTATCTATGGCCATATTCATTAAGAGAATAGTACTCCGGTCATAATAAAGCTTAAAATTATGTTTTCCAAAGCACAGGTAACTTGATTAAAAAGTTATAGAAGCAATCTTTCAAATATACACGTTTTTGTAATTATTATTATTATTACTGTAAAAATAAGAATCTCATAAAAGTGTTAATAGTGGAAAAAATATATAATAACCACGGTTTAGACAGCTAGACTACTATAGCCCTTGCGTCTTATTTCCCTCGTCGCTATGCTCCTCGTGATTTAAACTCGACGCTCGGGCAATATTGTAGCTGTCTAAACCTTGGTTAATATTATACTATTTTATGCCAATATTTACACTAGTCATTGGGCTTCTGTTTATCAAAATATTTTTGTAATTAAGTTATTCAATTTAAGGACTTATTTAGTCACTAGAATTATGATATGACCCAGTGTGCAACGATGCTTATTTGCGATACTTTAAATACTAAACTTGACGAGCATATCTGTTTGAAATTACTTTGCTTTACTTGTGTCTTGTCCACGAACACTTAAATACCTATAAAGCCATTTTTTCCGCACTAGACGACTACCCTGTATATAAGATTAAAAACAGAAAACAACGTACGTCTAGAAATATCAGAATAATTCCTCGCCACACGGCTTTGTTCACCGATTTCTCTACATTCTTTCAAATTAGATGACACAGAAGGTAGACCCAACGGAACTCTTGAATTTTCATCGCTTGTTGAACTAGTTTTTTTATTTAATGTTGTGCATTTATCTTTTGGTGAAACTAAATAATTTTCCCATGGAATGTTGTCGGCTTCTAAGGGCTCTAAAAGAAATATAGAAGAAGAAATAAAAAAAGGTAACTATAAAATTCTCTATTTAATATAATTTCTAACAAAACTTGTTCTATTTTGGTTTTATAAGGTCTACTATACAGTGAGATTTAGTACCCGAAAGTCCCCACTGATATTTTAAATTTTGGTGTTAGCCACAAATATCAGTGTGAATCTTGAATATGGCGACCGCCTGCTAGCCAGCATGATCATGACCTGTTTAATCTAACACCATACAGGGTGGTAACTATTGTACACTATTAGTATCTTGTAAACGGTAAATTCTACAACGTTGATTAGATGTGCCATTATTAAAGCGTTTTAGACTTAAAATTCTAAACGCTACAAATTTCTGTTAGTAGGTAATAAAATTTCCAGTGGCTTTTAAAATATCCGCTAATTTCAAATTTTTCACACATCCCATTGTTTTAAAAATAATATTCAATTCAATTTTAATTGGTAGGGCCATGGCACCGTGGCTCTACCTCACGAGCCGCCACTGAGAACACAAAATACAATTAATTCAAAAAATTGATCGACTCGTCCGTTATTTTGTGACAATATATTGTAACTGTGTAAAATAGAATTGCCCCTGTAAAAATACCGCAATTCAAAATGTAAACAAAGAAATAAGATAATTGGGGACGATGTTAGATGACGCTTTCTAAAGAAGGAACAGATGATGGCAGAGGGCATGTCAGCATGCCCATTTCCGTAGGACTCTTTATGATGACAGGTACCAGTGCGTACAAACCCATGTTTTGATTCATAAATATGTTACCACACTGTATTTTCTTTTGATTTCTACATTCAGAAGTTACGGCTACATGTCACAACATCACTTTTGGGCATGCTGCGGAGAACCAGAATATATTTAGGGGTACACAAATCAATAGATTCATTTACAAATAGTATTTTGGGAAAAGTCATGTATGTGTATACTTACAGCTTTAGGACACAGTCTTTTACAGAGTCTAGACGTGTGAAAACCCAGAGGAACTACTTTATGCTCCAACAGCAGTTTTATACCCGACTGATGTGTATCGCCAGTCGACTAAATCAATGTTTTCAATCATTGAATATCAACTGACCATTAATCGTGTGTAAAACGGCCATAAAGTTTTACATTGATTTTTACAAAAAAAATTATTTTTTGGAATAATTACCTTTGTATTTAGGAGTGGGTAAATCGATCTCCGAAGTTATCTCCAAATGTTCCTTATATTCACCAGTTCCAGCTAAAAAAAAAGCGAACTTTGAAAAAATATATTACAAACCATTTTGGAGTTCGTATATACCGGGTGTCACGCTAAGATCGGCCAGCGGCTGTATCTCGGAAAATATTGGTCAAACTATTGGAGAAAAAAATGTATAAAAATGAATTGGCAAAAAGAAAATACTGGAATTTTTTTTGAAAGTTGTACGATTGCCGCTAGAGGGCGTAACTGACGGGACAAAATTCAAGTTATTTTAAAAATAGCCCCGTTAAGGTACTGTTTTGATATCGGGAATGGTAAGCTTATCCATTCTTTTGCCAGTTTAGTCTTAAGGTTTTTTTTTGTATCTTCAATAAGGGTGGGGGAAGCTGGTAAATAAGTTATTTGAAAGAGAATTTCATACCACAAAACAAACAATTTAGAACTCTAAGTTTCATGTTACCGACTGGGCCTAAATTTCAGCGCCTCTGGTGGATGTAAGGACGAAACATTTTCGGTTCTTGATTTCATGGCGAATGCGCGATAATTTGCAATTTTACAGTAAAATAGACTTTTCTTGTATTTGAAGAATTATTTTTAAATGGAAGTTCAAAAATTGAAACAGTTTGAACATAATGTTCCTTAGTTATTATTACTTAATATAATTTCATTTTTTGGAGTTACATTTAAAAATATTTCTTCAAATTACTTTAAATGATATTAAAATGCAATTTTATGGTAAGAAAATTATTTATTTACAATAGAAATACACACTTTGTAATATAATAATACCGTATTGGCAAATTCGAATCTAGGGTGCGAAATCTTTAATGCAACCAAGAGAGAAGGCACCTATTGGCAAAACCTTTAGTTAAACAGAGACACCTAACCACTCTCCTACATTTCTGAAAGGGGAGAATGTATGTGTGGTGTGGCCGAGTCGACGTATCGATCGCTTCTGTAGCTGCTTCGACCGCGTGTTCTAAAAAATAGAAGGTGAGAGGTAGGGGATAGCGTGTTCTCTGTTTAACGTGTTAAACGCTACTAATAATCTCTGTCTGATGCGTTTATATCGGCACCCTAGATTCGAGATTGCCAATAGGGTATATAACAAAAATATTTATTTTTTAGTGTCAACGGGGATACAAATAGGTAAAAGATACCCACTGGAGTATCCACATAATACATTTAACATTATAAATCAATTTAAGTGCCTACATATGTAACAAAACAATACTTAAATTAGACTAGATCTAAATAATTTACATTAACTTATATTTCGCATTAGATCGTTAATAATAAAATTACTCATATAATATTAACCATTAGTATATAAGTTAAAGAATATTTGGAAAAAATAAAAATTAATTACCAATCTCTTTTAAAATGCTTTTTAAAACACTTTTTAAAATGCTCTTCACTTGTCGCAGGGACAATGAGAAAAAGTTAATATTAACAGACCTATTGCTATTTCTCACAATCCTACACAATGGCGAGTTTTGAGCCGAGTAAGTATATCTAAATGGTATGAAAAATAGTTTGGTGGTCCTTAGAGACCTCTGGGAGACATAAATATAAACTTGTTCAAGAATATCTGAACTTTGTACCAAGTTATTAAAAAGTTTATATAAAAACATTTTCTTCGAATTATTTTAAAACACACTTTGACAACAAGATTTTTTTTTCTTTTTTTCTTGAAACAAAGTATATTGGAGTAAAGTAAGTAAGTAAAAGTAGGGTAATCATAAGGATATGACTATATTCTGATGGCTCATCATAAGAAACTCCCAATTACTTGCTTTGTTTTCTCTTTGGGGCTTTCGTTCATGTTCAGTCTCATTTTTGAATTTTGATTTTGTATATTTACAATTATCCTAATCTTGGTGTTAAGTTGTAGGTAACCACTTGACCATATTAATTTTTTTTTTTAAGTATGTGCTAGTCTACTTATTTGTTTTTACTTTAGAAATCTTGAATTGTCATAACTGTTTTATAGTATTGATAGTTTAAGCTTTTTTTTTTTTTGTAAGAAAAAAGACACAAAGTCTCGGCCTCAAAAATTTTTTGGTCTGTTTATTTTTACTGTAACATGTTTCGCCTCAAACTGGCATCATCAGACCTAAACAAGTTAAGATTATTATAAATTGCACGGAAATTAAAATAAAAATAAAAACTAAATACCTTATAAACAGTCAAAACATTTTAAAATTGTCTTAAAACAAACATGAGTACATTACAGCACAGCAACAGAACTATACTAACCCAAACGTAGGACGAAGCCAGTTGGTTGCCTATTCTAACCTGAGAACCCAAAGTCAAAGTCCATCTTAAAGGTCAGTCAAAAAATAAAAACAAAAACAAACAGCTATTCTCCTTTAAGGTTATTAAAGATTAAATGGGGCTCGAAATTAAAAACATCATTCACGCAGGCAAGTACTGGACTTTTCTTTGCCTTAGTGATTTCCATCTTTTCAAGCAAATCAAGTTTTTTGCCTTTCGTACATTGATGTAATAATGTAACATTTTCAGGTGTGGAAAAACTGTGTCCCGATGTTAGCAAATGAGTGGCAAAAGCTGATTTAGTTTCAGTTATATCAGAATCTTTATATTTATTAAAGAGGCTGAGATGTTCACGCACTCTGGTAGATATTTTTCTCCCTGACTGGCCGACGTACACAGCGGGACAATCATCACAATACAACGAATATACTCCTGAACTAGATAACTGGTCTAACCTATCCTTTGTCTTTACTAAATGTTTTTTAACGGTATTAACAGTTTTAAATGCTATTGAAATATTTAAATTTTTAAAAAATTTTGCGAGTTGTAAAGAAATATTACCAAAAAAAGTGATACATCTAAATTGTTTGTTTTCGTTTATAGGTTTAGCGTGAATTATGTTAAAAGAAAATTTGAATTTATTTACAAATTTGAAATAAATTTTGTTGATAGTATTTATTGGAAACCCATTATTTATGCCAATTTGTTTAATTATATTTAATTCTGTATTGAAAGCATCTCTAGACAAAGGGAGTTTAAACAGTCTGTAAAAAAATGAATTAAAGGAAGCAAATTTATGACAATATGGTGAATTAGACGAAAATTGAATTATATTGTCAGTTGATGAAGGCTTTCTAAAAATTTCGAACTCTATAGAATTATTTTTTCTTATTAATAAAAGATCAAGGAAAGGAAGTTTGCCATCACTCTCCTTCTCCAATGTAAACATAATTTTATTGTGCAATGAATTGACATATTTTAAAAAGTCCGTTAAATCATGATCGCTACCGTTCCAGACAATGCAAATATCATCCACGTATCTTTTATATGCTGTTAAGAAACTTGCAAAACGACTTTTCATGATTTTCTCCTCCAAGTTATTCATAAAAACTTCACTAAGGAAAGGTGAAAGACAAGAACCCATAGCGAGACCTGCTTTTTGTTTAAAAAACCCTCCGTTAAACTGAAAAAAGTTTTGATCAAGGACAGTTTTCAGAAGCAACTTTAGATCTGATATTAACAGACTAGAGAGGCCTTTCTTCGCCAGTAAACCCCCGACTAGAGAGATGCAATCAGCAGGTGGCACGCTGGGAAATAAATTTTTTACGTCTAATGAAATTAGAATGGCATCCTGTGGAATATGAACATTCTTCAGGTAGTTAGCAAAGTCCACAGAGTTCTTCGTTGCGTATGTGCTTTGGAAATCAGTAACATTTCTAAGAACGCCATTCAACCAGGAAGAGAGATTATAACATGGTGAGCTAACAAATGATACTACTGGTCTAACGGGGATACCTTCTTTGTGAACTTTAGGTAAACCGTAAAGCAAGGGTGTCCTAGGATTCATAGGATATAATCTGTCCTTGGAAGAGTTAAAATATTCCAAGGTCAATAGTGTACGATCCAAAACGCCCTTCACTTTGGTGAAAAAAGAAGCAGTGGGGTCCTTGCCAATGACTTCAAAATCGTCGGACCCCAAAAAATCCATTACTTTGTTAATATAATCTACTCTCTTCATGATTACCAGACAAGATCCCTTATCAGCCTTTGTCACTATTAAATCATTAGTTTTTAATTTTTCTTTTAAGGAATTAAGGTGGAGTTTATTATTATTAGCTTAATCTTTAATAACCTTAAAGGAGAATAGCTGTTTGTTTTTGTTTTTATTTTTTGACTGACCTTTAAGATGGACTTTGACTTTGGGTTCTCAGGTTAGAATAGGCAACCAACTGGCTTCGTCCTACGTTTGGGTTAGTATAGTTCTGTTGCTGTGCTGTAATGTACTCATGTTTGTTTTAAGACAATTTTAAAATGTTTTGACTGTTTATAAGGTATTTAGTTTTTATTTTTATTTTAATTTCCGTGCAATTTATAATAATCTTAACTTGTTTAGGTCTGATGATGCCAGTTTGAGGCGAAACATGTTACAGTAAAAATAAACAGACCAAAAAATTTTTGAGGCCGAGACTTTGTGTCTTTTTTCTTACAAAATATCAATTATCAGGTCTCTTTGAGTAAAAATGGACGATTTCTTCGAGTTTAAGCTTTGTTAACGAGATTTATATCTTATAACATTAAAGCGTATTTTGACTTGACTTGATTAGCCAGGGAAGGTACATACCTTTATCGTGATCATATAAAGCACTGACGCTTAAATTTAACTCGGATTTCCCCGTTAAAGGTAGTCTAATGCATGATTTGTCGAATTTTGCTTTCTTGACTGGTGGAGTGTTTTCAAGTTGATCATGACTTTCGCTTTCATCTAAAAAAGAAATAAAAAAGTATATTTAACACCAAAGACACTTTTAGAACATACAGTATATACATATGTATATTGTTGCACATTATAATTCAGCATTCCTTATAATATGGGGTGCGATTAAACGCCAATTAAAGAAAGTTTAAAAAGGATGAATTTCATAAATAAAAATATTATCCCAGAAAAATATTTTATTTATCATGATGCATTTTTATTTATTTGCTACGTATCAGTAAAACTATATAGGTAAAATTCTAAGCCTAGCTAATACATGGCTACATTATAGGTAATAGCAAATAATTAGGAACTTACGTTCAGGCAGGAAGAGAACGGGAACTGCAGTGTTTACTAATCCCCTATTACAGCGAGGATCATTGAGAGACTCCTCTGGAAAATGTCGGCCACAAACGCGGTATTTCTTGTATAATTCCTCATGAGTTATACCATATAACAAGGTATTGTTGATGTTTTTGAGCCATTGCTTAATCCAGTCTTTATTTTTTAAGGGAGGAAAGCGAAAACGTCGACTGTAGTAATCTGTACATCCTGGGACACAACACTTCATCTTGGAACGTTTTGTTTCTCCAAAGAATTCAGACATTTTACCTGAGTTAAAAACTTACGAATTAAATCGAACTTGTTTAAACGCACTAACAAACAAACAAACCTTAGACGAGGAAAGAGAAAACAAACACACAAACCAAACACTTTCTGTGAAATTCACCTGAATAACTGATACACGCCACAATAAGGATACAATTATTAAAACTGAAACAAATTTATGGGCGAGGAAAACTTAAGTCGTTTCTGACCACATATATACATACACTATATTGCCAATACAAGCAGCCGCACGAAGCAAGAATACACCTATCGTGCGATTCAAAATAACCTGAGTTGGCGGCCGTGGCGCTTGCGCAGTAGGGAAAAAATTAGGCAACCCACACGATTTCTAACAGAACGTAAACAGAACCCAAGGTCTCTTAAACAGAACCGGCTCGCCGTTATATTCTTATTAGTCGCCAACTTTTGTTTCGTTCATTCGTGTGTTGTTATAATTTCCAAGTTTTGGGTGTTAATATTTATAAAACTTTACTTTAGACATTTTTTTTTTGTTAGTTTGTAAGTTATAGTCGTTTCCATCTTTTTTACGTCGTATTCGTTCGGATGTTCCGTGTGTGACTGTGGATAATATTTTTAAGTTTTGGGTGCGAATTTAGGTATAAAACTTTACCAGACATTTTGTTATTGTTAGCGACTTGTGTCTCAAGATGGGTAGAAAAACGTGCATGATCCTTTTTGGCACGAATCGCGGTTCAATACCAGGAATAAGGTATTTCAGGTATGTAAAATATTGGTTACTTAGTTTTATTTGACCATAAACTGTACACTGTACACACCCGAACTAAACGGGTGAATTTAAATAAAAGCTTGTAAATATTTCGAAAGTCGGCCCTGTCAAATGTTTACATCAAGAAGCAAATTTCCGATCTGCGCAAACTCAACGGCCCCTGATCATCTGCTTACAGTGGTGTCATCATTGAATTATGGTATTAGCAGTGTGTGTATATATGTGTTTCTGACTCGCGTCTATATCCCAGTCTGCTGGCAGCATCGAGATAGATGTTTATTCTATCTCAATGGCTGGCAGGCATGAGTAGCATACTGCGCATGTCAGGCGGATGGCGGGATATTTGATATTTACATAGGTAGAAATGAGTTCAATTATTACATGTAATTTTTTTTTTAATATAACGGTATTCTATTTACATTTTTAAATCATTTAATTTTTTTCTTTTACGTTTTAAGGAATTCAAAGATGTGGTTGCCGGTGTTGACAGTCTACGATTTTTAATTCCGACTTTTTATTATGAGGGTCATAGTTAGAAGAAATCATAGGGCTTATTGTTGTTTTTAGTGCATTAATACATAAAGGGCATGTAATTGTCTTTAAAGGTGATTGTTTGAAGACTTTGTGTTTTAATTTCATGTGAGCATTAATATTTGATTTAGTACTGCATTTCCTTCCACATTCTGTGCAAACATAAACCACAAAACAAACAAATATTTTGCGCACATAAACTGTTCTACAATTTAACAAATGACGGTTATGTTTTTACTTTCAAAATATTTAATATTTTGTGTCAGCCGCATGCCATAACAAAACTTACTGATTAATAACTTGCCCCTCCATTTTAATTAGGGAACAAGGCCACAAATTAACAAACAAACAAACTGTTCTTGTGAGTAGTGGCCGAGAACAGTAAATCAAAAACGCTAATACCTCGACTATAACTCAAAACGTGACGTAAAAAAATAATTAAATCCATTTCTACCTATATTTTAAATGTCCCGCCATCCGCCTGACCTTTCGACTCTAGTGAATAACTAGCGCCACCTACTAAGTGTCGGGACTACTAAAGAACATATGGACCGGACAGTCCCATTTAACTTATAATTCTAAATTGAAATATTTTATGTTTGATACTTAATAAAAAATATATTATTGATGGGCGCTTATTCATATTTTGTTTTACAGAGGATGGTGTGTGTGTGTAATTTTCTCCAAAAAAATATATGGAACAGTTAACTTTTTGTATAATATATTTGAAAAGCATAAAAATATCTACATTTTGGCGATAACAAGTTGCGAGTGTTTTGATTGGACAAATCACAGGTTCAGAGGGGGAACTCGACAGTCTGAGACTGAGATCTCAAAAGGTGGTCATTCTTCGCGCTGGTTCTTTTTTTTCAATAATATTTTTGCTATCCCAATTTATTTTATGGAAATACTTTTCCTATAATTAAAATTGCTTGCTTTTTCGGCTTTTTTCTTCTTCGTTTGTTGCCAGGGCCATTCCCCATCCCCCATTAAAATTATTTTAATCTTTATTATATAGTATTTACGTCAGTAACAGTCAGCTTACATTTTAAATAGTTATGTTTAAAGCAAATTTAATAATTTATAACCTTTTAAATAGTTTTGATATTTGAACTGATTTTAAGTATTTCATTTAAGTATTTATTTATTTTTTTCAAACTAGGTTAGAATATTTTTATTATAATTAAACAGAGTTCAACATTTATTTGCTTGTTTATCCCTAGTAAAATAAAAATGTTAATTTTTATTTATATATTCACTAAGCATTTTGATTATACATATCTCATAAACTATGATAGTGTACCTTTAGGCCAATAGGCCACTACAATCACAGAACTACAATTATCCAATACAATAACTGATTTGTGCCAAGACAGATCATGACAAACACCGAAAATTTTGAATGACTATCATACTACTTAAAAAATTAAAATACAAAATTATTCTCAGATCTGTTATCTGAGCCTCAAAACACTTTTCCTGAAAATTTTATCAATTCTGGATTGGTGTAGCTATAACACAAAATTATCTGATTATTTTACGGGCTCTATCTATCTATATAATAGGACCTGTATGTTGACTACAAACTGCAGAGCAACCCTTCTCAGCTTGCACTGTGCACTAAAGACCCTTATGCAAGAATAAGTTAGGATATAGAAATTTTTTAAAAATTTATAATTACTATCAGTACTTACATTGAGAAGGAAGGTATAG
This sequence comes from Polydrusus cervinus, assembly GCA_935413205.1. Lineage (NCBI taxonomy): Eukaryota > Metazoa > Arthropoda > Insecta > Coleoptera > Curculionidae > Polydrusus > Polydrusus cervinus. The sequence continues at coordinate 27,815,208 of OW284513.1, forward strand.
TGAAGGAACAGCAGTAGAAGAAACTCCCCTGTTAGTGCCATGTAGAATAAACTTTTCTGGAAAATGTTGAGCGCAAATTCTTTTCCGTTCGTATATCTCTTTATAAGTTAGGTTACTTAAAGAAGGATTGTTAATTACTTGCAGCCATTTTTTAATGCCTTCACCGCCGTCTCTTATGTGCGGGAATCGATAACGGCTGCTATATTTGTCTTCGCAATTTGTAACACAACATTTCATCTTAGAAATCTTTCTTTCACCAAAAAATGCACACATTTTCTTTATTTTTTTTTAATAAGGAATTTAAATGAACTAATTGCTTCACCACTTTTAAAAACATGCAGAGAGCGACCACACAACACAAGATCAATTTTTCAACACAGAAGCTTACAAATTTTCAACACAAACAGATTTAAATAACAAAATAGTAATAGAACAGCATTCTAGAAATCCAAAAACGTAACATATTTACCATCCTCAATGAGATTTGATACCAAGATAATTACAGCATTCTAGAAATTGTTGCCAACACTATGAACAAAAAAGCAATTTGATACAGAATTTTTTTAAATAAAAGGGCACTCACTCACCCCTCACTAATCAAAATTTCTCCGATAATAAAAAGTGACAAGTGACAAGTGCAGTTCCAATCAGAGAACTACAACCACAGAGAAGCGACAAAAGCTCTCTTTTAGCATTGATCTTATGGGGACAAAATTATATGTCCTCGACTTTAAAGAATTGACAGTTCACCGGTTTACTACACTGAAAGAAAAGCTCAAACAATGGAAGTTAATGCTTTACACTGAGATACGTTTATCGTAAAAATTACGTTTTGCACGAATAATTTATGAGTTTCATGTAATTGGCTTTTCAGTTAATTTCGTAAAATGAAAAATAAAATAGGTAAAAAAAACATAAAATTTTTGAAATATTTTATTGAGTTTCCTTACATTTTCAAACAGGTAATCCTAAAACTAGAAAAAAACAATTTTATAGGTGTTCGTCCTTAAATTTATATAATAAATAATACAAAATAATTTAAAACATAAATGGGGAAGAGTTCCTGGAACCTGTTTAGTCATTCAAAAGCTTTACTGATCTGGTTTTAAAAATATGTACATGTTCTTTTATTATCTTTTAATATGAAGAATACGAAAAAATAGCAGACAACAAAACTAAATGTAGGTATATGGAATATATGTAAGGAAATAACTGGAAGTGATGAAAAAAACTATGATATTGGTATTAAAGGCTGATAAAATACCGGATCACTATTTATTGTCCATAGTTTCTATCTTACTAAAAGAACTGGAAACACGGCAGACGAATTTTAAAATCAAAGAAAATAACCAGTCATTGTTTTTTTGTTATCTTATAAATAATTCGTTTAAGCAAGGTGTTATATATCTATTTATAAGCTGTCACTAAAGTTGCGATTCTGTGTCGGGTTGCTTAGAAAATAAAACAATTAAAACTTTTTGGACTATTCTGTATTTTAAAAACTTAACTTGTCTTACTAACAGCCAACTGACTACTTTTTATTTCTTAATCTAACAACTTGAAAACTAAAATCTCTATTTATCTAAAAACGCCATTGATTGCTTACCAGTTATCACCACTACCAATGGGCGTTACAACAACTATCATTAATAATTTTGAGAAATTCTATAGTTACAACAAATGCATAAAAATAATAAACTTATTATATTATTCAAGGAAGCAATAGTTTGCAGCTTAATGAATATTTACAATATTTGTAAATAGTTATTGATAGTAATAACCATTGGTCCCTTTGCAATTTAAAAAGGATTAGGTCGTCTCGACAGGGATAGCTAAATTGAAAAGCAGGTAATTTAAAATGTTTGAAGAAGGAAATTCTGAAGTAATGGAAAATTATAGACATATAAGCGTTTTACCATCATTTTCTAAATTGAACTTTAAATGTAAATTATCCACGACACAGATTATCTTTGACAGAAAAAAGTCCATAATAAATGTGCCTGAAATTGTTTAATAATTTACCAACTAATGTAAAACGTATTGATAGTTTTAAGTTATTCAAAATAAAGGTTAGAAAATTACTTGTCAACTTGGACCCCTATTTATACAGGACTTTTTGAATGAGTTTTAGTAGTAGTTTGTAGTTTAGACAATTATTTTTACCGACGCCATTTCTTTTTCTGCTTTACCTCCTTAGAATACCTATGTGAAAGCCTTTTTTTAGCCTTAAGAGTGGCATGTGACTTAGTTATGTCGGCCAGAGGTTCATTAAGAAAGATGTCACATAATTTGCAGAAATCCTCAAGCGTGGCAGGCTCTTCTTTGTTGTATAACGCTTTCCTTGATTCCTTCTTTGCCACTCGTTTGCTCAAAAGTCGTATTTCCCTTTTCAATCTCCATTTTCTAGGAGTGTTAGAGGTAAGTTGAAGTGAAGTTTGCATACATAATGTTGGAGAACTGAGAGGGGTTGGAATGATTTGTTTAGCTTCGGTAACCTCATGTTGAGAAAAGACCTTTAACTCACAAGTAGCATCTATTGACGTACTGGGTCCTGTAACTTGCCACGCTCTATTCTCAACCTTGGGTGAGACGGTAAGAGATGGTAAGCTCCGGAATACCTCGACTAGCTTCAACCGGAAAGTGGTCGTGCGGTTGTGTCATATAGAAGTGAAATTAAAAGGGCGCCAATAACCATTAATCAAGATCTACGATTCCGGAATATAGCATTCCAATATTCGGCTATTAAATATCAAACAAACTTACCGCAAGAGCCTCAGCAGCAGACACCAGAAACAATCAAAGTTTACTTCAAGCTATGCAAATGAAACAACCCACTTTCTTCAACAATTATTACAATTTATTAGAAAGAATCGAGATTAACAAGCGGAACAATTTATCAATACTATTGTCTTTACCAGAAGATTATGCACTGGGTCATATTAAGCTAAAGAGATTACATGAAATTCAAAATTGGTTTCTGTCCACATGGACTCACTGTAAAAATATTAAAATAAAGTTTGAAGACATTATAAATCAATTATCATCATAGGTATTTCCTTTACTAAATCCTCGAATCAAAACTTTTAGGTAAATTATCACCCTACTTACTTCACGAGATCTTTATTACACAATGAAATATAGCCTTAGGTTCCACCCCTCAAATTGAATGCAGTACCCCACGGCTATTTTTCATATAGTCATAACTATGACTTTCTCAACACGGGTATATAAACAACGAATAGCAACATGAAACACCCAGAATTGTACTCATCGATGAAGGTCACAATCCGACAAGAGCAACTTAGAAACGCATGGAAACGCGATACTTGGCCCAACGGTGCAACAGTGGCGCGTTTTTTCATGAAGAGGAGGACGGCACCTCAACACGTACAGGTGGGTCCTCAAGATCAAGGCATGTAAAGCCAACAAAAGTATCCATCATTAATCAAAATATATGCTCCATAGGCAACTGCTTGGATGAGCTACAAGTTTTTCTCGATGATCATCCAGACTGTATACTTTTCTGCACTTCAGAACACTGGAAATCTCAGGAGGCACTACCATACTACAAAATCCAGAATTTTGAACTGGCTTCCTCTTATTGCAGAGAAGAAGGCCGGCATGGTGGGGTAGCGATATACTGCAGAGACGGTTACAGATGGAAACCAAGAAATGATGTACAAAGACTATCAATCGAGGGTATATTGGAGTGTGCCGCAGTGGAAACAAGTGTTGGTGGTAATGGTGTAACTTGTGCATGTGTGTATCGGTCACCAGGTGGGAGTGTAGATGATTTTCTATCTTTATTAGAAACTATATTAAGCCTACTAACAAAAAATAATTCATACATGTTTTATTGCTGGGGACTTCAACCTAAACATAAAAATTACAAGTAAGAATAGCTTAAATTTTTTAACTTTAATGCAATCTTTTGGGCTTAGGCCAACTATATCAGAAAGCACCAGGTCAAATAGCCAAACGGGCAGTTGCATTGACAACATATTTACCAATGAATGCAACTGGAAGTCCAATTTAATTGAGAACAATATATCTGATCACAATGCACAAAAAGTGTGTCTTGATGAGAATGAATGTAGGAATGAATGCACTACTTTTAAAAGGTTTTTTAATAATGAAAATAAGGAAAGTTTTAGGCAGATGATTGCAGGGGAGTCGTGGCTTCCCGTGTATGAACAGCAAGTGCGAGATGTAAATGCTCAATGGGGAATGTTTATGCAAAGAGTATTACTAATTTTTGAACAATGTTTTCCAAAAAAAACTGTAGTGAAAGTAACAAATAATAATAATAATAAAAAGAGTAACTTATATAATAACCCAAATGTTGCTGCATGCAAGGAAAGGCTAGACCTACTATGGGTACTGTCAACGAAAGATGAGCGTTACAAAGATCAATATAAGAAAGTGAAAGCTGAGTATGGTGAGGTTCTGAAGGTTGCTCGACAACAAACCTATGTAAATAAAATTGAAAATGCTGAAAACAAAAGTAAGTGTGTATGGCAGATTGTTAATAGTCTTAATAACAAAAACAATGGTAGGAAAGAAATACAGATTGAGGGCAAGCCTCAGGAAATTGCTAATCAATTAAACGACTTCTTTAAAAATTCTGCAACTAACATTAAAATTAACTCTAACGGTAAAGTCCCTAATAATATTAAGCATAATAAGAATTCGATTTTTATAGAACCTGTCACACATCACGAAATCTTAAAAATTATAAAAAATCTAAAAAACAAAATGAGCAGTGGATATGACGAAATTCCAATTTCGTTAGTAAAGTACTGTATGTATGAGCTCGCAGAGCCCCTAACATATATGATAAACAATTCGCTGGAGTGTGGTGTATTTCCAGATCAACTCAAAGTTGCCCTGGTAAAACCAGTTCCAAAAAAGGGGGATCCTACTAGGATGGAGAACCATAGACCAATAAGCTTACTGCCGTCTCTATCAAAAATCTTCGAAGCAGCAATGTGCAATAGAATAGTAAACTATTTTGCAACTAATAATCTTTTTAATAAAGCACAACATGGTTTTTTGAAGGGTAAATGTATTGAAACAGCAGTGTTTGAATTCATACAGAGCGTTATTGATGGCTTGGAAGATGGCAAGTGTACGTCAGGAGCTTTCCTAGACCTCTCCAAGGCATATGATTGTATAGAGCACAAGATCTTGTTAGAAAAACTCAAAGCTTACGGTGTTAGAGGTCATGCGTTACAATGGTTTGAATCTTATCTCACAAATAGAAGTCAGCGAGTTGAGTTAACTTATAATGGCACTAAATACTACTCGGAACTTAGTTGCATTCATGTGGGAATTCCGCAAGGGAGTGTCATAGGCCCCCTTCTGTTTATTATTTTCATTAATGACATATCCCATACAATGAATTCTGATCTCTGTACCCTAATAAACTATGCTGATGACACCAATCTAGTTCTCAAAGCTAGGTGTATCTCTGAGCTTACCAAAAAATCTAGTAATGTCTTGACCCAAATGGAGACATGGTTTGGGCAAAACGGACTGGTTTTAAATAAGGCCAAATCTAATTTTATAGTTTTTGACTCAAAAATCAAATCTCAATATGTGAATGAACCACAGATCGTTAATTTTGACATTAAATTAGAGGAATCCACGAAATTCCTGGGTATAGTTATAGATGAAACCCTTAATTGGGGTAGGGAGATCGAATATGTGAACGGTAGGTTGTCTTCCGCTACATACGCCCTGCGTGTGATGGGGAGATACCTTGCCCCACATGCACTCAGGTCGGTCTATTATGCATACTTTTATTCAATTCTAAGATTCGGAATTATATTCTGGGGTTCTGGTGTGGGTGCTGAAAGACCATTTATCATCCAGAAACGAGCAGTGAGAATCCTAATGGGCATGTCAAGTAATGAAACATGCAGGACACGATTTAAACAACTAAATATACTTACTGCAAGTGCTGTTTACATTTATGAAACGTTGTTGTTCTTCTATAAACATAAAGAATATTATGAACCTTTTCGCAAGGCACATAATCGATATGATACAAGAACATCCAACTATTATAATATACCATGTCATAGACTGTCTCTCTTCAAGAGATCTCCGCTTTACAACGGAATAATTTTTTACAATAACATTCCAGACAACATTAAGCCTCTTTTGCACCAAAATTTTGTAAGTTATAGGAAAGCAATCTTTAAATATCTAGTTAACTTGGAACCATATAGTGTTGCGGAATTTCTGAGCCCATGAAGGGTCAGGCTCCGCTACGAGTGATCGATGCACACATGTACGGGGAACTGCGATAGTTTTAATATGTTGATTTTAATATGTTACTGTAATAATGCGTCCCCTCACTTTTAAATGTATTAAGTGGTATGTATTTTTGTATTATGTCATTTTTATATTTTTTATTATGTCATTTGATAAGTTTCCAACAAACACTTTTCTTTTAGTTTGATTTATTTGGATATTTGTATATCTGACGCATAACCATTATATTTATATTTATTCTGGTAATATAGAAATTTTTGAATTTGAATTTGAATAGGGAACACGAGTAATCTTCAATCTTTATTAATTATTACGCTGTTATTACAATAATAGTCCACACCTTGAGGTACAACTGACGAATATGACCTCGAATTGTAACATACTTTATTACAATCATAAAAGAAAAGGATAGGGACTCTTAATTAAATTTAAGAAACGGTTCCATAAAATATAGAATAATACACTAATCCGCTATAATACCTTATACCGCATGTATGCATACACTAGGTCTGTAAGGGATACTCATGACATTTATTTGCTATAACATGAACTAAAAGGGTGTACTTATTTATGTACCTTTAATAGTGCTTAATAAAAAAAACTTATATAACCTCTGCTAAGCTTCCTATGACAATGTCACATGTCAACAATGACGAAATGATAACCCCAGTACATCATTAAATAAATTTCATAAAAAAAAAATCAATTGTTACTTGGCAGGTTATCCTGCGGGATACCTGAAAATCTCCTAAGCTTCTTGAGTTCCTACGCTTTTCTAACCTTCCCAAATTCCTTTGCCCCAATATAATGAACACCTTGAACCAGTGAAGTTTGTTACTCCACACCTGGAATGCCTGATGAACCAATGCTTGACACTCTCCAATGCAAATCTGACACTCAGGAACTAGAGTTTTGACACCCACTAAGTATAGCCCTATAAAAATCATGTTGCTTAGAATATGCCTTATTTATTTAGTTGAGAGAAAAGATTTAGTTTTATTTTAATCCACAGTTTTATACCGAGTGTTTTACTTCACTTGACAGGTTCCAGATTACTCGATGAATATCTTAAGAAAATCTGAACTCTTACTGACTTCTTTATTATTTTTGCCAATATTACTTTATTGTGATAGAAAAAAAGTTCCTTGAATTTATTTAACAGTTATTAGTTGCTATAAGCTATGTTAAAGTAAGGTTAACGGGACCTTTTTAACAATTATTGGCTTAATTTCTAAATATGACATAAAATATAGGTTATATAACTTAATTCACCTTTCTAAGGGTGATGCAAAAAACCAAAGGATGGCCTGTAAATAAAATATAATTTAAGGATTATTTTTAGCTATAATTCTCTACAAAATTAGCTTAAATTGAAAACTACTTACACAGTGTTATGTAATTGTGGCATTTAAGGTTACAATTGGTTGGGATGATCCTGATGATGTGTGTCAATTTTGCACATGGTTTCTTGCAAGAATTTCCAATAAATCCTGGAAGGAACGAAATCATCCATGAATATGAATTATGGATTCCCATAGGAAAATTTATCGAGAATGCAAGTACGAAAATCTCATTGGTATTAAATTACAAAAGATGAAATAAACTTACTTTTGGTTCCTTGAGAACGTTTCCTGCCATACACGCCAACACTACGGTTGCAATATTATCTCCATAAACTCAACGAAACTCGGTACGATAGCTGGACGATAATGTATGTGGCCTCAAGAACAAATTCACGCCCCAATATTTGGGTAAAAGTCGATAAGACACTGAACTCGTTGTGAGTTGGAAACAACCTTCTTCTAGGCTTGCACAAATAGAAAAGGGCGAGCAATCCGCGGGAAAGCTATAAAGTAGACATGTCTTTTTTTCCATACATGACTGACAGCCGAAATTGACAGAACTGCGTAGAACACCCACAAAATATCTTACACACTATATTTTACACTTTTCTCACACCCAACCGGCACATTCATCCCGAAACTTCGAAAATTTACAATAATTAAAACATGATGACTATAAATAATCTACGATCCATCTCCAACAAATTGGTGTTACTTCTTCAGACCCGCACACATTCCACTGTGATGACGTCAGAGCGGTCAACTCGAATTCTACGCACCGAAAATAATCAATAAATCCACAGATACGAACGTGAGCGGACTGGGGCTAGTCACAGAGATAAGCGAATTCTTACTTGAACCAATATAGCCATCATAATACAATGATTAATTTCTACGATCAATAACGACACAATAATGTTCTATTTTAATATTATTGATACCTAAAATATATTACGAAGGTAATATAATTTGAACCATTACAAACTAAAACGATAATTTGATTTGTAATTAAGCTTAGGTATAGTAAGACAGTTTTGGAGCAAATAGTCAAAAGCTTATATAACTACTACTTACAATATGTCTGCAAAGAAGAGGGTTCTTTATCAGATTCACAGGCTTCTATGATGGGTCTATCTTTGAAACGAGGAACCACTGGAATGTCTGAAAAAAAGTAACAATTTATGATTTGATTAATATAATTCAATTTATTATTTGATTAATATAATTTTAATTAATAAAAATTGTCATTTTCACCAACCAACCTGATAAACCAATAAGCTTCTTAGAAGGTTCTTCTGGAGTTTTTTTTTGGGAATGGCTATGTTTAATTTCTTCCTGAAGTTGTTTATGAAAAATTGTAGGACATGCATTCGGGAGCAAATGTTTCCTTGTAGATCCCTTAGATATGTATTGTTCTTCAAAGTGAAGCTCACACAACTTAAAGGTTTTAAATAAAACTGGAATCTTTGGAAAGAGATCTGTTCGATGACAAGCTTCTAGCCATAATGTGACACTGAAAAAAAATATTTACAAAACAATAATAAGTATTATTCAATACAAACTACTAAATTATTATAACTACTTGTGCTTCGAGGAATATTTATAAAAAAACACAACAAAATCTGTTGGGAAAATAACAATATTTTTTTTAGGTTAGGTTAACATTTTTTTTCCGTCGCCTTTCCTTAAGCAGGTAATTGTTTGATAATTTAAAAGGGAACTTAACTTTACAAACATAATAAATAATGGTAGGTACTCTCCATATTATACTTTTAAGGTAAAAATAAAAGACAACAGAATAAATATAACCTAAATTACAAGGGTGCAAATGTACTTACCGTTCAGGATCCTTTGGAAATGAAAACATGCTGATTCCTTGTCCTTCTTTTGAATGACACCCACGGAACGCACAGGTAGTACCACCAGGCATGGTTCTACAGTTTTTATACAGCACAGCACTTAAGAAAACAAACAGTTTTCAACGCAAACGATAACTAACTCGTAAACTTGTCGTCGACCACGGGGGTGTCATTACTATACAAGCCAAGGACAACACCAATTTGCCGGACGGTGAAGTCAGTGGGGCGAGAGGGGCATTTACTAGGAATTTTTGGTTTTACACTAAAAGTTTGGTTTTATTAATAATACTCGTTAATTATACAACTTTTTGGAAAATTGTATTTTCTCAAGTTATTAAAAATTAGAATGTAGTTAATCTTCAAGATTTCAGTTGCAAATCTTGAAATAATTTGAATTGTGACTGATGTTGGTCACCCTGTTTCTCGCCGCCATCTCAGAATTCTACAGTCGCGTCGGTCGCCATAATTTTAGTTGGCATTGTTCTAAAGTTTTTGTGAGTTTTCTCGTCGTAATTTTGGTGGATAATCCATTTTAAATTGAAAAAAGTGTGATCGTTTTTGGTCTATTGTAATTACCATTTTAAAAAATTCTATTTTGAAATTGAAAGTTATCTGTTGGAGCACAATGGTCAGTGAAGTTTTATTGGATTATTAAAAAGTGGCCACGCCGCGCGGCGCTGAAACGCTGAGTTTTAGTAATTTGGAATTTTCTTGGACAGGTAATGTAAGTATACCTTATATTTATTAATTTTTATGTGAAATAACTACTAACACTACTCCCTGACTTTGATATTATGAAAGAACCCCCCTGCCCCCGCAGCAGGATGAAAAAGAAACAGAAATTATTTGTCTTTAATTTTCTTCCTTAATTAATTTTGACCAGAAGGATGCTAGATGGGGCACTATGGGTAACATTATACTTATAAGAATAGTAACTTCAGTATACATCATAGTCCTCAATATTCCAATAATTTATAATCATACACCTCAGTTCATATGCAAAATAATGCAATAATTTGATAATATTTTAATTAGTATTTTTCATAACTCATCAGTGGACAACAGAAACTTCGGTACAACCTATAAAAACTGGTGTAAGCCATAGAAATCTTGGCAGTAACCTATTCTACAATTTTTCTGTAATATTTCAAAGAATAATGTTTGCTTTCGGCACACTGCGTTAACCCGTGGCTTTGTCCTCCTTTCTCTCCCTCGTTTATTAATTTAGGTAATTAGTTGTAAATGTTTGTTTTGTTGTACTATCCATTTCTAAAGCTTTGACCCCTAACTTTAAAATATTGTAAAGTCTGTTACAAAAAAGTAAAAGAGGCTGAGATTAAAGGGAAAAATTCCTATTTCATCGCTACCCTATGAAGTAGTCATAGTTTCCCACAAAATACTTGTTACAACTCTTTCAAGATTAGGGGTCAAAACTTTAAAAAGTTTGTTTTGCCGTTAGTTGCAGAAAAATGTAACAAACGTTTTAGTTTATGTGTCTGTAATGTATACTATATAACTCGCTTAATAAACACTCCAGGGTAATACAGGGTCACCTTTAAACAATTACTTTGGTTAGTTCTAATACATTCTTCTTTTGCTTCACGTAAAAAGTTTTTATAAAATACATACTTTGCAAAAAGCAGTTTCATCAGACTTCTGCCTACAGCTTTGACAGTAATAATAATAATCTCAACATAAATATTGCTTTAGGTCATATGATTATAACTTTAACATATTATAGGGTTATTTCTAGGGCGGTATAAAAAGTTACTTGAGCACACCTTGAAGGCTTCCTCAGTCTAGGCTTTTGTATAAGCCAAAGAAACCTTTGAGGTATCCTGCAATGACTCTGCATACCTTTCCTAGAATAAAACTACAACAATATGAACCTAACCTAGAGCTTACATGCTTTTTTATAAAAAGACATTTTACTTTTACAAATCAAAGATACTGCTTTTGTTTTCTTTTTTTTTCAGTATACCCCTACAGCTCTATCAGCTGCTATGGAGAATCTATTTGAGTGTTGAAGTCAACGGGAACTATTTGGTGTTAAATAAATATCAACTCATGATAGCAGTTTAAACTTTTGTAATGGATCGTCTCATTCTTTGTAGTTTAAGTTTTTTAAATTTTAATAAATGTTTTGTAGGTATATCATTGTTGTTTTGTTTAGGACGTTGATATAAATAATAAGATTGAGATCATCGAAAATATAACTCATGGTATTAATAGACTAGGTTGTATTAGTAATATAATAATTATTGCATCTTAAAAAATATATTTTTAGACATAATTGCTCAAAAATAAGAAATAGCCAGGCATATGCACATTTTTAACGTTAACATAAAGCAAATGTTGCCTAGTTATTTATTATTTTGAGCACTTATGTCAAAAAATATATTTTTTAAGATGCAATAGTTATTATATTACTAATCAATCTTTTCAAATACTCCCGCCACTATCAATCGGTAAATAAGTTATCTGTATTACCGATATTGTCACTTGCTCAGTCGGTAAAGCTACCTCCTATTTTTTTTTTATACCGACCGATTTACTTGGCCAGGTGGCTCATAGATGGCACATGTTGCGTCGAAATAACATGGCCGTGACTTTTCTCAAACCCTTTTTTCTTCTGTGTCGTCGACTACCGGACTACACACCACAGAACACGAACAAAGAGAAAAGTTATTAACGTGTTAAATGATAGATGCCGCTGTGACTTTTAGGGCGATGCTAACACCGAGAAGCGGAGTGGAATGAACTAACTAAGGCGGAAGGGGGGTAGGGGAAGCCACCATATGTTTTTATTTTTTGAAGGTTAAATTAATATTTTGAAATTTAAAATTTGTAATAAATTTTTTTTTATTAATTACGTTTTTATTACTAATAAATACAATTTGCACTGCACGATTCGTAATAACAACGTATTTTTATAAAAAATTATTTAAAACAAATTTTAAATGTCAAAATATTAATTAACCTCGATAACAAATATTATATATATTATTTTTAGGAAAACAATCAATAATACAACGTTTTTATTGCACAAAATCATTAAATTTATATAAAATAGTCTTTAAGGAACGCCTTTGAAGTATTCCTTAATCTCTACAAAAGCAGAGGCCAAGGAACCCTGCGTCAAAGTGTTCTCAAGATACTACATACCACCCTCGACAAACACCCACAGCATAAATAAATTTATTAACAAAATAAATAACTGAGATCACACATCTATGGTACACAAATAAGTTTAGGGTCATAATAATTATTAAAGTTCAGAATTTAGAGAATGATAGGTCGAGATCCAGTACCAGTGAAGATCAATAAATCAGGTGGAGGTCAGTATCCGTGAGGGGCATCTTCAAGTTCAGGTCTAAATCCAGTGGCGGTTGGTTAACATCACGTTCATCAACATTCTGAAGGATTTATCATGAAACAAGAGAACAGCGACAGAGTCTAATATTGGCAAATTATTTCTCTTACCACTAGTTAACACACATATCAGGTACAAAGTCAAAAAAGGGGCAAAGAAAGAAGAATTTATGTAACTTTTAAGATTTTATTGTTTATTTTGCTTTTACAAAAACTTTTGTATATTTAAGTGACGAACTTATATAGACTACCTTGGTTATTTTGTTCACTTAAATTCTTGTGAATCCTTAAATAGACAGTCAGCTTGATAATATCAATAGTTATATAATGTTGCTGGCAAAAATTGGGTAATGTACTACCTATCCCTAATATGTTTAATAACATCGAGCCTTTTTTTTAACCTCGATAAGAAGCTGACTGAAGTTTTCAATAAGAAATTTGATATATTATGAAAATAGATGTTTTTTAAATCGGCCAGTGAACAAATAGATACATATCACGATACTTGAATTATTTCTTGCAGAGAAAGTAGTAAAAGTAAAGTAAAAATTTGAACAAATTGTTTTGAAATTTAGGGTCGTTGACCTTAACGATAGAAAATAATTGAAACTGTTTTCAGATTATTTTTCTTAAATATAATAATATAACTTCTTACCCAGACATGCAATAAGACTTTCTTTTGCATTTTCAAAGCACGATCTTGAGATATTTTTAATAAAAACCCAAAATAATTTCTTAACAAGCCATGTCATATAAAATAACAAAACCAAACACAAGACACAAGGAAAAAGGTGGTTAAGAAGTGAAGCAACGTGATTGGTTGCTATTCAAATATGTATTTTGATTTGAGCCAATCTCTTTCATATCCTAAAACGGCAGACATCTTTTGAAGTGGCAGACAAGTGACATTGACATAACTGACTGATGCGATATTCCGCATCCAAGTTTCATACCCCTGCTACACACACTACACAGCCGGCCCAAACGAATGACAGTTAACCGGATTACCTCCTACTCCAATGTTTTGGCCAAATGTCATATTGTCGCTTCTCTGGTTCCAATAGTGATTGGAACTGGAACGAAAAATCACAGAAAAAGTAACCGATTAGTGAGGCGAAGATCATCGATGTTTTGGAGCGACAGCGACGACCTATCATTCCTCTGTGGTTTTGTACAGATGTCACAGAGAAATGATAGTCATCTCGTAGTCAAAATATCCTTTATTACTAAAGAATAACAATTCTCGTTAACAAAGGTAGATTTGTAGGACAAAGTAATTTAAACTCAAGTGTTTTTTTAATTTTTATCTGAACTTTTTAGATGATCAGATTATCCCATTGGTGAGATCAGTATTTGGTCCACTTTTATTCTGGCTAGGGTTTGTATTTTCTGACCGGTAGTTAATGCCACTAGAGTTGGTCTATTTTGTAAGCTCTAGCACAGCCCCCTTCACAAAGGAAACTGTGACTCTAGCAACTTGCGCACAGAGGCTAAAACTACATAGTGTGATATCTAGTCTACGGACGGGGCACAGAAATATAATGAGTGAAAAGTTTTGCACTTTTTATTACCTAAGCACGATTTAAGTACTTAGTATTTTTGACTAAATCTGTCTATACGTCATTTGTATTAGACTAATTCTTTCTTAAAGCGTGGTTTAAAAGGGTTCCTGGTTTAAACCCTTTTAGGTAAAGATGTGACTCCGCCATGTTTTACTGACGAGAGCAAATTTTCGGGTTTCGTTTTTTGCAAAATAGTTTTGGAAAACATGAAACCGAATACTGGAATTTACCCCTACTTGATTTATAATAACCTCCTTTACGTTTTTTGAGTATTTAGATGCTAGTTTAATTTAAGTGAGTTTTGTGCTTAATCCAAGATATAATATTATTATTTTATTAATTTGATCTATTAGGTGGAGCTTCGTTTTTAAGGCGCTAACTTGACAACTTTTAACAGTAAAGTGCCTTGCGTTTCAATTTTAAGCAATCGAAACACTCCAAATAAGTTTATTCTATAATAAAGACAATAAAGAGACTCTAAGCTCTTGTCTAAAGCAGCCATTACTTATATTTTATTAAAGAACCCACAAAATGTCAATTGGTCATATTTGTTAGTGATCTAGTATGTTAACCTGTGCAGAAATCAAATAAAGTTACTTTTAAAACTACATGACATTTTGGGTGCAGGATAACTGTAACAGATATACACTATTGGCAAACTCGAATCTAGGGTGCTGATATAAACGCATCAGACGGAGATTATTAGTAGCTTTTAACACGTTTAACAGAGAACACGCTATTCCCTACCTCCCACCTTCCATACCAGAGAACTAAAGTTCTCTGGATACGCTGTATCATGTCTCCGAACTATATAAATACGTGTTTATTTGGTTGCATAAGTAAAACCATGTATTTATAGGTGTTTTAGGTATGTAACTATAAACAAATAAGGGGAGATATACATATCGCTCGAAATGGGCGATATGTAAAAACCAGTCGGATAAAGATTTTTTTTTTATTAAAAGGCGTTCACTCACCCCTCACTAGCCAAAACTTGTCCGATCAAAAATGCCAAAGTTACCTTTCTAAACAAAAATAACTACGAAAATTCACAAAAAAAGTACCGATTAGTGATGGGCGATCTTCATCGATGTTTTGGTACGAATGTCACAGAGGAATGATAGTAAAATAAAGTTAAAATATGCTTTAATTACTTAAAGAATAACAATTCTCGTTAACAAAGGTAGATTTGTAGGACGATTTTAAGTTACACTCCTAAAATTGAAAGTAACTATGTGCATATTGTCTTTATAGTTTAGAATTAAAATGTCTTGTTATGGCACACACACTGGTGCTTCAACACTGCCGTATCTGTATTTTCTAATGTGCTTTAATAAAATTGAAATACCCGTTTGAAAAATAAATAAATTAAAAAATAAACCTACGCATACCTATGCACGTAATACTAAATTATAAAATAAAAAAGTACATTTATGAAATATTAAAAAAGAAAATAGGTACCCGGACAACAAAATTAAAATGGACAAAAATTTACTTACAGACTAAAACAAGTTAAGACAATAATTGTAAATATACAAAGACAAAATTGAAAAGAGAAACAATTAAGATATATTATATACTCATCACACTGCATTGTCCACAAGGTATCTCTCTCTGTATTTGTTGTTGTTTGTTCTGGGTTACTGTTACTGATGACCACTTGTCCTTTCGAATATTCAGCCAGCTTGGTCTTGGACCTACAACTTAACGTGGGTTCCGAACTACGATCCTCAGTCATGCGACATCACCAAGGGCTATCAACCCTCGGTTTATTGTTTATTGTCATTGCAAAGCCTTCGTCAGATATTTAACGAAGGTTACGGTCATTACATCATGACCTACCCGCATCCCACGAGATGGGATATGGGGTACGTTGGCAGATTATAAATTTTACACTCTTCCCTGCATTCTTAAACCTGTTAAATTTTGGATATACTTTTTTATTGTGCGTATGCCCACTTCGAGGATCGAACGCGGACCGCCACGGTTGAATGTCGTTAACTCATCTCTGGATATTCTCCGGATAATATGCTTTGTAACTTATAGGTTTTTTACCTTGCATCTATAAACATTCAGTAATCAGAAATTCATCTAAGTGCTATAGACCTATTAAATAGTATTTTACTATTATAAAAAATAGAGTTCGTAGTTAATGTACATAAAACCTAATGGTATAGGAGCTCCTTGTGGGAATCACTGATAAGGAATATTCAACATATATTTCTTGTGCATAAAACATACAGTCTCCAATATCAAAATACACGTTAAAGTTAAAATTCCTTGAAATTGAAACACGAACAAAGGTCTTTCTTACTTCCATTCCTTACTTATTTTTTTTTAACGAATACTTCTTTTCTAGTTTAAAAACGTACTCAAGGCCACAAATTACAGAAAACTTCGTTTCTGTAATTTGTGCTCAAGGCCCGATGTCAGGTTCAGGTATATGAGACGGTCCAATAACTCCTAACACAGAGAAAAGTTATTAACGTGTTAAATGATAGATGCCGCTGTGACTATTAAATGACGATGCTAACGCCAAAGTGTAGTGCGTTTGAACTAACTCGGGCTGAAGGGGGGTAGGGGAAACCACCATATGTTTTAATTTTTTTGAAGGTCAAAATTAATATTTTGAAATTTAAAATTTGTAGGAAATATTTTTATTAATTACGTTTTTGTTACTAATAAATACAATTTGCACTGCACGATTTGTAACAACAACGCATTTTTAATAAAAATTATTTAACACAAATTTTAAATCTCAAAATATTAATTTACCTTGATGACAAATATATTTGGTTTATCTTTAGTAAAACAATCAATAATACAACTTTTTTATTGCATAAAATCATTTAATTTATATAAAATAAAGTCTTGAAGGATTCCTTAACCCATACAAAAGCAGAGGCCAAGGATTAACCCTCCTTAAAAGTGTTCTCAAACTACTACATAGACATACCACCCTCTACAAACACCGGCCGCATAAATAAATTTATTAAGAAAATAAATAACTGAGATCACACATCTATGTACACAAATAAGTTTAGGGTCATAATCATGTCGAGATCCAGTACCAGTAGAGATCAAAGGTCGAGGTCTTATTACAGTGAAGGTCAGTATCGGTGAAGGGCATCATCAAGTTCAGGTCTAAATCCAGTGGCAGTTGGTTAACATCATGTTCATCAACATTCTGAAGGATTTATCATGAAACAAGAGAACAGCGACAAAAATCTTATATTGGCAAATTATTTTTCTTACGACTAGTTATCACACATATCAAATACAAAGACAAAAAAGGGGCAAAGAAAGAACAATTTAAGTAACTTTAAGATTTTATTGTTTATTTTGCTTTTACTAAAACTTTTGTATATTTAAAGTTAAAGTGACCAGAACTTATTAACTTGGTTATTTTATTCACTTAAATTCTTGTAAACCCTTAAATAGACTGTCAACTTGATAATATCAGTAGTTATATCTTATATCATGTTGAAAAGCAAAAATTAGGTAATGTTCTACCTATCCGGAATATGTTCAATAACATTGAGCCTTTATTTTTAAACAACCTCGATAAGAAACTGACTGAAGTTTTTATTAAAAAATATTATTTTGTGAAAATAGAGACGTTTTTTAAATCGCTTAATCAACAAATACATACCAAGATACTTAAATTATTTCTGGCAGAAAAGTAAAAAATTGTTTTAAAATTTAGGGTCATCGACCTTTGCCGCTAGAAAATAGTTTGAACTCTGTTTTCAGATTTTTTTCTTAAATATATTAATATAACTTCTTACCCAGACATGCAATACGACTTTCTTTTGCATTTTAAAATTACGATCTTGAGATATTTGCGATAAAAACATAAATAATTTCTAAACAAAGAGCCATGTCATGAAAAATACCTTCAATGCCGAACACAAGGAAAAACATCAACGGTTGGTTTTATGGTTTTAAAAAATGGAACAACGTGATTGGTCGAAAGATGACAGCAAAAGTAGTGGAAGACAAGTGACACTTGATGCGACTTTTCGTATCCAAGTTTCATACCCCTGACTCCTAAAATAACGGCCACTATTTTGAGAATAGAATGGTATCCGTTGGCTGTTGCCAGGCACAGAGACAGAGGAATGATTGATATTAAGGCTACAGTGTATATCATGGCCGTTTACGATATACGTGAAAACAAGGAAAGCAATTTACTCTTTAAACATCTTGAAGATCATGGTGTATGGAAGAATCGTGCCATTTAACCTAAGCCAGAATTAAACCACAAAGTAGACATAGGTCGTATTCGGGAAAATAAAACTTTTTGGGACGCATTCAATCTTTTGAACACATCCACATCATCATTTTAGGTTATGTCAAAGTAGATGATGAAGATGAATACGTCAGAACAATTTTAAATTTATTTCCTTTTCATCGAAATGAAACTTGAAATTTAGTACAAATAGTTAAGTGGTGATTTTGTCAAAAATGGTTTCTGTGCTTTTTATTTATTTATCGTTTTTGTCAGCAATTTTAGGAATATTCGGTTCGGAACTTACATTTGAACTCCCTGATAATGGCAAGGAATGTTTCTATCAGGAAATTAAAGCGAATACCACAGCAACTTTGGAATTTCAGGTAACTACTAATTAGTAAATTAGTTATTACCAAACTTATCTAAATCAATCTGCATTGTATAGTTTAAAAAAACGTAACGTCCTTGTAAGGAATTCATAGTTGTAGCAACAGCTTGTAACTCCTGTTTTGTAATTACAAAGTGTTTGAGAGAAGCTAGCACCCCTATACTGTTAATGGTATTTATTATTATATTCTCTTAACAGATGCATTATTCCCTAAAAGAGCACCTAAGTAAGTAATTATTATTTATTAATTTTATTTAAATAATTTAATGTTATGAAAATAATATTTTAATGTTATGAGGGCCTTGCTTCAAATATCCAATACCAGATTATTGAAATAACTATCGCAAGGTGGTATTTCTTAACGAAATCATTAATTTTTTTTAAGGAAATTTCCAGTGCCTTGTTTTTATAGTTAAATTAGCAAAACATACTTATCCATGTATACATGGTGGCTCGCTCCAAATGCATGATTCCATAGCATCTAAACTACACAACTTTTTAGTATTTTTCAAAAACTGAGTTATAAGGAAGTATTAGATCTACAATTTTAAATCATTTTGAATTATACAGGCTGTCCCAATATTCAGGGCATATCCAATATACTTTTTTATAAAATTAATGGGACACCCTATACATAATACGTATCTTATATTATTTTGTAATTCCTTGTAAAATTCAAATTATATTTTCGGGTTCTTGTAGGGTATAAATCTTTCGGGCGGATTTGAACTTGTTTAACAGATTTTTTTTTTAAATCCTTTAATTTAATAAACAAATCTGGAGTAAAGAAATACTGTTCTCAAATTCATTTAGTTATTAAAAAAAAGATTAGCACTTTATTTTTGGTTAGTTAATGTTTATTGGACCCAAGGTTTGAACTGTTGAACATTATCCATTACAATAATTCGGTAACATGTGAATAATATAAAATAATTAATTTTTGTGAGAATAATGCAAAGTATAGCAACACTGCAGCCAAGCTTTCAAAATTGAGGAGTTTTTGCATAGCTATTTTTATAAAGTGTCAACAATTTCATTAACTTTTTGGTACAAACATGCTTTATCCAAGGATTTTTATACTTTTATGTGTTCTTCTTTAGCTAAGCTCTCCAATAAAATTGTCCTTATACTTGACAATACCCTATTTTGGAGATATTGACGTTTGAAATATGGTATTTTCAGACTTTGACAGGCTGTAGCATTACCTCCCCATCTTAGTTTTTTATTTTCTATCCAAGGAGACCAACTTCATTTTTTCAAGTCTAACATGTTAAACCTGAAATTGTAACGTCTAGATAGAGAATAAAAACTAAGATAGGGAGGTGAAAACCATCTTTCTCTAAGATGAGCCGTTCCAATATATTTTATTGCCGGTTGACACGCACCTCAACATGACTCAAACATGAGCCTAGTTAGCAGGTGTAGATATTTCGACGAAAATTTTTTTGTTTGTTTGCTTCGTCAAAAAAATAACATTTCGATGGTCCCTATTATACCACAGGATTAAATTTTCGTCAACGTTGCTGTTGCTAATATCCCAGATTATATTTTTTAATTATTAGATAGATATCTAATTTTTTAAAATCTTGTCCTCAGATCAAACGTGGTTTCGAAAAAATCAATTAATTAAAAAATCGGTTAATCGAAATAATCGATTAATCAAATGCAAAATAATTAAGTGAATAAAGTAAGGCTTGAGCTCAGGTCAAAAGTGACTTCTAAAAAAAACTGGCGACGTGTTTTCTAGTGGTAAATTTCTAATAATTTATTACATTTATGATAGAATAGAGAAAACTCTTCATATTAGCTAACCAGAATAATCGACTAATTGGAATAATTGATTAATTAAAAAAAAATTGATTAACTAATTGATTTTTAGAAAAGTTATAATCGATTAATAGATCATTACTCGATTATTTTGCCCCTATCATTATGATCATGTATGTACATATGTATGATATTTTTTGTTTCGCACAATTGTTTTTAATCGCAAAAAATATTATTAAGTTAATTTTTATTAAAAAATCCTCACAGTTTTTTATCAATAAATTTACAAACATAATAAACATGTATAGTTAATATTGCTGCAATTCAATTAATTATTGCCTCTTGAATGTAATATAAGTAATTTGTGATTACTTGTAGAAATTATTCAGAAAGCATCAGTAGTTTTACATCATATTATATACATATTAATTTTAAAATATGAATGGAATGCCTTGAAACTAAATATTAATCATTTAACTAATTGTAAATCAGATTCATGTGTGTGCAATGCAGTTTTTTTAAATTTTATTTGCTCAAGATAAAGAAAAGTTAAGTAGAGAATCTGTCCGCAGAACTACAACAAGCACAACAGAAAGTTGGTGCTATCACTTTGTAAATTACAAGTAAACATTAAATTAAGATTTTTCCAGGAAAATTTAACACAAATAAAAGCTAAGATATTGTAATATTGCAAAAAATTCTAAAATATAATTATTATTTACAGAATTTATTTATTTATTTATTTATTTATTTGCACAAATAGGATGCCAACAGGCCTCTGGCCCAAATTCGGCACCCACGAATTACAATTGGTGTACAGATTTCTTAATACTAAAGTTATATTTTAATAATAATTATGAAGAACCGCGTAATTTCTAAGCTTTCTCCTAAAAGTTACTAGAGATACATTAAACAAATCAATATCATGGTATGAAGCGTTATAAAGTGAGGTTATACGACTTATAGGCGAGTGTTTACCTAAATTAGTTCTATAAAAACAGTTTGCAAATAGGTGAGTATTACGAAAATTACGTGAGGGGATATTAAAACCTATACCGGATAGCAAATTTGGAGCATCTATATGGTTATTAACGATTTTAAATAGAAAACGAACATCAGCTTGAATACGCTGGCGCTCAAGAGGTAATAACTGGAAAGTCCGTCGAAGTTCTGGTAAATTAGCATGAAGATCAAAGACACCAGTGCTTTTAAAGTTTAAAAATCTAAGAAATTTATTCTGAATAATTTCCAATCTGTTTTTATATACCGCATACTGAGGCGTCCAGACGACAGAGGCAAAACTAAGTCTACTATAAACATATGCAAAATACAGAACCTTTAAAGACTGCAAAGAAGACACAAATTTACATGATCTAATTATAAAGCCTAGCATGCGATTTGTTAGCAACATAATCAATATGCTCATTGAAAATCATTTTTTTATCATAAATAACACCAAGATCCTTTATTTTACCTACTTCTTTAAGTAATATCCCATTAAAATTGTAACCATAAGAAAAAATATTTACATTTCTTGAGAATGAAATAAATATACATTTATCTAAATTTAGGAAGAGTTTGTTAAAAACGCAATATTGAAAAAAAGAATCTAGTTCACCCTGAAGCAGCAAGCAGTCCCCGATACTCCCTATGCTGAGAAAAATTTTCATATCGTCCGCGTAAAGTAAAATTTTACAAAATTTAAAGCATTTTTTCACATCGTTTAAGTATATAATGAAAAATAAAGGCCCCAAATGGGAGCCTTGGGGCACACCAGAAGTCACGTTATAGATAGGAGACTGGTGACCGTTCACTGCAACAAATTGTGATCTATTAAATATATAAGAGGTTATCCACTTAAGGAGGTCCCCACATACACCAATTTGACTCAGCTTAGCTACCAAAATATTGTGATCAATTTTATCAAATGCCTTACTGAAATCGGTATATATGGAATCCACCTGAATTTGACAGTCCATGGAAGAGAGGATATACTCAGAGTAAGATGCTAGGTTAGATTCAATTGATCGTTTGGGAAAAAATCCATGCTGTTCCTCAATAATGTGAGGCTTTTTAAAGTTAAGTACTGTGTTATGCACAATAGATTCTAAAACTTTTCCAAAGATGTTAAGTTTGCTTATGGGTCTGTAATTAGTAACACTATCTCTCACTCCACTTTTGAAAATTGGAATAACACTAGCCAGTTTCCATTTTTCTGGAAATACGCACTGCTCGAATGACATATTAAAAATAATTGTAAGTGGGACGTGAATAGAAGAAGCACATCTTTTTACAAAATATGAAGGAATTTTATCAGGTCCACCGCCCTTATTTTCATCTAAGCAAGTCAGTGCTCTCAGAACATCATGAGGTTGAACACGAATTTTTGAAAGACTGCAAGTATTATTGATATTCGGTGCAGAATAAAATTTTTGCTCGTAAGGTTGATAAACTTCCTGAAAGAATTCCGAGAACAAAGAGCTTACTTCAGATCCCTGCGTTTGCTTACCTCTAAAATTCATTACATTAGGAATACCTAAATGTTTACTTTTGATAGACATAAGTTGCCAAAAACGCTTAGAATTATTTGGAATATCATCTTCTATTGATTTAATATACGCTATATAATCATTACGAATCATCGTTTTGCTCTGTCGTCTAAGTTGACAAAAAAAATTGTAATCTATGTTCCCTTTAAAACAATAAAGTTTCTCTTGCACGCCTCTGCAGTCGTATGTATTGGTTGATTTTTTAAACTTTTAGCTGCAGACTAGTTTTAAGAGATTAATGTCGGGTTGCACAAATAATTTTAATAATAATTAACTAACCAGCAAGTTTGGCTGTGACATACATTACATTGATAGAAATAATTTTCTCGCAATCATACTGGCCCAATTACCTTCATTTTTAAATTTACTAATCAGGCACCTTTGATTGAGAGTACATAATACCTGTCAATGTGAATTATGTTACAGTGAAATTTGCTGGTTAGTTATTTCTGGTAAAAAAATCTTTTTACAACCCAACAATAGTTGCGATAATATTGATTTTTGTTGGTTACTCGATACATAAGGATTATTATGGGACCGAAATACAGTGTAATTGGGTATCTAACTGAGCCCCTAATTTAAAAGAACATAAAAATTGGAAACATAATTTTTCACAACTTCCTAGGAAGGTGCTTGGATGTATCGTTATTTATATTAAGGAACCTATAAAACTTACTCAATATTGTAAATATTTTTCTTTAAAAAATAATTTTTTTATAGTTCTATATGTTGGAAATTCCCGAACATATATTAAATTAATTAACAGATTTTATTTTTTTATAGTAAGTCTCCAGAATGAAGTGTTTGGTACATTTTAATTTTGTATTATTTAAAATGTAACAGATTTTTTCAATCTGAACACAAGCAACAAATTTATTTTTATTAATATTTAAATACGTTATTTATCACAACGGACCTAATCAGGACTACGTGAGACCGTTTGGTCAGAACCAAGGGTCTGCCACTCTTACCTAACCTAACCTAAATACGTTATTTGAATTTTATAGGTCGTAACTGGTGGCCAGTATGATGTAGATGTAGCTCTACTAGATCCAAGAAAAAACATTCTTTATCAGCAAGTGAAAATGCAGTTCGATTCTCACACGTTCACAGCCCAAAGCACAGGCGTTTATGCAGCTTGTTTTAGCAACGAATTCTCTACTTTTTCACATAAATTGGTTTATATGGATTTCCAAGTTGGAGATGAAGAACCTTTACCGGGAATTGGGGAACACGTGACTGCCCTAACACAGGTAAAACCTTAGAGAAGACAAGTAAAGACTGCCTTACTTGTTTACTACCATATTTATATTAAATATTTTTTTATATTTATTTTCAATATTTATAATATAATAAATGTGTTTATTTATCTTACTCAATAAAGTTTTTCTTAGATCCCCCGAAGACGTGCTTGTTAGGGGCAAATCTTAGTATTTCAAATTATAAATATACACTCCCGTGCAGAGAAAATGGGCACTCTAAAATTTTGATTAGGTTTAAGGCTTGATAACTTTTTTATTTTTAATCCGATTTTAGTGATTCTTTTATAGAATTGTAGTTACAATTATCAGCTTTAACGTGCCCTTTACCCATCTTAAATAACGTTGGTTACTTCACATATACAAAGATAATCGAAATGTTGTTTTTTTCTCTAATTTTAAAACACCCTGTGGAATAATCAAGTAACAAAATTATTTCAAATTACCAATTTTCAAGAAGAGTCATCTATTCTTCACATTTTATTTTTTGGTTTATGTCAATACATTCATTCCGTCTCACACAAATTTAAAATGATCTTGGTTATCATAAATAAAAATGTTCCCTTAATTTCATTATTGTTGAAACGAAAATAAAATGTTTAATCTGCCAAGATTAACAAAATATTATCAGGATGCAAAAAAAAAACTATTGTACTAATCAAGATTTAATTACAAATTAATTAAGAAACAAGCGTAATTAATTAAGAAACAAGCGTAATTAATTAAGAAACAAGCGTAATTAATTAAGAAACAAGCTTGTATAAGAAAAAAAAATATATGATTCTTATTGGAAAACAAACTTAACAACTACAAATTAATTAAGTATGCGTCAATACTTTGTATTGCCTCCTCTAGCGCTAATTACTGCCTGTAAACGTCGGTTTATACTATCAATGAGCCCGCGAATATCGTCTTGCGGAATACTCGCCCATTCTTCCTCAAGTGCCGCACGAAGCTTGTTTAATGTCATTGGTACCACTAACCGACTTCTAATGCGTCTTCCGAGCATGTCCCACAAATGCTCTATAGGGTTTAAATCTGGAGAACATGCTAGCCAGTTCATTTTCTCAATCCCAACTTCTACTAAATATTGAGTGACGCATATTGCGGAATGTGGTCGGGCATTATCTTGCATCAAGATAAAATCATCGCCGATAAATGGAGCAAAAGGAACTACATGATTCTCGGATTCTCGATAACCTCCTCAATATACCTATGTGCGGTCAGCGATCCTCTATCAATAAATACTAATTCAGTACATGCCTCCCGTGATATTCCTGCCCAAACCATCACGGAACCTCCTCCATAACTAAGCCGGGGGCTGAACTTACATGCAGTAAATCTTTCGTTCATTTGTCTACACACTCTCTCGTCTATCTGGTGAGTTTATGCAAAATCTAGACTCATCGGTAAAAAGTACATTGCTCCATTGTGCCAAATTCCAATTTAAATGTTCACGAGCAAATTGCAATCTTGCTACTCTATGACGTGGGAATAATCTAGGGCCTGTTGCTGGTCGGTAAGACTTTAAACCAACATCCTTTAATCTTCGACGAACGGTCCAAGAACTAATACTTTTACCTGGAACTTCTCTAAGATGATTTTTCCCCTGTACTGAAGTCAATCTGCGATTTCGAAGGCTTTTAAGAACAAGAAACCTGTCATCAACTGCTGTGGTCTTGCGTTGCGTACCACTACCCGCCCTTCGTGACTTGCTGCCTGTATCCCTAAAGCGTTTAACTACTCTTTCGATGGTAGAGCGGCTGGTATTAAGTACTCTGGCCACATACCCATAATTTCGCCCGTCCTCCACTAAAGCTACGGCTTTTGCACAATTTTCAGCACTTAAGACCATTGCCAATACACAAACTTACTGCCAAACTGACAATAAAGTATCAAACAACAAAGGACACAGCCACCTTGTAAAAAAATTTCTGAATTTATATTGGAATACAAATTATGTAAAAATTTATATTATTGATAACCTAGATCAATTTAAATTTGTGTGAGACGGAATGAATGTATTGACATAAACCAAAAAATAAAATGTGAAGAATAGATGACTCTACATAAAAATTGGTAATTTGAAATAATTTTGTTACTTGATTATTCCACAGGGTGTTTTAAAATTAGAGAAAAAAACAACATTTCGATTATCCTTGTATAATATGTGAAGTAACCAACGGTATTTAAGATTGGCAAAGGGCACGTTAAAGCTGATCATTGTACCTACAATTCTATAAAAGCCTTAAACCTAATCAAAATTTTAGAGTGCCCGTTTTCTCTGCATGATAGTGTATAAGAATATTAAAATATTTTAAAAATATATGTTAATATTATATAAAAGTTAAACTGCATATAAAAAACGTTTAAGTATATGTATATAAATATAAACGCAGTTTTTTGTAGATGTAGGTATAATAAAATTTTGAAAAATATATTATTTATAACAATATTTTTAGAAACCTTTTCTGTAATATTTCTAATTTTTTAACTAAAGTTCTATTTATTTCTCCCCAACCTAAAATTCCGTAATTTAAATGAGTTTTAACTAATGCATAATCAAATATTTCCATATATTTTACGTTAAAAATTTTTTTAATGTTTCTTAAAATTGATAGTAAACTTCTTAATTTTTTAATCAAATATTCTATGTGAAAATTCCAATTTAATTTACTGTCAAAGATTATTCCTAAATATTTTACTTGATTAACTTTCAAAATTTGAATGTCATCATTTATTTTAATACTATTTATATTTTGTGGTATGTTATTTGGATTTAAAGTAAAACAACAATAATTGTTAATAAATTTGTATCAAACCAATTTTTTATTATTTTAAAATCTTTTTTAATTTTGTTATTTAAGTTGTCCCAATTTGTAACTGTATAAAAAATTCTGCGAAACTATGAATTTATCCATCACAATTTACATTAATAATAAGTAGGCCTTTTACATAACTGCATAGTTATTCACCAATGTACCAAAAAAAATTTGTACTCGGCCCTCCTCTAACTCTTACAATTGGGTGCCCTTTTTTATAGTTCGAGACTTAATTTCAATACTTTTTTCCAGATGGAAACGTCAGCAGCTGACATCCATAAATATCTTAATTTAATTATCGACTTACAAACACATCACCGTTTGCGGGAAACCCAGGGTCGCAAACGAGCCGAAGAGCTGAACGAACGAGTCCTCTGGTGGTCCATATTGGAAACTCTTTCTGTTATTATAATAGCTTGCAGTCAGACCATGATTTTAAAGAACTTTTTTTCAGAGAAAAGACCCCTTGTGGGAGGTCGCTAGGTTTTGTTAGTTGAACTTAACGTGATACGAATAACCAGGATCGGCTATGAGAAAACTTTTAAGTGTAGTTCTAGATTGGTATGGTTTTTCATATGCATGCAATTGGTGTGAATATAGGTGATATTAATTAACGACTTCCAACTAAGGAGAGGTCCATAATGCCAACAAGAATGTGTGTAGGTCATTTAGTTAATACCAATTTTTTTTTTATTTTGTGTATGTTACATTAAACATTGACTTGTAAATAAACTATCGTGAAAACTTTCACTACTATCGGTAGCTTAGGGTTGTTATATTCTTAGGATTCACAAGTCTGCAATTTCTCAACATATTTATTTAGCAACATGTTCAAAATGAGTTGTTTAGGTCGCTCAAACTTTGGATGCAGTGAAGTCAAAACGTTTAGTATCAATTCACTTAGTTAATCTTAAGAGTCGAACAATTTCTCATTATATTTTAGGTATTTGCAAATAAATCAATTTTTACCATCTCAAATCAAAAATGTTCACAAAATATCTGTTACTTGCAAACCAAAGAGAAAATTACATACTTTGAATTATTGACTCTTAAATTCCTAATTAAAATATTTAATAAAACTCTTTTCTAGACTCCACAGTAGCACCTTTTAGATGAGCAAGAAGTAGATGCAAAAATATCTAAATTGATTTATTTCAGTACTAACTAAACCTTTTATTTATTTAATTATACATTTGTTTTTAATAAACTTAACAACCTTGTGGACTTCCTGTAATTTACTGTGATTTGTATATACATACGATGTTTAAACTTAAAATTAACTTATTTAAATACACACTTACACATACCAACAAAAATATAATACCTCCGATGTTCACATACAAGATAGGCCTAAAAATATTTAGGAAAGGAACTGGGTGGCGATATGCTTTAAGGGAAGTAAACGATTAAATAAAAATAATTACCTTCCTACATTTATATTTTTTAAATGTATTTTATTTAATTTATACTGTACTTTTTGAGGGGTAGTTTCTTATGTTCGTAGAGCCTTTGAATTTCAACATTTAAAGAAAGCCAAATAGATAGGCGCATTATGATTCATTCGCTACGTAAGAGCGCGCCGTCGTTTATTGCATAAAATAATACAATATCTTGTGTCTGAAATCGGTCGAAAATGGAGACAAACATTAGTTCGTCTCCAAAAACGGTTACCACATTTTTACACTGATCCGTCGTTCTTTAAATATTGAAATTCAAAGGTAGAGGTAAAGCATCGCTCTTTTATTTCTCATATGCTGTATCTCGCGGTACTATGGGAACGTTTGCCGAATTGCCAGTACTGTTGTAAATATTACTTCATTAATTTTTTTTGTGGACTGTAAGTTTTAGTGGGAGTGCTAGGTTCAGAATTCATTTTTATAGAGCTGGGTATCATAAGATAATTTCATTGGAAGGGACTTTTAAGGATGTCTATTCAGGAAAGTTATTGCAATTCTAATAAAATCCTACAAAATATCGGAACAACTCGATCATTAAAACAATATTAATATTTATACTGTTGTAGGTAGTCAAATTGACATTTATTACATCAATTTTATCAAATAAAAAAAATGATTTATACCCTTTTGTAATAACACAATTTATATAATTTATCGATGTGTGGTACTTAAGTTATTCATAGAAATATGCCGGTATCAATTTTATTTGTGAATTTTACTAGTGGAATATTATTAGCAATTTTTCAACACTTACCTACCTAATTTGTGAACTGTAAGAACTTGTAATTTACGCTTTTAGTTAATTTAGGTAGTTAATGGTGACATTTTTCCAACCAACAAAATCCCGCTAATCGATTTTTCAGGCACTAAGATCTCGGTAGTGCCTGATGTCTGAAACAGGATTTTCGATTCGCTGGAAAGAATTATACTTGCCGCTGAATATGAAACAGGTTTTTACAAAATTGGTTATGTGGATATGAAATATGGTTTAGCGGTATTTTGTTGTTTGTAGCAAAATGTCACTAATATTATATTGTTAATAATTTCAAACTTTGCTGCAATTTGAGTTAGTGAATTCCTTTATTTTAAGTTGTTACATGTTTCCAAAGAAAAATAAAATCTTAAATTTATTAAAAAACAGCGTTTTTATTTTATTCCTTGGTAGAGATTGAAGGGTGGTTTTTCCATTGCCATTCCCTTATTGTCACACTGGCCTATGTTGTGTCTTACTTTAAATCTAGACATCCCACGTAAATGGGCTGTAACGTGACACAAGGCCTCGGCGTAAATGCCGAGAAGCGAAGTGGCTTTACATGGGTATTCGCGCTCTCTTACTGTTTATTACAGATAACGCTTCGCGAAACCCGTTACCGTTTCTTGGTTTGGTTTCTCTAAGGTCTTACTTCTCTAATCGCAAAAGCCCTTGTACATGGGAGTAACCTTAGTTTGCTTCTTTCTCATTGTTGTGGAAAAACTTCAAAATAACTATACCTACCTACTAAGTATACAAATTTTCTTTTTTAAATTAATAATACTCACGGCCACGAACCTACAATACCAGCCGATGAATGGCTAAAACTAAAACATACAGTGTGTCCAAAAAAGTATGTAACATATGGGAAATTTTTTTATTACAGATATCTCAGAAAATTTTATTCTTGATAAAGTTTGTGCATGCCTTAAAACTATAAACGCATATTTCAGATTTCACCTGCGGCTAATAGTAAGGGAGCAAATGCCATTTTTTCGAATTTACCTAAGAGTAAAGTACCTTAATTATAAAAAATACAGCAAATTTGTATGTGAAATAGTTGTTGCAAATAAAAAACTTAGTTCAAATACGAAATTTTAGTTTTATATCTCAACTTTAAATTTCTCTTGAAACCTATTTTTCCTAGCAACACATTTTATTATTATTTATTTTCATGGTTTAGGTACTCTTTAAAAAAGCAAAATAGCTATTTTATATGCATTTTTTAAAGTAGGCTTTTCGATTTGAGCGTACTGGGTGAAAATGACAAATAAATTATTAGTTATTTCCCGTAGCATGAATAGAGTTGGTTTCTATCCTAATTTTGATTAGAACACAAGTTGGGTAAAATTTGTTTAAATATGCGGGCAACACGCTAATATCTAAAGCAAACTGTTATAATTGAAAAGGTTTGCAACTACTTAATACATTTTTATTATAAACCCATGCATGGTTAAGTTATTTGATAAATATGGTAAAATTGTGTAAACAAAAAGCGACCAGAGGCGTACCATTTTTAAGGAAAAATTCCACTAATGCACACGAAAAAGTATTTTTTTTAGCAGATCACAACCACAAGTGATCCTAAAGAAAATAATATTCTACCTATATAACACTGTGCGTAAAAATAATTCTTCTCCCTTTGGAGACAGGGCCGACCTATCATTCCTCTGTGCTTTTTTTTACTAATCCGTAGTTGACAACATTGTTATAAAAATTAGATTTCTCTGTGGCGTTCTTATAAATTACTGACCAATATCAGTTTATTGTATTTACTGAGGCTCCGCCTTTCTGTTCAAGATACTAAATTATATAATTTATATGTATATATATAGTACAATATGTTAATTTGTTCAATATAACAAGATATATTAGCATCAATAATGATTTTATTAATAATGCAACCTACTGAATGTGCATAGAAAATTAATTTCATGTACCATTATTATTGAGTTGTTTTACCATAATTTTTAATATGATCGAACGGCAAAGCGTCGAACTTTGGATCCAATGGTCGTTAGTTCAAGCCGACAGCCTGTAAACTTTTTTAACATAAGGTTCGTAAGTTTGGTCGTAGAAAAAATATACTGTTCAACTCGATTGGATTGTACATATTGCACAGTTTGAGCACTCATCCACTCTTGTTGTACTAACTACTATTTTCAATGATTGACGACAAACCTCTGTAGTAGACTTAGACTCAAACAAGAATGGTACAGAAGCGTTGTCAAATCATTTAACAACCGCTAGTCTATCATGAGAATTTACAGGGTGATTCCTAAGTTGATACTCCTGTTTTAGCTGTGTATAAAAGGCATTAAAATAATTAACAAATACCTTTTTTTTTTAAACTTTAAAATAGGTGAGATACCGAAGTAAAAAATCAAAGTGCGGGCCTGGTCATAAAACCGTATTAGCCTGCTATACTTTATGTTGTTTTTGTCTTATTAGTCATGCAAGTTACGAGTCGGTGGTTAGTTATTTATTTAGAAATCTGCTGCGGTGTGTGAAGCAAGTTAATTTTAAATTGGTGACGTGAAAATGGTAAAATTTGAAAACAATGAACTAGTAGATATGGTGCTAATTTACGGCGAGTGTCGTCAAAGTGCGGCTGCTGCTTTGAGATTATACGCAGAACACTTTCCCTTGCGGGCTCATCCTACACCCAGAAGTTTTCTTAATTTATTCAACGGGCAAGTGAGGCAGGACCGTATTTGATCCATAGTTTAATAAATGAATGTAAGTACCTTTTTTTGAAAGTGTTGTTTATTTTAATGCCCTCTCTACACAGCTTAAACAGAAGTATCAACTTAGGAATCACCCTGTAGAACAATAGTAGGGTACGCTTTTGACGCTTAGGTTATTAAAATTGGGCGGGCACTGAGAGAGGACTGACGCTCCTGCACCTTTCATGTTTGAATTTAACTCTGCACTAATTTTATCCAAACAAGTAACTACTTGGCCGTCTGGTCTCGATAGATGCGTCACTAGCCCAAACTCTTAATTAAACTATAAAAGCAGGTTTTGTTCTAAATAAAATTGTCATAATATGCTAAGCTAGCTTTATTTAAACTATACAGTTTAATTTAAATCACAGAACAAATTTCATAATACATTTAAAAGACTAGAATGCATTGCAAAATGTTAACAAAAAATGTAAACTTTTAATAATTTTTTTTTAAGAAGGAAGATGCAAAAATATCTTATTGTACATCGAACTATAAAAATAACATGTTATTTATACAGGGTGGAATTTTTAACTAGAACAAAATCAGTATTAGAAAGCCTCTTTATTTGCTAAAAAAATACAGAACTTCGGCTGCGTTTATTTTTAGTTTGGGGGCGGTTTCTACCCCAAAAAGAACGGTACATTTCATGAAGACACAAAAAAATTATGCCAAACTAAAAATAAGTGCAGCTGTAGTTCTGTATTTTTTCAGCAAATAAAGAGGCTTCCTAAAACTGAATTTATTCCAGTTAAAAATTCCACCCTGTATAAAACGTCTAGATATATATCTAGGTGTCCGCTAAGACACTAACGAAAAATATTTTAACAACAGCGAATTCTCTTTCAACACAATCACTAACATTTTTTTGTAATATGAACCTAATATTAATACTTAGACTCGTTACCCTACTTCGAGATTAATATTCATGTTACAGTATCTGCTTATAAACCAGGAGCTTAAAATAACTCCATAGTTACCCCAGACAAATGAACGGACAGTTACCCTCGAAGTAGAATAACTGAGTCTATAAAACGTAGCATTAAAAAATTGTTCAGTCCATAGTTGTAGTCAGCCCCAAGTTTTTGAAGGAACAATATATTAATTACAAAAAGACTGATGAGCTTTTTAGTTTCATCCTATAACATAATTCCTAAAACAGTAAAAATGCATGTTGATGCAACACAAAAAAAAAATACAACCAGAGTGCAGTATAAACGATTTTTTACATCTTCCTTCACTAATATTTGGTATTATTTTAAATAAAATCCAACATGCGTTCCACTGTGCTGTGTGTCCTATCCTAACTTTATCAAAATGGCTAAAATTAATATGAAAACAAATAATTCAAGACTTTATTTAAAAGAAATGTGAAATATACTTTAAAAATAAAAAAATTAAATAATAGATATATTTGAATTTACACTTGGATTATAAAAATAATATTTGCACAATGAGATATCCTCATAAATAACTAGTATAGTGTTATACCTATGAATTTTGTTATTATTATTGACATTTGCCAAATGTACATGTCATGCCCTCATGTAAATAAAGTCATTTTTTTACAAGGAAATAATTCCAACATTTCTTTAAGTAGCTGGTTACAATTTAAATAAATAATAAGTACTGGTTACTGGAGACCATAATTTGAACACAAAAAACTTAAAAACCCTTCTTTACTTATTTTCTTAATATTTACATCAAATCTCGAGTTCAAAGCGTTTTATGTTTGACATTTATGAAAACCAAAAAAAAAATGTTTCCCATTTTTGAAAAATATTTCTTACCGATAAAAATAATACTATAATTTAATACACCGCTAAGCATTGTTTCAAAATTATTTTTCAATTCCCGTTCTTAAGAGTCAGGGCTAGTTTCGCATTCGCCATTTCATTTTTTGATCAATATGATTTTATTTTTGCTTTATCAAAAAAGCGATCAAATACCCGGCTTAGGGCAGCAATTAACTACAGTTTTAATTTAAAGAAATGCTGATTGATGAATTAATAAAAGCAAAAAACGAAATTTTTTGAAATGTATTATCCATATTTGGACACTATAAATTCAAAGTTTCAAAAATACTTAACTTTAAACTAGAGGTAATTAAGACATGACAAATAAAATGTTTTCTTTCATTTCATCAGATCCGTCTCCAGACGCGTTTCGCCATATCATGGTTCATCAGTAGAGCTAGGATCCGACGAATGAACTCTAACCTGCTTAAGCAGTATTTGGTGAAAACCACCAGCAATATGTTGCGTGTAGCGACATCTAGATGTTGCTACACGTAAAGGTAATTATGCTCCAAACATGAGTATTGACCGATTTTTGGAAAGTAAGAAATATTGATCACAAAGTAAAATGACGAATGTGTCGCTGACCTTAACTTTTAATTAAAATAAAAATTATAATTTTGGCAAGAACGGCAGTATCTAAAATTAAATGTTACTGACAATAAACATAACTATATACTTATGATAAAAACAATACTACCAAATGTTTTAGTGGAATAATTTTAATTAAAATCGCTTCTATTGATTACTAAAAATCAAACAACCAAATTTTTTTTTCTAATTTTAATGAAGTTCTTATTGTAAACAAGATTCCGCATGTCGTCAAACTAGATCATGACTAGGAAAAAATATAGTATTCGAAAAAATATACAAAATTTAAGGTCATTTTTACCTAGGTTTAAATCGAAGAATAATTCTAAAATGGTCGACTTAAAATGTGGTATTGACATCAAAGTTCAATTTAAGAGTAATCAACCTGGTCATAACTTGTTATGTTACGTTTTATTAAATTTTGACCAGGTAAAACACTTTTAACTTTGCTATCAATCCCACATAATAAAATTACCATTTTTGACATTTCTTTGATTTAAACTGGACCTCGGTTAAAATCGACTTTATAAAATTGGGCAAAAGGGCATCTATGATTTAAACCGAGGTCCATTTTAAGTAGAGGAAATGTCAAAAATTGATTGACAGCAAAGATTTATCTGGTCACAACGTAATATAATGTAATATAAAAAATTGTGACCAGTTTGATTACTCTTAAATTGAACTTTGCTGTCATCCCACATTATAAATCGACCATTTCTGACATTTTAGAATTATTCTTCGGTTTAAACCTAGGTTTAAGAGGACTTTATAAAACTGGGCCTCACCGGGGCATATTATACCAAACAATTCAAGTAAACGGACAAGAATAATCTTACTCCAACATAAGTTTTTCTCTGTAAATGTGTAATAAATCATCTTCTGAAATAATAACACTGGGTTTGATTGATACCGTTTTAGTTTAGGACCATGTAGAACTGTTACAATTATTTTTTTTATTAAATTAAGGAACTAAAATAAAACTAAGCTAACAACGATAGCCCCGAAAATAAAGTCATAACAGATATTGCGCAGTTTAATAAAATATTTGCTAATATACAACAATTTGGCATCAGTGCACATACTTTTCATTTGTCACGTAGGTGTTTAATTTATTACTAAAATGCGTTTATACATAATATACTAAAGTGAAGCTTTTATGATTTTTTTTAACCTTGACTAGAAATATCTTCATAATTCGTTTATTCTACTTTCTGAAGTCCACATAACCGTCAAAATCCTTATATACTATTCTAAGCAAAAACAGTGACTTTCAAAAGACGTAAGAGAATCATGCTCAGGTCCAAAACACGTAATATTTCAATTTAATATAGGAAGAATAATGTACTCTTTTTGGGCTTAGAATTCCACTGCGTATTTAAAACTATTGAAAATATTATCGTCTTGAGATGATTCAAGAAGTGTAATGTCTATAGACGACTAGCATTCGTTAGAACTTTTGGAAAAACCTTTAAAATATTATTTCCAAACTTATGTTTATATACAGTGACCGACAAAACTTTTTTATTATTAAAATTGTAAAAAAACTTAAAAAAAAAAAATTTATTCTTGATTTTTTTTTTAAACTTTGCACACCAGCATAAAATTAAAATCTAAACACTTTTTCAATATCTTGTGCTCTAATACCAGATTTTCACGACAAAATATATACTTTTCAATTTTTTAGACAAACGAGTCGTCACGTGACTAATGTCAAAACAAATTTTTAGGTTACCAATCATGCAGAGGCTATCAGCATAAAAAGTTTTTTTACAATTTCAATAATAAAAAAATTTCCCATATGGGTCCAACTTTTTGCCGGTCACTGTAGGAGTGTAAACTGTATCATCTTCCAACGCACCCCATTCACGCCGGTAACCAGGCCGGATGAGATCGGACATCTCGTGGGGTGCGGAAGGTACACATTCCCTAATCGGCAGGTCATACAACGGCAAGAACCCGAGGGTTAATAGTCCTTAGGGGGGGAGGGGGACTTGCATGGTCTTAAAGACAACAACAAGACAATGAAAGTCCAAAACTCTTCAACGTTCTAAACAATATAACACGTCATGTCTTAACTAAATAGTTCTTGAGATTAAGCAGAAAAAAAGGACAGGAACATGAAAGCAGTTTCTGTCCTGCAGATGCTAGTCTGTCACAGTACAAAAAATGTAATTTTTCAAATGCTAATTTCTGAAAAACTTTCCAGTTTAGACGTTTGATTGATCTGTTATACAAAATAAGTTTAGAATTTTAAGAAAATTCCACAAAAATAATCATATCCTATTTAAAATAACAAAGTTGACAGCTACTTCCAGTATAACCGGAAGTGATAGAAAAAACGGTAATATTCTAGTTGAAGAACACACATTGGAAAATATATCTAAATATATCTAATCTATATAAAATAGTTATTTTTGTATTAAGTGTGCAAAATAGGTGTTTTTTAATGGCACATGAGATTGTAAATTTTTACCAAGACCGTTAGGTCGAGGTTAAAAATGCAATCAAATGTGCCATAAAAACAACTATTGCGCGCGAAATACAAACAACATTTTTTGTACAACTGTTTGTTGTTAACTATTTTTTGTCGTGTTTAGAAAAAAAATCTAAAATCATAATTCATAACTTTTAAGGTATTATTTCTTACATCTGTTCCCATTACCATGAAAACCTACGATAGATTAAATTTTATTGATTGTCAAATCTATCGTTTCAAGAATCAAATATGAGAAAGTGTACACTCAGTTTCGCGAATGGTGCAACATAAAGAAAGTAAAAACCGTATCAGAAAATGTTTTGCTCTGTAATTTGGAGGAAAAATCGAAAATAATAAAGCCACCTACACTATGGAGTACCTATTCGATGCTTAAAAGTACGCTAAACATAAAGGAATTACTATTCTAATAATAATTGTTAATTTAATTCACTTTAATAATACATTTTTTTTATAAAAAATGTTTTGGAAACTAATTTTTGCATTTTTATACGAAAACATCAATCAGCTGAGCTTGCCGTGACAAAATATCATTTTTTCACGGTGAAAAAAAGAGACGTTTTGTGCATCCATAGTAACCAAAAAGTCATCTTTTTTTTTTGACAGTTGTACAAAAAGAATATTTTTAGAGGTTTTCCTGGAAGTTCAATCGAACGGTACCTGTATATAGAGCATTTCACGTAAGCTTTCAATGTTCGTCGATGACATGTCACGTCATTTCTAGTAACATTTATTTTACAAAACTTAAGGTTGAGAAGTGTAATAAATTACACTTCTGTTAGATTAAGTTCTTTAAAAAAATCTACCGTATAGAGAAACATGTAGAGTCGACAATATTTTCAATAGTTTTATATTGGAATTTTAACAAAAAATAGTGTTTGAGATTTGAGTCTACCGTGTCGTGCAGATTTTAAGCACGGGGATGACTCATACATCTAGGGATGAAAAAATTTCAAAAAATATCGATATCGATCTGACGTCAATACCATTTCTTAAAGTAAGCGACGTTTAAAAAGAAAAAACGTATCTCCGTTCCCAAAACTTCTAGCCGATGAAGTTTCTTTAAAAAAAAGTGTGTCTCTTCCCAAAACTTCTACCCAATCAAAAGTGGCATCTAAATGAAACCTGTCAAAAATGCTGCCCTAGCGAATAGCTACATAATAATATGATTTATTTGTAGTAGTCGTTTACATTACATTTTTAGTGTAATATAAGTAGTAATGGTCGATTGTATGTTATTGTACTAAATACTACAAAAGGGGGCCAAAAGGCTGAATGTTACTGAAACAATTGTTTTGGCCCCAGAGATTGTACTTAACCTTCATAGATGACTCTGAGGTAAATCGTATTGATACTTCTGAAGTATCGAGGCATCGTTTGCATCCCTACATACATTTAACAATTTTATAAAAATTATACAGTGTGTCCAAAAAAGTATAAAACATAAGGGAAATTATTTTAATGTCAATTTATCAGAACATTTTATTCTTGGTAAAAGTTGTGCATGCCTTAAAATTATGAACGCATATTTCAGATTTTACCTGCGGCTAATAGTTAGGGAGAAATTGTAATTTTTTCGAAATTGTCTTAAGAGTAAAGTACCTTAAGTATGAAAAATATAGCCACATTTCCATATAAAATGTTGCTGTATTTTTCATAATTAAGGTAATAGCATTTATTTTCTTACTATTAGCCGCAGGTAAAATCTGAAATATGCGTATATAGTTTTAAGGCATGCACCAACTTTGATCAAGAATATAATTTTCTGAGAAATCGGTATTAAAAAAATTTCCCATAAGTTGCATACACCTTAGGACGCACTATATCTACTTTCCTATAAATGTATATCGATTTTGACGTTTGCCTAGTCTCGAAAAACCCTCAAACTAGTTTTTTTCTAATTTCTTTGATCACACTGCTTTTCATCTGGAATCATTCGAATCACAATAATATTCTAAAGCAGTCTCAAAAATAAATTATATAAAAATAAATACTATAATATAAAATATAAATAAAGCAACAAGTAAAGTAAAGGTAACTTAAAAAGTATCACAAAAAAAAACAATAAAATACTTAGGCCTGTTTTAACTGGTATGATGATTTAGCTGATCTAGGAGGTAGTGGTCGGCTGACAGATGGGGCTCTATAACAAAAAAAATGTCAGAGATATGAGCCATATGGCAAAAAAGCATTGGGTAGGCAATGCTTTTTTGCAACAACAAAACAAACAGAAACAATTAATTTTTATATATTAGTCTTTATCCGTGTAATCCAACTTTGGCAATTTATCTCCACACTAATATAATAAATAATAATATAGGACCGAAAAATTAATCCTATATCATTTCCACGAACGCATTATTTGCTTATTTATATCATAAACTAGATCCTACTAGATGTATAAGCATTCCGTAAGACCGTTCTAAAAGCAAAGATCTCGCTGTACATTAGCGTCTTATGCAAAAGCACTGCTTTTTTACGAGTGGAAGCAAGCGAGAGAGCCGGTAGGCAGTAGGGTAGAAAAAAATCTAACAAATAAACCCGTCGCAATCTTCGACCTTCCGTCATCTATTAGCCCGCGCCAAGAAAGCCCGCGTGTGGTGTTAGCATTTGTGCCAATCTACAAGTTTTACTGTAGTTTGGAAAATACTTCGCTTTCTCAATATAAAATATGAAACACGCCTCTATAAGTTTTATTATTAAGATAGATTAGTTAAGATATTTTTAAAGGGATAACAGATAAGGTATCGTCAAATAAGAAGCACTTTTATGACAATTAATATAATTTTTGCTGATAGGTTCATAATATTTAATAATCAGTAACCTTATGATATGTCACATAATAATTGACCTCGTTTTTGGCAACATTGGTCCAATCAGGTGGATGATAGATTTTTAATTTCTAATTAGTGTTTTCGGCCTTTTACTAGACTTAGCGCCGTCGGGTTTCGGAAAAAAAATAAATACGGAGGAGTTAATTGTAGCTATTCCGGCTAGCAGCACGTCTGCAGAACGATCCTTTTCTGGATTAAAAAGAATTCGTACCTATTTAAGAAATATACAGGGAGAGACACGCTTATTAACAATAATCTCTCCGGAGAGCGACTTTTGCAGGATTTAAACGCAAAACAAATTTTTATGAAGATGTTTTAAAAGAATTTTTACGTAAAGACCGCCGTATTGAACTCATTTACAAATAATGTCGTTTTATTCTTCTTCTGCCAGTGTTCTTTCCACAAACTCAAAAACAAGACATTTTGTGGCAAAATTTGAAATTTAGTTGCTTGAATGTTACGGAAGGTAAATTTTTGTCTTAAATGTAATTTTTACTGATTAAAACAGTATTGCACGACACTGCTATGGGGACCCTACAATATCAGTATAATCCCCCCATTACTGAAATAGTTGTAAAATAATAGATTTTGACTTTATACAAAAAAAAATCAAATATGTTATAAGAGAACTTTAGACATGCACTTACTTTAAACTGTTGACGTCAACAAGGCTCTTGAGGGCCTGTTTATACTTCCCCTCTTGCTCTAACTTAGATGTGCTGTTTCTTCCAACTGAATGCGGGGGCATTTTGATAGTTATATGACTATGCTCCATTTCCCTTTTTATTACGTCATGAACTAAGGCTTTAATTTGAGGACATATGGCTGGCGGGGTGTAATCTTGAGTGGTTCTAAGCGGCATATCTAGCTTTAAGTCGAGAATATTTTCTCCCTAAAAAGTTTTTTATACTTTAAATTTAGAATCGCGGCTTCTAAAACTAGAATTATAAAAAATTTAATCATCTCTTACCCGATATTTAGGAGTACTTTGTGCTTGTTGTATGGCATAATCAGATATGGGCCGTCTGTAATTATGGGCAATAGGTCTATCCGATGGCAATATCCTTACTGTCTCTTTTTTAATCACCCAATTGTCTATATTTTCGTCAAATTGTGCCAAACTAATAATTCTACTTCTTTCTTCAGCAGGGACAAAATTATCGATAATAAGGAAAGATTGTCTTAAATTCCTAAAAAAAAACATGTATCGAATTGACAATACAACACATTTACAAAACATTATTATAGTATGAACGGCAGTAGAGTTTTGGACTTGCATTGTCTTTAATAGTTTAGAATCACTACGTTTCAACTGGTAAGCATCTCCAGTGGTCTTCAGGTGAATACTGCTTACCAGTTGAAACGTAGTGATTCTAAACAAATAAAGACAATGCAAGTCCAAAACTCTACTGCCGTTCAAGAAACGTCATTGTCTTCAACCTTTAAACATTACTATAGTATATTTCAGAGTATAGAGTAATCCATTCGGTTCGGCTCAATTTCGGTGTCGGCCATAGGCGCACGTACATTTTGTGCATTAAATTATTTATGATAACTAACCAAAGAAAAAAAAAGAAGATAATTTGATAACGAAGGAACTATATATTAGCTATAAAAAATTTACACAAACATCGTTTTATGAAATATGCTGTGTAAGATATAGCTGAAAAACATAGTGTAACTATGCCGAGCACACCACCATATCATTGCGAACTAAATCCTATAGAACTGATATGGGCGTAAATGAAAGTATTTGTAGCAAGACACAATACGACATTTAAAATGAAAGACGTTAAACTACTGTTTGATCAAGCCACTAAGGAAGTGACACCAGAGACCTGGCGAAAAGCAGTTCATCATGTCAATAAAGAAGAGGAGAATATGTGGGATCTTGACCACCTGATCGATCGGACCGTCCACCCGTCAATTATAACGTCAAGAGAAGTTGCTTTATTCATTTGCAGCGTTCTGGGGCAAAATTTTAAAAACAAGTAATACAAAAAAAAGTTTAGCTATAAAACAACTTACATTGCTGCCTCATCGTTTGCGTTTTCAATTTCCTGTCTATCTTTTAGATAAACTTCATGGTTGTCTTTGATTTCTTGCCTAATAGACTGCAATTTGTTGTTCAAACGTTTCAGTTTTTCTCTTTTAAAATCTACTTGCTGTTGTAAACTGGCAAATACCTGCTTTAACTCTGTGCACGTTTCCTCTTCCAATTCAATTTTTTGTTGCATTTCGATTTCTCGTTTCTAAAAAGTTAATAATTCAGAATTTTGGCTTGCAGTTAATGAAATGTTTGAAAGGGAAAACTTCATATTTTTCTTCCAAATGAGTATAAATAAAAAAATCTTAAACTAGGAACGGTAGATACTTTATAGTAATTAAATCATTAACACATTGTTCCTTGAGGAACATCCTATTTTATTACTAGCACTAATTATTAACTCCGAACACTTGAAAACCCTATTTACATACAAGTAGTAATGTTTTCTTCAGCATAATGTTATGTCTTTTAAGCAACATATTTTCAGTTTTTAAGTGAAAAATTTTACACTCTATTTGATTTTCCATTAAAGTAATTTCCTTTTTAACAATTTCCACCTCTTTCCGTATGAAATCACTTTGCTTTATTATACTTTTTAAAAAACCATCTAATTTGGGTGACATTTCAAAATTTTTAAACGAAAAACAAAATAAATTCTTTAACTAAACTGAATGTGATTAATGTTGAAGGCTTATCTGATTAAAGTTTTTGTGTGCTAAAAAATGTATGTAAACCCAACAAAAAAAGGTTAACCAGCAACCAAACATGTTAGTCCAAGCAGTTGCTTTGTTCGCGGTAAGGATTCTAAACCGATTCGGGACTATTCGCATGTGCAGTTCAAATAATGACGTGCGCCAAAGCTATTGGTATAAGAACGTTTTTAAAAAATAACTAGACAGTGCCACAGATATGTGTGCATTGATGGGGAACTTGAAAATGGTAAGAGATACGAAGATGGTTAAATTGACGTAAAGGTGCGAGTTTAGGGGTTTAATAAGTTAAAGAAAATTGTAAATATTTTTTCGGAGATATCCGTAAAAAAACAGAAAATTT
This sequence comes from Polydrusus cervinus, assembly GCA_935413205.1. Lineage (NCBI taxonomy): Eukaryota > Metazoa > Arthropoda > Insecta > Coleoptera > Curculionidae > Polydrusus > Polydrusus cervinus. Next base: position 27,858,391 of record OW284513.1, read on the forward strand.
TCAGTTGTAGTTTTTATTTGTTTACGTCTTAAATTTTACTTGAGAAACGAACCATAACACAGTTTTATAACCGTTTGTTATGTTTTACAAGATGGCGTTATTAGTTTCCAACATCGAGATAGAATAAAAAAGTTTTTCAATTTTTGTGTACAACTATTGCTACTCTGTGCGATAGATATTATTTATTTCTTGTGCCGTGCGAAGTTATTTCAGCAGAAATATATAATAATAAGAAGAAAATGGTGAAAATTACGTTTCATAGGTTAGTATAAATAATGGCCAGGTCCGTACTTATAAACTTTGGGAGCTAATTGTTTCCTATCGTTTGCTTAGTTGCAATTTATTTAAATTATTAAATAACAAAAAAAATGTAAAAACAATACATCTACTAATAAAATTCCGTAATTTAAATGAATTTTAATAATGCATAATATAATATTTCCATAGGTTTTACGTTCAAAATGTTTTTAATGTTTCTAAAAATTGGTAGTAAACTTTTTAATTTTTTAATCAAATATTCTATGTAAAAATTCCAATTTAATTTACTGTCAAAGATTATTCCTAAATATTTTACTTGATTAACTTTCAAAGTTTGAATGTCATCATTTATTTTAATACTATTCATATTTTGTGGTATGTTATTTGGATTTAAAGTAAAAGGAAGATAATTAGTTTTATCAAATTTAATTGTTAATAAATTTTTAACAAACCCATTTTTTATTATTTAAAATCTTTTTAATTTTGTTATTTAAGTTACCCCAATTTGTATCTGTATAAAAAAAATTGCAGTATCATCCGCGAAACTATGAATTTCTCCATCACAATTTACATTAAACAAATCATTAATATAGATATTAAAAAATAATATATAATTATATATACTTATTTTATTGCGTGATTCCTGGACCAATTTTAAGTCGAAAAGTTTATATACGGATATGTTTTAAAATGCTTTGTTTTCGATGTTAAAGTTGTAATTTTTTCTGGTTTTCTATTGAATATGAACATATTTATAACTCAAAAATGTTTTCTTTTTCAAAGCAGCAGTGTAGGTACAGCTGCGCCTCAATACAATTTTAACCAAAAAATATACGCCACTGATATTTTCGAAACAATTGCTTTATTATTTATCATTTAATTTTAAACAAAAAAGGTATCGTTTATTCTTTTCTTAAAAGTTACCGTTTGGAAGAAAATAATTAAAATAATACCTACAAGTTTATTAATTTTATAGTACCCCTTGGAATCACGAATCCACTTACTTTTCTTTCAGCTATTTCTACCCTTTGTTGTTCCAGTCTTAGTTCATTTTCATTTACACTATCTACTATGTCTTTGCCACCGTGCACCATTTGTTTCTCTAAAGCTTTAAGTTTTTTGGCCAGATCGTCCACTTCCATTTTGCCCATTTCCAACTGTTTTTCTTTTTCTACGTTATCGCTTTCACTCTCCGATTCTTCCTCCTCTTCCTGTATATTCACACTAAAATTAAGTAGCAGCTGTTAAATTTGGATCTGTATTATCGAACTTATTCAAAAATTTGACAAAGCACCTAAGAAAACGATATTTTGCTGACAATAACTCAGTATTAAATAAAAGCAGGGTTGCGACGATTTAAATCAACTGATTTTTTCAATTTTAATCGTGATTTAATCAAATTATAAATTGCTGTAAAAACAAGTCGCCGAAACAAATAACTTATCAGAAAATTTTAAAAAAAGGAAGATAGTTTATTTAACACGAAGTGTTTAGATACATTATGTAAGTGTAAAAACATAACTAATCGTCATCAGTCCAGCGTAAAAAATATTCATAAATTACGCTGCACGCTGCCGAAAATTCCTATGTCAATACAAGTTATTTAGTATGTTGCCGAAGAGATTTTCTAACTGTAAATCTAGACAAATATTTTTGGGCGAATAGAGACAAAATAAGGGATTTTAAAGTTTGCATTGCCATATTTAAGGAAAAAATCGGTAAAAATTGATAAAAATCAAAAAAATCCCGATTTAATCGAAAAAAAATCAGATTTATTGATTTTTTCTAAAAAATCGTGATTTATTGCAACCCTGTTATAAACCCTAGCATGGTTAAATTATTTGATAAATATGGTAAAATTGAGTAAACAAAAAATCGACCAGAGGCGTACCGTTTAGGGAAAAATGGAGGTTTAACGAAAAAAATTAAAAATTGAGATACAATCCTCAAATTTCGTATTTGGACTAAGTTTTTAATTTGGTAATTAAGGTACTTTACACTTAACACAATTTCGAAAACATGGCATTTGCCCCTTACTATAAGCCACAGGCAAAATCTAAAATATGCGTTTATAGTTACAAGGCATGCACCAACTTTTATCAAGAATAAAATTTTCTGAGAAATCGGTAATAAAAACATTTCCCGTATGTCGCATACTTTTTTCGACACACTGTTATAATAAAATGACCTTTCTAGAGAGTAGTTACAATTTTGTTAGCTTCTTACCCGTTCGTTACAGCACCATTATTTTTGTCGTTGATTAGAGCCTTTAGTCTTTCAATCTCTTGTTGTAACACTAACAATTTACCATCTTTAATATCTTCATTCTTAATAGGTTTATTTTTGATAGATTTAGCTCGGTAAGAGTATCTTAAAGTTGTTATAGTTTCCTCGTAGTTCATACTCGCCGGGCCGATGTTTGCTATCATTATGGTTTTGCTGTTACCTCCTAAAGAATCTTGAAGAAGTCGTGTGAGTTTCGAGTCTCGATACGGAATATGAGCGGAATTTTCAGCAAGAGCGTAAATAACATTACCTTAAAATTAAAAATATAAATGAAATATCTAGAATTGATTGTAGAATGTAAAAATGTTTCTTTAAAAAAATTAAATTTGATACACGTAGCATTTTATAATCCACCCTGTATATTATTTTTTAAATGCATTTTAAAAAAATTTATGGGTCCGACCGATGTTTTATTAAGTGGGCGGCATTCTATATAAAAGGCTATAGTCTATTTCAGAAACGTGTAGAGTAATAAAAGCTCATTAGGTATGCAAAGGGAATACAGAGTGACCCAACGAATATTTAAGCCACTTTCATAATCTGGCATTGATTTCATTGCAAAATTCTTTATTTTCATCAAGTGCAGGTAGTACCACCTGGGTTTGGGTCAATTTATGGGGTTTGCCTATTGTTATCCATTTACAATCACTAAAAATGGTTTGACAAAGGCGTGCATATATACAGGGTGTTACAAATTCGACATACCAGCATTGGAATCTCGGAAACCATAGGAGTTAGAGAAACGGTTAAATGGGGGCAAAGTTGTGCAATTCGGTGCTGATTATAATGTTGCGTTAAAAGTTTGTAAATTCCGAATACTTCTGATTTTATTCGAAAAAAACCGAAATTTTGCAAAATCGTATTTATTTTTTCCTGAGCTCATTTGACTAGCTATTTAAAAATAAATGGCACTTTGTCATTGTCACTTTTTTTCCTCTACAAAATGACGTTACTAAACTAAAAATCCGCCGTTTCGTCTCCGAGCGGCCATCACCAACTTTACTTTTTTAAATACGGACCTGGATTTTTTGTAACCGATTTTAAAACCCTCCTACTCTAAAAATGTAATGGCGATAATACTTTTTCATAATGATGAGTTGTCCTTGCTTATTTTTTAAAATTCATATTTTTTACAATTCTTGTCAGTCCGGTCCTGGTAACGAATTACAATATTAATTAAAAACTTTATTTCATTTAAAATATTCATACCTAAGTAATATAATTTATTTTATAAGAATTTTCTAATAATTCTAAATTTACTAATTAAATCCTAATTTTCTATATGTTCAAAGAGATTGCTGTTTTGCTCAATACAAAGATCGATTTTTCTTCCAATTTTGGCGACAGTCCTTTCAACCGATTTTCTCCTTATTCTACCAAATGCAACCTGTATGTAAATACCTAATATGAACTTAAGACAAAGTTCTTCATGAAACTTATTTGTAAAAGTTTTAAATAAAATAAAGTTTTTAATTAATATTGTAATTCGTTGCCAGGACTGGACTAACAAGAAGTGTAAAAAATATGAATTTAAAAAAATAAGCAAGGATAATTCATCATTATAAGAAAGTAATATCGTCATTACATTTTGAGGGTAGGAGGGTTTAAAAATCGGTTTAAAAAAATCCAGGTCCGTATTTAAAAAAGTAAAGTTGGTGATGACCGCTCGGAGACGAAACGGCGGATCTTTAGTTTAGTAACGTCATTTTGTAGAGGAGAAAATAAAAAGGGTTTTGCAAAATTTCGTTTTTTTTCGAATAAAATCGGAAGTATTCGGAATTTGAAAACTTTTAAAGCGGCATTATAATCAGCACTGAATTGCACAACTTTGCCCCCACTTAACCGTTTCTCTAACTCCTAAGGTTTCCGAGATTCCAATGCTGGTATGTCGAATTTGTAACACCCTGTATATGCATAATAAAAAATAAGTGTACCTAATACTATATACACTTATTTTATATTAAACATTATAAAAAAAATACAAAATACATTATACAGAAATTAAATTTCATAATATTCTTCGCCATCTGAGGAACTGTCATCTCCTCTTGACGTTATAATTAACGGGTCGACGGTCCGATCGATCAGTCAAGATCCCACATTTTCTCCTCTTCTTTAATGACACGATGGACTGGATGGACGGATTTTGAATGTCGTATTGTGTCTTGCTACAAATTCTTTCCCTTGCGCCCATATAAGTTCTATATGATTTAGCTCGCCATGATATAGCGGTATGCGCAGCACAGTTACTCTATGTTTGTCAGGTATATCTTCCACGGCATATTTCATAAAACGATGTTTGTGTAAATTTGCTATAGGTAATAGTTCCTTATTTATCAAATTATCTCTTTTTTTTTCTTTGGTTAGTTATCATAATTCAATGCGCAAAATTACCTGCGCCTATGGCCGATACCGAAACTGAGCCGAACTGAACGGAATTTCCCATTTTATTACTCTACACCTTTCTTAAATAGACTATAATCCGTTTCTTTATCATAACCCTGTAAAATAGGAACTGTACGTTGTAGTGGTGGTTATCGTGCCAGTTCACGCAAGGGAAGTTTGCATAATAATAAAACCGCAGCAGTGGCTCAATGGTGAGCTACTGGCATTCGACTGTGACGGTCGCTTAATAAAAAAGAGTGTCCGAAACTTTAGTGGATAAAAATCAGGACCGAGAGGGGCATAAAAAAGATAACTAGTGCATAAACGTGGTTTGGATCCTATGATAAGCTATAGGTCCCGTCTGGCTGAGATTACCCAGACGATAGGGGATACAATGGGCCTGGTATGCCTAAGTATATTGGCTTTTCCGTCAAACCCAGCAACAAAAAAAAACCGTCTTAGAAAAAAATATTTTTTACTGGCGAGGTATGGTTTTACCTTTTCGGTAAGTAAATTCTCAACAAATGAGAATATAGAGCTCGGAAAAGCCATATTTCAGAAAGTTGACGGGTGGGCGGGCCAATTAAAAAAATATATTAATTGGACCGATTCTCAATTCCGATGCTACACGATAAGAAAATAAAAATTTTTAAACGCATTAGATGAAGAAAAAATGCGGCAAGGTTACTTTTTAGCAGTACGGCGTGCCAATTCACGCGACTCTTGATAAATTTACATTTGGTCACTACGGTCCTGTGATCTCACGCCGTGCCACTTCTTTTTAAGGCCACTTATTAAAAACTCGGTAATCAAAACCGCTTCAGAAAATTTCTCGAAAAAATTCCATGAGTTAAATTAGTCCGAATCCTGTATACGCTCTATATGTATATTACCTAACGACGACAAAGCTTTGTTGATTTTTGTAGCTTCCCTTAATCTATCTCCAGTAGCTCCGGTCTTTGATTGCCGTTCGCTACCAGCTAAATCCACTAAGTTTAATTTTCCTACTTTCATTGACTTCGAATCGCCTTCTACCATTTCTATAATAATCTACAAACAAAATTATGTATTATTTAAACGCCTTTGACTGAAGTTAACGGCTCACAGCATAAAAAAAAATTACTGTTGGGTATTTTCCCCTCAAGCCAAGCTAGTGGCGCAGCCAGTAGGGGGGCTATATCCCCCTCCCCCCGAGCCTAGGAGCTCGGGTCTAAAAGTCTAATTGAATCGGCTATTTGGAAAAGGGAACATGTCCAGAAATGGTAATTTTACAGGAGAAGCAAAAAACTAATTTAACGAATCAATGATAAGCTTTTAATAATACAATTTTTTTTATCTTGTAGTACTTTGTATTAATGATACTTTTATCAGCTAAAACATAAATTATATTATTTGAAATTTTTTTATTTTATTTTTAAATTCTTGGACATGTTACTTTTTCGAACTAAACAAAATAAAAATACTCTAAATTTGATTATATTCGGTTTATTATATATTATAAATAATATTAATAATGCTAATAAAACTTTAAAAATCGTCTTAAGGACGTTCCTCTGAATCTACTACTGACCACTTCATCACTTCGTTGTAAAACTCGATTTTGTCATCAGGTATGTACTGCAAAAGACTTTTAATATTATCCATTTTCTTTTTATTAATGGGAATCTTATCAACATATACCCTATAAGTTAGTACAGTAGGCAAGTCTGGACGAAAGTTTTTTGCAAGGGAAAATTTTTCACACAGCGTTATTGATATATGGCCGAATAAGAAGAACTCCAGAATTGGAGAGGTTGTATTTAAAATGGACATAATCGGTTATTTTCAACAAGGTTTTTATCTTCTTTCGTATTTTTTTTCTTGACAATATCAAAGTCGCGGTCACATGCATTGAAAAAATGTCCTCTTATAGGAAAAATGTAATGAATCACTTAAATACGACATAATGACGCATAACTACGAGAACACTAGTGCCGCGCCGTCGGCCGCACTGATGGTTTGTTTGTTTCGAAAAAGTAACATATCCAGGACATGTTGCCTTTTCGAACCAAACGTAGGACAAATGTTATCACTACCAGTATGGTAATAATCGGATATGTTCCGTTCTCGCGTAAATTCATGTATTTACCTTTAAAAATTACGTTTTCGGCAAAATCTTGAAATAGCCAAAAATTGGACATGTTCCCTTTTCCAAATAACCGATTCAATTGCAATCTAATTCCCACGCTAAGACTCTTAATCTAAATCTTAAAATATTTATTAAAAAACCGTAAAACCAACACAGCACAGAATCAATACAGGGTAACACATCACTAGCATTTAAAATTATCCTTTCTTTACTATTACAGCCTTGATAATTATTTCAGGATAACTTAAATATTAAAATTACATTACAGGAAGTTATGGTATTTAGGCCGTTTATTTTTTTAATAAGATTTACCGTCACAATACTCTAGGAAGTAAGCAAGTTTTTAAGGCATGAGAAGTAATGTAATGATGCTAGTTTCAGGCGAAATATGTAACAAAAAGAAACAGATAGAAAAATATTTGAGGTCAAAACTTTTTCTTACAAAATATCAAATATCAGGCCTTTTTCAGTAAAAATGGATCGATTTTTCAAATCAGAAATCTTTTTGTTTTTTTAGTTTGGCTCTAAATGTTCAGGACCGTAATGAAATGAAAAAGATAATTTGAAAAATGTGTTATTAGATAACAAAACGTTAAAATTTTAAAAACTTGTACATTGTATTAAATTTCTAAAGTTTAGAAATCCCTAAAACTGTATTTAAAATTCCAGGTCTGTATTTAAAAAAATGACTTGAGGTTGGTAACTAAAGAACAAAAGGTTGAATTTGAAAACTAATAACGCCATCTTGTAGAACATAAAAAAGGGCTATAAAAAAGTATTATTTTTTACTAAATTTTCTCCCAAAATACGCACCTTTTGGAAAATTTTAAGAAAAATAATATTAATCCTGAGAGTTGTCTTTGTAACGGTTTAAGCGGTGCACAGTTTATGTGTGTAAATTTTACACTATACAGTTACCTGAAAAATGGCATGCGATCTGGAACTGTGTTCGTTCATATTCGTAGCACCAGTCGTTCGATTGACATTTCCTATTTTCATCGCTTTCGTCATATCTTTGGCGCTTTGGCATGTATGCGAGTGCAGGTTTGTCACCACTACCCCATCACCTGGTTGCTCCCGTAACTCCAGAGGTTTTGCATTTTTTATTTTTAGTAGGTCTCTAAAAAAACATTTATAGTTCAGATTTTATATATGCTTAGTTACAAGTCAGAAGTTTAAGGAAATCAGTCAGAGATGATGTGACAAGAGTCACAAATATAATTATATTATATATAATTTTATATATTTATTTAAAATATTTATGTCGGATTGCATAAAAAATTTTTACAACACAGGTCTACAAAATTAAATTTCTTAAGAAATGTTTTGGTTCTGAGAAGTGAAGATTTTAGAGCTCCAGCACTACAATTTAAAAAAACATGCGATTTTATTGCCATCATTGACACGCTCCATCCACCTCGGTATTACAATTTTTAGTAATACATTTATTTATAATGAGCAAGGTATACAATAAGACGAGCAATTTTCCAATTGGTAATCTCTAGAAAGTATGCCTATTTTTTACATTTTAAGCACGCAATACCGTTTTCTAAGAAATCTGGACGTCATGCGTACAAAATAAGGTGATTACAAGGATTAGTATTTCAAGAGACAAAAACAGCTTATAGCTTCAACATCAAAATTATTGTAGACCTGTGTGATTAACTAGCCAGCAACATTGGCAGTGACATTCATGACATTGGTAGAAATAATTTTCTCACAACCAAAGCGGCCCGGTTAGCCTAATTCTTGATCTACTAATTAGGTAAGTTTGACCGTGAGTAAATATGCCTGCTAATGTAATTTATGTTACATTTAAAGTTGTTAAAGTCCATACATTTACTGTATGGATGCACGTCACAGCTTCTGACATAATTTTTGATTCGAGTCATGTCGTTGAATAGAAGAAAGTTTTTTGAATTGTCAAAATGAGTTTTATATCAATTGACAGGACCCTTTAATTAATAAGAGACCTACCTTATTTTTTGTTCCTGTTATAATTATGTATTTGCGAGTTGTGACGTGGATCCAACCAGTAATTGGACGACGTTAGTTAATTACTGTTAAACATTGTTATGTAACCCAACATATAGATGAAGTCCAATAATACAGCATGTTGCATATTATTATGTATAAAAGCAGACATTTACTTATAAATTTGTGCTAAAATAACTTTTACTTTTCATGGTACGCCAAGCTTTGCAAAACAGTTTTAAATTTTAAAAAGTCTTCAATGGAAAGTAAAAAGAAACTTTATTTTTCAAACACAAAGGATTGAATGTTTTAAAATTGTTTTTAACAAATTAATCAGAAAGTTAAATCATTTAACATAAATAATAATGTATCCCTCTGTTCCTAACAAGTGATATGATCAGACACCTTTATCAAAATGGTCAAAACTAAGCGCATGTTAATTATTTTTAAAAATAATGATTTAATACATATTTGTATTATACAGGGTGTCCCGAAATTAGGTGACAATATTTTAAGGGGATAAAGTACATCCAAAAATAGGACTGAAATCCTCTATTAATATACCTTCAAAAACCCTTCGTTATGGGGCTAGAGCCCCCCGAATGGAAGCGGGTTTTTCACAATATCTCAGAAACTGATTGAAGTATCAAAACAAAATTTGATACATGGTTTACCCATGACAAGACGCAATAAACGGTTTGTTTAGCTTAGGTGTATTTCTTCCAGTGGCGTCCCACTGGGTAGGTAGTGAGGAGAATATTGCCCTAACTTTTTTATTTGTAGGATTTTTTAACGCTAGGTGCAATTTTTAAAAGCACTAAAATCTTCTATTGAAAAAAGATACTCTTGCTTCATTTTGACAGGATTTACCATTTTTCAGTTAAATCGATTTAAAAATTTTCTGTTTTTTACAAGCCGTTGAAAAGGCTAAGGTGTTTTTTGCATATCTCAGCAAACACTTAATATTAAAACATAAAATTTATTAGAAGTTCTACTAGCGACAAGGCATATTTATTAAAGGATGTAACATTAAAATATTTTTTCAGTGGTGTCGCACGGATTGTAAATATTACTATTTTTTTTTATTTGAGGGACTTTCCTTTTATACCATTTTTAAATTCTCCGTGACTCACAAAACATAACACGCAGGTCTCGATTTTGCATCCAACAAAATGAAAATAATTTCGAACATTTGCTTAAGAATTAGTTTCCCGTGTGGTTTTACAATTAAATTTGATTTGCAATTTGTTATTCTTTTTTGTTTTATTTTAAGTCTTCTATACAAATAAATATTTAAAAAACAAGGTCTAAGAATCTGTTAAAAACCTTATATTCTGTCAAATTACAATAATGGAAGGTTTAAGGTTTTATTAACAAAAAATTTAAGAATTTTAAAAAATTACATTAAAAGTATGAAAGCCTCTCAAATTAAAAAAAATGGTAATATTTACTTTAGGCTCCACCCCGTGCGACGCCACTGGAAAAATATTTTAATGTTACATCCTTTAATAAATATGCCTTGTCGCTAGTAGAACTTCTAATACATTTCATGTTTTTATATCAATGTTTGCTGAGATATGCAAAAAAAAACACCTTAGCTTCTAAAAAACCGAAAATGTTTAAATCGATTTTACTGAAAAATGGTGAATCCTACCGAAATGAAGCAAGAGTATCTTTTTTCAATAGAAGACTTTAGTGCTTTTAAAAATTGCACCTGGCGTTAAAAAATCCTACAAATAAAAAACTTAGGGCAATATTCTCCTCACTACCTACCCAGTGGAACGCCACTGGAAGAAATACACCTAAGCTAAACAAACCGTTTATTGCGTCTTGTCATGGGTAAAACATGTATCAAATTTTGTTTTGATACTTCAATCAGTTTCTGAGATATTGTGAAAAAACCGCTTATCATAGCTTCCATTCGGGGGGCTCTAGCCCCATAACGAAGCGTTTTTGAAGGTATATTAATAGAGGATTTTAGTCCTATCTTTGGATGTACTTTATCCCCTTAAAATATTGTCACCTAATTTCGGGACACCCTGTATACATTAGGTCTAGATTAGGGTAGAGAGGTTTTTGGAAATTGCGATCCGATTGATCTTGATTTTATAAAACCACAAATATCTCAGAAACGAAAACTTTTACAGCAAAAAGTTTCAAATAAAAAAGCTTTCTTTTCTTAATATCTACAAAAAAGATCCCATTCACTTTTGCTCTAATATGTCAACTAACGGAGATATTTTATAAAGTTGTAAAACCGTCCAAAATTTTGAAAATAGTTGACGTTGACTTGGAAATACATAGTGAGAATGTAAATGCCCTTCCAAATTGGCCAAACGTGTAACTCTTTACAATTAAAAAATATAAGAATATTAATATACCTTATATCCTCCATATAAATTTCCAAATATCTTACACTAACCAAAAATTCTACACCAGTTTTTCTTGCTATGTGAGACCATATTTGATCAAATGCTCTCGGGATGATACCCATTTCTTCATCACCACAACCTAAAAATTTTTTTAATGATATGAGTCCAGCAGGCCTAAGTGCGTTAAGTGGATTAGAACGAGCTAAACATTTACATGTTAAATTGCGGTTTTTTTAACGAATTACAGAAAAAATCAAGCAATATTTTAAATTTCTGTTTTCACCAATAGAAAGGTCGTATCTATGTGGGTGTGAGAAAGTTATTTTCACGCAGAAAAAGAAATCGACGAAAAAGATATAAGCCAATGAAAATTTTTAAAAAAATTACTAAAGTTCATTGCATTGTAAAATAATTGGGAATTACATTCTTTCAATAAAAATAACTTTCACACATTCTCCAATATCGGTTTTGTTTGAGTCCAAATGAAATAAATGTTTTTAAAAATCCGTCAATAAACATGGGCAGGATTCGGGTCAAATTTCTAAGAAAAAATATTAAGATGTTTTTTCTGATATTACAGCATATTTTGAGTTTGACTAATCTGTAATTTTTGGTTGCCAGAAGTAAAAATCGTAATGAGAATTTAATCTTCCTTGAAAAGACGAGCTCTGCCACTTTTTGTAGATTCTTCAGTATTGTGAAACTTTTTATTAAATTATAGGGAGATCTTGAATATATTATTGTAATTTTTTTTTTTCAAGTAATATGGAGCTTTTAATGAATTTATGTATACAAATGTATTATTTAAATATTTCCGACTTAACATAAAACAAAACCATAGTTTTTTCCATTCAAAATTAATAATTTGCTATCTTTAATTAAATAGTTTAGTAAAACACAGCGGCACAGTTACAAAATATTTATATTTCCGGAAGAAATCGTCTTACTCCAACAAAATTTAAAGTGTGACTGCCCTCCTTAGAAAAATACAGGGTGATTCCTAAGTTGATTCTTTTTTAGCTGTGTATTTATAGAAGACACATTTTCAAATACCTTTTTTTCAAAAAACTTAAAGATAGGCGAGATACAGAACTAAAAAATCTAGTGCGGGCCTGGTCGTCAAAACGTAGTAAGTTTTAAATTGGTGACACGTGAAAATGGTAAAATATGAAAACAATGAACTAGTAGATATGGTGCTAATTTACTGTGAGTGTGGTCAAAGTGCGGCTGCTGCTTCAAGATTAAACGCAGAACGCTTTCACTTGCGGGCTCATCCTATACCCAGAAGTTTTCTTAATGTCATTCAACGGGCAAGTTAGGCAGGACCGTATTTGATCCAGAGTGTAATAAATGAATGTAAGTAGGTACCTTATATTTGAGTTTTTTGAAAAAAGGTATTTGAAAATGTTGTTTATTTTAATGCCTTCTATACACAGCGGAAAAAGAACTATCAACTTAGGAATCACCCTGTATAACAAAAGGGGTTATTATTTTCGACAGCGAAAGTACGTATATGAATGAGTCATGATGACTGACATAACTTTCTCTATTATAAAATTAACCCAATATAAAAAATGATATTAATAATTATTTGGATTATAATTTACTAAATATTTATTGAATATTTATACATGAGACATGATTAATAGTTAACTACATTATTTGTTAACACTGTAACAGGTTGCTGTAATAATTGCACATACAACATATTCTTGTTTGGGGTGTTTCCAATACCTACATATGTGCATATCGTAATAGCTTAAATGATCAATGATCATGTATGCCATGTAACCATTGAATTTAATGGTTACATGCTGACCTACATACCGATCTTCGTTATCACAAAATGAAAAAAATTAAATTTCAATGGTATCAAGTTGATTTTTTTGTAACAAATCCCGTTATACAAAGCAGTCTTTATAAAATCACAATAGAAAAAGGAATGTTTTATATTATACCTTCCATTGTATAAGTCTTTCCAGTTCCTGTTTGTCCGTAAGCAAATACACAGCCATTGTAACCTTCAAGGACGGAAGCAACCAAAGGACGAATCGTTTCGTCATAGAGAGCTTGCTGTGTAGACCTAAAATATATACATATTTATTTGTTTTGTGTCATCATGCGAAATTATATCTATATATTAAATTAGACCAAAAACAATGCGTTCTCTCGGTCCGAATAGCCATGTTAATTAATGGATTTTTAAAAACTTAAAATTTGGACTAAAACTAAAAAAATTACAATTACCAAAAAGTAGCAAACATTTTTTTATTGGAATTAGCGTGGGAGCAACGCAATGTAGAAAAAAATATGTAAAATATTTTTATTTGTCATTTCCTGCAATTCTTTCGAATTAGGCTTTTTACCGAGAGGACCTACAGCTTAACGTGGGTTTCGAACCACGATCCTCAGTCATGCGACACTCCCCCCCAAGGGCTAACCCTTGGTTTCTTGCCATTGCATGACCAACCGATTGGGGAGAGTGTATCTTCTTCCACACCCCACGAGATGTCCGATCTCATCTGGCCTGAATGGGGTAGGTTGGGAGGTGATACATTTTACACTCTTCCCTCCATTCTTAAATTAACTGAATTTCGGACATACTCTTTTTTATTGTACGTATGCCCACTTTTTATTTAAGATTGAAAAGTAAGTGGGTAAATCTATTCACAAAATAAAAAATAATATAGAACAGTACAGCAGGCCAAAAATGGTATTAAAATACTGAAAACGTTTATATTTTACCGTGTTATTTTGTAATAAAAATAACATTTTCAAAACATTTACTCGAGTTTCTAGAAAAAATGCGCTGCAAGAGAAAAGTTTAGGAAACTTTTTAATAAAATCAAGTGAAATAAGAACAAAATCAAATGTCGACACCGCAACAGAATTTTTGTAAGAGATGATAATTTTTTGGCCAGCTAGAGGGGGGAAGTGCCACCTTTGGACGCTCATGCTCATTTTCCTTCTTTACTTTCGATATAGGAATAAAGGAAATATTGCTATATCTCGAGTTTTTTATAGAAATTGACCATTGCATTAACACAATTCGAAACTAAAAAACATCTGTGTACTTATGTTAATTAGAAATTTCACTTATTATGTCGATAAAACATGTTCATATCACTCGTTAAAATAATTTTGAAATTGTTTAGTGTTACTTTGTTTCGTGGGTGTTTATTTGTTCAAATTCAAACAAGGTCCGCCAAAACCTCGTATACCTACCCAACCTTACTAATTAAAATATTTATATAATTTGGTTCACAATATGAAACAAAAATTCTATTTCCGATTGCTGTCAAATACTTATCTATGTACATATTTAATAGGTACTTACTATTCTCATTACAGCGCAGTACCGTTGGTATCAATTAAAAAAAATCCAAAAATTTTTATACAGGGTTTCCTTAATGATGTGCTAATATTTTAGGGTGTGATTCCTAAAGTCATTCTATGAAGAAAAGTTTACATAAACATATATATGTCCTAAACGGCTTATATTTTTTGCTACAGGGTGTCGAATTATTTTTTTTTAATGAGTTTTTTGTAATATCTCCAAAAGTACTTTAGATAATATCTTCAATTTTGGCATGCGCTAATAGGACATAAAACCACATGTTTTAGTTATAAAGTTATTTTTTTGTCCCACCAGTGGCGTCCCTGCAAACATTTCCTCTGATATTGTTTAGAAAAAAGTGGTACGCCACTGACATTTTTCCATGTGGATATTATTTCTGATTAGCCTGGTCAACTCAGCATAAAAATGGTCTCTTGCGTTTCTCTTCTTAGGCACACCGTTCTTAACTAAATTAATTAAATTTAATTAGACGTGTGGAAGCATTCCTATTAAATAATGAAGGTGGTTATTTCCAACAATTTTTGTTTATAAAACAAAGTTTTGTATTATAAATGTTAATAATAATAAAAAATAGTAGAGCTAATTTAATTACTTTAATTAAGAACGGTGTGCCTGAGGAGAAAAACGCAAGATACCATTTTTATGCAGAATTGACCAGGCTAATCAGAAATGATATCCACATGGAAAAATGTCAGTGGCGTACTACTTTTTTTCTAAAAAATATCATAGGAAATGTTTGCAGGGACGCCACTGGTGGGACAAAAAAATTACTTTTATTACTAAAAGATGTAGTTTTATGTCCTATTAGCACATGCCAAAATTGAAAATATTATCTAAAGTACTTTCGGAGATATTACAAAAAAGCATTACAAAATATATAATTCAACACCCTGTAGCAAAAAATATAAGCCGTTTAGGACATATGTTTATATGAACTTTTCTTCATAAAATGACTTGAGAAATCACACCCTAAAATATTAGCACGTCATTAAGGAACACCCTGTATTGCCAATTATGCTGGTATAAGGCATATTCGCAATAACAATTTTTGAAATTAATTTTTTTAATTGACACAAACAGCACCACGTACAGTAAGTACCTAACATAAAGCTGTAACAAACACAATAATAAAATTCTTCTTATTTTAGAAACAACAAATTTTACACAGCTTAAAAAGACATAAAGTGAACACACTTAGTGGCCCAAGAGACAGCCTACCCAATAAACTGAAAATTAAATGAATTGATTGAATTTTGATAAAAATATGGGTTCTTGAATTTCAAGTATATTTTTTAACAATTCCATAAATTAATAGATATAATTTCTCTTGGAGAATAATTTAGAAATAGTGGTGGATAGTCTTAAAACGTTTCTGCTACGTAAATATTAATTAACCAGTTTTATTATGCACTGACAAATGCCTGTGACGGTGCATAATTAACCATTTCTGACGTTCGAACGAACCGCCACTGCTTCCTGTCTAAAATTACCTACCCAAATTAAACAGGAAACACTACCAGTCCGGCCTAAACTTAAACTTATGTGTTATGTATCCATGTAATTTATTTATTTACATTCAGACTGAGTGTTAATTGAATAAAATAAACTGAAGGTTATTGCGATCAGATATAGTAGGTATAAATCTACATCAATGATAAATTAATAAAGGATAAACTCTTACTAAGTACGGGCTTACCGTAAACTAATAGTATTTTATTATAGTAAAAACACTACGCAATGTCTATTTATGTAAGAATTAACAGAATTTCACTTTAAGTAAATATTTGCACATCAGTATAAATCAGCAAATATACCATGTGTAATAATAATATACATATGTATACCTATGTTTTCTGTCAGAGATACTTGTAGATATATTTTATGTAAATGTACTAACTGAGCTACTAATATTCCTAATATTTTAGTGTTCCTAGTATCAAATGAATAATCTTAAAAACTGTAATGCTTATTTACACTAGGTAACTACTTGAGTTTATAAGTTATATTGTATAAAAAAAACCAAAAGTAACAAAACGCTTTCGGTTTTAAATTGGTGCTGTAGCTAGGTATAGTCTAGGAACACATAGGCTAAACTGCCTGTGTGTATATTAGCTGGAATAGCTACACAAGTAATTTTTACAGGAATAGGAAACGCGAAGTCTTCTATCCTGTATCTCAACAGCTCCAAATGGAGTCGGTTTTAGTTTCAACATAAATAGACTAACTGATTTGTTAATGCTTTTCAGAGATAACTAAAAATCGATAATTATATGATGATAATAATTGATTAAATTATACTCATAGGCATTCTCTCAAAATATTGAAAACATATCTGCGGATTAGATAATCTTTTAATTGAAATTGAAAACTAATATAGGTGCTTGACCAAAGATATAAGTACCTATTACTATTAATTGAATAAATATTGTATTATATATAATTTGGGTTTTCTAGCTATTAGGAAATCAATTTACTAATAGATACCCTAAATAATTAAAAGGGTAGATATAATAAATGGCCAGGCATAGTTGTTAGTACCTACTTAAACAAAGAATTAGATTTTTTTTTTTTAATTTAAGAATATTTATAATCTGGTATTTCTTTTTTTAAAATACTTGTTTTTAATTGTATGAAAAGAATGAAAATGCAAAAGAATATATTAACATAACAAATGCATTGGGTGTCCATTTTCATGACTCTAATGAGATGGCAAACTATTGCAATGATTATTTCATAAATATAGGAACTAAAATGGCAGAAGCTATTCCGTCTATAAACGGGGAAAAGCATAGAATCCCGACACTACAAAACTCAATTTTTTTGCATCCAGTGACAAAGAATGAATTAATAAATCACATATCATCTTTAAAAAACAATAGCGCACCTGGACACGACGGTTTCCAGGTAGAAATAATAAAGCAGACTCATCAAGAAATAATCACTCCATTATTACATATCTTTAATTTAATTTTTGAAAAGGGAATTGTCCCAAGTGAATTTAAAATCTCAATTGTCAGTCCTGTACATAAATCTGGGTCAAAAAATGTTATCAATAATTATAGACCAATAAGTCTTATAAGCAATTTTGCGAAAATATTTGAAAAATGTCTTAAACATCGCCTCAATGTGTTTTTTAGAGATAACAACATAATATCACCCAATCAGTTTGGTTTTATGGAAGGTTGCAGCACTTCGGACGCTATGCATAGGATGATTACAGAGGTTGTAAATAGTTTGAATAGTAAAAGAAAGTGCCTAGCTGTGTTTTTGGACCTAGCAAAAGCGTTCGATACTGTTCCCCACGACAAACTGATTAATATACTCAACAATTATGGCATACGGGGGGTTGCTGGTGGTTTGCTTGCAAGTTACCTAACAGACAGATATCAAATGGTAAAACTAAATAATGTCATTAGTAAAAAACAAAAAATTATGATTGGCGTTCCTCAAGGGACTGTACTTGGTCCACTTTTATTTATTATTTACATAAATTCTTTACTGAAATTGAATATAGATTGTTTGACGATCTCATATGCGGATGACACGGCCATTGTATTTGCTGATAATACTTGGGAAAGCGTGAAAAATAAAACGGTGATGGGTTTGAATAAAGTAAAAGATTGGCTTCAGAACTACAAGCTAACACTAAACTTAACGAAAACAAATTATATAGCATTTTCACTGACCAAGGCAGACAGACCAACATTTAATAACATTTTAATAGAAAATCACCTTCTACAAGAAACATCACAAACTAAATATCTTGGAATTATTATTGATCAGCACATTAAGTGGCAGCCTCATACTGAGTACTTGTCCAACAAAGTACGCAAACTAATTCACAAATTTTATTTACTAAGGGAATTCCTTAATAAAAAAACTTTAATAACGATATATAAGGCATTTGTAGAATCAATCCTGAGATATGGAATTTTGGTATGGGGTGGGCTTTATAGTAATGGCTTATATAAATTAAATATAGTACAAAAATACATTTTAAAAATAATGTTTAAAAAAACCACTCTTTATCCTACCAGAATGTTGTTTTCCCCCGAAGTATGTAATATAAGAACTTTATATATGCTCTCAATCTCCTCTTATATACATCAGAGTAAAAAGTTGCAAAATTTTATAGATCATGGCTACGTTACCCGTGGTTATGTGAATAAAAAATTGCAAATACCGGTAAGTAAAAATAATTTAAATTTAAAATATGTAAATTATATTGGCCCTAAAGTTTATAATATGATACCAATACACATTAGGGAAGTTAACAATAAAAAAAGGTTTTCAATTCTCTGCAGGGAATTTATTTTCCAAAATATAAAACAATTTGAAGGGTTATTTTGATTATTGATTAATTATTTTTAATTTTTTTGTGGTGAGTACTTGAACGTTTTACTGTTTGTAAGTTATTAATAGCTAAAGTATGTCTATAATATAATATGTATAGGTACATTATTTAAGAACACTGTGACGCATACAGCTATTTAATTAGCTAGGCGTCTTTAATGATATATTTTGAATATATAATAATAGTTTGAATGTTATATTGTACACAAGTTAACTTTTGAATAAAATAAATAAATAAAATAAAAAATAAAAAAATAATTTTAAAATGTTTGTATTTAATAAAAATAAAAAAATTATTTATTTTGAAATGTCCTGATATTTTTGGTGGTGTTCTGGGTCCTGTATATTAAAATTCAAGTTGGCAACCCCAAAATATAAATTAGGTACCACCCCAAAAAAAAAAAATTAAATGTAATGTAGATTTGTGGGTAGGTTTTGCTAGATTTATGTGCTGCTTGCCATTAGTTTTGAATGAACTTCAGCACCACCTGAGTTAAACGTCTAACTACACCCATAAATTTATTTTAGTTTTATTTCTTATTTTCCATATTTGAGAATAATTAGACTCATCCATGTCTAAAGAGAACAGACATTAAAATAAATCAATAAATAAAATGGTTTAATGACTAGAGCCTCTAACATATATTTACATCTGCTATAAAGACAATACACAGTACATTAGTAAACATTATTAATTGTCAAGAATTTGAAGTTTGAATGATGGTAGCTCACAAGCACCATTATTGGAATCGGGTAACATTATTTGTAAAAACCTTCTTAAAGTTAACACTGATAGCTGCAAAAAATATATGCATACATATCTATTTATTTGCCTTACAAATTTCTGTAACATTTACTGTTTATCTTTAAGTTAGATATAGTGAATAATGTAAATACTTCGTACTATTCATACAAGCAAATAAATGAAAAAATCTGACAAAATTTACCTTTCATCATACACAGCGTCATATGTAAACATTTTACTTCTCTCATTTTCACTCTTGGCTTTAGGATTTTCAACTTCAATTACGCCTCTATTGGAATATATTCTGACCACACTGGTATTTTGCTGTTGGATTTCTTTGAAGCTTAAGGGCCTACATCTTACGATCACCTGCACTGATTCATTGCTCGATAATTTCTACAAAATAAAATAATGTATATACAATTTATTGTTTGCATTGTTTGTTGTTAATGTTTTATCAAATTTCCTGTAAAATATCCTCAAGTGGAATAAAATGTACTTACATCTGTAGAATTGGAATCACTTTGTGTTGAGGTCATTTTTATTTCTGGATTTTCTATGTCCTTAGTTGTTATATAACACGATTCTAAAATTACTATTTACCTATTTTCCGAAATATCATTGATAAAATGTTTATTACCCCTATTGATTTTTGGAGTGCGCCTTTTGTATTTAAATTATCGTTCCATTTGTTGTTCTTGTTTCCTTTTCCTAGTTTGTTAAAAGTCCTCATCTGTCGTCCAAAACGTCAACCTCAAGGTATTTTGTTACTTATTACAGATTGCTGTAAAATACTAAAATCCCGAAATGTTATTCGTCCGAATAAGAAACACAGAGAAAAATTAATCCGTGCTTTGTTCTAAAACAACTGACATAGAGTAAACAAATAGCTTTTAGAGGTGTCATGCAATAGTATAACCTATTTTTGTTCTGTGAATTGGCATATTTTGGGAACATTTACATTTTATGAGTTGTCGATACTGTATGTCAATGCACGTTCTGTCGCCTGTCAATTAGCCACAAAATATTTGACATTTGTCGGATTTGTACTCGAAAAAATCATTTTTCAGTGATTTTTCATTAAATATCCTAATTTTAAAAGGTAATGGACTTCTAAATCATTAAATTTATTAGGAAGTTTTAATATACTCAATCAAAAGTAAGTAACTACACCATTATTTGCATTTTTATTGGATGATTTGTATACTTATTTAATGCCATGACGAAGTACCTAAAGTGCACATTTTTGGTGCATGTCATTATTACTTCGATTTGTAAAATATTTTTTTAGATGAAGCCCTGATTAAAAGATAATGATTTATGATATTAATAACGTCTGCATGGTCTTAGTTGATACTTTCATTTCAATTCAAGAACAGTTCCTCTTGGATGAATCATTTGACCTTCCATTTTATAATTTAAATCTTGCCTCTGTAACACATAAATGTTTCTGTTATCGCACTATTAATTAATTAAATGAAAAACAAAAGGCCAAGAGTACTATTGTTTTTTCAATTCACTAATTGTCTATGAAGTGATTATTGCAGAACGATGTTTTTTAAATTTTATGGAGATCTTTTAACTTCAATAATTATTACATTTACATTGATTTTTATGATACAAGGACTATCTGCAAGGCCCACAACACAACTTGTACCTAATACTGGTATATATTATCACTGTTGCACTATTTATTTAGCTTTCAAGTCTTTTTCATTAATATCTTGAAAATGTAATCAAAATTTTACAAGTAATATTTTAAGAGAACTGGTAAAAACTCTATTGATATAGCTAAGTTACAGATGACAATGAGATCTTGATACTATGCTAGTTTTAATAAAATTACATGGCACTGCATCTGTTCAAATACTTTATGTTGACCTAATTATTTAAGGTCATCATGACAATACCTAATTGTTTCTACATTTAAGTATTCACTTTACAAATGTTATAAAAAGTTGAATTTATGTGGGTTCATTTCTAGAAACAAATATAAATAACTGAATTTTTAATGTGGAATACTTAATAGTCACCTCCCAGTTATGTACTTAAAAAAGAGCTTAAAAACTAATAGCATTTTGCGAGTACTCTGAGAGGGCTTTGTGACCATCATAGATGATGGACTGGACTTAACCATAAAATTTAATAAACAATTAAAACAATTATTTATTAAAATGGAATAAAAATATTACTTACACATTAAGTATTTTTTTTTTATTACACAAATAACTTCAATGCTTCCAATAAAAATATCTCCCTGCAGACGAGAACAAAGAAAATACAAAACTAGTAAATTAGACAAAAAACAAAGTACCTATATGAAATGAACTGAGCTAAAATGGGTCGTTGTAATGAATACTCAACTAACTCATAATAAGCTCCCTCCACCAGTAGTTCCCTTACAGTTCTCTTAAATAGTTTAAGGGTAGGAAGGTCCCTTATAGTGAATAAATACTTAGTATACACAGGTTTGGGTTTGTTCAACACATTCTATTTTAGGAGATTTCTGCATATGTTCGTTTACGGCGCTATTTTAATGTTTACCTGCTGTGCTATTTTATTTATATTAAGCACCCAACCTTTTAATTTGCATTTTATGCTTTAAGCAAAAAAAATGCAATTATGTGAAAAGCAGTTAAAGTTAAAAAGTGCTTTCAAATTATTATATATATACTGTACAGGGTGTTTCACAGTGGATGGAACGTTAGACATTTATGGAAAACGGGTTATACGTTTTCTTCAAAAATTTGGTTGCTCAGATAAACAACCATGATCTAAGTATTGTTTTAAAATATTTTTAGCAATGCGGCTTCTGCCCGAAACCGGTGGCAACATAGTTATTTTAAATGGAACACCCTATATATTATATTATTTTCTAATTCTCTATACAATTTCACATATTATTATATTTTGTATAAAATATCATATGTATATATGTATATGTCTAAATTCAATTATTTTTGAGATATTGACGTTTAAAATATGCCATTTTTAGACTTCAGACAGGCTGTAGCATTGGAACGATGCATCTAAGAGAAAAATGGTTTTCACCGCCCTATTTTAGTATTTTATCCTCTATCCAAAAATACCAACTTTCTGTTCAACATGATAAACCAAAGAAATGGTTTTACGGGTTAACATCGTAAAATCGAAAGTTGTAACTTTTAAATCGAGAATAAAAAACTGATATAAGGAGGTGAAAACCAGTTTTCCCTAAGCTGCGCCGTTCCAGTGCTACAGCCTGTCAAAGTCTGAGAATGGCTTATTTTAAATGTCAATATCTCAAAAATAATTGAATTTAGACATATGACATTTTATACAAAATATACCTGCAATTGTATAGGGAATTAGAAAATAATATATAGCAACGCCGCATTGCTGAAAACATTTAAAACGATGGACCATGGTTGTTTATCTGAGTGACCAAATTTTATAAGAAAACTGATCACCCGTTTTCCATAAACGTCTAACGTTCCATCCACCCTAAAACAATCTGTATAGTACATATATGATAATTTGAAAGCACTTTTTAACTTTAAATACTTACACATAAACGCATTTTTTTTTCTTAAAGCATAAAATGCAAATTGAAAGGTTGGTACTTAATATAAATAAAATAGCACAGCAGGTAAACCTTAAAATAGCGCCGTAAACGAATATAGACAGGAAGCTTCTAAAATAGGAGGTGTTGAACAACCCAAACTTAAATATATACTGAGTATTTTTTCACTATTAAGAAGAATAAAAATTCATGTGGTGAGGATGGTATATCTCCGTGAAACACCCTGTGTATTTGTTAGGTTACTGCCTCCTACATGTCCTAATATTTTCTTGGACCATGTTGTGGCAGAACTATTTGGATAATTTTACCATACATTTTTCGTAATTTATGATTCTGTTCTTCAGATGTCGGGCTCCGGGCACAAACATCGTTACAAGAACACTGCTTTGGACAGTGTCGAATTACGGAGACGTAGAGAAGAAGAAGGAATACAACTTCGAAAACAAAAGAGGGAACAACAGTTGAGTAAACGACGTAACGTTAATGTTAATCAGTTGCTGCCAGAAGATGATCCATTACAAGTAAGTACAAGGAAACCTTTCCAAATTTATAGTACAGAACGTTAAAATCAAGTATTACCACAATCATTTTTAAAGTTCTAGGTCAATTTATGATATAAACATTTAATTTTAATTTATAGATTGAAGGAGATATGTCATCACCAGTTACACCTGGCATCTCTCAGGATATGGTTCAAGATTTGTATAGTTCAGATCCGGAACTTCAATTGGCAGCTACTCAGAAGTTCAGAAAACTGCTAAGTCGTGAGCCCAATCCACCGATTGATGAAGTTATTCAAACTGGTATAGTGCCCAGATTTGTGGAGTTTTTACAAAATACGACGAATTGCACCCTGCAGGTAAAATATGTTTGAAAAATTAATTTTCAAATTCTTATTTATTTTTCATAGTTAAAGATAACCAATTTAAAACGCTGGCGTTAGTGCTGTTGTTGGTTCAGCTATTGTTATTTTAAGATGCCTTTTTTTAAACTTGTTTCTAGGATCTTTGTGTAGCCCTGTACTATACCTTTAATCAGAAACTTTTTATCCCATGCAAAAGTTTTTAGTCCAGAAGTTGATTTGTTTATTGTAGTATACGATTTTTTAATACTATAATTGTGAAATATTTTTATAAAACTTTGAATTTTTTAATGGTATACCTTGTTTAGTACAGTTAACATGAATGTTGTATAATGGTGACGATGCAGTAGTACTCTTAGTAAATAGTACAGTAACATAATACATATTATAAAATTCCTAGCACCTTTATCAAAAAACCTTTAACAAACTAATCTATTAAATCATGGATTGAAATTTCTTTTTCAGTTTGAAGCAGCATGGGCCTTGACAAATATTGCTTCTGGAACATCCCAACAAACTCGGATGGTGATCGATGCTGGGGCAGTTTCCATTTTTATTGTTTTGCTAGACAGTCAATATGAGGATGTGCAGGTATTTATAACAGCCTCAAAAGAAATTCTTTAAAAATAATTTTCTCAACCAATTTTTTTAACATATAAATAATACTGAAGTCAGTTTAAAATTAGTAATCACAATGTCTACATAGTAAATGATTAAAGGAGTCTGACACTGATAGTTTGTGAGTTATTAAAGTAAATTTGTATTTTTAAATACTACTTTGAAGTTAGAGGTCGGAAAACTTTGTTCCTTTTTATTTAAATATTTTCTTTACATTTTTAGGAACAGGCTGTATGGGCACTTGGCAATATTGCCGGCGATTCTCCGGAATGCAGAGACCATGTTCTGGACTCTGGAATCTTAGTTCCTTTGTTACAGTAAGTTATTGAATACTTTGAAAATTGATGAATTCTAAAAACTACAACAAAGATTTTTAGTCCTGGCTTTTTTATCAACGCATATTATGGTTTTAATTTGAATTGTTAAACCTTTTATTTTAACAGGTTACTGGGTAAATCAACTCGCTTGACTATGATCAGAAACGCGGTTTGGGCACTCTCAAATTTATGTAGAGGGAAGAATCCCCCTCCTGAATTTTCCAAGGTATCGCCTTGCTTGCCGATTTTAGCTAGACTTCTTTTTCATACCGATCCAGATGTACTTTCAGATGCTTGTTGGGCTTTGAGTTACTTGTCAGATGGACCAAACGAAAAAATTCAGGTAAATATTTGTTATAAAGTAACTATTATAGTAAACTAAGTTGGAATTTTCAAGTACCGGGTGCCCCACTAAGAATGGCTCTCGGCCGTATCTCGGAAACTACTGGGAATAGAAACTCAGGAAAAAAAAAATTATAACTAAAGTGGTCATGAGAAAATCCTGGAAATAATTTTTAAGTTCCGCATTTTGCCGCAAGAGGGCGTAATTGAAAAGTAAATTTTAAAAGTTTACATATCTCCGAAAATTCCACATTAAGGTATATCTTTGATAACACCATTGAAAAGCTTGGACAATTATGCATCATTTTGGTCTTATGCTCATTGGCGTACGGACTTTAATAAAAGGGGGGGGAAGCGGTTGAATGTGTAATCAGTTAAATCGCTGTAACTTATAAACGACTTATCCGATTTTAGCAAACTAAAGACTGGTACGCCAATGAGCATAAGACCAAAATGATGCATAATTGTCCAAGCTTTTCAATGGTTTTATCAAAGATATACCTTAACGTGGAATTTTCGGAGATATGTAAACTTTTAAAATTTACTTTTCAATTACGCCCTCTTGCGGCAAAATGTGGAACTTAAAAATTATTTCCAGGATTTTCTCATGACCACTTTAGTTATAATTTTTTTCCCCCGAGTTTCTATGCCCAGTAGTTTCCGAGATACGGCCGAGAGCCATTTTTAGTGGGACACCCGGTACAATATTCGTTTAAAAAAATGAAGTTTAGGTTTACTACCCATTTTTAGAAACATTATATTTTTAAATATAAAACATCTGAATCTACGAAAACTCATTTAAATTACCTTAATTTTATAACCTAAATTTATTTTATCCATAAAACACAAAAATTATAAGTCCATGGGACAAAGTTCCAAATATTTATTTATTTATTTCAAAGCATCAACAGCAAAAAGTCAATTACAGAACTTAAACTGATACTCGGGCAACAATACAAAGTCATAAAAAACAATAACAATTAGCTCAGCAACGTATGTATAACACAGGAATTATAAAATACAACATATACAACAATTAGTTTATAAGTAATTTATCCTGTATACGTTTTTTAAAGCTTCTCAGATTAACAATATCAATATCAGAAGCATACAAATTAAATAAATGACATAATCTATACAGGAGGGAACTTCTGTAATGATTCGTTCGCGGAAAGGTCAGATAAAAAACATTACGATTTCTAGAATTAACACGATTGAAGGTAAACAGAAGCTGGTCAAGAATATCAGGATAGTCAATATCACCCTTAAGGATTTTAAACACTACACAAGAAGATCCGTATCCTTCTTTTAATAAAATTATATTCTGAAACAAAAAAAATGAACATTAGACAACTTTACATTTATAATATCTTAATATACATATTTAAAAATAAAAATCTTATACAATTTAAAAACCATAATCATAATACTCCTCATAAAAATGAAATAACCATTAAACCTAAAATAAATAAGTCCATAAGACAAAATTTTTTTAAATATTTATGTTTTTATTTAAACGATTTTTTACCAACAAAAATTCAAAAATATATTTCATTAAAAAAATATAAAGTCGAAATAAAAGCATGGATATTGGAAACGGATAATTTAAAAATATTTTTGGAAATGTTTTAATTGATATTGTTATGAATAATATATTTTTCAAAATTTAATATATCTTCAAAAAACTGCGTTTATATTTATATACATAATATTAAAAAGTTTTTTATTTACAATTTAACTTTTATATAATATTAACAAATATTTATCTATTTGCATTTATGTTCACAAATCTAATAAATTCAAAAACTTTATAAGCCATACGCACCAAACTAGGATTAATGTTAAAAAAAACCTAGAAACACCTAATGCTTCCACCACAAAAAAATTGAGATCGATTTCCTATCTGGCACCAAAAATGTACAACTTATTACCACCGCAAATAAGACTTTTAAGTAATCTAAAGAAATTCAGTGTAGCATGCAGGGAACACCTCTATGTAAATCTACAGACATTTAAGAACATCTTTATTTAGTTTATTTAATTCATTGGATTATTTATATATGGACTTTCTCTTAATACTGTTTATTATGTATTATTATTGTATCACAGATAGTTTTTTATATAATTACCTAAAACCGCATACACTACCCTGCACATACAGGTATTAAGTTACCTAGGTGCTTGCTTTACATTAGGGATACATTTAACACATCTACAAGAAATACTATATTTGATTATGAAAGCTGTAACCATTGTGTAATAAATATTATTATTTATTTATTATTATTATTATTTAAACAAAATATTTTAATATTCTCATATATTTATAATTTAAAATATTAAGATTTGCCCCTAACAAGCACGTCTTCAGGGGATCAAAGAAGAAGTTTATTAAGGAAGATAAATAAACAAATTTATTATATTATAAATATTGAAAATAAACTCTTAATTAATTAACTTAAAGATAATCTATTAAGAATTCCCAAAAGATACTCAATATCACAACCCTGAAGAGGATAAATCCCAAACTTTCTGTAATGCATGTATTTCAAGAACTTTCTCTGCACTTCCTCGATCATCTTTATTCAAAGGTTATACTGAGGAGACCGTATTGCATTGCCATATTTCAAAATTCGTATCACCAGGGTGTCAAACAAATAAAGGCTGACATCAACATTGAAGTCTTTAGTACTTCTTCCAATTAATCCTGCAATTCTTTGGGCACTGTCAATTTTCGAAATTATATGACTGGAAAAAGATATGGTAGTGTGAAATAAGATTACTAGATCCTTCCGCTCATCAACCCATGGACAACAATATTTTTATTAAGTGTAAACGGCATATTAAGTTAAAACCATTTGCATTACACCAACTAGCAACATCACAGAAATCCTGCTGAAGCGTCTCACAATCATTCCTCGAATTAATCTCAAGAAAAATCTTAAAATCATCCGCAAATACTAAGCCCTTTGAATTCTTAACCTTAGTCATAACCCTGTTAAAAGCCACTATGAAGAGCAGCGGTCCCAGATTAGAGCCTTGCGGCACCCCTGATGTACTCTTATAAACAACAGATCTATATCCTTTTATTTCTACATACTGTCTACTTTCGACGAAATATGACTGAATCAGTTTAATTAGAAATGGAGAAACATTTAAATCAGACAAAGAATTTAGAATAACACAATGTCTCACTCTGTCAAAGTATAAATAACGTCTACTTGAGTTTTCCGGTGTAAAGCATCATGCACGTATTGAGAAAAGGTAGTCAATTTGGTAAGAGTAGATCTTTTTGGTAAAAAACCGTGCTGATACGAGGATATTCCACCTGAAACTTCACTATAGAGCATATCAAAAATTATCCGTTCAAAAATCACAATAGTTATTGGACGAGAGTTCTTAATATCCTTCCTGAAGCCATTCTTTTAAATTGGAATGACCTTACTAAGCTTCCACCTATCAGGATAAACTAAGGTTTTAGGTATTAAATTAAATAATAATTGAAGAATAATTATGTTTATATTTAAAAAAATATATAGTCGAAATAAAAACATGCTTGGAAATACTTTAATTAATTAATATTGTTGTGAATAATTTATATCATTAATCTTTTAAAAATATGATTATCGCTAACTTTAAAAAAGCTGAGTTTATACAGTGTGTCCCTGAATCGACTCATGAATAGGTGAAAAAGACTGAAGTTTTTTGCGTTAAAACTTCATCTTTTAAGGTTTAGCCCAAATGACATATTATCGTCTTGTATAAAAATAACTGTTGATTTTCTAGGCTGTCATAGATGCAGGAGTTTGCCGAAGACTGGTTGAACATTTAATGGCGCCCCAACCAAATGTAGTATCTGCAGCGCTCAGGGCGGTCGGTAACATAGTTACAGGAGACGATCTACAAACTCAAGTAGTATTAAATTGTGCTGCATTACCATGTCTGTTACACCTACTTTCCTCGCCTAAAGAAAGTGTTAGAAAAGAAGCATGCTGGACCATCAGTAATATAACTGCTGGTAATCGTTCACAAATTCAGGTATGAAAACGACATTTTTAAATATAACCCTCCAAATTAATAAGAGTGTCTATCTTAGAAAACTGAACCTATAGAATTACCAATAAACAACTTTGTGATATTTTTGTATACCAACAACAGTGTTCTTATAACTTAATTTCTTTTAGTCTATATGATATATATTTACATACCATTTTTGGAAAATATGTACCAAAAACTTTCATTTTAAATCATGGGTAATATATGACAATGACATTAAGGAATTAACATAATTATTGGACCGATTGTTGGGGCTACTAACCTTTCCCCGAGAGATGACTTGACAAATTATTGTCATCATTTTTTTCGTTTAAGCCAATAACAATAATTGTGATTTGTGATCTATAATAAAGTTACTGGACTTCTGCCTACTCCGTGGACTGCGTTGCCTTAATTACCTTAAACAAAATTACTACATATTTTTAGTCATTGTCATTATAATTATTTAGAATACCTGATGCGAATAAGCAAAAATAAAACCTGTTACTCAGACTTTGTGAAATAGACGTGCCAGAAAAAAACAAAACTTGTTAAAGGTATACTAATAAAAGCTTTTTCAAGGGTTTACTTTAGAAAACCTAATTTATTCTACATGTGAATATAAAACTTGACATCATCCAAACGTTTGTTTATGTTTTCTGAATAACAAAAACAATAAATGTTACTACAACACACCGGTGCGTAGGCAAAAGTGTGCAATGGTCAGGTAATGCTGATTTCATAGGTTTAATTTTCTAAAGGCCTTTTTACATTGGGTGCAATTGCAAGAAAAATGGCCTGGAAGCATGCGCTTCGACGACGTTTTAATCAGCTGATGCACGTTTTCCCATTTAAAACCTTCATCAGATGTTTAAAACGTCGACAAAGCGCATGCTTTCAGGCAATTTTTTCTTGCAATTGCACCCAATGTAAAAAGGCCTTAAGGTATACATTTAATTCTTGCGGGGTTTTAAAAACGATTTAAACTAAACATTTTTAAAACAAATAAAGATTTTTTCTTTAATTTCGTCAGGTCAAAAGAAATAATATTTTAAAAACATGTTAATGTATCTTTTAATGCAAATATTTTAATAGCCTAACTGGCTAAAAGGAAATGTTAACTTGATAAGTATTTTATTTGTATTTTAATTTTTTAGGCTGTTATAGATGCTAACATTTTCCCAGTGTTAATAGAAATTTTATGTAAAGCAGAATTTAAAACAAGAAAGGAGGCCGCATGGGCGATTACAAATGCTACAAGTGGAGGAACGCCAGACCAAATAAGGTAACTGTTTTTAAAATCAGGGTTGCAATAAATCACGATTTTTTTGAAAAATCAATAAATCTGATTTTTTCGATTAAATCGTGATTTTTTTTTGATTTTTATCAATTTATACTGATTTTTTCCTTAAATATATAAATATAATATAATGAACTTTAAAATCACTTATTTTCAATATTTGTTGTCTAGATTTACAGTTAGAAAATCTCCGCGGCGACATACAAAATAACTTGTATTTTATATATTTTTTACGCTGGACTGATGACGATTATTTATGTTTTTACACTTACATAATGTGTTTAAACACTTCGTTTTAAATAAACTATCTTTTTTTTTAAATATCCTGATGAGTTATTTGCTTCTTTTTATATATAAAAAAAGTTTTTCTTATAGTTAATACAACTTCCGCCAATCAAGTTTTAGATAAGTCTCGATATACCTATATTTAAAAATGCAGTGATTAGTCATTTTGAACTTCTTTTTGAACATAAAGTAAAAATACTAAATTTACAGTACCATAAAAAGAAAAATTAATAACTTAACCAAATATTTTAATAAAAATTTTGAATTTTTATTAATCAAAGGTCTTGTTTAGGTACTTGGTTAACCAGGGTTGTATTGGTCCACTTTGCGACCTTTTAACAGTAATGGATGCAAAAATTGTTCAAGTTGCACTTAATGGCTTGGAAAACATTTTACGATTGGGAGAACAAGAAGCAAAAGCACACGCTGGTACAAATCCTTATGCAGTTCTCATTGAAGAATGTTATGGTAAGTAATATTTTAAATACATAAGTGAATCTTTTTGGTTATATTAAGAATGTGTCTCTATTCAAAAAGTTGTTGTTATTGGAAATGGCTCTATGATTAAAGTTGATAAATCTATTATATGCCGGGCTGCAGCCCCCCCCCCCTCTATTTTTAAAGAGAAAAATTATAGTAAAAATTTTAATTGAAACATTTCTTATGTATGTGTGATAATTTATAATAAAAAAAATAACGCGGAAGAAACGAGAATGCTTTATTATGAATATACAAAACGGCACTTAAGAAGGAGTATTTCAAAACCTTAGCATTTGCACCAAAAACTGCTCTTAGATCTACGCTCCTAAAATACATGATTTCTGAAAAAATCATCAATTTTGGCGTTGTGAGCGATATTTACTTTATTTTTAATCATGAAAAACCGAGCCCGAAAAACGCTGGTTAGAGTCATACATACGTCTTATGGTAAAATTTTGGATTGACATCAATATTCATATTTTTCACAAATATAAAAAATGTTTTTTTTAATAAACAGCCCAGCTAGGAATATAAAAAAAAAAGTAAAAAAAACATTTACAAAAACAAATTTAATCCAACCGTGCAGAGGGGGAGAGGTAATAATTTAATTTTCGAAATTTGATAGTAGTTAGGTGAATTTTAAACAAACTTTGGGCGTGGCCCAGAAAATTTTTCACCTGCGGCGCCTTTTCCGCTTTCTTCACTAGGTACAATATCATGAAATACATATAGTCCCGACTGTCCCTTTAAAAATGTCCTTCCGCCCACTGGAAAAAGTGGAATTTAACACATTCTTAGTGTTTTCTTCATATTTTATATTTTTATACAGGTTTGGATAAAATAGAATTTCTGCAATCTCATGAGAATATGGAAATATACCAAAAAGCCTTTGACATCATAGAGCACTTCTTTGGAACGGAAGAGGAAGATACCAATATTGCACCCTCAATAGACACCAATCATGAACAGTACCAGTTTAGTTCTGATCAGTCGGTTCCTATGGGCGGATTTCAATTTTAGAACTGCTTGATATCTATGTTAGAATACACAAATCGTTATAACGTTTAAATTGTCATCTATAAGGTTGGACTCTCTCTATTTCTTTGATATTTGTTACTTACATACGTTTATGTTTAAAAGCAGTGGTTATATAACGGTTATTTCAAAATATGTTGAGTAAACATAAAATACAAATTTCCGTGCGGATTCCTTTTTGGCGGCGCCCGTAATGTAAACAAACTGCTACTAACGAGAAGCAAAAATGATGAGCGGAACAAGCTATTTATGTCCTTAAACAATCTATAAGTTCGTTTTTGACCAAAATGTACTCTTTACATTGGCCTGTATTTTGTTTTTTTATGTGGCCAATTACGTACCTACCCCGACATCGACAGCCAATGGCGGCGCTAGAAAAAAGGATCAGCTATACTTTCCCTGATCAAATGTGACCTACAAAAACGTGTCTTCTTCTCCATGATAAAAAGTGATTTCTAAGAAATTCTTCATCGATATTAGCGTCTAAAAAATAAAAAAAAGTCCCAAGCGCTGTACATTATCCCTAAATTAATCTCCTAAACAATTGGGTGGGTGCCTTTAGTTTCAGGATCGCGCTGCCACTGCTGACAGCATGATAATGAAAGTGAAAGATTGGCGCACACTACTTATAGTTGCGACGATGAGAAAATTTTTAGTTTGTTTAATTTTCTGTACCAAAAAATATTTTTCTCTTTTTGTTTTATCAGTGGGGATTTAGTAGTTTTTTGTTAACTACAAACTCATCATTGCGCCTAATGTCATGCCTATTATATTCGTTATATTGACAATTATTTGGGCATTTTAGGTAAATCATTAAGTAGAAGTGTCTGAAAATTATTTTCAACCACAAATTAAAAGCAACTTGTTTCATAAGAGCTTTACACTTACATAACATGAAACACGTAAAAATTTCAAAGAAACTTAGTAGTAAGTCAATCATAACAAGTCAAAGAATTCCTTACAAAAACAACTATATTTAAAGGATGACACATTATATTTGTAAAGTCAGTCAAATCAGAAATACGTGGTAGAATTTTATACATGTGTATACTTAGTTCTTAAATATGTTTATGGTTACTTTCGTGTCATTGAATTAAAAGAATGTCGTCCGCATGATTCCTGTTAAATTTTCGTTGATTACCCTTTGTTTAAATTATTATTAATTTATCAGGAACTTAGTATTTCCTATTAGAATAGAGACTAGGTTGCGTGCAACTTATTCTTACGCGATTAATATGACTATGTACCTATACAAAAGTTACTGCAGCGTTAGTTAAATTATTTGACTATAAAGTTCCTGATATATATCTGTTAAAATCTATACAAGATATGTTTCTTTCACCTGTATTTTGTAGTTATGCAGTAGCAGAGATATGTATGTAGAAAATGTAACATGAGAATCAAGAGCAAAGGAAAGGTGAAAGAAACATTATCTAATGTTTTAAAGTGATTTTAGGTTAAATTGTTAATTTTTAATCAAATTCTTAGGTTCATAAAGGACCGACCACATTTACAGCCAATTTATTTCCTTAATGTTTGTTCCTTTACAATTTGACAATGTATTGTCTTAAAGTGCCTATTTTTAGCACATCTAATTTCAAATTTATAGAATATTGTAGACAATAAATTAGCTGTAATGTTTTTTTGCCATATTTAAGCTTCTAACCCACCTATTGACTAAATGTAAGGAGTTGTTATTTTCCTAAAGGAATATTTCGTTTATGCTGTTATTTATTTTTTTAATCGCTTCTAGGGTTTAGACCTTTTAGTATGATGATTTACTTTTTTTATGTCCTGTAAATACATGTGTAAAATTCAAGATGGCATTGTATAATATAATTTGTAATATAAAATAAATATAGCTTTAATTCAAAGCAGTTTATGTAATATTATAATTAGGCCTAAGTTCCGCGTGCGAAAACAGTCGCTCTTTATAGGTTTCTTGTATTTAAAGGAAATGAGAGAATAAAAAAAAAAATTTTTATATAGAGAGGATACAAAATACGAAAAAGTTATTTTGCGTAAGAGTAAACATATATCTTTTGTATATAATTTTCTACCAAAACAACAAATATTAAATATGTTTTTAATTAAATCCTAAGCCAAAGTACAAGTTATAAAAACCAAATGGTACCAAGGGAGAGCTCAAAGAAAAAGTATAAGGTTTGTTCGGGAAGCTCGCCACTTGCTCCAGGCTTTCCTCGCACTTAGATCATTCGTCAAAGTGCCTAATAGACAGGGTTAGGAATTCTATCTCACTATCTCCCTTTAAATCGAGAAGGCTATGGTCCAACTCGTTCTTTTTAAATCGAGAAGGCCATACCCACCTATAATTTTTCTGTGCGACATCTACGACCTATAACTCCTCTGTGTGACAGCCATAAGCACAGAGAAATGAAAGATTGATTTCATGATCATAAATCGTTTTGGAGTTTGGAGCGATAGTCGAGATAGACTATCTCAATGAGAGCGATGGACCGGTTATTAATATTCCAAATTATTTTTTATCGCTAATGTAGCGATTGTGGTGGAAACTTCTCGTTTTTGTTAAAGAACTGGTTGTGGGACTGGCTTCGATTGTCTTTTTCTTCCTTAAATTCTAGAAGGCCATGATGCCATTGAACCCGTAGATCGAATGTAACAGTCCTAATTTTTCTTTGTTGCGTTCTAACCTAAATTTTTCAGTTTGTGTTTACCGGTGATTTTTAGAAAACAACAAATATTAATAAAATATATATAAAAAAAAAATATAACTCCATATTGTTATATCTTAGTATCTATAATGTTTCATACGATTAAACAGTTAGAAGAAAAAAATGTGGCCGGTGAAGTTACTTGTATGGTATGGAGTAATCGTATGGATTTGGTAGCTTATTCCAATATAAAAGGTAAGATTTACTTAAATATTCAGTCATAATTATATACATAACTTATTACTATTGATAATAGCTGTGTCATAACCACGGACTTCTTAAATATAAAAGAAGTTCGCGATCATAACATTTAAACAAGACAAAATAATTAAAACAAAAATACCAAAAATGTACCTTTGATTAATCTAACATCAGTACATATCTATTTAAAAATACTTATTGTATCTTACCACTATTTTATGATTTAAAGTTGTGAACTCTATATATCAATAGAATTTAACACGAGATTTAACAGCTTAGACAAGGGTTCAGAACGTTATTCAGATAACATACACTTCTGATTTTGTGCTTTGCTTTCTAAATATTTCAACATAAAATATGTTAGTTAACTGTCACATTGTTGTACTCTAC
Source organism: Polydrusus cervinus (assembly GCA_935413205.1). Classification (NCBI taxonomy): domain Eukaryota; kingdom Metazoa; phylum Arthropoda; class Insecta; order Coleoptera; family Curculionidae; genus Polydrusus; species Polydrusus cervinus. The sequence goes on from OW284513.1 coordinate 27,894,370, forward strand.
TACAATTTTTTTTACAAGGTGAAGTTGCTTTACATAGACTAACGTGGACAAGGGCTTGGATACTAAATCCACCAAAAGAAGGAGCCACTGTAAACGGCATATCATGGAGGCCAGATGGAAAAGTCCTTGCAGTGGCATACAGTCATGGCACAGTTTTGCTTATTAATATTGAGACAAAAGCTATTTTAACAACCTTTGAGATTCCAGGGCAGGTGTCTTTTATTTCTTGGGTTCAAGAAAAACCTGAAGTAAAGCCTAAAAATATTTTTAAAGTAAACGAAGATGAAAATGAGTTACCAAAATTTATTGTAAGTAAATTTTGCCTTGAGGCTCTATTTTGTAACATTTAACGTCTTTTTATATTAGGTGCAAGTTACTGGATGCAAGTTTATATGATGTCATTAAATGGTCATTTGTGAATGAGTAAAATTCCATAAAAGTGCAGGCTTACAGGCAATTTTTTTTGCACTTACACCTAATGTAAAAAAGGCCTTTAAGCATGTAGTTTTTAATGATTTTTGATGTAAATTACTTGTTATTTATGTTTTAATTAGGATCTATCAAAACCATACCTAAGAGATCCACCACCAGTATCACATCTAGAAGGTTCAATTAATTTTGAAGAAATAAAAGGTCTTGCAAGTTTTTTACAAGAACAGGCGGAATTTAATTTACTTACAATAGGAACAAAAGAAGGTTGGATACTTTTTGTATTTTCTACCCATTAATAGTATAGTAATTACAAGCAGTAGCAGGGTTGATAAAAATCATGATTTTAAAAAAAAAATCAAGATTTTTTTGATTTTTTTTTTAATTTACCAGCTTTTACAAATATTATTATTTTTAAATATTTCTAACTGTTTATATTTTGTTTTGTTAAGTAAACAAATATTTTTAGTCAGGAATAGTACAGATACGAAGCAAAACTGGAAAAAATTTTAACTTTTAACATGCAAATTTCGTTCTCGTAGTTTTTGCATGTTTGCGCCTTTGTTGAAACTTGTAATAACTGGCACAAAACGCCCGGCTATTTAACGATACGCACTTATTTCAGTTTTATCAGTAATATTTTTGCTTTGGGGGTTAATCTATCAAAGGATTTGGAGTCATGACAAGCCGAGGCAGAAAGGAATTTAGTGTTTGTTAGCATTTTATAAAAAAGAAAGTGGTGTGCAAACTAGGTTGTAGAGCAGTATGCAAAAAGTGTGGTAAAGAATTGCAAGGTCTAGCGGACAGACTAAAAAGTCATTGGGAAACCTGCAAAAGTGAAACTAGTAATATTAGCAGTGGTCTTGAAACTCTGCATGGTGATTGTCAGTCACAGCCTGGAACTAGCCAGAGTGAAATTTTTGTTGCAGTTGGCAAAGAAACAGAGAAGCAATAACTGTGAAAAGGGGAGTGTACGTGGACGTGAAAATAGTGGAAGTAGCGGTCATTTGGATTTGGATTGTAAAGCAGCTAAACTAGTATTTCTATTTAAGCATTATAACACTTAGGTTTATTTTATTTTTTTTTGTTTAAATTAAGTATATTTTGTATTATAAGGTTTTTTTGGTTTTAATTTTTTTTAAGTTTTATTTTTGTAATAACCAGCTGTTCTTTTCAATTATTATAATAAAATAATAAATAACACCACATAAAAATGCGTCTGGGTTTTATTTTTTGTATGAAAAAATACATTTTAAGTGTTAAAATTTTAAAACTCTTTTTTTTTAAATTAATCATGATTTATAAAAAAATCATACTGATTAAAATCATGATTTTCATCGTGATTTTATTCAATTGATTTTAATCATCTCAACCCTGCTTACTAGGTAGTAATATGTTTTAAATTTTTTATTATAATATTTTATACATCAAGCCAAAGGACCATTTTCGTATCTCTTACCGTTTTCAAATTTTCCATATTTGCACACACAAATTTGTAGCACCCTATAATGTAGATTATGATCCAGTGCTTTGTTTTAGGTATGATATATTCACGAGTTTTTGGCTGTTGGAAGTGTTTAACCCTGAATGTTAATGAGAGTGTTGGCTATCAGTGCTCCATTCAAAATGTTCACTTCACGGAAGATTTAAGTAAAATATTTGTTACTATAACTGACAAAGAAAACAATGTAAATACTATATTGTTTGATGCCAAAATTTTCAAGACACATAGTGCTGAATTATATCATGTTACCATGAAGTACATAAAGATGTATGAGTTGATACTTTATCTTGGAAAAATTTTGACAAGCATTACAGAGACCTGGGAAAGTATTTTATTGGAAATTGATAAGAAACTGTCTAAGTATGCGAGTCAAGTACCAGAGGGAGGTAAGTATCTATAGGTACCATCCATTTTTTTTATAGGGAAAGCGATTTTGTTTGGTACTTACTTGTTAAAAGAAACTTGATGAAGTGTCAGTAAGGGCAGTGGAATATGGTCTAGGACTTTCGAGAGTTATGTTATTTTCGGTAGTTTAAGCTACATTTAATAAGCTATCTATTAAAAAACCTTCTTTACTAACAAGATCCTGTAAAAACTTTTTGGTATTATTTTATTATAATTATCATAGTGTTTTTAGTCGCATATTTAAATAACGTTTTCCCTATCGGTGGTGTGTGTGTGTGGGGGGGGGGGGGGGGGAAGGCTGGGAAATTACTGGGGTATTTTAGTGTACAAGGCAAGAAGGGGCGAGGTATTTCGGGAAATTTCAGGCAGCGAAAAATTCAATGAAATTTTGTTGTAAGTTTTTATATCACTGTTAAGTTATAAAATTTATAATATGTACCACCCGGTTGTCGCTTTACTCTGTTGCTTAGATCATTGATAAGCCTAAAAAAAAATATTTTGTGGCTCCTCCCTTTCTTACAGCTTTTTTTCCCAGTAGTCTTCTGGATTATTTTTTTTCAGAAAATTCTTGATATTTACTAATTTTTTTTGTGTTTTCCTGTTTTTTTTCCACAACTACATTCATCGCAAAAAAACAACCCACGACATTACCGTGATTAGAAAAACATGGCAATGTCATTTATTTCAAACATGATAATGAGCAAAAATGTCCGACAACTTTAAAATGCTATGAGTTAATAAAATATGGTCTTTATTTTATGTTGCTCTATGTATGAAATAAAATATGTCTATTTTTTCCTGTAATCTTGAAGGAAGTAATGTTACACTACCAAACTTCGGTCTACAACCTTCTCATTCACCACCTAAGAGAAAGAGAAGTATTCATCTGAAGACGACTGGAGTTACTTACCAGTTGAAACGTTGTGATGTAAAACAAATAAAGGACAAGGCAAGTCCAAAACTCTTCTATTATTCAAGAAAGAAAAGAAATCGCGTCCGAGTTTATTGCGCAGAATCTTGATTGTCACGGACTATCCGTGACTGCTGTGGGAACAAACCCAACGTCGTAAAAACAGTTTTAAAATTAGTAAACAGATCTGTGGGATCCATAGCTAACTTAGATGATGGAACTATGAATAAATTATTATTAATTGTTACTTGTTGGATAATGTAACTAAACCTTTAATTGCTTATATCTTAAAATCTACTAAGTTTAGACATAGGAAGAAATAAAAAATATTTAGAAAAGTAGGTAAGATAATTTTGAAAATTAGATTTAAAAGAGGGAGTGCCATTAAAATTAGAAGAGACATTTGTTTGTTTTTTTGTTTAAATGTCAAAGTGTGCAGCACTTCCGATTAAACAGGAATTGTGAATAGTTGTGACTCATCTATAGGGAATACCTAAAAATAAGTAAAAACATGACATTAAACTTTTTACTTATTTATTTGTTTTTTTGTAAAAACAATAAAATGTGTGGCTAATTTGAAAATTTCCAACGTCATTTGCTCGGATAGATATGGGATATCTTACATGTTTTATGCTTAGAATTCTTCGTAAAATCCATATTTTTAAAAATATACACGGCGTTCCATTTTAAATAACAAAGTTGTATACACTTCCGGTTCAACCGAAAGTGACAATCAGACGTTTAAATACTGAAAATGTGCGCACAATGCAACCATATAACCTACCAAAATTTCATAGTAATCTTTTATGTTATAAGGACGTGACAAGCTGGGTAGTAATTTCATTGTCACATCATGTGTATACAGGGTGATTCCTATTTTTTAGCTGTGTATAAAAGGCATTAAAATTAACAACATTTTCAAATTCCCTTTTTCAAAAAACCCAAAAATAAAATACTTACATTCATTTATTACACTATGGATCAAATACGGTCCTGCCTAACTTGCCCGTTGAATAACATTAAGAAAACTTCTGGGTGTAGGATGAGCCCGCGAGGAAGTGCGTTATGCGTATAATCTCGAAGCAGCAGCTGCACTTTGACGACACTCACCGTAAATTAGCACCATATCTACTAGTTCATTGTTTTCAAATTTTACAATTTTCACGTGTCACCAATTTAAAATTAACTTGCTTCAGAAAAACGCACCACAGCAGATTGCCAAATAAATAACTAACCACCGACCCGTAAATTGCATGACTAATAAGACAAAAACAACATAAAGTATAGCAGGCTACGTTTTAATGACCAGGGCCGCACTTAGATTTTTACTTTTGTATCTCGCATATTTTTAAGTTTTTTGAAAAAAGGTATTTGAAAATGTTGTTTATTTTTTTGCCTTCTATACACAGCTAAAAAAGAAGTATAAACTTAGGAATCACCCTGTATATATTTTTTTCATTTAAAAATGTTTTTAATTGAAACAAAGATTGTGGGTACGTTAAAGGTAATATTGATTATGGAATTTAAAAAATAAAAATATAGTTTAATTTTAAAAAAACTCAAATATGTATAAAAGTAAGTTCTTATGTATTGTTCTTTTTTACACATAGTGCACCAAACAGATGAACAGCGCCTTAAGGAAAACACTTTCGGGACCACGTCCAAATTTGGCCAATTATTTATAGCTTTGAATTTTATAGTGATTAATAATACTAGTCATTCGATAATGAATAAGTCTGTAAAATATTTCTTGCTAAAATGGTGAATGTTTTTCTATCGACAGGGATTACTGCGGAGCGCACAGTACCCGTGGTAGTATTATATTATGTTATAAATAAGTATAAAACGTTGCTATAACTAGTGTTTTACATTTCCTAGGTGTAACAGCCGATTTTTTGGATCTGTTGATGTTTGGTGTATGTTCGGAAAAAATAGAAGAGTTTTTAATTCATGACTTAACGAAAAAGGGCTTAGAGAAATTTGGACAAACCATGGAAGTCAGCTACTCCAATATTCAGTCCTATTTATTTCGGCACATTATTAAATTTTCCCAGAATGGAACCTTCCATTTGTCTGAGCTCAAAGGCATGTCGAAGTTTGAAGAACGATATGGGGTAAGTTGTAAGTTCCAGTTGGTATACATGGTAAATTTTATGTAGTCTCGTGATGCGCCGTAATTGCCACAGACCGTCCCTTTTTAGAGGTTTATATTTTGAAGTTGTCTAGAAATTACTTTTAAACTATAAATCTACTAATGACCCCATAATGTATGGTAAAAATCAAGCATTTCTATCATCGGTTTTTATGTTTACTCAAAAACTACTGAGACTATCGAATTTATTTTAAGATATCTTTCTTTATTGAGAGATGCTGAAGTAATTTTTGTATCTTTGACGTTTGTGCCATTAACCAACACCGAGATAAATATTTCAAAATTAGTTGCAGAATTTCGGTTGTCACCAAATATCACCTCTAACACTTAATTAACCAAGTGCAAATTTGATATTAATGGATAGCTAAAGGTTCAAACGTTGTTGTGTGTTGTAATAGATTTTAGGCTTTCTTTGTTGGTCTAATTATACTAACACATATTATAGTATATTTTGTAAATAAAAGTTATATCGATAAATCACACTACTACACATTTTCTTGGTTTATTACTTAAATAGTAACTTTTAATTTACAGCAAGCAAATATGTTATATGGTTTTATTTGGATTCTTAATTTATTTCCTTATTTTTTTACTATTTAATATTTCTTTTACAATCTGACAATAACGCATGAGGCTGGTGGCTGTTAAGTCTCCATGGTTTTTCCTAAAATCCAAATTAATAAGCTCTGATAAACACGAAATGGTGAGAGGGAAATAGTAGTTTCTAACATTTTAACTACAATACTGGCAAGCAGCCTCTGACCAATCTCTCCCACGTGCGAATAGATCACCTGTTTTTCAACGCCTGCTAACTCGTCTCGTGTATCGTGAACTAATTTATCGCGCGCTCTTCTGGTATTTGTTAAGTTAAATTTTAGAGTTTTTGCGGTTTCGCCGGGTTTGTGAAGTGGATATCGCATCGATTGGATATTTTATTTAGTTTAGTGATACTTTGAACTACCTATAATTTAAAAATGACTACCGTAAGCTTTAATTTAGTGGAATATTTTTTAACCAACTCGTTTAATTCCCTAAATTACGATGACAAACTTGTAGTGAAAAACAGACGTCCAGAGCCAGAATTAAAAAGCCTAGTAGAGGAAAAAAACCCGTGTCTTTAAAACATATTATTATCAAAAATATTTATGGCTAACTGGATCCGAGGTAAGAAATAAATTGTTTTTCTGGTATTGTTTACGATTCTCTTCCGATAAATCATCCTGCTGGGGAAAATTAGGATATAGTAATAATAATTTAAAAAATTTAGTACGCGAGCTTGAGAGACATGAAAAATCACAAGAACACATAACATCAAGTGATAAATTTAAGTTATTAGGGAAACTAAATATAATAAATGTTGATTCCGCACGATTACGAGATGATAGAAAATCATAAAATCGTGAAATCTTAACAATATTAATCGATTTTATTTTATATTTGTCGTCTCAGGTTCTAGGTTTTCGAGGACACGACGAAATTAGATAGAAGTTGAGTGAATTTTTGACAAATTTTGGGCGTGGCGTGGCGCTTTCTTGTTTGCTTCAATTGCTTTCGATTGTAGCCTCCATTGAAATCACCCACGAGCCGCTACTGGTGTACAGATCCTTTTAAATATCTCTTTATGGGGTTTCGATCACATATATACATACACTATATTGCTAATACCATAATTCATTGATGCCACCACTGTAAGCAGATGATCAGGGGCCGTTGAGTTTGCGCAGATCGGAAATTTGCTTCTTGATGTAAACATTTGACAGGGCCGACTTTCAAAATATTTTTACAAGCTTTTATTTAAATTCACCCGTTTAGTTCGGGTGTGTACAGTTTATGGTCAAATAAAACTAAGTAATTGATATTTTACATACCTGAAATACCTTATTCCTGGTATTGAACCGCGATTCGTGCAAAAAAGGATCATGCACTTTTTTCTACCCATCTTGAGACACAAGTCGCTAACAATAAAAAAATGTCTGGTAAAGTTTTATACCTAAATTCGCATCGAAAACTTGAAAATAATATCCACAATCACACACGAAACATCCGAACGAATACAATGTAAAAAAACCTGGAAACGACTACAACTTATAACCTAACAAAAAAAAATGTCTAAAGTAAAGTTTTATAAATATTAACACCCAAAACTTGGAAGTTATAACCACACACGAATGAACGAAATAAAAGATGGCGACAAATAAGAATACAACGGCAAGCCGGTTCTGTTCAAGAGACCTTGGGTTCTGTTTACGTTCTGTTAGAAATCGTGTGGGTTGCCTAATTTTTTCCCTACTGCGCAAGCGCCACGGCCCTCAACTCAGGTTATTTTGAGTCGCACGATGGGTGTATTCTTGCTTCGTGCGGCTGCTTGTATTGGCAACATAGTGTATGTATATATGTGGTTTCGATGCAATTTGAATTTAAAGTCACGCCTCTTGCGACCTCAGCACTTAGGTTCTCCAGTGTGTAACATTTCTTTTGTTAAAATATATTTGCATTAATAATTTAGAATATAATCATTATACTAGTTTTTTTACACCTATATATTAAAGTTTACAGTGTAAAAATAAAACTCTTAAAGATTTTTGGATATAATACTTTTAAGATTATTACGCTTGCACTTACTTATATCTGAACCACCTTGAATAATATTATATAACCGACTAGATTAAAAACAATTTAAATTTATATTTTGTTTTAATAAAATTTATTCTAAACGAAAATTTGCACACTTTTGCATGAAATTAACAAAAACCTACAAAGAACTGTAAGGGACATGACAGTGTACATACACAGAATATTACAAAAAAGAACAAATTGTCCAATAGAAAATTTGATTTAAATTGCGTATATTTTAATATAATCTATTATTAAATGTGTATCGTCAGTTTTCGTATTCCAGGTGGGCAACCACTGACTTCTTCCCATCCAAAAGTCTTTATATGCTACAGGCGACTTATTATTCCAAGGTTTACCTCCAGGATTGACATTGTCGTCACCGAAAAACGATATTCCACCAACCGCCAAATTTATAGTTATATAAAATTCTTGATCAAACGGGGCCATTTTGGATGCACCCTTCCAAGGGTTATCCAGTTCAGAGTCTTGAAATTCTCCTAGGTGCCAAAATCCGTCCTCTAAAGGTGAAACTGCTCCGACTAAGTTATTATCGATGGAAAATGACATTTTCTCAGGGGTCCACAGAAATTCAAACTCGTGAAAATCTTCGTCAAACCCTAAAGAATTGTGACTGGTAAAATGAGTTTTCGACCACTGGTCAGCTTCATTGAACGGTCCCCAATGCAGTGTACTAGATATTTGTTGGGTTCCTATGTAAGTACCGTTGCCGTCAGTAAGATGTCTGTTCCCTCGACTCTCCACTATATCAATTTCCCCTGATGAAGGCCATTTTCCGTAAGCATTATATCGTGGCTGTAACCATACTGCAGGCCATAACCAATCACCTGCAGGCATTTTGGCTCTTAGTATCACCTTTCCGTATCTGAAAGAAAATGATTCAGCTGTTCTTATACGCGCGCTTTTTATGGGATTCACATAATTGGTTGATGTGCCAGCTCTTGTGCAGCCGTAATATGATGGGTTTGTGCATTGATCTGCTGGGGAACCGCCATTGACATCTAAAGTTCCAGAAGATAAAAAGTTCTCACCATAATCGTCCACTACAAAGGTTGGTTTTATGTGTAAGTAGCCGTTGTGTACGTAGCTGTTTGATCTATTGTTAGTGTAGTATTGAAATTCCCAGTTTCCACCTCCTGCTAAAGTAATTTCATGTTGCCACTTTTTTAAATCAAAAGTATCGAAGTCGTCTGTAAAAATGAGATCTCCGGAATATATATTTTCAGTTTTCGCTAGTGTCCCACTAACTGTTGTTTGGCTTGTTATGTTACAGTTTGCTTTTAATTTTAAAATATTAAAGCTGAGGAAGATTACACAAACTGCACGCCACATTTTTATAAAGCGACTGAGTATTTAGTTATGAATAATTTACATTTTACACAATGTATAATAATATTAGGCACCTTTCGCGAAATCGTTTCGCAATTTGTAAGACTTTAATATCGCGTTTACGAACTCTTCAGGTAAAAATGAAATAACGGTAAACTTTAACATGTGAAGCAAAGTTCTTCTAGAAAAATTCTGCTTTTAAAAAAAATAATACTAACTTTCAGCTTTTAAATTTTAAATGGATGTAGAAATTATGTATAAAGTTCAATTTTCCTTTGTTTTCTAAAACGCCTATACCTTTGATAAAACAAGGTAAGTGGTAAATTGCAGGCTATGGAAACGTTAAAATAGTTTATTTTGAGCCTGCTTTATAATATGAAATAACTTGCGCTTGATAAAAATGTATCCGTTAAGACTATTTTCTTCATTTAATTTTCTTTTTAACAATGTATCTATTACACACACGAGACAGAAAGAATAATGGGTTTTATAATTAGAAATGGGTATTATAAAGAAGGCAAAAGTTAACTTTAACTTTAACAGCGAGGTTTAATTCGCTAGATGGAATGGCAGTTTTATATTTATTTATTACAGTTTATTGACATTTGCCAAAGGGCTAACGACCGGAGTCTTCCTGTCCAGGAGGATTACAATTATGTATGCTGCTTAAAATATATGTACAAAAAAGAAATCTTTTTAAACTTCAGTAGGTATACAAAAAAAAACTTAAAATTTTCATTAACCTTCGAAAACAAAAAGGAAAAAAGAAGCATTTTTAACCTCCTAACCTGTAACTTGTCAATATTTTATTAAAACAGTCATGGATAGAAGAACAGTTCATTTTTTTGTTGATGAAATTAATATTCGTATATGCAGCATAGAAGAATATAAAAACATTATAGATAAACCAAAAACTGTCAATTCTGTTCATCAGTTAACTTTAATTGGTACCAGATCCATCCAATAAAGTTAACTTTAAAATTGTCAACTTAACTTCAACCTGTGACGGCATTAGGCAATCCAACGATGTATCAATATGGAGCTGGATGGCAAATACTGCTTTGTAATTGGTACACGTGACCATAAAAATAATGTTGCTGGTGGCACTTAACTGGTGACTCAATGCTTTTTGCCACCCAACCGCCATATTGAATCACGTAGTTTGGATTCCCTAATTCTACAAGTTAACCTTCGTTCATCTGTCAATTAAGTTTTATAATATCCACCCTTCGATTGTTTTACTCAATGGTATTGCCAAATTTGGCGTATGGAAGTTTTATATGATCCCCTTTTACTAGAATTTTATCAAGGGTGTACAAAGAAAGTTTTTAAAATATATGTATTTAAGAAATACGGTTTTTATCTCAATAGAGACTGTGATCATGTATATTTGTTAAGTGTTTTTGAGAGTGTCCTTGGAGATAAGACGGAAAAAATGATTAATTACACTATTTAAGATGTTAAAGGAAAACATTGTTAAACCTGAGTTTTTACACGTATTTACACTGTGTAGTACCTATTTTATTTAGATTTTTCCTGATCTTTATTATTTACCATTTGATATTTTGGTCTAATAAATACAGAAATAATGTTGTTTTTCATGGCATACTAGACCGGTCTTCGCAAAACTTCTTATGGTCTATAATATAATACGGATCCAGAAATGACACTTATGACATTTCTTGTTAAAGTGATAGCAGAGTTTTGAACTTGCATTGTATTTACTTGTTTTAAATCACAACGTTTTAACTGGTAAGAATCTCCAGTCGTCTTCATGTGAATACTTCTTAATATATACTAATGAATAATTTTTTAACTTGTGACACACGGTTAGAAAGAAAATTAAATGATTTGAATGAATTTTATTATATTAATACAAAGTTGGGTTGCTATTTGACAATAAAAAAAGTCCTAAATGATATATTTTTCTCAAGCAAGTTAATTTTATATTATAAAGCATAAACATGAAATGAACACTTTTAACGTTTCCGTGGCCTACTCTTTACCACTTGCCATGTTTTACCAAAGTTCTGGACATTTTAGCAAACAAGGGAAAATTGATTCAGGCGGCTATTTTAAAAATAAATGATAATGTGCGATATGTAGTTAAAAAGAGAATTTTCTAGAGAATTATTAATATTATAATATAATATTATATTATCTATTCCACATCTTACCCATATATTTAATATTTTTTGTCGTTAAACTTTTTCCCTATATGACTCACACATGATGACGCCGAGTTAGCAGGTGTAGATATTTCGATGAAAATGTTTTTATGCGGCTTCATCAATAAAAATTAATTATCGATAGTCTCTTATACCTGTCTAATTGCATCGTTGCTGCTAGACCAAGTAGAAAAGTGAGGAGTGACCAACCGATTTCGTGGTTATCTTCATAAATGTTTTCTGTCGCTGCCAATTGAAAATGAATATACTAGATAGGTATAACCTACATTTAAAAGCTCTAACATTGTTACTTACGGCAATTAGGATTATTTTTTCCTCACAAACTACTTTGCAACTTGTAAACGGTAAATTTATACAAAACCAGCTTAGACAATAAATCAGCGTTCAAGCGAGTGAGTAGAAACGTCGTTTTCAACAAACTAACTGCTGCAACTCGAGTACGGTGCATAGCCGGCTTGGCGGACAGCACGAGCTTAGTTATTAGTGCCACTATGACGATGGTGAAACACTGTTGCCAGACGTAACAAAATTCGACTATTGATAATAGTGAATTTTGAAAATTTGTTGAAATGTAGCGGAATGTGGCCGAATATAAAATATTAGTAAAAGGTGTAAGTCGAAAAATTAGTTTGCAATTAGACTATTAGACCCCGAGCAAAGTATACATAAATATTACATGTTTTAGCATATATCTTCATTTAGAGGACTTTAGCCACCGCAGTAATTTTTTTCGCCACATACCATTTAAAAAATACAATAAATAAATACGTAAGTATCATAATATACTTACGGAAACACCAGACAATGATAATGAAAGCTCCGAAAACTATTTTCATGAATAAATAAATTTTCACGTCACAAAAATGTAGAATAAAGATTAGTCTAAATGACAATCAAAAAAACTATGACGTTGAAAGCCAATGGACAAACTTTAAAACATAATAAAACTAACTAGTCAAATCAATCTGCAACTCTTCCTTTCAATTTTTTGTTCTCTCTAGCAGGTTTCGTTGGCAACGACATATTCCTACATAGAATAGTGCCCGGAAAACGTTGGGTTATGTTTTTAATCACCTTTATTATTATAACAAATAAAGATAGGGAGTTGTTTTCGCTTAATCATTGAACAATGACGCAGCAATAAAAAGCCACTGTAAATACTGTATACATTTCGTTATTAAACAAAATTCATTTTTAATAAGAATAGTACATTGTGTACCTAGTAGGAAAAGCTGAACATTCCCGGACGACCGTAAAGATTGTATGTCGAGGCGCAAGCCGAGACTGACAATACGGAGTCCGGGAATGTGGCTTTTTCTACGAGGTATACATACTATTTTTCCGTAAATCGAAAATTATTAAAAGGACATCACTTATTACAATCAACTTGTTAAAATTTTTAAATAAATATTACCTTTGTTCACAAATAAAGGATGCCATTAAATATTTGTGTTATAACTATGGAAACACAGAAATATTGAATTGTCAAGCTTAACACATTTTAGTTTACAAGTAGCCGTACAGAAATAATATTTCCTTACAGTACAATAATAAATATTTCCTAACAGTTATGTTGCCTACCAACGACTAAGTGTAAGGAAATATTGACTTTTTCCTTCAGAAATGTTATCAAAAATGTCAATTTTTCCGATTGATTATCGGAAAAATCCTTATTTGTTATATTGGGTTCTTTAAGAAAAGTCAAGCAATTATGTCTGTAGACGTAACTATAGCCTGTCAATTTTTTGTCATTCAAAATATCGCGACAACCACTAAAATTTTTTTTATAAATTTAATTTACGGCAACATACCACTCTGCATTAGTAGAGGATGAGAAACTAAGTACAAAGTCTCTATTATTTAATAATTAATTACTTCTATTAAAATCAGTTCCCATCATTTATTATTATAAAAAGAGCATGACTAAAAATAGTCTTTCCTTGGGATTATACGGAAATAATTATTTGCTAGCATAATTAAAAATTTAAACATTGGGTATTTACATAATTATACATGTAGATATACATTTTATTATAGGCAGGTTTCCCGACCTAAAAATTGCGCCAAAGCGGTAAAGTTTTAAAGTGACTTTTTTGGACAAACAATAATAATAATTAGTCGAAATTTAGTGTCTGTAACAATGATGAATCAAGGGGAGGCTATGAGGCTGCTCCAATATCTAGAGTCCAAATTTAAAAAATTCATTAATAAACATGGATAGGATTCGCTTCAAAAGAGCGCAATGTTTTTAATACTTTTATATACAGGGTGCTACATAGTCGTGTGCGTACAAGGGAATCTCGAAAACGGTGAGAGATACGAAGATGGTTAAATAAAAGTATTTTGGGGCTTAATAATTTTATGAAAAAAAATTGTAAATATTCCGAATACCTTGGGAGATATCCGAAAAAAAAACCAAAATTTTTAGTTTTGGTTTTTAATTTTTTGCGCCTTCATTTTTGACAAAAAAAACAAAAAACACTTTTTTGTAGCCGTTTTTTTATGTTTCACAAGATGGCGTTGTTCGTTCTTAAATTCGATGTTTCGTTCTTTAGATAGCAACCTCTGGTAATTTTTTTTTAACTACTGGAATTTTAAAAACGGTTTTAGAACTTCTAAGCTTTAGAAATTTGATACAGTTTAAAGGATTTTTAAAATTTTAATTTTATGTTCAAATCACACATCACTAGTATTTCAAATTATCCTTTCTTTACTTCTACGTCCTGGCAATTATTTTTAGGATTACTTAAATATTAAAATTACATTACAGAAAGTTATGGTGTTTAGGTCGTTTATTATTTCAATAAGATTTGCCATAACAATACTCTGGGAAGTAAGGGAGTTTTTAAGGCATGAGAAGTAATTCTATTTTTTATTAGTATATTATTTTATTAATATAATATATATTTTATGTCCTATGATTTTTTTCTTAGACCTAGACAGAAATACTGTAAAACAGAAACAAATTAATGCTCCTGAGTGAAAAAATAAGGTAACTGGAGTGTTAGTTTAGTTATGTTACTGTGATGTGCTTATGTTTGTTTTAGAAACAATTTTAATTTTTTTACTGTGTATAAGATCTGATGATGCTAGTTTCAGGTGAAACATGTAATAAAAATAAACAGACAGAAAAATATTTGAGGTCGAGACTTTGGGTTTTTTTTTCTTACAAAATATCGAATATCTCCTCTCTTTGTTGAGTAAAAATGGACGGATTCTTCAAATCAGATATTTTTTTTAGTTTGACTCTATTTAAAGCAGTCTTTCCCAAAGTGGGCTATAACGCCCCCTTGTGGGCGCTGCAGCAGTAAAGGGGGGCGGTAAGAGACCCAGAAAAAAAATGGGGGTGTTGTGTAGAGGCTTGGGGGGCCATTTGTAATTTAATCTAGCTAGGAGGACTCTTAGACACCGACTGAGCTCTCAATTCTCAACTACAACTTGTGACCGACCATCTTAATATTAGTAAGATTGCTCAAACTCGGTTCGATATTTCTCTCCGCGTAGTTCATATATCTGTCCTATTTTATTGAATAAATAAAATAAAAATCATGTCAATCGGTCGCTCCGTTTCGAAATGAAAGTAGATACAAGAAAAAAAAATAAAAAGGCAACAGACACACTTTCACATTTTCATTGTTATTAGTATTCTTAGATAGGTAATTTTCGTAGATAATAGACCGCGGGCAATCATCTTTTATCAAGTTTTTGTTAAATAACCCGATTTGTGCATTCTTGTATCAATTGGCTGGTTCATGGAATACTTGTCTGAATACTATAAAGTTGCGTTTCAATAATCATTCTCATTGGCAGGTGTAGCCAGTAAGAGTAAACTTGAGACCTGAGCGCCGTTGTGTACTACCTACTGCGCTCGGGTCTCAAGTTAACTCTTTCAGGTTACAGTAAAAGTCTCGTTTAGAATGAATGTTTAATCTCCGCTAATATAGCTCACAATAATTAATTAATTTAATTTAAAGTTATAGTGGTTATTAAGTAGGTGAAAAAATGGGGGCGCTAAAAAATAATTTATTCTCAAAGTGGGCCGTAGACAAAATAAGTTTGGGAATCCCTGATCTAAAGAATAAAACGTCGAATTGGAAAACTAATACCGCCATATTGTAGAACATAAAGAACGACTATAAGAAAGTGCTTTTTGTTATTTTGCCAAGTCAAAAATGAGGGCGCAAAAAATTAAAACCCAAAACTAAAAATTTCTATTTTTTTCGGATATCTCCGAAGGTATTCGGAATATTTACAATTATTTTTTTTACCAAATTATTAAGCCCTAAAATACGCCTTAACTTTGCCTCGATTTAGCCATCTTCTTATCTCTTACCATTTTCTAGATACCCTTGTAGGCACACGAATTTGTAGCACCCTGTATATATATTTTTATATAGAAATAATTTTGCATGGAGATGGTAACTGGAGAATAATTTAAAAATATTGTTCAAATCCACTTAAGTATATTTTGAATGATAAATTCAAACAAAATATGCGAGATATTGGAAAAAATAAGTGATGATTTAAAAAAAGATTATATTTTTGAAAACGCCACTTCATCCAAAAGAACATTTAAAAATCTATTTTTAAAATTACCATAGAAGGCCATCGATCAACGATCGTACAGCCGGACCCATTCGTATTATCTATAACACGCAATAATTAATAGGCCGGCATCCAGATCTACAATCTTGCTGATATTAACAAAAAAAAAGATTAATTGTTTGACGTGAATGGTGAATTTAGATGTATTTTAATTAATTAAAAAGAAAACTATCTACTTTACTAATTTGATGTCCCGAGTTAAACTTTTCAACCTAGTATTGAGGATATGCATCTTACTTATATTTAATAATATTTAAAGTGACGTATTTTTTTTTACACTACGATAACACGTATTATACTTTTACATTTATTATTTATGGAAAGCCTATGACAGGAGGATAAATAAAATATGTCAAGTATATTTGTAGGAGTGGAACAGCTCGCAAGAATATTTTTTCTTACTTACTCTTATGTTCCTGAAGTAATTCTGTATTATGAAGATTAAAAACGTCTTAGGTAAGTCAAGAAGGATGTAGATACAGTTTAAAAAGGGGTACTGTCTTTAAGAGTGAGGTCTAGTGAGGCATTCGCCATTTTGTTTTTTGATCAATATTTCTCGTTACTTTTTCCTTTTAACCGAAAATTGGCCAAATACCCGTAATTACCGACAATTTAAAGTTAAACAAGTATGAATTTATAAAGTAGGTAATAAAAACGGAAAAAGAAAAATGGATAAATTTCACAAATTTTTGGTTTTATTAATTCTTTAATTAACATTTCTTTAGGTTAAAACGGTAGGTAATTGCTACTCGAAGACGGGTATTTGGCCTCTTTTTGAATAAAGCGAAAAGGAGAAGAAATATTGATAAACAAATTAGGTGGCAAAATTATTACTCTTAAGAGTGAAGTCTAGTGATACATTCCCCATTTAATTTTTTGATCAATATTTCTTCTACTTTATTCAAAAAGGGGCCATATACCCGTCCTTGAGTAGCAATTACCTACAGTTTTGAACAAAAGAAATTTTGATTAATAAATCAATAAAAGCAAAAAACGAAAATTGGTGAAATTTGTACATTTTTCTTTTTCTGCTTTTATTTCTTTATAAATTCAAACTTGTTTAACTTTAAATTGTAGGTAATTATGCTTCAAATTGGCCGATTTTTGGATAAAAGGAAAAGTAACGAAATATTGATCAAAAAACGAAATGGCGAACGCGTCGCTTTACTCTATCTATATATATGACAGCAATGAATCACTGACAGTAATTTTGGACTTAGGGTATAATTAAGTTCATTTACACACCGCGATAGTTAAGAGGTTTCGTTTGGTTTAACAGGTTTAACTAAAAGGAGTTAGAAATTCCCACACATCTTTTATCACAACCTAGTAAACATTCTAAACACAGATTAGCTAATTTAAACTTAGAGAATTCCAACTGGAAAATTCTCAGACAAAATTTTTTTCAAATAGAAGTTTCTGGTAACCGGCCTATAAAAAATCGTTATGGAATTTTAGAGTTTTTTGAGGAATACATAATGATTGCAGTGTCTAGTGTTTTTATAAGATATTATTTATGTAATCTTAAAATGATATAAGTAGGTAATAACAGTGATAGTACAAAAATCGATTATATAAAGCTAGAACTGTTGAATTACATATAGAAAATTTTGCAAAAAAAACATCATGAAGAAGGTGTTGTATTTCGGACTTTTGTTCGTTTACAATGTTCATATTCTGAAAGCAGATTGTGATGTACCAAGTGAAACTACAGCAAGTGGCACATCCTACGTACCAAAAGAAAAATTGTGTCCCGGAGATCTTATTTTTGAAGACTACTTCGACACGTTCGATCTCAAAAAATGGCAACACGAAAACACGCTGGCAGGAGGTGGAAATTGGGAGTTTCAATACTATCTCAATAACAGGACAAATAGTTACGTAGAAAATGGTTTTTTACACATTAAACCCACATACTTATCTGACGATACGGGAGAAGATTTTCTATACTCAGGTACTTTGGATTGTAATGGTGGGATCCCTACGGATCAATGTACGAATCCGACCTATTATGGTTGCAGTCGTACTGGTACAGCTACTAATATTATAAATCCAATTAAAAGTGCAAGGATCAGGACAGTAGATTCACTTTCATTTAAATATGGGTTGCTGGTGATCAGAGCCAAAATGCCTGCCGGCGATTGGTTATGGCCAGCCATGTGGCTATTGCCCCGATACAATGCTTATAGTACATGGCCAGCTTCTGGTGAAATCGACTTAGTTGAGAGTCGTGGTAATAAAAATCTTGTTAATTGGCAAGGGCAAAATGTTGGAACACAGCAAGTTTCTCACACTCTTCATTGGGGACCTAATTACGGTTATAACCAATATTCTAGAACTCATTGGGAGAAGAATAACGATGCTGGCTACGACTCAGACTTTCATGTTTATAAAATGATGTGGACTTCTTACGGTATTGCTTTTTCGATTGACGATGAACCTATTGGATCTGTTTATCCTCCAGATGGTGGTTTTTGGAGTCTTGGCGAGTTTGGTAATATAAACAATCCATGGAAAGCTGGCACGAAAATGGCTCCCTTTGATCAGGAGTTCTATTTGCTTATAAATTTAGCTATAGGAGGAACAAATGGTTTTTTTTCAGACGATCTTACCAATCCTGGTGGAAAACCTTGGTCTAACGGATCTCCTACCGCTTATACTGATTTTTGGCAAGGCAAGTGGCAATGGGAGTCCACCTGGAATTTAGGAAGTGATGATTCTCATTTGATTGTGGATTTTGTTCAAATTTTTGCTGTTTAAAGTTCCTATAGTAAATAAAGCAATAAATATGTAAAAATTCAATATTTTTTGTTTGAGGTATAATTATCACATCAGTCTGGTGGACATTTTATAAATTACTTATGTTCATTTGTACCGAGATGGTTAAAAGGTTAAGTTTGGTTGAACTAAACGAAGTTAGAAATTCCCACATATCTTTTATCACGACCTAGTAAACATTCTAAACACAGATTAGCTAAGTCAAACTTGGAGAATTCCAACTGGAAAAGTCTCTTTCTTCCAAATAGAAGTTTCTGGTAACCAGCCTATAAAAAAACCGTTATGGAATTTAAGAATTTTTTATTGATTTTAGCGTCTAGTGTTTTTATAACGTAGTACTTATGTAATCTTAAAATAATATAAGTAGGTAGTAACAGTGATAGCACAAAAATCGATTATATAAAGCTAGAACTGTCGAATTACATAAAATTTTGCCAAATAACCATCATGAAGAAGGTGTTTTATTTCGGACTTTTGTGCGCTTATAATGTTCATATTCTGAAAGCAGATTGTGATGTACCAAGTGAAACTACAGCAAGTGGCACATCCTACGTACCAAAAGAAAAATTGTGTCCCGGAGATCTTATTTTTGAAGACTACTTTGACACGTTCGATCTCAAAAAATGGCAACACGAAAACACGCTGGCAGGAGGTGGAAATTGGGAGTTTCAATACTATAACAATAACAGGACAAATAGTTACGTAGAAAATGGGTTTTTACACATTAAACCCACATACTTATCTGACGATACGGGAGAAGATTTTCTATACTCAGGTACTTTGGATTGTAATGGTGGGATCCCTACGGATCAATGTACAAATCCGAGCTATTATGGTTGCAGTCGTACTGGTACAGCTACTAATATTATAAATCCAATTAAAAGTGCAAGGATCAGGACAGTAGATTCACTTTCATTTAAATATGGGTTGCTGGTGATCAGAGCCAAAATGCCTGCCGGCGATTGGTTATGGCCAGCCATGTGGCTATTGCCCCGATACAATGCTTATAGTACATGGCCAGCTTCTGGTGAAATCGACTTAGTTGAAAGTCGTGGTAATAAAAATCTGGTTAATTGGCAAGGGCAAAATGTTGGAACACAGCAAGTTTCTCACACTCTTCATTGGGGACCTAATTACGGCTATAACCAATATGCTAGAACTCATTGGGAGAAGAATAACGATGCTGGCTACGACTCAGACTTTCATGTTTATAAAATGATGTGGACTTCTTACGGTATTGCTTTTTCGATTGACGATGAACCTATTGGATCTGTTTATCCTCCAGATGGTGGTTTTTGGAGTCTTGGCGAATTTGGTAATATAAACAATCCATGGAAAGCTGGCACGAAAATGGCTCCCTTTGATCAGGAGTTCTATTTGCTTATAAATTTAGCTATTGGAGGAACAAATTTTTTTTCTGATGATTATACCAATCCTGGTGGAAAACCTTGGTCTAACGGATCTCCTACCGCTTCTACTGATTTTTGGCAAGGCAAGTGGCAATGGGAGCCCACCTGGAATTTAGGAAGTGATGATTCTCATTTGATTGTGGATTTTGTTCAAATTTTTGCTGTTTAAAGTTCCTATAGTAAATAAAGCAATAAATATGTAAAAATTCAATATTTTTTGTTTGAGGTATAATTTGTCACATCAGTCTGGCGGTAGGGAAAGACTACAAACATTACATTATAAGTATTCAGGGTGATTTACGTAGCCCGTTCGTTAGAAGAGTTTTGATTTTGCGATATTTCATTGATATGGAATTTGGTAGCCGGCCATAATTTTACAAAATGGCACTTCCGGATATACCGGAAATCGACGCCATCTTGGTTTTTTTTTAACGGATAAGCACCATTTTGATTTCATATTTGGATTCTGCATTAAATTGTAAATTTAGATCACTCCACTTGTACGCATCTGTCATAGTTTTTGACATGTCACATTTTTCCAAAAAAAAAAATCTCCATTGCAGGGGTCCATTAGGAAATTCATAACTTTTGTTCCCATAAAAATAAAAATATGATTTTTTTTTTATTTCGTTCCTAAAAATAAGGCTGAAATTTTACATCGTTACCGACACTTTTGTTATATTTCATGCGGCTATTGCGATTTCTCAAAGTTAATACCCAAAAAAATGTCAAAAAAACTTCAATTTTCATTCAATTCAATGCAGAATTTAAATATTAAATCAAAATGAGGTCTGTCCATTTGAATATCCAAGATGGCGTCGATATCCGGTATTTCCGGAAATGCCGCCATTTCGTAAATATTTATATCTACCAAATTTCATATCAATGAGATTTCGTCAAACCAAAAATCTTCTAATGAACGGGCTTCGTGAATCACCCTGTATAATAGAACACTGTTTCATACTCTTTACAATACATTTTTGTATCGCTTATCTTGGGAAATCTAAGTTTGCCCTTTTAATTGAAATTGAGTTGGCTTTTCCAGGTAGGATTAGAGGTCTTGATGGTAGGATAGCCGTCGGCGTTGGCTTAGGTTAGAGTGGCAGACCTTTGGTACTCACGTAGTCCTATTAAGTCCGTTGTAATACCATACGTGTTCCGTAGAACCCTCCTTCATCAGATCTCTGATGTAAGTGCGGCGTACACCGCAAAAGAATTTTAACAATTCATTCAAACCAGCCCCTACTATTCAGACACCTGCTCAGTCGACTAAGTTGTAAGTTGCTTAGTTCCTTCAGGCTATTGAAAAATCGTTCACCCAGGGCAGTGAACCTTGTTCTTGCGAGGCCAGGGCATTCACACAGAAAATGTTGAATACTTTCTTTCTCTTCCTTATATCTGCAACTACTGTAGAAGTCGTTAGTGGGTATTTGCATACGTTCGGCATGTCTACCGAAGAGGCAATGTCCAGTAACAATCGTAGTAATATTTCTCACGTCTTTCCGAATCAAAATGTTAAACATAGGGTCAAATCTTGGATTAGGTATTATCCAAGGTAAGACTGAAAATTGCAGATTTGTATCCAAAATAAATTTCAGTTGACACTATGTTTCAATTAAAAGATCTGGTAACCGGGCTATAAAATGATTGTAACATTCCGTAAGGAAAATAAAACTTTTAAAAGAATCAATCAATCAATAATATTTTAATAACATGATATAATATGTAATAACATTCCATAAGGAAAATAAATCTTTTAAAGGAATCAATCAATCAATAATATTTTAATACCATATGTAATCTTTACATAATAGAATACAAATAGAGATAATGAAAATCTATTATAAAAAGTTAGGAATTATAAGCCTTTTGACTGTTATACAGAAAATTTTACCAAACAACCATCATGAAGAAGGTGTTTTATTTTGTACTTTTGTTCGCTTATAATGTTCATATTCTGAAAGCAGATTGTGATGTACCAAGTGAAACTACAGCCAGTGGCACATTCTATGTACCAAAAGAAAAATTGTGTCCCGGAGATCTTATTTTTGAAGACAACTTTGACACTTTAAACCTAAAGAAATGGCAACACGAAATTACGCTGTCAGGGGGCGGGAACTGGGAATTTGAATACTATAGTAATAACAGGACGAATAGTTATGTAGATAATGGATTTTTACATATTAAACCTACATACTTATCTGACGATACGGGAGAAGCTTTTCTATACTCTGGCACTTTGGAATGTTATGGTGGAAGTCCTGCAGATGAGTGTACCA
Organism: Polydrusus cervinus; assembly: GCA_935413205.1. Taxonomy (NCBI): domain Eukaryota; kingdom Metazoa; phylum Arthropoda; class Insecta; order Coleoptera; family Curculionidae; genus Polydrusus; species Polydrusus cervinus. The sequence continues at coordinate 27,916,993 of OW284513.1, forward strand.
ACCCGAGTTCGTATGGGTGCAGTCGTACTGGCTCTGCAAGTAATGTTATTAATCCAATCAAAAGTGCAAGAGTAAGGACCGTAGAATCTCTGTCATTTAAATATGGATCAGTGGTGGTCAGAGCAAAATTGCCTGCAGGCGATTGGTTATGGCCAGCGATTTGGTTATTGCCTCGAGACAATTCTTACGGTACTTGGCCAGCTTCTGGAGAAATCGACTTAATGGAAAGTCGTGGTAATAAAAATCTTGTCAATGGACAAGGAGTAAACGTAGGAACACAACAAATTTCTCAAACTCTTCATTGGGGTCCTTATTACGCTGCAAACCAATGGGCTAAGACTCATTGGGAGAAAAACAACAATGCTGGCTATGACTCTGATTTTCACATCTATAAGCTGGTATGGAATTCTGCTGGCCTTACTTTTTACATTGACAATGAACAGATTGGATCTGTTTCACCTCCAGACGAAGGATTCTGGGGCCTTGGAGGTTTTGGTAATGTGAACAATCCATGGAAAGGAGCCACCAAAATGGCTCCCTTTGATCAGGAGTTCTATGTGCTTATAAATTTGGCCGTCGGAGGAATAAGTTTCTTCGCAGACGAATTTACTAATCCTGGTGGAAAGCCTTGGTCCAATACATCTCCTACCGCTTCTACTGATTTTTGGCAAGGCAAGAGCCAATGGGAGCCCACGTGGAACTTGGGGACCGAAAATTCTCATTTGATTGTAGATTATGTTCAAATTTTTGCTAGTTAGATTGTAAGTATATTGTAAATATAGCAATAAATACATGAAAACGTTTTTTTCTGTTTATGATTGATTAGACTAGACTAAAAATCGTATGATCACTTTCGCCAATAAGATTGTAAGTGGTTTAGTATAGTAGAAATAATAATGCTCCTAGAACAAACAATGTTTCACCACATTTGAGATTGAATCCAGAGCTATTTGTGAGATTAAATTATTGCGCCAGAACCCAAAAAAATTTCATTATCAGCAGGCATCGTTTATATTGAATTTACCTCCTGGAATGCTATTATTTTTAGGAAAAGGCATCTATTCTTAAAAGTTAAATTCTCCCATATCTGACAACGTTGGTCTTCCACTTCGCTTGGTTTGTTTCATTGAAACCCGAACCACAACCCCCAGAGCAATTTCGAAATTCCGGCGCATCTGTTTACCTCTGATGAGTTTTAAGTAGTTGAGGTACAATTGCAATACCATTTTTCACAATTTATGAATATGCTGTGAGTTGAAGAAAATAGAAAATAATTTCCGCCTTTTTCTGCCTCACTACATTTGGTAGTATGATTCTTTATTAATTAATTAAATTTTCTGAAGATGGATGTTACGTTACTATATCAGAAACATGTAGTTAATTCCTAAACTAACTATTTAATCCTAAATATATTAGTGAAGAAAGACAAAGCGTCTCATTTCTTTAATTTAACTTGCCACCCTTATTGTCCAGATATCTCATATTATGTGATTCCTACAGATGATGACGCATTTGAATAAGAAGATAAATTAGACCTTAAAAATTAGTAGTGAGTTTCTCCTCCTTAATAACACCCTCTCCAATTGGTGACCTTCATATACCAGCCCATAACTCGGCTTACTTTGAAAAGGGCCCATTGGCAGTCAAGGCCTATAATATGCTCCCCATACACATTAAAAGTAAGGAAACATTGACGTCCTTTAAAAGAGCCACGTTGGACTCAGGGTTGGCAAATATCATGATATTTATATAAATATCAAATATCGGATATATATCCGATATATATCAAATAATTTTTTTCAGATAAAATCATACTTATAGTAGAGCCAAGTAAAATCAAGGAAGTAGATATTTGCGTAAATATTTTTATTAAAACATAATTATTATTTCTAAACAGAACAAGCTTCGGAACAAGCATAAAAGCTAACAAAATGATATTTACCTAGGGTGAATGCGTACAACAAAAAAAATCCCGAAAAAAAATAATATAAATAACCATCTTAAATCAGCCTTATCAATGGTAAGTCATCATCAGAATCGATGGAACGTCCCGGTAATTCTTTCTGGTACAGTTCCTGCCCAAATCCAATCAATATTTTCTTTTTTATTTGTTTCTATTTGATTAGAGTATTTAAATAAAAACGTTAATTTTCCAGCTTTTTCAGCCTATTGCGTAGTTTCGATTGCACGAGTCCAAATGATGAAAAGGTTCTCTCAATGGACGCGGTAGACGCAACTGCAGTAAGCAGTTATTCACATAAATCCAGAAAGTCTTTTTTATTTGGCCAATCCTCATCCTCAATAACAATTCCTTTCCACCACACCATAGGAAGTGTATTTTTAAACTGAGATCCAAATACATATTTGGGGAATGGTGTTGATTCAACTAATAGGGCCAGTACCAAGCCAGTTAAATTACTAAATAGTCTTACCAACCGTAATACCAACCCAAACCATACAACATTTGGCGGTAAATTAAAATTTATTTTTCAATAATAAATATCATGATATATATCGAGCTATAAATATCATTGATATATATAGTGATATATATCAGTGGTATATATCATGCCAACCCTGGATGGACTTCCTTCACGGCAGATATTTTTATGATTTTAATTTCCGGTTTTAAGTGGTTGTCAATGTGACTCTTCTTTTTCCTGGCGGGTAGGATTGTTTTTATATTTTTTTAAACATGTTAAGTTTTTATGTTTCTTTTTTAAATATGCTTATAAGTACTATTGTGCCGATAAAAAACTGGGACAAGAGATTTACAAAAACAATGTAAGAAATACATATCCCCTAGACTATAAAAGGTGTCTAGAGCTAAAAAGGAAAAACATTCAAAATTTAAAAAGTAACCTAGGTTACATAATGGAATGTTTTGTATTTTTCGATACGGGGTGGTTAAATTTGAGAGACATCATATAATATGGATAAAGTAAATTTATTAGATTTTTTTAAAGTCAAATATTTTATAAATTATTATATTTACCATTACCACAAAATAATAAATAAAGCTAATACAGGTAATAAAATACATTTAATAAAAAGAAAAAAACACAAAGTTTGTCAAAACAACACAAAATTAATATTTGGTCATAGAACCATTTCTGTTTATTACTTTTTGGAGCCTTTGTGGCATACTTAAAACTAAGTTTCTACATAATTCGACAGTTATTTCATCCCAAGCTTGATTTATCCTATGACGTAATTCATCCCTGTTTCTAGGTTGAAAATCATGTTTATACATAGATTTGACCATGGCACCCCAAATGTTTTCTATCGGGTTCAAATCGGGACTCTTCGAAGCCCAGGGAAGAACTGCTATGTTATTTTCTTGGAGAAAATTTTGTACAATGCGCGCTGTGTGTATTGGAGCATTATCATGCTGAAATGTGTAATTTTGACCGTATACAGCGTTTACCGATGGTATCATCACTTCGTTTAGTATATTAACGTATACTGCTGCAGTTAGTCTTCCTTCGACGATTTGGCAAAGTCCTGGTCCTCTAGCGCTAATCCAGCCCCAAACATTTATGGAGAAACGCCCACTTTGGTTGGTTTTGTGGGTGTATCTCTCATCATACCGTATGCCGGAAGGCCTATACACCCGAATTCTCCCATTATTGCATGACTGAAAAGTTTTCTCGTCAGAAAATATAACTGTTTCCCATAAATTTATTTGATTAATATATTCATGTGCAAATTCTAACCTGCCCTGTTTATTAATTTCCGTTAAAAAATTTTTATTGGCAGCACAACGGCTTCGTATATCGGAATTTCGAACCCTGTCTCTAGCGGTATTTGCAGAACCTGGAAAATTCGTCTCTTCTTTTGCCTTGATTGCAGTTTCGAAGGGATGATCCCTTAGATAATTAACCAGTCTTCTATCATGATCATCAGTAGAAATTTTAGGGGGACCAGAACCTGCATTTCTAATAATAGTCCCATGTCTTGCTATTTTTTGTTTTGCCAATAGCACGGTATTCTTGCTTACTCCCAGTTCATCTGCAATATCCCTAATAGCAACACTATCTCGCAACCTACTATAAATAATTGCCTTTTGCTGGGGGGTTAATTGTGGCATATTTACAAATAATATATGATTGTATGTTTGACGAGTCAATCATAAAGTGACAATCTTTATTGACATGCAAATTTTCATGACATTTTACTGGTACCAGGCTTGATGTAAAATTATTCTTAATAGTCTAGGAGAAAATAGAAAAATTTCCTGTCCCAGTTTTTTATCGGCGCGATGGTACTTTTATATTTAGGTCTAAATTGTACAAGGTGTCCCAAATTCGAGCCTCATCATGGGGATCTCGGAAACTATAAGAGATACAACATCGGCAAAGTTGCGGAATTTTGTGCCCAGTAATATCGTGAAAAAATATTTGAGCTATCTTTTTTAGTTTTAGAAATATTTGAAAAAAATTAAAATATTGATATTTTGTTTTTTTAAATTGGCCGACTTATTTTATCCGCTATAAAAAAACAAACACAACATTGTTAAGGCAACTTTTCTTACTCCATATCGTGGTGTGTTTAGAATTTTTTTCGTTGCAACGTTTCGTTTTTGTGGAACCATGATCAACTTTAATTTTTTAAATACGGACCTGTATTTTTTATTTTATTTTTTGAAATCTTTTTAAGCCCTGAATTCAACCATGTATCACACTTAATTAAATCAAGACGTTTTGATGTCATCATTTCATCATCTGCAATGTGATAATTGTTTTTAAATAAATACGGCCCTGGTGTTAGTTACTTAATTATTTACGCATGTAAGCATTAATTGCCTCGAAAGTGCTTGAAAAAGTACTTCAAGCACAATAGTGCTCCGAGCACAGTGCTTGCAAGCACTTTTAAAATACAGTGCTTGGTAATTGCAAGTACTTAGAACATCTTAAGTTCTTGGTGCTGGAAATTACTTTTCTCCACGACCATTACTGAATGCAATAATTCCAAAATCATTTTTGATAATAGAATGTAAAAATTCGCTCTTGAGTTGGAATATTTATTCTGAAACACTGGCTTCTTATGCGTTTTGCGTGTATTTTCATTCCATAACAAGATACGGAATGAATATTATGTAATTGATCTAAACGACATAGGTTGCCATGAATTTCGAAACTGTCAATGTCAGCAGACAAATTTTAGTGCAAGTCAAAATATGAGTGAAAAATCGGATAAATCAGATATGGAACTGGATAATACTCCACCTGAAATTACAAATATTGCGAATAGTATTTTTGGTCGTGGAGAAAATATAGTCTGCTACTCGGTTAGAATGAAAATTCGATACTCGTGGTTCTTGGTTGGTTCTTCCACTCTGATCAAATTTTCATTCCAACCTCGTTACATAATCTACTATTCCAAAGGGCTTGTTGCCTTCTGCTCGAAGCACTTGTTTCGAGTGCTTTGCCCAGCTCGGATTTATACTAGTTTAATCAATAATGCAACCTGGTGAATGTGCATAGAAAATTAATTTCATGCAGCATTATTAACACTTTGACGACTAACGTCCAGGATACTGGACATGTCGTTCTTTCTGTGGAGACCAGGTCCAGTTTACTGGACACCTAATTAAACGCATTTAAATGTGTTTAAAATTTGGCGCGGACCCTCAGGCTCGACTGATTTATTTCGTTGGTTCCAGTGTACGACAGCATTTTGGAAAATTTTGTGTGCGAAAAAAATTATCTTATAGACACCATATCCACTCTTATTGTACAATCTACTATTTCAGTTATTACTGATTGTTTTGATACAGGGCCTGAATGAATTTCAATGCTGCAATCCTCTGATTCTGATGCATGTCATCTAGTTTCACCAACCATATTTTAAACCTCATATGGGATAACAGCCTATACTAATTTCCTTAATAATTAACAATCTCTATTTTAGGTGATTGGCTTAAGCGAGGAACAAATTCAAAAAGCGATACAGTCCAATGGTGCATTCGTAATTAAAGCTGGCGAAATGCAACAAATCATCAACCATTCTGTTATAAACTACAAAGCTTTCTTCAGGTGGTTGTACGCTTCTATCATGCACTTAATGGACGAACCGATTCCATCAGATATACAAAAAATGACGCAACAGGATCTTGCTTGTATTACCGAATTCTTACAAAATTTCGACAACTATGGTCAAGATAAAAAGGATACAAAATTTATTATGGAACGATTGGGACAATATCTTGTTGACGCTGATTTGACTATTAAGCCAGATATGACAGGTAACGACTGGACGCAATTTTTAGAGGAAAATGAATGTCTCAAAGAAAATCCGAATATTTTGACGCATTACGTTAACAAATCTTTAATACAAGTTTTTAACGAGCTTAAAAGTAACGTTGACAAGGTGTTTGATTCTCCACTGGAAGCTATTAGAAAACAAGTAATTCCTGTTAATACATATAATTGTTTTAATTTTAATACAAGCTCTATAGTTATTTCATCGATTAACATATCCACTGATATGTTGTTATTTGCATTTTTGAAACCATGTAGAAGTATTTATTTGCTTCAAGTACACTTTGATGAAAACTGTAAATGTCAAGTGAGGTGCGGTAACTTTTTCTTTAGTCAAAACTTAGGTAACGAATCAGAACAGACTGACGAGCAGTTTGACGTTATAGATACTAAGTTCTATACTACAAATATTTTATCGGTTTTACTTCAAGAGAATGCCAGTCCCAGAAGAGGATTTATTTTACAGTTTCCTCTCTCGTCAGCTCTTGAGCAACTTACGGAAATTACAAATAGTGGCAACTTAAAAGTGAATAGTATTCCCATTATTAATGGTTCGAATTTAGGGCAGAAAATTTATAAAAATGTAGAAATGTCTGTGTCACAATTTTCCGTTTCTGGTAGCAGAAGGGTCAGTATAGTTTTGGCTGAAAACAAAAGAAAAGTAAAGCTTTTTGAGATGGAATGTGAAGAAGACGAAGAAGAAGATGCGGAAATGACCAGTATAATTAAGGAAGATGTTAGTATGCAAGATAGTTTATCCAATGTCTCTACTGAATAAGTAAGTTTTATCTAGTTTAAAAATAAACAATATTTCATAAAGCTGTTTTTATATTAATAGCATACCTTTACCATACCTTATGAATAATATCTCTTAAGAGTACTCTGGTATGGCACTCTGTATGAAAAATAGCGATCGTACTTATTTAGCACACGTTTGCTATCGCTATATCTCTTACAGAATGCCAGTCCTGTACACCGTTAAAACGATATTTCTTTTCACAGGTCCATTAATCGTTTAAGAAAAAATATGTAAAAGTTTTTAGATATTAAACAAATAATATGAGAAAGTCCTTATAGTTTGTCGGATGTATGTATTTATATATGTATATATTTAAATCATTTATTTTTTTAATTCAGGAACACTGACTTTCCTACAATTAATTCTAAACACTTTTTATTAAAATAATTTTTCAAAAACACAATTACGATTTTTTTTTAAATCGAAGATTAAATTTTTAGTATTTTCCTGAGCCGAATTATAATTCATCTAAGCTCTCAGGTTAGAGCTCTGCACGGGCCCGGCCAACCCGACAGGTCCGAAAACCCGAACCATTATTAATTAAGTGGCCTGGCCCGACCCGAGACTCGGGCCGGGCCCCGTTAAGGCTTGAGATGAAAACTTGACCCGTGCAGACCTCTAATGCGGGTAGCTACGGAATCCACTTCAAGCCGGCTACAGACACAGAGAGATAAATCAAAATTTACTTTGTGCATCGCTTTGTGTCTGTGGCCAACATGTATTAAATTAAATAAATAAATACTGTTTATTAAAGTGTTACCAATGAAATTAATTCAAATATCGTAGCGTGTTACCAATAGAAATTATCAAATAAACAACACGAAGAAATAGAACTAGGTTTATTGATACACAAAAACCTTATCACGATGTTGTAATATACAAATTTTTCTTGTTATTGAATAAAACAAATTTTAAATTAATTAAATTTGACGTTGTTGCAACTCATTAAAGTCTTTGGATAAACAAAACTTAATCTTAACTTCTTAGTATAAGAATTTCATAGTTGTGGTGTCCAATCTCCTTGCCGTCAAACGGGATGTAGCAAACGCCATGACTTGGGTGAACCTAAAAACAACACAATAAATTCTTGTTATATTTTTACATGGCCGTCGTTTGGGATGGCAAGGGGGTAAATTTAACTTCTAGAATATGCTCCACCTCACCTCCTCAAGACTTGTGTATGTTCAAGTAAAGAATTTTGGAAAATGAAAAAACGAAATTTTTTTTTCAAAGAACCTAAAGAATGTTTTACTAATTTTTTCATGGTATTTTATTAGTAGCTTTAAGCCTGACGTCACTGGAGAAAATCGTTACAAGAAACAGGTAATTTGTTTCATTTCACACAACCCATTCAAATAAGACTAATAAAACTGGTGTTTATCCTGTTTCTTGCAGCGAACTGGTAAGAGATTATTTTTCTAGCATATAAAGAATATTTTGCGTATTTACAATTACCACAGAAAAACAGGGTGATTCCTAAGTTGATACTTCTTTTTTTAGCTGTGTATAGAAGGCATTAAAATAAAGATTTTCAAAAAACTTAAAAATAAGCATTCATTTATTACACTATGGATCAAATACGGTCCTGCCTAACTTAAACAATGTTTTCAAAGTTGTCACCATTAACTTCACGTTTCACCAATTTAAAATTAACTTGCTCCAGAAAAACACACCGCAGCGAATTGACAAATAACTGACCACCGACCCATAAATTGCCATGACTAATAAGACAAACAACATAAAGTATAGCAGGTTACGTTTTGATGACCAGGCCGGCACTTAGATTTTTTTACTTCTGTATCTCGCGTATTTTAAATTTTTTTGAAAAAAGGTATTTGAAAATGTTGTTCATTTTAATGTCTTCTATACACAGCTAAATATGAAGTATCAATTTAGGAATCACCCTGTATTCTGTGCAATTACCAATTAAGCTGTTTCATTTTAACACATTATTGTTTATTTTTGGCAAAGGTTACATTACAGTGAAGCACTGAAATGTTATTTATAATAAAAAGGTATACCTTTCCTACAGTGCACGCTCCTGAATGATGCACTCTTCCAACGTACAGAGATTCACCATCCACGGTTTTACCTCCTTCAACCGCTCCTGAAGGTATATGTCCACCAGAGCTAGATACCCAATCAAATCTTTGTTCGCATAAAACCTACAAAAAGAAATGTTATTTATTTTTGTTTATTGGATTAGATACACCAAGAAATATTTAAAACTAAGGAATGCAAAGAAAAGGCTTTTTGAAAAATTAATATTTTGTATTTTAAGGTAACTACGGCAACATAGTTCACGGGGTAGGCACAAGTAAGTTTATAAATATGTATAATTTAGGGTAGAAAAATAATATTGGTATAGTAAAAACAAATAATATAAATCAGCAGTCCTTCCCTAAAAGTCTTATTGCAACCTAATTTTTCGTCTCACCCTTGGACTCTTAATTTAAATCCTTAAATAATGTATTCTTGGCTTAGATTACAAAGGTCTTGTAGGAAACGTTTCGTTTTTAAATTTTTCCTTCTAAAAGTCCTGTTTTATATAAATATTAAGGTTTCATACGCATATTGTTTTAGTTATTGATTTATGATGCAATTTTAAAGGAAAACTAGTAAAAATAATAATATTTTTCTATTATATCCTATTGTCTGTTCCGTTTTCCCTTTTTTAAAGCGATTTTAAATCAACAAAAATATAAGCCAATGCAATAAAATATGTTTACAAAAAACAATTAGGTAGGTATTTATTTTTAAAGAGAAAAATTAAAGTAAACATTGTAATTGAAACATTTTTTATGGAAGAAGTATCATAATTTATAATAAAAAAAATAGTGCGGGAAGAAACGAGAATGCTTTATTATGAATATACAAAACGGCACGTAAGAAGGAGGAGTATTTCAAAACCTAAGCATTTGCACCAAAAACTGCTCTTAGATCTGCGCTCCTAAAATACATGATTTCTGAAAAAATCATCAATTTGGCGTGGTGAGCGATATTTACTTTATTTTTAATCATGAAAAATCGAGCCCGAAAACCGCTGATTAAGATCTACGCTCCTAAAATACATGAATTTGAAAAAATCATCAATTTGGCGTGGTGAGCGATATTTACTTTATTTTTAATCATGAAAAACCGAGCCCGAAAAACGCTGGTTAGAGTCATACATACGTCTTATGTTAAAATTTTGGATTGACACCAATATTCATATTGTTCACAAATATAAAAAATGTTTTTTTTTAATAAAGAGCCAGCTAGGAATATCAAAAAAAAGTAAAAAAAAACATTTACAAAAACAAATTTAATCCAACCATGAAGAGTGGGAGGGGTAAAATCGTTTTTTTTGGTTTACCATGTTAAACCGGTAATTTTTAGATAGAGCCTAAGGTAAGGAATTAAAACCCATTTTTTTCTAAGATGGACCTTTCTAATGTTACAGCCTGTCAAAGTCTGAAAATGATATATTTTAAACGTCAATTTCTCAAAAACAATTGAATTTAGACATATTACATTTTATATAAAATAAGAGTAGAGTTTTGTGAGGAATTCGAAAATAATATAATATATGTGGCGTCCTACTTAAAAAAAAATGCATGTTTGTTACACCCTGCATTTTTGAGACACCTTGTATATATAAAATTATTTACAGTTTTGTTTTTATAAAGTCGACTGTTAACGAGATGTCTTGGACCAGCACACTAAATGGACACCCGGTATAGTAATCTCCCTTGACGAATTATTTAAATGCATTTATTTCTAAATATTTTAAATAAGAGAAAATTATCTGACAATTAAGATTAAACCACTCCAAGTTTATGGTTGATAAATTGAAAAACCAATTATAAAACGGATGAATTGTGGTAACAAAGAAATGTCTAAAAATAGCTTTATAATCAATAAATTTTATTGCAAGTTATAAAAAAATTTATGGTTATCACATAAGATATGTTATAAGATAAGTTACGTTGCACCTTTCAATTTTCTCTTGAAGTTGTATTTCATTTGATATTTATTTAGGTTTGTTTATTCTTCGTCATAATTACAAATATAATTTGAACCTAATCTTTTTATCCCAACTCACACTTTTAAAGAAAACGCATTAAAATCAACTGGAAAATTAGATTAAAATTTTTTTTTTAAAGTTATGTCATTTCTTGTCCTTTCGAATTAGGATTTTTACTTCTTCGTTCGCTGCCAGGGTCATTCTCGAGGGGACCTACAGTTTAACATGGGTTCCGAACCACGATCCTCCGTCATGCGACCCCCGCACCCTACTATCACAAACGATCTCATCCGGCCTGGTAACCGGCGTGGATGGGGTGGGTTGGGAGATGATACATTTTACACTCTTCCTTGCGTTCTAAAACCTACTAAAGTTCAGACTCTTCTTCTTTTTTTTTATTATGCGTATGCCCACTCCGGGGATCGAACCCGGACCGCCACGGTCGAATGCCAGTACCTCACCTCTGAGGCACTGCCGCGGTTTATTTTAAGGTTAAAAAATATTCACACAAATTGCTCGCAAAGGCTGGGTCCTGAAACAAAATATTCGGTTCGCTGAATAAAAACTCCGCGTTCACAAAATTTTTATTTTTCTTTATTTTTTATTCTCTATCTAAAAGATACAACTTCCGGTTTAACATGTTAACCCGGTAAAACCAGTTTATTGGTTTAATATGGTAAATTGGAAGTTGGTTTCTTTGGTTGGGTTATTGTTAATTATCTGTTTTTTTTTTCAACCAATATTAAATATTATGCATTTGCTTATTTCATTATTTTTAAAAACTAATTTAAATATGGTTTACCAAGGTATTTAAAGTTTAATCCATAGATTTTATCATGCTGTATATCGCTTATTCATAAATTTGTCGAAATATGTTACAAAGTATTTATAATTTGTAATTAAAATCAATAATATTCATGTATTTTTAAATGAAGTGGTAAGTATAGTGGTGGTGACATATCAGTATCCGCTTTTAAAATATATTTTAGAATTACCACGGCAGTTGCTCAGAGGTGAGTTAAGGCCGGATTCTCACCAGATCGGGCCGACCACAATCGTCTAGATTTCGATCATGCGACGAAGATCGTGCACCTATATACAAATGGGTACGTGCCCACTGACACGATTTCAGTCGTTACCGATTTCTGTCGGGCGACATTAGTCGTACAAGACGCAGCTTGCAACGTCTTGGTCGGCAGTCGGCTCTACAACCTGTTGAATTTTGATGTACTTTATAATTATTTTGTGAAAATCATCCGTGTTTGTATGGCGTCACGCGAGATGATCACTCCAAACGGTCCGTGGTGGAGAAAGCATGGGTCGAAGTTGGAAGGGCAGTAGGATTATTCGTCTTCTATACGCAAGCATTACTGCAACAACTTCGTCTTCTTCACTTGACGACATCTTGGAGGAGACTAGAGGTGTCTCCGCTATAACATAATCGTACCGATGCAATCCGGTGGACATGATCTCTCGATTTTGGTCGGACCGACTACAATCGAGTCGATCCTGATCGGGACGATTCTGATCAGCCCGATCTGGTGAGAATCCGGCACTGACATTCGATCGTGCGATCCGAGTTCGATCCTCGGAGTTGGCATACGTGCAATAAAAAAAATATTTTCGAAATTTAGCACGTTTAAGAATGTTTCTAAGATATGAACGTTTAAAATATGGCATTTTTAGATTTTGACAGGCTGTAACATTGGAACGGTTCATCTTAGGAGAAAAATGGTTTTCACCTCCCATCTTAATTTTTTATTCTCTATCTAAAAGTTACAACTTCCGGTTTAACATGTTAAACCGTTATAACCAGTTTATTGGTTTAACATGGTAAATCGGAAGTTCGTTTTTTTGGATAGACTCGCCCTGTACCTACATACTTTTAAAAATGCAACAAAAACAACCAATAAAACCAAATGTTGTAATATAACATGTTTAGTGGGATACATATTTTTGACCAGCTGGTTGATTACGATTGATACGATTTTTGAAATTTCCACTCATATATTCAAGTGCTTCCGACGCCCATGGCGACGACATGTAACGCCCTTAGCAACGCTGTAATACAATCTAAATAGATTAACCATGTTATTGTTTGATCAATTGGTCCTACCAAAAATATTTGAACTTTTTGTTAAATAAAATTCACATAATGTTATCATCATCGGCATCAGTGATATTTGCCTTTTCTTATCTTTATAAATTGTTTAATCAATAACATATTTTACTGTTTTATTAAAAATTTAAATTACCGTTGTATATAAGTGGTTAAATATGAAACAAACTAGTAAAACAGGCCTAATAGCTAGTCCAACAAAGAAGGTAACATCCGTTAATAGAAACACCACCAATGCTGTTCAATTAAAAGCTATAGCAAAGCCAGCTCCTTTTATTTTAAAACCTTATTCTGGTTTGTACAACCCATATTCCGCTGGTTGTTCGTTGCTTTGCAATCATCCTGTAGATAAGGAAACTAAAGAATTTTTAAAAAAGGCCAAAGAAAACTGGTCAAATGAAGGAATGAGAAATGTATTACTTGCTGAAGAGATTGAAGCAATTAAAGCTGGGTTAAGTCAATACAGTTTTAGAGACAGAACGCCGAGACACCTTATATCACAAATTGAAAGTGTACCAGAAGAACTGTTTAGAAGATATACAGAAACAGATTCTCGTCCATTGACCCCGGCGCCGACGTTAGCTAGTGGTGCCACTCGAGCCTCAGGTTCTAGACGATGTGTTACTCCAGAAGGCAGTTGCCGACATCCGAAAGCAAGGTTAGTTCTGGATTTAAGAAGGACTCACAGTCAAGAAACTATATCGTACAGTATTTCCCTGCACGAACCTCCGTTAATTCGAATCCAACACGTTCCTACAAGGGCGGCAAGCCTTGAAGAGCTGGCACGTAATGGACCATCTTCATCCAGACATAGTCTACCAGTACACTCGCCGAGAAAATCTAAAACTGCTGTAACAAATCCTAAAATTAACTTAACCGTAGTCAAATCTGAAAGGCAGGAAAGTGTTAACGGACTAGATCAAAAATCTAACGATGCCACTGAAGATGTAAATGAAGAGGAGGAAGAGTATATTAAAAGGAGGGGAAAGAAAAAGAAGAAAAAAGAAAGAGATGCTTCTAGAGGTCCACCAGCATTTCAAGCGTCACAGGATCCAGAGACCCAAGTAGCAGCGATCGGAACTGACTCAGCAAATCAAAGTGCAAGAGGTTCTCTAGTTCCGGCTAACACTTCCCAAGAAGGTGTAGAAAGTGTTAAGAATTCGTCAGCTATTAAGAGTGCTTTCCTTTTATCTCATAAAAGTTTGGATATTGATTCATATTTAGACGCTGAAATTTTAAAGCAACTTAGACGAGAATTAAATGAAGAAGTAGTAGACAACGAGTTAAACCTAAAGAGGAGAAAAGCTTTGGAAGAAGCTCTAAAAGCAGTGTCTAAGGACAAAACGGATTGTGAAGAATTGGTAAAGTTGCAGAAGGAGCTGAAATTAGCGCCTTTAAATACTGAATTATGGATTTATTTACCTAGAACCTTTACCCGTTCGAGTGCAAGATTTGAATTACCAATGGATAGTGAATCACTGTCAAGAATGACATCCCTTGATTACGCTAAAGACCACGTGAGCATTTCTTCAGGAAGAAAACTACTTTTCAATTGCATTTTTAACAAGTTTAAAATGGAAGCTGAGTTAGAAAATGAACACGAAAGGAAGTTGTCTGGTCAAACAATGCAAGAGGCGTTGGACCTCTTGATGGGTAGACCTATGAAACCAGCTGAGATAACTCATTTTGGAAACCTTATGGCCTGGAAAGACTCTGATGTTTTTGACTTTAAGACATTCTGTGGCATCGCAGCACTTTGCGAGCGTTTGATGGCACCATTCTATTGCCCAAGATTACCCAATCGCAAGACTGATCCATGCCATGAGATAGAAATAGCTGATTTTGAAATGTTGGCTAGAAAGGTGAATGGACAAAGTATAGATGAAAAACTGCTAAAAATTTTAAATGATTTAAAAATAGTTTAAAGCAATTTTAACTTCAAAATAAGCTATATTTTTAAATAAAATTTGAGTATAAAGATGCCTTTTATAATATGTTATATGCCAATAATGGTGATATTAACAATAACTGTAACTTTAATACTTTTTAAGCGGTTTTCTTAAACGCTCTTAGAACTTTTGTATTTTATTTTTGCCATTAGAATGGACTATCGACTCATGGGTATGGTATAGATAGATTTAGTTTGCATTTTATTAAAACAATATGTACAGTATGCACGTGGAGTACTGTAAAAGAAATGAATATTGGGTATCCTATTTAATATTCTTCAGAAAACTACAAAAGGACAATCGGTATTACCTGATATTGATGTTTGGCATGCTCCCCTCCACCATAGGCTACATAGGCAACGTTTCTGTCTGGTATAACTTTGGCAGGTATCCAATCTCCTTCGTGAAAAGCCCTTCCTACGTAGATAGCAGCGCCATCTAAGTCATGTCCTCCCCGAATAGCGGTGGATGGAAATACTCCGCGAGAGAACGTATCTACCCAATAATATGCTAACAGAAAATAAAAATCGTTAATTTAATCTAGAGATTGAGGGGGTTTAATGCTTTGTCAAAGTAACTATATTTATGATTTTTTTTTTCTTATGTTAAGGGCCGGGCATTTTGTATGTACAATATGAAGTTTTAGATTTGCATTGTCTATATTTGTTTTAAACCACAACGTTGCAACTGGTAAGTAACTCTAGTCGTATTCAGGTGAATACTGTATGGTGAGATCTGAAGACAACTGGAGATACTCACTAGCTGAAACATTCTGATTATACAAATACATATAATCAGAGATAACCTATTGGGATACAATGCAATTCCAAAACTTCATCACTTAAGAAGCATCATTGACCCAACCTTTAAACAGCTATTCTGATTCTTGTTATGTTTAATGCATCTAACATTAACATAAATATTTGCCAATCTTAACAGAATTCGAAAGCCAACAACAATTTTTTGGGAACAAGTTTAATGTGTAAAGCTTCAGAGTCAGAGCACATCAATTTTAGTTGGTTCCGAGACTATTCATATGACTCATCTCGCAGTGTACCACTCCAGAAACTAAATTCTATGGAAGTGTATTTGTATTTCCATTAGAATAAGACGATGTTATTAAGAACTTCACCTAATAAGTCTACGCTTAAAAGTTTCCAATTTTTAAAAGTTTATTTTACACAAATGAGGAATAGCATAAAGTATACATTGAACACAATGCACAAGCGTTATTAATTGTTACTAATTAATATAATTGAAGAGTGGACATTCTAAAAGTTCTAAGTGCTAGTTTAAGGCACTTAGAACCTTTGCAATTTTCACTTTAATTATTTAATAATAGTCTTAATGCGACGATAATATTAGCGATGTAGCATCTTACAAATAGCCGCTCACTAAAGTTATAGATGGATTTATGCTAGATGGAGACTCAGTGGTGATCTAATAGGTAGGGGGACTATGTTATTATGGGGCTGCATCCCCCCCCCCCCCCCATTTCCAAATAGGCACCCGATGATAAATTTATTCGTTCACTCCAGTAAAATTTGGAGACTTCATGACAATACAAGTTTTTTACCCCAGCTTCTCCCCCAACCAAGATCCTGGATTTGCTAGGAGACTTTACGGTAATAAATCAAAAATAAGTAGGTACCCGATTCAATATTTACTAATATAGTTTCCATAATACATCTATTATTACTTACATTAATTACTTACATTTTGAACCTCCTCTACTAGGTTGTTGATTAGGAGTCCTAGAAATGACTGGATTTGGGCGAAACACGTGACCACTACATGGGTAAGTATGACAGGTGGGACATACTGATGAAGGTGTGTAAGCAGGAGGCCGAGCAGGATTTGTTACAGGATGACCAGGAGGATGATGGTACACGGGTCTATTCGGATGTATAAACCCTGGAGATGATGGTGCCGAGGGAGGCCAGCGGACGTTTATATTGGGATTATTAATGCATCTGGGACACTGCTGGCGGGTTACGACGGGGTTGTTGAAGCAGTTACATTTTGGAGGTTCCGATGTGGGCGGGGGTGGGTACACTTTCCCTTTGTATTCATATTTGGGTGGTACTATAAAGGAATTGAGATTGGATGTTAGGGGTTTGATCGTTATTAAATCCACGTTAAATTAGCAATATGATTTATACATAAACTTTTAATCTTTGACTTTTGTGTAAGTGACTGTGTTTGATGTTTAGTAAAGAACTAGTTAAAATGCTTTCTATTTTTCTTGAGATATCCTGGAAATTGAGCCGAAAAGATGAAGCAGTTCCTGTTTAAAAGTTTGAGACAATGATGTTTCTTGAATGATAGAAGAGTTTTGGACTTGCATTGGTTTATTTGTTTTGCATCACAACGTTTAAACTGGTAACTGGAACAAAGCCCTTAACAACATCTCAACATCAAGACCGACCTCAACAACAGGAAAAACTGTGTCTACCAGCTGCCCTGCGAATCTGCCCAATCTTATATTGGTGAGCGGAGCTGGGCAAAACTACCAAGCACTTTGTAAAACGTAATTGCAAGCCCTCTAAAAAGTGCTTGGAAGCACTCTAGAGGGCTTGCAATTACTTTTTCCAAAGTGCTTGGTGCTTGCCAGTTTTGCCCAGCTCTGTTTGTGAGATATTATGAGATCACTCGAAATAAGGATGAAAGAACATAGGAACAATATGCTAAAAGAAAAGACAGAAAAATCAGGTGCAGCTGACCGTGCCTGGATGCAAGGCTATCATATCATATTGACAGAACCCGAAATCCTGCAAAGAACCACACTGGAGGAAGTTCAAGGAAGCTGCTACCATACACCAGAAGCCAGATTGTTTTAGTAAGCCCTCATTATATATAAGAAATATCTGGAAACCTTTATTAAGTAAATGTAATCTTAGCATAAGACCGCGCACGAGTTAAACGCATTACTGCACCCATATCAGTTATGCTTCAGTGCACCTGGCAAATAGAGCTGTAGTTACCATACTTGTTTAGTATTTACCTGAAGACGACTGGAGATACTTACCAGTTGAAACATTGTGATTTATAAACAAATTTGTTTGGTGTGCTGTTGTGGTGATAAATGTGTTTTATAAGAATATTAGTGCATGCGGTGTACAAATTCGTTTATGGATTTTGGATGGGTTAATTATTAAAATAATTAATTCAATACATCTGAACTTATAAAGTATAAAGCTCTAGAACTAGAAGTGGCAAATTTGTTGGCGTTTAGTAGCATAGCAACTTACACAGGTTACTTTTGCCTAAAATTAGTTACGCTAAAACAAGGACTTTGCTAAAAGCTCAAGCTATGTTTTATGACTGGAAAATTATTTACACTTTATTTATGCTTAAGAGTGAAGTCTAGTGATGTATTCGACATTTCATTTGTTGATCAATATTTCTTATCCTTTTGGCTTTATTCAAAAAGCGGCCAAATAGCCGTCCTCGAGTAGCAATTACCTACAGTTTTGAACTAAAAAAATGTTGATTAATGAATTAAGAAGATCAAAAAACGAAAATTTGTGAAATTTGTCCTTTTCTCTTTTTCTGCTTTTATTAATTTATAAATTCAACCTTGTTTAATTTTAATTTATAGGTTATTATGCTTCAAAAGTCGGTGTTTGGCTGATTTTTGGATAAAAGGAAAATGTACCTAACGAAATGTTGATCAAAAAACGAAATGGCAAATGCGTCACTAGACTTCACTCTTAAGAAAATCAGACAAGATATATGTGCAAAGGGTACTGAAAAGCTGGAGAATTACACGCTTAAAAAGTTACCTATTCCAAATTCAGATATAACTAGAAAAAAAATCATTTTTTAATTACATTAAAATGCAAAGCTGAATTTTTATTTAAAAAAAGCTTATGATGTATACGTGGTATTAAAAAGGTCTTAAATATTGCAAATATTTTGAAAACTACCAAATATGATTTTTTGAAAATAGGCACATCAATATAGTTTTTTGGAAATATGCAGCGTTAGTTAGAAAATATTCTAACTTTTTTATTTTAAATAAGACTTCCTGTATATTGTTGACGAATCAAATAGTCCTTTAAGTGGATCCGAAAGCTCTAAAATTTCTCATGTTAAATAACGATTTTTTTTAACCGAATTACAACAAAATAAAGCAAGATTTTGAATTTTTCACCAATGAAAAAGTGATATCTAGGTGGGTGCGAAAAAGTTATTTTCATGCAGAAAAAAAAAGTATCGAGAAAAAAGATATAAGCAAATGAAAATCCTAAAAAAATTACTAAAGTTCATTATATTGTAAAAATTATTGGATATTATTTTTTTTAAATAACTATAACTTTCTCACATTCTCCAATATCTGTAGAGTTCAAATTTAAAAGTTTTTAAAAATCCTTCAATAAACATGGACAGGATTGGGTTCAAGAGAATGCAATGTTTTTAATATAGGTATATAGATATAATTTTGCATGGAGCTTATAACTTTAAAGAATAATTTTAAAATATTGTTCGGATCCACTTTTAAAAGACAAAATCAACGATATGGTGGGTTTATTATTGAAAATAAAACAAAAAACATTTTTGCCATTGTTAACCAAGCATGTCTCTAAGTTCCTATCAGACGTCAAAATTTCGTCGTCGAATTTAAGGTATTTTATTTCTAATACAAGACTTTAAATTGTTAATATCAACTGATCTGTTTCTCTCGAAATCATCTTCAGTCAGTTCCTGAACTAGATGGGGCTTGTAAGGGTGCATATTTTCTATTTCAATCTATTTGTACCTTGTTCTTATATAAATATGTAATCTATTAGTGTACTCGGTTGGGTAGAGCAGTCATACTGGACTCCGCCGAGTATAGCAGGATGCCAGTGGCGTAGCCAGAATTTTATTTCGTATTTCGGGGGGGCAAATGGGTAGGGAAACCGACGAGACAGCGCCGCAGGCAAATCGTCAAAGTCGAAAAAATTTTTGGGTGCCACGCCCAAAAAACCCTTTTTTTGGACAATCAAAAAAATTTCAAAATAAAAAAATACATACATTTAAAGAAACTTGTAGTGAGTTATACAAATACACTAATATAGGTAATATAAAACAGATAATATATACTTGTTAAACAAAAAATTCTTTATGAAATAAGCATAATTGAACAAAAAAATACCAAAAATAAGGTATAATTTTTATTTATTGAAAAAACAAAAATTAACCATAAACTTAAAGCACAACATATTTTTTTGCCAAAAACTACACCGTGATTCGTCGCCTTTTTTGACAAAATAATTGATTATTTCATATATCAATATGGATTTTTTTATGAATACTTATTAAAGCTGAACTTGTTGTACGCTCTTCACCTGAATGATTTCTCAGATATGTTTTTAATCTTTTTAAAATGGAAAAACGTCTTTCTGCTGAAGCTTTAGTTACTGGGAGGATGATTTGTTATTTTATTTGGCGCGTTATTGATAACGTTGCCGTCAAAGATTTTTTATGTTGCCTAGTTACGCCACTGCAGGATGATGCTCTTTTTTTTAATTATATAGTCCTCTGCTTTGAATTTTTACTCATTTTAATAGGTTTGACTTTTATGGTAAAAGATGATTAACCCCCCTCCTCTCCTCCCCCCTCTTCCCCTGGATATAACTTTTTCTGAGTCCTTATAGAAAAAGTTTGTCCGACTTCCTGAAATACTTTTAATATTATTGTACTCTTTTTTTCTTTGTGCTATAATTTCGAACGGTGTTTTTAAGATTTGTTGTTAAAATATTTAAAGAACAAAAATTACCAGCCATATTTTTACACTACACTTTGGTCACGAGATCGGTACGTACTGACGATGATAAATAAGTTAATCCAGCTGTCGGTGGGTGTATTTAATAAAAAAGTTTTATCTTATCTTTTAGAATAAATAGTATGACTTATAGGTTTATGTTTATGCACACTGAGCAAGTTTAGGTTTAAAATTCGCGGAATGGCGGTTGTAAATAAATATGTTTGGTGTAATAATGTATACTACGCTGGCTTCTGCAATATTCTGCATATTTTTATTAAATTCTAATTCAAACTGCAAACCAATGGAAACGGAAACGTCATTGTAATAAACTTGACTAAGTAATTTAAAAACCAAAAAAATTGGTTCTACTGCAATATTCTTCTAAGTAGCACCACGAGGCTCCTGTTTATTGGGATCAATGGTGGACAAAAGTGTTATCAGACTGTTAAATTTTTTTTTTGTTAATACTCTTTATTTAACTATAAGTATACAATTGATTTAATGCTTACATAAACCTCTAAGCAAAATAAAAGAGGCTCAGAAAATATATTGGTCCAGAACCGGCACTCAGAGTACCCAGGTGCACGGTACGAGTGGCCATAAAGCGATGGATCAAAGGGTGAAAACAAAATCCACTGAACAACAGAGAGGGATTACATTATAGTAAATGCTTCATTGGGAATCCAGACCCGAGACTAACGAAACAGCTGTTGCAAGTGAACAGGAATCAGCTGAGAACTATTACAGGTATTCTGACAGGACACACGGCTGTCAAGAATCATCTGCACAGAATGCAACTGTACAATACCTTAACTGCAGATTATGCGGACAAGTCAGGGAAACTGTACAGCACATAGTTTGCCATTGCGAGTCACTTGATCGGAAGAGGCAACGAATTCGGAAAAAAAACCTCTAAACAGTGTTTATAACACTGGTATTGAGGATATACTGACTAGTATTAAACTATGCCTGGAATAACATCATTCATAATAATCAACTGATTATGAACTAGCATAATAAATGTTATTCATGAAAAAGAGAGTAATAGTCAGTCAGTGCCATAACTAGGGCGATGCCGTTGGTGCCCCTGCATCGGGCGCAGTTGTGATGACATCCAATATCCAGAAATATAAAATCTGTGACCAAAAAATCAATCTTTTAAAAATCGATCTAAATCAAATATACATATATAATATGAATCTGTTTTTCCATTTTTCATCGCCTATACCGTGCTCTTTAATTAATAAAATTTTGACTGCATAATAAAACGTCGAATATCAAGATACAATAACCTTTACTAACCTTAAGCAAGTAATAACGTTAAAAATTCCTAGAAAATATCTGATAGCTTGGAGAGTTTTTAAAATCACCAAAGAAAGATGCAAAATTAATTCCATTTCTTACAATTGCTTTTTCAAAATATGGTAGTTGTTTTATCTTTTTACTGGAAAAATATAATAATGTAATTAAAAATAGTGATCTGTGTACACAAGTCTTAAGAGATTATGATATATGAATGTATTTTTGATAGGACTCGTCTGGTTTCCAAAAATATCACCAGAGCTGTGAAAGTTACTTCAGAAAAGTAACTAAGTAGTTACTTTTTCGATACTTTTGCACAAATGTATCTAGATATTTATAAGGAATAGTTACTTTTACCTAAAAGTAACTTCGTTCTTAGTTACTTAGTTAAAGTAACTAGTTATAGTAACTAAGATACTTTTACCGTAACTATAGTTACATTGATTGTAACTACGATAATTTCAAAGTAACTAAGATACTTTTAAAGTAACTATTTACTTTGATTGTAACTAGTTACTAAAAGTAACTAAAATACTTTTAAGTAACTAGTTATTTTAATTGTAACTACGAAACTCTAAAAGTTACTAAAATGCTTTTGAACTAGATACCATAAATTTACCAGGTAGTGATAACTCATTTTCCTGTACACACTACCACTATTACCAGCAGAAAACTAAACTAAGAAGTGTTAGTTTGAACAACGAACGAACGAAGTAGAATAAAATGCTTTCCAAGAAAAAGTTACTTAGTTACTTTAAAAGTAACTTAGTTACTTTAAAAGGAACTTAGTTACTTTTAAAGTATCTAGTTACTTTTTAAGTGTATAGTTACTCCTAAAAAGTAACTAAATACAAGTTACATTTTAAAAATAACGAACTTACAGTTACTTTTGGCATGATTCAAAAAAGAACTAATTTACTAAGTATCTAGTTACTTTAAGCTTTAAGTAACTAGATACTAAAAAGTATCTAGTTACTTAAGTTACTCACAGCTCTGAGTATCACTAGGAAATATATGACCAGAAAAACCTAACAATGCGCACTGGATCTCTAGCATAATTAGTAATTCATAGCTAGCCGATAAGCCGGCCACAGACACAAAGAGATGTATGCGTACATCAACGCATATTCATTCACTTCTCTATGTGGATATAAATAATGCACGCTCTTCAATAATTCTTATACGGTAGCGACAACCCCCCCCCCCCCCCCCCCCCCAATAATATATCCAATAATAATTATATCTTGATGTAGGTAGTTGACAGCTACTTTCGGTATTACCGGAAGTGTATTTTAGGTAAAGAACCCTGTATAGATACCATGGAATCATGGAAATTCACTTTTTCTATTCTTTGAACTTATTATTTATTTATATATCTCCAGGTCGTCTCGTCTAGGGTCCCTACAATCTATCTAGCTAGATACACAGTTTATCATTACATTTCTCTGCAAGTGGCGATTGACGGGTTTCTCTCAGACACCTTCACCATCAATGCCGGTGTTCCTCAAGGGTCCATATTGTCGCCTACCCTCTTTTTACTGTATATTAACGACCTTCTAGTGAAAACCCAAAATCCAATTTATAGCTTTGCTGATGACAGCATACTTGTCTCATCTTTTACCTTGACTCCCCAAACATCCGCTGCCGACGCACATCTTCGCAGGCAGCATGAAGTATTGCGCCTCAACAATGACCTGGAAGAAATTTTGGGTTGGGGTGACAGTAACCAAGTCGAATTTAATGCTAAGAAAACTCAGGCAGCAGTCTTCTCCAAAAAGGTTAACATTGCAGAACCGGATATAGCCATGGCAGGCCACGCCATTCCCCTGGCAGAGTCTATTAATTTGCTGGGGGTCAATCTGGGAGGTAATATGTCTTGGCATGATCACGTTGCCGCAATTGCCAAGGCAGCTGCACAGAAACTTGGTGTACTTTTCCGCACCAAAAGGTTGTAAACACCTCATCAACTTTTGACATTCTACAAAGCCCAGATTCGACCATCATTAGAATATTGCTCTCATGTCTGGAGCTCTGCACCCAAGCACACCCTTCGGCTACTGGATTCCATTCAAAGGAGAGCCGTTCGTCTGATCGGCGACCCCGAGCTGACCAAGACCCTCGATAGCCTGGAGCATCGAAGACAGGTTGGTGATTTGGCTCTCTTTTACAGATATTTCCATGGCAGGTGTTCGACTGACATTGCCCACTTGATTCCACCTAGAGTAATGCAAAACAGAAATACACGGCGAACCACTGCCGCTCATCCATATGTTGTTCAGCTTAGTACTCCTCGAACTTCATTGTTCAAGAATTCTTTCATCTGGAGAACGTCATTTTTGTGGAATGATCTACCTGAGGTCGTGTTTCCCAATGAATACAATCTTCAACGTTTCAAGACCAACGTTAATCGCTTTTTTCGCACTCGCACCGCTCCCAGAGCGCCTTAAAGGATTTTTGCTACAGTGCAGGTGTTTTATCATAAAAAAAAAATCAAGAGATGTACGAGACCGTAACTCCCAATGATCTCTCTGGTGGATACAGGGTCCTGCAATAGTGCGTCAGGCTTTTATACGAATTAAGTTAGCAATTACATTCATATGCAGACATAAACTGTATCATAGGTTGTATTTCAGGAAACTATTTTTCCACATACAGGGTGGCCCAAAAAAGTGTAATACTTAACAAAAAGGTTATATTTCTTTAATCGGAACACCTAGTACTTTATTGCATATTTAGGTTTCCACTGAAGTCATTTATGTTTGTCCAAAACTTTATATATTTTGCTTTGGTAGTTTAGAGTAATAAATTAAAAAATTAAAAAATAAAGTTTAACGGTCCTTGAAAAAAATTTTAAAAAAACATCTAAATTCATTTTTTAAATTATGGGATTGGGTAAGATTTATGACAAGGGGTCTATGGAGTCGATTAGTGTTTGTATATTTTATACTAGTGTTCATAAAAAGGTTTCAAAAACGACACATTTTAAATTAATTTTTTCTCAAGTTTTTCAAATGGAACACCCTGTATATTGTTTAACTATTTAATGTAAAATTCTTACGCATTTTTTTTGTACTACAAGCATAAAAGTTATATCCAACCGTTTTCGAAAAAATTGCAAATTTCGTAATGTATGTTTATATAAAAATAAAATTTTATTATTAAAATTATACATATTTTATGTTTTACCTATCTATTATTGATCTATAATACCTTAGAAACGGAATATGTTATGATAGCAATAATACCTGCTATCACACCTAGGGCATTATAAGCGGGCATTATGATAATGCCCGCTTATATTACCCTAATGCGCTAATATGGAAATTTTATTGCTTATCCAATTTTATTTCTCTCACAATAAAGATCAAGTTTATACAAAAAATAATTTTTTCTTTAAACAATACTAAAAATTAAACTTTATTTCCAAAATAAAAATTACAATTTTGAAATGTCCCGGAAAATGTAGCTGATCCCACTATAGAATGGTCGGTGTTTTTTGTGATGGTAGCAGCGGTGGTAGCACTAACGCTATTTTGTATAGAAGAACAGTCTATTAAAGAATTTTCAATAGTCGCTACGGAATTAACCTCGGAATTAACTGAATTGGCAATCATTTTGGCTATTTTGTTTTTGGATGAAATACTTTCTTCTATATATCCTTCAGCTACTGAAGAGCTTTTCCATTTCCCATGTTGTTTTAGCGTTTCAAACGAAGCACCTGCCTCAACAAGTAAAGTTGACGATGTGCGACGCAAACAGTGGCCGGTGTAAGCTTCTGCATTATCCAGTTTTAAAAATTTTGCGATCAATGTTGGGACGCTTCCTATGGTATTTTTTCCAATGGGTTGTACTGTACATCGACCCTTTCTATAGGTAATAAAGAATCTTCGCTCCTTTATTCCAGCTGGTCTTAATGTTGTATACTTTTTTATTAAATTTAAAGCGCCTAAATCTTCTTCGATGATAGTAAAACTTTTTGAAGTTGAAGTTTTAGTTTCTGGTACCTTTATAACCAAGACTGTTCCTCTATCTTCAATGTCATCAATGGTCATTTTGACCAACTCATCTCGTCTTAAACCTCCAAAAACACCCATTACCAATATGACTTTGTGTACCAAGTAGATATCATCAGGAGCCTTCTTAATAAATTTTAATATTTGTTCTCCTTCCAAAACTTTAGACTTCTTCGGGACGTATCCTTTCGACTTAACTTTTAAAAAAGATATGAGACGATGGTATTGCGAAATGTCTATATTTTCATAGACCATCAACGTAGACCTTAGGGTAGAATACTTGGTCCAGAGAGAGTTCGGACTGTATTTTTCCGACTAAAAATAATAAAGTTTGTTAAACATATGTATTAAAATAAAATCAATAACTTACCAGTTCCTGGAAATATGCCATTAAAACATTTTCGGTTATTTGAAGAATTGTGTTCGTATCTTTCCAAATACCAAATATGCCATACTCCCGATCATACTGTTGCCTTGATTTAACTGGCAAAAGATTTTCGGTCGCTTTTATGACCTTTTCTCTTATATTTTGTGGAATTTCTTCCATTTTGAGCAAATCGTTAAATAAAAAATGCCAACTGACTAACTGACAGAAACATCAAAGTCAAACTTAACACCAGTCATTATCTACTTACGTATACAGGTACAGGTGCAACTTATTTTTTATATTGCGAATAAATAATGTAATTAGTCATTGAAAAACTCTTTTTTAGGTAAAACATAAAGCATTGTATGCACCACGGGCTTTACTGGACTATAATGCCCATCAGGCAGAAACCTATCCCTCGGGCCAGAGGCCCTCGGGCTATTTCTACCTTCAGGGCATTATAGTCCCCGTAACGCCCTTGATACATAAATAGCTATTAATTTCTCTATTATAATATTTTATGTATTTTCCTGATGACGCAGTTTGATTGAATTATGAACATACATGATTTACTATGCATATGCATATTTACAAATGATTCATTGATATTTAAATTAATCACGAGACACCCAGTGACCCAGTCGCACTAGTCACTTATTGTAGTAGGTAACAAAAAAGAAACACATAATAATTCAAAACAGCTAATCGTTAGAGAGAAAAGTCTAAGCGGTACGGTGTAAGAACAGCCTTAGGACATTAAACTACTGAATTTTGAAACTGGTGGGGATACTACTTATCACGTGCTTCGGCCACAGTTCGTCAGGTTACTAACATGGCCGATTTTGCCGTGCCATTTTATTACAATAACTAATCAAAATCCCACCGTTTTGTGCCAACGGGTATCTTACCAATGTTTAGTTATTTAATTATAGAATAATTTTTACAAGTTCATTTTATTACATATAATTTATTGTTGTTGTTTTTGGCACAAGTAAATATCTTTGTTATTATTATACAGTATATTTAGTAAAAATACACCAGTCACAATATACAAAAAGCTCACTTTAAATAATGCACACTTAAAACATTCTACACGTCTAACAGCCGATCTTTACGAATCGAGTAATAAATTGAAGACCACCAGAAAGGGTAGGCAACCATCAGATCGCAAATATGATAGGCGCGACGTTGTCACGTTGATAACCTTGGAAAACAGTAGTTTTATATGTAATTGTAAGTACTGTTTTTGAAAATTCACTTATAATAAATATTACAATTGTGATTTAATTATATTAATTCAAATATCAAACATAAAGAGTTATTTTATTTACTAAATATTTATTAAATGTTAAGTATAAAAACCTACAGATATAATTTAGGGTCTAAGGACTAAAATTTCATAGTTCTTGTGGGCAATTTCTTGTCCACCAAAAGGAATGTAGCAAGTTCCATGACTGGGATGAACCTGCAAAATAAACAATAATTTAGTAATAATTCAAAATGGCGTAATAAAGAATATAAAGAATTCACAGCATAACACATAAAAATTGACTTATTTATTGCCCTTCACTGTCGCTGAATTTATTTAAGTTTGAACATACGAAGTTTAAGGATGTTCATAGATGTATCCTTAAACTATGTTTCCCATGTAGCGATTTTTTAGATTTACTTTCATTTTCATGTGTAGGTACTGCAATTTATGCCAGTATAAATAGGACATGGAATTATTTTCTTCTTATGAAAGGCCTAAATTAAAAATCTGTATATATTTTGTAGACAATAAAGACTTACCGTAAAACGTGGTTACAAGACAGTGAGACAGTAGAGCTTTGAGTGGTAAAAGAACTTGCTTGCTAATGAAATAGCTTGCTCGTCCCTGTATACAAAGCGGGTGTAAAGCTTTCAGGTGCCGTCTATATAGTTTTTTAATTTGTTAACAGCGTAGTGGATTAGGCCTTCTGGGGATACCACTATAAAACAACGGGCCAAGGGCCTTATCTCCTCAGAAGACGGAGGAAGAAAAAGCGCTCCATGGAGACGAAGACTACAGCGAAAGAAGAACATCTTGCCCCTCTTTTTGCAGCACAGTCATCGTAATTTTTTTCTTTTGTTGTTGTTTGTTCTTCAGTGTAATGGCTATCAACCCTTGGTTTCTTGTCATTGCATGATCTACCGATTGGGAAGTCTGTACCTTCTTCTGCACCCCACGAGATGTCCGATCTCATTCGCCCTGGTTACCGGCGTAAATGGGGTGGGTTGGGAGATGATACCTTTTACACTCTTCTCTGCATTCTTAAACCTGCTGAATTTCGGACATACTTTTTTTGTTGTGCGTATGCCCACTCCGAGGATCGAACTCGGACCGCCACGGTGGAATGCCAGTAACTCACCTCTACTTATCCTTTTTTTATTTTAGGTATCGACATACGCTGTTACTTCTCTTTTGTATGGGCCCAACCAACCACCCCTTCCTAAGCCGCAGCCAGGCGCAGGCACGACGCAACCAGGCGCATTAACTGTTATCGCTGTTATTATATATTACTAGGGACAGTAATACAGTGCAGGAGCTCTGAGAGGTAAAAGAACTTGCTAGCTAATGAAATAGCGTACTCGTCCTTGTATATAAAGCAGGTATCCTTAGCTGTGAAGCTTTCTAGAGTTTTTTAATTTGTTAACAGCGGAGTGGACTAGGCCTTCTGGGGAACCACTATCAAAAAACGCGCCTCAGTGGTGGTGTGGAAATAATCCTTCTTTCCAAC
Organism: Polydrusus cervinus; assembly: GCA_935413205.1. Classification (NCBI taxonomy): domain Eukaryota; kingdom Metazoa; phylum Arthropoda; class Insecta; order Coleoptera; family Curculionidae; genus Polydrusus; species Polydrusus cervinus. Next base: position 27,946,322 of record OW284513.1, read on the forward strand.
ATACTGTTTACTAGTTTGGCGCAACTCAATATTTCAGTTTCAATCATTTTAAAGTCACTAGTATGCCCCAATTGGGAGAAATTCAGTGAAAGCAAAGGGCAAAAAATAGGTTTATTTTACATGAGATGTATCAACCATTTCTAAGCAGAGCTGAAAATTACTAAAATGGTACATTATCTCACGACTTACTTTTCCTACTGTCTGAGATCCATTATGGTCAGCCCTACCAATGTACAAATTTTCACCATCAGATGTTCGTCCTCCAATTACGGCGCTTTCAGGAACTTCACCATCACTTGCAGGTATCCAATCAAATTGCTGTTCGCACAAAACCTACAAAATAAGTTGGAGTTTTTGTTGCGTTAATACGATTAGATTGGTTAGCAAACTGTCAAGTAAAATTTTGAAGTCCGTCAGTACAGTAAGAACTCGTGAACACGTTAACAAAAGCTATTATTTTCTAATCTCATTTTACCAAGATTCCGAGACAATGTCTCATTGCTTGGCAGCCGAAAGAACTTTATCTCAGCTTACCACGCCAAAATTGCTGATTTTTTTTTTCAGGAACGAAATATTTTGGATCGTAGATTACGAATCTGAACGATTTCGTCGGAAACACAGTAAAAAAGAAAATCATTCAAAGAGAAAAAGCTTCAGAGCTGAAAGGTACTTGGTTTTACCGAGTAGATTAATTGTATTTACCTGATAATTATGAACTGGAATTTCATTCCCGCCATAAGCAACATAGGCTACCTGCCTGGAGGGAATAACTTTGGCTGGAATCCAGTCTCCTTCATGGAATGCTCTACCAACAAAGATTTCTGCACCGTCAACATCGGTTCCACCTCGAAGAGCTGTGCCTGGTATCAGTCCGCGTCTTTGAGTATCTACCCAGTAGTAAGCTAAAAGTATAAGAAGAATTTTAAACCTATTATTTAGCTTTTGTTTGCGGTAGATATTCTGAACAAATTCGGGACATGCGCAGTTCCAATAATGGCGTGCGGGGATCATAAAACTCTTTAACGCATGTGCAGAATTATCTGAACTGCGCATGCAAATAGTTCCGAATCCTCACCGCGAACAAAGCTATTATTAGAACTACAGGGTGATTCCTAAGTTGATACTTATTTTTTAGCTCTGTATAGAATGCATTAAAATAAACAACATTTTCAAATACCTTTTTTCAAAAAACTCAAAAATAAGGTAGTTACATTCATTTATTACACTATGGATCAAATACGGTTCTGCCTAACTTGCCCGTTGAATAACATTAAGAAAACTTCTGGGTGTAAGTAGGATGGGCCTGCAAGGGAAAGCGTATAATCTCGAAGCAGCAGCCGCACTTTGACGACGCTCAGCGTAAATTAGCACCATATCTACTAGTTCATTGGTTTCAAATTTTACCATTTTCACGTGTCACCAATTTAAAATTAACTTGCTTCAGAAAAACACACCGCAGCGGATTGAAAAATAACGGACTACCGACCCGTTAATTGCATGACTAATAGACAAACAACGTAAAGTATAGCAGGCTACGTTTTAATGACCAGGCCCGCACTTAGATTTTTTACTTCTGTATCTCGCCTATTTTTAAGTTTTTTGAAAAAAGGTATTTGAAAATGTTGTTTATTTGAATGCCTTCTATACACAGTTAAAAAAGAAGTAACAACTTAGGAATCACCCTGTATAGTACATATAACCAAACTTATGCATAGGTTTCGATTTTAGTTACAATAATAAAATTATGTTAAAAAAAGTAAATTAAAATATTCTACGTAAAAACTGAAAAATAATTAACAATAGAAGATAATAAAACTCTGGAACAGACACATAAAAACAATATAAGATAAAATATTGAATGCCATATTATTTATACATAAAAACACGAATTTATTTCTATTTGCCATATTTTGATTGTGTGTTTTAGGCAAAACAAGAAAACTAAACAAAAATTAGGTGCAATAGAATTTACAATAAGCAAACAATCTAAAATAAATAGTATTTTTTAATAAAAGAAGATTAGTAAAATAAAATAAATCACTCTTTGGTTTTCGATATGGATACAGGCACTAAGCTTTATAAATTTTATCATTACCAATCAAGTAGTTTTTAAACTTTTCAGACATACTTTGCGAGGAAAATAAAGTTAAACTGAGGTTATACTCTGAAAAAATTGTCGTCATAAAATTAATATTTAAAAAATTAATCATTTGCAACATACAGTATTCACAGTGGTTCTTTACTTGTGCGTCATTGTTCAACGATTAAGTGAGAACGTCATTTACAACTCCCCATCTTTATTTATTATAACAATAAAGGGCACTATTCGATGGCGCAATACGTCATTGCCGATGAAACGTGCTTAGACAGAGAAAAATGTATACGAAAGAGTTGCAGATTGATTTGACTATTTAATTTAATTTTTTAATTTGTCCATTGACTTCCGACGTCATCGTTCTTTTGATTGCCATTTTAGATTTTTTTTACATTTTTGTGCTTTGAAAATTTATTTATTCGTAAAAATAGTTCTTTACGGAGCTTTTATTATCGTTCTCTTGTATTTTCGATAATTAGTTTATGGTACGTATTTATTTATTGTAAAAAGTAACTTTCAATGGTAGTCACGGAAAAAATTACGACGTTGGCTAAATTCTTCTAAATGAAGCTATACTAAAAAAATTAAATATTTATGTATACTTTGTTCATAAAAATATCGTGCAAAAAGCTTTTGAACTGTGCTATTAAATATATGGATAACATTCAGGGGCGGTTCTAGACCCAAAATATTAGGGGGGCACCACATTGGCGTAGCCAGAAAATATGCTCGGGGGGGGGGGGGGGGGGCTGGGGGGGCGTAAGTAGGACATTTTTTTTTCTGAACAGAGGGATAGTCGGGACTATATGTATTCCATGGTATTGTACCTAGCGAAGAGGGCGGAAAAGCGCCGCAGGCGAAAAATTTTCGAGGCCACGCCCAATGTTCGTATAAAATTCACCTAACTACTAACAAATTTCGAAAATTAAATTATTACCTCTCCCGCTTTGCATGGTTGGATTAAATTAAATTTTTTTTAATGTTTTTTATTTAAAAAAAAAACATTTTTTATAATTTTGAAAAACATGAATCTTCTTTCATAAAAAATGTTTCAACTGAAATGTTTACCTTAATTTTTCTCTAAAGAAATAAATACCTAATTGTTTTTGTTGTAAAAATATTTTATTGCATTGGGTTATATTTTTATTATTTTAAAATAGCTCTAAAAAAGGGAAAACGGAACAGATAAGTATATAATAGAAAAATTCTATAAAATATTCTTTTTACTCGTTTTCCTTTAAAATTGCATCAAAAATCAATAACTAAAACGATATGCGTGTGAAACCTTAATCTCTATATAAAACAGGACTTTTAGAAGGAAAAGTTTAAAAGCTAAACGTTTCCTACAAGACCTTTGTAATCTAAGCCAAGAATACACAACAACATTTTTTATGATCATGCTCAAATTGTATCAAATTATGTAAATAATAAAGCACCCGGAATTTTTTTTTATCAGTGGCATGAATTTTATAGTTTTTTTCAGAAATGTTGGGAGGTCCTGGGCCCCTCAGGCCCCCCCGTAGAACCGCCCCCGATAACATTGGTTTTGACAAGACTTAAATTTTTGATTTAAAACTTTAAACAACTTTTAGCAACCAGTACATCGAAACATTAGGCACATCTATTATAATATTTATGAAATTAGACTTTGTTTTGACCATATTTCTTCGATTTGATTCGTACGATTTGAATGACGTATAAGTTATGACGCACAGGTAATTATTCACTGTGAATAAGTACTGTACGTAAATAAGTTATTCACATACCTGCCATTGTTTATAACTTGGAAAAAATATGTGCATCAAGTTAAATGGAACAACACTGTACGACTGCATCCATCATAAACTTTTATATTATATCCGTTATCTTATCTTCATCTCATAAATCATCCCTAATACACATTACCAACAAAAACTGTGAATGTGACCCATCTTTGTTGACAGAGCGCTTAAAACGCTATTAATATGTATGTACAGTCGGTGCAAAAAAAAGTATCTTAATGGTTCAGTTACAAAACAATTCGGAATTTTACATGGACCTTAAATAACTAGGAGGGTTTTTTGTTTCATGGAAGAGAAATTTAGGAGGAATAATTTAGTCAAAATACCCCAGAGATATTCCAAAAATACTTTCTAACCGCTTTAAACTAACGTAATTTGCCAAAATGTCATAATGATGTTTTTGGCATGGTATAGAAGAGCTTTGGGCATTGTCTTTATTTGTTTTTAAATTACCACGTTTCAACTGGTAAGTATCTTCAGTCGTCTTTCATACTAAATACAGCTTTATATTTTATACTGGCTAGGTGCACTGAAACAGAACTGGGATGGGTGCAGTGTGCAGTCATGTGTTTAATTCGTGCTCGATGTCATTCTAAGAATGCATTTACTTTTATCAGAGGTTTCCAGACAGTGGCGTATCCAGAAAATAAGCTCGGGGGGGGGGGCTCAATGGGACTTTTTTTCTGGAGAGAGGGACAGTCGGGACTACATGTATTTCATGATATTGTACCTAATGAAGAAGGTGGAAAAGCGCGGCAGGCGAAAAATTTTCGGGCCACGCAAGTTCGTTTAAAATTCACCTAACTACTATCAAATTTCGAAAATTAAATTATTACCTTCCCCTCTACATGGTTGGATTAAATTTGTTTTTGTAAATGTTTTTTTTTTGATATTATTTAAAAAAAAACATTTTTTATATTTGTGAAAATATTGATATTGGTGACAATCCAAAATTTTAACATAAGATGTATGACTTAAGTTTTGAAATACTCCTTCTTAAGTGCCGTTTTGTTATAGCATTCTCGTTTCTTCACGTACTATTTTTTTATTATAAATTCTTCCATAAAAAATGTTTCAATTATAATTGTTTTTTGGTTAGTTGTGCAAAAATATTTTATTGCATTGGGTTATATTTTTGTTGATTTAAAATAGTTCTAAACAAGGGAGAACGGAACAGACAAGTATATAATGGAAAAATATTATTATAATTCTTTTTAGTCGTTTTTCTTTAAAATTGCATCAAAAATCAATAACTAAAACGATATGCGTGTGAAACCCTAATCTCTATATAAAATAGGCCTTTTAGAAGGAAAAGTTCAAAAACTAAACATTTCCTACAAAACCTTTTTGTAATTAGATTTTAAGAGCTGAGCTCTAAAAATCTAATTATGGGAAATGTTTAGTTTCTGAACTTTTCCTTCTAAAAGTCCTATTTTATATAGAGATTAGGGTTTCACCCCCTCCCCCTGTTTCCAGATATTTCTTATAATATCCAATTATTAAAACAACCTGGAATCTGGTGGCAACCTCCTTAAACTTCCTCTGCGTCCAGTATGTTTCTTTATGCAGGATTTCGGCTTCTGTCCACATGGTATGATGGCCGTGCATCCACATAATTTTTCGGTGACTCTTTTAGCCTATTGTTCCAGTATTCTTTGATCCTTATTTCGATTGGTCTTAGCGCCTCGCCAGTATAAGAAAGGTAACATTCGTAGGGTATCTGAATGTTTTTGTTTGTTCCATGTTGAATTCTTTCTTCATACACAATTTTTACTATTTTCCAATTATTTGCAACATTTGTTTTTCGGAGTGTGGTCGCAACAAGATTTTTTTATAAAATATTTTTTTTCTTAATTCTGTACAATCATACAAGACAAGGAAATCTAGTTTTAATCTTGAATGAATGATTTACTATCTAAGATGTTTTAACGGTAATACTCTTTTTGTAAATTTAATTATATTGGAGAAGGGAAAATTGTTTACAAAAGACATTTGAGTCTTTAATTAGGTATAGTGTAAAGTAACCTTCATAAATATAACATCATTGTTTACATTTCCATCTTCTGTAAAAAACTTATATAGATAATAATACCGATGTAAGAAGATATTAAGATAATAAGATAGTAAGAAGAATTAATAATAGTCAACGTGTACTACAAGAAAGCCTCATCTAATTTACTCTAATATATATTTTTTAAAGCCCATTTCCGCTCCTTATTGGCTTAATCAGTTAGAAATTAATATCATTATGCAAAACTCGACCAATCGACAGTATTTCTGATCGTTAGTAGTTGAAGCGCTGATACTGCTTTGCTCTATTCTTATCTATATATCACTTTAAAAAGGGATAGCATAATATCGTACTTAGGGTCTGGCAACCAACAACTCTATACTACCGCAAGTAAAATTGTAGCGAAATCCAAAAAGCCAGAAGATTTAAAATATAATTGGGAAACGAAATTGCGGCAACCCTATCAATAACGCACCAAATGAAGTAACACATCATGTTACAATGCTTGCAAGACAAACTGACATCCACGCAAACTTAAAACTTTTAAATACACCCGCAGCGCGCGGATTATATTTATTAATTTAAACAGATTAATCGGCGTTTGCATGCATAATCTTTACATGACTAGGGCTTCTAGTAATGATCGATTATGCTTTCAAGTCTCGGTGTACTGGGGGTCGCTTACAGGTTATGGCTTTCTGATGAGTTCTAATAAGAACGAAACAGTCTGTCATTGTCTACCTGGGCCCCAGGGAACCCATTACCTTTGGCGTCCCTGTGTACTTTAATGCAAAAGATAGATGCACTACTTTGTCCGCCTGCCGCTAAAAAACCTTTTCTATGTAAACAATAATGTTATATTTGTGGCGTTTACTTTACCCAGCTAAAGCTTCGAACATACCTACCTAAATTCGCTTCAGACGGACGGGATCACTGATCTCTATACTTGGATAAGCACTTTTTAAAAATTACATTTTATGGACGAAGAAACGTATTTGTACGCATATTTCATTGTTCGGATTACTCGTCAGAACGTCGTATTCGGCATGAGCACAACCCAATGTTCGGACGTCAGCTGGCGCTTTTTCAGCTGTTATTAACCACGGTTGTAAAGATGGAAAACTACTGATATTGATTATCGATATTTTGCCAGTCGGGCTTATTAGGTCAGTTCGACTTTTCAGGCCAGCCGAGCTTTTCAGGCTCTCCCGGCCAGCCGGAATCATATTTTCAAAAAAACACGATACTTAAAGTAAAGTTCCTATTTATTGTTAACTGTTAAAGTAAAAAAAAATGTAAAAAAAAAACTTAAGGCCTAAGGACGAGGATTTCGTAGCTCTTGTGGGCAACTTCTTTTCCATCAAAGGGAATGTAGCAAGTTCCATGACTGGGATGGACCTGTAAACATTGAGAAAAAAACATTTCAACGTTTTTATACCTTAGAACTACGACTTGTCATTCGTTTAGGACAATATTATCTCGGGTTTTATCAGATTTTCATATATTCTCTTACTAAGGGTGGTATCTAGAGTTGTCTGAGGCCGCCTTAAAGGCTTCCTGGACCTTTATTCGTATATGTCTTCAGACGACTCTGCATTCCAACCACTGAAGCAGTTCAACAGTAACACAACACTTGATCGCCATGTAGGTACTTTAATAAAATTTGGTAAATATCAAACACTAAAAAAACCTACGTAATTTTTGCTACCCATTTAAAATTAAAAAGAAAAAAATTTACCATAAAATTACGTAAAAATCTAGGATTTTGATTTTTTTAAATGCAACTAAATAAAAAGTAAAGTTTTAATTATAACGAAACAATAATAAAAAGACAGTATCAGGTCTATAAAGTAATTAATTTAGTACCCGAATTTTTATTTTACAAGACAAGTTGTCGGCATGGCGAAAAAGTATAATATAACATAAATTAAATGATTAGTCGTTGTTCGATATAGTGGATCATGTGTAATTTTCCATCACTCTCAGTACTTAAACCTTGATCTTAGATGAATACTTACTTTTCCTACTGTGTGAGATCCATTGTGGAATGCCCTGCCAATGTACAAGTTTTCGCCATCAGAGGTCTTTCCTCCAATAACAGCGTTTTCGGGAACTTGTCCACCTTGGGCTGGAATCCAGTCAAATTGTTGTTCGCATAAAACCTATAAAAAATTTTAATTAGGCTTCGATGCAAAGATGATAAAGAGTAAGACATGTCAATGGAACTTCATATATACATAATATGAACCCCAGCAGCGCGTCACCGCCGTGACATTTTTCAGAAACATTGGGTAATGACGAATACGGTTTTTTGTGGTCCTCTTAGTCATGTATTTTATATTTAAGAACTCAGAATGTGTGTTGTTATACCTTTTTTACAATTTACCTCCTACAAAAGATAAAGGAATACTAAATTCACTACAGAGTTCCCAATTCTCACAATTCATCATGAGATTTGACGATGTTTTACGATAACACTTACATATATCTCGGTTTCTATGTTTTTACGATATTTTAAGATTTTCTTTACACATTTAGGAATACCATCAGTGTTGCTAAAGCTACCCTGAAAGACGACCTTTTTTTAGAAGAAACTTTTAGAAAAAGTATAAGCAGGGAAGAGTGTAAAAGGTATTATCTTCCAACGCACCCCATTCACGCCGGTAACCAGGCCGGATGATATCGGCCATCTCGTGGGGTGCGGAAGAAGGCACACACTCCCCAATCGGTAGGTCATACAATGGCAATAAACCGAGGGTTGATAGCCCCTGGGGGGTATCGCAAGACTAAGGATTGTGGTTTGGAACCCACGTTAAGCTGTAGGTCTAAGAGCAAGCTGGCTAAATGTTCGAAAGGACAAGTGGCCGTCAGTAACTCAGAACAAACAAACTTGCAGATGCTAAAATAATAAGACTATTGCTGTTATTTTGTCTTTCAATAACAGCTTATTTTTTTATTAAACTCTGAGAATTCTGACTTTTCTTTTATTCAAAATGCACAACTCATTAACAACAATTAATCTTAGCGGGTATTTGATATAGTAAAAAACAATAACTTGGAACTTGAACAAATCTTCAACAATTGCCTTAATAGAAAATATAAATCATAATTTATATAATTTATTCATGTTATTAGTTATATACATAACTTATAAGAATAAGACAACAAGATAAAAAGAGAAGCATAGGCAACATCCTAAGCAATTGGCAGCTACAAGATAAGTTGACGATTTTCTGTAATGCCCCCGTTAGTTTTTAAGTTCAACCAGAAAATATGTTGAAATACGATAAAGAAGCTTGTGGCAACATTGAATACCATCCCATGTGACAAAAGGAGAAAATTGTTTTATAGATGTATAGATGGGGGGGGGGGGGGGATGATGATGATGAAAAGAAAGAACAAGTGAACAATTCTTTTTGATTGTAATTAAATCAAAAAATTTTTAAAATATGTTTAAAAGCTCCTGTTACTTACATTAATCGAATGGGAAATAAAAATATTGTGCAGAAATACAGTATAACTGTATAACCTTAGGTAACAAAGAGAGTGATATAGTATAGATTTAGAGAAGTTTATTTTTTCCAAACAGTATAAAAAAAATAGAGAATAAAACAAATAATTTTTTCCACAATATATTTACCTGGAATTTTTGGACGGGAACTTCATCACCACCGTAAGCTACATAGGCAACCTGTCTTGCTGGGATAACTTTAGCTGGGATCCAGTCACCAGAGTGGAAAGCTCTGCCGACGTAGATTGCTGCGCCATCAAGATCAGTTCCTCCACGGAGAGCTGTGGTTGGAATTGCTCCACGAGATTGAGTGTCTACCCAGTAGTAAGCTAAAAATTTTAAAACCATTTACTAAAATGTTCATTATTTAATTAATAAGATTATTTTATAGTAAGGAGCTACTTTACAACGGTATTGCACCGGACAATCTAGTATTGCATCGGAAAATCCGGAATTGTACTGGACAATCCGGTATTTTCACTTTGTGTTAGGTATAAGAAAAAGTTAATACCGGATAAAATTTTAATATTTAACTTTTAGTATGACGCGAATGTAAATTTTTATTTATTCTTCAGCCCCCCTCAAAAATAAAGTCTAGTTCTAGTCTGCACCATCTATAGCTTTAAAGATAAGAAATATTCTCTTTTTTTAATCCAAAAAACGTATGGGTAATTAAGAAGGTTTAAAAATTCCAATAATTTATCAAGAAGCTTTTGGAAAAGAGTTTTTCTAGATAGTAGACACATTTTAATCTGTTATTTAATAACAAAAATGTTGCCAAAGATGGATTTACATATCCTGAGAGCACGCATGGGCAATAAAGAACATTTCTTTTTCTGCTCATAATAGATAGATACTTAATTTATCCCAGGTGTGAATTTATAATCGATATGATTATGGCTTATATTAAAATCAATCTAAACGTATCAATTTCAATACAAATACGACTTGTTCTTAAATGTAATTTCTTTAGTTAATAAATTTTTTTAAATTGTTTTAAAAAATGGAAAATAATTTCTCTGATAATTAGGGAACAGGAACACATTTCTGTGACATTGAAAAGTATATTATCTTCCTTCCGGTCTTGATAACATTAATATAAGAATGAGTAAGCATATTGATCTTATTTTAAATTGGTGGAGTTATGATTTTTAAATAACAATTTGAAAAATGTCAGTTCCAATCATTTCTGAATTTCAACGAGGATTTTAGTGGGTTAAGTAAGCTGTAGTAAAGAAGGGTTGTCAACCAAAAGTAAATTTAAATGCTATTTGAAAAAATACCCTAAACCATATTCGCTCCATGATGGTGATTTTTTTTGAACTTGTCAGCTGTTGTTTTATACCTATGGTCTACACTGGTTAAAGATTTTTCTATTATCCTCTTAAACAACATGTGCAAGCAGCTCTCCCCATTTTTAAAAAAAGTTTGTATATTTTTTTTGATAGTTGGAATAACTTTTTAAACCTACATTACAATTTACCGGCCTTTCCTATAAATTTTCCTAATTATCTATAGTTTGATACAAAACATATATTGTATACAATTAACTGCCCTACGTTTGATTCGTTAAAACCCGGTATATTTCAGTCATTTTACCCATTTTTTTTTGTAGCTTCAATCCCTTAATAATTATTAAGATTATTTTACTGTGCTGCCCAACTAGCATTTTCGGGACTTATGACTAAATATGAACTAAATCTGTCGTCAGGGTAGGTGCAACTTTGGGTAATACAGTTACACATTTCTCTTTCTTAAACATCTCTGAAGAATGCACTGGAATCCGTGGCTAATCGAAATAATGCGGACGCAATGTGGGAAACAATGAAAAATGCAATCACTCATAGTGCCCGGATCACCGTAGGAACAGCAAAGAATGCTAGAAAGAAGAACTGGTTTGACGACGAATGTGAGATGATCCTGAAATTGAGGAGCCAGGTTCGACAACGAATGCTGCAAAATCCAAACGAGCAAAACACCCAGAAATACAGAGAGATCAGAAAAAAGGCAAAAAAGACAATAAAAACCAAGAAAAGGGCACACGAGGAAAATATTCTTGAAGAACTAGAGTCAAATAGAGTGAACAACAGAACTAGACATTTCTTCCAGGAGGTAAAGAATATAAAAAACGGCTTTAGACCCAGAGTTGGAACTGTCATAAAAAATGACGAAGGTAACCTCATTGCAAGTGAAGCAGAAGTGATAGAGACCTGGAGAAGATACTTTGATGAATTACTGAATGTACAGACAGAGGAAGTCGGGCGTGATTATACATATCTTACCGCCGACCCCGTAGTGGAAGAACCTACAATGGGAGAAGTATCACGAGCTATCCGCAAACTAAAAAACAACAAAGCCCCAGGAAACGACATTGTATCGGCAGAGTGTATAAAACATGGAGGAGAGACTTTGGAACTTGCTTTCTATCAACTCATCTGCCAAATATGGAAAGAAGAGCAAATACCAACCCCCTGGAAAGAAAGCGTTATAATACCCATACATAAGAAGGGCGATAAAATGTGCTGTGCAAACTATAGGGGTATATCCCTTATTAACACAGGGTATAAAGTATTCTCTATAATGCTATTAGAACGATTGACTGCGTGTGTAGAGTACCAAATAGGAGATTACCAGTGTGGTTTTAGAAAAAATCGATCAACAGTAGACCAGATATTCACTATTAGACAGTTAATGGAGAAGTGTTGGGAATACAACAAAACATTGCACCAGCTTTTTATAGATTTTAAACAGGCCTATGATAGCATCCTAAGGGTGGAACTGTGGAATGCCATGGCAGAACTGGGCGTACCGAGAAAGTTAATTAGGCTCACAAAAGCGTGTGTGGAGGGATCTAGAAGTGCAGTAAGACTTGAGGAAAGACTGTCAACCTTTTTCTCAATCAACAGTGGCCTGAAACAGGGAGATGCGTTATCCCCACTACTCTTTAACATCGCTTTGGAGAGCGCCGTGCGAAAGGCAAACATGGAAACGCTCCTATTTAGAAACCAGGGTCCTCGCATTGTGGTGGATTTCGCGGATGATATAGATATAGTGGGAAATACGACTATCAACGTCAAGGAGGAGTTCATCAAACTGGAAAAGGCTGCAAAAGAAGTTGGCCTACGAATAAACGAAGATAAAACAAAATACATGACTACAACAAGAACAGAACGACGAGACAGGATAGGACAGAACGTGACAATGGACAACTATAATTTTGAAAGGGTCCATCAGTTTAAATACTTGGGAGCTACGATCACCTCTGATAACAATGTAACACAAGAGATTAATAACAGAATACAAGGAGCCAATCGCTGCTGTTTTGCGCTACAAAAAATAATGAAATCGAAAAATGTAACCCGCCGCACAAAAATAACAATTTACCATGCAGTTATAAGACCTATAATGACATATGCATGTGAAACATGGACGATGACGAAACAAAATGAGAACCGACTGAAAATAGCAGAACGAAGAATTCTTAGAAGGATATATGGACCAATCAAGGACAACACCACACAGCTATACAGAATTAGAACTAACAGGGAATTACAAGAACTATATAACCAACCAGATATAGTGAAAATAATAAAGTCAGAGAGATTGAGATGGGCCGGCCATGTTAAAAGACAAGATCAACGGGTCGTCAAGCTGGTATGGGAAGAGACCCCGGTAGGAAAGCGGCCGCTGGGAAGACCAAGGATGCGGTGGAAAGACAATATTGCGGCGGATTTACGAAGCCTAAATATCCAGCGACCAGAAGAACTTATGATGGACCGCAGCAAGTGGAGGCAAATTGTAAAGTCAGCGAGGACCCACCCTGGGTTGTAGGCTACAGAGAGAGAGAGAGAGAGTTACACATTTACCGGCTAAACTACGTCATGTAGATGTCACTAAATTTCTTTCGGATTGAGGTCGCGAATAGTCATGGACTCTTTCATTTAAACGTAGTAAGCTGACCTTAAATGCCGAGGTAGTATCTGTGATGCTAAAAGTAGTCACACAGACGTCGCACTCTTATTTTTGAAGGTCCTTATGGGACTACATTTATGGTCGGCCAGACGTGAACATATTACTAAGGATATACAGAAAGTAAATTTTTTGACTTGAAATAATAATGAGTTGAAAGTTTGGCACTTATGCACGATTAAGCATACTTATTTTAACTAAATCGTCTATACGTCATTTGTGTTCGACTAATTCTTCCCTAAAGCGTGCTTTAAACCCTTTTAGGTAACGACGTGACTTCGCCATATTTTAACGGACGCCAATTTTGGCTTTCGTCTTCACAAGATAATTTTGGAAAACATAAAAGCAAATACTGGAAACTGCCCTCATTTGATCTATAATAATCTACTTTACGTATTCTGAGTGTTTATATGCTAGTTTAATTTATGTAAGTTTTCTCCTTTATCCAAGATATAGTATTATTATTTCTTTAATCTGATCAATTAAGGGGCTCTCAGTTTTTAAGGCTCAATATTGCGAAATTTTAACAGTAAAATGCTTTGCGTTTCAATTTTAAGCGACCGAAACATTTTAAATAAGTTTATTCTAGTTAGAGTAAGTTCTTTATATAGCAGCCATTACTTATATTTTATGAAAGAACCCACTAAATATCAGTTGATCATATTTGTTAGTCTAGTATGTTTACCCGTACAGAAGTCAAGTATAGTACATTGTATACCTAGTAGGAAAAGCTGAACATTCCCGGACGACCGCAAAGATTGTATGTCGAGGCGCAAGCCGAGACTGACAATACGCAGTCCGGGAATGTGGCTTTTTCTACGAGGTATACATACTATTTTTCCGTAAATCGAAAATTATTAAACGGACATAACTTATTACAATCAACTTGTTAAAATTTTAAAATAAATATTATTAACTTTGTTCATAAATAAGGAATGCCATTAAATATTTGTGTTGTAATTATGGAAACACAGTTATATTGAATTGTCAAGCTTAACACATTTTAGTTTACAAGTAGCCGTACAGTAATAATATTTCCATACAGTTATTTTTCCGTTGCCAAGCAACGACTAAGTGTAAGGAAATATTGACTTTTTCTTTCAGAAATGTTATCAAAAATGTCAATATTTCCGATCGATTTTCGGAAAAAAATATTTTTAAAACTTCCCGACATTTTAGGAGCAGGATAAGTAACAGATATACATAAAATTCGTTACTTATAATGTGCGGAAGTCATATTATACTGACTTCCTTACAACCCTTATTTTGTTTACCAAATTCGAGTCTTCTCGAAGTCAAATCGACGTAAGTTTCCAACGTCAGGTTGAAAAATATAATGTCGGTACGACGTGAAAATGCTGGTTGGGCGCACTCTATATAGGTAAGAAAAAATAAAATGTGTAAACGTATCTATAGGGTCATTGCTGACATAGTAAAACTAAAACTAATCCATTCCCAAATACAATAAATAAAAATATAATCCACATACCTGCCATTGTTAAGATTCGATAAGCCAAATCGTATAAAACCGAATGGAAATAAAACTAGACAAATAAATCAATAACCAAACTTTTATATAACTTATTTAATCTTATCTATACACAAAACACACACTGAAAAACAGAACTGTGAACTCTACTTACCTTTATTGACAAAGTACTTGAAAAGCGACTAGTATCTATGTTACTACGTGAGGAAATCCTTACGGGATGATCTAATAGATTTGTTAAGTAAATCAACTGATTGATGGGTTATACCCTAATATACGGACATTACTCACGTCCTGAAAATATTCTTCAATTAAATTTTTTAAATACATTTTTACCTTATTCGTCCTATATTACGAGAATTAGACCACGGCAGTGGTCAGATGTGAGTTACTGGCATTCGACCGTGGCGGTCCGAGTTCGATCCTCACGAAGGCATACGCACAGTATGTCCGAAATTTAACAGGTTTAAGAATACAGGAAAGAGTGTAAAATATATCATCTTCCAATGCACCCCATTCACGCCGGTAACCAGGCCGGATGAGATCTGATATCTCGTGGGTGCGGAAAAAAGTACACATTCCCCAATCGGTAGGTCATGCAATGGCAATAAACCCAGGGTTGATAGTCCTTGGGGGGTATCGCATGACTGAGGATCGTGATTCGGAACCCACGTTAAACTGTAGGTCCAAAAGTAAGCTGGCTGAATGTTCGAAAGGACTAGTGGCCATTAATAACTCAGAACAAAGAAACAAATTACGAGTATTGAATTATTTTAAAGACGAAAACATGCAAACCCTACCTAGTTATAATGTGATGTAATTTGCATGGTTGGATCTCAAATAACATATACGAACAATACAAATTTCATACATTCATAATAATAAAAAAGGCAATCCGCCATCTTGGAGCGTTCGCCATATTGGTTTTAAAATGAAGATATATAACATATCGTATTTTACTCCTCAAGCCCTTCATTTAATACCCATATCAAGGAGAATGTAAAGATAAAAGTAATCCGCCATCTTGAGGCATTTGCCATATTGAATTTATAATGACGTCGTTTAGCATATTGTATTCTACTCATCAAGCTATTTCGATTGATCCCAAATCAAGAGGATCGTGAAGAAAAAGGTAATTTTGAGAAGTCGGCGCGCGCCATATCGGGTTTAGCTTATCGTATTCTATTCGCCAATCCCTCTTATTACTTTACCTTAAAAACATCTTTATTTGTTAAAATGGTTTTAAATTATCATATTATTCTACAATACATAGTATTTTATTTCGTTTCTGCTGGCCACGACTGACCAGGACATGCACCAGTGCGAACGCTCTGATGGGGTTGATGTTTGCCCATAGGTAAAAAAATAATGACTTCTTGTTGTTATGCAATCGGTCAGTTCTCATAACCCCTCTCTGCTCCCTCTTATTTGATAGTCATATCAAGGGGATTATGAAAAAAAGGACAGTTGCACCGCCCTGGGGTCCTGGACAAGGACGTAGATCATACACAAATTATTTCATTGAATCATGGACTTTACAAGCACAAAAAACACTTTTTCATAGCCTTAAAGTACAGTTTTACGGACTTTTAAGCTTTAGAAATTTAACACATTATACAGGGTGTTTTTTAATTGAGTGCCGATACTTAAGGTTGTGAATCCTTGCGTGATTTTACGAAGAAAAGTTATTATTAACATATGTCCTAAAGCTCTTCATTTTTGAGCTACAGGGTGTTAAAATTTTTTAAAATATATGACTTTTTTATCATAATTATTATATCACTCTTAGATATTTTTATGAAATTTTGTACACACCTCTTAATAATTAAGGAGCATTTTTTGACTTAAAAGATTTTTTTAAATTTTTACCAGTGACGTCCGTACGGGGTTTGAACTGAATATTTTTAAAGAAAAAAATGGTACGCCACTGATTTTTCTAAAAACCAAACTTATATTTAAAATCCACATTTATTTTGGAACAAATTTGGTCCGTAGACTTACTTTCGTATGATGTACCCTTTTTGCATAAAAAAAATAAATACAAAAAAACAATTTTTTTTCTTCGGTTCATTGAGACTTTGACCACCTGATCGATCGGACATTCTCGGGCATTAATAAACATTGATTTTAAATTTTGGTTCAATAAATATATTAATGTATAAAGCATGTTATCGCATATAATAAAATAAGCTTGATACAGGATACTTTTTCATAAAATGTTAAATTAAATATAAGAAATATCACAAGTGTTTATAGACTTAGATAAGGAATACAATATTTACCATCTTATTTACTTCTTATAATCTAATTGATTTATCATATCAACAATTTTTTGTAAAAGTTCTGGTTGCCCCGACACTCTGTACTGAATGTTCATTAGATTTTGGATGTCTCTTTGTTGGTAAGCGACATCGGCAGCTTCTTCATAACAACTGAAAGCAATAAGACAAACTTCAGTTTATTACAACTTAAAAAAGCTGAAAAGTTATGGTCGAAATAGGGTGATGAGTCTTTTGGTATCGTAAACTTTTCATGGTGCATATCAGATTTTTTTATATATTAAGAGTACATGGGAAAAAGAGGCTATAGTAGGCTATTTCAGAAAAGTGTAGAGTAATAAAATGGGAAATTCCGTCCAGTTCGGCTCAATTTCGGTGTCCGCCATTCATAGGCGTAGGTAAATTTTGAGCATTAAATTATTTATAATAACTAACCAAAGAAAAAAAAAGGTAATTGATAAAGAATGAACTATTAGCATTAGCTATAGCAAATTTATACAAACATCGTTTTATGAAATATGCCGTGGAAGAACATAGTGTAACCACCATATCATTGCCAACTAAATCTTATAGAACTTATATGGGCGCAAGTGAAAGGAATTTGTAGCAAGACACAACACGACATTCAAAATGAAAGACGTTAAGCTACTTTTTGATCAAGCCATTAAGGAAGTGACACCAAAGAACTGACGAAAAGCAGTCCATCAGGTCATTAAAGAAGAGGAGAAAATGTGGAATCTTGACCACCTGATCGATCGGACCGTCGACCCGTTAATTATAACGTCAAGAGGAAATTACAGTTCCTCAGATGAAGAAGAATATTGGGATTTTTTTATAATTTAATTTCTGTATAATGTATTTTGTATTTTTTTATAATGTTTAATAAAAAATAAATGTACCTAATACTATGTCCATAATGCACGCCTTTGTCGCACCATTTTCAGTGTTTGTAAATGAATAACAATAGGCAAAACCCATAAATTGACCCAAACCCAGGTGGTACTACCTGCACTTAATGAAAATAAAGAATTTTGTAATGAAATCAATGCCAAATTATAAAAGTGGCTTAAATATTCGTTGGGTCACTCTGTAGTCCCTTTGCATATATAATAATCTTTTATTACTCTACACCTTTCTGAAATAGACTATAGCAACTTTTTGTTTTTAATATAAGTTATAAATACATAATTATAAAAGTTTAAAATCTGTTAATTAGCCAGTTTAAAAAAAATCATTACTTAGTTGGTTTTTCACTAGTAGCATGCTGACTATTTGATATTTTAAAATAATTTGTTAAGACCTAACTTTTCTATATATACTGAATATACCATGTATATTCAGGAAGGCTTCAAAGGCTCACAAAGTACCTAATTTCCTACGAGATGGCGCTGTTATCTTAACGTGCGTCAAAATTGACTTAGCCGTTTTCCCGTGTACCCCCTTCATATTGTACAAACAAAGGGTAGTTGTTTTTGTGTATTTTATTTCACACCATAGAAAAACCAGAAAATGATATTAAAAAGTTATTTAAATTTTCTGGAAACACTATACCGGGTAACAAAAAAACCCAATTTTTCCGTAAGTAAAAATTTAAAAAAAATCTCAATAAGTAAATGTATAAATTGACACTTTTCGGCCAATTCAAACCTTCAATACCGCTTCTGGTTTAACCGGAAGTGAAGTCAACCTTCATCTAAGTTTTAAATTGAATCCCGCCATCTGTATTCGGTGCTTAAATTTTATAGAAAATTCTCTTTTCAAAAATTTATTTTAAATTTGGCGGCTTAGGTTAATTTTTCTGTTTCCAAAAATGTCTATAACTTTAATAAAACAAGGTGGTTGGCAAAAAGTTGGCGATGGAAACTTTAAAATGGTTCTTTTGAATCTACTTTATAATATTAAACTTGTATTAAATCAACTTGTTCGAGAAAAATGTATCCGTTGAGGCTGCCTATAAAAAAAAACGGAGTGGAATTACTCGATTTTTCAAATATCAACCCATCTTGGTTATCATATCATAATAAAATTATTTCTTTAATTTTCTTTTTAACGGTGTATCACAAATTAGTCATTATTTATTAGGTAATAGTAGAAATGAACAAGAAACATCATGAATGCAGTCAGTCTCGTATGCCGTGGAAAACAAAAACATTATTTCTGCTTTTATTAGACCAAATTGTCAGATGGTGATAAATAAGAATAATTATATATATAATAAATACTTGACAATTTCTCTTGTGCGGGCTTAGAAATTACATTTATGATATTTAATAGATAATTACTAACTTCTGACACAACGTTGGAGAGAAAATTAAATGAAGAATTTTATTATTATAATACAAATATGGGCTGCTATTTGAAAAAATCTAGAAATTCTACTTTTTTTAAAGCAGGTTGTAATTAAAATAGCCCTATAACGGATACATTTTTCTCGAACAAGTTGATTTTATACTATAAAGTAGATTGAAATGAACAATTTTAATGTGTTCATAACCTACTCTTACCATTTGCCATGCTTTACCAAAGTTATGGACATTTTTGAAAAGAAAGGAAAATTGATCTAGGGGGCCATTTAAAAAATAAATGATAATTGTGTGATATGTTATTGAAAAAAGAATTTTTGAAGGTTGGATAAAATGTTTCTTGAATGATAAAGGTGTTTTAGACTTGCATTGTTATTATTTATTTTAAATCACAACGTTTCAACTGGAATTAACTTTTTTGATATCAGCTTCAATTTTCTTTTAAAGTAGATAGAAAATGTGATTACTTTGAACCGAGTCTGCTTGTACATGCTTGGGGAAACCTTATTTATCACAGTCTCAATAATAATGACATTGTATATTCGCATATCCGGTCTTGCTAGCGAACTTTTACCTTCTAAAAATGAAAACTTTAATCTTAGCCACCCAATGAGCACATTGTTATTTAACTGAAGTGTTTTTGGAATAGAAATAATCATTAGTGTAATAATTATAAATAAATGTTTTTACTAGTATTTCAATGAACTTGTTGATAAAAATATACCCTTCAATAATAATCCTCAAGATTTATATTTGTAAGCCAATTCAAATTATTTAAAAATTTTGAACGTATTTGAAATTGAATAGGACCAGTGAACGGTTTTTAAGCTGGCAGAATTCTTGTCTGATCTAGAAAAACTAGAGATTCTTTTTTGTTAAAAACATCTTCTAAATACCCTCTGAGATAAGATAATTAACTGTTTGAAGGTTGGAGACAATGATGTTTCTTGAACGATAGAAGAGTTTTGGACTTGCATTGTCTTTATTTGTTTTATATCATAACGTTTCAACTGGTAAGTATCTCCAGTCGTCTTCAGGTGAATACTAAATAACGTAAGTAACTACAGCTCTAAGAAACAAACTACATCAAGACCGACCCCAACAAAAATGACTACCCCATGCATTTAGTTGATAAACTATTGGAAAATCGCAAGAATCGGCCAAATATACAAAAGAAACAATAGAGTCACAGTCAACACTCAACATTCCATATGCCAAAGGAGTATCTGAGGGAATTAGAAGACTAGGACAACGATACAACATCAACACGGTATTCAGCTCGAAAGACACTTTAAGAAGCCACCTGACGAAGACAAAACCAACAAGTCAAAAAGACAGGAAAAACTGTGTCTACCAGATCCCCTGCGAATGTGGCAGATCTTACATTGGCGAGACTCTAAGGCCACTTGAAACTAGGGTAAAGGAACACAGAAACAACACGCTTAAAGGAGAAACCGAAAAATCAGGTGCAGCTGACCATGCCTGGACACACGGTCATCACATCAAGTGGACAGAAGCTCAAATCCTGCATAAAGAACCACATTGGAGAAAAAGGAAGTTCAAGGAAGCTGCTACCATATACAGAACCCAGATTGCTTTAGTAAGCCCTCACTAGATATAAGAAATATCTGGAAACCTTTGTTAAGCAGATGCAAACTTAAAATACCGCACACTAACTAAACGCATGACTGCACCCATCTCGGTTATGCTCCAGTGCATCTAGCTAGTATAAATAGAGCTGTAGTTACTTTACTTATTTAGTATTCACCTGAAGACGACTGGAGATACTTACCAGTTGAAACGTTGTGATAATTTACTTGTAAATACAACTTTTTGCTAGAGTACACGGCCAATTAGATTTTTGATGGTCCATATATGCTCATATTTTAACTTATCAAACTCTTTGTATCCTTATAATTGAGGCGGTTAGAAGCAAATGGATGTAAGTGCCATTTTAGACTATTCAACATCAGGTGCGAGTCTGATTTATGGTCAAAACGAACACCTCCGTCACTAGACAAAGGCCTAGTCAGGTACACTGATGAATCAAAAACGGCTGACGGAGTAGGCGCAGGTAATTTGAAAAAAAGACCCAGAATAGAAATCAGCATCCTCATGGGAAACTACGCCACAGTATACCAAGCAGAAGTACATGTAATACAGGCATGCGTATAGAAAAATATCGAAAAGGGCTACCACGACCAAATGATATACATCTTGTCAGGCTGTCAAGGCTTCAACTTCAAAAGATTCAAATCGAAGATCACAATGCAGTGTCTTAACGACCTAGGAACAAGGTTGAACTCCTATGGGTTCCTGGTGATTCAGAGAGATCGGACAACGAAAAAGCGGATGAATGGGCGAGAGCCGGATCTGCTCAAAAGCTCAGGGACCCTGAACCCGCCCTTGGCCCAGGCAACTAACACAAAAAAAAAGCAAAAAAGAATTGCCTACACTGGGAACAATAAAACAAACAGAAACAATTTATTTTTATATATTAGTTTTTATCCGTGTAATCCAACTTTGGCAATTTATCTCTACATTAATATAATAAATAACAATATAAGACCGAAAACTTAATCCTATATCATCTCCACGAACGCATTCTTTGCTTATTTATACCGTAAACTAGATCCCTGTATAAGCATTCCGTAAGACCGTTCTAAAAGCAAATATCTCGCTGTACATTAGCGTCTTATGCAAAAGTACTGCTTTTGTACGAGTGGAAGTAGTTTTTATTATTAATTGGTTTAGTTAAGATATTTTTAAAGGAATATCGGATAAGGTATCGTAAAATAAGAAGCACTTTTGTGACAATTAAAATAATTTTTGCTGATAGGTTCATAATATTTAATAATCATTAAGCTTATAATATTTCACATAATAATTGACCTCATTTTTGGCAACATTGCTTCAATCAGGTGGATGATAGATTTTTAATTTATAATTAGTGTTTTCGGCTTTTTGCTAGACTAGAAATTGTTACTATTCTGGCTAGCAGCGCGTCTGCAGAACAATCCTGTTCTGAATTAAAAATAATTTATACCTATTTACGAAACACACAGGAAAAGACACGCTTAATTGAATTAACAATAATTTCTCTGAACAGCGACCTTTTGCAGGATTTAAAAAGCAAAACCAATTTTTAAGACGATGTTTTAAAATAATTTTTACGTAAAGGCCGCCGTGTTACACTAATTTACAAATAATGTCGTTTTATTCTTCTTCTGTCATAGTGTCCTTTCCACAAACTTAAAAACAAGACATTTTGTGACAACATTTGAAATGTAGATGCTTGAATGCTACGGGAGGTACATTTTTGAGGTAAATGCAATTTTTGGCTACCCTGATTAAAATAGCATTGCAAGCCACTGAATCAAATATCATTAAAATCAAGATGATATCAGTTCTGTTGATAAGAACAAACTCGAAATACTCGACAAACCGAAAGACCAATAATTATATTAGAAAGGTCGTCTAATACTTTCATTAGACATATTTATTGAAGTTGCATCTGTCCCAGTCTTTTATTGACGTGCACGATAATTATTTGGAAAGATACCACGGCAATAATTTTGGTTAAACCAAGATTTTAATCCTACAGACCAAGATAAAAAATCGGGCGTTTTGTATAATAGAATTAATATTAAACACTTCACCATATTTCGATCTAATCAGTTATTAGAAACTGGAAATATAATGGTAAACAGATAAAAATACATCTGTATTTTTGTTATTCTGAGAATTAAATATTGAGTACCAATCAAAAGCAGACACCTATGCAACAATATCATAATATATACCGGGTGCCCCATTATGGATGGCCATCGGCCGTATCTCATAAACTACTGGGCATAGAAACTCAGGGAAAAAATACATACAGGGTGCTACAAATTCGGGTGCTTACGTGTGGATCTCGAAAACTGGCCTCCGCTCGTTAATTTATCACAATTATATCAAAACATCCATTATTTGAAACATTGATTATTCAGATACCGATTTATTTCTGAATCGATTCTGGGAGCTATAATTTGAAGCGATTCTAAGAATCGATCTTTTTAAAAAAACCGGTAATCCCTCGTTAGAACGCCGACATCGTATACATTTCATCAGTAAATGGCGCCGGCATCCGAGGAATTTTGTAGTTGGGTACCGGCGCAGCGCCAGCTGCCGAATCACACTTATCCTATGGTAGAAAAGAGCAACACATACACCGTGCGATCGGCAGTCTAAATATTATCACATCTTTTATATCACCGGCAACCAAATATACACAATAACTCTAAAAACTCGAATCGAAACAATTTTGAGGTTATAGTAAAACTATTAATGAAATTGAAACTCTTTACGTCTATTCGAAAAACATGGACATGGTACTCGTCTTGTTTTTAATGTGTTATTTCATTTATTGGTTTTAATGAAGGTCTGATGATGCTCCGTAGAGAGCGAAACATGTCACCTTAGTTTTTTATTAAATGATTGAGACCATGACTTTGTGATTTTTGTCTTCCTATTTATGTCTTTACGTCTAGTCTGACCATTATGACGAAACAAGATAATAATAACAATAAGACAGTATTTACTAGGTTTGTTAAGTAACTGATTTACTGCCAGCAGTTTCATTTTACAAGTAAGTTTCATTGACATGTCATACAATAGAATGTCAGTGAGTTATGGGCGAGGTGAATATTACCTATATGAATAAAATGTTTAGTCAATACTTTAGTTGATCATTATCGTTAGGAATATCACTTACCCAACTTTAAGATAATATTTAACTTTCAAATCGTCACCAACTTTGGGCAAATACTTCATAGCCTCGTCCTTCTTTTCATTGGCCAAGCAAACATCTACAAAGGGTGCATATCCAATAGGAGATTTTTTAAGTTTTGATAGTTTTTCTAATTCGATCCAATCACCTTGGCTTGCGAGGGCAGTTATTTTAATCCACCAATACCTATTAGATATATAAATAGATTAATAATTTATACAGGGTGATTCCTAAGTTGATATTTCCTTTTTAGCCAGCTGTGTATAGAAGGCATTAAAATAAACAACATTTTCAAATATCTTTTTTCAAAAAACTTAAAAATAGGCGACATACAGAAGTAAAAAATCTAAGTGCAGGCCTGGTCATCAAAACGTAGCCTGCTATACTTTACGTTGTTTGTCTATTAGTCATGCAATTATCGGGTTGGTGGTCAGTTATTTTTCAATCTGCTGCGGTGTGTTTTCTGAAGCAAGTTAATTTTAAATTGGCGACACGTGAAAATGGTAAAATTTGAAAACACTTAACTAGTAGATATGGTGCTAATTTACGGTGAGTATCGTTAAAGTGCGGCTGCTGCTTCGGCTTCGAGATTATACGCAGAACGTGGGCTCATCCTACACCCAGAAGTTTTCCTTATGTTATTTAACGGACAAGTTAGGCAGGACCGTATTTGATCCATAGTGTAATAAATGAATGTAAGTACCTTATTTTTGAGTTTTTTTTTTAAATGTTGTTTATTTTAATGCCTGTTATACACAGCTAAAAAAGAAGTATCCACTCAGGAATCACCCTGTATTTACCAATAAGTAATTTGTTTTAGGCTAAAACCACCACTCTGTAGTTCTTTATGATATGACATAATCAATAGCCTAAAGCGCTGCAGTGCCGTAGAGCTCCCAAAAAAATAATTAAGTAATCTAACTAAAATATTTTGTTGCGCTGAGGTAACGTTGCGTATTTTGGGGTTTCATAAAAGTATTCCGAATACCTTTGGAGGTATTCGACAAAAAAAAATCGATATTTTGCGCCTTTATTTTGAACTTGGAAAAAATACTTTTTCATAGTTCTTGGAACTTTAGTTACTAAATGAAAAAATGATTTACCTTTTGTCAGGAATCTTAAAATCATTTTTAACTTTTTCAGCCAACTTAGGTTCCTTTAATTCCAATAAAATTTTACAAGTGTCATGAACTGATTTTCCTACTAGTCTGTTTCGTTCTTGTAGTTTATCTTCTGTATCTCTCTGTAATTTTAAAAGTTTTAGAGCTTCGTCGCACATTCCGGCATATAACTCTTTTCTCCCCTTTTTATAAGCATCAAGTGCTGATGTCAACAAGGAATCTCTCATGTGCGATTTCTGAAAAAATGAAATAGGTATGAAACTAAAGAGTAACGGCGCCGGCGTGCGAAATTAGCACTAGTTCTGCCCTACGCTCTCACGAAATATCTTCAGATTGAAATATACTCAGTGCTACAGATTCGTGTGGGTATAAGGGGATCTCGATTTAACTTTCAAGTTTAGATACTAACCTCAAGTCAATTTTTTTAAAATCAAATAACACTTCTTCATTACTTTTTTAAATTATCCTTTCTTAACTATTTCGGCCCTGGCAATTACTTTTAGCATTACTTAAATATTAAAATTACATTACATGAAGTTATGGTGTTTAGGCAGTTTATTATTTCAATTAGATTTACCGTCACAATACTCTAGGAAATAAGTAAGTTTTTAAGGCATGATAAGTAATTCTATTTTTATTAGTATTTTATTTATTTTATCAATATAACATATTATATCTTAAGTCCTATGGTTCTTGTCTTAGATCTAGACCGAAATACTGTAAAAAAGAAAAAAATTAATGATCCCGAGTGAAAAAACAAGGAACTGGAGTGTTAATATAGTTATGTTACTGTGATGTGCATATGTTTGTTTCAAAAACAATTTCAAATTATTTTTACTATTTATAAAGTCTATAAAACTATAAATTTCTCCATCACAATTTACATTAAATAAATCATTAATACAGATATTAAAAAATAATGGTCCTTAAATTGTTCCTTGAGGAACACCGTATTTAATTATTTTAGGATAGATTTTTTCTTTATCTATTTGAACATAAGTCTATCTTTTAGATAATTTTTAATTAATTCAAATTGCTTTTCTCTAAAATAAAAAAATAAACAGAAAAATATTTCAGGCCGACACTTCGGGTCTCTTTTCTTACAAAATATCAAATATCAGGCCTCTGAGTAAAAATGGACCGATTATTTCAAAAACATTTTTTATTAGTTTGGCTCTAAATGTTTGGGACCGTAATAATACACATAAATAAAGATAATTAAAAAAAAATTGTGTCTTTAGATGACAAAACGTTAAAATTTCAAAAACCTTTAAATTGTATTACATTTCTAAAAGTTAGAAGTCCCTAAAACTGTATTTAAACTTCTAGGTCCGTATTTAAACAATTTGAGTTGAGAATGATATTTAAAGAACAAAACGTCGAATTTGAAAACTAATCAAGCCATCTTGTAGAACATAAAAAAAGGCTATGAAAGTTTTTTTCTTTTTTTTCCAAGTCAAAAATGAAGGCGCAAAAAATTAAAAACCAAAACTAAAAATTTTGGATATCTCCGAAAGTATTCGGAATATTTGCAATTTCCTTTCACCACATTATTAAGCCCCAAAATACGCACTTTGCCTCAGTTTAACCACCTTCATATCTTTAACCGTTTTCGAGATTTCCTTGTACGAATACGAATTTGTAGCACACTGTATACGATTAACTTTAATCTAGAAATATAAAAATATTTTACACAACGTTTGAATTTTTTCCGACGACCATTTATGAAAATGAGAAAAAAACACTGTGAACTTGGCTAGAAAGTGCTTTCTATCACACGCGTGTTGAAATGAATATGGCCTTCTAGAATGTTTAAGTAGACCAAGAATTATGTACTTGTCTTTACCTAGTACATCGTAGACGGCCATGGTACTTTCATACATTGAGAGGTTATACTTACGCTTTCATCAAGACTATCAGCTATAAACATCTGCGCTTGAGAAGAAAAATCGTCTTCTTGAATATAAATTTCACTCAAGGCGGAAGTATTATATTCCTTGCAATATTTTATGTACAAGGATTGTGCTACTGGAAAGTTTCGAATGGTCATCTAAAAGTTATTAAAAAATAATAATTTTAAATAGATATAAAAAACAATATTTGCAGAAATTTCTTAATATAAAATACCGACAAACAATTTTATTGTAAATAATACAAAGATTATTTGAAAAATCGTGAAATTCCGAAATTAAAAACATGTTGTGGCTCAGACCAATTTTCTGGGCAAAAATATATACATTTGGACATGAGGACGTCCGATACTTTAAATACAGGGTGATTCCTAAATTGACACTTTTTTTTAGCTGTGTATAGAAGGCATTAAAATAAACATTTTCAAATACCTACCTTTTCCAAAAAACTTAAATATAAGGTACTTACATTCATTTATTACACTATGGATCAAATACGGTTCTGCCTAACTTGCCCGTTGAATAACATCAAGAAAACTTCTGGGTGTAGGATGAGCCCGCAAGGGAAGCGTTCTGCGTATAATCTCGAAGCACCAGCCACACTTTGACGACACTCACCGTAAATAAGCACCATATCTACTAGTTCATTGTTATCAAATTTTACCATTTTTATGTGTCACCAATTTAAAATTAACTTGCTTCAGAAACACACCGCAGCGGATTCAAAAATAACTGACCACCGACCCGAATAACCGAATAAGAGAAGACAAACAACATAAAGTATAGCAGGCTACGTTTTGATGACCAGCCCGCACTTAGATTTTTACCTCTGTATTTCGCCTATTTTTAAGTTTTTTTGAAAAAAGATATTTGAAAATGTTGTTTATTTTAATGCCTTCTATACACAGCTAAAAAGAGAAGTATGAACTTAGGAATCACCCTGTATAATTAATATTTTTGTTTGAAACTAACCTTAAAGTCTCCCAACGACATCTTTTCTCTTAACTTTAAAATAACCATGTAAACTAAATCGGTATCACCGCTTTCGATAGCTTTTAGTAAGGCCGGTTGATTTTCTCCTAATTTTAGTAATAATTCTACTTGTTCACTGGCCTTAGATTCGTAGTCCAACAACTAAAAAATAACATTTGTTATGAAACAGTCCATTCGATTATTATGCAATACACTGGTGTAGTTATAAATGTGAGTTGCCATTTAAAAAAATTTAAAATGGCGTCATATCTGTCATTTGTGGACATCTGTTTTTCCGAAAATCGATCGGAAATATTAACATTTTTGATAACATTTGTGAAAGAAAAAGTCAATACTTCCTTACACTTAGTCGTTGCTAGGCAACGGAAAATAACTGTTAGCAAATATTTATTATTGTAAAGGAAATATTATTTCTGTACAGCTTTTCGTAAACTAAAATGTGTTAAGAAGCTTGACAATTCAATATTACTGTGTTTCCATAGTTACAACACAAATATTTAATGGTATCCTTTATTTGTGAACAAAGTTAATAATATTTATTTCAAAATTTTAACAAGTTGATTGTAGTAAGTTTTGTCCTTTTAATAATTTTAGATTTACGGAAAAATAGTATGTATACCTCGTAGCAAAAGCCACATTCTCGGACTCCGTATTGTCAGTCTCGGCTTGCGCCTCGACATACAATCTTTACGGTCGTCCAGGAATGTTTAGCTTTTCTTACTAGGTATACAATGTACTATTCTTGACATCAAATTTGGCTTCTTCACTAAAGACTATTGGGGAATACGTAATTGTTTTTTTATTGTGGTCGGTAGGAAAGTCACCAATTGGGTGAGCACTTTAAATAATGTATTATTGATATAAATAATACCAATTAAAATTACACAATGTTACTAACTCCATATCTCTTTTGTAAAAGGCGTAGGGGAAGACGGGGATCATTCGGCCGTAGGGAACATTCAGCCACTGTGAATATTTTCCGTATGGGTTAAAATTCGCGCGCAAATTTAGGAAATACATTTGAAATAAGCGATTTTGTATCAATCCGTTGTAGTTACTACACGTGTTTGTTGTGGTGAAAATTAAAAATAAATAAATTGTAAAATCACCGTTTCCAATAGAGTTTTTTATAGCCGCATTTGTGTTGATATTTTGTGTATACATGACATAAAGGAAAACATCAAGTTATATACCGTAAGTATAAATATTTGAGCTATTATTGCACGTGTTCATTCTAACCTAAAACTATTTTGGACCTTGATTTATTTTAGGTTTTTGTTAATGGCCCGCGAGGGAAACATTCGTCCATGTGGTCAGGGGAACATTCGGTTGGGCGGCCAATTGTTTCCAATCTTCAAACTACCATTGAAAAAAAAAATCAGAATAATATGGGAACGGTGGAGATTGCAGATAAGGAAGGTGATTGCAAGGATGTTCTAAACCCATTAGAAACCATTAATACCCCGTCATGTAGTGGTATTAACATAAAAGTCCCCAAAAAGTTAAAAATTACTCCTGAAAATATTAGACCATATCCTAAAGCAGGCGAGAGAAAAAGAAAGGGTAACAGGAAGTTAGGTGGTTCTAAAATTTACACTGATACTTCAGAGAAAAACCTATTAGAGGAAATTGAAACAGAAAAAGAAATAAAGAAGGAAATTAAGAAGCAAAGAGAAGCAACAAGGAACTTATTCTGGAAAACGGTCAAGGATAAACGTCAACCTAAAAAAATCAAGATGTCGGTCACACACTTTTCCGAGTCATCAGATGACAGTGGTGATCTTTCGCTTCATGATGATTCAGGGGAAGATCTAAGTGACGAATATGAAGAAATATCTGAAATCAAGAATAAATCAGAAGTAGCTAAAAATGATTTTGTGTTAGTGCGCTTCAAGGTATAAAGTTCGATTATCCACTTCATTGGCCAAATTTTGTACGGAAGCGATACTATTAAGAGAATCAGTTCCTTCGGAGAAAAGGACGTTCCAATACGATTTATTTTCCAATAATTGATGACGTCTCAGATGTGGCAAATGATGATATCGTAGCAAAGCTAATCACTCCGACAAAAACTGGTACTGCAAGAACCTCGTCGTATTTTACTTTTTATTATAACTTTGGCAGTTTAGTTGTTCAATAGCAAAATATGATTCTTAAATAAATATTTCGAGTTTTGTTAGTGTTTTTCTGGGTAGACGAATCATCCCCCTCTGGTGGACGAATGTAAACCACGTAGGGGATCATTCGGCCAAAAATCAACAAAATACAAATGATGATTTTTTTACATTTACGACACTTTTTTCTACAATTGAGCGTCATAAAATGTCAAAGAAAGTTTTATATTTGGTCATACGATGTATTAAAAAAATATTAAGACGTTATTAATTGCTCCATTTCAAAATATCCTCTTAGGTGCCGAATGATCCCCGTCTTCCCCTACACAATAAATTTTAATGACACTATCGTTAAGAAATAGTACATTTTATAGCTTGCAGCAAAAGCTGAACATTCCTGGACGATCGTAAAGATTGTATGTCGAGGCGCAAGCCGTAAGTTTGGCTTTTTCTACGAGGTATACATACTATTAAATAAACAATAAATTAAGACAACATATTACAATAATTATACATAAATTATTACAATCAACTTGTAAATATTTTTAAATAAGCGTTGAAGTGTAAGGAAATATTGACTTTTTCTCTCAAAAATTTTACCAAAAATGTCAATTTTTCCGATCGATTTTTGGAAAATAAATATTTGGTTAACTTACTTTTATAGCTAATTTTTTCTTTCCGTATTCTGAAGCTTTTTCAGCAATTTCCCTATAAGAAACGCCTGACGAATATCCTAGTTTTTCGGCTATTTCTCGTGCCACTGTTTCTTCTTCAACATGATGTTGGCTAACCTAAAAATATATAATTTCTTGTACTTCGTACTTTAATAATTTCTCCTTAATATCATCAGTATACCCAAACAGCACAATATTTCTATCGTGTAACCGCCCCTGTACGCTACGAACATATTTCGCGTGCGGTATGGAAATTGTCTATTTCTCTCTTTTCAAACTTACCTTGTATTTCGCCCAGTGAACAAGGATATAACTGCTTCCATCTTTTTCGGGAAGTTTTAGGTATTTTGCTATTTGGAGTGCTAAGAAGTACATGTTTCTAGTTATTAGGCGGTTGAGTAAATTCTTCAAAGATTCATCCTCCTCGTGACCATTGCTATCTTTTAATTTCATATATTTTAGTCTTGAAAAATGTTAAGGAAAATTTAACCCATTTTTTCCACTATCCTAATCTATAAAACGACCTATAATGACCAACTATTAGTCTTAGAAATAGGTTTTCTCTACCCTGACAATTATATTGGCCATAGTTAATAATGAAAACAATCGATTTGAAAGCAGGTAACTTGATTTTTTGGTTCTACAAAAATAACATGGAAAATGATTTCTTGTAGGTAGACAACCAGATAATTGACCATACATATCAGATTCTCAGAGATGTTCGATGTTGTAAAGTATTGATATTCTAAATAGTCCAAATCACAAATATAAGCTATGAGAAAAATAAATATGTCATATTCATTAGGAGAATAGTATTCGGGTGGTAATAAAGCCTAAAAGCAGTAATGTCACAATAAATTAATAATTAAAAACGCTTACTTCATCAATCAACACATTAACAAAGCTACCTGACAAGACAATAGAAGTTTGTACAGGAGTAGATATGATGCGATATAGACAATCCACTCGAGTTGAACAGTATATTTTTTCTACGACCTTATGCTAAAAAATGTAAAAAAAAGTTTGTAGGTTGCCGCGCTCGAACTCACGACCATTGGATCCATAGTAAAACGCTCTAACGTCTCGACTATTGGAGCGTTTTGTTAATTATCGTAAAACCAACTGAATAATGATGCTACATGAAATTAATTTTCTATGCACATTCAGCAGGTTGCATTATTGATAAATCTATTATAAATAAGTATAGATCTTGTTATATTGAACAAATTAATAACATATTGTACCATATACATTTAAATTATTTAATTTAGTGTCTTGAAAAAGAAGGCGGAGCCTCAGTAAAAAGAATATACTGTGATTGGTCAGTACTTTTAAGAACAACAATGGATTCTCTGTAATTGACCACTGTGATTGGTCATTTTCATTACCTATCTAGGATTGTTATAAATTTTTGCCGTACAGTTAACTGGAATAGCCTACTTTACCCGCCACTAAAGTGTAAAGAAAACAGCAAATTTCAATGTGGGAGTAGAAAAAATAAATTATCTTGCTAATCCAAAGCACAGGTAACTTGATTCAAAAAGTTACAGAAGCAATCTTTTAAATATAGAGGGTGCTACAAGTTCGTATGCGTATAAGGGGATCTCGAAAACGGTAAGAGATACGAAGATGGTTAAATTGAGGCAAAGTTGCGTATTTTGGGGCTTAATAATTTGGTGAAAAAAAAAATTATAATTATTCCGAATGCTTTCGGCGGGGCTTTCGGAGATATTCGAAAAAAAAAATTTAGTTTTGGTTTTTTATTTTTTGGGTGATTATTTTTGACTTGGGAAAAAACAGAAAACACTTTTTTATATGCGTTTTTTATGTTCTACAAGATGGCGTTATTAGTTTTCAAAATCGACGGTTCGTTCATTAGATACCAACTTCAAGCCAATTTTTTTTAAATATGAACCTGGAATTTTAAATACAGTTGTCTATTTAACCATCTTCGTATCTCTTACCGTTGTACGCACACATATATACAATTTCACCTTAGATCATCGTAGTCGGTAATGTTATGCGTGAATTGTGAATTTTGTATTTTTTTTGTTACTAAGGTATAGTGACAATTTATATTGACAATTTCGAAATATATTAGTATATTGCTATTGTTTAAACCTTATGAAAATTACCTAACATTATGAACCTTATGAAAATTACCTAACATACTGAGCTACTATTCACTACAAGTAAAACATGGTAGTAGTAGTTACCAAATGAATATGTTAAAAAGGATACTGAGCAATTGTTAAAGGTATTCCCACTTTAGGGTCCCTCACTGCATTTAGGACTCTGAGTAGTCGGCACATCTTAACGTATTTATCCGAGTTTATGTCTGACACAAAACATTTTCCAAACTGAGCAGCTCTAATCAGCATCTTTTGAACTTCCGAGTCAAACTCGTAGCCCACTGCATCCAAACATTGATTGACGGCATCTTCAAGTTTATTCCTAACGAGGCATATGTATTCATTAGCCTTGTGACTTCCTTTCTAAAAAATGATAAAAATAGTGTAATATGTATTATGTAATGTATATGTATAAGCCTTCGATACAGTTAGTCATAATTTACTGTTAGAAAAAATTGAAAATATTGGATTTAGAGGAAAGCAATTTGAATTAATTAAAAATTATCTAAAAGATAGACCAACTTATGTTCAAATCGATACAGAAAAAGCTATCCTAAAGTAATTAAATATGGTGTTCCTTAAGGAACAATCTTGGGACCATTGTTTTTTAATATTTATATTAATGATTTATTTAATGTAAATTGTGATGGAGAAATTCATAGTTTCGGAGATGATACTGCAATTTTTTATACAGATACAAATTGGGACAACTTAAATAACAAAATTAAAAAAGATTTTAAAGTTATAAAAAATTGGTTTGATACACATTTATTAACAATTAATTTTAATAAAACTAATTTATCTGCCTTCTACTTTAAATCCAAATAACAAACCACAAAATATAAATAGTATTAAAATAAATGATGACATTCAAATTTTGAAAGTTAATCAAGTAAAATATTTAGGAATATTTTTTGACAGTAACTTAAATGGGAATTTTCACATAGAATATTTGATTAAAAAATTAAGAAGCTTACTACCAATTTTTGGAAACATTAAAACAATTTTGAACGTAAAACATATGGAAATATTATATTATGCATTAGGTAAAACTCATTTAAATTACAGAATTTTAGGTTGGAGAGGAATAAATAGAACTTTAGTTAAAAAATTATAAATATAACAGAAAAGGTTTCTAAAAATTATATTTAATAAAGATTATCTTTATCCTTCTAAAGAACAATATTCTGAAACAGAAAAAATGAACATTAGACAACTTTACATTTATAACATTTTAATATACATATTTAAAAATAAAAATCTTACACAAGTTAAAAATCATATTCATAACACACGTCATAAAAAAAAACCTAAAATAAGTACATAGGACATTTTAAAAAAAAATATTTATGTTTTAATTTAAACGATTATTTACCATCAAAATTTAAAAAACATAATTTATTTAAAAAATGTAAAGTCGAAATAAAATCACGGATATTGGAAACAGATAATTTAAAAATATTTTTGGAAATGAATTCATTAATATTATTATGAATAATATATAATACTTACATAATGTTTTTTTTTATTATACCTATATTGTCAAAAACCTGCGTTTATATTTATATACATATACTTAAACGTTTTTTATTTACCATTTAACTTCTATATAATGTTAAAAAATATTTTAAAAAAATATTTTAATATTCCTATATATTTATGATTTTAAATACTTAAAATATTAAGATTTTCCCCT
This sequence comes from Polydrusus cervinus, assembly GCA_935413205.1. Taxonomy (NCBI): domain Eukaryota; kingdom Metazoa; phylum Arthropoda; class Insecta; order Coleoptera; family Curculionidae; genus Polydrusus; species Polydrusus cervinus. The sequence goes on from OW284513.1 coordinate 27,981,171, forward strand.
AACAAGCACGTCTTCAGGGGATTAAAGAATGAGTTTATTGAAGAAGATAAAATAAACATATTTATTTTAACTATTGAAAATAAACTTAATATTATTATTATTATATGTATAAATGTATACAGGCTTGGCAAGGACGACATTACTAAGTATTGACATTTCTCTATACGAAAATGCTTAGAAAGAATGATCTGCCAGGCTTGTAGAAAAAAATAAGAAGTATATACTCGTCTATGGTTTATGCTAGTATTAATTTTATTTGGTTATTTTATTGTCGTTGTCTGTCTTTCACTCAAAGTTTCCAACGATGATGTATTTCAAAATCAAATAATTTAATGATATATTCACCTGAAATTGTTTTGAGGCTTCAAGGAGAAAACTACCAGGCTCAGTACTATTAATTCTAAATATCTTCTGTACAACCTCTGGAACTTTTTGCAGTAACTCATTGTGAGCACCTGATATTATCCTTACACCATCAATTTCTGACACTAAGTGTATTGCACTGTCATAGATGTAACTTTGAGTTTGTCCATTTTTCCCCACTACCAGTACCGTTTGATCGTTCTCCCAGTAAACAACAACAGCTTCATTTCCACACCTAAAAGTGACGTTTATGTGTTTTTTTACTGGTGGATAAAGCAACTGGCACAAATAAGCGACCGTTTTTTCAATTTCTACCAACTGGACAATAAAAAAGATTGAGCCAATAAAGTGTTGATTAGAAAAAATAAATATTTCTTACCACACAAGTTGTTTGGGTCTGTGAATAATATTGGTATCAATTTCACAATATTTGTGTCTTAAATCCGTTGAACCAAGCCAAAGATGTCCGGAATCAGTAAAAAAACATAAATGTCTAGCATTGAGAGATACAGTCATTTCCAATATTGCAGTATAAGGAATAGAAATATCCGGTTGAAGCTAAAAATAGTTTTGTTAGGACATAGGAAGACTGTGATTTATACAGGGTAGCTCACTCTCAACGCAGGATTTCATGGTATCTAAATTAATTAACTTCTGTCTTTTTATTTTTAATTTAATTACCGGTTTATCGGATGGCTCTCGATTATTGTCTCAGATCCAACTAAATGTACCCAACCGACAATTACGTCACGCTGATCTGTTCCATATTCCTTTTCACCCAACAAACTATGGTCTAAACTCTCCGGTCGATAGAGCTCTTCGACTTGTCAACCGCTTGAGTGATCAAGGTTATGTAGCTATTTTTAATTCTAGTCTTTGTGGCTTTAAGAATAAAATTATAAATGCATTGCAACTGTGATTTGTTTTTATCATATTATTATTTTTGTATAACGTTATAGTATGTAGATTATTTTGTTTTTTTCACTATTTAAATGTAAGATTGTGTAACAGTATATTATATTTTGTAAGATGGGGTTTTCCGTCAATTTCGTAAAAAAATAAATACTTTGGCTTATGTTTCTGTTGAAAATTACAAACTATATACAGGGTCCTGCGCCTCACCTCCCGTCTTCTGTAGCTCACTTATTAATTAAGTTAGGATTTTGATATTTTGCAGACTTTACCTGTATCCTAGGGCGCATTTCAGAAAAATATTTTTGTTTATACAGGGTGTTCCAAAAAAGTGTGACGTCATAAGAATATGTTTTTTTAGATTACATGTCATATATTTTCTTACTTATTTGGATGCATCTTGTAGTTGCCTACATACCCCTAAAATTTTAATGAAATCGGTTCAGTATTATAGGCGAAAAAAAATAAAAACTAAAAAAAATCAGTTTTGCACCACTGGTTTTAAAAAGTAATAAAAAATAAAAATAATGCCTCGTTATTAAAATTATACAAAGGAACTTTATAAATAAGGTCCTAAAGTCTCGTTAACCCAGTTTGATTAATACGAATTGTACAGGGTGTCCAAAATTTAGTTGCAAACTTTAAAGCAATTTATTTTTCTTATTTCAAATTGGAACCCCTGTATATTATTATGTCATTCGATGCAGAATTACAATTCAAACATTTGTTCTAATTACAACCCTATCGCAATTTCTAACGCATTAAGACTTATTTACAGAAAACTCGTTTTATCAACCTTTCCACCAGTCATTATTATATAATAAATATCAAAGGTGGCTTTGAAAAACAATTTATTGGTATTAAAGTTTATTAAAGTGACAAAAGCCCATTTTGACTTTAGTTATTTTATAATTTCAAATATTATTAGATTATTATTAGTTATTTAAGCTATATTATTTTTTGTAATGGAATACAACCAAGAAAAGCTCGTAAAGATTTTCATATTAGGAGCATACTAAAAGAATTTTTATTTGTACTTTTAGTAAACTTTAATATCAATAAATTGTTTTTAAAAGCCACCTTTGATATTTATTATATAATGACTGGTGGAATAGTTGATAAAATGAGTTTTCTGCAAATAAGTATAAATGCATTAGAAATTGCGATAGGGTTGTAATTAGAATAAATGTTTGAATTTTCATTCTGCATCGAATGACATAATAATATACAGGGGTTCCAATTTAAAATAAGAAAAATAAATTGCTTTAAAGTTTGACACTAAACTTTGGACACCCTGTACAATTCATATTAATCAAACTTGGTTAACGAAACTGTGAGACCTTATTTATTAAGTACCTTTGTATAAGACATTATTTTTAATTTTTATTAATTTTTAAAACCAGTGGTGCAAAACTGATTTTTTTTAGTTTTTATTTTTTTTTTGCCTATAATACTGAACCGATATCATTAAAATTTTAGGGGTATGTAAGCAACTACAAGATGCATCCAAATAGATAAGAAAATATATGGCATGTAATCTAAGTAAACATATCCTTATGACACCTTGTAAAAACACCCTGTATAAACAAAAATATTTTCCTCAAATGCGCCCTAGGATACAGGTAAAGCCTGCAAAACGTCATAATCCTAACTTAATTAATAAGTGAGCTATAGAAGACGGGAGGTGAGGCGCAGGACCCTGTATACTTACTATAAGGCACAATAACGTTTTCGCATTTTTTTTGCACCCTTTATAAAAAAATTAAATATTTCCTATCATGAATCTGCGATTAAGAGTGATATTTTTAGATTTTTTCAAAATATCGTCCACTCCCCCTCTTCAAAACCCTATCCGCAGACATACTGTATTATAGTCTGTAACATAGATATTATCTAATTTGAGTAACATTTTTACTATCTACTTACAGCGAATTAAAATATTACATTTTGGCATAGTTTCTACAAAATAGCAAAATAGGTCATTATTTTTTACATTAAAATTATAGTATTGTTAAAGTTTGTAATATTCTCGTCTTTACTATAAAGATTTCGAATACACCGACACATTCATATTTTAAAGCTGTATACATCACTGAATTCGTTTATTATTTATGCCAATTGACTATGGAAATTCTGCTATTAACTATTGATAAAGTAACTAATTAAAAAAACTATAATTTCTTACCATAGCACTAGTATGATGCTCATCCTGTTTTAACCTGTATAATTCCTTATCCCTAGCCAGAAGGACTTCTGTTGATAACTCCTCTGATACCACCTCCCAACTTGTTGGTTCACTAGGAGATTCTAAAATAATAGTAATCTTTGTGTTGTCACTTTGTCAGCTAGGTATATCACATAGATAATTAAACTGAATCCCTAAACAATGTTGGCAAAAGTGACAAAACTACTTACGCCATCTTATAGAACCTAAAAAACGGCTATGAGAAAGTGTATTTTTTTTTTCCCAAGTCAAAAATAAAGATGCATAGAATTAAAAATTAAAACTAAAAATTTATGTTTTTATTTCGGATATTCCCGAAGGTGTTCGGAATATCTACAATTTTCTTCATCAAATTAGGGTAATTGGTCTGATAATACTTACTGGGTATTTCACTTAGTTGTCTCGTCTTAATATCTTTAATACTATTAACCACAAACACTTTATAATTCGAGTTCATTACAGCAATTCCAGTTACATTTTTAGTGTTTGTAAAAATTTTAGCATCGACGACTTTCGAGTCTTGCACTTTTTGAAAAATATTAAATTTGTGGATTAGTTTCCCAAACATGTCGTAAATAATAACGTTGCCATCATCTTGGATGCATATTAGCTTTTCATCATTTGACCACCCCATATGAACAATGGGTTTTTGGGACCACTAAAAATTGTATTCCAGTTAAATACATATAACGTTAGAGGACATTTTTTAGGAAATTGTCTAAAATGCATGACTAACAAATTCATATCGAAAACATTAGCTAGAAAAATTGGCCACAACATGATTCACGTTTCTTTATTTTGTGTAAAGGCATCCGAACAATATTTCTAAATTCTTCTCCAAAGTTACCAGCTTCATGTGAAATTATATCTATATGTATGTATATTACCACACAGATATTGAGGAGTGTGAGAAAGTTATTTTCATAATTAAATTTTTTTTTATACTACAATGAAATTAAACAATAATTTTAATGGTTTTCAGTGGCTAATATGGTTTTCCTGCATTTTTGTTCCTAAAAATACTACGCGTTCTCGATATAAAACAAACAACAAAAAATGGAGAAGTGGACACGTGCAAATAATTAAGTGTAGTGACGATGTCAACTGGGTTAAAAATTATTAAAGTCAATTGTTTGGTAATGAAATTTTTGCCTACCCCGTTTTCAACGGCTTTGCGCGCCACTGACTGAAAGGGAAACAATTTTAGAACTAAATAAGAAATTATATTGAAATTGGATTTTATTTACCAAATCAATTAATAAATCGCATTCAATAATGCAATTAACAGTTATTCAAATGCATTTTAATTGTAAAAAAGTCGATTTAAATATTTAATTTATTTTTTGGTTGATATGAGCAAACATATTTAAACTAGTTTTATATTTTTCCTATAAACTATTAATAAATTAAATAATTATTAACAAAAATAGTTTAAAACATTATTTTGATGTTGAACTATTTTTAAATAATTTTCTATGTGCTTGTAATATTATTTAGATTACACTCAAAGTAAATAAAAATAAATACCAATTGCTAATTATTTTTATATAATACATATTTTTCTATCAAAATAACATATCATTGGTTAGTTTTATTTAAGAAAGTTTGATGTTAAATATGTGAGTGTAAAATTTTTTTTATAAAGGGTAACTTAATAATATTTATTGACTTTAATTTTTTTATATGTTTAAATAATGAACTCTATATGGGATTCAAAGAAAATAATTATGATACAGGCTCTTCAGTTTTTAGAACATAATTAACTAACCAGGCTACATTGACTGTTACATAACCATTTCTTTCGCAATTATAGCGAACCTGTTAGCATAATTCTTAATTACCAATCAGGCAACTTTGATTGTGAGTAAATAGTGTTTGCCAATATTATTTATGTCACAGACAGTGCCTGGTTAATTAATTATTGTTTTTTTTATTTAACTCTACAATAGAAAACTTAACAAATTTGATCAGTCACTTCACCACATTAGTGCATTTTTGTACATTAATAAGGTATTTCCTTATTTCATTTTTGGCCTTTTCATTGCTACCATGTTTAAACTACTCACGCAATATTGTATTTTTTACCATTTTAAATAACACAGAATAAGCCAGATTAGTGTGTACTCTCAATACATTAAATTTTTTAGCCTATAATAATGAATTTCTGACCACACCGAAAAAACAATATTGGAGTGTCTAAGTAGTGTAATTTATTAAATTATGAATTAAGAAAGTACCCTGAATTAAGTAAATATTACTTAATGGGAGAGACTTTATTATATTATAGTGTAAATGCTGTGTAGCATAGCTAATAGGCAACGGGTATATACCTACTTTTGATGGCTCTGTTATAAAAAACTTTTATTGGAATAACATATTTTGAACTTGCCATATCAAAAGTTAATACCCAATGGCCTATACTACCCAGATTGTAAGGGATAAGCAGGCTTGGTGTAGCTTAATTGCTGAAAGGTTCCAATAAGTGTATTAAGCATCTTTCTTTTTAGTTCGTCAAGATGATCTGACCATTATAACTTCTTTGGTAAAATTAGGTAAATTTTTTTAATATAAAAATTTAGTCCTTTCTCAATTTTCCAATAACTATCTTTTAAATATTAAATATCAAAAACAATTTGGAACAAAATCAAATACTGAAATATAGATATTTCTCAAAGCCAAAGTTTGTAATTTCAAAAGTAAAATACCTACTTTAAATGATGTTATCGACACCCCTGATCCAGAGAATATGGAAATAACTGGCTGCCCAGTTCCATGAACTTTAACAACCTTCCTGTCATCCCGTCTTATAGCCAAAGGACCACCATAAGAGGCAGAAGATACAATAAAATTTTCAAGTCTGATATCGCTATTCCATGCCATAGAATATATTTCAAATTTCCTTAAACATAATAGGAACATCTCGTAATATCATTAAGAGATAAATAAAAGGTAGATGTAATAATTAATTTTAATCTTAAACGCAGGAACTTAATTACCTAAATCTTTAATAATAATAGATAGAAAAAAACCTATATTAATTATTTAATTATCTTTGAACTAAAACACAGGAACCTTGACAGGAACTAAAATGAATTTTTTTTAATCATAGATAGAAAAAACCTATGATTTTATTTGCTGGCCTCTGTGCTTTGGTAACTTAAAACCATTATTAGGTATAAAGTGTTGAAAAAAGCTACAAAATAGAAAAGGACACAACAGAATGTTGTTTTTGAAATATGTTCTGTGAATAAAGGAATTTGGAAACATTATAGTTTCTGCGTTTGGTGGTTGGGTGTATTTGAATATTTGAAATATAAAAAAAACGATCAAGTTACTGATAATCAAAGCTAGGCGTTGACCAAAATTGTATACTTTAGAAAATAGAACATACACATTGTGCAGCTTTGAAACTTACCTGAAATATAAATCTCTTCCTAGAAGGAACCAATCAGCAGTTATTAATGCAGTAGACATTTTATAAAAAGTAATTAACAATCAAATCAAAATCCAAGATCAAACTTATTTTTGTTTTGATTAAGGGATTATTACTTTTGTTTTGAGGTTAAGAATCAAATTTAAAGAAATTTTTACGGTAGCGTAGAACGAATATATCCAAGTGGGTTGTGTTTCACAGAAAGAATTATTCGTGAACTTGCGGGACTACGCATCTGTCTCGGCTGAAAACTACTCCTTAATTATCTTATATTATATATTTTAATTTTTTAGTGTTCTTTGATCTAACTAAATATAAACAAACCCATTAGTAGTTGCTTTATGGACGTAATCGTGCTAAATTGCACCTTATCTGTGTAAATTCAATTTTCTTCTTTCTATAATTTATTAAAGCCATCTTTTGCTGTAAGAAATTGAGCTGAAACGCACAAGAACATTTTGCGGATCTCGCATTTATAATGCTGGAAACCGCCAATTCGTCCACCAACGACTATAATAATTTATAGTCGAAGAAGTCGTTGGAATCGTCGACATAAGCGGTACCCAAATCATGGATATGATTGGTCAAAGTCAGCTGATTGATATTTTGTCAATAGGACCAAGTAAATATTGAACAGGGCCGGCATAGGAGGGCTAGAAAAAAGCACTTTATTTACCTCGTTATTTTCTTTCAAGAAAAAAAACAAATAAAAAAAAATGTATCCAAAATTATCTTTGAAAATGTTATTAAATAAAAATACCCTCACAAAGGAAGGTGAACGGATCAAAGGACCCGACAAGCATTGTGCTACTTACTTAATCTAGCAGGCGAGGTGCGGAAAGCTTCATTTGTTCTATGTTGGCTCCTTTGTATGCCATATTTATTTGAGAAGTTTTTTTTTAAATTATTTTTTTATTTTATATTTATATACCTATTTTATGACTACAGTCTTAATAATTAGTAATTATTATTGTTTTTGTAGTAAATATAATTTATTTTCTTTATGATATCATTGAAGCATACTAAATTATTATTGCATAACTTATTAAGAAAAAAAACACTATAAAGTTGTGAGGGGCATGGGGCCCTCAAGTGATTTTTGATATAGATGCACTGGAGCATAACTGAGATGGATGCAATCATGAATTCAGTTCGTGCGCGGTATTCTTCTTCAGATTACATCTGTTTAATAAAGGTTTCCAGATATTTTTTATATTTAATGATAATCTCAGTTATGATCCAGTGCATCTAGCTAGTATAAATAGAGCTGTAGTTACTTTACTTATTTAGTATTCACCTACAGATGATTGGAGATACTTACCAGTTGAAACGTTGTAATTTAAAACAAATAAGGACAATGCAAGTCCAAAACTCTTCTATTATTCCATACCATGAAGATAAAACAAGTTTAAAAAAGAATATTTAATAGTTGTTGTTACCTACATAATCTATTTGTATTTGCGGACATCTCCAATATCTCCAGAATCTCCACTACATCTACCTACATAATCGAATTTCATGGACTTGGCGATATCGGCAAAATTCTTGGTCTCATTAGTCTCATAAATATTAATAACAAAAATATTAATAACTTGATACTGGATAAAATAGGGGCAGAAGAGGGGAAAGGGGAGGGGGGGGAGCAGGGGCGGTTCTACAGGGGGGGGCAGAACCCCCTACATTTCTGAAAAAAAACTATAAAATTCATGCCACTAATAAAAAAAATTTCCGGGTGCTTTATTATTTACATAATTTGATACAATTTGAGCATGATCCTAAAAAATTTTGGGCTGTGGCGTTATTTGCTTGCGAAGGCTACCAAAAATTGTGGCTGCGTCCAGTGGCGTATATAAGGAGGGGGGGGGGGGGGGGGGGGAGCTGCCGGGCTGCATTTTCATCTTACACATGGACTCTTAATTTAAATCTTTACATATAGTATTCTTGGCTTAGATTACAAAGGTCTTGTAGGAAACGTTTAGCTTTTAAACTTTTCCTTCTAAAAGTCCCCTTTTATATAGAGATTAAGGTTTCACACGCATATCGTTTTTAATAGCTTATACTGCGGCCACGTTTTATTTTTGGTCGGTTACCTTCCCCCTCCCTACCTGAAATAGGCTTTATGGGTTCCCATGAATAAGGGCTCTGAATTGCGTAACGGGCCTAGGGCCCCCTATAATAACCAAAAATAGGAGTTGCCTTAAACTGAGGTATCTACCAGAAGTTTGTAAAGCTACCTAATATTGTCCTATATATAGTGTTTTGGTAATTATTTATTATACGAACACCACGTCAAAACTGATGAATTTTTTCAGGAATACAAATCTGAAAACGATTTAAGTTTTCCTTCTTAAATTTCCCATTGATAGATGTTAGGTTTCTGATATAAAATTTGCATTCATATTGTTTCCTGATATATTATGACGGTTAAGAAAAATGACTAAAACGGGTCATACTCAATGAAGTTTGGTGTTTCTCCCCCTATTTTTCGTTTTTTGAATCTTTCTTTAATCAAAATATAAATTCGGTTCCTTTTGCACAACAAAATTATTTTGATTAGTAGGCTATGCGACAAACTAAAAATAAATGAACAATCCTGCTAAGAACCAATTTTATAAAGTCCTTTAATTGAATAGATTCTGCCTTTACTAGATGGAACTAATAATTGCATAGATTCTGAAGAATAATTCTAAAATCGTAAAAATGTCAGAAATGGTCGATTTATAATCTGAAATTGACTGCAAATCAGCTTAAACTCGAACTTTGTTTTTAATCAATATTATAAAATTATTATCTTTGACATTTTTAATGGACCTGTGTTTAAATCGATTTATAAAATTGGGCAGAAGAACATACTTACATAATTTAAGCCGAGGTCCAGTTTAAATCGAAGAAATGTCAAAAATGGTCATTTTATAATGTGGGATTGACGGCAAAGTTCAAGTTAAAAATGATTTATACCTCATTACTTAATTTAATATGTAACATAACATAAGAAGTTATGACCAGGTTGATTAATCTTAAATTGAACTTTGCTGTCAATCCCACATTATAAAATGACCATTTCTACAATTTTAGATGTAGGTATTCTTCGGTTTAAACTTAGGTTAAAGGACTGCTTAAAATTGGACCTAAATGCTAGTATTTTTAAAGGAGACATTTGTTTTTGAAAATAAATTACTAGGTACTTTAAATGTGCCATTTTCTTCAGCTCATTTTCATTGTCATAAAGAAGGAAAACTAGAAAATCACCTAAAGTAGAACAGATGGTACCCATAAAAAAAACCATTTTTCATTGTAATTTTTTAACTTAAGACGGACGAGGTATGTGTGAAGGTTCCCTCGTATCTCACTGTTCGAGTCATTTATATTAAAAATATTTCCCGCGGGGTGGCACTACTTCTTGAATCAATACAATACTTTTTGCACATCCCACATATTACAACTTCTATATTGGTGAAATTTGACAACGCTGGCTTCTGTTCTTCCCCACTTATTGCCAACTCTATGCCATAATTATATTTTTCATTTCGTTTTACGTTTTTATTTCCAAATTTACCTAAACAGAAGTAAATTCTTCTGTAGATTTTTAAAAGTTTTTTAGAAATATAATTCATATAGTAGAGAAACCCTTTTTAAACCCAAATTTCCGAATTACGTTTTACTAGTGTTCACCATGACTTTAGGTTGGCAATGAAACTGAACAACTTGGTTTCTCATTTAACACAGTTCAGCTGTTCAGCATGTTTCTGTCTTTGTTTATTACATTTATCTAAATACAGCGCACATATACACAGGTTTTGGGGAGTCAAGTTCATTTAGTTGTTTCCATCCATGGCCATTTGTAAATTACCGTAAATATATTTATGATGTTATTTATTTAAATAATTTCGTCTTTCCCCTTTAGATAAACAAGTTTTTTGTAAAGCTGAAGATAAGATAAGGTAAAAAGCCATGAAAAACCTAACTTTACGTTTGCGCAATAAATGTTTATGATCAAAGTGAATTTGCAATCCGGGGATTTTTCTTATTGTTTCCCTCACCGCTCTTTCCCCTTAAACGGCCCATATTTGTACAAGGGGAATAACCGAATTCTGAAAATTGTGACTAAACGAGGAAAGAGGTGGGTACTTTACTAATTTTTACTTTCGTATTGGTGCTATAGTGGCTTCGCTTAGTTCTAAGATTTATTTAAACTTTATTTAGTTTTTGTGAAGTGAATACTTTGCTACAGCAGGTTTAATTCTGCATTGTTTTAATAGTGAACAGTTACCATCAACATGATGCTTGAACAACAAATTCATCATTCTGGGCCATTATTACACTGTGTTGAAAACATTTCAGTGCAAACAATTGAGCCCAGTAAGTTTATATCATGGAGAACTTTGGGTGCGTAGTCTGCAGACACTAAGAAAACATAACCTCAAATATTTCAAGTACTTATATGTTTTCCAAATAATTGATCTTTATTTGGTATTCTTGAGCAAGCCTTTCCAATGGAGAATTTAATAGATTGATCTACCTTGGTAGCAAAGTAGCTCCACCAACTTTGTTGGACTTGTCTTAATACTATACAGGGTGGTTCAGTTTATGGAGGACTCCATATAGCATCAAAAATTATGAATATGAAAAATTTTGAAAAACAAGGTTACATGTAGGGTCTACAATTTTAAATGATTTAGCAAAAAAAATCTGGGCACACCAAACATAGAATTTTTAACTGAAACAGCCTGAGAAATTGAAATTTATTATAATAAAATGGTCTTTTGAAAATATTGCTGCTTTAAGAATGGAGCACCCTGTATATGTTTCTGAATGAAGCACAAATTCATAAAATATGTAGGTTCTTAAGTAGCTTGGTGAAATATGGTGGAGAGTAGCATTTCTAGTTTTTCATTAATGATTGCAGAAATTCTTCAATAAGGAACACTTTTTTTTCTTAAATTGTGTTCTTTGTGAAAGTTACATAATAAAATATTACTTGTAAGACCAAAACGTTTTTTAAAATATACCTACCTACAGGTTGTACAAAACAAAAATAATTAATTTTATGATTTTTATAAGATTTGAAATTCATAAGTATATCACATAAAAACTTAAAACAACTTTTTAACTTATGTTCTAAAGCCCTTTAATTTCCAGTAAAAATCCAATATTAAATTTTTTTATTTTCAATTTTTGATTTTTTTTGCACACCCAGTAGGTATTACAATATGTTCAGAAAATTTTTAAGATGACAAAAGTAACCCATGCGAAAAATAAAACTTTTAGAAATAAATAATACAAATTGTTTTATATGGTGAATACTTTTTGTATTTTCATACAAGTCCTACCATAAAAGTTACAAAGTAATACTTATAGTTTTATGTTACAGATATGACCACATATCCAACACCACCTTCGAGCAGTGGTGATTCTCCACAGCCCATATATTTTGTTGCTTCGCCCACCTCAAACAGTTTTTCTGTCGCTTCCCCAGATATGCCTCAGCACTATATTCAAGCTCAAATATTGCCTTCGGAGACAAGCATGATGAATATCACACCTTTAAAGTTGGAAAAATGTAAGTTTATTATAGATTTTTTATTTAAACTCCACTGAAGGGCTTAATGCAAAAAATATTGAATGAACAATGAAGAGACACAACCCATGTGGATATTTTTCTAATTTTCTCTTTTCTAATTACTCTTTAGATACTTAGTGAATACTTGAAAATAATATATTACTTGGTTTTTTGTCAAATAGGCAGATTTTTTAAAAACATAGAAGAAATAAGTTTGTATTTTATTTTCTTTATTACACTCTATTAATTGAAATTTAACACCATAATACCTACAGGTGCCATACTTGTTAATTATTATTAGGTTTGACCAATTCTCTATTTGCCATTGTCAAATGTTGTATAAAACAATCTGAGTACTAATAAATAATACAGAATGTAGGTACAATGAGAAATTATCATATATATAAGCAATATGTTGCTAATAATAGCGTAATGTAGTGATGTAAAAAACCGTTTTTTTGACCACCTGAAAAAAAACGTGAAAAAAAACAGTCCACGTTTTTTTGTCAGGATTTTCACAAAATTTGGTATATAAGTGTGCCCTAGGCAACACATCCCATTTTAAAATGAATTAAGCCGAGTTCTCAGAGCTTAGTTCTGTCGCTGGCGGCGACACGTGTTGTGAGTTATGATTGTGACCAATAGAAAATGAGTATTTTGACATATGACTTCAATACTCATTTTCTATTGGTCACATCATGTGTCGCCAGTGACAAAACGAAGCTCTGAGAATTAGGACTTAAAATCATTAAGGCGGAGAAAATAGGATTTTAATACTTTTTTAAGATTTTTATGATTTTTTTCATTCACAGCTAATTGATAATTATTGTGAAAAAACGCTATTTAGAAAAAAAACATACTCCCTATGTTTTTTTTCAAAAAAAACGTCGAGTTTTAAAAAAAATTTGTGATCACATTTCACATAATTTTGTAGAACACGCAAACAGTGAACAGGGCCGATATATGAGGGTTATAAATTACACAGCATGTAAAAGGCACTATAACAACTACGAATATAGTTTATTAGGAGACCTAGATTATCCTAAATAGTTTTAATATAATAATCATACAAAATGAACCAAGAGCCCAAGGCACAGAGGAATGGTCGTCGTTGTCGCTATACCCAGGGGCTCCCTTGCGGTCGTGGCATCCACAGAAAAGAAAATTGTCAAAATATTTTTTTTTATACTACATATTGAGCATGCTCCTACTCCCTGCTAGGATGTACAAGGAAGACCAAGTTGGCGAAAGGCTGGCTGCATACCACTGGCAATATATTGGTTTTATACAGGGTCCTGCGCCTCACCTCCCGTCTTCTGTAGCTCACTTATTAATTAAGTTAGGATTATGACGTTTTGCAAGCTTTACCTGTATCCTAGGGTGTATTTCAGGAAAATATTTTTGTTTATACAGGGTGTTCTAAAAAAGTGTGACGTCATAAGGATATGTTTTTTTAGATTACATGCCATATATTTTCTTACTTATTTGGATGCATCTTGTAGTTGCCTACATACCCCTAAAATTGTAATGAAATCGGTTCAGTATTATAGGCGAAAAAAATAAAAACTAAAAAAAATCAGTTTTGCACCACTGGTTTTAAAAATTAAAAATAATGTCTCGTGATTAAAATTATACAAAGGTACTTAATAAATAAGGTCTCACAGTTTCGTTAACCAAGTTTGATTACTACAAATTGTACAGGGTGTCCAAAATTTAGTGTCAAACTTTGCAAACTTTAAAGCAATTTATTTTTCTTATTTCAAATTGGAACCCCTCTATATTATTATGTCATTCGATGGAGAATTAAAATTCAAACATTTATTCTAATTACAACCCTATTGCAATTTCTAATGCATTTAGACTTATTTGCAGAAAACTCATTTTATCAACTATTCCACCAATCATTATTATATAATAAATATCAAAGGTGGCTTTGAAAAACAATTTATTGATATTAAAGTTTACTAAAAGGACAAATAAAAATTCTTTTAGCATGCTCCTAATATGAAAATCATATTTACGAGCTTTTCTTGGTTGTATTCCATCACAAAAAATAATATAGCTTAAATAATTAATACTAATCTAACAATATTTGAAACTATATAATAACTAAAGTCAAAATGGGCTTTTGTCACTTTAATAAACTTTAATACCAATAAATTGTTTTTCAAAGCCACCTTATTTATAATAATGACTGGTGGAAAGGTTGATAAAACGAGTTTTCTGTAAATAAGTCTTAATGCGTTAGAAATTGCGATAGGGTTGTAATTAGAACAAATGTTTGAATTTTAATTCTGCATCGAATGACATAATAATATACAGGGGTTCGAATTTGAAATAAGAAAAATAAATTGCTTTAAAGTTTGCAAAGTTTGACACTAAATTTTGGACACCCTGTACAATTCGTATTAATCAAACTTGGTTAACGAGACTTTAGGACCTTATTCATTAAGTACCTTTGTAGAATTTTAATAACGCGGCATTATTTTTATTTTTTATTAATGTTTAAAACCAGTGGTGCAAAACTGATTTTTTTTAGTTTTTATTTTTTTTCGCCTATAATACTGAACCGATTTAATTAAAATTTTAGGGGTATGTAGGCAACTACAAGATGCATCCAAATAAGTAAGAAAATATATGGCATGTAATCTAAAAAAACATATCCTTATGACATCACACTTTTTTGGAACACCCTGTATAAACAAAAATATTTTCCTGAAATGCGCCCTAGAATACAGGTAAAGTCTGCAAAATATCAAAATCCTAACTTAATTAATAAGTGAGTTACAGAAGACGGGAGGTGAGGCGCAGGACCCTGTATATGTGGAAATTATAGATAGAGCATGCAATGTATTATTGCTAGGCCAGCCAATAAGGGTTCTACATTCTACATAGTAGAGTTATTTTACTTAATTATACATTTTACTTGACTACACTCCTATTTATGTATATTGTCTCTTTTAAATTATAGCTCCTTTCTTAAGATTCATTGAGCAGCCAACCAACAAATTTAGATTTCGGTACAAATCAGAAATGGCTGGTACACATGGAAGTCTCTGTGGCATGACTTCTGACAAGTCAAGAAAACAAACTTATCCTACAGTTGAGGTAAGTTGTTTTAATTTAAATTGTCAACAGTTAAAAAAATATATTTAAAACTAAAAATGAATCAGAGTTGTTCTTAATCAAAGTATATTTTATTATTTCTGAGACAACTAGTATAAAATTGGTAAAGTCCTATATGGTTTTAATTTATTTCTTACATTATTCTTTTCTGATAAGGTTATGTATATAATACATAATGAACCTTGTGTCAAGAATGGATATGAACTTAAATAATGGATTACAGCATATGCCCTTAGTTTCTGATGTGAATAATGACCAAATACTTACACATGTGTTGCTTTATTTAGTCTATTGTAAGGCTCAGTAAGAATGTGTTAATAATATACGTTTACAGTATCCTGATTTAAAGCAATGAGGCTTCCTTAAACCAGAAAAAAATAGTAATTGATTTGACTTGGAAGACATTGACTTTGAAATGTAGAGAACTTTAGTTCTAATCTTAAATTGGCCTCAAACTTCTCATTGGAACTTTGAGCAAAAACGAAATAACTCGACGATATTTAACTTTAAACGTGGAACCTAAAAAATACGCTGCATGGCAACCCTGCTTTTAAATTATGTGTTTCTTGTGAACCGCATTTTTCTTTTCTGTGGTTTAATTTATTTAATTCTCCGAACTGATAAAATTGTTTGTCTTTAGATTCAGTTTAAAAATGTTTTTATGATGGTATTTACATAAATTTATTTATCAAGGGTAAATCCATTAACAAAGTTACAAATAATTTGCTGTTTTATTGGTTGGTTTCCACATCCTCAACCAAGGAATAAGTAATGTTTTTGTGATAAGAACTAATAATGTTAAAAAGGCTGTAAATGGGCGAAAAAAATTCCTATTTCAGTTGAAGATGGATATTGGTGAACGTGGCGGAGCATGTACTACATGCAGGCGCGGATCCAGAGGGGGGGAATGCAGCCCCCCCCCCAGAACTTTTGAAAGATTTTTAGAGCCGGGAAACGCTCTTTTTTTAGAAGCTATTTTTTTTAAACGCCTAAAATAAATATTTGTACATACTCCATACGTAGTCAGTACGTAATAATATTGAACTTCTGGCTAAACAATCGAAATATGGACTCAAAACTCTTTTCTCTTTAAGTTCCTGCCCAAATTTTTTCTAAGCTTTTTACCATTTTTTTTGTAGTACATATTGCTTTTTTAATTTATAGTATTTTATGGGCAAGGTTAAACATTTATACAGGGTGGCGCATCGAAAACGAAACAGAGACATTTACTGACAGCTCAGTTCTTTTTTGGAAAAACGCTCAGACCCGTCGATTTTCTTTTCGAGGGGGACACAAAATTGGCAAAAAATCACGTTAACACGTGCCGCCCCCTGGATGGGGGTGGCACCACCCCTAAAATCTTAAATGGAAAGGGGGTCGAGTGATACCTTATTTTAAAGGTCTTTCAATTCCTTTTATTACTGAACTGAAGTACATGAATTTTACATCATTATAAAGGGAATTGAAAGATCTTTAAAATAGGGTATCACTCGACAACCCTTTCCATTTTTAGAATTTAGGGGTGGTGCCACTCCCGCCCAGGAGGCTGCACGTGTTAACGTGATTTTTTGCCAATTTTGTGTCCCCCTCGAAAACAAAATCGACGGGTCTAAGCGTTTTTCCAAAAAAGAACTGAGCTGCCAGTTAATGTCTCTGTTTCGTTTTCGATGCGCCACCCTGTATATGAATTATAAGGTATTTTAAAAGTTCTATTGATCCATGTCAAATGTCAATAAATGAGTTGTCTCATTGGTTCTACAAAAATAAATTTAAAAAAATATTCTACGGGATGTTTGGCAGGTTAGAAATAAAGAGGGCCATAAGCAGTCGATTTTTTTCAACAGGAGAGAAATTGTCACGAGATACAACGGTTTTCTATGAATTTAAATGACTGAAAAAATTATTATTTCTACTTTATTTATTTTGCAGAAATATTAGAAAATAAAACTAGTTAATTGATAGTGCAGAGATTACAATTTATACATAACACATTTATTTATGTTAGCACCTTATCCTAATTATTATTGTTATTATTGACAGTGTGATAAGAAAACAAAGTTATTTGAATTGAAGATATGAAATGATAAGTACCTGGCTAAGCGTAATAATTGCTAATCCTAAATGTGCCTAGGGTATTTTTTTTGTAAATTCCATACCAATAATAAGTACAGATTATACTATACTTTCTGAATAAGATAAAAACATGAGACTAATTAATTACGTACTTTTTAAACATGTTTTCATGCTATTATATAATATTAATAAATGCTCATTGGCTGAATAATAAAATTTTAAAACTGAAAAATTATTAGTTTAATCAGTAAAACGCTGAAAATAAATTTAGACGTGGGTGTGAGTGATAAGCTTAACTGCACAACTGCAATTGCAGATTATTATGTGGGTTCGTTAATCTGCAACAAATTAGAATCATATAGTTTAAATTTGGAGTTACGCACGTCTGTTCTGACTATAGTATATTTCAGAAAGGTGTAGAGTAATAAAAGCTCATTAGGTATGCAAAGGGACTACAGAGAGACCCAATGAATATTTTTGAAAAAATCAATAAAACTGATTTTTTCGATTAAATCGTTTGATTTTTAATCAATTTATACTGATTTTTTTTAAAATATAGCAATATTGAACTTTAAAGTCACTTATTTTCATTATTTTGTCTCTATTCCCCCAAAAATATTTGTTGTCTAGATTTACAGTTAGAAAATCTCCTCGGCGACATACAAAATAACTTGTATTGACATATTCGGCAGTGTGCAGCTTAATTTATGAATATTTTTTACGCTGGACTGATGACGATTAGTTATGTTTTTACACTTACATAATGTATCTAAACACTTTGTTTTAAATATACTATCTCCCTT
Organism: Polydrusus cervinus; assembly: GCA_935413205.1. Lineage (NCBI taxonomy): Eukaryota > Metazoa > Arthropoda > Insecta > Coleoptera > Curculionidae > Polydrusus > Polydrusus cervinus. The sequence goes on from OW284513.1 coordinate 27,999,665, forward strand.
TTTTTTAAATTTCCTGATGAGTTATTTGCTTCGACGACGCTTTTACAGCAATTTCTAATTTGATTTAAATCACGATTAAAATTGACAAAATCAGTTGATTTAAATCATGATTTAAATCATTTGATTTATATCGTCGCAACCCTGTAATTAATACACATATTCGCCTTGCAATAAAAGAACGTCAAATAACTTAAGAATTAGCAAATATTATTTTTTGAAATTAACCTTGATTACAATGTTTAATATTCTGATGTGATGCAGAGGCCGTTGTTTATTATGATTATGTCGGGTTTTCCTGCCATTTTTGAAGGTAACCAATTTTTTTACTTTTCGGAACCTCAGGCCATCGCCGCGGCGATTGCAATAACATTAAAATATCGAAAGCCTCTATCAATTCAAAGTTCAAAAAGAAGGGTTTAGCAAATATCTCTTAAACGGTTCTATCGTAAAAATAATTGTTAAAAAGTTTGTATATTAGGTGATCCTCTACAAGAAACTCCCTATAATTTTTTCTTACAAATAATACTTATAATATCGCGAATTCAAGAACTGAAAAAAACAAATTTTGCATATCAGTAGAGTACTAGGTGTGTTTACCTCTTTTTAACTTCCGAAAGCGCGTATGTTTGTTTCGATTTTAGTTTTCAATGCGTTTAAATAGTTTTCTATTGAATATAAACCCAGCGGCCGAACCCATGCTTCGCTCTACATTTGTTTTCGCCTGATACTTTGGAACTTTTTTACAGAATAATAATTTAAAAAAAAAATTAATTAATTAGGTGGGAGACCTACTAATCTAGAGCTACACAAAGAATAAGACCTACAAACACAGGGCCCGCTCTAGGGGGCGGCAACCTGGGCCCCTGCCCAGGGCGGCAAGTTGGAAGAGCGGCATGAAAAATCCAAAAAAACACCATAAATCCCCGTATTACCTACCTACGTTCCTAGGTATATATGGAGTTTGAACCATTCCAATTCCCAGTTAACAAATTTAATTTCCTTTGTTTTGCCGTGTTGTCTTATTTTTAAAACAGTGACAATTTCGACGGATCCCTTTTCTTTTTAATATAATAATAATATCAAGCAATTCCGCGACAAAGCAAACCGAACAACGCCGGCACCGGTATTTTTTTTTGTCATGGCGGCGTCGGCAGCAAAGGACAAGCCGACGAGCGGCGAGGAATAGACAGACAATTTACTGTTGTGGTAGGTATAAAACGAAGAAGGGATGAAAAAGGCGGCAATTTCTTGTTTTGCCCAGGGCGGCGTTATTGCTAGAGCGGGCCCTGTTCAAACATATGCCTTGCTGTGTTTATCCTTATTTATATAATTAAACACTTCATAGTATGTAATTTCTTAAACATTAATATAGGCATGCTTATACCTTTAACTTCGTTAATTTTAGTTTAAAACATCGTTAAAGACATAATGGCCCAGTTGCCTAATTTTTAATTACAAATATTTAAAGTTCGATTGTAAGTAAATAATGTTTGCCAATGTCAATTATGTCACAGTCAATATTGCTGGTTAGTTAATTCTGGTTAAAAATCTTTGTGAAACTCAACATACAAGTTGTGTTTATTTCGTACATAGAAAATACTGACCTATAACAATAAATAGTGAAATTGCAATTAAGCGGCTAGTCCTACAAAGTTCAAAGCTTTTTAACTTAATTGTAGATGTATTGTTTTTAAATTTTTTTGGTATTTAATAATTTAAATAAAACTGCAACTAAACAAACCAGAGGCAACAATTAGCACCCAAAGTTTATAAATACGGACCTGCCCTTTATTTATACTAACCTATAAAACGTAATTTTTGCCGTTTTCTTATCCACAGCATTTCTGCTGGAACAACTTCGCACGGCACAAGAACTAATTAATATCTACCACACAGTAGTAATAGTTTTACACAAAAATTGAAAAACCTCTTATAAAATCTAAAACCACCTCGATTTATGATAGATCGAACAGCATGACATAAGTGTCTTATCAATATGGTGCAGGTAGGGTCACTTTTAGTCACGTGATGTCTTAATGCCTTGTTTATTATATCTTGATTAGATTGGTATACGTGGTGGACACGTTCTTAGATAAATAACGCCGCTAATGATATTGTTTGTTGTGCTGTTTAATTAAGACACAAAAAAATAAAAAAAGTATTTATTTGATTACAGCTGATGCATTGTTCAGAAAAGGTCTTAATAAGATGTTCCATTTACCAATACAACATAGAGGAGGATTTTAAGCCTCACCCACACAGGCTTATAATGAAACGAGGAAGAGAAGAGTTTGATGACCCCCACGATATTCCAGTTGGTCCTGAGGAAGGATTTGTGGCGACGTAAGTAGCAATGCCGCCTTAAGTTTTATAGAATAAAGTTATAATATTCTAAAGAAGCTATCCTAGTGTAAAATCCTTATAAACAGAGCTGTGAAAGTTACTTCAGAAAAGTAACTAGTTACTTTTTCGATACTTTTGCCCAAATGTATCTAGATACTTATAACGAATAGTTACTTTTACCTAAAAGTAACTTAGTTCTTAGTTACTTAGTAAAAGTAACTAGTTACTTTTTCGATACTTTTGCCCAAATGTATCTAGATACTTATAAGGAATAGTTACTTTTACCTAAAAGTAACTTAGTTCTTAGTTACTTAGTAAAAGTAACTAGTTATAGTAACTAAGATACTTTTACAGTAACTAGTTACATTGATTGTAACTACGATAATTTTAAAGTAACCAAGATACTTTTGACTAACTAGTTATTTTAATTGTAACTACGAAACTCTAAAAGTTACTAAGATGCTTTTGAACTAGATACCATAAATTTACCAGGTAGCGATAATTCATTTTCCTGTACACACTACCACTATTACCATCAGAAAACTAAACTAAGAAGTGTTAATTCGAACAACGAACAAGTAGAATAAAATGCTTTCTAAGAAATTTCGCGTTCCAACGAGTTTGCTGTTTAACGCTCGCGACTCGCCGCTCGTCCCTTCGTGAAAATCTGATTAACGGCCGCCGATCGTCCCTTGGTCGTCATCTGATGGTGTGCATTATTCGTTACTTTTGAAAAGTAACTTGTATCTAGTTACTTTTTAGGAGTAACTATACACTTAAAAAGTAACTTAGTTACTTTAAAAGTAACTAGATACAAGTTACTTTTCAAAAGTAACGAAGTTACAGTTACTTTTGGCATGATTAAAAAAAGAACTAAGTTACTAAGTATCTAGTTACTTTAAGTAACTAGTTACTAAAAAGTATCTAGTTACTTAAGTTACTCACAGCTCTGCTTATAAATCTAAATTTTGTAATGTTGTTTACAGTTGATTTTTATGGTGTCACTTCCCCTCATTTTGTTCGTTTAGATGTTTGTAACAACGGCCTTTTGAATTTTAAAACACATTTTTTCTAACGTTGGCGATCATGCATAGGATAACTCGCCCAGAAATAAAACTAAATTAAAAAAAAAATGAATGAATTAGTGGAATCGCAGTTAATATAATTTTAACGTTTTATTTGCATTGCCTAGACCAGGGGTCGGCAACCTTTTAACATAGAGGTGCCCATGTGCAATTTCGAACAAAGCCAATGTGCCACTATCAGTGTTGCCACACATTTTTTTCAAGTGACTTCTAAAAAAAAAAAGGTCCCCAGCTACACCGGGAGCTGTGTTCTGCTCATCTCTTCCAATTCACAGTGACTTCTAAAAAAAAAGTAATAAGGCGTGCCATTGTAAACTACTAGGCGTGCCGTAGGTTGCCGACCCCTGGTCTAGACTCAAGACAGAATAGTAAAAAACAGATTTACCTTTGTAAAAATCGTCACATATTTTTGGCTTCCCAACTAGCATTTTCGGGACTTATGACTAAATATGAACTAAAACTGACGTCAGGGTTGGTGTAACTTTGGGCAATACAGTTACTTAAGATGTCTAGTTAGTATTTACCGGCTAAACTACGATGTGTAGATGTCACTGAGTTTCTTTCGGATCGAGGTCGCGAATAGTATCTACTCTTTAACGTCGTTTAAATGTAGTAATCTGACCTTACATGCCGAGGTAGTATCTGTGATGCTAAAAGTAGTCACACAGACGTCGCACTATTGAAGGTCCTTAAAGGACTACATTTATGGTCGGCCGGACAAGCAAATATTACTAAGGGTAACAATGAGTTTAAAGTTTTGCACTCTCATTACCTATGCACGATTTAAGTATACTTATTTTAACTAAATCTGTCTATACGTCATTTGTGTTCGACTAATTCTTTTCTAAAGCGTGCTTTAAACCCTTTTAAGTAACGACGTGACTCCTCCATATTTTGACGGGGGCCAATTTTAGGGTTTCGTTTTTACAAGATAATTTTGGAAAACATGCAACCAAATACTGGAAACTGGCACTATTTGACCTATAATCACCTACTTAGTATTTTTAAAGCTTCCCGACATTTTAGGTGCAGGATAAGTAACAGATATACATAAAACTCGTTACTTATAATGTGCAGAACTCAACTCTTATTTTGTTTACCAAATGTCTGCAAATTCGAGTCTTCTCGAAGTCAGATCGACGTAAGTTTCCAACGTCAGGTTGCAAAATATAACGTCGACACGACATAAAAATGCTAGGTAGAAATACTATAGCAAATTTACTTGGTGCCCAGAATGAAATTTTTTTATAAAATATAGGGTGTTTGGTTTAAAAAACGAATACATTTTTGTTCCTCATTATTCCGCCACCCTATAGAATTAAAAATAATTTTAGGTTATAGGTTATTTGCTATATTTTTTAAAAACTTTTTTAAAAACAACGCAGCTGTCATAGCTTGCCATATTAGCGGCACTAAATGTCCACCCTGTATAGATGGGTTTGTGTTGTGTTCGACATCTGATAAAATTTCAAAATATTTTTTTTTGTAATCACACTTTTTCTTTTGAAGAAAATAAATTTTTTTTAAATATACATATACTAAGAGCTCCTTTTTTAGTTTTCACAGTATGGGTATAATTCATACAGCAAGAAAGAATATTGTAAGCGAGTTAGTTAGGAAAAAGTCCCAATTAAAAAAAGAATTTAATGCCAGAATGGAAGGTCATCTTAGAGAATTAACTCCTAAAGAACTCATGGAGGTAAGTTTTTTTTTATTTAATAATTTTTAAGTAATAAAAATTAATAGTAATTATAGTCTATTTCAGAAAGGTGTAGAGTATTAAAAGCTCATTAGGTATGCAAAGGGACTACAAAGTGACCCATGGAATAATTTGGCATTGATTTAATTGCAAAATTCTTTATTTTCATCAAGTGCAGGTAGTACCACCCCGGTGTGGGTCAGTTTATGGGTTTTGTCTATTGTTATCCATTCACAAACACTGAAAATGGTGTAACAAAGGTGTGCATTATGTACAAAGTATTAGGTACACTTATTTTTTATCAAACATAAAACAAATACATTATAATATAAATAGAAATTAAATTATAAAAAATCATAATATTCTTCGTCATCTGAGGAACTGTCATCTCCTCTTGACGTTATAATTAACGGGTCGACGGTTCGATCGATTAGGTGGTCAAGATCCCACATTTTCTCCTCTTCTTTATTGACATGATGGACTGCTTTTCGCCAGTTCTCTGGAGTCACCTCCTTAATGGCTTGATCAAACAGTCGCTTAACGTCTTTCATTTTAAATCCTTTCACTTGCGCCTATAAAAGTTCTATAGGATTTAGTTCGCAATGATATGGCGGTGTGCGCAGCACAGGTACACTATGTTTTTAGCTATAACTTCCACAGCATATTTAATCAAACGATGTTTGTGTAAATTTGCTATAGCTAATAGTTCTTTCGTTATCAAATTATCTTTTTTTTTTCTTCGGTTAGTTATCATAAATAATTTAATGCACAAAATTTACCTGCGCCTATGGCCGACACCGAAATTAAACCGAATTGGACGGAATTTCCCATTTTATTACTATACACCTTTCTGAAATAGACCATAATTAATTATCGTTGTTGTTTGGTAATAATTATGAATTACACAAAAAACTTGACTCAAAATTATAATACTAATAATATAGTAATATTGCGATGATATTGATAAAAAGAGTTTGGCTCAAAAAACTTTCAATGCAAGTATTTTCAAAATTTGGGTTAAAAAATTTCTAAAAGCCGAGTGCATCAATTAATCTTGGTGTGATTTGATTAATCCTGCATAAAGTGTCATGTGTACATGTGACGTGTCAAATCTCATATAAAAAAAAACAACGATATCCATCTTGAATTAAAAAAAAAATTTAGTCAGTCTTACTAAAGCTAATTGTTGACCAACAACTAGAAGCTTAAGGCGGGCGCCGCCGTATTAACGCGCTTCAAACATAATAAATTATCTTTTATAATCTTTCTGAATATATGCATTCCGAAAATAGCCGCCTTTAATGAGACCTGCCTTAGTAAATTATTATTTTATGAATTTCATTTGGCTTTGGTTAGACTATACTAGAAATGTTTAAGCTAATAAATCTTTTACAATGGGTTTACATTATTTAAATTTATTTTTTCATTATTAAATTCAATGGGATTCCAAGTCACAGTTCATCGGGATTCTCAGTTGGTGGTGAATCATCCTTGTAGTTACGTTTGAATAAAAATTGGTTTATCTCCCTCTAATTATATGGGATTGTATATATTTACTATTATACTTACTTGGAAATAGATCCTGTACAAATTGACAGAAGCTCTGTTCCCACAACAATCTCAAACTGCTCAACGTCAATCATATAGGCTTAGTTACACTTGGAAACTGTTTTAGTGCAAACCGTTTTTTTGGGGCCAAAATATTAAGTCAATAAAAATCTTAAATTTAATCATTTTTATAATTATTAATATTAATTAAATGGATGCAACTTCGTCTTCATTTCGCCAACTCTCTATGCTAATGCTAATGTATCGAATTTGTAAAATCTTGTATATAAAAAGAATCGAAAAAACTTACCGAATAATTAAATGGAGCATTTAATAAGGTATTCCAGTAGCTCTAACAAAAAATGTTCACAAAACACTTAAATTTTCATATAAGAAAACTCCATGTCTTTGTTTTTTATCTGAAAATGATTCAATCACTTTTGTTCTTAAAGTTATCAATATTGTTTACAAAATGTTTTTCGGCAGACCACATACCTAAAGCGCTAAATCTTTGCTCTTTCATTTTATTCATTTTACAACTGATAAACCTCTAAACCCGGAATCATTGACGGACTGACCGAAACCTAACCTACAAAAATAATTCATGTTTTTGAAAGAAAAATATTTTAAAAATTAGTATCTCGACAGGCAAAACCGTATTAAAAACAGCTGCCACCTGGTATCTGGTAGCGGTAACCCGATTGGGACTCTTCATTCTCGAGAAAATAAAGCATCATATCATATGAGGGTCTGACTAGGACGCGTCAGTAACAGAGGGCGATATATTCGTTGTAAAATATCTTTGTTCATTGTGGTCTTATTATCTCTCTGGTATCTGGTACGCGTTTAACGTCTGGCCAAATACAGAGTTTTCCGGAGCAGCGTGGCGACAAGGAATTTTCGCACAGTCACCCCCCACATCGTTGGGCGTTATCAGATATTAACGTCTTGAATTATTCACATTTACAAAAGAAATTAAGCGTAGGGAAACAAAGTAATAATAAATGAAATAAATAGCTTGGTGTACAGGTAGGTAGGGCCATGGCACTGTGGCCCTACTGTACGCGCCGCCACAGCTAGTCCGGGATTGCTGTAGAAACAATGCTATCATCAGATGAGTTAAACCTATTGTCATTTGGACATGCGCAACAAGGTTTATTCACAATCCCTACCAACTGGATATCCGCTGCAGAAAAAAATAAAACCACAACAAACTCTTTCAATACATTTAAAAAATCTGTTAAGGAGTTTTCGGTGTTACTTCTTTGAAAAAAATTGAAGCACTTATTGTAGGTAGATGTTATTATCAACATAATATTGTGTTCATTCCTTTGCTTTAATATTCCAATTGGTGTATTTATATTGGTTGAAAAAAAAAACAGGAATTTTGTCATTATATAATAACTTTGTGTCTTTATTTTGTCATACGTCAACTATTTTTTAACATATTTGCATGTACGACCCCTTATTCTCTTCTTATCTGTATCTCTTGATTCATTCTCTTTCAAACAAAATAAAAATTATTAAAATCAGTCTATAAATAAAAAAAGTTATTATATAAAAATAAAATTCCGGGTTTTTTTGAACAACCCTATATTTGTTGAAAAAAAAAACGATTTTTTTTTAACCAGGGAGAAATGAAGTACCTTATTACAAGCCTCTAAAATACAGAAATTGTTTAAAATCGACTAGCGTCATTCAATCCAGATCTAGGCTTTCTTTGTCTGCGCTACTAACTATTTTATTTACAGCTTCGCGTCTACATTCTACATACAAACTGTGCGCACTGTAATATGTTTATTTTTATTTAAACATATGAACTGGACCGGATTTATTTGTTTAGGTAGTTTTACTACTTAATACTTGCAGAAAATGTGAAACACTGCACATTTTATTCGTATTTAAGCAAAATGGGGCATACAATAATTTTAGTTAGTTAGTTATTCGTCTTTGTAATGCCTTTAAAGGTATCAATCAACGTCGCAAAAACTTAACAAATAACACAATTTAATAGTCAATGCACAATAAATCCGTAATAATAAAAAAGCAAAATAGAATAGCCAGTGCAAATATACTGCAATTGTTTCTAAAGAAGGTTGGTTTATGTCGGTCAATTCCAGAATCTATAAATAAAAAAATGAACATTCCTTTAAGTAGACATATACATATACTAGAGGACCTTTATTCAGTCTCATAACACCTACAAAGTTTCAGTCTCACTGTGTGCCTTGCATTTACTATTTCACTGAGGACTTCCTGTATAAGGCGGACAAAGTACCTAGATTAAAATTTCAGTTGCCTTATTCACGTCGCCAATAGACGCGGTAGTGCAAAAAGTTTAGTGTAAGCTATAAAACCCTCGCTTGTCACATATATTTTGAAACCGCGAATTGTTCTTATTATGTATGATTTTGTCAGTTATAGCATTAATCAGATATCGTATGCGGAAACGGTAAAGCGAAGCGAATCTTATTGTCACAGTCACAGGGCACTTGTTTAAGAAGCATCCAGTAGGTATACCCTGTTTTTATTTTTTCTATAATTTTCTTAGTGGTTTTATAGTGAAATCCGTCATTTCATGAGAAGCCTAGGAATTTAGTAAAACGCCAGCATATAGTGTAAAGAAATATTGTTACGGTATCACGGTATCAGCCGCTGATTTTCGTGAAAAGCCTAACTAACACTTATGGTCCTATAGTAAACTATTTAATAACCTCCACACGATCTACCTTTTTTTAACTTAGACGTTTCGCGAAAAGACTAATTTATATATCAGATAGTGTTTGCCAGTCTCTTTTGTACTCGTATATAAATTAACAATGGGTGGGCACATGGGGGACTAATGATTTTAGGGTGGGCACCGCCCAGTGGCGGCGCCAGGATTTTTGTGATGGGAGGGCCCTTGCCCTAAGTGACGTCTAAAAAAAACCCAAGTTCCTCTTCCCAACAATTCCATTACAAAACCGAATCCATCAATTTTGGGGGGCACCAGGGTGGGCACTCATGTTTCGAGGGTGGGCTGGTGCCCATCCTGCCCGTGCCCACCCTGCCCCCCCTGGCTCCGCCGAAGACACCGCCCAATTGAAAAGTAAGTTATAAAAAACAAAAAAGTCCTTCCTTCCCCCGGTCTAAACTGACTTCTAACCCCCCCCCCCCCCATCCCATACTAAAGTTTCAAGACTATGTTTTCAGTGGTTTCCTAAAAATTCTAACTAATGTCGGTAGTGTATCATCCTGTATAAAAACCACTTTAAAAGTACCTCATAAAACAATACACATAATTAACTGGCAACGCTGGGTTATATTGCTGCTTGTATGCTATTAGATTATTCGAGCTTTTATTGCTTTGACAGAGATAAATATATCGGAAACTTAAGAAGCGCGAAAAAGAAAACTATATACAGATTGGCTAAAACAGAAGGGAGATTAGTTATTCAAATAATCATCGCTCATTCCATCTATTCTATTCACAAACGTAAACTTGTTCGTCGCTTCGGGTTTTCTGCTTATTGTTCTGTGCTTTTTGATTGTCGGTTAGAATTTGGGTAAGAGCTTTTAAATAATTATTAAAGTTGATCTTATGTTAATTTATTTATGGTATAATCTCGAAATAATAATATTATGTGAATTATTTAACATTATTTTTACCGTATTAGGTATATTACTTCTCTAATTCTAGTGAAATTATTATTTTCCATTTTGTTTGATAACGCTTCGATGTACAATCTTTCAGGCGTTTCTTGAAACTTTAATTACCTTCCATTTTAATGACAAATAGGTATAGACTTAGGTATCCCTTGAACTTAAAAGAAAGTCTATTTACCCTTGTCTCTTAACTTGAACTTTTTTGTTGTCACTAGCCAAATCGGTACTAATCAATAATCGTTATACCAATACGATTACCGATTGTTATAAAATATGTTGTGCCAACCGAAGGTGCCAACACCATAGGCTATTGATTATGTCCTAAAAAGCAGGATAATAAGGAACTACAGAGTGTGTGGGTTTTTATTGCATAAATCGTTCAATTGGTTATTCAGATTCAGAATGAAAAAAACCGCAGAGTCCTATTAAATTGGGGGGGGGGGGATGGAGATAGTGGGGAAAATGCAACCCTTACGGTTTTTTGAGTATATCTCGAAAACGAAGCAAAATTTGTGGGTATTTTATAGGAAAAATTTTGTAGTTAGATTTTCTATGGAAATGGCGTAATTAAAAAAAATTAACAAGTCTATTCAGTTCAAATTATGTTAAAAACAACTTGACAAAAAAGTGCAAAAAATTAAATAATTTTTTTTTTACTTTTATGCGAATAACCTTTTTTGAGCAGAGATAGGTATAGGCATTGCTTTATAGAAAAGACAGGATATTAGATTTCCTACAGAATGACGTATTAAAAAATTTTTTTGATGGAGCTTCAATATAATAGTATACTATCAGTGTCTTGTATGACAAGGAAATAAGAAATGTTGCATGTCTTTACTTTCATGCTAAGAAAAATAGCACATTTGAATTTTTAGTAAACAATAGTTTGTTGAATAACCTGGATCAAAGCCTCTATTTAATTCTTAAAGTTTTACATAATATTGAATTTACCAAAATTTGACATTTTTAACTGATTAGATTAGTTGCTCATCCACCCTATTTGGGAATCCCTAATTATGAAGGGTCTACTGCTTACTTTCATTATATTATATCTAAAGTTCATTATTTTTAAACAGCTTCATGTAAAGTTTGTATTCGGATTCCTCCTTGATATACAGCTACATAATTCTCCATTTTTATGATTTTTGGCCAAAAATAGTTTATAATTTAAAAAACTTCAGGGATACCTTGGTGTTGTGCTACAAAGTCTCTTGTCGGTAAGAAAGGGTTAAGGTAAACGTCCATAAACAGCATATCAAAGTAAAAAAGCAACTTTTTCTAAAACTAATATTAACAAGTTATGGAAAACTTAATTTTACGAAGACTGAAGTGTAGATTTCAAAAATTCACAATTCTTTATATCTCTAATTTAAATAGTTAATGTCAGTTAAACCTTCAATAATATTCTCTATGTATAAAAATGCATAGCAAATGTACCCTTATCTCAATCATAATTAAATATTTTTTTCCTTTTTTTCTAGGAAATTTTTTATGATAGGTTTGGTAAATATTTTTACACTTTTTAGATAACATTAATAAAATATAGATACAAATTTAATTTAATCCTATTTTAAAAATAATTCTGAAAATTGTATAGCAAAACGGGGTTTAATAGTCTATTATTGATCACAGAACATAAAAACAACGAAATAAAAAAATTAAACAAGCTACATACATTAATTATATCATTTAGGGTTTTGTTAAAATGTGTACCCCATAGACGAAAATAGGTGAAATTTAATACACATCGTGGTGATATGTAACAATGCGGCTGGGAATAGCTATTGGGCAAGTATTTCTATCCACCCATAAAATTAAATGCAACACTTAATTAGCACACTATGTAATCAAGGCAGGTTGAGTTTATTTAAATAAAAAATGCTTAGGTATTAGACTAGCAAGTCGAGATATTTCTAGATTGCGTAACAAACATTTTATATATTTTTGAAGATTTTAACAGACCAAATTATACATGTTTATACTTTTTTATGAGTAAGCAGGGTTTTATTAACATTTTTAGACGATTCCTAATTAAAATGACAAAAACCGCCACCTGATTGGTTGTACTGAGAAGTTAGGGATTACCTACTTATAAATCAATTAATTAATTTTAAAATACAATAACAAATCTGTCCTAAGAGAATGTAAGATTTTTAAATAAACAAAAAAAATATATGGGTACTAATATACACTTAGTATGTTTTTGTAATCTGAAATGCTAATATCAAGGTTACAGTACTGTGATAATATTATTTATTTAAACGATATATACAACATACATTTATGAATCATGATAGTTTTCTGCAATAATTAAATTAATCAACGATAATGTTTTGTTAGAATACAAAGTCTATGTTCGCTATTGTTTATAAATAGATTTTGTTTGGATATTCTAAAATTTTTTGTAATGCCTCACATTTTTTGTCACTATTATTATACAGGGTGGCCGTTTAATATTGCAAAGTGCAATAGCTCCTTTACTATTTCAAATGCAACCAAAACGTTAATATAAAAGTTGAATAAGTAAGTTATAAGGTGAAATTATTTTTGACTATAGGGTGGCTCAAAAACGCGTAACAAGAAAAAATTGATTTTTTTTAATGGTGTAGGTATATTATTGCATTTTTAAATTATACTAAGAATTCTACACCTATTTTATATAACTCTCTACTTGTCTAAATTCAAGTGTTTTTAAGATATTGACATTTATAAAATATAATTTATCTCAGTTTAACAGGCTGCTGCGTCTAAATGGTGCATCTTAGAGAAAAACTGTTTCCACTGTCCTAACTTAATTTTTTATTTTCTACTAAAAAATACCAACTTTCGGTTTTAAAGTTAAACCTTAAAAAAACTGATTTACAAGTTTAACCGTTAAACTGAAAGTTGGTATTTTTGGGTGGAAAATTAAAAACTAAGATAGGGCCGTGAAAACCGTTTTTGTCTAAGATGCATCCTTTCAACGCAGCAGTTTGTCAAAGTGTGAAAAAATGTCAATATATTAAAAACAATTGAATTTATAGACATGTAGTGTGATATATAAAACGGGTGTAGAATTCTAAGTACAGGGTGCTACAAATTCGTGTGCGTACAAGAGGATCTCGAAAACGGAAAGAAATACGAAGATGGTTAAATTGAGGCAAACTTGCGTATTGCGTTTATTTAAATTACCCTTTCTTCATTCGGGAGCATAATATTTTTTCTGTTTTACAGTATTCCGGTCTAGGACTAAGGCAAAAACCATAGGACTTAAAAGATATACGTTATATTAATAAAATTACTTCTCATGCCATAAAAATTTGCTTTTACTTCCTAGAGTATGTGAATGTATATCCTATTGAAAAAATAAACGGCCTAAACACCATAACTTCCTGTAATGTAATTTTAATATTTAAGTTATTCAAAAAATAATTGCCAGGGCCGTAATAGTAATGAAAGGATAATTTGAAATACTAGTGATGTGTTATTTGATGACAAAACGTTATTATTTTTAAAACATTTAAAAAATATTAAATTTCCAAAGCTTAGAACTGCTTAAAACTCTTTTAAAAATTCCAGGCCGGTATTAAAAAAAAATTAATTGAGACTGGTATCTATAGAACGAAACGTCCAATTTGAAAACTAATAACGCCATATGGTAGAACATAAAAAACGGCTTTGAAAAAGTGTTTTTTGTTTTTTTTTCCTAAAAAAAATTTGAAGCCAAAACTAAGAATTTCGTTTTTTTTTTCGGATATCTCCGAAGGTATTCAGAATATTTACAATTTTCTTCTATCAAATTATTAAGCCCAAAATACGCAACTTTGCCTCAATTTAACATTTTCGTATATCTTACTGTTTACGAGATCCCCTTGTACGCACACGAATTTGTAGCACCCTGTATAATTTAAAAATGCAATAATATACAGGGTGTTCCATTTAAAAATACGATATTTTTAGAGAAAAGAGTAACGGAGCTATATTGTACTTTGCCACATTAAACGGCCACCCTGTATATTTTATAGAAATGTTTACCTGTAGCTCAGAGTTACTTTACACCTAAATGAATCTTTTTAGCATTCATTTTAAATTGTCAATAAACATATCATATTTTAATCATGAATCTGTCTCCAGCTTATCTAAGAGAAGACTATTAAGCACATTCCGATGTATCCAGGATAAATATTTTGTTTATATTAAAGATTTATTTGAATATTTAAAAAGATTTACAGACTCATGGCAGAATATTTACGAATCTTAAAATATGATACCTCATAATCATGACTTTCAATTTTAATTATGTTTTTTAGTGATTACGAGTATTGAGTACTTGTACTTGTTTTGTTTGCAGTTTGGGAACTGATTTTCTTAACTATGAAACTTGTGTCTAGAGTTTCTTTTGGTTTAGGCGAGGGTTCAGGCTTCGCGTCTTTAAATAGGGTAGTAGAAGGTACGTAACAATGTTTCTTAAATAACGTACATATGTATGTATTTAAAACAAACACTATTTACATCCGGAAATAAGGGTTTTCATTTGAATAACCAAGAAACATTTTAAGCGCTACATAAATATTTTATTAAGTTAAATTTCTATTCTTAGGCTCTTATTATCCATCTCCTGGTAACTTTATCAGCAAGAGAATTGAATGAAACCATTGTTGGGACAATTGTTTCCGTAGAAATTATTTAACAGGTAAAGTTACCAGTAAATGGATAATATGGGCCTAAGCCTAGTCTTAAACAATGTTTTTGATGTGAAAAAGGAGGTCAATCCGTTAATCATAATAAAGCAGTGGCGTGCAATGATGTTTTAACCAGGGTAGGCAAAAATTGCATTGAAGACAAAAACTTACCTTCCGTAGCATTTAAGTATCTACATGTCAAATTTTGTCACAAAATGTCTTGTTTTTGAGTTTATGGAAAAAACACTGTGACAGAAGAAAAATAAAACGACATTATTTGTAAATTAGTTTAATACGGCGGTTTTTACATAAAAATTCTTTTAAAACATCGTCATAAAAATTTTGCTTTTTAAATCCTGCAAAAAATCGCTGTCCAGAGAAATTATTGTTAATTCACTTAAGCGTGTCTCTTCTTATGTGTATTCGTAAATAGGTATGAATTCTTTTTAATCCAAGTCGGGATCGTTCTGCAGACGCGCTGCTAGCCGGAATAGTGATACCAATTAACGCCGCCATGTTAATTTTTTTCCCGAAACTCGACGGCGCGAACTAATTGTAAATTAAAAATTATCATCCACCTGATTGAACCAATGTTGCCAAAAACGAGGTCAATTATTATGTGAAATACGATGATAAGCTTACTGATTATTAAATAGTATGAACCTATCAGCAAAAATTATATTCATTGTCACAAAAGTGGTTCTTGAACGGCAGTAGAGTTTTGGACTTGCATTGTCTTTATTTGTTTAGAACCACTACGTTTCAACTGGTAAGTATCTCCAGTCGTCTTCAGGTGAATACGACTGGAGATACTTACCAGTTGAAACGTAGTGGTTCTAAACAAATAAAGACAATGCAAGTCCAAAACTCTACTGCCGTTCAAGAAACGTCATTGTCTCCAACCTTTAAAAAGTGGTTCTTATTTTACGATACCTTATCCGTTATCCCTTTAAAAATATCCTAACTAAACTAATTATTAATAATATAACTTAAAGATTCATATTTTATATTGGGAAAGCGAAGTATTTTCCAAACTACGGTAAAACTTGAAGATTGGCACCAGTGCACCCACCAAACGCGTGCTTTCTTGGCGCGGGTTGATAGATGAAGGAAGGTCGAAGGTTGCGACGGGTTTATTTGTTACATCTCTTTCTACCCTACTACCTACCGGCTCTCTCGCTTGCTTCCACTCGTACAAAAGCAGTGCTTTTGCACAAGACGCTAATGTACAGCGAGATCTTTGCTTTTAGAACGGTCTTACGGAATGATTATACAGGGATCTAGTTTACGGTATAATAAGCAAAGAATGCGTTCGTGGAAATGATATAGGATTAATTTTTCGGTCCTATATTAATATTTATTATATTAAGGCTCTACCACGCGCAAATTTAGAGGATGAAAAACACCGTTTCGCTACTGCAGGATTCTGCAAAGGCTATTTGAAATATTTGTCGGGACAATTTAAAATTTAATAAAGGAATGTTTGTATTTCTAAGGTACAAAGCCCTTTTTTGAAAAAAATAAGAATATGTATAAGAAAATGTCCACTAAAGGTGCGTATTTTTAGGCACTTTTTCAAGGTTAATATCGTAGCTTAGAATTTTTTTTTCAAAAAAATAGCCATGTACCTTAGAACTTCCATGTCTTATCTTTAAGACTTCAAAAATTGAGACAAAACAATATCGTAATAAGTCCGTTATCTTGCAGCGCGCAACTCATGTTTTAGGTAAATTTTGTTGTCATGTTATAGAAGTTGCCTATATACAGCTGAATTTATTCTCGGCTGACGTGAAACAATTTACATCCAGAGAGAATAATGATACACTGAAAAAAATTATAGGTGGTCGAACAAGAAGTAATTTCGGGGGTAATTTTGGGCTAAATTTTATGTTTTCCTTTTTGGATTGTCTGTGCCAATAACAGAATATCTAAGCGTTAATATTAAAAAGACGTAACTAGTAGTTGTGCTATTAACTCCGGGTTACCATACATTTTTCGGCTTAGACCGGGATGGTTTATAATGCGCCGTAGGGCAAAATGTTCAAGGCGCGTTCACCATTTTATCAAAACTGGTGTTTGGGCTTTCAAAATTTCTTATTCATGTTAGGTAAGGATAAGAATTGAACGAAATCCAGTCGATTTGTTGCAATCAAAAATGGGCTATATTGAATTTTTTGTTTCCTTTTTTATCGAAATGGGTTATTCTCTTGATAGTGAACAAAATATACTAAGGTAAATAGCTTATCGGTATTAGAGGCCCAAACTGGGTCACCGGGAACTTACGACAAATCCCAGGATGTATGGTAACCCTGGTATATTAACTCTTAGATCTAAAATTAAAGTTTAATTTGTCTTGGTAAAGGGTGATAGGTGTAATAAAATAAAGCCATTTATGAAGGTTCTTAGTGAGTAAAGAAACCAACTGTTGCATAATGAATCTATTTCTATTCGATTGTTTTATATTTTATGCTTATTATACAGGCTCTATATATTGTTTATATAGTGAGCTTCTGTCTAAACCTGTTAAAATATAAATTCATTTTAAAGGTGAAATGTGTTTATTATTTTATCCATGGTTAAACGATTTAAAAGTAGTTGTCAGGCACGAATTTGGCGTTGGTCACATGACATTTATCTGTTTATGTTATTGGCTCGCAGCTACAATTTGGTGCAGCGAGACTACTGTATAGTGACAATGCTTCTAAGAAGCTAGGTAGGTAATAAATAAAAATTGGACAGTATGCCACGCAGAGTAATAAAATACAATTTTTTGTTAGGCATGGGCGTCCATAAAGAGGGCAGTTGCCCCTGTCTCTTGACCAAGGGGGAGCGGGGGGGGGGGGGTAAATATACTTTTTACTAACTTTTGTTAGGGGGAGTTTATGAAACGACTGCGACATTTTTTTTTGTAGGAATCACTTTTGATAGAAGTTCTTGAAAACGCAAAGTTTTGTTTCTTTTGTAGCCACTTTTGAACGGTGGAGAAAGTGTAGAAAAGGCTGCGAAGTATTTTATTTTATAGAATTAACTTTTGAGAACTTACACGTTTTTTTGGCTACCCCCCTATCACTTCATGTTTATAAGAAACATTAATACCGTGATTTTGTATCGGATTGGCGCGACGATACGGTACTACCTCCTGTTGTTTCTGTGTTACTAAAAAAAAATCTAGGTACTTACTTTTTTTTCTTTTGAAGGTGCAGCGCAACTAATCGTCAAAAATGTCTGTTTAAAGGTTGTAATCGTCAAAAACATACCACTTTTAAAAAAAAATTAATTATAATGGCACGGAACGCGACGGACAAAATACTGCGCGAGTTAGTAACCACAGTCAACAAATCCTGGAACCAGCGGGACTTATCTAATTAACATGGTGAAAAATTTGTAATATAAGAAAATTTTGATTGAAACACGATTGACCTTACGAAGTATTTGATAACCAATGCTGAAAACCTTTTGTTTCAGGGTAGGCCTGTGCCTCCCAATTTTGAAAATTTGACAGTATATGCTAGTGCTGACGGGGGCGATCGGGCTAAAATATATTTATAATGGTGGCACTTCCCGTTATACCGGAAGTAAGTGTCAACTTGCTTATTTTAAATAGAATACTCTATATATTACTACATTTTTGCATTCTACGCAAGAATTTAGGCATATCTTGTATACCATGTCCTATACCTATGTCTAAGCGTTTTAGATATTTTTAATAGATTTTTTATAATATTTTAATAACTATTAATATAGGGTGTTTAAACAATACGATTAAAAATTAAATTGAAAAACTGCAAAAAGACTAGATTTTCAAATGGAAATACACAAACTTTATAATTATTTCTTATTTAGCATTAAAAATAAGGGTAAGTTTGTATATTCCAAAAAATTTTAGTTTTAGAAACATTCCCAACTTAATATTTTTATGTGGCGATTTTGCTGCAGATTTTAAGTTTAGTTACTTTTAGTTGGCTATAACGGCGTTGAAAAACAATCAAATGCGAGAAAAATTTATGAAGCTGTCACTTACCATTAAACCATTAATTGTCATGCCTGTGCGCTGTTGTACATACAAACGAAGATTATTTAAATTTATTTATTATTTATGGAGAATGTGTTATAGTTATATCAAGAACATGGGACACATTTGCCAATCGATATCCGCAAAACAGAAGCCATCACAATGTGCTTATTAATAATGTTCAACATTTTTGGGATATACAAACTTACCCTTTTTTAATGCTAAACTAAAAGTAATTATAAAATTTGGGTGTTTCCCTTTGAAAATTTAGACTTTTTGCAGTTTTTTCAATCTTATTGTTTAAACACCCTGAATTAATAGTTATCAAAATATTATAAAAAATCTAATAAAGCAGGTCCTTTATAACAAGGAATCCCGCTTAAATTAAATAAATATAAGGCTTCTTTATAGAAAAAATTGATAATTATTTTAAGGCTTGCAAACGTCATTCTTAACAGAAAAATTCAAATATGTCAAAAACGCTTAGATATTTATAGGTATAGGCATACAGGGTAGGGACTTTAACTGGAATAAATTCGATATTATTAAACTTGCTGAAGTTGCGCCTACAAAATTTGGTATGTGGGGGTTTTAGAGCATGCGGAATTGGATTATGATGTCGGCGCAGTTGCCAGATTTCTCAGCTTTGCGCTACACGTAGTAATTTTGTTATTTTAAATAGAATGCCCTATTTATTTTTATTGCAGTGAATTGGTAGTGTCAAATTTAGTAAGATCTCAAATTTACAAAATTCTATCTTCACTAGTTTCTGAGCTATGGCAACACTGAAGTTCCCTTAAAAAGTACCGGGACGCTTGTCTACCTCTATAGTTACTAAGTTATTAACAAGATTCAAGAAAAGTTCTTGTCTTTTCAAAATGGCCTATTTAACTTAAACTTTAAAAATAGAAATTCTCATGGTACTTTTTAATGGAATTACAGTATTGCCATAGCTCAGCAATTAGTGAAGATAGAATTTTGTTAATTTGGCATCTTAATAAATTGGACACGCCCAATGCACTGCAATAAAAATAAATAGGGCATTCCATTTAAAATATTAAAATTACTACGTGTAGCGCAAAGCTGAGAAATCTGGCAACTGCGCCGACATTATAATTCAATTCCGCATGCTTCAAAACCATACATACTAAATTTTGTAGGCGTAACTTCAGCCGTTTTAATAATATCGAATTTATTCCAATTAAAGTCCCCACCCTGTACAAAATCTGCCTAGAATCTTACGTAGAATGCAAAAATGTAATAATATATAGGATGTTCTATTTAAAATAAACACGCTGACACTAGGGTTGCCAACCCTCCCGATTTAGTCGGGAGGCTCCCGCTTTTTTACTTAACCTCCTGCTTCCCACGCACTTAAACAAAACTCCCGCTTTTCCAATAACACGACGGACGCCTAATAACTATACAGCTGCCTTAGAGAGGGGCGACCTTTTTTTTTTAGAAAGCACGTTTGATGATAGGAGGAAGAAATATAAAAGGCACGCCACAGCGTAAGGTCAACGGGGTATCGACCTTTTTTTTTTTAGAAATCATTAATATAATTATTTTAAGCACCTCAAAAAAAACTTGTCCTCCAGGCACTATCCACTTCCCGCTTTTCAATTTTTAAAATCTGGCTACCCTAGCTGACACTAACTTCCGGTGTAACCGGAAGTACCACCATTATGAAATTTTTTTAGTCCGGTCGTCCCCATCAGCATTACCACGATGGCAAATTTTGAAAATTTTCCTATGTATAGTTTTCCATATATAGTTCGACGCGGTTCCCGGTGGAACACGAACACCCTGTTTGCAGGTGCTTTTATACCTATTATTAATTAACACTTCAAACTTTCTGCTCTACCTAATTTTATTTTTTGTAAATATTCTATAGCTTTAATAATAAAATAAGACAAAATTTAAAAGATATATCCGTATAACGATTAGGTACATTATTTTAACTAAGAATACAATAACAAGTACTTATTTTCCACAAAACAAATTTCTCGTCTCCGAAATAAAATCAACCAGAACTCATTAGCATAATAAAGAACCTACCGCCTTGCATCGTGGTTTCAGTGTGTGTCGATGTTTACGGAATATTTTTCACCACGTCATAAGCTCGCTAGTATGCCCACTTCGGGTGAAACTCTCTTGCAAATAAATTTCTTGCTGCACAAAGTTCCGCCTTAATGTAGAGATAAATTGCCAAAGTTGGATTAAACTGATATACAAAAAAATTGTATCTGTTTGTTTTATTGTTCCCAGGGTAGGCAATGCTTTTTTGCCCATATTGTATGCACGCCACTGTAGTATAGATATCGGTATCGGTCGATCCCTATGAATAACTAATAAATTTAGTTCTGTAAACTATGCGCTTATATCTATTCTATTTATTAATAGGGTCATTTCATATCAAATCAACCAGAGGTTTGGCAGGTGACCTCTCTGATTTTGATCATTTTTGGTACATTCATTCTACCCATCTAGTAGATGAAAAATCCAAAATTTCAATTCAATTCCTTTCTTGTAATTTCAGAACACCTCACAAGTTCCTGGGTTTTTTATTCCATGCTGAATAAAAGCTTCTCGTTATACCAAATCGGTTGAATCAGACCCCCCCCCCCCCCCCCAGTGGCTGGAGTGGTAGAGGGGGGAGGTAGGAGGTAGAAGGCCGACTTACCAAATTAGATGCGCGCGTGTCAGCAAGTTTTAACAAGTTACTGCTTGAAAAATAGCAAACATCGAAACTTTTTGTCTTATTGAATTTTTATCTAGGAAGGCCCCCCCCCCCTTCCGTGAAGAAGGATTGTTAGGTTTTTGTACAGACTTGACTTTAAAAACCCGAAAGGAAGTTAACACTTTACCAAACTTTGTAAACACCTCGGTAAACTGTAAAAGTGGCGTTTTAAATAAAACTTTTTAGTCATTTTTGCTATGTTCTCAAGTTGTTAATATTTTTTTCACCTTGTTCCCATTATTTCTCCATCCTGAAAATTTGTGAATATCTTGCTAAAATATTGACAAAAATAATATAATTTTTTCAAAAAAATTAAAAAATACTTTTTTGAAAAATTTAAAAATTAATTTTTTTTTTCAAAATTTTCAATATTTTTTTCTAAATAATTAGATTGAGTTATACCTTATTTGAAAGGTATTATCAAGAGCTTTTAAATGAGATATAACTCAATGCTCTAGTGTAAGTAGTTCTTTAGAAATCTCGATTTCTCTTAGTACATGTTTTGAGAAATTTGTCATTTTTTTGATTTTCAAAAATCAATTTAAAAAAAACTGCTCATCAGAAAAATTTCAAATTTTGGATTTTTCATCTACTAGATGGGTAGAATGAATGTACCAAAAATTATCAAAATCGGAGAGGTGATCTGCCAAACTTTCTTTAATTTTGGTTGATTTGATGTGAAATGACCCAATATTATCACAAGAAATAGAAACATACATATTAAAAATACTTTGTTGTTTAAAATATGCTTATATATTTGTTATTTTACTATAATTATTGTTCGACATGCCGTTGATTTAAGGGTTTTATAGCTTAGAGCTTCTATTCCGCAAATAACTATACTTATACGTGAAGTTTTGCTTAACACAAATTTTCACTTTTAGTCGAAATATCCGATAGTGACAGTGATATGTCTGATACTGACGATGAAGGTAGCGTGGAGTCAGAAGGCGAAGGTACACACATACTTCTCCCTAGTTGAAATAATTCGCTTTTCAATTTGACGTTAAATACAAGCGGATATCTTTCGCGTAAGGGAACTTAAATCCGGAAGCTATCTGGTTGTGTTTACATTTGCTTAGTTATTATTGTAACGCCTTTCAGATTAAGGGATTAGCCGACCAGGAAAGCAAATCCATTAATTTGAATATTGTTTGCCTCAGATTTGACGCTTATATTGTCAAAAATGGCATTCGAAGTCCCATTTGTGAGCCAATATTCAGTCACGGAATAAATAATTTAAGTAAGTAAATGTTCATTATTTTTTATTGTCGTTGTTGGTTTTGTAGTGGGTAAGTGTATTTCATTAGATTTTTAAAGGGTGTGCAGCATTTTGCTTTGTTTTGGAACTTATGCCAGTGGCGGCTCGTCAGGTGAAGGGGCTCTTCACCAAAAAAAAATAAAACCAGGAGGATAGTTTTTTGACAATATTAAATATTAATGTACCAATACAGCTACCATTTTTTTTAGCCCTTAAAAAATAATTATGTTCGAATTAATAGTATTAATTTAATCCGAATGTAGCTATGCATAATAGGGGCACGGTTAACTCCAATGGACAATAATTTTAAACACTCGTGCATTTTGGCGTGCCCCAGCCGACCGTGTCCGTAACTTAAAGCAAGTGAAGACTTAACACCCAACATGGCTTTGATATTCACCGTTGCTATGGTGACGTGACGTCAGTCACGCAAACAGCATGTAACAATTTGCATTATGATGAAGGGCAATTTAAAAATAGATCAGTCGTATGCACCATTGTTTTAGCATTGGTTCGCCTAACCTTAAGGTATTTATTTTGAGGCTTCGCGAAACTTACGGTTATAGATATCGTTTTTACTTGATTTACTATGTGATTAAAAAGTTTTGTTTTTATTTTTCAGTTAATTCAGTAGTGTACGTACCTACTGTGTTTTAAAAATGAACCCAATTAATGACATAGTTTGTAATTTGTTGGAAACTCCATTCAGTCGTTGGACAGATGAGGATAAGAAAGACGTTTTGTTACATGGGTTTTTAGTCAATTTTTGTTTAAGTACCCGCACTATACCTAGCTCTTCGCCATTTTTTAAGACCGCGAGCCGCCACTGACTTATGTATGTACAACTCGTCCAAACTAGCGTGATGTGATATATGAGAATATCAAATTCAATTAATCATTTAATGCGCCGTGACTATATAACGACCAAATTTGTCATATTTATTTAGAATTTCGTGGAGTAAAGGACAGTACAATCAAAAAAAAATATTCAAAACTTTAGATAAATGAAATAAGTCCAACACATAACAAAACTTTTCACCGCACTGTACTATCTAGAAAATACCGACCGGTTCCAAAAGCATTATTTTTCTGGTTTGTTCGCAACCGACAAAATTTTCATATATTCACGCTACCTTGGATGAGTTGTAAATGTATATATGGGTATTTTGTGACAAAGTAAGCATAATTTCAGACTGGCAAAAAATTGGATTAACCGAAATTTCGATTATTCGAAATCACTTTGGTATATGTTGTTAATAGATCATAATGTCATAATATCCATACACTTGTATGTTATCATTAAGAGGGCGTTTTCTTAGAATTTAAAATTTCACAATCATAAATATCTCTACTGAGAATAATACTACGTTGTTTTGTTAATTGATAACAAGATAACATGATATTTATATTTCAACTTATTTAAATAAATACGATGCATGATCATAGGAAATACTTTTTTGAAAAATGGAATGAATTAGACGGGCGGAAGCATGCCCATTAAGTGAAGGTGGTCATTTCCAACAACTTTTATAACACAAAATTTTTCATTATCAATGTTAATAATAATATTAAATAGTAGAGCTAATTTAATTTAATTATTTTAATTAAGAAAGGTGTGCCTGAGGAGAAAAACGCAAAATACCATTTTTATGCAGAATTGAACAGGCTAATCCGAAATAATATCCACCTGGAAAAATATCAGTGGCGTCTCACTTTTTTTCAAAAAAATATATAATCGCTTCTTCATTTAAAGTTTTAAAAATTATTCTATTGGCGATAACGCTGAAACGAACGGAGATATCGAGCTGCGGTTTTAATATTTTTTCTATCAAATTTCATCTACTTTTCGATTATGGTATCATAATTATACCGTGTGATTTCTTTTTTTGGAGTAAATCAAAAAATGTGTTCTTATTACAAATTGCGCCCTTTAACATTTTTTTTTGAGAACTATTATGGACAACTAAATACGATTGGTGAAAGTGCATACATTTCTCTTCCAAACAGTCTTTAGTTTAAAGAAGAAGATTTTCCTTTTCAGTCTTTAGTTTGTTAAAATCGGATAAGTTGTTTATAAATAACAGCGATTTAAATGATTACACTTTCAACAGCTTCCCCCCTGTTATTAAAGTCGGCACGCCAATGAGCATAAGACCAAAATGATGCATAATTGTCCAAGCTTTTTAATGGTGTTATCAAAGATATACCTTAATGAGGAATTTTCAGAGATATGTAAAATTTTAAAATTTTCTTTTCAATTAGTCCCTCTTGCGGCAAAATGCGGAACTTAAAAATTATTTCAAGGATTTTCTCATGGCCACTTTAGTTATCATTTTTTTTCCTGAATTTCTATGCCCAGTAGTTTCCGAGATATGGTCACTCGTCGACCATAATGAATCACCCTGTATATAAAAAAAACTAATAATTTTAAAGAACCCTTCAAAAAGAAACATTTGATAACGTTTTAGTGATAAGGCCCATTAGCGCTGCCACAAAATCGGTTTGGGGGGAGGAAAATCCAGGGTCGCAAGTAATAAAGTAACATTTTTTTTAAACAGAAATAAAAACGACACATGTATGCAGTTGTATTTTCTTGCATAAAATCCAAGCTGTTTTATCTTTCCAATTTTTTAAAACTAAATTGTAACATTTTCAAAAATCCCTTGGATCTACATATATGTAACTTTCACTTTGATCTATGTACCTTGGACCTCCTCTTGTGCTATTTTAATGTTTCCGTACACTAGATCAAACTTACAGTCCACATGGCATTTAAATTATTTGTTTGTTCTTGAGTTAGAAGGCCGACAAGAGTAGAATATGAAATATAAAATGATTTGTGTTTTTCTTCTTGGAGCTTTTTCTTTTTTATTTTTCAGCCCCTCGTGAGGCTTTTTATATTTCAGTTCTTGTTTTATTTGTGAGTAAATGTGCTAGACCAGAAATAAATGGTGTTTGTAGTTTGTGAACACAAAGTTGTTTTTGTTTATAAAACCGTTAAAAATAATGCTCTTTTTGATTTTGAAATCATTAAAACTAATGTTTTCGTTTTTATTATTTAAAAACTTACCATTTATAAACAAATTCAGTAAAAATAACCTGATCACGATCAGTTTTGTGTAATAGTACCTATTGCTTGTAGCTTTTAATATTTTCTTAACTAGCATGCTTTAATATTACGAAAATGTAAGTGTATTTTTCTAATACATGTATTTGTCTCCACTAGAATGTGCCCTGACGGGTGATTTAAAGATTGTGAGGATGGACCATTGCACCAGTCCTGCAAAGGGAGGCAAGGAAGTGTTTCTCTTGGTTGAGAGAGTCACCAAAAGTAAGTGTCCAACATAATTAATTTATTTTTTGATAACAATTACATTTTGCACGTCAGCAAACATGGATAGAATTATTGGGTTTGTTATTCTAAGCAAAATTCATATATGTGGAGGGGTTCTGATGGGTTGAGGCGGAAAATGCGTTAGAAAGTACAAATATACTGCACTTTTTTTTCCAGTGATAAAAATAGTTCTATTAGTGAGAGATACAGTGAATTTAAGAAAAAAATAGTCTGGCTAATCTGTGAGGATGGGTAATATGTCTGGCAGGTGGAAAAGGGGAAAAAATTTAGCGAAACCATTGCCCTTATATTCGCAAACCTAAAAATTTGTCAGATGATAGTTTACATTATAATAACAGCTGAAAATATAGTCTGGCTAATGTGGAACACCCCGACAGCCTTGCCAGACTCGTCCAACGCTCGACAGGCGCGCTAAATTCGGCATGTTCAATTATACAGGCGATTGTTGTCATCTCTACATGTTTTTACTTTTCATAATTTCTGCTAAGAAAAGTATTGGTTTAGGGCAAAATTCGACTATGGCTAAAAAACATTTTTCTCAACGTTTTGAGACCCCAGAAATCCAAAAAATATGGTTTTAGCAAAATGTCTGTCCGTCCGTCCGTCATCAAAAAACTTTATTCGCGAATAACTTTGTAACTATCAGAGATACGAGAAAATTGTGCGGTTGTATTTTGTAGGGAATATTCTCTACAAAAAAGATTTTTTTTGCTCCCCTAGTGCCCATCCAAAATTGAGGAAATCGGTTTTGTAATGGAATTTCCGCGGGGAAAGGGGTATTTGACTACGAAATTTTTGAGAAGAAAGGAGTGATGGTTATAGAATGTAATATGATGCGTCAGTTTGGAGAAGAGGGGAGTTTTTTTTTACCCCGCTTATTTCGTTATAGAGGGTGGGGGAGGTGGCGACCTTTTTTTTTAGACGTCATTTTCGATTTGCCCCCCCTTAAAATCATCGGGCCCGCTTATGCTCACCCATCCCAAAAATCCTGGCGCCGCCGCTGTAGTATAAGAGGCATTAACGGCATTTATTTTCTATAGTTCGGCAGAATTTTTCTGGAAAGTGGTGACGTCACTTTGGAAAAATAGGCCAGATATTAAGACAAAAAAATTATTGATTTTTTATTCAATCTAGCAACTTTTTCGCCTAATTTCTAGTGATTTTTATCTTTGAGACCTGGCAACCTTGCCGAGAAGGTAGCCGGTAAGCGATAACTACGATCTCTAAAATCTAAATGCGAGTAACTGAGAGAGATAGCGATATAAGGGACTAGGGGATAAGCAGCTGCTCTCAGATCACTCGCATTCCAGCGTCGTTACTTAAATATGCACCTGCCGCTTCCTCTCCTCATTTAACTATCCGACTTGTGAGTCTGGCGGGGCTTTAGTGATTGTAAATGACAGCCAGACGTGTATTTTCTATGAAATTATAGTATTATTTATCATGTGACAAATTTTCAAATCTGGGAAATAAGAGCAAAAATTTTGTAATTTTCACGATTTTCAAGATGCCGCCAGACTCATTTGCCAATTTCGTAAATCAGCCAGACTTACTTTTGATTATAGTTGATGATCGTACCAAATGATACGATAAATTTCAAGCATGGGAAAATAAGGGTTACGGATTCCAAAAATCGGTAAAATTTTTACATCCGTAAATTTTCAGCCAGACAGACTTTCTTTCACTTGGGATGTGCCAAACTGTTATTTCCTTTAATAACATTACTCACTTTAATTAATGTCAAATATTTATGACTGGGAAAATAAGTGGACTTGACTTTTTTTTTATCTCGTGAACCCATCCGAAAATTTTAGCCAGACTCACAAATTGTCGTTTTGTGTCACCATCCGAGCAGACTATTTGATATTCACCGACTGGGAAAGTAAGTACAAAAAAAATTCACTGCCTCCTGGACTAAAACCATTTAAATTATTGTTTAATTTCATTGTATTGTTAAACATAGTAAAACAATTTTTTTATTGAAAATAACTTTCTCATACTCCTCAATATCTGTAGAGTTCAAATTTAAAAAGTTTTTAAAAATATATTAATAAACATGGCCAGGGTTCGGGTCAAGAGAATGCAATGTTTTTAACATACCGGGTCCGCAACGAAGCGGGGACGGACGATTAAATCATTATTAAAGAACTTATCAAAAATACTAAACCAGCATGAGGTATGGTATGGACTTCAAAACGGCATATTTTAGAAATATTTCACATGATACAGGGTGGCTCAAAAAAGTGTGGCAAACTAAACTTTTATATAGAGAATAAAGAACTAAGATAGGGAGGTGAAAACCATTTGTCTCTAAGATGCACAAGCCATTTAAGTCAGAAAATAACATTTCACAGGTCAGAATGAAAATGAAATCGTCCATGTTCGTAACCGACCGAACTGTGGCCAAAGCACTTTACAAGTAGTATCCCCTCCATTTCATCCGCTTCTCCACGCATCTATATTGATTCCCCCTACCTTTAACTATGTACAATAGCTTCTTTATAAATGAAATACTTTTTCTAGGATAACTGGTCGGAGGTTATGTCGAGATCTCGACTGCCACCGTGTCCTGTATTAGGGTATGTTCCCACGGGCGATCACGGATAAGTTACCGACAGTTTGACAGTTCTCTAACTAATCACTAATCCAAACGCCTAAGGGTTTGTTCCCACAGCAATCACGGACAGTCCGTGACAATCAGGATTCTGCGCAATAGACTCGGATGCGGATTTCTGGGTGTTTGGATTAGTTAGAGAACTGTCGGTATTAGTCGCTGCGACTTAAGACACAATAGATGTGTGTGCGTATACCTTGTTATGTAGAAAGGAAACCAAAATCTTTAATAAAAGAAAATCTTTCTCTGTTTGATGTAATTTTAAATGTTGAGAATGTGTAATAAATAAATAAATAACCCTTTTCACCCATTACAAGGAAATTTTGTTTTATAGAAAATATTAGAATCCGATTCTTTGAGCTTGACGATGACGAGCATGAGGTATGGGAGGGATATGGAAAGTTCAGTGAACTAGATGTTCATCACCAATATGCTATTGTATTTAAGTAAGTGTTAAATTTGCAAATTGCGGTTTTTAAGTTACGTATGCATATGATAAGAAATGCATGTGTTGTGTGTTGTCTCAAAGTTTTATTGAACAAAGGAAACATTTCTGATATCAGCACAGAGGTGTTGATTATGAATAATGAAAGCTAAACAGGAAATGTTATACCGGGTGATTGTGGTTGGAAACATAGAAAATTCCATGCAAGTTATAGACTGTCCAAATATTTGCCCCCTGTTGACTTTAGAGAGGGGTTGTAGGGAGACTTTTTTAGGCTCTCTGTGTGGTGAGTGCACATGCCGAGTTTGAACAGGAGTGCGGTTGGTTTTTCTGTAGTAATATATAAAGGGATGGGGAAATTATCGAAAATCATTCCGAAGATTTCCTAATGGCAAAAAATGATTTTCTGATTATTTCCCAATCCCGAAATGTATTTTGAAGATTATTTACCAAATAAAAAACTAACGATTTATGTTGCAAAATTTAATGTATTGCAATTAAACACACAATTAGTAAACTTTATAACAGAATGCTGAGGGGTGGAGTTTGAAGAAACAGAGCCAATTATCGCTGCTGTGGTCTCTTCACAAATATCCATTCTGGGATGAATAGGTTGAGTACTGATGGGTGCAGCAGGGACCATGTTCTCGTCGTCGTTTCCTCTCATCTTATAAATGATATTCTCATGGTGATCTTGATCGATTTGCAAGTACGGCCTGATTGATGCAGTCGATGAATGGCATGCGATTTTTATCAGCTGCTCTTCCTGGATGCCGCTTTTCGCAAGAGCAGAAGCTTGCAGCGAAGGGTTTGTCACTTTTTTCTCTGTAAGTAGGCCAGCTTCCTGTGCGCAAGTTTGTGTCCATTTTGACAGTGTGTTCTTTCCAACGGGAACATTTTTGTACCATGTCTTTTTGGTCGGATTGACACTGACGAAGAACCTTGGATTATCAATATCCTGCCTTTTCGACATATATTTATGATACATGCGTACAGGACACATATCTGGAGAACCGTTATTTAAAACAAGCCATTTTGATTCGGCACATTTTCTCTCTCTCTCTCTGAGCGGTTTTCGTAAAAATTGGGTTGTATTGGATTCTATTGTCTATTGTCGTG
Source organism: Polydrusus cervinus (assembly GCA_935413205.1). NCBI lineage: Eukaryota > Metazoa > Arthropoda > Insecta > Coleoptera > Curculionidae > Polydrusus > Polydrusus cervinus. The sequence continues at coordinate 28,030,192 of OW284513.1, forward strand.
GTGATGTTTGATGTTAGTAATAACTTTTTGTATTGCCGACTTTGTAGGAATGGGTCTATCAGGGAAATAAACGGAAAACATATCAGAAACAATACTTAAGCTTTTCCCCCGCATCGTAACATTTTATCATAGTAACTTTATCTTCTATTGTGTAACTCGATAAAAATTATTACTAGTAAAAAATCTAATACTTCAAATTACATTTGACAATGACAAATTGCAGGTTGACAAGTCCAATCAATGCTGGTGTCCGCAGCATTACCTGTTGATTTCCAATGAAAACCCAACCGCAAACCTATTCAAATAAGTTAGATCTGGTTGTCCAAAATTGTACAAACTCCGCATGCGCACTTACCACACAGAGACCACCCTAAAAAAGTCTCCCTACAACCCCGCTCTAATGTCAACAGGGGAGCAATTATTTGGACAGTCTAAAACTTGCATTGGATTTCCTATGTTTCCAACCACGATGCGCCACCCGGTATATTATAAGAACAATTTGAGTTTATATTGATCCTAAATTTATTTTTTATTATATTTGACAAATGAATTAAACAGAGTTATGTTTAAATGAAAGAAAGCGAGTGTATACCTACATACAGGGTGTCCCAATAATTCGACATAGTTCAGTAACTATTATGGTTAGATAAAAGAATATATTTTTTGGTTAGGGTAGGTAGAATAGCTCGGTAGACCTACACTATTTAATTTAAATTTAATTAAATTACACCCTGTAAATTGTATTGTATTTGCAAACTTTTTATGCCAAACATTAAATTTTCTTCATATTATTAACGTTTCATATTCTTGCCCTTAACTTTCATACATATGTATTAAAAGTTTGTTTTCTCTAGAACCCCTGTATATGACAGAGATATAAACATTATGTCGCCTGTCAGAGTATACATGGAACTGGTACGGCCATCTGACAATGCAAGAAGCGAATGGAAAGAGTTTAGATACGTACCAAACAATGAATTTAAACCAGGCGCAAAAAGGCCTAGATCTAGTCTTTACACTTCGTCCAGTTATAGTAGTGGAAGGTAAGAATGTTATTTTTATACTACATAGCTAAAAGAGCCATTCAGTTCTAGGCTTTTAGTCCTAGTATACGTAATGTATATGAATACATTATTAAACATATTTCTGCCAGCTTTCGAATTTTTTTACATTAAAAAGTTCAACATTTAGTTAATCCTTTTCGTCTTGCTTACCTATAAAATGTATACTTTTTTTTGGAGGAAGTGATGAAGAACTGTTCGAATGTCGAATGTTTGAAATCAGTTCAGTAGCTTGCTTGAAAAACTTGACATATCCACTCTTGCCTATTTTACAAAAAGCGATTTTTTATGTAGAGGGTATAAAAAGAGATGAACATTTATTAATCAATCAAACAACATTAGGCCCAACTCTTAAGAAAAACAAAACAATATTGTAGATTTTATACAACAAAAACCTTTCGACTTGTCAATTTTTGCTCAGAAAGTATAACTTGTTTAGTTTTGACCTAATATTGTTATGGACTTAATAAGGTTTGATAAAAAAAATATTGAAAATAATTATTTTATTTGAGAACTGAAGTGAACTAAAGATACTACAAACTGAAAAACTTTAAATATGAAGTGTGGATTATTTTTCTAAACACTCACAAACTTCTTTGTCTTGGGTTTGCTCTCTTTCAGAAAACAGCTGATCGACTACTAAATAATGTATTAAAAACTGAATGAGTCCAAATCAGCTTGTTCCACTGCCATCTGAGATATTATCAGCAATTTTTCGTTTCACATAAATAGTTTACTATGGTAACTATTGAATTAGGTTTGGCTACTCATAAACAGATCGGACAGCAAGTAAAAATGGAATTAAAAATGATAGGACTCCTTTAGTTTTGCAGTAAACAGAGAATAACCCTAATAAGAATCAATGGGACTTGTTCACTTTTGTTTTAAAAAGTTCCAATTTTATCCTGTCGGCGACTTGTTTAGTTTTGCGGCGAATGCTTGTCTTCCCATTGTCATAACATTGTGAAGTTTTGTCAAAAAACTTTTATAAAGTCGGTTTAGCTTAACGCTTTGTAACAAAATTCGATCCTAACTCATTTTTGGTCTATAGTGGACTTGTTAAGTTTTGCAAACAAGCTACTGAGTTAACCATAGAATTAAAAAAATTGTGAAAGAAGATTGTTTTCCATTTTCAATGTTTACCTTTGAAGAAAAGGGAATGTAATTTCCACAAGTAAGCCTATTCCAGAAATTAATTTATAGAATTGAGCCCGTTAAAAATATACACGATATTTTAAACTAAATTTTTAATGACTCACTAGATGTATGTAGGGTTACTATGTCCCTTCTGGAGAGTAGATACGACTTCATTACTTTTTTAAGTATTCCATAATTTTATCAATGGTAGTGTATTTTCTACTATGGTCTATTTCTTTTCGATTGCGAACGATGACAGAAACCCGTTTTACAATAAAAAAATGCAAGAATTTTCATTTTTGACAAGTTGAAAAAGTAAGGTTAGGGATTTACGTCATAACTGACATTTTGTTGTTTACCGTTTATAGCGGTTAGAATTTTAAATTAACACTTGTTAAGGCCACTTTACAGTTTGCAATTTTTCTTTCACGCAAGAAAAGATTGCCCGGGAGTAGGCGCAGAACGAGGCTAATGATCAGCTGGCGCTATTTGTATTGCTTGCAAGAAATATAACTCGGACCGTATTTTTATTGCCATCGCAAGCGCAATTCTGAGGATTTTCTGGTGATTTATGAGACCAAACTAAATATAAAAATCCCTGACATTTATTTATGTTTTTTCTAACCTATAGCGGGTACGTTTTATTTTTGTTGGTTTGCTTTCATGTCCTGCAATGATGTTTTGTTAAAATGAATGCACAAAAAGCGCCGGTAAGTCCTAACCAAATGTATTTTTATTTTAATGGTTGGCAAGTGGTACATCACCTACGATCTTGGCACGCTGTAAAACCAAGTGAAATTTTTATTGCCGCAATATTAATTGCTGCAAGACAACTTGCGTGAAAGAAAAAATTGTAAAGCGGCCTTTAAGAAGATGAATTTTTAGGTTATGTCACAATGTTTGGCGTTTGGCATGGCCTTCTATATTTTGTCGATAAATCGGGCATCCTTTTTGCTTCAACACAAAGTAGGCATAGGTTTACTATTTTATGTTGCAGAAAAACGCGAAATTAACCGATTTTATGTACAGAAAGTTAATAGATTGTTTGTTTCGTAATATAACTAGAGCTAAAAGTTATTTTTAATTGCTAAAAGTTTTATAATTAGCATATATTTGCTACAAATCAATCGAACGGAAATTTCTTATCTTCTTCTGTGATTTAAAAAAAAAGACCTTTAATAAGTTGGCTATGCATTTATGTAGTGTAAATTGGTCCATGATTTAACCAATTAGGTGAATTTTTGTTCAATTTTTTTTCTGTCATCGTTCGCAATCGAAAAGAAATAGACCATAGTAGTCTTTAAATATCACACACGTTCTGTCATTAACAAAGTATTTTTTTTAGTTTGGGTAGCAGTGAACTCCCTGCAACAATTAACACTCTTGACATGGCGACGTATCCAATATACGCAGACCCGGCTTTGGACAGTTGGAATAACAAGGCGCCTATGACAGATGAACAGATGGCTGTGGCCATGAACGATATGGGTTCTGATGAATTTCAAATGCTTTTTGACATGTTTGAGAAAGAAATTCCTCAAGATATAACGAGTAATACCAAAGACTCACCCTCGCCGATGGAAATTTGTAATCAACTCAATGATGTACACATTGGTTATAATTATCCAGGAAGGTAAGTAGTTAAATATGAGAATACGTACTATTTGAAAGAATAAAGATATTGGCAGATACAACAATTTAGGTAATGTTATCACCTGAATGACCTAAATATTGAAGCTTTTTTTAATCCCTTAATTTTTTAACGCTTTATCCAGAAATTCCGTAATTCTTTATTTCTTAAAAATTGTTTTTAAAATTTTTACATTAATATAATCCGGTTATTTAAGATTACAAGATACAATAACGATTGTGCTTTTCTGTCACATATATACACTATATTGCCAATACAAGCAGCCGCGCGAAGCAAGAAGATACCCATCGTGCGAATCAAAATAACCTGAACTTGGGCCCGTGGCGCTTCCGCAGTAGGAAAAAAAATTAGGCAACCGACACGATATCTAACAGATCGTAAACAGAACCGGCTCGCCGTTGTTTGCACATTAGGTATTATGTGGTTGTTTGTATTCTTATTCGTCGCCATCTTTTGTTTCGTTCGTTCGTGTGTGGTTATAATTTCCAAGTTTTGAGTGTTAATATTTATAAAGTTGTTAGTCGTTTCCATCTTTTTTTACGTTGTATTCGTTCGGATGTTCCGTGTGTGATTGTGGATATTATTTTTAAGTTTTAGGTGCGAATTTAGGTATAAAACTTTACCAGACATTTTGTTATTGTTAGCGACTTGTGTCTCAAGATGGGTAGAAAAAAGTGCATGATCCTTTTTTGCACGAATCGCGATTCAATATCAGGAATAAGGTATTTCAGGTGTGTAAAATATTGCTTACTTAGTTTCATTTGACCATAAACTGTACACGCCCGAACTAACGGGGGGTGAATTTAAATAAAAGCTTGTAGAAATATTTTGAAAGTCGGTCCCGTCAAATGTTTACATCAAGAAGTAAATTTCCGAGCTGCGCAAACTCAACGGACCCTGATCATCTGCCTACAGTGGTGTCATCATTGAATTATGGTATTAGCAATATAGTGTATATAATATGTGTTTTCTGTGCTATAGGCGCTTTATCATATGAGTCCCCTTTCTAAATTTCTTAAATTTTTTTTAAGAGTAAATATATTAAAAACTTTTTTTTTATTTTAGAATACATCCTAGAATACAACCACGAAAGCTACCTACACAGCCAGTTATGCCAACCACCACCATAAAAATGGAAGTTTCCACTGAAGATCTTACATTTGCCGACCGAACATACAATGAACTAAAGAGTTTTATTAAATCCAAAGATGCTCATAAACGCGCTCCCCATATGCTTCAGCACTATTTAGGAGAATCTAATAAAACTAAGTAAGTATTCATCATGAAGAAAGCAACTAGTATCCTTGATAAGTTGATCAAACGTGTGGGTGTAGCGGAAATAAAGGACATGCGTACTGAGAACCACTGTTTATTTCTTGAGCGACGTTTCGATGATGATTTTCATCTTTCTCAAGCCTCGAAAATTAAAATGTAGCCAAGATGTTCAGTTCAAAAAACAACAACATATCACACATACTATGGAAACCCTCCATGGGAAGCACAAAGACAATGTTTTCTTAATATCAACTCGCTGGTCTTTTTAATTTGTGTAATAAAAAATTTCTTTTTAACTTAAATCTATGAATGTGAGAATTTCTTCGGAATTCAAAGAAACACATAAAAAAAAAGAGAAAGATCATTGTAATTAAAAAAAAAAAAATAGGAAAAAAAAATCCAAAAAAAAACAGAAAAAAAAATGATGGAAAAAGAAAAGAGAACAAAAATATATACCTTTATAAATTATAAATAAACGAAAAGAAGATCTAAATAAACTTAAGACATTGTCAAGTTTTATGTTTATGGGTAAAATAAATTAGATTTGGTAAAGTAAACACTCATAATAGCTTTTATTATTTTATTTATTGTTCTCTTCCTGGCACGTTTATTTCACAAAGTCTGAGTAACAGTTAATAATTTTAATGACAATAATTAAAAAATTTTAGTAATTAGATTAGTTGTTTTTTTAATTGTAAGCGATTTTCTAAGGCATATTCGTTTTTTAGTGCTCTACATGTCTTTATTGGACTAAACCGAAAAGAAGAAGTCACATTTTTGCTAAAAATGATTGTTTTGTCGAAACAATACATGTTGACAAATGTTGCCAACAGTGATTCTTTAACGCCACTTCACATCGCTGTCCAATGCCGAAATGAAGAATTTATGGCTTATTTGCTGCAATGCGAGGCGGATCCATGTTGTGCGGATAGATCGGGTAAAACAGCTCTTCACATTGGCGTGGAAACGGCGTCTGGACCTAAAATTTTAGAAATATTACTAGTGACGAAGCATTTGAAGAAATTGATCGATTTGGAAAATTATGGTAAGAAAAGCGTTTTCTTTGATTAGGTAATAGTATATTACATAACAAGTGATGAAAGTATTACTTGTTAACCGAGGAGATATTTAGCACGAGGCATCAGCCGAGTGCGGAAATTCTCCGAGTTTTAGAATAATCACTTTCACACGAGTAATGTACACTATTTTTCCTACGACCACAAAGAATTATTAAAAAACGTTCGATTTGTAAAACAAATATTTCAACAGTTGAAATTAGCATACTTAGGATTATGTTCCACTTAATATCTGGTTTCATAGTTTGTCAATAGGCTTTTCCTTTATTTGTGGTTTAACTTTTTAATTTTTTCATATTTTATATATCATAGGAAGAACTAATCCTCTATTGACTTCTAGATTAACCAGAATGAAAAATTTTAAATTTAATCAAGGAAAGATGCATTAAACATAAATTTAAAAAATCCACCCAACAAGGAAGATTTCAATTCAAAATAATTCTATAAATTATTTAATGTTTTTATAAAAAAAAGTCAAATACTCCTGATGGGATTTGAACTTGTGACCTTGCGATCTGTAGGCTAGAACTCTATTCTCTACGCTATCGCTACCGATAAAGATGTGTTGTTTAATACATGACACTCTTCAGCGCGATTTATTTTTTCTGGTAATAAATTTTCCAGTATATTATTAACATTTGTTATAATTTCAGATGGTGTATTTTCACTCTAATTCTGAATCACTCCACAAATACATGATAAATAAGTTAAACACTTTACAGTTACTGCTTTCTAAAATTTGTTCTTTTTAATAAATATGGGTCGTCTGTCAAATTGCCACCATAATAAGAGTTTATTTTTCAATATTTATAATATAATACATTTGTTTATTTATCTTCCTTAATAAACTTCTTCTTTGATCCCCTGAAGACGTGCTTGTTAGGGGCAAATCTTAATATTTTAAATTATAAATATATGAGAATATTAAAATATTTTAATAAATATTTGTTAATATTATATAAAAGTTAAATTGTAAATAAAAAAAAAAAAAAAACTTTTTAATATATGTATATAAATATAAACGCAGTTTTTTTGAAGATATAGGTATAATTAAATTTTGAAAAATATATTATTCATAACAATATCAATTAAAACATTTCCAAAAATATTTTTAAATTAAATAGTGTGCCTTGATATTTCAAAACTAGTGTTGAAATATTTTTTTAACACGCGTGTGATATACGGCGCTTTCTAGCCAAATTAACCGTGCTTAGGAAAATGTATGTTGTTAGTTAATTAATAAGCTAATCATGGCTTTCGCTGATACAGAAAGAGCTGTAGGAGATATCATAGCATATATTAAAGTTAATGTTAATGCCAATAAGAAATGATGTTCGCTATCCTGTGTAAGGCCTTTGACACCGTAAACCATACCAATTTATTTAAAAAATTATACAGAATTGGAATAAGCGAAAATAAAAAAAATAAATTAATTTCGTTTTTACATTTGACTTAAAAAGTAATTTAAAGCTCTTTGCAGATGATACAAAAACTATTTATATTTCTAAAGCTGGCAATAATCATCTAAATATTTCAACCAATAACAACTCTAACAACTAAAATATAAACTTGGTATTTGGAGTTTTGTCGGTTCATAAAGGAATTCATTTTTTGTTTAATATTTTAGAGGGTGAGACACCTTTGTACATGGCAATCGAAAAAAGAAACATGACAGCCATAAAGATGTTGTGCAAAAATGGTGCAGATGTGAACAAAAGGCATCAAAAAAACGGGTTTACACCATTAAGGATCGCAATAGAAAATCAGTATGCCGATGCGGTTAAATACATTTTGGAACATCCCAATCTGGATCCTAAATTGCAACATGATTTTAAAAACGTTTCTCCATTTGAGGCTGCCAATATGAAGCAATCTACCAAAGAAATTACGGAACTTATAACAAAATTTGTGGTAAGACTTGAAAAGTACCCTTTTAAATGTATGTTAATTTGGTTTTAAGAACCACTTTTGACTTTCAATTTTTAAATTCTTACGTACACATACAATTTTATTTAATGTTCCTTTATACATTACAACCAAAATCAAAAGTACATTAAATGGTGTCTAGCCAGATACAAAAAAAAAATTGGAAAATCTACTGTCTTTTAAGGAGACGCGACCCGAGTTAATTATTTTTGGTAACTAGGATATACAGCAGTTAAAGTATGCGATTTTATTCTGCGTAGTAGTAAAAAGTTTGTGACATCACTCCTCTCCACCTCTCAATGGCCCAAAATATGCTATCGGTTCGTGTTATTCCCCCTATTTTCCTGCACCGGATTGTATCCCCCCTTCTTCACTTCCCCCTTCTCCACTTCCCCCTTCTCCACTTCCCTCCTTTCCACTTCCCATTCTCCACTTCCCCCTTCTCCACTTTCCCTTCTCCACTTCCCCCTTCTCCACTTCCCCCTTCTCCACTCCCCCTTCTCCACTTCCCCTTCCCCCTTCTCCACTTCCCCTTCCCCCTTCTTCACTTCCCCTTCTTCACTTCCCTTCTCCACTTCCCCCTTCGCCACTTACCCGTTCTCCACTTTCCCCTTCTCCAATTCCCCATTCTCCACTTCCCCATTCTCTACTTCCCCTTCTCCGTTTCCCCCTTCTCCACTGCCTCCTCCACTTCCCCCTTCTCCGCTTCTCCCTTCATTTGAATAGAGATTTACTTACATCGTAAATTTTGTTCGAACGTGATTTAACGCGTGCTAACAAAACTCACAACCATTTTTTCAAAAGAACCAACCCTAATAATTGGATAAAGCAATTTTTAAAACCCTTTGTTTGATTTTTAGACTGAAAAGGGCATTATTATGGAACTAAAAAAAGAAATAGAAGAAGATGATGAAGATTCTGATGAAGAGATGGAAGAGGTAGGTTAATTAGCGTTATAATATGACTTTATGTGTTATAAAGCTTTCTAGGTATATAAAAAACAGGTTAGTACATTGACAGAAGGTGTTACTATCTCGAGGGAAAGATCAAGTTAAAACTTGTGTGTACATGACGTGTTTTAAAAGTAGATGTTTTAAAAAATTTTAATTTTAAAAATAATTTTTTATTGAATTTTTAGTCACAGTGCAAAAATAATATTTTTATATTGCCGTTAGTAAAATCTTTACTACGATACCAATAGTATTGTTTTAATTAAAATCAATTTAATTTTCAGGAGATTGAAATTAAACCGGAAATAATAATTCCGACGGAAGATTCCGAGGCCCTCTTCAAGGATGTAAAGCAGCTGACACAAAAATGTTTAGACGAAGTAGCGTCTATTTTGGATGAAAGTGGAAAATATTATCACCTGGCAGAGCTATTAGATCTCAGTCACTTGCTCCATACAGGAATCATTTCCAGCGAGCAAAGTGTTAGCAAGAATTTGTTGCTGTATGCCATTGAGGTAACATTAATTTCTTTTTTTCAGTATTTCCTATTAAATATGTGTTATAAAGTTTTTCTAACACATAGTACAAACCGCGACAGTGGCTCCATGGTGAGTTACTTGCATTCGGCCGTGGTGGTCTGGGTTCGATTCCCGAACGCTTAATAAAAAAGTGTGCTCGGAACTTAAGTGGATAAAAGAATGCAGTGTGCTATTAGTGAATCCTAATATCGGGACCTAGAGAGAGGGGCACCGAGGACCTCTGGGGGAGTAAAAAAGGATAAACTGGTATATACCACATACATACACCAGATTGCTAATACCATAATTAAATGATTACACCACTGTAGGCAGATGATCAGGGTCCGTTGATTTTGCGCAGCTCGGAAATTTGCTTCTCGATGTGAACATTTGACAGGACCGACTTTCAAAATATTTTTACAAGCTTTTATTTAAATTTACCCGTTAGTTTGGGCGTGTACAGTTTATGGTCAAATAAAACTAAGTAACCAATATTTTACACACCTGAAATACCTTATTCCTGGTATTGAACAGCGATTCGTGCAAAAAATTATCATGCACTTTTTTCTACCCATCTTGAGACACCAGTCGCTAACAATAACAAAATATCTTGTAAAGTTTTATACCTTAATTCGCACCCAAAACTCAAAATAATATCCACAATCACACACGGAACATCCGAACGAATAAAACGTAAAAAAAGATGGAATAACAACTTACAAACTAACAAAAAAAAATGTTTAAAGTAATGTTTTATAAATATTAACACCCAAAACTTGGAAATTATAACCACACACGAACGACCGAAACAAAAGATAACGACAAATAAGAATACAAACAACCACATAACACCTAATGTGCAAACAACGGCGAGCCGGTTCTGTTTACGATCTGTTAGATATCGTGTCGGTTGCCTAATTTTTTTCCCACTGCGCAAGCGCCATGGAGCCAAATTCAGGTTATTTTGAATCACACGATGGGTATCTTCGTGCGGCTGCTTGTATTGGCAATGTAGTGTATGTATATATGTGGTATATACACGTGGTTCGGATTCCACGCTAAGCTGTAGATCCCATCTGGCTGACATTACCCAAAGGATAGGGGATACAGTGGGCCTTATAGGCCTATAGTACTGGGTGTCCCAAATTCGATGATCACCATTGGTATCTCGGAAATTAAAAAAACTCCTATTTCCGGAGATATGTGAAAAAAACCAAAAATTTAATATTCCTGTTTTTTTTGTGACGTTACTTATAAACATATGGAAAAATGAAAGGCACTTTCTAGGGGCACTTTTTGATGATGCAATTAAAGATTAGATTTAATTTTAAAAATGACGTTTTGATTTTCAGATATCATTAAATCAATATTTTTGTATACGGACCTAAAATTTAAATATTATATTTTGAAGTATTTTTTTAGTCCTCAAAAACATAAACCAATAACATTTCACCGTTTTGAGCCGAAAACCTATCGTCAGTAATTTAAAGGTATTTTGCAATGCGATAATGATAATTAGACTAAACAGAATCTATTAAAATTAAAATATTGGATTAAAAATGCAAATAAACAAGGGGTAACTATAAAAAATCTTTTTTTTTACTTTCAGAAGGACAATGTTAATATTTTGGACATAAGGAACTTTTTGGAAAATTTAGATGAGTTTAGAGCAGTAGGAGTTATGGACCAAATGGCACGTGAGTTGTCAGCGGCAAAAAAGTAGAATTTCGTTTTATTTGATTTTATAATTACTTTTTTTACTGTTAATGTGTAAGGTTCAATATAAATGTGTTAGATGAGGTTATTCTTTTAGTTCTATTAGCGATTTATATTTTTACATATTTTTTAACTTCAAAAAAAGCCACCCACATTTTTAATTTGATCATTTTTACGACATTTTTTATTAAAGAATCTGTAAATGTTTTATTTTTTTGGTTTTATTACTTTGAATTGAGCACACACAAAATATAAGAAATAGTTGTAATATTATGATTCATTAAGACCGAAGACTACACAAATAATTAATTTACCTTCGTCATTCTATCAGCTAAACAATTTCCCGTGTAAAACTTATGGCAGATAGATTATTTCATTTGTAAGAATTACGTTAAATTATTTGTAATTTTCTTTTGGGCTAAAAGTTGTAAAATCGTATATTTCTTCATGGAGTTTGCTTCACATTACGAGATTCAAAACCGTGTGTTAATTATCGTAATTATTTTATTTAAATGTCAATTTAAACCGTTTTATAGGCAAACAAATTAAAAACTGAGCAAATACCTAGAATTTGTATGAATATTTCCTACTCTTGTACGTGCCATTGTACAAATATTCCATCATATTTCAAAATAAAATGAAAATTCAACTGGTCATATTTATATTACCGCCCTTTCCATTTGGTAACCATTTGGCAACGTGGGAAATTGCTAAAAGCATCAGCTCGGTTCTTTGTGACACGGCGACGGGTATTCACAAGGATATGTATTGACGTCATTTTTCTTGTTTTGTTTTATATATCGTTTCGTAGTTTTAATGGGATGTACCGGATTGTTCGTGCCGTACAGATTATAATATGATATTGTTGACAATTATTATGAACTGATTGTGCATCTTTTGTGGTAGTGTAAGTGAGTAAGTGCTTACTGTGGACCTATTGACTTTTTTACTCTTTGTGTTTGGTTAATTTGTTTATTTATCTGTTTCTGTTACAAACAATAAAATAATGGCGAAAGGTCTAAACTTATCTAAAAGGCGGAAAAGTAGGCGACAGCTTCGTAAAAAGTTGTAAGTATAACATGTTTTCATCATAAGGGAGGAATTTTAAAATAAATTGTGAATACTATAAGTAGTTAGGTTGCTTATAATACATATAGGCTAGGGCTATATTTGTTAAAAAACAAAAGAGTGAGAGAGAATAGGGGATAGAATGTTTGCTAGAAAAAAATGTCAAAAGTTTGAGTAGATACTATAATATACAGTTGAGTGTGTTCGAGGAGTGTACAATAGAAAAAAATCTTTATTGTTGATTTTAGGACCAAAAGTCATTCTTAACAAAAAATTTCTACTTGTTGAGAAAATCAGTTGGCCGTATTAATATTATATATTTTAGATCAGATATACCTATAAGTATAGGGTGTTAATAAATTAGGAAAACAGGAAAATGCTTCGACAGAAAAGTAACAATATTTATTATTTTTAGCAAAAATTATATTGAACAAAGTTGTTTACTTACTTACTCGGTTGTTTATAAAGTAATAGTCTAAATACAAGTTTTGAAAGAAAAAGTTGAATATTTTAAATTAGAATAAGAATCGACTTATTGATTTTTTGTTATATGCAAATAATTACTGAAACCACTATATACAGTATGTCTCCGTAAGTTGGAAGTTGGAACCATATGGAAAACTTTTTTATTATTAATTTTACGAAAAAAAGTTATTCCTCATAAAAACTTCTGCATGGTCTAAAACCTAAAATCCAACTAGCAGATACTAAATTCTTCTAGACGTATTATACGAGGTTTCTCAAAAAATATGAATTTTGCCCAAGAGCAAAGTACCTTTATTTCTGACAATATCGAAAATTGTTATTAAAAAAAGTTGATCAGAACTAAAAACCACGTTTAAATATGTAATTACACCCATTTACGATGAAAAAATAGGTTTTTTTAAATCATTTTAAATTTGCCTTGTTATTGTAACACACATACGTTTCAAAAAATAAAAAATAATTTGTTTATTGTAAATGGGTGTAATTACATACTTAAACGTGGTTTTTAGTTCCGATAAACTTTTTTTAATAACAATTTTCGATATTGTCAGAAATAAAGGTTGGGCAAAATTTATATTTTTTGACAAACCTCGTATACGCCTAGAAGAATTTAATATATAATAGTTGCATTTTTGGTTTTAGACCATGCAGAACTTTTTTATGAAGAATATCTTTTTTCGTAAAATTAATAATAACAAAGTTTTCCATGTGGTTCCAACTAAAGGTACAGTCCTATAAGAAAGTATGTGCAGCGTCGTTTGCGCGGCAGACGCTTCGCGGACGCCCTCGCGCTAGTCGCGTATTTAATCCTTAAAACTTGTTGCTAAAGTATCTTATTTAGTTCCTATTTTGAGGACTAAAGTGTAATTTTATGGGTTACAGAAAAAACACGATTTTTTGTCAATTAAATCTTCTAATCGCTGCGCTGGGCTTAAATAATTTTTAACCCCTCCACAGGAGTTGTAATAACAGTTTTATCCCCTCGAATATTTAAAAATTTATTTTCCCAAAATTTTGAACAGCAATTCAAAATATAAAATATGAACATTACTACGTCTGTGTAAATAATAATTATGTTATGATTTTATTGCAAAGTGCAAAAATAGTATTTGCCACTGGACTAAAGAGTATATCTGTGCTTTTGATGCCCTTGTCTGTGGCTTGTACACTAAACTGTGCCTTCGGGATTAAGAAATATACCTTGTTTCCGTATAATGTACTATTTTGGACATGTCATAATGGAAAAAATATTAAATTAATTAATTTAATTAATTATTAAAACTGCATGGAATGACGTAAGAATATACAGTGACTCCAATTGAAAATAAAAATTATAAAGTGTTTTAAAGATTGACACTAAACTTTGGACACCCTGTATAATTCATATTAATTAAACTTTGTTTACGAGACTGTTACACCTTATTTATTAAGTACCTTGTATAATTTTCTTAATGAGACACTATTTTTATATTTTATTTATTTTTAACCAATGGTTCTACACTTTTTTTCTTTATTTTTTCGCTGATATCATCATGACGTCACACTTTTTTTGGGATACCCTATATAATGAAACATATTTTCTCGAAACGCTTCATAGGATACTGGTAAAGTCAGCAAAATACCAAACGAGTAATTTAATTAATAATTCTGCCTCGTCCCAGATATTTTATACCTCCATAGACCATTTTCTTACCTTAGTGATGATGATGATTGATGGCTCTTAAAACTGGTTATTCAGATCTATTTTTTTATTTTCTTTTCTTTTCGCTGATATCACTGAACCGATTTCTATAAAATACTTGTATGTGGGTAAATATATAATAATAAATAAAGTGTCCAAAGTAGCAAGAAAGTATACCTATATAATATGTAATTTTTTAAAATATATCACGACGTCACACTTTTTGGGACACCCTGTATAATCAAAAATATTTTTGGAAACGCTTCCTAGGATACTGGTAAAATGTGCAAAACATGAAATGCCTAACTTAATAACTCTGCGTCGGGTCCCTCATATTTTATACCTCCATAGACCATTTTCTTACCAGGATCATGATGACTCATCTCTCCGTACTGGCTTGTCCTGAATTTAAAAATTAAAATAAAATATTATAAATTATGAAGGTTATCGGCGTTGTTGCCAGATTTGGCGTAAAGTATTATTTCGATTAGCTTACATTTTTGACCGAGAGAGGCCGATGCAGTCAATCATGATATCCTGCTAGGGTAGTCTTCGCTCTTAAGGGCCAATTTTATAAAGTCGATTTAAATCGTAAGGTCCAGTTTAGATTATCAGAAATGATCGTTTTATAATGTGGGATTGACAGCTAAGTTCAATAATTTAATAGTGATCAACCTGGTCATAACTTGTTATGTTATACAGGGTGCTACAAATTCGTGTGTTTACAAGGGGATCTCGAAAACTGTAAGAGATACGAAGATGGTTGACTTGAGGCAAAGTTGCTTATTTTAGAGCTTAATAATTTAGTGAAAGAAAATTCCGAATACCTTCGGAGACATCCGAAAAAAACCGAAATTTTTTGAACCTTTATTTTGTTTATCCTTTTGGTTTTAAAGTCGTGAAATGATGTGTTTTAAGATTATTTCTTGGGTTTGTTATATAATTTAAGCCATGTTCATCATATTGACCTCCAGATAATACTTTGTTTTAGGAAGTAAGTCTTTATATTAAGGGATCATTTATTTATGTGAAGACATTTTTCATAACCAAAAATTATAGTTTTTACAATATCTAATTAAAACCCGAAGATATTATATCTTTTATTTCGTAAATTTCAATTCTATTAAATATGATTTTTGTAACATTTAGAACTTCCTTATAAATGTATTTTTAGTTTTAGTTTTTGTGCCACAGTTGTTACAGAATTTATTACAAAGATATCCTGTGATAAAATAAAATGTTAATATAATAATATTAGGAAGATAGTACTTTGTTTATTAAAATGAAAGAACAAACCACTGTATATTTTTTTTATGACGTATTTGAAAGTAGAAATAATGAAACAGGCCATTTTATATGTCAAAGTACTACCGTATAGTTCGTATTTCCAAGAATTTAAAAAAGTAAAAAATATTTTTTAATTAGATTAGTGTTTAATTAAAAAAAGATAATATTTTAGGCTTTTAGTAGAATATGATGTACCCGTGTTAATTTAATAGTTCTTTTTTCTTGGGTATTATTGTATTATAAAATATTTTATCTTGTACTACTTTTATTATTAAATATAAATAAATGTTTATCTTTTATTTTTTTACAAGTTCTCCCGTCATTGGTATAATGTTTCACAAAATCCCGGGGAATCGCCACCAATTAAACCAACTATAGGGCAACTAAAACACAGTGGCGGCTCGTCAGGTAAAGTAGGTAAGGGGGCTCTTCACCAAAAAAAAAAATAAAACCAGGAGACATTTTTTCGACAATATTAAATATTAATGTACCGATCCAGCTACCATTTTAGCCCTTAAAAAATAATTATGTATGATTTAATAATATTAATTTAATCCGAATGTAGCTATGCATAATAGGGCCACGGTTAATTCCGATGGACAATAATTATAAACACTCGTGCATTTTGGCGCGCCCCAGCCGATCGTGTCCGTGAGCTCGGAGCAGTAAGTGAAGATGAAGACCCAACGTCCAAGTGGCTTTTCACTGTTGCTATGGTTACCTGACGTCAGTCACGCGAGAGCATGTAACAATTTGCATATGGTGATAAAGGGCAATTTAAAAATAGATCAGTCGTATGCACCATTGTTTTAGCATTGGTTCGCCTAACCTTAAGGTATTTATTTTGAGGCTTAGC
Organism: Polydrusus cervinus; assembly: GCA_935413205.1. Taxonomy (NCBI): domain Eukaryota; kingdom Metazoa; phylum Arthropoda; class Insecta; order Coleoptera; family Curculionidae; genus Polydrusus; species Polydrusus cervinus. The sequence goes on from OW284513.1 coordinate 28,046,880, forward strand.
GAAACTTACGGTTATAGATATCGTTTTTACGTGATTTACTGTGTAATTAAAAAGTTTTATTTTTTAGTTAATTCAGTAGTGTACGTACCTACTTAGTTTAATTTTTATTGTACTTATGTTTGTACGTAATAAAAATATAAATTAGTCAATGTTTGTTTAAGTACCCGCACTATATCTAGCTTTTCGCCATTTTTAAGACCGCGAGCCGCCACTGCTAAAAAAATCCCAATGTATGTCATCACTCTAACTGTCATCGAAACCAATAACACATTGTTGTCAGTTGATCTCAAATATTCCTTTATCATTTCAGCATTTAAGTTCTCCGAAATCCGTAACTTTATAATTTTAAATTAATACATTAAATTTTAAAGGACTGTTTACTGTTTGCGTTACTGGGTGGCCTGAGCTGCTAGGGCTATTCAGCCAAGTGCCGTTGTCCCTGGTCGATCCAGGCTTTGCGGGTCGCTGTAACTATAAGGGAAAAATTATTCGGTAAAAAGTTTTGTTATAAAGCACTCAGAATCGGTAATTTTAGGAATTTCTACTGGATAAGGAGGTAAGTGTTGCTGCGAGAATGGGTTCTAGGAACCAAGCAAGTGTTGAACTACTATTACTTTGCAAAGCCACCAAACACCTAGGATTGCTACAGGTTTAAATTGCTTACATGCAGGAAGTCTGAAAGATGCTTAATGGGCGAAGCAGTGGTGAATTGAAAAAGCAAATCATGAAGTGTAACTGGGGATGAGGAAAAGCTTTCTGTTATGAGTGAATAGAAATTGTTTGTATTAAAGTTGAGGTGGCATGACAAGAGTGTATGAAGTAGGGTACCTTGTTCTCCACAGTTGCACAGGTCTTGTTGTTGAAGTCCTATTCTTTGCTTGTGTGTGGGAATCAGGCAGTGTCCTGAGCGCAGTCTGCAGAGAGTTACCACTTGCTTTCGTGTCAGGTCTTTGTGCTTCCTAAACCATGGATTTCTGTACGGTTCTTCTACTGACTTTACATACTCCCTTCCCTTAGTCCTACCTATTTCTAAGAATTTCTCTTTCCATTTGCTCATGTAATACGTCCCGGATTTTAGGCAAAAACACTTTGTAGTCCGCTTTTGGTCTTTTTGTTGGCTCCTTTAGTCTTCCCTCATTAGCCAGCCGGTCTGCATCCTCATTTCCTCTAATATTTGTGTGACTATGTATCCAGGCCAGATATATGAGGCTTCTCGAGTAGTTTTCTTCTTGTTAGGATTACCATTTCTTCATTTCTTGCTGCGACCCCGGCAAACTTTATTTTTTCCAGTGCGCTCCTCGAATCCGAAAAAATCACTGCTTGCGTTATTCTTTTTTCGTCTAGTAATGTCAGTGCCGTGTAGATTGCATATACTTCCGCCGAACAAATTGTGTGGAAGTCTGGCATTCTTTCGCTGGTTTTCAGATTTAAAGACATCGAGGATACACCAATTGCTACCTTGCCTTCTTGGTCCACTGATCCGTCCGTAAACACGAATTCATACCCCTCTGCCCACCTATCTCTAGCTTGGTTTAAAAACATTTGTCTATTATCTTCCCCCTTAGGCAGGTCCATTTTTACACAGTTAATCTGGCTGATCTGTTCTCTAATGGGATATGTATAACATGGCAGGTTGCCCAAGACTCTGATATTGGGGAGAAGTGGCGCTACTGTGTCAAATCCTTCTATGATGGGGGGTGCTTCTTTCCAGAAATTAATGTTTTGGTTATAACATGCATAAAAGTCTATGATCGTCGAGGCTATTGGGTTGTTATATGACAATATTTTTATTATAGCCCTTGCTGCAAGCCAACATCTTATACTCATGGGTAGTTCTGCACTCTCGGACAGCAGGATTATTGTAGGTGTTGATTTCATCATACCCAAGGATATTCTGATTGCCTGGAACTGAATCCTATCTATTTTGGCTAAATTTACCTTGCTGCTTCTTGATATAAATATGCTTCCATAGTCCAAATGCGATCTCACTATTGCCTTGTATAACATAAGTTGGGATGCTGGGTCGGCTCCCCACCAGGTTCTGCTTAGCGCCCTCATTATGTTAATTCCCCTCATGGCTTTTTTACATATATATTCTATATGTGATTTCCACGATAAATGCCGGTCCAATATCACTCCTAGATATTTTATTTCATTTTTCCATTCAATAGCTACTCTGTCAAATATTACCGGAGTGCCTGGATTGCCTTTTCTTCCTCGACTAAAGAGTATTGCAGAAGATTTTTCTGCTGACAGCGTTAAGCCGTGTGTGTCTAGCCATCCCTTCAGGTTCTCCAAGGTGGCGTTTATCTGCCTGATTAAGTCGATCTCGTTTTGCCCAGTTGCCAAAAGTACTATGTCGTCCGCGTAACGCACGAACTTTACTGTTTCCACCGCATAATTTCTATCAGAGTCGCTATATATGTTGAAGAGTGCACATGACAGCGGGGAGCCCTGTGGAAGCCCCCTATTGGCTTGTCTTGGTCCTATGAGTTTGGCTGTCACCGGATCTTTTACTAAGATACTTCTGTTAGTCATGAATTTCATAACTAGGGTTGCTAGATCTTGTGGCATGTGAAATTGATGCATTTTTTCCCAGAGTTCATCAACCAGCACATTATTATATGCAGACTTAATGTCAAGGAATATAGCAACTGTCTTTTCTCCTTTTGCAAATCCCATCTCTATCTCCATGTTTATGATCATTATACTTTCTGTGGTTCCTCTTCCTTTTCTGAATCCTGACTGAAGCGGGTTTAATGCTTTTCTATGTTCGATGTTCCAATCGATTCTATTCTTTATCATATTTTCCAAGATCTTTCCAGGACAGCTAGCCAGGTTTATAGGTCTCCATCCAGACAATTCATCTTGGTTCTTGTTTGGCTTTGGTAGAGGACACACAATTTGTGTCTTCCATTCCTCGGGGAGTATACTGTCCTGCTCTTTCAGGATCCGGTTATAAATCTTTAGTAAGTTTTCCTTTAAGTCGACGGGTGCATTTTGTATCATGGAGTATGCAATTTTATCTATTCCTGGTGTTGAGTCCTTAGCTGAATCTAAAACTACTGTTAGCTCACTCATTGTGAAGGGTGGGCTCTCAAGATTTCTAAAGGGAAGTGGTTGCCTCTGTGTGGTTACCCAGGAGGGGGTTAGGTTATGCAAAATTTGTTGAGCTATTTGACAACTTAGTTTTTTATGGGTGTTAGTGTTTGTTGTACCTTTTGAAAATTTTTTCACTGCTGTCCATACTTCTTTTATTGTGGTATTGACTGAAATTCCTTCGCAAAAGGACTTCCATCCCTTTCGTCTCTTTTCTCTAAGTGTTTTCCTTGTCTCTGCTGCTGTTCTTCTAAAACTTATGTAATTTTCTGTGGTCCTGTTGAGTTTGTATTTCATAAACGCGATTCTCTTACTTCTGACCGCGGCCGAACACTCCTGATCCCACCATGTATGATGTGGCTTTGTTTTACTACCGTTGGTCTTTTTTGGGATGCTGTTCTCTGCCGACTTATGTATTATTTTGGTAATTTGTTCATATGTTTCTATAGTTTCTTGCTGCAAGCTGGCTTGAATTTGAGTGCGATAATTGCTCCAGTTTGCCAGCTTGGTGTTGTATCTTGTAAGTCTGTTGTCCAATTCCATTGGTTGATTTTGGTCTGTTTTCATCTTGCAGAGAATTGGGAGGTGGTCACTTGTGCCTGTTTCATTAATTATACTAAATTCTATTTTTGGTGCTAATGCTGGTGAGCACATAACAAGATCCGGGCAGCTCTTTTGTGTTTGTGGTGGGGTTATTCTGGTAGCTTCGCCGTCATTCATAAATACCAGGCCACTTATATCCAAAAAGTCTAGAATGTTATGCCCATTTCTGTTAGAATATCCTGAGCCCCACACCTGGTGTTGTGCATTAAAGTCTCCTGTCATTAATAGGGGTTTTTGGCCCATGAATCCTAGGGAAGAAACGAGGTTATATAGCGCCACTGGGTTAATGACAATATCTGGGGGAATGTACATACTTATTATGTTCAGTTCTTCCAGCTCGATAGCTATGTATTGGCTTCTGGGTGGTAATCCTGTCTGCCGGATTGTTACGCGGTTGAATGGGGTTTTTTTGTCCACAGCAATAGCAACTCCTCCGTACCCATCCTGTCTGTCTTCTCTAATGATGCAATATCCTCTTATTTTGCTTACATTTTCCTCTTTCAACCAAGTTCCATTCAAACAGATTATTTCTATATCATAGTCCCTAATAATGCTTATCAGAGTATCTTTGTTTTGGCAGAAACTCCTCAAGTTCCAATGCAGGATATTCTTTGCCATTTTTGATGTGTAAGGTTGTTCTTTACTACTTTGGCGAGACTGTGTTCCGGCTGGTTCTGGTTCATTGGTGCATGTTTTCCTTATATTAAGTGTTATTTACATATTTACAGGTTGTTTTTACTTAATTATACATGTATGTAACAAACAAAAAAAATTTGCGGTGTTATAATAAGGTATTATTAATATTTTATTATATTATATATTATTACTATTATTGTTTTAAGGTTTTATTTATTCGTAAGGTTACTGAAAAATTTATTGAGGTTGGCTTGGTGTTCTGATGGGGGCTTCTTGGGGATCACTAGTTTTAACTTTGTAGGTTCTTGGTTAGTACTCTCTCGTTGGAGTTCTTCCTCGGTTTTATCCTCTGGGGTATTATAAGGTACGCTGGATGAACTACTAAGTATTGTTGCTTCTTGTTCCATGGTGTCGCTTCCTTCCTTTTCCTTATTTATTCTGTAATCTTCCTTTTCATATTCTGATGAAAACTGCTTAAATTGTGGTAATGGTTCAACAACCACTCTAGTAGGGTCTGGCAGAAGAGCCTCTTTATGGGCAATTTTATTATATCCAGGAGGACTGGTAGGGGAGTACGGTCTCTTGTATATATACTGTATTCTATTTCCGTTTCTTTCATTGGCTCTAGTAAAGTTGCCACCTTGGCTTTGGTTTATCTGTCTATCCTGTTTTGCTGCTGTGGAGAAAAGTTTTGGAAAGTCCTGTGTCGAAGGTCTGTATGCTGGACTATTCTGCCTATATTGTCTTTGTTGTCTGTAAGGGTTTGGGAATAATTGATTGGCTTCATACATTGAAATATTTTTAGTAGCTACAGCTTCATTAATGTTTTTCTGTCTTTGGTACTCCGGGCATTCTCTTGATGTTGCTGAGTGTTCCTGCTGACAGTTGCAGCACTCCTTTTTTAGGGCTTGGGCATTGGTTTATGTTATGATTTTCCCCACATCTGAAGCAGCGGGCTTTGCTTCTGCATACCTTTTTAGAATGTCCGAATCTTAAGCAGTTAAAGCATAAAATCACAGGCCTAATGTATATATCGACTTTGTAGTTTACACCGAATAACTTTACTTCTTTTGGCACTTCCTTGCCTTGAAAAGTTACACACATTGACAGTGATGGCGTGTATTCAGTTTTTCCATCTACTAGCGTTCTTCTATCTAGCCTTCTTGCCTCGACGATGCATTTAGTTTCACAGTGATATATAAAGTCATCCTCTGTAATAAGGCGACCTACATTCCTAATTACTCCCTTACATGTTAAAAGTCTCTGTGGGATGTATGCTCTAAATTCTCTTTCTTTTAAGTTTTTGTTACGTAAAAATCCATTGGCTTGATCGTACTTCGTTAACTCTACACCTACTTTGTTAAATCCTTTTTATGACACTGATTTTATTCCATTTATTCCCATTTGATGCAAAATCTTACTGAGGTCTGAATGATGGAGCCCTGCTACGTTTTTCTTGGTAGATTCAACAATCACTAAGAATGGCTTAGTATCCTTTTCGCTGTACTCTACTTTTTTGTTTTTTGCTTCATACAGTTTCATTCCTATTTCTTTGATTTCGTTTCTTTGTTCTTGTGTAATGGTATCTCCCGCTTGATTTAGAAATTCGGTTATTTCTTGGATGGCATCCTCAATTTTTCCTTGATCTTCTGGAGTTAGCTGATGTAGGGATAAAGATAGAGTTTTTATGTAAGGACTTAATAGTGCATATATTGGGTTTTCTTGACTTGGGGGTGGCCAGGGAGGGTCTAAACCCCCCGGGCCGGAAGGCATGCTGGAAACCTAACCTATAATGTATGAATTTGCAAGCAATTTAATAAGCTGATAAAAGCCAAGCAGTTAGCCACAGGGCTAGAAAAGGGTCTTTCTGAGTGATGTAAGCACTTACCACCGCTCGATGGTAACACCTGGGGGTTGAATCTCTTTGCTAAAGCGCTCGTGATGCAGCCACCCAGCACGCTTTCGAAGAAAAAAAACTTCCGTAACTTTATAATTTTAAATTAATACATTAAATTTTAAAGGACAAGGATGAATCGTTGTGACATAGATAGCTATTCTTATAACGTTTTCGGTTTAGCACTCTAAGAGTGCTCTGGGAGCGAACTGTAACGTCATAGATTCGCCCCAGATTTGCTGTCACTCTAAATGCGGTTGTCCTCGGACGGAGTGTATGGTTGCTCCTGAAATTATAACAAATGGTAAAATAATTTTAACCTTTAAATTTAATATAAAGTTAAAACAATTTAAATTAAACAAAAATATTACTTTATGTTCAAAACGAGAAATTACAAAAGAACACGGTTCACAGTCTTAAAGAAAAAATATAGTCATTGAGCAGGCGCAGCCTTTCTACTCCGTAAACGTTTTCAGATCGAAGAAGAGCACTCTCTAACGGATTATGAGTAACTAGATTTGTAAATCGAACGTATTACTCCGAGTAAGAACACTTGATTTTGATAACCGAACACGCAAATCTCGGAGAGAGCACTCTTAGAGTGCCCGAGAGCAGTAAACCGAACACGCTATTAGTAATTTCAAACGCCCATCTATGATAAGTGAATATATTATATAAAATACTACAGAAGTAAAAAAGTTAAATATGAATTTATATTAGAAATGTAAATTTTTCAGCTGTGTTCATGTCTTAGCTAACGCACGAGGGGTTTTGTGATCCACTTATGATCAATCGTAAACTGAAAAAATTATTGCGGTGATTCATTACTTATTCTTAGCCTCATTCGGGATTAACGAAATGCTCGTCACCTTGCAGCCTCGAGAGTTAAAATACGAAGTACAATCTGAAATGCCATAGGCAGGGCCTATTTAATATGCCCAGGCCTAGGGCCCCGTTTCAAGTGGGGCACCGCGCCCAGTCTATACTTGTTCAAATAGTTTTAAACAAAATATTTCATTTGCTAAACTGAGATGCTGATAAACTTTTTATTGTAAAAAAATATTTTATAAAATTAAGCCGATCGACAGCTTTATTTATTACTGTATACCATGCAACACAAAAAACAATCGTAAAAAAATCCTGACACATGTTTCTCGCTTTATATTTACACACATAAAAATTAGTTTCAAGTAATGATTTTCACAATACATACCTTTACACTTGAAAAAAAAGTTGGGGGCGGTTTCTACCCCAAAAAAAGGGGTAAATTTCATGAAGACACGAAAAAGTATGACAAATTAAAAATAAACGCATCCGTAGTTCTGTATTTTTTTAGTAAATAAATTCTTTTTTTAATACTGAATTTGTTCCAGTTAAAAATTCCATCCTGTATATGCTCAAGGGGGGTTCCCATGGCCTCCCACCACTGTAAGGTTTTAATATGGTTCAGTCATCGTTTCACCTATTAAAAAACTGGAAGCTTTCTAATGCTAAGTCGAGAAATCTTTTTTGCCCATACCTATCTCCGAGCAAAACAATTTTTTGCCCTGATTTTTATATTTGTTTTGCGTTTTAGGGACAAAGGAATTATACAACGAAAACTAAACGTGTTCAAACGTATTCTGGTGGTTGGTATTAAAACATCTTCGCGCGCGTTTTGGCGATGGAAATTATCCCCGGGGATAGTTTGTCGTACGTTTATCCCTTAAGGCGGAACTTTGTGCAGCAAGAAATATATTTGCAAGAGAGTCTCACCCGAAGTGGGCATACTAGCGAGCTTATGACGTGGTGAAAAATATTCCGTAAACATCGACACACACTGAAAGCACGATGCAAGGCGGTATGTTCTTTATTATGCTAATGAGTTTTGGTTGATTTTATTTCGGAGACGAGAAATTTGTTTTGTGGAAAATAAGTACTTGTTATTGTATTCTTAGTTAAAATAATGTACCTAATCGTTATACGGATATATCTTTTAAATTTTGTCTTATTTTATTATTAAAGCTATAGAATATTAAAAAAAAATAAAATTAGGTAGAGCAGAAAGTTTGAAGTGTTAATTAATAATAGGTATAAAAGCACCTGCAAACAGGGTGTTCGTGTTCCACCGGGAACTGCGTCGAACTATATATGGAAAACTATCATAGGAAAATTTTCAAAATTTGCCATCGTGGTAATGCTGATGGGGACGACCGGACTAAAAAAATTTCATAATGGTGGTATTTCCGGTTACACCGGAAGTTAGTGTCAGCTAGGGTAGCCAGATTTTAAAAATTGAAAAGCGGGAAGTGGATAGTGCCTGGAGGACAAGTTTTTTTTGAGGTGCTTAAAATAATTATATTGATGATTTCTAAAAAAAAAAGGTCGATACCCCGTTGACCTTACGCTGTGGCGTGCCTTTTATATTTCTTCCTCCTATCATCAAACGTGCTTTCTGAAAAAAAAGGTCGCCCCTCTCTAAGGCAGCTGTACAGTTATTAGGCGTCCGTCGTGTTATTGGAAAAAAGCGGGAGTTTTGTTTAAGTGCGTGGGAGGCGGGAGGTTAAGTAAAAAAGCGGGAGCATCCCGATTAAATCGGGAGGGTTGGCAACCCTAGTGTCAGCGTGTTTATTTTAAATAGAACATCCTATATATTATTACATTTTTGCATTCTACGTAAGATTCTAGGCAGATTTTGTACGGGGTGGGGACTTTAATTGGAATAAATTCGATATTATTAAAACTGCTGAGGTTACGCCTACAAAATTTAGTATGTATGGTTTTGAAGCATGCGGAATTGAATTATAATGTCGGCGCAGTTGCCAGATTTCTCAGCTTTGCGCTACACGTAGTAATTTTAATATTTTAAATGGAATGCCCTATTTATTTTTATTGCAGTGCATTGGGCGTGCCCAATTTAATAAGATGCCAAATTAACAAAATTCTATCTTCACTAATTGCTGAGCTATGGCAATACTGTAATTCCATTAAAAAGTACCATGAGAATTTTTATTTTAAAGTTTAAGTTAAATAGGCCATATTGAAAAGACAAGAACTTTTCTTGAATCTTGTCAATAACTTAGTAACTATGGAGGTAGACAAGCGTCCCGGTACTTTTAAAGGGAACTTCAGTGTTGCCATAGCTCAGAAACTAGTGAAGATAGAATTTTGTAAATTTTGAGATCTTACTAAATTGGACACTACCAATTCACTGCAATAAAAATAAATAGGGCATTTTATTTAAAATAACAAAATTACTACGTGTAGCGCAAAGCTGAGAAATCTGGCAACTGCGCCGACATCATAATCCAATTCCGCATGCTCTAAAACCCCCACATACCAAATTTTGTAGGCGCAACTTCAGCAGGTTTAATAATATCGAATTTATTCCAGTTAAAGTCCCTACCCTGTATGCCTATACCTATAAATATCTAAGCGTTTTTGACATATTTGAATTTTTCTGTTAAGAATGACGTTTGCAAGCCTTAAAATAATTATCAATTTTTTCTATAAAGAAGCCTTATATTTATTTAATTTAAGCGGGATTCCTTGTTATAAAGGACCTGCTTTATTAGATTTTTTATAATATTTTGATAACTATTAATTTAGGGTTTTTAAACAATAAGATTGAAAAAACTGCAAGAAGTCTAAATTTTCAAAGGGAAACACCCAAATTTTATAATTACTTTTAGTTTAGCATTAAAAAAGGGTAAGTTTGTATATCCCAAAAATGTTGAACATTATTAATAATCACATTGTGATGGCTTCTGTTTTGCGGATATCGACTGGCAAATGTGTCCCATGTTCTTGATATAACTTTAACACATTCTCCATAAATAATAAATAAATTTAAATAATCTTCGTTTGTATGTACAATTTAAGCGCACAGGCATGATAATTAATGATGTTTAAATAGTAAGTGACAGCTTCATAAATTTTTCTCGCATTTGATTGTTTTTCAACGCCGTTATAGCCAACTAAAAGTAACTAATCTTAAAATCTGCAGCAAAATCGCCATATAAAAATATTAAGTTGGCAATGTTTCTAAAACTAAAATTTTAGGAATATACAAACTTACCCTTATTATTAATGCTAAATAAGAAATAATTATAAAATTTGTGTATTTCCATTTGAAAATCTAGTCTTTTTGCAGTTTTTCAATTTAATTTTTAATCGTATTGTTTAAACAACCTGTATTAATAGTCATCAAAATATTATAAAAAATCTATTAAAAATATCTAAAACGCTTAGACATAGGTATAGGACATGGTATACAAGATATGCCTATATTCTTGCGTAGAATGCAAAAATGTAGTAATATATAGAGTATTCTATAGGCACAGGCCTACCCTGAAACTGAAGGTTTTCAGTATTGGTTATCAAATACTTCGTAAGGTCAATAGTTTTTCAATCAAAATTTTCTTATATTACAAATTTTTTACCATGTTTATTTATAAAACAAAAGATAAGTCCCGCTGGTTCCAGGATTTGTTGACTGTGGTTACTAACTCGCGCAGTATTTTGTCCGTCGCGTTCCGTGCCATTATAATTAATTTTTTTTAAAAGTGGTACGTTTTTGACGATTAGTTGCGCTGCACCCTCAAAAGAAAAAAAAGTAAGTACCTAGATTTTTTTTTAGTAACACAGAAACAACAGGAGGTAGTACCGTATCGTCGCGCCAATCCGATACAAAATCACGGTATTAATGTTTCTTATAAACATAAAGTGATAGGGGGGTAGCCAAAAAAACATGTAAGTTCTCAAAAGTTAATTCTATAAAATAAAATACTTCGCAGCCTTTTCTACACTTTCTCCACCGTTCAAAAGTGGCTACAAAAGAAACAAAACTTTGCGTTTTCAAGAACTTCTATCAAAAGTGATTCCTACAAAAAAAAATGTCGCAGTCGTTTCATAAACTCCCCCTAACAAAAGTTAGGAAAAAGTATATTTACCCCCCCCCCCCCTCTCCCCCTTGGTCAAGAGACAGGGGCAACTGCCCTCTTTATGGACGCCCATGCCTAACAAAAAATTGTATTTTATTACTCTGCGTGGCATACTGTCCAATTTTTATTTATTACCTACCTAGCTTCTTAGAAGCATTGTCACTATACAGTAGTCTCGCTGCACCAAATTGTAGCTGCGAGCCAATAACATGAACAGATAAATGTCATGTGACCAACGCCAAATTCGTGCCTGACAACTACTTTTAAATCGTTAAACCATGGATAAAATAATAAACACATTTCACCTTTAAAATTAATTTATATTTTAACAGGTTTAGACAGAAGCTCACTATATAAACAATATATAGAGCCTGTATAATAAGCATAAAATATAAAAACAATCGAATAGAAATAGATTCATTATACCACAGTTGGTTTCTTTACTCACTAAGAACCTTCATAAATGGCTTTATTTTATTGCACCTATCACCCTTTACCAAGACAAATTAAACTTTAATTTTAGATTTAAGAGTTAATATACCAGGGTTACCATACATCCTTAGATTTGTCGTAAGTTCCCGGTGACCCAGTTTGGGCCTCTAATACCTATTACCTAATAGCTATTTACCTTAGTATATTTTGTTCACTATCAAGAGAATAACCCATTTCGATAAAAAACGAAACAAAAAATTCAATATAGCCCATTTTTGATTGCAACAAATCGACTGGATTTCGTTCAATTCTTATCCTTACCTAACATGAATAAGAAATTTTGAAAGCTTAAACACCAGTTTTGACAAAATGGTGAACGCGCCTTGAACATTTTGCCCTGCGGCGCATTATAAACCATCCCGGTCTAAGCCGAAAAATGTATGGTAACCCGGAGTTAATAGCACAACTACTAGTTACGTCTTTTTAATATTAACGCTTAGATATTCTGTTATTGGCACAGACAATCCAAAAAGGAAAACATAAAATTTAGCTCAAAATTACCCCCGAAAACACTTCTTGTTCGACCACCTATAACTTTTTTCAGTGTATCATTATTCTCTCTGGATGTAAATTGTTTCACGTCAGCCGAGAATAAATTCAGCTGTATATAGGCAACTTCTATAACATGACAACAAAATTTACCCAAAACATGAGTTGCGCGCTGCAAGATAACGGACTTATTACGACATTGTTTTGTCTCAATTTTTGAAGTCTTAAAGATAAGACATGGAAGTTCTAAGGTACATGGCTATTTTTTTGAAAAAAAAATTCTCAGCTACGATATTAACCTTGGCAAAGTGCCTAAAAATACGCACTTTTAGTGGGCATTTTCTTATACATATTCTTATTTTTTTCAAAAAAGGGCTTTGTACCTTAGAAATACAAACATTCCTTTATTAAATTTTAAATTGTCCCGACAAATATTTCAAATAGCCTTTGCAGAATCCTGCAGTAGCGAAACGGTGTTTTTCATCCTCTAAATTTGCGCGTGGTAGAGCCTTAAGAAAGCTTACCACCACTTTTTGTGCTCATTCGCGTTCGATTCATCCTAATAGAAAGCAAGCTTTGTTCCCTAGAAAGGTAAGCTGTACTTTTTTTTATAAAATCAGCTATAATATTATTTCTGTTAACTTTTTTTTTGAATAAGGGCTTTTTAACCATATAATTGGTGACATTTTGCAAACCAACAAAATCCCTCTAAACGCTATTTCAAACGTGATTTTCTCGGAATCCACACAAACAATTTTGTAACAACCTGTTTGATATTCAGGGGTAATTATAATTATTTCCAGCGAATCGAGAATCCGGTTTCAGGATCAGCCAGTGCGAAGATTTTACGGCCTGAAAAATATCAATTTGCGGGGTTTTGTTGCTTCCAAAAAAGTGTTATCGCATGCGCACTTTAAATTTGCCTTTTTCAGCGACTGAAGATATTCCCACGCGCATTGAGTTATTTTTATGGTCATTTTATTTCTGATTAACTTGTAACTGTTAAATTTGTAAGTTTCTATAATTTATTCTAAGCGTTTTGATTGGTTTAAAAAAGTATTTTTCTTTAAGTGGATCCGAACAAAGTTACCAGCTCCATGCGAAATTATATCTATATATTTGAAAAACATTGCGGTCTCTTAAACCGAATCCTGTCCATGTTTAAAAACTTTTTAAATTTGAAATCTTAGTGAGAAAGTTATTTTTATTAAAAAAAAAATAAATCCAATATTTTTTAAAATACAATGAACATTAGTCATTTTTTTAAAGGTTTTCCTTTGCTTATATCTTTTTCCTCAATTTTTTTTTTCTGCATAGAAATATCTTTCTTACAGCCACATAGATATACCTTTTCATTGGCATGGGCGTCACTAGGGATTTTTCCTAGGGGAGGCAGCTTTTAAATAGGTGTAATGTAAATTTAACATTCACATAGTCAACAAAAGTTGGATGAGACTACACAGAGGGTGTCCCGCCGGGAACCGGCAATGAAAAATAGTCAAACGCTAAAGAAATCTATGAAGCTGTTGCTTGCCATTTGACAATTATAAATAATCATGCCGGGGCGCTTAAATTGTACAAAGAGTCATAGCCAACTAGGAGTAACTGAACTTTAAATTTGCTGCAAAATCGCCATATAAATTGGCAATATTTCTAAAATTACACATTTTTGGAGTAGGCAACCTTACACAAGGTTACCCTTATTTTTAATGATAAATAAGAAATAATTATAAAATTTATGTTTCCATTTGAAAATCTAGACTTTTTGCAGTTTTTTCAATTTCATTTTTAATCTTATTGTTTAAACACCCTGTATTACTAGTTATTATAATATTATAAAAAAATCTATTAAAGCAGGTAGTTTATAACAAGGAATTCCACTTAAATTAAATAAATAAGGCTTCTTTATAAAAAAAATTAATAATTATTTTAAGGCTTGCAAACGTAATTTTTGACATAAAAATTCAAATATGTCAAAATCGCTTAGATATAGGTATAGTACATGGTATACAAAATCTACCTAGATTCTTGCGTAGAATGCAAGAATGTAATAATATATAGGGTGTTTTATTTAAAATAGACAAGTTGACACTTACTTATTCCGATATAACCGGATAGCCACCATTATGAAAATATTTTAGCCCGGTCGCCCCCATCAGCATTAACATACTACTGTCAAATTTTTATATTTATAGTTTTCCATATATTATAGATCGAAGCGGTTCCCGGTGGGACACCCTGTATGTGTCAATAAATTGGTAATGGTCTTCCTTTACTGTTGAATGCTCGATAAAATAAAAACAGTTTGAAATAATTTAAGCATACCAGCAACATCTAATTTTTTCCTGTACATTTCAAGTCGGAAAGACAAAGACAGGGTTTAGCTGGATTACAGTTGAAATTTCAAAGGCCTTGTCCAGGGGGTAGTGGGCTTGCTAAGGGGGGCAATGCCCCCCCTTCCTAACCCCACCTATCTGCGTTCATGTTTATTGGTAAAGGCTTAGTTTTTTGTATTAATTCGGTTCACAAAAAACCTCAATGGAAAATTTTTGCGCGTTCTGATCCACTTAACTAAGTTTCATACAAAATACTTTTTCTATTTGCTCTCGTATCGGTTACGCAACTATTTGTATACAAATTATGATTCATATTACACCACAAAGCAGATACATTTTATGTAAATGCCGAAAAGTGGCGAAAAAAATCTAGAATAAGAGACATTTTTTAAATAAATAATTTTTTTGATTCAATTTAAACAACCCCTTCTTTTAGGTTGAATTTCAAAAATTAATTATTTTTGATAGAAGTTTTATATTAATTTCCGAAAGTTAAAATAATTTTTTAATGGCAATGAACATTTTAAAAAATATTACAGCAAAAATTATACAGTGAGAACGTGAAGATTGGAACCAATTCAAATGTTTTTTTTTTGTAAAAATCTTTGCCCGTCACCTTTTAATTTGTTTTGTGGCTTTTTTGAACGTTTCTTTAATAGCTTGTCAACAAGTTATGTTTATAGGTACCACGGTTACTAAAAAGAACGGTTGTCTGGTAACTTCTGACCAATTAGAGCCTGCCTGCTGATGACGTCACAAAACGTCTTTTTTATACGGGTCTATTATGAATGCAACAGACAAAGAGAGACAGATACGCCTTTCTATGAAATGAACAGAGCACGGTATATATATTTGATCGTTTTTAGAAAATTTTAGTATTTATGGACCTAATAAACTAGTTTTCCTATTTCTGCAAGCGAATTTTATAAAAATAAAATTGAACTGAAACTTAGACCGTAATTTTAAATATTCAGTTTTCTGTTTTTCTTTTAATATAAGTAGATAAGTCTACAAATACAGACCTAGCACAGGGTGCAATTTCATTTTAATAACTTTAAAGCTTACTTTAAAAAAACGCATGCGTATGTAGCTGCTGTTTTCAATGTTTATTTCAGAAAATATATATATAAATTTTGTTTATTTCTTATAAAACATATATATTATTGTTCTGTATAGATAAAAAAGTAAAAACTTATTGTTTGAATATAAAATACATATTTTTACTAAAACAACTTTAATTTATTACAAAGAAGCAAAAGGTACCAGTTATAAAGATCAAACTTAGGACTCAGTTAAGCTAAATTATAAGGCAAACTACATAGCTTAACGCAAGTAATAAACTATATCCACACATAAAGACGGTCTTGTAAAAATTCCCTTTAACAACGTCGAGGTTACATGATTCGCTGGCAACTAAGCATCATGAGATTTAACTACAAAAAGGAAAGAAACATATAAAAATAACAACACCTGCATTATAAATGTTTTCTTTTTAATACTCTGGAATCATCTTAGGTATTTAAATATTTAATTCTTATAGATACCTGTTGTCTCGCAAAATAATATACTAAATTAAAGGAAATATTGGAAACTTTTCGAAATATAATTTTTGCAGTTCGTTTTATAATGTTTGTTTTAAATTTAAAGTTATTACAATTCAATTTATTAAACCATTTGTCCATTTCTTCTACACTTTCCTTCCATGAAATTGAAGGATCAGTTAAACCCCCAAAAGAAAGACTCTGAACTCAAGATGGCATAGCATACGAATGCATTTTTTGGCTCATTCTCATAATTGTAGCAACCCAGCTTAGGAAACCCTTTGCGATTTTTTCGTGCTAAAAAGCTTGCCACATACACTAACCCATCTTTTTCACATATATTTGTAGCAGATCTGCGTGATGAAGTAGAGGAAGTATCACTAATTTAGTCACTTTATGCTAGCCTTTATAACCAGCCCGGTTTAAGGCAGTAGACAAGATAAATTCTTCACTTTGCTCCCCCTCAACATTAGTATTTCTTTGTACCATTCCGGGATTTTTGCCAAGATATCATTCTTATTCTATCTATAGCATTAAGGGGTACCGGGTGGTCATGAACGAAGGCCCCCCCTCGTTCTTATCTAAAATTTAAAAAAATTATAATATACCTATTACTTAGGTAAACAAAAACATGTAGGTAGGTATTAAGATTTAAAGAGAATAATTATTAATTAAATATTAATTACCTTTTATTGTACTGTAATGATTAATATATTGATAAAATGTCTCTTTATCTTTAAATATAAGTCTCTAAAACACCTTACAACTTTGAAAATTTGCTGAAAACCACAAAAACAGAAATAACAGAATAAACAATGCTAATTCTGTATACAAATGTCTGAAAAGACGTTTTGTGACGTAGGCGATGACGTTTCGCCCACCATGACACCAAGCTTACAAGGCAACCTATCTATCTAAAGACCTTGTATAGGTACCTACTTATTTTATTTTTCCAAACGGATACCCCTATTTTTAATTTATTTTTGATCTGTGCATAAAATTAAACATAATTTTTATGAAATATATCATACATAAACTAAATTGTTAATTTTGAGCTTTAATATCCCAAGGACATTGATAAAGGAAGTGGTAATTTTATGTCAATCGAAAGCACGCTGCCTTGGTAAAAGCCCGGCTTTCGATTAACATAAAATTATGAGACATTTGTCAATGTCCCAGGGATATTCGGTCAGAAAATTTTTTGATAAAAAAAATTAAATAACTAGGAACAAAAAACTCTTTATTAATTAAAAGTACTAACTACGTAACATTTTGAAAGGTCCCCTGACAAAGCCTATGTGAAATGGCTTTCGGCTAATTTTTCTCAATTTTTGGTATTTTGTTAATTGACGTCCTGATTAAAAAAAAATGTCCATGGGCATAATCCAACCTTATGACTAGTTTTTGAATTGTGGCCTTTTAAAATTTGTAACTTCTTATTTTAAGATTTTCTGCATTGTCTGGAGTTTTCCTTTGTTTCTTAAAAACTACTTATATAGAAATAGAGTATATACAGGATGTTGAAAAATTTATAGGCAGATTACAATATAATTAATAATATTTAAAAATTATTAAAAATCCAAAAAAAGGATTATTACCCATTTTTTGAATTTCGGAAACAAACGGCTAAATTTTGTTTATATTTTAGTATCTTGTAGAGGAAAAAAATTAGTGTAAGTAATATAGAGTATATTGCCTGATATTTTATTTCTTAAAAAATTTTTTAATTAACCTGAAAATGTAATAAACCACTTTAATTGATATAGGAAAAGTATTTTAAACAAAACTAAGTGTACTGAATTTTGCTGATCCAACCCGAAGTTATGAACATTTATTTAAAATAATGTTTAATCTTCCCCCACCACTTTATTTTAAAACTGACTAAGAGGTTTCATGAGTGAATTTTGTTCAGAAAGTCTCGAAATATCAGAAAATTATGCTTTCAACATACCTTAACAATGCAATTTTTAAAAATACTGTGTTTTACTGATTTACCGTTATGGTTGCGCCCTCTAGCGCTTGACTGAGAAACTTGAAAATAATTTCCAGCCATTTCTTATGATAAAAATAATTTTCCGCAATCCATACGACTAACACTTTCTGAGATACGGCTGAGAGCCATTCTTAGTGGGACACCCGGTATAAGAATAAATAAAAATTCTACCAACATTTTTTTTTTATAATTTAACAATAATATTGTCGTATAACTTTTTTAATTATCCTATTTTTAAAAGTTTTCAGTAGTGTAATTGTTATAACTGGATCACCCTGTATATTTAAGATTATAATGTGGTAAAAAATAATTAATATAAAAAAAATGTTACAAATTGGATAATAATTAAAGGAATCAATATAACATAGAAATTAAAGTGGTTTATTACATTTTCAGGTTAATTAAAATTTTTTTTAAGAAATAAAATATCAGGCAATATACTTTTATATATTATATAATTTTTTTCCTCTACAAGATACTAAACTATGAACAAAATGTAGCGGTTTGTTTTCGAAATTCAAAAAATGGGTCATAGTCTTTTTTTTGGATTTTTATTAATTTTTAAATATTATTAATTATAATTGACCTAACTACTATCAAATTTCGAAAATTAAATTATTACCTCTCCCCCTCTGTTTGATTGGATTGAATTTGTTATTGGAAAGGTTTTTTTAAATTCTTTTTTTGATATTCCTAGCTGGCTCTTTAATTAAAAAAAAACACATTTTTTAGATTTTTGAAAAATATGAATATTGGTGTCAATCCAAAATTTTTCGGATTTTCATGATTAAAAATAAAGTAAGTATGGCCCACCACGCCAAAATTGATGATTTTTTCAGAAATCATGTATTTTAGGAGAGTAGATCTAAGAGCAGTTTTGAAATACTCCTTCTTAAGTGTCGTTTTGTATATTTATAACAAAGCATTCTCGTTTCTTCCCACACTATTTTTTTTTATTATAAATTATCACACTTCTTCCATAAAAAATGTTTCAATTAAATTTTTTACTTAAATTTTTCTCTTTAAAAATAAATACCTAATTGTTTTTTGTTGTAAAAATATTTTATTGCATTGGGTTATATTTTTGTTGATTTAAAATAGCTCTAAAAAAGGGAAAACTGAACAGACAAATATACAGGGTCCAAATAAGTAAGAATATTTATGGCATGTAATCTAAAAAAATAGATCCTTATGACGTCACACTTTTGTGGAACACCCTGTATAAACAAAAATATTTTTATAATATGCGCCCTAGGATACAGGTAAAGTTTGCAAAATATCAAAATCCTAACTTAATTAATAAGAAGATATAGAAGACGGGAGGTGAGGTGCAGGACCCTGTAGAAGTGGAAACTTTTATTGGCATTTTAATTTAAATTTTAAAACGTAAGAAAAAACTAGTTTTACCTAATTCTAAACAAAATATAATATTAAGTAGAAATTAATTTAATATATAAAATAAACTTAAATGATAATAACTAAATATTTAATTTTAAACAATATATAAATGCTATGAAGTAAAAAGCTTATAATAAATAATGTATTGTTATCCTTCCTGTTCAGAAAGTCTGAAACTTTTTTGAGAAATAAAATACCAGCCAATATACTTTACATCAACTTATACCCATTTTTTTCTCTATAGCTTGGTACTACAAGATATTAAATATGAACAAATGCCATTTATTTTCGAAATTCAAAAAATGAGTAATAATTTTTTTTGCATTTTTATAATTTTTAATTATTATTAATTATTTAATCCGCCTATAAAGGCTTTGTCGATTAAGATGTTCTTTCTGGCATTAAATCATATTTTGACTTTGATTTATTTTTGGACGGTGTATTTATTGTTAAAAAATGTAAAGTATTGTTTTGGTCTAATCTTTATTCAAATAAAATTAGGTAGAACTAGAAGTTGACCAAATACATTGAATTTGAAAATTGTTTATTTAACTCAATTTAAATATTTTTACTTCCGAAAAGAATACTTAATAGTTTGGGAAAGAACAAATATATTTTTGTGTGCACTTACATAACCTTACTATTTTCTTTTATAGGCGGAAGCGATACCAAATTCACAACTAAAAACAGGCGCGGTCGACTCCAAGCCACCAGCGTGCGACTTTTGTATGTTCGTGAATGGGTGTTCAGATGTGTTTAAGGCTTCAGCAAACTAGTACGCCGTACGATAAAGACCTTCGTGCTGCGTATTGGTGCCTGGATCCTGGATCGGCATACAGGGTGGAGCGCTACGGATAATCTTCTTTCAAGGATCTACCCCCAGTCGTAGGGCAGCATTTTGAAAATTGAAAGAAAACCATGTGAGCTTGGAGAAGACACGGGACGAATACGGGCTTTCAAAATTTCAATTTTGGTTTAAACTTTTTATTAAATTCGTTGTTTATAAAAAGGGAAACGGAGCAATGTCATCGCTGGAGCTGGCTTGTTTTGAAAAATAAATTGGTAAGTTCATTATTTTATTTGTAATTTTTACTTTAAAAAGGACATCTTACTTGTTTCTTTTTTTTTCTATTAAAAAAAAATTTGAGATCAGTGGAAATAAGAATAAAATGAAGTCATAAAAAGTATATTTTAACGCCAACCTTCTTTAAATTTAAAGAGGAAAATTGATAATTCCACGGACACTACAAGATCAGTATTACTGACTGAATCCTAAAATTACTGAAGTAATGGTATTCCTTACTAAATACGTTCGTTCTAATAATAACGACATTATTTTTGTTATGTACTGACAGTTATAATGATCGTGTAGAGTCCCCAATTAGTATTTTTCTATTTATTTATGTTATTTTTAAAAGCAACTAGGTCAAAATTTTAATTACAATTTTGTTTCTGTTTATTTAACCACAATATTATAATTGATATAAAATGTTTAAGTGATTAATTTCTGTTTTTTAATTTCAGATATTGGGTACGCGCGACCCCTAAAATAGAAGTGCAAAGCGCGTGTGAAGATTCTACTCTTTAGGGCTTTACCTAAACATCGTCGCAGTTTAGCAGCGTGTTAAAATCAGCCTTTGAAGACCATATCCGATGTCTCGGAAAGGCTCATGGGCAAGCCGACTTGCCTGGGGCACTTCGACGCCCTTATTGTTCGTACCTTGGAGAGTAGAATGGGAAAAAAGAAGAATGAAGATGATTTCATCGGGCAAATGGAAATGGATTAGGAGGTAACTAATTTGTTAAGTTTTTCTATCCTTAGTTACTTGTTTTTGTATTTTTTAAATTTACACCACTATAAACTTACAACGAAGAAAATATAAGACAATTATTATTAGCTGACCTTCATCCATGTTATATTTTACACTCGCGTCTATTTCCCAACGTTGTTGCAACCAAACTGCGCTGCCGTGCGGATAACTCGATGATGGGACATTTAAAATATAGGTAAAAATGGGTTTATAGTAATTTAACCAACAAGTACATTAATAAGGGCGATTAATGATCGAAATATTTTAACGCGTTAATGTTCGAGATCATTAATCGCATTTTAATGTAAGAGTTGGTTACAATATTTTTTCGTCGACCGTATTTTTTACTAAAGTGAAGAAAAACAGTTAACAACTTTTATTTTACAATCCAGATTTCACAATTCTACAAATACTAATGACAGCGGAAGACGTTTTGGATTGACGTTTTATTATTTTGTTGATTTGTTTGCATGGCTGCCTTTAATTTTAATTACCAAAATCGTGCATTTACAGAAAATCATGCATTAATAGGGGTCATTAATGAATGATTTTGGGAACGTTAATATCGGATGTAAATACACGGTCGACGGAAAATTATTTTTTGATGATTTTTTAATTCACGGTGTGGGTCATAGTCGAGGTTCTAGTTCCAAAAGGTTTTTTTACTAGAATATTTTTGTTATTTGCAGTTTGTTAATTTATGAGCCATAATTATAAAATAGAGGGTCAAGCTATTACTCATTAATCAGTAAGTTTTGTCGTCGAGGCTGTAATGTACCTGTAAAGTAAAAACCTTACATCCACTTTTTTAAATTGTAGAACAACTTATTTGTGCACAGACTGTAGGATGTATGTAGTACAAAAATATACTTACTCCATTGAAGAAAACAATATAGATATTATTATGCTGGTCCATATTTCTACATTATTTTCTTCAATGGAGCAAATATATTTTTGTACTACATACAATTCATCTCACAGTCTGTGCATACATAAATTGCTTTATAGTTAAAAAATTGGAGTTTAGGTTTTTACTTTACAGGTGATTTACGGCCTTAACAATAACAAAATGTATTGATTAATAGCCTGCCCCTTCATTTTAATTATGGTCCATAAACTAACAAACTAGCAAGCTACGAATAACAACAATATATTTTTTCAAAAAAATTTAATAGAGACTAGAACCTAAACTATGACTTACACCGTTATGTAATAAAACATTAAAAAATAAATAAACCCATTTCTACATAATATGTTTTAAACATGCCGCCATCAGGTTATTCGCCTGACACGCGCAGTGTGTAATAGTGTAGGTAAATATAAAAATGTATTGGTCAAAATTCATGTTTTGCCTTAATAACGCTGATCGACATATAATTCAATGTTTCGTCCCTATACATTTTACCCCTTCTTCTTATGCCCCTTTTAAAACATTATTTAAAAAAAATTTGTATCGTGCGGCTACTTTACCATTAGTACTTTGCACAACCTTAATAGAAAATGTAAAAAAAACTTTAAATAATTTTTTCTTTGTTTCAGGAACATGGACAGTACAGCCCCTAAAAAAATGAATCAATATCCGGGTCGCGAATTTTCATGGTAGCATAAGATATGGAACCCCATCCGTGTTAAATTCAATCCGATCTTTTTTAGTCTAACGTACAGAAAGGATTTGATTGATCGTTACCTCTTACCGCGTTCATCTTCGATCTTCTTTAGTCTAACGTACAAAAAAGATTGAATTGATCGTATTTCTGTTTTGCTGCACTAAGAAGATATATGTCATAGAACATAATGAGAATATTGTATGTCAAGTAATAAGAACTATATAAATGTACCTCAACATTTTGATTGGTTTCTGTATCTGTTTAATTGTCGTTTTGAGGATCAGTTGTTACAAAAGACGGTTGTTTTTTGGATGTGTCCAACGGGCTTCAATTAAGTGCTACCATAAAAACATAAACGAGAACCTAAATCTTCGAGACACCAGCTGGATTAGAGCAATCTTCAAGAGTTTACTAAGGTAAGAATATATCGAATTCTGTTACATAAACAAATTTTATTTTGTAACTTATGGTACTCGAAACATTGTTTTTAGGAACTTTTTTTTATTATTTTGAGACTTTTCAGACATCGCTATATTATTAAGGGCAACTTTTGGAATGATCTGAACTCATGCATATGGATTACCCTTCCTTGAAAAATACGTTATATTTAAAATCATTTTATCCGAAAACTGTGCTTCCTATCGAACTCAAACAAGAATATCTTTTTGTTAAAAACACTAGATTTTAAAAAAATTTCATTTAAAATTTAAAAGAAAATACAGGGTAATAATTACCGTAGTCCTCACTTCGTGCGGCGCCACTGGAAATTCACTGTAATTTATAACTTATCGGTTGTAAGGCATATACCAATTTTTATGCCATTATCTTAAACGGTTTCCATGCTATTACAAAAAAAACTTTCCCCCCGACCCTCTTTGAGAGGCTCTAGCCCCCTCAAGAATCATTTTTGGGGGTATGTTTATAGGACAATTTTGTCTTTTTTTTTGCTCATGCTTTTTCGCTCTAAAAATATTGCCCGCTAATGTCGGGACACCCTGTATAAACAAACCCGAACAAACCCAAACAGTGGTCGGCAAGATCACCGGACTTGACCTCCGCAGGAATATTTTAAAGGACTATAAAAAAATTAATTTACCCCAATTGTAACAAAAAAAAATAATAAAAAATGTTTACATAGGCTAGAATTGGATAATCCTAGAAATGTTGTGAAATACACAAAGACTAATGTTCTAGTGTCCAGTTAAAATAATAAAGAATTATTCTAAAAAAAAAGTTAAACTCATATTAAGCGACTGGGTAAACAGCAAGCAAACCGAGTGTCAATTATTGTTATATTTATACTTTGTCTCTATTGTTTCAGGTTAGCGATTGGTGATGGTAGCGTTCGTCCGTCAATTGTAAGTAAACATACCTTCGCGTGTGCGTGAATTTGTGAAGTGTCGTTTGTTTATCTTATTGCAAAAGGCGCCGTCTTTTGTTACAACCTTATACTTTCATTTTTAAAAGATAATATGGTTGTCTTTTCTTTTCTGTCACTACAGGTGAAGGAATAAAGGGATAAAAGCAATCACCACATTTTTTCAACCATTACATTTATTTTTTTCAAGGGATTTCCTTAATAGCAGCTCTTTAAGAAAAATTAAATATGTAATGAAAAAAATTAAATGTAGGTGATTGCTCTTAAAGATAAGACGTTGCCGGTTGTGATAAGTAAGTGTTGTATATGGATGAATACAACGAGGGACAATTGAAAAAGGGCAAGGGACACTTAACAATAATATTAGAATAATATAGTATAAGTAGGTAAGTATTGAATATTAATAATATACTACATAACATTACTTTGTCCTTTTCTCTATGCTTAAGGATTTTTGATGCATTCATTTATTTTAGGTTTATATGCATTAAAGCAGATGAAATAGAAAGAAGAGATAATAATACTAATTTCTCTTTTAGGTACATAAAAGGTGATGATGTATAAAACCACTCTATGTATATTTAGGATTTAATGATTTCTTTTTTAGGTATAAAAGGTTTTGTCCAACATTTTATAATATTGATGCATTAAACCACCTTATCTAATATCTATCTAATGATCTTGTTGCTATTTAGGACTAATTAATAATTTCTTTTTTAGGTATAAAAGGCTTTGTCCAACATTTCATAATGTTGATGCACAAAACCACTTTATCTATTATTGTTTTTAATGATCTTGTTGCTATTTAGGATTGATTATTGATTTCTCCTTTAGGTATAAAAGGTTTTGTCCAACATTTTATAATGTTGAAGCACAATACCACTTTATCTCTTATTAGATTTAATGATCTTGCTATTTAGGATAAATTAGTTATTTCTTTTTTAGATATAAAAGGTTTTGTCCAACATTTTATAATGTTGAAGCACAATACCACTTTATCTCTTATTAGATTTAATGATCTTGCTATTTAGGATTTATTAGTTATTTTTTTTTAGGTATAAAAGGTTTTGTCCAACATTTCATAATGTTGATGCACAAAACCACTTTATCTATTATTGTTTTTAATGATCTTGTTGCTATTTAGGATTGATTATTGATTTCTCTTTTAGGTATAAAAGATTTTGTCCAACATTTCATAATGTTGAAGCACAATACCACTTTATCTCTTATTAGATTTAATGATCTTGCTATTTAGGATTAATTAGTTATTTCTTTTTTATGTATAAAAGGTTTTGTCCAACATTTCATAATGTTGATGTATAAAACCACTTTTAAATGCTTAAATGCTTGCTTCATTTTTAGGTTTTAAGAATATACTATAAGTGGTCAAATTTGATTGAATTATCTATGTATATTCTTGGCAACTGCTTGCGTTTTAGGGTACATAAAGAAATATTAACAAGTAAGCAGCTGTCTGTTGTTGCCCTTAACAGGAGCCGTACAGCACTGATGATGGCAAAGGAAAGCCGAAACAGTTGCCGATGCCTTTAGTAATATCAATGGAAGGTAATTATATTATTGATCATTTTTTAAATGCAGTACAATAAGATACTATTAATATTAAACATACATTTATTTAAAAAAATATATTTTCATTTTCTTAAATATTTATAATTTTAAATATAAGATTTGCCCCTAACAAGCACGCCTTCCGGGGATTTATGAATAAGTTTAATAAAAAATGAACTTTAAATTTATATTAAACATATA
This sequence comes from Polydrusus cervinus, assembly GCA_935413205.1. Lineage (NCBI taxonomy): Eukaryota > Metazoa > Arthropoda > Insecta > Coleoptera > Curculionidae > Polydrusus > Polydrusus cervinus. Next base: position 28,072,849 of record OW284513.1, read on the forward strand.
TTTTAAACAGGTGACCGGAAATTTGGACACACATATATTGAAAAGAAAATTAAAAACCGCAAAAAACTTTGTAATCTATACGAATTAGAAGTACAGGGAAGAGTTGATTGTATACTTTGTTCTGAAGAAAGGAAAAAACGTTCGGTATTTTTTACTTAAGGCCATCATCAGGGCTTAACGTGAAATATAATTATGTACTACCAAAAACTTTTTAAGAATTGCTTTCAAAACTCTGTTTAAAGGTTAAGCCCTGATGATGGCCTTAAGTAAATAAGGCCCAAAGCGCTTGGCGTCAGTGTTATTCAATAGTTACTCTGAAATACAACGTTTTTTTCTTTCTTTATCCGAAGATTTATTCCTAAATATGGATAATAATGCTAACATAAATAGGATAGTTATTTGAAGAATTATTCTAATCTCATTGTTTCATCTTTCAGACATAGCGACCAATAGATCACCCACAATAGCTTCAACTGACACCCTATTAATAAACTTAATATCTGGTTTAATTGACCTTCCTCCACATGCAAAAGTATTGATATGGGAGAGTATAACAAATGCGTTTGTAATACCCAGTAATCTGTAGGGTGGGCACTGGCCCACCTTGGTACCCACCCAAAATTGAGGGATTCGGCTTTGTAATGGAATTTCCATATTTCTGTGGGGAAGGGGGACTTGACTATGAAGCTTTCGATTTTTGACTGTTTTTGACTTTTTTTTAGACGTCAGTTTGGACAAGAGGGGAGTTTTGTTTACCCCGCTTATGTCATTATAGAGCGTGGGGGAGGCGGTGATATTTTTCTTAGAAGTAATTTTTTCATTTAAGTAGTACCCATCCCAAAAATCATCGGGCCACTTTTGCCCACTCATTCCAAAAATCCTGGCGGCCCCCACTGCTTCTGAGAACAAGGTCCTTATTGGGACTATATATTTTATAACTTTTTAGAACAGGGTAAACATTGTAGCAATTTTATTATTCTTACACAATCGTTGCAGTTTTGACATATACTCGTAGGTATAGTATATGTGTCGTAGGCTAATTACAAATTCAGTCGTTTTATAAAACGCCTAGTCGTTTTATAAATGACTAGGCATATTGTAATATGAAAAATAAATACTGAATTTTTATAATTCGACTGAACTTTTTATGCATTTTATAAAACTCCGAATTGCTCTCAGGCTCATTGTAAACGGTTCTTTAATCTCGTTTGTTTTAGGATATGACTGATTATAACTAGTCGTTTTGTAAAGGACTGGAAAGTACTTAGGTATTTTATAAAACAACGATTTATATTGTTATTGGTATGGTATGGTATTGGTAACACGAAGGATTAGCTTTTTTATCGTTCCTATTGCTAGGGCCACAAAGTTCTCTTATTTATACAGTAGTAGAAAAATAATATTACCCATAAGTATAATGTTTTTGGCTTTTGAGGTTATGTCTTTCTTATTACTTACAGATGTAAAATGTTTCAAGCTCTTTATAATACAACTCTTTATCAACAAACGCATCACTTTCTGAGTCTTCTAACATCTTGAAACGAAAACTATTAACTCGCCTGACTCGATAGCAGGCTTATTATAATACGCCTAAATATGTCTAGTTTTATTCCAGGCGCATTGTAAAAATAATCTCCCACACCTTCATTTTACAATAAGCCTGAGTGCAATTCGGCGTTTTATGAAACGCCTAAAAAGTTCAGTCGAATTCTAAAAATTCAGTATTTATTTTTCATATTACAATATGCCTAGTCATTTATAAAACGACTGGATTTGTAATTAGCCTACGACATATGTACTGTTAGCGGGGTTAGTACCCATCAGTATAACGACTTTTAAATATATGGCAATTCATTTCTATGCAAAATGGAGTTTTCTACTCGCGTCTATATCCCAGCCTAATGGCAGGTATACTGCGCATGTCAGGCGGATAGCGTGATCGCGGAACATTTAAAATTTAGATAGAAATGGATTTAATTATTTTTTTACGTCACGGTGTTGAGTCATAGTCGAGGTACCTATCGTTTCCTTACAAGAACAGTTTGTTAATTTGTGGCCTTGTGGGGCATAAATAAAATGGAGGGACAGGTTATTAATCAGTAAGTTTTGTTATGGCATGCGGCTGACACAAAATATTAAATATTTTGAAAGTAAAAACCTAATCGTCGTCTTTTTTTAAATTGTATAACAATTTATGTGTGCACAGACTGTAGGATGAAATGTAGTACAAAAACAAATATTAATGTTCACATAAAAAGATAATGCCAAGTCCTCAAACGATCACCTTTAAAGACCATTACATGCCATGCATTTTTGGTGTTAATGCACTAAAAACAACAATAAGCCCTATGATTTCTTCTAACTATGACCCTCATAACAAAAAGTCGGAATTACAAAATCGTAGACTGTCAACACCGGTAACCACATCTTTGAATGAAAACGTAAAAGAAAAAAAGAATAAAGCGTTTGATTTAAAAATCTAAATAGAATATCGTAATGTTAAAAATTTCCCTAATTAATCGCTATATCAATCATATTTTACATGTAATAATTGAGCTCATTTCTACCTATATGTAAATTTTAAATATTCCGCCATCACGCTATCAGCCTGACATGCGCAGTGTGCTTACCATTAGGCTGGGATATATACGCGAGTAGTTTTCTCGCCATGATACATACTAACAATACCGTATGTGTACAAAATTATAGTTAAATAATTCCCCTTTTTCCGCTCGATTGCCTTAGAACTTAATTTATCCTGTGTAAGTATTTCAATTATTTCTATCAATAATTTAATCATCACGAAACCATAGATAATAAAATGTTATGCAAATAATTTCAAAGTCTATTAATTAAATTTCCAATAAAATGTAATAAATTAGTTTTTGTTTGTTTTTATCCTTATTAGTCTGTATAACTTAAACTACTGCTACTTTTGCAACAATTACAATAGTACAGTTATGTATATATTTCAAATAAGAAGCTAAAATTTAAAAAAGGTTTATATTAAAGGAAGTAAAGTAGAAAATAAACCAAATCAACGAAACATTTATTGGATAGACAAGCACGCATGTTTAGGGTAGTTTTAAGTTTACTCAAAACTTCAAAAACTCTTTTGAAAAAAGAATGAGTTGGCAATTGAGGATGATCAGTACGATTAAGAAAACGTTCCCTTTTAATCACAGTATAATAAGCGACATCATCGGCATTACCTCAAAGATTTTAGACTTCATTCCCGCACATAAAATAAACCCTTTTTTGCTCTCCAACTGAATTTTTTTAAATTAGGATTCACTTTAACTTCAACATAAAGACTCATCCTTAAGAGTGAAGTCTAGTGATGCATTCGCATTTCATTTTTTGATCTGTTTCGGTTTATTCAAAAAGGGGAAATTTATCCATTTATCTTTTTCTGCTTTTATTACTTCATAAATTCAATCTTGCTTAACTTTAAATTGTAGGTAATTATGCTTCAAATATGGGTATTTACCGATTTTTGAATAAAAGGAAATGTAACGAAATATTTATCAAAAAACGAAATGGCGAATGAATCACTAGACCTCACTTTTAAACTGTATTTTTCTTGTACCAGTTTTAATAAATGACCCATCGTTAGAAATATAGGCTGAGGCTTAATTCTCGAAATCGAGGGACAGCCTTCTCATGAGATAAATGGGCGGAGTTAGTTTGAAACCTTCTCGTATGAGACACTGACGGGAAAGCAAATGATCTCATGAGAAAGTTGTTCCTCGATTTCGAGAATAAGGCTTCTGAGGCTGCTTGTACGATTGCCTCGTTTCTAATGGCTGCCGACCGAGTCCTTGGCTTCTATAGTGCGAGTGTCTGATTAATTTAAAATGCACAGGAACCATGGGCGCCCATATAGGTACATGTCAAGGGGGGGGGGGGGGGGGGGGGCAACCAACAAACTGTAAAACTTCTCTTCCAAGTGAGTTCGAAAGAAACGCCTTCGCCATTCTTGCCGAAAGTAACTTAAAATAAAAAGTTCTCGTCGTTTATCCTCTTATGAAAAGTAGTCTCCAAAAAAAAAGTGGTCGCTACCGGATAACTACTCCATTTTCCAGAATCCAGGGGGGGGGGGGGCAACCGCCCTACCTTGCCCCTCCCTATTGCCTAGTGCACATGAGGCCTTACAGATATATTATTTGTTTAAATACATATTGACATATAATGCACCACCAATCATTCTCACAAGAGATAATATGTCACTAAAAATGTTTTATGTAAATTTATATGCAAAATGTTGTATATATGTATTATATAACAACACATATTTTAAATTAATAAAACTAAGCAAAACTTTTTTTTTTAAGTTTTAAGTACACATATGATATTGTTGAAAACAACTTATTCACCGGACAACTTTATCCCTGTGTTTCAACTGAACCATGATGAAACAGAATCCATCGGCGGTAAAAGGTGTATTCTTTAATGATATCTATGTATAAAGAATGCCGAAGTGAATAACAGGTCTTCAACTTTGCGCCAAAGAGAAAGGTAACTTGTAACAAATAATAATAATGGTACTTTTACTGTTAATCTCAGACAAGCTCGCTGGTCGTTTTCTTGAAGCTATTACACAAGTGGTTCAAAGAACTTGAAGAACGTATGTCTTGAGCTAAATTATCTATCTCTTTTGGAGAATTTTCAATTCCCAGCTTCCAATTGATACCAGTATCGAAACAGACCTTGACTTGGCGGGCAGTTTGACTGTGAATTGTAATTTGTGGGTGCGAGCCGTTGATTTTTTACTGTGGTTGACCTTTTAAAGACTTTTTATTCTAGCTAGGCAACTTTCTGCTAATACCTTACATATTTGTTTCATTACATAAGTGAAAACATTTTCAAAACCAATTACCCTTATTTGATTAAGTGAAAACGCGGAATTAGAAGAGTAATTAGATGTTTTTTTTTGTGAATGTGATACTTTCGGCACACCTTAGAGAGAATTAATTTTTCTACTGGGTTTGGGTCTATCGTATGGATTTTTAAGCACCAGGGATTAAGAGTAAGTTGCGTTAATTTGGTACTTTCAAATTTTTGCGTTTAAAATATTGTTTTTACTTTTATGCATACAAAGTAAATTATATTGACCTTTGAAAGCAATTTTATATCTTGAATTTATTACTTTGGTCTACTCTATGCTCAAAAACAAAAAGATTGAAATCTTTTAAATATCTGCAAATTCGTTGGCCAATTAAAAGTTATCTATCCTGCATCGAGTGGGTCATCTAGACTTGTTTAAAGTAAATGGTTAAACTAAATATAGATAATTGCACATTTCTCATATGAAAATTAGTTTTTATCCTTCGTAAGTGGTTGCTATTGTGTTAAACTACTTAAATTAGCATTATAATTTATGTAAAAATGCCACTAGATCCACTAGGAAGTTGTATATATTTTTTAAAAAAATCGACAAATACTTCTGTCAGGCAAAGTAGAATACTATTATTATCCTCGTAAAGTAACTTCAAAGAAAAGATAGAGATCAAATTGTCAAAATAAGTTGGTTGTGATTTGTCCAAGTTTAGGTTACTATATAAACATAAATTATGCACCACAAAAACTTTTTAAGCATTGCTTTTTGACTAGGTTAAGCCCTGATGATGGCCTTAAGTAAATAAGGCCGAAAGCGCTTGGCGTCAGTAAAATAAACAGTTACATTGAAATACAACGTTTTTCCTTTCTTCAGAACACAGTGTACAACCAACTCCACACATTTACTTTCAAAAATTTTTTAGTTCAAAACTGTGGGTAAGGATGGGTTTTATACTCTTTATGATTAAAGTGAGACGAATAAGAAATATTGATCAAAAAATGAAATGGCGAATGCGTCACTAGACTTCATTCAAGAGTTATAGGACTAGTGACGCATTCGCCATTTCGCCTTTTCATAAGTATTTCGTAACTTTTTCGTTTCATTCAAAAATTGGTGAAATACCGATGTTTATATCCATAATTATCTACAGTTTAAAGTTAAAAAAAATTGAATTTATGAATTAATAAGATAGCTAAAAAAGAAATATGAACAACATTTCGTTTTTTGATTTTATTAAGTGATCAACAAATATTTCTTTAAATTAAAACTGCAGGTAATTGCTGCTTGTTGTAATTGGATAAAGCGAAAAGGCTACAAAACATTTTTCAAAAACTGACAAGGGGGAAGCTTTCCTAACTCTAAATATTATTTCTGTTCTTTATATATCAAACAGACTATCTCTAACTCTAATATAAAAATTGAAGTAAACAGTATTCACGTGAAGATGACGGAAGATATTTAACAGTTGAAAAGTTGTGAATTAAAACAAACAAAAAAAAACGCTGGTCCAAAACTTCTCTATCATTCAGAAAAATTGAAGTTAGTCATAAAATTTTTTTTAAATCTATATTTCGTGACTTGATTCTTTCATCTAAAGAACGACCAAATACCCATATTTGAAGCATAATTATTTACAATTTAAAATTAAATAAGTTTAAATTTATAAAGTAACAAAAAGAAAAACGGACAAATTTCACATATTTTCGTTTTTTGCTTTATTAATTCATTAATCAAAATTTTTTTAGTTCAAAACTGTAGGTAATTGCTACTCAAGGACGGGTATTGGGCCCCTTTTTGGATAAAGGGAAAAGGATAAGCAATGTTGATCAAAAAATGAAATGGCGAATGAATCACTAGACTTTACTCTTAAGAGTGATTGATCAACATTTCTTATCCATTTCGCTTTGTTTACAAAGGGGCCAAATACCCGTCCTTGTGTAGCGATTACCTACAGTTGTGAACTAAAGAAATTATGAATAATGAATTAATAAAAACAAAAAACGAAAATTTATGAAATTTGTCCATTTTTCTTTTTCTGCTTTTATTACTTCATAAATTGAAACTTGTTTAACTTTAAATTGTGGGTAATTATGTTTCAAATATGGGTATTTGGCCGATTTTTAGATAAAAGAAAAAACGAAATGGCGAATGCATCACTAGATCTCACTCTTAACATAATCTGAATTTATAATAATCTACTTTTTCATTTTCACACACAGAAGAAAGGAACATCATCCATTTCTCTTAAGGGAAAGTTTTTATAATTTATTGTAAGATAAGTATTTATCATTAATATTACCATTGACTGTATTTTAGCTTGTATTATTATCTTCTGTAAATCATATTGGCTAGAGTGTATACACATAATTTTATTATAACTTTCTTTATGTTGTAAAAATCGCATACTTATTAATAACACATTATTCAAAACTTACAGGGAGACACAATATTAACTCTCGATCTTAGCTTGACATCCCATCTAAATGGGCTAAAACGAGACCTTATTCCGCGATATAAATGCCGATAAGACTCTTGTACTCTGCTTAGACTAAGAAAAATTAAGAAACAATTTTTATTTCGTTTAACGTATTAAATCAAATTCGCAAGCCGTTGGCCCAAATTATTAAAAACGAAAATGTAAAACAAACAATTCATTTTGCATGCAATTGTTTTTTTTTGTGCTCAAAATTTTGTTTGTTTATATTGTAGCCCTGAAGAAGATAATAAACAGTATCGAAAGCTTGGCGTATTAGCTTAAAAAAGCATCTTTATTTAATCCAGCCCTTATGAAAGGACGAAGATCAAGAATTGTTTTTTTGTTGATTAACTAATCGGTCAAGGCTATACGCTTCTCACTTATTATACATATACAGGGTGATTCCTAAGTTAATACTTCTTTTTTAGCTGTGTATAGAAGGCATTAAAATAAACAACATTTTCAAATACCTTTTTACAAAAAACTCAAAAATAAGGTACTTACATTCATTTATTACACTATGGATCAAATACGGTCCTGCCTAACTTGTCCGTTACATAACATTAAGAAAACTTCTAGGTGTAGGATGAGCCCGCAAAGGAAAGCGTTCTGCGTATAATATCTAAGCAGGAGCCGCACTTTGACGACACTCACCGTAAATTAGCACCAGATCTACTAGTTCATTGTTTTCAAATTTTACCATTTTCACGTTTCACCAAACAACAGAAAGTATAGCAGACTACGTTTTGATGACCAGACCCGCACTTAGATTTTTTACTTCTATATTTCGCCTCGATCTATATTTGGAAAAATTTACATAGGAAAATTTGACAGTTTGCTAATGTTGATGGGGGCAACCCGGCCAAAATATTTTCAATATGGTAACACTTCCGATTATACCTAAAGTAGATGTCAACTTGTATATTTTAAATGGAACACCCTATATATTTGTACATTTTTAGATTCTACGTAAGATGTAATACAAATTTTGTATATCATGTCCTATACATAAGTCTAAGCGTTTTTGACATATTTAGGTTATTATGTCAAAAAAGTTTGCAAGCCTTAAAATTTTTATCAATTTGTCCTATAAAAAAGCCTTAATTATCTAATTTAAGTGAGGTTCCTTGTTGAAAAGGACCTGCCAGATTTTGTAATAACTGTATTAATATACAGATTAACAATGAAATTGAAAGAACTGCAAAAAATCTATATTTTCAAATGAAAACCCCAAAATTTTGTAATTAGTTCGCATTTTTTTGTGTGTCAAAATAAGAGTAAGTTTGTGTAAGGTTGTCTATTCTAAAAGGGGGGCTGAATGGGCGTAAGTAGGACATTCTTTTTCTGGAAAAAGGGACAGTCGAGTCGGGACTACATGTATATTGTTCCTAGTAAAGAAGGCGGAAAAGCGCAGCAGGCGAAAAATTTTCGGGGCCACGCCCAAAGTTCGTTTAGAATTCACCTAACTACTAAAAAATGTCATCAAAATTATTAAAATTTGTTTTTATAATTTTTTTTTTGATTTTCCTTCTTTTTAAAAAAAAAACATTTTTTATATTTGTGAGAAATATGAATATTGGTGTCTATCCAAAATTTTAACATAAGACGTATGACTCAAACACGCGTTTTTCGGGCTCGGTTTTTCATAATTAAAAATAAAGTAAATATCGCTCTCCACGCCAAAATTGATGATTTTTTCAGAAATCATGTATTGTAGGAGCGTAGATCTAGAAGCAGTTTTTCGTGCAAATTCTTAGGTTTTGAAATACTCATTCTTAAGTGCCGTTTTGTATATTCATAATAAAGCATTCTCGTTTCTTCCCGCACTATTTTTTTTTTATTATAAATTATCACACTTCTTCCATAAAAAATGTTTCAATTAAAATCTTTACTTTAATTTTTCTTTTTAAAAATAAATACCTAATTTTTTTTTGTTTTTGTTGTTAAAATAATATTTTATTGCATTGGGTTATATGTTTGTTGATTTAAAATAGCTCTAAAAAAGGAAAAACGGAACAGACAAGTATATAATAGAAAATACTATAAAATATTATTCTCCTATAAAATTGCATTATAAATCAATAATTAAAACGATATGCGTCCGAAACCTTAATCTCTATATAAAACAGGACTTTTGGAAGGAAAAGTTTAAAAACTAAACGTTTCCTACAAGACTTTTGTAATCTAAGCCAAGAATACATTATTTAAAAATTTAAATTATGAGTTTAAGCGTGAGACGAAAAATTAGGTTGCAATTAGACTTTTAGGGGGAGGGGCTGCATCCCGGCAGTCCCCCCCCTAAAAATGCCACTGCTTATGATTAAAGCTAAACAAGAAATAAATATAAAATTTGGGGTTCCATTTGAAAATCCAGACTTGCGGTTTTTTCTATTTCATTTTTAATCTTATTGTTGTCATTCTACAGAGAATACGTAACACCCAAGTAACAGTAGTCATAATAACTTTTACATATCAAATTAATATGTATATTCCACCTGTTACAGCCGGCATAACAAGATTAAATTCATAAGTAAAACAATGCTCGGTGTCGGGTAGATTCAAATTAATTCAATGCCACCTTATTAAAATACATATTTAATTATGTCTAAAAACAAGCCTTGTTTCAATTATGTACATTTAAAATAAGTGTGTTATCAATCATTGACGTTTTATAACACTTTCGTTTTGCATAAATATTTTTTAATAATTAGCACTACAACTTTTTCCTTATTTTTATCTTATGTACAAGTTATAAGTATGTGTTATAGGTTACAACTTCCGGTTTAACATGGTAAACCGTAAAACCATTTTTTTGGTTTAACATGTTAAACCGGAAGTTGTATTTTTGGATAGAGAATAATAGTATATTATACAACAAGCATAAAATGGTGGCTATTATTTTATCCAAGTGAATAAAAGCCATTATATGCGAGTAGAATACTATACTTTATCCACGACTATCCAATAATAATTTTAGACAGAATTACTAAACATATAGTAATATTTGTATTCACACAATGTGCCAAGTTAATTGTAGGAATCGAATTTAATTTTACATTAACATCTTGGTTATTCGTTGTAGTAGATGTAGATGAAGATGTTTATGTAGATACTGCCTCATTGCGTATATACGGCTGACCAAAAGGATTTTTCTGGATCGCGTCTGATATTTTTTTAGCTGTTTCCATTTTATTATTCATTGAGTCATCAATATATCCTGCTGCTACCGCCGTGGATTTCCATCCACGGTGTCTTTTCAATGCAGTTATATATCTCCCCCTGCGTCTACAAGTATAGTGGCTGAAAATCTGCGAATACTGTGACCAGAATATTTCTCTGAAGTGGGTAATTGCAGAAATGTTGCTAGTTGTCTCCCCATTTGCGTAAATTTATTAATTCCTATCCTTTGTGAGGTACCATCGCGCCGATAAAAAACTGGGACAGGAAATTTTTCTATTTTCTCCTAGACTATTAAGAATAATTTTACATCAAGCCTGGTACCAGTAAAATGTCATGAAAATTTGCATGTCAATAAAGATTGTCACTTTATGATTGACTCGTCAAACATACAATCATATATTATTTGTAAATATGCCACAATTAACCCCCCAGCAAAAGGCAATTATTTATAGTCGGTTGCGAGATAGTGTTGCTATTAGGGATATTGCAGATGAACTGGGAGTAAGCAAGAATACCGTGCTATTGGCAAAACAAAAAATAGCAAGACATGGGACTATTATTAGGAATGCAGGTTCTGGTCCCCCTAAAATTTCTACTGATGATCATGATAGAAGACTGGTTAATTATCTAAGGGATCATCCCTTCGAAACTGCAATCAAGGCAAAAGAAGAGACGAATTTTCCAGGTTCTGCAAATACCGCTAGAGACAGGGTTCGAAATTCCGATATACGAAGCCGTTGTGCTGCCAATAAAAAATTTTTAACGGAAATAAATAAACAGGGCAGGTTAGAATTTGCACATGAATATATTAATCAAATAAATTTATGGGAAACAGTTATATTTTCTGACGAGAAAACTTTTCAGTCATGCAATAATGGGAGAATTCGGGTGTATAGGCCTTCCGGCATGCGGTATGATGAGAGATACACCCACAAAACCAACCAAAGTGGGCGTTTCTCCATAAATGTTTGGGGCTGGATTAGCGCTAGAGGACCAGGACTTTGCCAAATCGTCGAAGGAAGACTAACTGCAGCAGTATACGTTAATATACTAAACGAAGTGATGATACCATCGGTAAACGCTGTATACGGTCAAAATTACACATTTCAGCATGATAATGCTCCAATACACACAGCGCGCATTGTACAAAATTTTCTCCAAGAAAATAACATAGCAGTTCTTCCCTGGGCTTCGAAGAGTCCCGATTTGAACCCGATAGAAAACATTTGGGGTGCCATGGTCAAATCTATGTATAAACATGATTTTCAACCTAGAAACAGGGATGAATTACGTCATAGGATAAATCAAGCTTGGGATGAAATTGTTACGCCCCGCCACTGGTTATTGCCATTAATAATTAAACAAAATAATTAATCAAATTGTATTATATTTTCTTGGCTATTTGAAAGGGAGCTTTAGCGGCTGGCGAACAGATATTTTAAAATATGGTTTGGTTCTTTTAGTTTTAACAACTATTAGTGATTTTTCTGGAATTGGGTTTAACTCTATAACTATTCTATTAGATGGTCGATGAAAATAATAACCCACTATTGTGTTATATATACATTTAATGTGAATATTTAAAAATAGGATTTTATAATGGTTACAGAATACATATCTATAAAAAAAATAATACGTGTCCAATATTTTCTATATCAAATATCATAAACAAACAATTAAACCTTGTACTGTGTACGCACCTGATCTATTCCCCGCGGGATATCAGGGTTAGTAAGCACATAGCTTTGGCACTGCGTGCAAATGGTTATAAACAAATACATACATCCCTGTGGGATTTTAACGTTAATAAGTACATACGATTTTGGCACTGCGTGCACTTGGTTATAAAACAAATACATACATCCCTGCGGGATCAAATTACTAATATTAAGAATAATTGTTCTTAGCTATGCGAAGTATTACATTTCGTTAACTTTGTCAGATTCATGCGTTTTATAAAAATGATAGCTGAAAATACCTATTCGCTGATATATTAATTATAAGAGTACTGCGTACATTTGGGTTAATGCAAAATGATTATACGGGTCCATTATATCACTGATTTTAAATGTCATTGTTTTTTTAAAAGTCAATAAACTTACTGCAAATAATGTTCAATATAGAAAAGTAGCATCGTTCTTAACTTTCGTACGGCTGGGCTGGGCTTCGGGCGTTGCACTTTAGCGTAAACACACTCACGATCTAGTAATGTAAACCTTCGGGTTAAATTAGAGGCTGAACCCTTAAGGTAGGTAATTATGAATTGTTATGTAACTTTCTCACGACTTTAAAAATAGAAAAAAATAATAAACAATTCTTGTATTAAATAGTCTTAAGTTTAACTGGCCATTGAAAATCGAGGCACTAAGGGTTTTTACCCTTTTAGAAATTTAGAGTTTGACATGAGTCTAAGGAAATACTTTTGTCAAGAGATTCTGATATAATAATAATCCCCGTTCGTCGCGGTCCAGCGTTTTTATATTTTTTTATTGTACTCAGTAATTTCCTCAAGCGCAGAACTAAAATTTTTAAGGCGGTATCCAGAGGATTATAGTCCCGCCTATAGGTCATTAGCTTCTTTTGTTTTAAAATTTTTTCCTTGAATATTTTTTTTAAAATAAACATTTAGAGCGATTAAAAAACTAATAAAAGCCATTAAGGAAGTAAAAAGTAATTAAATTTCGTCAAAAACGATTAACTTAATGGTTTTAGGTGATTAAGAAAATGTTAAGTAAACAAAGTCCCAAGGTTTTTTCTTTTGATTGTTTACCGCGATGAGGTAATGCGAGCTTAGTACGTCTGAACCCATATATGGTTTTGACTTTGTTTGACCAATGATCGGCAAGAAGAATTGTACGAAATTATTAAGAACACTCCCAGCTTGTATGAGTGAGAAGAACGATACCTTAAATTCTGTCTCTTTCTATGCTTATTTTGATAAAGATTTGATTCGGAATGGATCTCCGTGGTTTTCCTAATAAAATTAAATAGACTTCATTCAATTAAACGAAATAAAATATTTAAGAAACTTTAGTAAGATCTCTGCCTGTCACATACGTTTATCCCCCGGAAAAAAACAAAATAGTCATAACTAATTTGTTTTGGTTAAAACGAAAATATTTTATTAAGTTTAGTTACTTAAAAATACAGTATTTGTTTATCGAATTCAGGTTATTTTAAAATCTAGTTATTGACCACAACATTCCTTAAAATAAAAAAAATTAAAAGAATAATATATATAGTTACTCGTATAGCATACATATCTAATTTATGTTAGGGAATGTCTGACTAGTATGGAACTAGACACCAAAAAAAATAATAACAACACTACAAATAGGTACCTACTAAAAATAAAGTGTATAAAAATGTTCTCATTTTAAATCGTAAGTTTTCCCCACTGTAAATAAAATAAAGAGACTTAATTCTACACAACATTTTGATTATACTTAATAGCATATAAAACATACGACTTTTACTAAATTTGCAAACTACATGGTTGTCCTTTTTATAATAAAATTATTCAGTACCCTGATAATTCTTGTTATTAAAAAAAAAGTACTTACACTTTTCGAACTTTCACTAGCTAAGGAGTTTCCGCACGCTCCTCAGATTTTTATTTCACCTTTCTAGTTCTTCTTTGGAATACCTGTCGTTACATCGTCCGTAGGTAGTAGTCTATGGTGATTGGTGATCCGTTGAGGGTACTGCAACTGGAGCATCAGGGGAGCTGGGGATACATTTTTACCCACGCTCTCGCTTAGCGACTAAATGCGCGTTTTCCACATTTTTTTTTACTTCTAAACTTAGGTTTTAAACTATATAACTTAATAATAACTTACGTATATATATATATATCTCCAAAATAGAATGTTAAAATTTTATGTCTAATCAAATCCGTTTCTTTATTGTTACTTCTTTTTTTTATATATACTAAACTATTTACACAATAAAATTATCTCTAAAATTGCTGATCTCTAAAGTAGTCGGGTTTTCGCACTATGCGGCCGCTTCGTGTAGTTATCTGGGCAGGACCTTCCGGATTATTATTAGGCGCTTCCGGGGTAGGTGTAGGTAGTTCATCTTGATCGCTATCTGATTCTGAATCCCAGGGTGGCACCTCTTGTTCTAGCTCATTCATAGTCCTTTCTAATTCGGCGTCATAGAAATCGTCATTATATGACTCGGCTTCACTTTCTGATTGACCTCCTTCTATCATTGGTTCTTCTGTTCGTTCGCTGATTTCATTGGCTGGATCTGGGTTTGGAAGATAGTACATCATAGGGGCTGTATCGATCATCTCCAGGTCATTCGGGTTTTGGGTAATGTCTTTCTCCCTATCTTCGTTTATATCTTCTCCAGTTTCACGTAAATTTCCTTCTTCCTGATGGGGCTCATGACCATGACAGGGCTTCAACCGGTTCGAGTGGACTATCTGTTCCTTTCGTCCATTAATTTCTTTAATTTTATATGTTACTGGGCCCTTAACTTCAATTATTCGATACGGCCCTGAGTATTTAGGTTGGAATTTTCTAGCTAACGTAGATTTTCCAGGTATTGCAGGAGTGAAAAGGTAAACTCGGTCGCCTTCCTTAAAAGTTTTTTCTTTGGCTTTAACGTTATATTTTTTACATTGTTTTTCGGCCGAATTTTCTAACTGTTCTTTGGCCTGACGTAATGCATATTTCATTCGTTGCAACATTTCAGTAGCGTAATTTTCATCTAAATCGTATTTGCATTCCCTAGGTTTAATACTTAAATGTTGAGGTAGCTCCATGTCTCTACCGAACATAAGGAAAAATGGGCTCTCTTTGGTAGAATCGTGAATGTTATTGCGATAAGCCATAAGCGCGAATGGTAGGAAATCGTCCCATGAGTCATTTGCGTTGGAAACGTAATGCTTTATCATGCCTTTTAAACTTCCATGTGCACGTTCTAACATACCATTGCATGCTGCGTGATAAGGGGTGGTTTGCAGTTTGTCGATTTGTAAAATTTTGCATATTTCCGTGAATAGGCCTCCTACAAATTGTTGCCCTCGGTCCGATAACAACTGTCTTGGGACGCCGTATCTAGTAATTATATTTTCTACAAAAGCCTTGGCCACGGTTCTGGCCGTTATGTCAGGTAAAGGTATAGCTTCTGCAAATCTTGTTAAGTAATCCATGCATGTAAGAATATATTTATTTCCAGATCTCGTCCTGTTTAATGGACCTACGATATCCATGCTTATTCTTCCAAAAACTAAGTGTGGGACGGGTAATTTCTGTAAGGTTGCAGGCGGCTGGTACGTGTTTTTATTTACACTGCAAGAATGACATTGTTGACAATAACGTTTTACATCACCGGACATTCCTTCCCAAATAAAATCTCTTTTTATTAGGTCTAAGGTTTTTTGTTGACCTCCATGGCACGCCATTGGAGAAGTGTGATATAGATCTAGTATTTCGGGAATCATACTTTTGGGTGCTACTATTTTGTCATATCGTTCGTGTTCTCTCCGTGTAGCGTAAAGGATATTGTCTGTGTCTAAATAATAGAATCCTGTGTCGTCAGGTAGTGCCTTGATAATATTCTGCAACTTTTCGTCTGCTTTCTGTTTTCTTTTTATGTCCTCACGAGTCCATATTACGTTTGTCATCGGGCTGCCTTCGTTGTGTATTTGCACTTTTGCAATCTTTTTGGTATTTTCGTGATTATTTCTTTCGTCATGGGTTACTTCTCGAAGTCTAGTTAATGCATCAGCATTTGCATTTTTATGTCCAGGTCGGTAGTCGATTGTAAAACTATATTCCATAAGAAATATAGCCCACTTGGCTAATCTTGAGCTACTATCCTTTAGGTTTAAAATATATTTTAATGGTTTATGGTCACTGAATATGTAAAAATGCGTTCCTGTCAAATAGTATTTAAACTTTTTTACTTCCTCCACTACAGCTAAGGCTTCTCGTTCTATTGTAGAATAGCGAGTTTCTGCGTCTAAGAGGGAACGGCTGTGATAATATATAGGGTGTTCCATATTATCGTATTTTTGACTTAAAATCGCTGATATGCTTCTGTTGCTTGCATCAGTTGAGAGAATAAATGGTTTAGCAAAATTAGGATATTTTAATACAGGAGGATTTATCAATGCCGTTTTCAAAGTTTGAAAGGCTTCTTCTTGCTTATCTGTCCATATAAATGGCGTATTTTTCTTAGTTAACGCTGTAAGGGGTTGTGCTATTTCAGAAAAACGTGGTACGAAGCGTCGATAGAATCCACATAAACCTAAAAATGCTCGAATCTCCTTTACTTTTCTTGGTACAGGGTAGGATTCGACTATTTTAGTTTTGTCGGGATCGGTGGCACATCCGTTTCCAGATATTACGTGTCCCAGATATTTTGCTTCTTTTTGCAAAAAATGACACTTTGTTGGTTTAAACTTTAAGTTGCTTCTCCGCATTATATCAAAGACCTTTCTCAATCTAGAGAGATGTTCAGGAATTGAATTTTTCGAAAATACTATTACGTCGTCTAAGAAAACTAAAGCTTCGGTGCCAATTAATCCAGAGAAAATACTATTAACAAAACGCTGGTACGTCGCGCCTGCGCACTTGAGTCCCATGGCCATTCTGTTAAATTGATATGTGTTATCTGGCGTCACGAAGGCGCTCTTCTCCCTGTCCCTTTCATCTAGTTCTATTTGGAAGTATCCACTAGCCATGTCCATCGTAGAAAATAAAGTATTCCCTGTAAGACTGTCTAAAGTCTCTTGTAGGTTAGGTAAAGGGTAAGTGTCGCTTACTGTTATCTCATTAAGTGACCTGTAATCTATACAGAGCCGGAACTGCGGTTCTTCTCCTGGATGCAATTTCTTTTCTACTAATATGGCTGGGGCCCCCCACGGAGATTTCGTAGGCTGTATCACATCGTCCTTCAAAAGCTTTTGGATTTCTTCCCGTAAAATCTTTTGGCGGTGGAAAGGAACTCGGTAGGGCTTCTTACGAATAGGGGGAACCTCTTCGGTGATAATACGATGCTTTACTTGGGACGCACAAGTCAGTTTTTGATTCGGCGCCTTAAAAATATCAATATATTCTTCAATTAATCTTCTTAGTTGCCACTCCACCTCTGTAGTCGGCTTACTTAAGTGCAATTTTTCCAAAATCTCGTCACAATCTTCCTTACTTATTTTTGCTATTCGCTTAGTATCCAGTTCGCACGTTGGCGAGTCTGTTTCTGCCTCAAAAGCATAGGCAATGACCGTGTTTTTGGGAATAAACACTTCATAAGGATTAACATTTATAATTTTTATAGGGACCTTCTTTTTATTCCCGCATAAAACTCTTGCTACCAGTAGTCCACTGTGATTCTCGTTACTATCTTCAATTACTATGGACTCAGTCAATAATCCACTATTATTATTTAGGTATCCTTGACAACATATTTGACTTCTGGGAGGAATAGTTAACTTTCCCTGAATACGTACCTGACCGCATTCTAATGGGTCGTTCGGTACTAGACAGTTTGGCTCTTGTGCCACTGATTTCTTAGTATTAGAGTTTTCTCTCTCTTCAGGCCACTGCCTGGATAACTTCCTTTGGTTACTTCGTTCCTGTTTTATATTTTGGGAAGCTGCAGCCTTCCTTTCTTTGTCTGAAATTCTATTACACTGATTTGGTTGACGATTAAAATCAGGATGGCTGCCAACCATCTGATTCTTTAAGTCCGTCGCTATTGGCAGTAACGAGGAACTTTCAGTATAAATCTTTCCCTCCAAAGTTTTCTTTTTTTCCAAGGAACTCTCCACTTTCTCCAAAAGTGAGCTAATTACATCTTTTAATCCCTTTATTTCTCCCTGAAGTATCTCTATCTCTTTTCTACAATCATTTTCACCCTTATTATTTTTTATCGCACTATTGCGTAAGGTTACAGTATTTATTCCCTTGTCTTCATCTTGTAAGGATACCACTTCATTCCCGATGAACATTAAATTTTCTCCCCAGTCTATTTTCACACTGTGGGCAGATAAAAAGTCTACTCCTAATAAAATGTGAGCGTCAAAACTCACTGCATCTGTCAGTAACACATTTTGAACCAACGTAAGGTGAGCTCCTATTCTAATAGGGATATTAACGCTGCCATAATGAGGAATGTATTCGCCCTGTATATCTCTTAAACAATATGTTTTTTCCGTATTTATTTCATACCCCTGTATAATCTCAGGTAATATTAAAGATACTGCTGCGCCCGAGTCTATTATTGCTCTGATTGGCTTATTATTAATTTCTACAAATATTATATTACGGGGTGGGTTATTTTTCTTATTAAAATGCAGTATCCTTTCCTTATTATTTAAAACTACCATTGATTGGTATCTGCAGTCGCATTCTGGGGTGTGAATTTGACTGCTTGCTCGTTTAAAGTCGCCTTATCCGGTGTCCTTTCGTCAATAGTATTTCTGGCATAGCTATTTTGCGGACGCCTGTTCTCGTAACTATTTTCTGGGCGCCTGTTATCATAATTATTTTGCGGACGCCTGTTATCATAATTATTTTGCGGACGCCTATTCGCATCTCTATTGGGAAAGCGGGTGCTAGAATTATAATTTCGGTTTTCCCAATTTACGTTTCCTGTTTTATTATTCTGAAAATTCCTGGACCTCTCTTGTCGTGGAAACTCGTTTGGACGCCCGGCTACGCGGGGTGGATTCCATTGTTGAAAATTTTTGTTTCGGTTCTCGAATCTATTAGTACTGTAATGCCTTTTTAGTTTAGAACAATTTCTTTTAAAATGACCAAGCTCGTTACAATAAAAACAACGTTTTTCGGCTACGTTCTCGTTTCCTTGCGAAACTTCGTAAACATTTTTGATTTTTACTTTATTTAAATTATCGATCATTTCCTCGACTTCCGCTCTATCTAAAGCATCCGTAATATTTTTTGCTTGGGCGGATAAAACTTTGTCCCTAATATGTGGTAGTAATCCAAGAACAAAATGTCGTAATAAATCTTTGTTAAATTGTTTTTCTAAGGCTGCTGCTGCTGTTGCATTACTTGAAGTTATCCTAACTTTATTTCCTATTATTTTTATTCTTGTTAAAAATTGCCTACAAGATTCTCCATGTCTTTGTCGACATTCAACAAAATTTTTTAATTCCTGCCCTGGGAAAGTTTTTTCTTTAAATTGTTCCCGTAAAATAGTGGAAAAATTTGTCCAATCTTGGGTTGTATTGATGTTATTATCTGAGTTCAAAAACTGTTTTGCTAATCCCCTAAGTTTTAACTTTGCTACTGCTACTTTTTGTTCATCCGACCATTTAGCGATTAATCCCGTAGTTTCTATGTATTCGAGAAAATCTTCTACCTTTGTAGTACCATCGTAATTTGGAACCGCGTCTATTCCTACGAATATTGTACCGGATGTACACGAAGTACTAGCTTTTGCTTCGTCCAGACTCATTTTTATTTATTTTTAAAAACTTTATAAATTATAGTTTTCAATATACGTATAGGCAGATGCTCAACACGTGAATATATTTTCTCGACCAGCAAAATTACAAAAATTTAATTTCCTTTGTTATTGACATAAAATATTTTTAAATTAGAAATACAGATATAATCAGAAAAATCACCCCTGAACTGACATTTATTGTCAGACAAGGACCCTGAGACCTGACACCATTGTTACGCCCCGCCACTGGTTATTGCCATTAATAATTAAACAAAATAATTAATCAAATTGTATTATATTTTCTTGGCTATTTGAAAGGGAGCTTTAGCGGCTGGCGAACAGATATTTTAAAATATGGTTTGGTTCTTTTAGTTTTAACAACTATTAGTGATTTTTCTGGAATTGGGTTTAACTCTATAACTATTCTATTAGATGGTCGATGAAAATAATAACCCACTATTGTGTTATATATACATTTAATGTGAATATTTAAAAATAGGATTTTATAATGGTTACAGAATACATATCTATAAAAAAAATAATACGTGTCCAATATTTTCTATATCAAATATCATAAACAAACAATTAAACCTTGTACTGTGTACGCACCTGATCTATTCCCCGCGGGATATCAGGGTTAGTAAGCACATAGCTTTGGCACTGCGTGCAAATGGTTATAAACAAATACATACATCCCTGTGGGATTTTAACGTTAATAAGTACATACGATTTTGGCACTGCGTGCACTTGGTTATAAAACAAATACATACATCCCTGCGGGATCAAATTACTAATATTAAGAATAATTGTTCTTAGCTATGCGAAGTATTACATTTCGTTAACTTTGTCAGATTCATGCGTTTTATAAAAATGATAGCTGAAAATACCTATTCGCTGATATATTAATTATAAGAGTACTGCGTACATTTGGGTTAATGCAAAATGATTATACGGGTCCATTATATCACTGATTTTAAATGTCATTGTTTTTTTAAAAGTCAATAAACTTACTGCAAATAATGTTCAATATAGAAAAGTAGCATCGTTCTTAACTTTCGTACGGCTGGGCTGGGCTTCGGGCGTTGCACTTTAGCGTAAACACACTCACGATCTAGTAATGTAAACCTTCGGGTTAAATTAGAGGCTGAACCCTTAAGGTAGGTAATTATGAATTGTTATGTAACTTTCTCACGACTTTAAAAATAGAAAAAAATAATAAACAATTCTTGTATTAAATAGTCTTAAGTTTAACTGGCCATTGAAAATCGAGGCACTAAGGGTTTTTACCCTTTTAGAAATTTAGAGTTTGACATGAGTCTAAGGAAATACTTTTGTCAAGAGATTCTGATATAATAATAATCCCCGTTCGTCGCGGTCCAGCGTTTTTATATTTTTTTATTGTACTCAGTAATTTCCTCAAGCGCAGAACTAAAATTTTTAAGGCGGTATCCAGAGGATTATAGTCCCGCCTATAGGTCATTAGCTTCTTTTGTTTTAAAATTTTTTCCTTGAATATTTTTTTTAAAATAAACATTTAGAGCGATTAAAAAACTAATAAAAGCCATTAAGGAAGTAAAAAGTAATTAAATTTCGTCAAAAACGATTAACTTAATGGTTTTAGGTGATTAAGAAAATGTTAAGTAAACAAAGTCCCAAGGTTTTTTCTTTTGATTGTTTACCGCGATGAGGTAATGCGAGCTTAGTACGTCTGAACCCATATATGGTTTTGACTTTGTTTGACCAATGATCGGCAAGAAGAATTGTACGAAATTATTAAGAACACTCCCAGCTTGTATGAGTGAGAAGAACGATACCTTAAATTCTGTCTCTTTCTATGCTTATTTTGATAAAGATTTGATTCGGAATGGATCTCCGTGGTTTTCCTAATAAAATTAAATAGACTTCATTCAATTAAACGAAATAAAATATTTAAGAAACTTTAGTAAGATCTCTGCCTGTCACAAAATAACTGTCGAATTATGTAGAAACTTAGTTTTAAGTATGCCACAAAGGCTCCAAAAAGTAATAAACAGAAATGGTTCTATGACCAAATATTAATTTTGTGTTGTTTTGACAAACTTTGTGTTCGCAATTTTTTTCTTTTTATTAAATGTATTTTATTACCTGTATTAGCTTTATTTATTATTTTGTGGTAATGGTAAATATAATAATTTATAAAATATTTGACTTTAAAAAAATCTAATAAATTTACTTTATCCATATTATATGATGTCTCTCAAATTTAACCACCCCGTATCGAAAAATACAAAACATTCCATTATGTAACCTAGGTTACTTTTTAAATTTTGAATGTTTTTCCTTTTTAGCTCTAGACACCTTTTATAGTCTAGGGGATATGTATTTCTTACATTGTTTTTGTAAATCTCTTGTCCCAGTTTTTTATCGGCACAATAGTACATTTGCCATTTTGATAATTGAAAAAAAATATTAGATGTGACAAAGATGAACGAAGGCTGATATACTTCTTGCAAATTAGGTAATAATCGTCTGATATTGTAAATTTGGGGGTAAATTCGATTTTTCTGGTAATAAACTTAAACTTGCTATTTTTGCTGCTTCCTGTATATCTGGTGGGGTATAACATATCTCATCTTTACTATCGCTAATCATTTTGTAAGTTCTTTTAATACAATTCTTAACTTTAAAGTTGATAACAAAAATATGTTGATAAGTTGAACTATATTTTGACGTTTCAGAATAAAATTACAAAGCGCTTCGACTTGACATTTCATGACATGCTTGAATTTTTCATTATACACACAAAATCGTATTATGGATGGACCTTACACGCAAAACGACCAATGATATTTTTTTATTTCAAATCGCATTACCTGTCGATTTCATTATTCACTAGTGAATTATGAGTTCATTATTCACTAGTGAATAATGGGTATTATTATTGAGCAAACACATATATAATGAACATATTATACAATAGTCGTGGACAAAAAACTATGATAGGGAGGTAAAAACTATTTTTCCCTTAGATGCGGGTTCCAATGCTACAGCGTGTCAATGTCTGAAATTGGCATATTATTATTTTAAACGTCAATATCTCAAAAACAATTGAATTTAGACATATGACATTTTATACAAGATATACATGGAATTGTATAGGGAATTAAGAAATATTATAATACATAGGGTGTTCCATTTAAAATAACGATGTTGCCACCGGTTTCGGGTAGAAGCGGCCACGCCGCAAAACAGTAGACCATGGTTGTTTATCTAAGCAATCAAATTTTTAAAGAAAACGTAACACCCATTTTCCATAAACGTCTAACGTTTCATCCACCGTGAAACACCCAGTATACACGGTGATTCACGTTGAGTGGCCTATTAGAAGATCTCGGAAACAAGTAAACTTATCTGTCTAAAAATTTAATAGCTTTGAGCTTTTAAAACATTATATTTTAACGTTTTTATTACTTCCGGTTATACCGGAAGTTAATGCCAACTTTGCTATTTCAAATGGAACACCCTGTATATTTTAGCATTTTTTATTACCTTATTAAAAATAAATAACTTTTGTTAATAATAATCTATTCCTATCTCTAACCGTTTTTGAGATATGAATTATAAAAGGATTTTTTTTGTGTAAAAACGCTCCGAGAAAAAAGTTTAGTAACTCTGAAACTAATAAAAGTAAACATTTTAAATTTTGTAAGTAAGTAATATATAGATCTTTAGTTTAAATTACTTAGGTTTCACGTTTTTTATACAGGGAGTTTTTAAAATTGTGCCAATGTTTCCATTTAAATAAATGTGCATAAGTGAATTTTTGCAAATGGATTACCCTATTTTTTAGCTTACTAATGCGTAGAGAATTATATTTCCTATCTAAATGCCTAATATGTTACAATCCACATTATTAGTCGTTTTGGAATTATGAGCAATTTAAATGAAAAATCTTAAAATTTCTGTTTGGGTTAATGCGACATTATTTTTTGAAAATAAGGCTTCGACTGGGATTTTCGTTTGACTTTGAGCTTTGTTGCCAATTTGTAAAGTAGGCTTTGACCAAAATGATTTTAAAGTTGACACTTATCTTAGCCCTGTTGTCATATTTTGCTTAACTTATTTAAAATTATGTTCATTCTTGTTAATCTGAGAATGGCGAATAATAATTATTAAAATAATTTTATTTAAAAAAATCAGAAATAGCTAAGCAGCAAACATTTCGTTTCTAAAACACGTTTCATCCTATGCTATTTTAAATTATCCAAAATTCCGAAAGAAATTTGGGAAAACTACTAAAAAAATAATTTTTGGTGGCCAAGTTAGCTTGAATTGACCTATTTTGTCTGTCATTATACGTTGTTCACGTATTTTCCGGACATCCTTTAAAGAAAACAAAAAAAATCCTATAAAACTTTTTTATTAAAACTGTATTTTTATGAATATGTTTTGTTGTTGCGACTTGCAGTAAGAATCGTATAGCGTTTCTTGTAATAAACTGTGCATACAATAATTTGCACTAATAGTAAAAAAGGCCGCAAGTGTAGAATAATTCTGAGAAAATACGAAGACCTACTTTGCTGCTGAAGAACGTCGTTCTAGCGGTAACCGGACCTTCCGGGTAGGTACATAAATACTTATGTTAATATACCGTAAATACTAAAAAATAATGATTTTTTTAAATAAACACATTACATGAAGAATAAATAATGCCACTGAAGTGGCCTATTAGTATTTTCCTGAAATCTAATGAAATCTATGAAAATGAGAAAAAAAGCACGGTTAATTTGACTAGAAAGCGCCGTATATCACACGCGTGTTGAAATGCATGACACACTATTTAATTTAAACATATGGTGTCAATATGATCACCCCTATTTATTAAAAAGAACAAATTTTAGAAATCAGTAATAGTAACGTGTTTAACTTATTTATCATGTATTTGTCGAGTGATTCAGAATTAGGGTGTTAAAATACGCCATCTGAAATAATAAAAAATGTTAATAATATACTAGAAAATCTATTACCAAAAAAAACAAATCGCGCTGAAGAGAGTATGTATTAAATAAGTCCTTCTTGGTACCAATAATAGCGTAGAGAATAGAGCTCTAGCCTACAGATCGCAAGGTCACAGGTTCAAATCCAATAAGGAGTATTTGACTTTTTTTATAAAAACATTAAATAATTTATAGAATTATTTTGAATTGAAATCTTCCTTGTTGGATGGATTTTTTAAATTTATGTGTAATGCATCTTTCCTTGATTAAATTTAAAATTTTTCATTCTGGTTAGTCTAGAAGTCAAACCAGGATTAGTACTTCCTATGATATATAAAATAAGAAAAAATAAACTACAAATAAAGGAAAAGCCTATTGACAAACTATGAAACCAGATATTAAGAGGAACATAATCCTAAGTATCAACACTAGTGTTGATAATTTTTTTTCAACACTAGAATTAAAATATTTTTTTCACAAATCAAAAGGTTTTTTTAATAATTCTTTGTGGTCGTAGGAAAAATAGAGCGGACATTACTCGTGTCAAAGTGATTATTCTACAACTCGCAGAATTTCCGCACTCGGCTGATGCCTCGTGCTAAAATATCTCCTCGTTTAACAAGTATCACTTTCATCACTTGTTATGTAATATACTATTTCATGGTATGGGTTATTCCTTGCTAATCATGGTTAGGTGAGGAAGCTACGACTTCAAGTAGGGTGTGGTTTTGCTATCGCTTTTAGTTTTATTTACAACAGACTGACAGAAAGACACAGAAAGTTTTTGTAAATCTGAATTTGTATAGAAATTTCTTTTATTTATATGATTAGTCAAGAGTTCTGGTATAACATGTTTTTTTTTTATTTTAGAGAGCTGAAAATAAACTATACGCAGTTAAAATAAAATTAAAATATTTATTTAAAGTTGCAAAATCGATAAGAAAAAACGAATCTGTCAAATTGAAAAGTGAAATCTTACAAGAATAAAAACTTTGCCCACGGTCAATTACATTAACCAGAAGAAAGCATACTAATTTTTATTACGTTTGTTATTTTATAAATAAGACACAGTTGAAAAATTAAAGTACATCTTAGGGACAATGAAAGTCCACCAGGAATCTTTATTTTGGAATAATAATTATTGGGGAAAAGTAGGTATCCATTGAAAGTATGTACGCTTCGATGATTATATACAATAAGTTAAGGCGAATCTGCACGGTTTCAGTAACTTGTACAATCACTAAAAACCACTACTGGATTTTAGCACACTTGCTTGTTGTTGTAACCATGTATTTTGTATTTTAGCACTGGGTTTAGGAATAATTCCCAGTGCAGGGAATGGAAAACAGTTCTATTTACTGGTACAAGTGACTATCTAAATTCAATATTCTTTCAAAACACTTGATATTTAGTACTGGATTTTATTGACTTCTACTTCTAAAAGCAAGTGCTGCCTACAGAATAAGCAGCTGATAGATGAATTTGATAGTAGATAAAAAAAAAACGATTGTTCACTACAGTAAAATTTGGAGACATCATGATAATACAAGTTTTTTAATACCTCAATCCCCCCATACCAAAATCCCGGATTCGGTACTGATGGGCACATAACTTGAAATAAGTAGTATATTACATAACGAGTTATGAAATAAGTGATACTTTTCAAACGAGGAGATATTTAGCACGAGGCGTGAGCCGAGTGCGGAAATTCTCCGAGTTTTAGAATAATCACTTTCACACGAGTAATGTACACTATTTTTTCTACAACCACAAAGAATTATTA
This sequence comes from Polydrusus cervinus, assembly GCA_935413205.1. NCBI lineage: Eukaryota > Metazoa > Arthropoda > Insecta > Coleoptera > Curculionidae > Polydrusus > Polydrusus cervinus. The sequence goes on from OW284513.1 coordinate 28,099,533, forward strand.
AAAAAGCCTTTGGTTTGTGAAAAAATAATTTCAACACTAGTGTTAAAAAAATATCAACACTAGTGTTGAAATTAGCATACCTACTTAGGATTATGTTTCACTTTCCACTTAATATCTGGTTTCATAGTTTGTAGTTTGTCCATAGACTTTTCCTTTATTTGTAGTTTAACTTTTTCATTTATTTATATTTAATATATCATAGGAAGAACTAATCCTGGATTGACTTCTAGATTAACCAGAATGAAAAATTTTAAATTTAATCAAGGAAAGATTCATTAAACATAATTTAAAAAATCCACCCAACAAGGAAGATTTCAATTCAAAATAATTCTATAAATTATTTAATGTTATTGTAAAAAAAGTCCAACACTGCTGATGGGATTTGAACCTGTGACCTTGCGATCTGTAGGCTAGAGCTCTATTCTTTACGCTATCGCTACCGATAAACATTTGTTGTTCAATACCTACATGACACTCTCTTTAGCGCGATTTGTTTTTTCTGGTAATAGATTTTCCAGTAAATTATTAACATTTTTTATAATTTCAAATGGCGTATTTTCACATTCTAATTCTGAATCATTCGACAAATACATGATAAATAAGTTAAACACTTTACAATTACTGCTTTCTGAAATTCGTTTGTTTTAATAAATAGGGGTGGTCTTTAAAATTGGCACCATATGTTTAAATTAAATAGTATGCCTTGTATTTCAACACTAGTGTTGAAATAGTTTTTTCAACACGCGTGTGATATACGGTGCTTTCTAGCCAAATTAACCGTGCCTTTTTTTTCTCATATTCATGGCTCGTTGGAAAATGGTTGTTCATACTCGGGAAAAATCTAATATTTTTTTGTAGAAAATTTTCCAACCTATTATGATTTTTTAACGGTAAAATAAAAAGTTAGGCGTAAATCTCCCATCGTATAAACTTTTCCCAACCAGACACCTTAAGTAAATTTAAATGGACTGTTTTCATTGAAAGTTTTGATCTACGGTTATTTTTCATGATCGCGGTATGAAGCAAATTTCACAGGCCAGTAAGCATGTGAATCAAAACGTATAATTACTTTAATGTACTTGTATACATTCTCATATAAATCTCCGTAACGAATCGCCAAAAAAAAGTAAGTATGGTATTCTACTTAAAATCTAGTTCACCTGTTAAACCAGACTGCAGAAATAAAATCTTACAAATCAATGAATATCATCTGTTTGATAAATTAATTATTTTGATCTATTATAGCTATCATATGTTTACAGTACATTAACGAATTGTAGTCAGTAATTTGAAAAATAGAAGTTATTAGCCAATTTTTTCTAATCAACAAAATCCAGCTAAACTATTGTATTATTTCAGAATGAACATTAAACTTGTTGGAAACGCCCAAAACCTTACGAACAGTAGGCGTTGCTTTATATGAGCTGAGTTTGGGCAAGCGGTCAAGGGCGGGAAAGACACTTTACGCTTGAGTTAGGAACATTATTTTTTCTACGACCGTATATACAAAAAAGTATACCAACCCATTTTCAAAAATTATTTTATTTCAACATACATATACAAAACTTTAACTAAAAACTACTAATTATTATAAATATTAATATTATTTATATATAATATTTCTCCTTACACCATGTAACAAAAGGGTCGTATTGCTTTTTATATCTTAGTCTGGATTTGGCAGGTAACAGCTCGGAATTAGCTTTATCTGCAGCCTTCAAAATGGCTTCGGGAAGTTCTTCGTCGGATGAATCCATTAATATTATTGCTTCGGATTCGGTTTAATGTGGTTTAATTTAGAAGAAGATTGTATTCGGTCACTTCGAAGACGCTTTGAACAACTTTGACGTTTTAGTAACAATTACTCGCCTGGGTTATCATAGCAACTGATATCAACCCGGTGGTTTGATAGTTGTTTTGTAACATTACTTTAAAGAATGTACAGGGTTATATAAAAATATCTTTATTATTTAATATTTTCAAAAAATTAAAAATGCAACAAAAAGCTAGAAAAGATGTAAATTTTATTTGATGGACTATTTCGTAAATATTTATTTACCTGTTGTAACAATAGTTATAACTTCCGAAGTAAAAAACTATCTAATAAGGTCAAAATTTGCATTATTTTACTTTCCCGCACTAGTGCGGGAAAGTGACACTTTCAAAACTAAAATGCGTGCGGGAAAATGGGTTAAAACACACGGTCGTAGAAAAATATAATATCAATGGTTCGAAAACAACCATTATTTGGTCACCTTCCTGTCATATATTTAAATAGCTATTTATTATTACCAAACAAACATTTTAAACAATAAACAAGATGAAATGTCAAAGGTAAAATGGGCAATGGACATATTTATAGCTTCATGCTTTATCCTAAGATGAGGCGTTCACCAGGAATGTTGTTAAAGAATTTGAAGTAGAAAAACATGATTCAATGCAACTCAAGGTCTTCATGTCTTCATGAATTAAGAATTTTTTTCTCTTATTTTAAACGAATATCATAGACGTATGTAGTTATTCTTTTTAAATTATTTATTTCCAACCAACTATTACAGGGAATGTTAAACTAACATACATACTATCTAGCATAAAGTATTTTTGGCAAATAATTAGTATAAGAATTATTAAAACATCAAAAACGAAATAAATAAAATATTTATGAAAGTACCTATAAATCTATAATAAGCTGTGTATTTCTTTTGATATTACAGATGTAGGAAAAATTAAAAAAAAAACATTTTTAGAAAAGATGATGCTACAGTATCTCAAACTGAACCAGTGGCGGGATGGGTGGGCACACGCGGGCCCGCTGATTTTTAAGCGGGCACTACCCAAGTGAAAAGTGACTTCTAAAAAAAAAAGTCGCCGCCTCCTTCACGCTCTATAAAGCCATAAACAAGGGCAAACAAAACTCCTCTTGTCAAAGGTGACGTCTAAAAAAAAAGGTCATCGTTCTCTTCAAAATAACCTTTTATAGCCAGGCCCCCCTTCCCCCCGGAAATTCCATAACAAAACCGAATGCATCAATTTTGGGTGGGCACACATGTTTCTAGGGTGGGCCAGTGTCACCCCCCCTCCCCCTCCCCCCACCCTGGCGCTGCCGCTGAATTGAACGTAAAAAACTATTCTTATTTTTGAACCCTGTATAAGCCTAAAACTGAAATTTGAATAAAAAATGCTATCACAGTGCAATTACCAAAAAAAAAGCTTAAAAAAAATTATCAAAATCAACTTTAAAATTGAGTATAATTTTTGGTTGTGGGTTATTTTTGCGGCTAAGTGTATTATTAAAATTTATTACGTTTTAATATAAAATGTAATACTGCACAGAAGCCAGCAATAATGACATATAATTTACTTTAATAATAATAATAACACCTTTAATTAAATATTATAAAACTTTTTTTGTAGTATAGCACTAAGCAGCTATTCTTATTTACTTTTTCAAGCCAATTTGTACAAGATTTTTTACGTAATCAAAATAAATCGGTTTTTTTAAATAAACATATTTCACGCTTGATTTGTGCGTTTATTTTTCGGTAAATTAATCAGTTCCTCCACAACCTCGCGTAACGAAAAAATTACCGTAAAACCAAAAAATTATTTTTAAGAAATTTGAATGAATAGTTGTTTGCCAAGAGAATGGAAACGGCAAAAGTTCCGTTAAAGAGCTATTATGTTACGCAATACATATTTATGGATTGTGTTTGTTGTGGCAAATTTAAATACGCCAATAAAACTAGGGCACACATTGCAGAAGCGACTTGTGAGGGTAGGCACTGCAGTAGTGGAGCCAGGAAATTCGCAATGGGTGGGCACACGCGTGCCTGATTATTTTAGGGTGGGCACTGTCAAAAATGAAAAGTAAGTTCTAAAAAAAATAGTAATTTACGTTAAAAGTCCGGAAAATACTGTTTTTTTGGACGAGTCGACAAAATTCTAGGACGAGCCGTAGAAGTTTGGGAGTTCAAAAAACTGTTTTCGGACGTGTTGCGTACACTATTTCTTCGGCAACCATGTAGAGTAACAAATCAATGAGACACATTTCTTTGTTATATTTCTTTGTAGAACAAAATTTCGAACATTTTAATTCTTATTTGTAGTAAATATTGAAATTCGAACAGAAGATAGGTACTAACAGAAACATTCTAATTCTTATTTATATTAAAATTCGAGCAATTGCTAATATTGAAAGGATTTAATTTGTTTGAAATGCTTGGTATATTTAAATGCCTTTTGTAGTCAGAACAAAAAGGTCAAGTTTCCGTTTCATGTTGATTGTTTTCATCTGATAATTTTTGAATGGTCTTGGAAATTTTAATTTTGTTTCTTAGTGAATTGTCTATATATCCTTCAGCGACATTGGTAGACTTCCAGCCACCGTGTCTCTTCAAAATCAGCACATATCGTCGCTGAAGTGCGACGCATGCTATGGCCTGTGTAATTTTTAGGATTGGGTAAATTAAAAAATTCTGCAATTCTTAATCCGAGATTTCCAAGACTGTGGATACCAACGGGCTGAATCGAACATTTTCCTTTTTTGTAATTCACGAATAATCTGTTATGTGGAGTATGGGATGGCCGTAAAAATAAATATTGCCTATACAACAGCAGGTTTTCTTGCCCAAATACAACAAAATGTCTCTCAATATGTGTTTTAGAATCTGGTATTTTCGCAAGCAACATGTCTTCTTTGTCGTTTATTAGATCAATTGACATTTTTGTTAGTTCTTCCTGTCTACACGCACCGGCTAACCCAATAATTGTTGCTACCTGAAAATGAAACAAATTAAGTTGATACTTTTATATCCTACAATCGTAATATTTTGTTAAAATTACCTTTACCATTAGATATGTTTCATTATCTGCTTCTCTAGTGAATTTGTTGATTTGCTCGCTGCTGAAGACTTCTGATTTCTTTGCTTTATAACCAACATTCTTTCTTTTAAGAAATGCGATTACCTTTGGGAAAGTAGCTATGTTTACATTTTTCTTCACTAAAATTATTATTTCAACATACAGTTCCAATAAAGATCCCCCGGAAACTCCAGCGCTGAACCTAATCACTAGATTTTGGGTGGGCACCCATCTTTTCAGGGTGGGCTGGTGTCTAGAAAAAAATGTCCTACTTACGCCCACTGAGCCCCCTCCCCCCGAGCATATTTCTATTTTTATGTTGTGCATCGCAGATGACATAATTTGAACCTATATTATTAAAACTTTAAAATTCAATAATTAAAAAAAAAAAAGGTATTATCCGTCAAACTAGAAGTTCTTGTGAACCCCTCAGTAAAAGTTTCTATTAAATTTTCAATTAGACAAGCTAGGAAACGATGCCGCATTGCACACTGGTATAAGGCTCATAATACCAAACCCTTTTTTAATAAGAAGTATTACCACAATAAATAAAACAGAAACCAGATCTTCTTAAGTCGGTCAAAACTGTTAAACCAAGATTATCATCATAAATTCTAACCACGAAATAAATGAGACATCGGTTATTTTAATTCCCATTTATGTCTGTGTACGTACCTAACTGTACTTTAAAGAATTTTAAAAAACGTTTTTTCTCATACCTACCTGGTGTACCATAGCCTAAGGCAAGGTTTAATTATCTTGAAGAAATAGTCCATAGTTGGAAGTGTAGTGGATATTTAAATGGAAAGAAATAATACACTCTAAGTCTTCCTCCACTGTTATATTTTTAGTCTTTTTTTTCATAAATATAACAATGGAATAAGAGTGTCTTATTTTTGTCAATTTAAGTTTTAATTATTATGAGCTTGGGTCTAAAAGTCTAATTGTAACCTAATTTTTCGTCTCACGCTTGGACTCTTAATTTAAATCTTTAAATAATGTATTCTTAGCTTAGATTACAAAGGTCTTATAGGAAACGTTTAGTTTTTAAGCCTTTACTTCTAAAAGTCCTGTTTCATATAGAGATTAAGGTTTCGGACGCATATAGCTTTAGTTATTGATTTATGATGCAATTTTAAAGGAATGAGTAAAAATAATAATATTTTATAGTATTTTTCTATTATATACTATTGTCTTCCGTTTTTCTTTTCTAAAGCTATTTTAAATCAACAAAAATATAACCCAATGCAATAAAATATTTTTACAACTAAAACAATTTGGTACCTATTTATTTTTAAAGAGAAAAATTAAAGTAAAAATTTTAATTGAAATATTTTTTATGGAAGAAGTGCAGTGGCGGCTCGTAATAGTCGATACAGGTGGGGCCAAAATCAAGTCAAAAATCTTTGATGAGAGTACAGGGTGTTACAAATTCGATACATTGACATTGCTATCTCAGTAACTATAAGAGATATAAATTTGGTTGAATGGAGGCAAAGTTGCACATTTTATTGATAAATTATTTGTTAAAAAAAATCCGATGACTTCCGGAGCATCCGAAAAAAACACAAGAAAAAATTAATTTATTGTGTTTTATTGTCTTTACGACAAAATATTGATTTTTTGGACAAACCAAGAGCACTTACTTAAGACAATTTTTTATGCTCTTCAAGAAAATAATCTTATTTTTCAGATACGACGTTCGTTTTTTAGATACCTATATCAACTCAATTTTTTCAAATTCGGACCTGAATTTTTTAAATTTTTTGAGTGCCTAGCTTTTGACCTCTTAAAATTATTATCTTGTAAAATACTTAAGAAAGTGCCCTTGTTTTTAAAAAATAAAAAGTACCTACTTTTGTTATAAAAAAATAAAAACAAGTTGTTCGTACATTTTTTCGGATATCTCTAGAAATCATCGAAATTTGATTAAATTTCTTTTTAACAAATTGTTCAGCATTAAAATATGCAACTTATCCTCCATTTACCAAACTCTCTATCTCTTGTAGTTATCGAGATAGCAATGCTAGTGCATCGAATTTGTACAACCCTGTATATAAAAAAAATCGAAAAAATTACCGAGTAATTAAATGGAGCATTTGCAATAGTTGTAACAAAAAATGTTCACAAAACACTCAAATTATCTTATAAGAAAACTCGATAGGTACATACGTCTTTTTGTTATGTGAAAATGATTCAATCACTTTTGTTCTTGAAGTCATCAATGTTATTTACAAAATGTTTTTCGGCAGTCTACATACCCAAAGCACTAAGTCTTTCCTCTTTTATTTCATTTATTTTTAAATTGATAAACCGGAATCAGGAATACCCAACAAACACAGCGCCAAAGAAACACCGACGTTTCGAGGCCGCCTTTGAGAAAGCGCACTAGCGCTCCAGACGCGGAAGGCGCCGCGGAATGCAGTACGCCCATGACCGGCTGGGCGTCAGTCGGCCGCTGGGCGGATCTCAGACATCTTTTTACCATACCTGCGATGACCCGCCAGTGTAACGCTGGTGGCATACCTGCCGCTTTAAACGCGTTTTTAAAGCGCCTTGAAGGCGGAACAACTCCTCATGCGCCCTGGCGTAGCGCACTCGTTTCGCTAGAGGAGACCCCCCATTGGAGAATATAGGGCTCTGGCCCTATATTCTCCAATGGGGGTCTCGACATTAGTCTCATAAGATTGATAAGAGATAAGAGGCAGTATACACTGCCTGAAAAACACTGAAAATTATCAGAATGTAAATATTGCTAAATGTAAAAAAAGCAGACATTATATAAGGTTACATATTACAGAAAAACTTGGATTTTGACAAAAAATAATATGATACAGGTCGACTAATCAGGCAAGTTGGGTGATGCAAAAAAAACTAATTTTTACGATTATTGATTGAATGTCTAGTTTCTGAAATACAATATTTGTGTTGTGCCAAAAGGTAAATATGGGAGTGATTATTTAAACGACCGAATATTTTATACAGTTTTTAATTTAAAAAAGTCTAAATTCATAATAACAGATATACATATATACCAACATTTTAAAAAATATATATATTCTTTTAGTTTCCTATATTTGAACTAGAACAAGTTACTAATTTGCTTACAGAGTATGTATTATAAAATATAAAAAAACAAGAACGACAGCACTAGCGCTAAACCTAATATTATATAAGATTCTATTAACTTATGCTTATACTTATGAAAAGTTTCTTTGGTCTTTATGAGGTAAACATAAGACATCAATTGGTCAGTAACACTCAGTAAAGTAAGTATGTATATACAGGGTGGCTACTATTTAATTGACCACAATGGGTAACTTCTAAACGGCAACTCCTACGAAGTTGGTTAAATTAAAGAAAATGTGGCACTTAAGATCCACTTACCACATTGCCAAATTTTTTTTATTTTCTGAGATACAGGGTGATTTGTTAAAAACGTCTAAAATTTATTCCTTTAATAGCTCGAAAGATTTCAAGTTTAGGAAAATATTCTTCAAATAAAATGTTTGTATTATTTTCTTCTCTACAAAATGGCGTTATTACCTTTTTTATATCACTTGTTATGACCAAGATATCATGGTCAACTTTGTTTTTTTAAATCCGGACTTGGACTTTTTAATTTTATTTTTGAAAGCACATTTTAGCCCAAATACAATGATGTAAGTTTCGACACAAATTATACATTATCAGGAAATTTTTTGAAATATTCTCAGTACGCCTATGGGTTTTTAAAATATTATTTTTTTAGGGGTTTTTATTTTAATTTAATTTTATTCCAAAGCAAAAATTAAAATATTTGGAGAAACCATAGGCGTACTGAGAATATTTCAAAAAATTTCCTGATAACGTACATCATTGCATTTATGGTAAAATGTACTTTCAAAAATAAAATTAAAATGCCCAGGTCCGTATTTAAAAAAATGAAGTTGACCATGATATCTCAGATATACCAAGACATATAAAAAAGGTAATAACGCCATTTTGTAGAGAAGAAAATAATACAAAGATTTTAATTAAAGAACATTTTCTTAAAATTGAAATCATTCGAGCTAATAAAGGAACTAATTCTAGACGTTTTTAACAAACCACCCTGTATCTCAGGAAATAAAAACATTTTGGCATCGCGGTAACTGGATCTTAAGAGAGCTTTAAAAGTGGCGTATTTTCTCTAATTTAATCAACTAGTAGGACTTACCGTTTAAAAGATACCCATGGTGGTCAATTAAATAGTAGCCACCCTGTATATAAAAGTAGGAACAATTTTTTTTTTGAAGTTTTAGTGTTGCTCCGTCAAGAAAACACTTTTAAAGTGTTAAAATAAACAAGATTATTGATGGTCAGGCTGATCAAATAACATGCATTTTAATTTAAAAAAGAATAAATTTTATAGACAACTTAATTTCCTTTTAGAAAAAGCAGCATAATGCTCATGCTCACAAATTCTGTTTTATTTTAAAATGCTTGTTTTAATTTATATCCAATGTTTTCATTGTTTGGACAACCTGAACCGCAAAAAAAGAAAACGGATTTAAAAATAACTAAAATATTTTTTCTAAATAAAAATAAAATGAATGCAACGAAATGAAGTATGTACCTCATCCAATTCACTAAGGTTTGTTGCTATAAATAGAATACCTATAAACTTTTGTTTTATCTATTTCAGTTTTGTTCAGTTATACCGCATTTTCGTCGATGGTTTCGTCCACCCTCCCTGTCAGCAGAGTTTTTTAGCCAGGTTTTTATCACTTTGTCAATTTCGGCGTTTGTTGCGGAGGAACACGAAGTATTTCTCCTTATGGTGCCTATAAATAAGAATATTGACAGAAAAGCAATAAATAGTAAAATGACTTCAAATTTCTTAGAATATATTCTGTTTTCTAAATTAAAATTGTTTTGTGAATACAATAAACAACGACAAAAAGTAAAACAAACATACCGTAAATTAGCCTCAGAAGATTCTTAGCTTTTTGAAAACTTCCTTTTAAATTAGCGCCAATCCAATTAACTTTTAAGGATAAATCTGGCCCCATAATGGCATTTAATATTTTTCTGGTGCACTCAGATAAATCTCTACCTCCAAGAAGAACCAGAGTTGTCTGCTGCAAGATAAGACAGACAGATCATATAAAGTTTTAAAAAAACATTTCAGGATGAAGGTACCTACATTTTGAAATTATTTTCATAATGTGGTGTCCGAAAAACACAAAATGTATCAAAGGTTAATTTTTTGTGTTTTATAACATTTTTAAATTTTGAAGAAGAAATAGGATCAAGTAATAGCACAAATAATAGCTGTTTAAATTAAATCATTTATATTACATTTCAGGTTTACATGTGAAAACTGGAAATACTTACCATCATGTCAAAATACTCCATATCCCTCAATTTTTCATCGAAATCTAATAAAGCATCATAACTCAAAAAATTTAGTTCCTCTTGTAAGTTTTGGAATTCGTTTTTTTTCTGCACTTGGTCAGTTGCATTCATCTTCTTCACCTCACTTTTTATTTCTTGGACATCTCTTAGAAGACGAGTTAATAGTTCTGAAACAAAAAAAATTAACTTTTAAGAGACAGCATTTAAAATAAAAAAAAATGGAAGAGGTGAAGATTTGTTAAGTGAAAAACTAAAAATAGAAAGTAAACTTACTGAATATTTTTGCCGATTCACAATCGCAATGTGGCAAATCGGGCCGTTTGACGTTTGAATCAGGCTCTGCTACAGGTTTATGGGTTGGCAATACCTGTTCAACTGAATTCGCATTTTTTAGAGTTACAAATGTTTTATCCTTATCAGCAAAAATGCTATAATTTTCTTTTGACAACACTTGAGGGGTGTTTGTAGAAAACACACCTGCTAAAGTGTAATTTTTGTTTCCAACATTGCAATTTTCTGGAATCTGACATGCTTGCTGGCTATCATAATTATGTTTGCCACTTGTAATGGACTCACAATTATTATTGCTATTTGGTTTATTCTGATATGTGACAGTTTTCTTTAGAGGTGGTGGATTTTCAATAAGGCTCTGTTCAGAATCATCATCATCATCAAAGTCATATTTATAATTTGAGTCTATTTTTGCTTTTGGCTTTCGAGCAGATAGCTCCGAAAAAGAGGAATCGGAGGGTGAAGATGTCTCACAGTTTTCAAGTCGATGAAGCTTTGCCTTGGCTTTATCATACTCTCCTAAAAATTTACAAGTGTTTTAAAACCCAATGACGTGTAAAACATTTTAAAATCTGAGAAACTGTATTTTGTTTTGATTTTGGAACAATTAACATAGCTCACGACATGCTACGTACATATACATATACCTAGGTCGTATAATTGCTTAAGATAAAAATAAAATTAGTAATTGAAAAAGAAACTTACTAAGATGATATAAGATTAAAATTTGACACCTCCAACACTTGTTATATTCCAAAACAGTGTGGTTTCGAATGGCTTTCTCTCTTGATATAGTTGATTTTAAATAAGATGGCCAATAACATAAATATGAGTCATTTTCTCTCAGGATCCATGTACTTGAAATGAGTCCCATTGCTATTTCTCCATTACTACTTTCTTCAGGGAAGTCAACTATTACATAATGTCTATAACATATATTATTAAACAAATAAATTTCTAATTTCTTTCCTTTCATAAAAATACTCTCAAAAATACCTATTCTAAGCCTAAATTTTTGTACAATGTTTGTGTCTAATACTATACGAAAGTGCAGAACAAGTAGCTATTTCAATTAACTTAGATTTTTTTGGCAAAATTTCACAAAAAATCTTAACATTTTGACCTAGATATGGACTTTGTTGTAAAATTTTGCAAATATAATCACACAAATTTTACTTTTTTGAGAGAGCACCCTGCACAAATAAGCAGAAACTGGCAAAGAATAATGTTATGACGTGGTCTGAAGAAACGCACCTGTTAACAATTGTTTTTTATCTTTTAAACCAATAATACGATTTTAGTGCTTTTGGACATTTTGGGAAGTCACAGATATAGAAAATTTAAATGTAAAACCAATTTTCCAAAAACGTCACAAACTGGTCAACTGTTTTGTAAAATAGCCATTTTTAACCTCCTGGGATAATCTTTTGTGGGCGACACTGATATACATGCAAACTGACAATTTAAAAATCCAGTACAACTTCGATAGTCCGGACACATATCGTTCTGCCCAGTGCCCGGACAACCGAGGTGTCCGGATTACTGGAGATGCCTTTATTTTGCATTGATTTCTTTTTTTTTTGCTGGGAGATTTTTTTTATGAATAAGAAGATATTTCAGATCGTATCAAATTCAAAAACACATGCAAAAAATAATTAAACTCTTATAAAATAATAGGTTTAGGATCGGGAAAGGTAAATTTAGCAAACTGTCCGAGTTACCGGATTACTGGAGTGTTCGGACTAGCGAGTGTCCGAACTATCGAAGTTATACTGTACTTACAGACTTCTCAAGATATGTAAAATTTGGATTTTCGTTCATATTTTCTGAACCTCTGACTTTCCAAAATGTTTAAAATCACAAAAATCGGATTAGTTTAAAACTATAAAAAGTTAAGGTGTTTTTTTTTGGACTAAGAACCTCATTAAAAAAATAGGTAAAAATGTTTAAAAGGTTTCTGTTGAACCAACTAAATATGCTCATTTATTAGGTCAAATGCACAAGAGGAGAACAAACAAAATTGTTAAAATAAGGTAACATTATTCCTTTGCATAAAATGTTATCAATAGAGCTTTGAACCACTCTATCGGTTATGACCACTTCAAACAGTGATAAAAAACTACTTTCACTTGGATAATCTAAAAAAGGTTTGATAGTTTTTAATTTATTCCCTTCCACAAAAATATTTTCCAAGTCCAATTTTTTATATATGTTTGTGATACAGATTATGGAGCCATCCTTAAGAAAAACTGTATTATTTCCAGTCTTTGTTGTGAAAGTACATCCCTTAAAAATAAATTTTGGAAAGCTCGTTTTTGTTTCAGAGATGGATAAAGGATTCCCTTTAACACCTATTTTGCTGTTTTCAGTAGTGTTAATCAAAAGTCTTCCCTCAGAAATCCTATTAATTATTTGCTGCAAGCACTGATTTGGCTTTCGTAAAGATTTTTTTAAGAATCCCAAGTAGTTTTCAAACTCGAAACAATTGATTCCATTTAAAGTACCATATTTTTCTGCTTCTTTGGCCAAATGAATCAGTGAATGTACATTATATACTGCAAACTCCCTGCCATAAATTCTTATTGAATTTTTTACAAACAGATTTAATAACTTATTTGCATAATTGTTATAGTCACAGTTCAAAATCATACTTAAAAGTATCGTAATACCATATTTTAGAAGCATTATATTTGCAAATATATGGGGAGATAAAATATTTTTTAAAAGTGGGGTTATATACAATAAAAACTGCCGATATTCTATAGCTTTCCAATTTTCAAGCTCCATAATACTTCTTGGCTTTCTGTTAAATTCAACTGGCCAGAATTTAATTAATTCCTTTATAAGGTTTTCCAAGGACTCTTTACTCTCAGCTGTTAAACGGTATAACCTGCTACCATCTCTCCATAAAAAAAGCAGCTTTCTGACTACCCCCAGACAAACTGAGTGCATATAGTCACCAGGAAACTGGGACACCATACCAATATTTAGTTCAGTCAGGGGACTATTATATTTATGGTACCCTGGCCGATATGCATCAGCTGTCCTATTTACAAATTCCAAGTCAGTTCGAAGTGGGGCATTAAAATTAAGAAAAACCATTCTTTTGTTCACAAAAACACCCTCAACATGACATTTATCACACCCATACTTAGAATTATGCCCGAGAATGCCTTTAATATAACTCCGTGCAGGAGTGTCACAGCAGACTGATTTTATTTCGATTTTAATCATACTATTTTTAAATTTAAGTGGGTTTGCTTTGAGCTCTGTCATTTCATTTACAAAGTCTGCTAAAAACTCCTTGATAGGAGGTTTTTTCGTACCCAAAAATAATGTAATAATAAAAGGTGGTTCTTCAGGAAAATTTTCTATTTTGCACAGAATCGGCCAAAATGACTTTTTAGAACTTTTATGTAAAGGAATACCATCAATGTTTAATTTGAATAAAATAACCATCTCCAACTCACCAATTTCATGTTTATTTTTTTCCAGGATTTTTTGGACATGCTTTTTTATTCCAAAATAATACAAAAATTGATCATCACCTAAACATACCACTTCTGTGTTTCTAGGAGTGTGTAAAAGACTCCTAGCATCTCTAGGTAGGCCACTAATATTAGGATTCGTAGAGAACCACTGAAGAAGTTCACCGAGTGTTTTATGTGGCACATTATTTTTTAAAGCCCATTGCCGCATAAATGTGATACTTTCAGTGTTGCCCCTATCTTGAATGTAGTCACCCTCAAAGCTGTGTCGCACAGACTTTGTCTCAATTTCTTCTTCACTCTCCGATGATGCGTAAACATCAGAAAATGAAATTTGTTCGTCTTCATCAGAAAAGTCTATACGATCTCCAGAAGAATTTAAACTACATTCAAAATCAGGGCATTGGGCGTGCACCATGGGAACTTCTAATGAGGTGGTTTTCTCATAAGGTAGTATTAGAGATGAAGGGCTACTAGTAAAACTACAAGAAGCGGTTGCCATAGTATTTTCATCGTTAGACCGAATTTTTTTTGGTGCAGAGCAATCCCCTAGAATGTCATTAACTTGTTGAGCCATAACCCGTCTTTTCTGTCTATTACTAGCCATTATTATTATTATTATTTAAACATTTACTTACGGTTCCTCCATTTCTCCCTCCATTGCACCACAAATCGGAAAAAGAATTAAAAAAATCGAAAAAAACGTTTTTCTAAGCACGCCGTCTTAAAATAACCAAACCGCCATTGCCATTAATATTACACGACTGACAAGTGACAGTGCGGGAAATTCAAAATCGAATGTGCTAAGCGTGAAATCAGTCACGGAACAGCAGCTAAAAGGCGGCTGCCAACCCTAGGCGGGTTCGCGGCAGCAAAACGTACGGCAGCGCGATTGCGGTAGCGGAAAGATACCCTTTAAGAACGATGTGAAGCGATTATCGTGATCGCGCGAGAGACTAGCAGTGGTATAGCAGGCGCCATTATCATTAGGTGCCAATCCGCTGATGTCCGATAGCGGCCGACCCTTTTCCGCCACTGTTGTGTTTGCTGGGTATTATTATAATCCACCGACGGACTGACCTAAACCTAACCTACAAGAATAATTTATGTTAAACAGTAAAAACTGTTTAAAATAAAACTATTTTAAAATTAATAGGGAATTATTGGAAACGCTATAAGGTAAAGGCCTTATTATGGTCGTTCTTAAATTGACAGCTAAGCATGCGCATAATCAAAAATTTAATATGGGAACCATAATAAAATACTGCCTTCCCCTATTTACGACTAGTTACGGTAAGTAAAATAACGTTTCCTTAGTTCCCTTAGGCCCGTATTATTCATCTCCTGGTAACTTTACCAGACAGATAATTTCTATGGAGACAATTGTCTTAACAATGGTTTCTTTGGAAATTATCTTGCTGATAAAGTTACCAGGAGATTAATAATACGGACCTTATTCGGAAAACCGAACCTCAAAAAGCAGATGGTTGCATTATAACTTTAAAATTGAACTTTATGTTTTGTGTCGGTTAATTCATTAAATACAACCATTTAACAAAGGTACCAAACAGAATTCACAACACAAAAATAAAAATAGACTTTTTAGGTTAAAAATAACGCTGTCGTAAAAAGGAAAACGTTCCAATAAGTCCTTATTTTTCAGAGAAATAAGGTTAAGACCTTAATAAAATAGGGCATTCCCTTATTAGTGCTGACTTAAAAATTATCTTTTCAATAATTCCCTAATATATCTCGACAGGGCAAGCCGTATTCAAAACAGCTGCCATCTAGTATCAAGTAGTGGTAACAAAGACGAAGGCGTGATCCGATTGGAACGACAAAATAAAGCACGTGTAAATCCTCCAATCACGAACGGTCTGAGGATCTGGCCCGTCACAACATTTCTGAATTCCTTATGCGTCAGTAAGAGAGGGCGATATATCATTATCTCTTTCGTAAGCAATGAACCTTCGATAAACAGTATGGCCATACTTAAAAATCGCCGGCGCTGGGTAGCGCAAAGGAATTTTCGCGACGTCGAGGAGTTTTTGCACCATTAGGCGGTATCAGATATTAAATGAACGCAACGTCTTGAATTTTAAATTATTCACAGTTACTAAAAGAATGAAGCGTAAAGATGCAAAGCAATGATCATGAGTGTGAATAAAAAAATAACTTGGTGTACAGGTAGGTAGGGCCATGGCACTGTGGCCCTGCTGTACGAGCCGCCACTGAAGAAGTGTGATAATTTATCAGAAAAAATAATAGTGCGGGAAGAAACGAGCATGCTTTATTATGAATATACAAAACGGCACTTAGAAAAGAGTATTTCAAAACCTAAGCATTTGCACCAAAAACTGCTCTTAGATCCACGCTCCAAAAATACATGATTTCTGAAAAAATCATTAATATTGGCGTGGTGAGCGATATTTATGTTATTTTTAATCATGAAAAACCGAGCCCGGAAAACGCTGGTAAGTCATACATACGTCTTATGTTAAAATTTTGAATTGCCACCAACATATTTTTCACAAATATAAAAAATGTTTTTTTTAAATAAAGAGCCAGCTAGGAATATCAAAAAAAAAAACATTTACAAAAACAAATTTAACCCAACCATGCAGAAGAGGAGGTGTAATAATTTAATTTTCGAAATTTAATAGTAGTTAGGTGAATTTTAAACGAACTTTGGGCGTGGCCCATAAATTTTTGGCCTGCAGCGCTGTCCCACCTTCTTCACTTGGTATAATATCATGTAATCTCGACTGTCCCTCTCTCCAGAAAAAAAGTCCTACTTACGCCCACTGAGCCGCCCCCCCACCTCCCTGAGAAAATTTTCTGGCTACGCCACTGGTAGAGAATCATATTTAATTTTCCCAATTTCATTACTTGCTTGGAGAGGATGGTTGAAAGGGCCCTGCCTCTTTACTATAAGTAATGGTCTATTATGTGTCTAAAAGACAATACCGAGGACAATACCATACCACCGCTAATGGTTAATTTATACCTAGCGAACAGCCCAAATTGTGTCAAATTACTTCTTTGATGAAAAGAGAAACAATGTTTAAGATTATGAAGGTTAATTACTTCCTGTGACTTAATTTTATTCGATAATAATTGGAATACTTTTTTAATGACTTGCTGATTATAATTTTTATCGATTCAATAAGTTTAGAACTAGCGTTTTTACTCCCAAAATATTTTAAGTCATTGGGGACGTGGGAAGGAACAAGGCAGCCTAGTATTTAGTCAAATGTATTTATATGTTTGCATAAATTATCGAAGATTTAGGTAAAGGCTATCGTATTATTTTCACTGTAAGTACCTTAAGGCGGAACTTTGTGCAGCAAGAAATATATTTGCAAGAGAGTCTCACCCGAAGTGGGCATACTAGCGAGCTTATGACGTGGTGAAAAATATTCCGTAAACATCGACACACACTGAAAGCACGATGCAAGGCGGTATGTTCTTTATTATGCTAATGAGTTTTGGTTGATTTTATTTCGGAGACGAGAAATTTGTTTTGTGGAAAATAAGTACTTGTTATTGTATTCTTAGTTAAAATAATGTAGGTACCTAATCGTTATACGCATATATCTTTTAAATTTTGTCTTATTTTATTATTAAAGCTATAGAATATTTACAAAAAATAAAATTAGGTAGAGCAGAAAGTTTGAAGTGTTAATTAATAATAGGCATAAAAGCACCTGCAAACAGGGTGTTCGTGTTCCACCGGGAACTGCGTCGAACTATATATGGAAAACTATCATAGGAAAATTTTCAAAATTTGCCATCGTGGTAATGCTGATGGGGACGACCGGACTAAAAAAATTTCATAATGGTGGTATTTCCGGTTACACCGGAAGTTAGTGTCAGCTAGGGTAGCCAGATTTTAAAAATTGAAAAGCGGGAAGTGGATAGTGCCTGGAGGACAAGTTTTTTTTGAGGTGCTTAAAATAATTATATTGATGATTTCTAAAAAAAAAAGGTCGATACCCCGTTGACCTTACGCTGTGGCGTGCCTTTTATATTTCTTCCTCCTATCATCAAACGTGCTTTCTGAAAAAAAAAGGTCGCCCCTCTCTAAGGCAGCTGTACAGTTATTAGGCGTCCGTCGTGTTATTGGAAAAAAGCGGAAGTTTTGTTTAAGTGCGTGGGAGGCGGGAGGTTAAGTAAAAAAGCGGGAGCATCCCGATTAAATCGGGAGGGTTGGCAACCCTAGTGTCAGCGTGTTTATTTTAAATAGAACATCCTATATATTATTACATTTTTGCATTCGACGTAAGATTCTAGGCAGATTTTGTACAGGGTGGGGACTTTAATTGGAATAAATTCGATATTATTAAAACTGCTGAGGTTACGCCTACAAAATTTAGTATGTATGGTTTTGAAGCATGCCGAATTGAATTATAATGTCGGCGCAGTTGCCAGATTTCTCAGCTTTGCGCTACACGTAGTAATTTTAATATTTTAAATGGAATGCCCTATTTATTTTTATTGCAGTGCATTGGGCGTGTCCAATTTAATAAGATGCCAAATTAACAAAATTCTATCTTCACTAATTGCTGAGCTATGGCAATACTGTAATTCCATTAAAAAGTACCATGAGAATTTCTATTTTTAAAGTTTAAGTTAAATAGGCCATATTGAAAAGACAAGAACTTTTCTTGAATCTTGTCAATAACTTAGTAACTATGGAGGTAGACAAGCGTCCCGGTACTTTTTAAGGGAACTTCAGTGTTGCCATAGCTCAGAAACTAGTGAAGATAGAATTTTGTAAATTTGAGATCTTACTAAATTGGACACTACCAATTCACTGCAATAAAAATAAATAGGGCATTCTATTTAAAATAACAAAATTACTACGTGTAGCGCAAAGCTGAGAAATCTGGCAACTGCGCCGACATCATAATCCAATTCCGCATGCTCTAAAACCCCCACATACCAAATTTTGTAGGCGCAACTTTAGCAGGTTTAATAATATCGAATTAATTCCAGTTAAAGTCCCTACCCTGTATGCCTATACCTATAAATATCTAAGCGTTTTTGACATATTTGAATTTTTCTGTTAAGAATGACGTTTGCAAGCCTTAAAATAATTATCAATTTTTTCTATAAAGAAGCCTTATATTTATTTAATTTAAGCGGGATTCCTTGTTATAAAGGACCTGCTTTATTAGATTTTTTATAATATTTTGATAACTATTAATTCAGGGTGTTTAAACAATGAGATTGAAAAAACTGCAAGAAGTCTAAATTTTCAAAGGGAAACACCCAAATTTTATAATTACTTTAAGTTTAGCATTAAAAAAGGGTAAGTTTGTATATCCCAAAAATGTTGAACATTATTAATAAGCACATTGTGATGGCTTCTGTTTTGCGGATATCGATTTTCAAATGTGTCCCATGTTCTTAATATAACTTTAACACATTCTCCATAAATAATAAATAAATTTAAATAATCTTCGTTCGTATGTACAATTTAAGCGCATGTTTAAATAGTAAGTGACAGCTTCATAAATTTTTCTCGCATTTGATTGTTTTTCAACGCCGTTATAGCCAACTAAAAGTAACTAAACTTAAAATCTGCAGCAAAATCGCCATATAAAAATATTAAGTTGGCAATGTTTCTAAAACTAAAATTTTAGGAATATATAAACTTACCCTTATTATTAATGCTAAATAAGAAATAATTATAAAATTTGTGTATTTCCATTTGAAAATCTAGTCTTTTTGCAGTTTTTCAATTTAATTTTTAATCGTATTGTTTAAACACCCTGTATTAATAGTTATCAAAATATTATAAAAAATCTATTAAAAATATCTAAAACGCTTAGACATAGGTATAGGACATGGTATACAAGATATGCGTAAATTCTTGCGTAGAATGCAAAAATGTAGTAATATATAGAGTATTCTATAGGCACAGGCCTACCCTGAAACTAAAGGTTTTCAGCATTGGTTATCAAATACTTCGTAAGGTCAATAGTTTTTCAATCAAAATTTTCTTATATTACAAATTTTTTACCATGTTTATTTATAAAACAAAAGATAAGTCCCGCTGGTTCCAGGATTTGTTGACTGTGGTTACTAACTCGCGCAGTATTTTGTCCGTCGCGTTCCGTGCCATTATAATAAATTTTTTTTAAAAGTGGTATGTTTTTGACGATTAGTTGCGCTACACCTTCAAAAGAAAAAAAAGTAAGTACCTAGATTTTTTTTTAGTAACACAGAAACAACAGGAGGTAGTACCGTATCGTCGCGCCAATCCGATACAAAATCACGGTATTAATGTTTCTTATAAACATTAAGTGATAGGGGGGTAGCCAAAAAAACGTGTAAGTTCTCAAAAGTTAATTCTATAAAATAAAATACTTCGCAGCCTTTTCTACACTTTCTCCACCGTTCAAAAGTGGCTACAAAAAAAACAAAACTTTGCGTTTTCAAGAACTTCTATCAAAAGTGATTCCTACAAAAAAAAATGTCGCAGTCGTTTCATAAACTCCCCCTAACAAAAGTTAGTAAAAAGTATATTTACCCCCCCCCCCCCTCCCCCTTGGTCAAGAGACAGGGGCAACTGCCCTCTTTATGGACGCCCATGCCTAACAAAAAATTGTATTTTATTACTCTGCGTGGCATACTGTCCAATTTTTATTTATTACCTACCTAGCTTCTTAGAAGCATTGTCACTATACAGTAGTCTCGCTGCACCAAATTGTAGCTGCGAGCCAATAACATGAACAGATAAATGTCATGTGACCAACGCCAAACTCGTGCCTGACAACTACTTTTAAATCGTTAAACCATGGATAAAATAATAAACACATTTCACCTTTAAAATTAATTTATATTTTAACAGGTTTAGACAGAAGCTCACTATATAAACAATATATAGAGCCTGTATAATAAGCATAAAATATAAAAACAATCGAATAGAAATAGATTCATTATGCAACAGTTGGTTTATTTACTCACTAAGAACCTTCATAAATGGCTTTATTTTATTGCACCTATCACCCTTTACCAAGACAAATTAAATTTTAATTTTAGATCTAAGAGTTAATATACCAGGGTTACCATACATCCTTAGATTTGTCGTAAGTTCCCGGTGACCCAGTTTGGGCCTCTAATACCGATAAGCTATTTACCTTAGTATATTTTGTTCACTATCAAGAGAATAACCCATTTCGATAAAAAACGAAACAAAAAATTCAATATAGCCCATTTTTGATTGCAACAAATCGACTGGATTTCGTTCAATTCTTATCCTTACCTAACATGAATAAGAAATTTTGAAAGCTTAAACACCAGTTTTGACAAAATGGTGAACGCGCCTTGAACATTTTGCCCTGCGGCGCATTATAAACCATCCCGGTCTAAGCCGAAAAATGTATGGTAACCCGGAGTTAATAGCACAACTACTAGTTACGTCTTTTTAATATTAACGCTTAGATATTCTGTTATTGGCACAGACAATCCAAAAAGGAAAACATAAAATTTAGCCCAAAATTACCCCCGAAAACACTTCTTGTTCGACCACCTATAACTTTTTTCAGTGTATCATTATTCTCTCTGGATGTAAATTGTTTCACGTCAGCCGAGAATAAATTCAGCTGTATATAGGCAACTTCTATAACATGACAACAAAATTTACCCAAAACATGAGTTGCGCGCTGCAAGATAACGGACTTATTACGACATTGTTTTGTCTCAATTTTTGAAGTCTTAAAGATAAGACATGGAAGTTCTAAGGTACATGGCTACTTTTTTGAAAAAAAAATTCTTAGCTACGATATTACCTTGGCAAAGTGCCTAAAAATACGCACCTTTAGTGGGCATTTTCTTATACATATTCTTATTTTTTTCAAAAAAGGGCTTTGTACCTTAGAAATACAAACATTCCTTTATTAAATTTTAAATTGTCCCGACAAATATTTCAAATAGCCTTTGCAGAATCCTGCAGTAGCGAAACGGTGTTTTTCATCCTCTAAATTTGCGCGTGGTAGAGCCTTAAATCACTTTTAATTTTAGCACCTGTATTCACAGAATGTAGCCTAGCCCACATTATTTATACCCACAGCCATAATTTCAATTGTAGGGCATTTTGCAAAGACATATTATTGAGGCGGTCGCAATTGTTTAAATACAATAACAGCCTTGATCGGTTCGTATCTGTGGTTCTTATACATCCGCCGTGGTACGATGATATTTTCATTATTTGTCAATATTTTTGATTTTGAAGTAGAGGCACTATAGGCATCTATAACCTCGTTTCCGTGCTGATGATTTTTGGTATTTTAAGATGCTCAAGGTCGCCTTGGGGGTTCTTTGGAATATGCTTTTGTATTATATTGAAAAGGAAACTTCGAGGTGTCCTCAAACGACTCTGGATTACCCTAGGGATGATTAAAACGAGGTTGAACCATTGACTATATCTAACTGGACCCCTAAATATTAATTGCAAAAATGACAAACTTTTAGACTTGTCTGTTTATTTAGTATCTGTTAAAATACTAGAGTAAAAGAGATACATTTTCGACATTAATTCTTTTTTATTTCAGATGAGACGTAATTTAAAGATTCTCGTGGTGATATCCATACTGATGCAAGTAGAATCGCTGGACTTTGTTCCGTGCCAAGAAATATCTCCAGAGCTCCGGTTTCCTTGCAAATGCGCTTTAGGTCCGGTAGAAGACGTCCTCGATGGCAGTCCATCTTTGTCAATCAACTGTGATAGAATGGTGTTTCCTAGTGATGCATCTTTTATGCCTTATGGTGCTCCTGTGATATCATTTAGGCAACGACACGCTGGTCATCAGTCATTACCAAGCCAAGTAAGTTGATTAAAATGATGAGAGGTACCATAGAATTAAGAGAAGTAGTAGTTTCATTGGAATTAGAGACACCTATTGCTCTGAAAGAGTTCAGTCAGGGTGTTCACTTCACAGTCCTCTAAATTCCATCTCATTTGAATATGTGGGTTGGGTGACATGAAACACATTTACCGTTGCTTGCAATGAATTTCATGAAAATTATTTTTTCAGCGTGTCTCCCTAAATCTAAACGCTTTTTAGGTATTTTCATCAAGCTTACCACTTAGAAGTATAGATCTCTCAGAAAACTATTTAAGAAAATTAACCGAGAGAATGCTCCAAGGGGTACAAAAAACCTTAGTCGAGCTACGATTGGCTAATAATTTGCTTGGAGATACTTTAAATCCCATTTTTTCAACAAGTGAATTTAGAGGCCTAAAACATATGCAGCTATTGGACTTGCAAGGAAATTGTATTAAATCTATTGAAGAAGGCATTTTGGAAGGCTGTGACAATCTACAGGTAAAAAGAAGTTTGCATAGATAATTTAACTTCGGTAACATTTATAAACTACTTTGCCCAGGCCGCAGTGCCTGGCAGACCATCATCCTAGGGGTGCGTTTTCAGTACTTCATCTAACACAATGACAGTTTAAAAACTCGACTATGTTGAGGTTATAGTAAAAATATTGATGAAATTAAAACCTTTTTACGCGTTGTTGGTTGGTTAAAGGCGAGGGGTCAGGCGCGCGGCCAAAGGCTTCTGCGCCCCTATTTTCTTAGAAGAATTGTTCCTTTTATAAGGTCCAATATATTCACCGCCGTAAACGCCTATACGCTGTAGATGTCTATATAGTCCAGCGGTCTGTCAGTAGACCTGTCACTTAAGTTTTATCTGGGTACGCGTTAAAAGCAATATCCCATCAGTTGATAGTTTCTTTGAGGGCCTTCCAATAATTGTGGCCCACGCATGTGTTTGACCAGGTGTTCTGTACCATCGTGATTGTGCTTTGGTTGCCTGTTTTCATATTATAACGAAACAAAATTATAAAACAGTACCGGTACATGGTTCAAGAGTAGAAGAAGAAAAAAATTTCGAATTCCCAATACAAAGATGTAATAAATACAAAATATTTAAGATGTTCGTTGACGTAGGCTTTTATACTGTCGCTTCCCAATCTGATATAGAGTTAACCCAACAGTTTGTCAGTTTTTATCTTTTGTTGATTACCTTTACTATTTTTAGGAACTGAATTTGAAATATAATGATTTTAACACCATTCCTAGTACATCTTTAAATGGACCAAAGGCTCTAAAGGTGTTGTTATTAAGTGGAAATAATATAGGTAAGTGCTAAAAGGATTTGAACGTTTCGTCGTTTTACGCACTGCACTAATATCTATTTTATATATCAGTAATTGGTTCTCGATAATAAGTTCTTCTCTCGGTTCGTCCCAACAAGCTTAAGTTTACTTAGATCGGATAAGTCACTTAGAAGTTACAGCTATTTAAATGATGACAATTTCAATAGCTTATCTCACTCTTATCAAGGTGGGTACATCAATGAGCTTTATACAAAAATAATGCAGAATTGTTTAAGCTTTCTAATGATGTTACCCTAAAATGGAAATTTTCGGAGATATTTAGAATTTTAATATTTAATTTTCAATACTGGCGAAATGTGGAACTTAAAATCGTTTCCAGGATTTTCTAATGGCTAGTAGTTTCTATGCCCAGTGGTTTCGAGATATGGCCGATGGCCAGCCTTAATAAAATACACTGTATTAAAGTAATTTTTTCTTATTTTAGATAGCGTTAAAATCGATTCGTTTAGCTCGCAACCAAATTTAGAAACCATCGATCTAAATGATAACCTAATTTCGTCAATAGACAGAGGAGCCTTTTCGAATTTGGAGAAGATTAAAGTTTTAAAATTATCCCATAATCGTTTAACAAAATTCAATAGTGATATATTTCACGGAGCTGAGAGTCTTATGCATCTGGATTTATCTGAAAATTTCATGACAGACTTTCCTACAGCGTCGCTTAAAGTGTTTGAAAATTTGAGATATTTGAATTTGTCATCTAATTTAATACAGGTAAGATTATTATTTGATATTATTCACGATACATTAATATTATTGCATTCGGACAATCTGAAATCTTCTATTGTGACACCCGAACATTGTTTTTAGGTAAAAAGTGTTGTAACAATTTATTTAGTGACCAAGGTACTAATTTAGTTTGAACCAACAAAGAACTTTTAAAATGTATGGAAAATGCTGCTGAGCATGAAAAATTAGCTTGGTTATTAATCCTCCCTCAGACCCACATTTCGGTGGTCTGTAGAGGCCGGGGTCAAATTCGTAATGACTCATTCTTTTCAAGTAGTCGGAACTTAAATCCTTACTTATGAGGAACTTAATACTGTTTTTGTAAAAATAGAGGCCATTCTTAATTCTCGACCTCTTTGCAGTCTCAGTTCAGATCCTTCAGATCTTTTGGCCCTTAACCCAGGGTACTTTCTGGTTGGTTTTAAAACCTTTAACCACAATTCCATCACCTGATTTAACAAGTATTCATTGTCATACACTATGTCCCTTCTGGATATCAGCACAACTTCGTACTAATTACTTATGGCACATCCACACATTGATGGTAGAAAATTCTAAACAAAATGAGATATTTTTGATTAGAAGTTCTTTTAATTTTAGAATATGGATAATAATAATTTGGTCTTTCTCTCAAATCTGTACGATTTCGACTTAAGCAGAAACAATTTAGCCAACATTGTTCCAGGCACATTTTTGGGGCTAAAGCAGTTAAGGAGGCTGGATATCAGTGTGAATTCTTTAAGAACGGTAATATTTTATTATATTTAAAATTAATTTTGCTACATAGTAATAGTATATTTAATGGTATAAGAACTAACTGTTAATATACCATACTTTATCATACTTTTATTTGATTAGAAACTTAATATAAAATTTTTAATATGCCAGTGTAAATATCTGTATTTTTTTTAGGTTGAGGACGATGCATTTGAAGGCCTTGATAATTTGGAACATCTTAACCTTAAAGACAACAATATTCTATTAATTCCAGCTTCAGCTCTAGGCAGGTTACCACGCCTAACTTCGTTACAGTTGGATTACAATAGGGTAACTGCATTATCCGGAGACATTTTACGTTCCATAGCTGAAAAAGTAACTAAGCTAGTAATTTCCACTAATGTCGTCAGAGAACTTCCTAGTGCAACATTCCAATATTTTAAAAATTTGAACTATTTGGATCTTAAAAGCAATTTGATAACCAGTTTATCGACCGACGCTTTTTCAGGACTAGAAAATACACTGGAACACCTATTTTTATCACAGAACCGCATTATGTCACTCTCTGATCCTCTGTTGCCTTTAAACCGACTTAAAACTTTAGATATTAGTGACAATCACTTAACAGAACTGTCAAAAATAGCATTTACTTCTTTACCTTCCCTGCAAAATCTTAATCTGAGTCACAATATTCACTTGTCGAATATTCCTGCCAACTTGCTTCATGAACTTGCTACTTTGGAAGTTTTCGACCTAAGCTACTGTGGTCTTAAGTCGCTCCCGGTAGATTTCTTTCTTAAGTCCAACGCACTTAGAGAAATTCATTTAGCTCATAACTCACTTTCGGAAATTTTTGATAGTGCTTTCATTAATATGCCTAACTTAACTACGATTGATTTATCATATAACAATATCAGTAGCATTAAGCAAGCAGCATTTGCTTTTGTAATGAATATTAAGGTCTTAAATCTTAAAGGGAACCAGCTGACTTCCTTCAAAGGGGAATATTTTAATACTGGTACTAGCTTGGAAATTTTGGATATATCTGAAAATCAACTTAGTTATTTGTTCCCTTCGTCTTTCAGAATTCATCCTAGACTAAAAAGAATTGTCGCTTGTAAAAACAAATTCAATTTCTTCCCCGCTGAACTGATAGCAAATCTTCAATTTCTGGAATACATAGATTTATCATACAACGAACTCAAAACTATCGATGAACTGGATTTTGCAAGATTACCGCGCCTCCGATCGCTAATACTATCGAACAACAGTCTGGAAAGTTTAAGTGAAATGGCTTTTCACAACAGCACGCAACTACAAGTATTAGACCTAAGCAGCAACAAGCTAGATAGATTAGGAGAACGAACATTTGAAGGCCTAGTAAGATTAGAAATGTTGAATTTGGAACAGAACAACCTAGTGGATTTGCCAGAAAATATTTTTGAAAGGGCTAGACTTCAGATGCTAGAGAACATAAACTTGGCGAGAAACAAGTTTGACATACCTCCTCTAAAATCGTTACAGCGGCAGTATTTCTTTTTGAACTCAGTTGATTTGTCCCATAATAACATTGAAGAAATACCACCGGAAGATGGAATTATGGTAAACATTAAGAAACTCGATTTGTCCTACAATCCGTTGTCTCAAGAAGCTATTAGAAACATTTTGAGCGAACCAAAAACTGTGAGGGAATTGAATTTGGCAGGTACAGGAGTAAAAAAGGTCACACGTATAGAAACTCCGTTTTTGAAACTTTTAAACTTATCCTATAATAATATTTCCAGTCTAGCAGATAGTACGTTTGAGAGAACGACATTATTGGAAGAGTTGGATTTGTCGAACAATGGCATTACAGATATAACAGGATATTCGAAAATATGGGCCTTTTTACGCAATTTAAAGATGCTGAATATTTCTAATAATCCTATTGAATCGATCTCACACGATGGTTTTGATGGGCTAACTAAATTAAGGTAACTATAGTGTGGTTATTTTCAATTGGCACTGCTAGTAAAGAATAACCTAACCAGGCATTTGAATAAACACGGTTTTCGATTATATTCCAGCTTTATTTTGCACAATAGACTGTTCTATTATTTTAAAACTTATGTTGAGTTTGACTTTTTGGATTTGCATAGTGCAGTGCTTGTCTTGTGGTGCAAAATAAAGCTTTATACAATATAATCGGAAAACTTGTTTATTCAAATGCCAAAGCTGAATGCAGTTTTATACCGATAGCATCAAGCGTTTTGTGGTTAGGTTATTGTTATTAGGCAATCCAACGATGTGTCAGAATGGCGGCTGGATGGCAAATACTGCTTTGTAATTGGTACACATGACCCTAAAAATATTATTATTGCTGGTGGCATTTAACGGGTGACTCAATGCTTTTTGCCATCCAACCGCCATACTGAATCACGTGGTTTGGATTCCCTAATTATTACATCGGTGTCAGTTGAAAATACATACATTTTAGGCACGTTCTTATTTTGCTTAATTAAAAAAGTTACACATTGCTTCTTACATTACTAGTTACATTCAAAATTCTACAATCCTCTTGTGCATTTTTTAAATTAATAAATCAATTTTAGGTATTTTAGTCTTCATTCATTAAACGAATGTACCAAAATGGAAAAAAGTGCTTTTAAGTCAGTACCAAATCTATCCCAATTAGATGCATATGGTTATCCCAAGCTTGGTTACCTTGATCTAAATGGAGTGCTCCAGAACATGCCACTACTGGAGAAAGTCAACATTGAAACTAAAGACGCTGCTATTGGTAAAGATCAGATACAATCTATGCTACATCCGAGACTCAAAGAACTTAGTATAAGAGGATCGAGGTTAAGAAGTGTGTCCTCTGGAACATTATCAGGAATTAAAGGTAATATATATTATTTAGGCCCGTATTATCCGTCTCCTGGTAATTTTATCAGCAAGATCATTTCCAAAGAAACCATTGTTGAGACAATTGTTTTTAAACAAATTATCTGTCTGGTAAGGTTATCAGCAGGTACGTAGGTATAACAATAATTTTGAGAGAGTTTATCTACTTTAAGTCGTTGATTATTTATTTATGCCTGAAAAAAAAATAAGATTTTTTTAGTTTGTGGATTAAGAAATTTTAAAAAAGCCTTGTGGAACTTTTTGAACTTTCTGTTTATGCTATCTCAGATAAAATTTATTATTCCAAAACATTTACTTACAATATTTTTTAGGTCCAGAAGTGATCATCCGATTCATTAACACATCTTTAACATCTTTACCTCCAGCACTATTTTTCCCCGTGCCTAGGTCTTCAAAGACAACCCTAGATGTAACTGGAAATCAACTGACAACTTTAAGTACCCAACTTCTCACAACTTTAGAGGATAGACGCGGTGATCTGAAACTTTTAGGTTTGCAATCCAATCCTATCGTATGCGATTGTAATTCTAGGGCCTTAAGAAGATGGCTGCCTTCCCATATGACGACGGTAAGGTGTTCTGGACCTCCCTATTTAGCTGGTGAGTATAATATATAACCATGCTTGAAGGTTGGAGACAATGACGTTTCTAGAATGATAGAAGAGTTTTGGGAATTGCATTGTCTTCATTTGTTTTACATCACAACGTTTTAACTGGTAAGTGTCAATACTCAGTATTCACCTGAAGATGACTGGACATACTTACCAGTTGAAACGTGATGTAAAACAAATAAAGACAATGCTATAGTCTAAAACTCTTCTATCATTCATATAACCATTGCTAGCTTTTAAAATAAAATATGTTACGAGGGGTCTAGAGGTAAAAGTTGACTTTACAAAACAAGTGTAAATTCTACCTTTCCTACAGGAAAAATACTGGTCGAAATTGGCGACGATGAACTAACTTGTGATCCGAACAAAATGATACAAAGAACAACGACTCTGTCCACAACGTCTACATTAACGGGTTCTACTAGACTTCAGAAGAAAACCACAGAACCCGATATTATTTGGTCTATGGCACCCACGGAGAAAACTCAGCCTAAAGTGAAAACTGCTTCCACTGGCCAGTCGACATTAAATAACGACGATACTTTAATTATTGGAATTGTTGGTGGCGTGGTCGCTTTTATTGCTATTCTTATAATTATTATTTGTATAATCAGGTAAGCCATATTAGTATTTTTAAATTTAAGTATTATAGGCGACTAAATTCGATAAAACGGCTACTTCTTATCTTGGTAAGATTCGAACGATTTCTTTTAAAATCTTTCTAACTGGCGTTCCACAGAGATCAGTTTTGGGGTCGTTGATTGGTATAAAATATGCTCGGGGGGGAGGGGGGGCTCAGTGGGCGTAAGTAGGACATTTTTTTCTGGAGAGAGGGATAGTCGGTATCTAGTGAAGAAGGCGGAAAAGCGTCGCAGGCCAAAAATTTTCGAGGCCAAGCCCAAAGTTCGTTTAAAATTCACCTAACTATTAAATTTCGAAAATTAAATTATTACCTCTCCCCCTCTGCATGGTTGGATTAAATTTGTTTTTGTAAATGTTTTTTTTTTACTTTTTTTTGATATTTCTAATTTTTGACTTTTGTTATCTAAGCCAAGAATACATTATTTAAAAATGTATATTAAGAGTCCAAGCGTGAGACAAAAAATTAGGTTGCAAAAGACGGGGGGGGGGGGGCTAAATTTCTTATTTTCCATTTAAATTACAAACGATATTATCTTAAAAATCTCCTCCCTCCACGCCACTGTATTCTATCATTCCCTCCACGCTACTGTGTTCTATCATTAAACGCACGGGTGAATCTATTAGTACCGCATTAAATTTATTTTGCATTTCAGATTGCGAATGACTAGCAACCAATACAGAGGCGGCCCTGTAGCTGCGGGTTCGATCGTCGCACCAGGTATAATTGGGTCAGGAAGTAGCTGCGCTTGTAGTGTAAAAGGGGCACCGCAAGGTTCAGCTTCAGCGGGAACTGCATTATATGCTATACCTCCCAGCTATGCTGCTACATTACCACACAAAGTCCCTGCATATCATCCTGGTTAGTATAAATAAAATATAGTATTATAGGGTATCTAACTTAAATCCCGAACGCGTGAAGAAATTTAAATTTGTTAGTCGGTCTTTTTGTTTTAACAAATACAAAGTTGTCGGTGTTTTTTTCTTGTCATACCCGTCATTTAAAATTTATATTTCAGCCGATACAAAGTAATAAAATAAGTACCTAGCATTTTACTGATGACAGTATTTTTCTCATATTAGAATATACATACAGGGTAGGGGACTTTAACTTTAAGAAATACCCTAGACGTTTAGGAACAAATATTCTTGAAAAATGGAAAAACACGTCGATTGAGATTTTGCATGAGCTACATTTTGTTACAAAATTTTTTTTTACCTCCTGTATAATGTGAAATAAAACCCAACTTAATTTTTTAAATGGGAAGCTCTTTTAAAGATAAATTGGATATCTTTTAATTTTAATTAATTTTTTATTGTAAAAAAATTAAGTTAGGTCATGTTTCATCTCCTTAAGTGGGTTGAAAAAACAAACTTTTGTTATGAGTTTGAAGTCCAGAAAACATCTTAATCGACATGTTTTCGCATTTTTTACAGATATTTTTATATATTTTTTTAAGATTCTAGCGAATTTGTTCCAGTTAAAGTCTAAACTTGCTGTAAAGAAAAAAAAGTTTAATGGAAGCAAATAAATGCTTTATTTTTTTTCTGAAAATGTGGTCAAATGAAATGAAAAATCAACATCAATACCTATACAGATTTCGGAAAATTTAAATACCGTAATAATAAAGGGATATTTGAGACAGACTGAAGATTTTTGTTACACTATTTACAGTGACAACGTGCTATGGGATTTATGTTAGAGGCACTATAGTTGCATTGTTGCTGTGTATTTTTCTTTTAAATTGGCCAAGAGAGCTGAGCATTCCAGATGCAGGTATTAGCTTGAATTAGATAAATGTATCATTTTTTAAATTTGTAGGTGCCATGAGAGTTCCTGCAGCTGCCTACTCCACTATGGGTCGGGGACCCTATCAACAAAGCAATGTACAGCCCTATTTCATAGCGACTTATCCGTCGGACGAAAAAATTTACAGATAGCTTTGATTTACTGTAGAACAATGGAAGTAATTCAAAATAAGGTTAATTTATTGGACCATATTGGTCTTTAAATTTTAAATTGAAGGCAAATATTTGCACACAATTGCCTAAAAATCATACTTTTAATACCTAGTCGACTACAAGATAGTCTCATGTGAATATCAGGAATAATGCGAATACTAACAAAATCTGTGTTTGCATTTTTGTGTGCCAAAATACAATAGAAGTATGTAAACAAAAAACTATACGCGCGCATTATACAAAAAGTTAATCAAAACCATTTCAGCTATTTTTGATTAGGATAGTGTTTTAAAATTTTTACTATGTTTTCTCGGGGGCGTGAAAATGCAGTATGTTGACGATATTTCTGTTTTAAAATTTGTCAATCAATAATCTCCGCAGATGGCCATATTTGCCCAACTAGCATTTTTATGTCGTACCGACGTTATATTTTTCAACCTGACGTTGGAAACTAACGTCGATCTGACTTTGAGAAGACTCGAATTTGCATCAATTTGGTGAACAAAATAAGGGTTGTAAGGACGTCAGTATATGACTTCTGCACATTATAAGTAAGGATTTTTGTGTATATCTGTTACTTATCCTACTCCTAAAATGTCAAGAAGTTTTAAAAGTATCTTTATTTGACTTCTGCACGGGTAAACATATTAGACCACTAACAAATATGCCCAACTGATATCTAGTGGGTTATTTCATAAAATGTAAATGGCTGCTATATAAAGAGCTTCCTCTTACTATAATAAACTTATTTAGAATATTTCGGTCGCTTAATATTGAAACGCAAAGCACTTTACTGTTAAAATTGGCAATAGAGCCCTAAAAACTAGGCGCCCCTTAATTGATCAAATTAAAGAAACAATAATACTATATCTTGGATAAAGAAGAAAACTTACAAAAACTAAACTATCATCTAAATACTCAGAATGCGTAAAGTAGGTTATTATAGATCAAATAGAGGCAGTTTCTAGTATTTGGTTGTACGTTTTCCAAAATTATCTTGTGAAAAACAAAACCCTAAAATTGAGTCACGTCGTTACCTAAAAGGGTTTGAAGTTCGCTTTAGGGAAGAATTAGTCGAACACAAATGACGTATAGACAGATTTAGTTAAAATAAGTATACTTAAATCGTGCATAGGTAATGAAAGTGCAAAACTTTCAACTCAAGTCAAAAAATGTATTTTCTGTATACCCTTAGTAATATTTTCAGGTCGGGCCGACTATAAATGTAGTCCCTTAAGGACCTTTAGAAATGAGTCATAGTGCGACTACTTTTAGCATTACAGATACTACCTCGGCATTTAAGGTCAGATTACTACGTTTAAACGACGTAAGAGTAGAGACTATTCGCGACCTCGATCCGAAAGAAACTCAGTGACATCTACACGACGTAGTTTATCCGGTAAATACTAACTAGAAATCTTAAGTAACTGTATTACCCAAAGTTGCACCAACTCTGACGTCAGATTTAGTTCATATTTAGTCATAAGTCCCGAAAATGCTAGTTGGATGGAGATATGAAAAACGTTTTTCCCAAACCTTTTGGAATAGAAATGTCATAAAAAAACTAAATTTGTATGTCCTATTAAGGACAAGAAGTGTTAAAGCATCCTTAAATTATTTAAAAATTAAATTCTAGTTCTAAAAAATATTTTAATAAGTTTATTCATAGTCTTATATAAAAATGTTAACACGACAGTAGATACTTTAAAAGACTAACACTGTTAATGGTTCTTGTATTTTTTATTTAGTGTATAAGTTGTATGTATAAGCCACTTTGTATATAAAAATATTTATTAACTTACTTTAAGTACAAATATCGGGCAGGAATATGGTAAGATAGACTAAGGCTGACATATTAGAGAATTATGTATTTAAAGTTAAATATTTTTACCCTGAGCCATTATCAAATAATGAGCTTCCTGAAAAAATTGTGGGTGTATATCAAGAAATACACTGTGTCCATTATTTGAATATTAAAGGCAATTTATTGAAGAGGTTGTCTTTTTGACTACTTAATACAATGTTTTTGACTTTAGTTTGTCTTTTTTATACAAGGTGGTGCAGGGGCGGATCCATCCTGAGTATTACAAAATGTGGGTTTTGTTTATTTTGAGCATTGAAAATTGAAGAGCGTCAGTAATTTTTTTAGAAGTATCTTTTGAGAGAATAGGAAGGTTTTTAGAGAGCCGATATACGCTCTTTTTTTTGGAAGTCAAATTTTATTAGTCTTCTCCTCCCCCTCAGCAAAATCCTGGATTCGCTATTGAGGTGATGGCTAAAAATATCAAGCTATGTAAAATCTCCGATTTAAAAATGTTTCCAAAATACCGGTCAATAAAATTTTTATTATAGTCTATTTCAGAAAGGTGTGAGTAATAAAAGCTCATTAGGTATGCAAGCGAACTACAGAGTGACCCAACGAATATTTGAGCCACTTTTATAATTTGGCATTGATTTCATTGCAAAATTTAGTCTTTTCATCAAGTGAAGGTAGTACCAGCCGGGTTTGGTCAATTTATGGGTTTTGCCTATTGTTATCCATTCACAAACACTGAAAATGGTGTCACAAAGGCGTGCATTATGTATGTACATAGTGTTAGGTACATTTATTTTTTTATTAAACATTATAAAAAAATACATTATACAGAAATAAAATTATAAAAAATCAGAATATTCTTCGTCATCTGATGAACGGTCACCTCCTCTTGACGTTATAATTAACGGGTCGACGTTCCGATCGATCAGGTGGTCAAGATCCCACATTTTATCCTCTTCTTTAATGCCACGATGGTCTGCTTTTCGCCAGTTCTCTGGTGTCACTTCCTTAATGGCTTGATCAAACAGTAACTTAACGGCTTTTTATTTTGAATGTCGTGTTGTGTCTTAGTACAAATCCTTTCACTTGCGCCCATATAAGTTCTATAGGATTTAGTTCGCAATAATATGGCGGTGTACGCAGCACAGTTATACCACGTTTTTCAGCTATATATTCCACGGCATATTTCATAATACGATGTTTGTGTAAATTTGCTATAGCTAATAGTTCCTTTTTTATCAAATTATCTTCTTTTTTTTCTTTGGTTAGTTATCATCAATAATTTAATGCACAAAATTTACCTGCTCCTATGGCCGACACCGAAATTGAGCCGAACTGGACGGCATTTCCCATTTTATTACTCTACACCTTTCTGAAATAGACTATAATTATATAAATTTACTGAATACATCTTCGTGCAATATCAACCGATGGTATTGTCGCTTAATTTTTTACTGGGGTTTTTGTAAATGTAAACAATGATGTATTTGTGGCGGTTACTCTACTTTCAGCAGGATGGCTTACCAACTCACGTAACTCTCGATATTTAAAATTTTTTTAGGAGAATTAGACCGAAACAGTGCGACTTTTTTTTATAGACACACATAAACTAGGTTTTTACAAGCCTTTTTTTAGAAAGATCTTTCTAAACAATAAATACTTCAGAACTTCACAGTTCTATTTTTCATTCACCTTTAACTAGGTTGCCTTTCAAGAGTAATACTTTAAGAACAAGTATAAGTATTTATACCCTTGAGGGGAATGTCGCATGACTGATGATCCTGGATCGGAACCCACGTTAAGCTGTAGGTCCCCTCGGGAATGGCCCTGGCAGCGAACGAAGAGATAAAAAGCCGAATTCGAAAGAAAAAGTACCAACGTAAAATTTAATTATGTATTTTTTTATGAAAAAATGCTAAACAGAAAAAAAATTGGGTAAAGTACGAGTACATGTTTTATAAAGCTATTAGCGCACTTGTTTTCTTATGTCCCATCTCTAACATGGACGCGTGCTATATTGATGATTTATAAACTACTAAAGGCTCAGTATCTTCAGGCGATAATAATGTAACTCGCTCGGAAGCAAGAAATGATTCAAAATAAAAACTACGAAATCAATCCATATAAATATATTAAATAACAATAAAACAATCATTCCCTAGGATTAAACCAATGAAGTAACCATAGCGATCTTTAGTTAAACGGATTTACGTGCCCTTCTAACGGATAGATACGTTGTCCTTTACCTAAACTAAATTCAAAAAATGTTATCCTCAAATAGGTATGGTACATATTCAGCATTTTATCATAATTAAAAAACGGGGCATATCAGCAAACAGTAAAACACGTCAAGCTCATATTGAAAAAATGTATGTAAATACCAGTTTGTATTTTTTAATTCTAGTAAAAACCATAAAGTCTTGCACAAATTCTTTTAAAATTCAGATATTTCAATTAGTATTTTTAGTTGCGCATTTCTTAAAGTAAAAAATTAGTATACATGGTGTTCTTAGAACCCAAAATTATGAAAACAATCGAAAATTGGAAATGTTTTAATACTAAGACGACCTATAGAAAAATGGTGAGATTACAGAAGGCCTACAGGTCACCCTGCAGATGCAAAAATAATAGACTATTGTAAAAATAGAAGAATAGGTAATATTCTAAACTATTTGCAAGATAAGTTGCAAATTTTCTGTAAGATCCCAATGGTCATGGTGGAATTTATAACACCCTGTATACTAGCATAAATTACATAATATTTTTCGATAATGTAAAGCATAACCAAAAATCCGTTAAACTGCGAAGTAAATTCACTTGTCGCCCACTAAAATTCAAAACAAAACATCAAATATAACCAAACAAAAACCATCGTGACAGTCTCGGACCAATTACGACAGTTAAATGTAAAGGAAACGTGTCCGAAATAACTTCTTATTAAATCCGCAGAACTGATAGAATCAGTTCAGGATGGATCTAGAACCGAATGTTACCTCTCCGCGAACACATATATGTAACTAAAAATTAGGAATTTTGTGATCCGCGACGGTCATTATTTAAAGTGCGCATGCGAAATAATTTCAAATCTTTTCAGAATCCTCACTACGAACAAAGTTATAGTATTAACAGTTCAAAGTGACAAAGAGGCAATTTATGGCGTTAGATGGACGAGTAAGCTAATACCATCGGTAGGTCGTTTAAAAAAAAAAAATACAAATTTGTATTTAATCATTTTGGCCAAAAGTTGAAAAGGATTTGGTATATTGCAAAAAAAAACGTACGTCACCTCCGTAGCAATTAACGTTTTTGAACTCTGACCTGTCATACTCTGGACACTAATTATTATTGACAAATGGATATGTAATATGTACTGACGGCCTTTTTTGACTCGCGTCTATATCCCAACCTAATGGCAGGCATACTGCGCATGTCAGGTGAATAGCGTGATGGCTGGATATTTGAAATTTATATAGGTAGAAATGGGTTCAATTATTACACCATGTAAAATATGATTGATATAGCGATTAATTAATTACATTTTTAATATAACGGTATTCTATTTATATTTTTAAATCAAACATTTGAATCTCTTTTTTTCTTTTACGTTTCAAGGAATTCAAAGATGTGGTTACCGGTGTTGACAGTCTACGATTTTGTAATACCGACTTTTTGTTATGAGGGTCATAGTTAGAAGAAATCATAGGGCCTATTGTTGTTTTTAGTGCATTAATACCAGAAATGCATGACATGTAATGATCTTTAAAGGTGATTGTTTGAAAACTTTGTGTATTCTTTCAATGTGAACATTAATATTTGTTTTTGTACTACATTTCATCACACAGTCTGTGCACACATAAACTGTTCCACAATTCAAAAAATGGCGGTTAGGTTTTTACTTTACAGGTGCTTGACAGCCGCCACAAAATAATTAATAATTTGTGACAGCCGCAGCCATAACAAAAGTTACTGATTAATAACCTGCCCCTCCATTTTAATTATGCCCCACAAGGCCACAAATTAACAAACTGGTAAACTGTTTTTGTAAGAAAACTTAATACCTCGACTTTGACTCAACATCGTGATGTAAAAAAAATAATTAAATCCATTTCTACCTATATTTTAAATATCCCGCCATCACGCTATCCGCCTGACATGCGCAGTGTGTCTACCATAGACGCGAGTATATTTTGTAGACAATATTATTTTCTACAGCTTTGCTGTAAATAATTTATCTTACTGTTAATTTTTTCTTTGTTGTACGTTGGCTTTTTAACATTATTTGCTCTGCGCTAAGTCTTAAAAAAACCTTCCGAATATCTAAAGATCTCTACGGTATAAAAAGAACGATGCCTATAAAACCCTCTATGCAAGATATTTGTGTATATTACACTATAATAATGTATATTTACACCAATGTTACTTTTTATACGCTAAAATTTAATTTACAACTTTCTAAAATGAAATATTCTTTTATTTTACAAATATTGAGCTAATTCGCATCAAATCAAAACTTACTCAAAGTCTATGTAAGATATTTAATATCAATAAAAAGTACTTTATATCACAGTTTAAACTAAACCTGGCTAATCAGTAAAGCAACATAAATAAATTATTTCAGTCGTGTACAAAATAAAATATTTTTAATGTCCTATTATCTTGTCGGATTAAGTTATTCTTCTAATATATAATTTACTAATATTGACCTCATTGTACCTTTAAGAACATGATTTCGTGAATAGGGATGGGCAAAAATCGTAATATGGATGTTTTTCGATGTATCAAATAACGGTATTATAAAATAAAATATCGATATTTCGTTTTAAACCTCTTTATGTCAGATTAGAACGGGGTATTTTTTATACATGCTATTTTTGTTAGGAACCAATGAGCTTTAATTTGGAAACGCTTCGTATATTTAAGGGTCTGATTATGACATTTCAAAAATAAAGACTCCATAAAAGAAACAGTGTTGGGATCAGTCATAATTCTACAGTACGCCGATAATATTATTCTACTGCAACAGGGGGAGACGTGCCTGCACTAATCAGGGACCTTAACGAGACATTGAGAAACATAAAGAGGTAGATGCAGGAGATCGATCTCACTTTATCAACGGACAAATTTTAAGCAGTATAGTTTTTCAAAAGAAAAGTTGACTTTCTAGAACAACCAATACTATGCAAGGGAGAAGTGATAGCTTGTAAACGCGTGTAGGCACTTTGCAGACCATGTCGAGGAGCTGATCTACAAAGCCATTATAAGATCACATCTAGCCTATGGCAGCGTCCTCTTTGCCAGAACCCACAAAAACTATTTAGCAAAAACATTACAGTTCCAGACTTTGCGGATTGCGCTGGGCATGATGAGATCTACACCAACCAATAACCTGTTAGCTGAGGGAGCCGAGCTGTCAATGGATCTGAGAAGAGACCTGTTCGCAACAAAAGCGGTGGCAAAACTTATGTCTTATAAGAAACTAATAAAAATGACAATCCGAAAATGGAAAAGAACCCCCGCTGCCACACTGGTGGAGGCATGTGATATGGTTTCGACAGAATGAAATAATGGCAAAGGTCATTCGAAAAAACCATGTTTCCTTTACACACTAAAACAAAAGTGTGTGATGTCAAATTTTAAGAAATGAACTACCTGAACTTAGGTAAGGAGGACCTTATTAGGCAAAAAAATGTTTGTTGCAGACAAAAGAAAAAATGAGGAGAAGAGTAGAAGTTTGTTTACATGGATGAATCGGCTGACTAGAGAGGAATAGTGGAAGCTGAGCAACTCCAAATGAACGTAAGACTGCCGGACTACTTTATATTCTATATGGTAGAAGTGGCTGAAGAACGTCAACATAATCCAGGCTGTTATTTTCTCTAGATGATTTAAGATCACTGCACTAGACTTGTAGAAGAGGCAGCAAAAATGAGGATAAGGTTTTAAGTGTTAGAGAAAAACTAGTGGACAATCCACCAACATACAGCTAGCATACACCCCTATGCATACATGGTAATGAACAAGCAGATAGATTGGTCAGCATTGGAAGGTCCCTGTCACTAGGAGAACAGCCGAAGACCGACTTTCTAGATCTCATCCTAAAATTCAGAAAACATATTTAATAAAAATGGAATCAAAAGTTCGTAGGCATTTGAAAGAAGAAATAGAACATGTGATGACAGTGCAGACACCGACCAGAGAACCATGGTGCAAGAAGATCACAGGTCTAACAAGAGGGCAAATAATCATAATCAGAACACTGTTTGACACCGATCTAACGGATATGTTTAAAGATGATAGCTCCTGGGAGAGGTTGGTACTCTTTCCCATCTGATTTTGCCCAAGGAGCCCATAAGACACCGGTACCTGGCTAGAATAACCCTTGCAGCAGCTTCTAAGGAAGACTGAATAAAAAATATCGATATTTTATTTTAAGTATCGATATTCCGATATATCAATGTTTTTTGCATATCAATTTCCATATTAGATTTTGAATATCGCCTAGACCTAGTTGTGAAACCATTTTTAAAAGTGAAGAAGTAATGTATGAGAATCTGTGTGTTTATTAATAAATGATCGGTAGCAATTATGTAAATACGAGAAACCACTAGAGATGCCTGTTTATTTATTAGATTCACTTTGGTTCACAAGGTGTATAGAAGGACATAAAGATAAAAAATACTCACAATGCTTTTCACAAGCATTTACAACCAATTTATAAAATATGTATATATACAACTTATTTAAATAGTTAATCCAACAAGATGATATAGACCCGTTAAAATACAACTTTCTTGTAATATATAAAAAGGTTCTAAAGGTGGATTAATCTATCGTTAGCAAGTCCGGCAATTTGGCACTTCTTGTAAGTTACCTTCGCCTAAAAAATACATTACAGATTATTTTTAAAAGTACCTTCCCTAACAACATCCGTAATAATGGGTCTGTTTCACAATGACATTTGAAAGTAGGATTTCAAAATGGCTACTATGACGCTATGTCCGTCGTAGCCATAGCAATCTAAAATCCAATGTAACTCGTAGTTTTGGTGAAGTCATGTCATCCATACCTGTCCTATTTTATTAATCTTACTAAAATTCGATCGAGTGAAACGGATCCATTAGAATGTTTACAATAGATAGATTTTTACGATAAATGTTATCTAAATAACCTATTGTAAATATATGTTGTAGCCGGTACCTCGGATTAAAATCTATAGGACAGACTACCAAACTTCCCATTTGAAAACAATGCCTTTACCTGAAGCAAACAATCCCGGTTCGGATCAATCAGATTAAAAAAGATGGAACATGGAGTGGAGGTAGGAGTAAGAGTACAAATAGCCCACAGTTATGTTATGGAACTTAAACCGGCCACTTAGAGGTGCGTGGGTGGGGTCTTGTTGAGTTGCTTCTCTCACCGCATTCTAAAATTGTTGTGTAGAGCCGAAATTATTTCTTTTTTAATTGGATTTTAATAATGGAAAATCACCAGTAGTTTTCTACTGGTGATGATTAGTGTATAGCTATTTAGCCACTAGTATGGAAACAATGGTGTCCAGAATTGAAAAAATAAAAACACCGGCAGCATTTTCTTCAGCAATGGCCACATTTGGTCTTGGTGAGTAATTTTTATTATTGTAAGTTTGTTAATATATTTTTGTCTAGGACTTACATTAGGGGATGCCGACATTATAAAAACATTCAAATTAAAATATTACCAAAATTTTTAAGTACGGGCTAATGCTAAAAAATATTTAAAATGTTTTATTTAACTATATTTTAACAGCAGCTCATCACAGAGGAAAAAATATTCCAATTCAACGAACTGCAGCTTGACGCAGAATAAAAATACAACACAAAACTGGCAACGAAATTTTAAAAAAATAAGGAATAAACTTTTCTATATATATAAATAGTTTTGTTTGTTTAATTATCCTTAAGTCAAGATTAGCCCTTTTTAACAGCTCTCGCTTTTATGTATGAAATTAGCCGATTATTTCTTAAAGTAAAACCAATTTCGCTACCCATTTTTCCTTAAGAAATAATCTACCGTTTCCGCCACCTGAATAAAGAACGCTACATCCGCAAAATAAATATAAATAACGCGCCAAATAAACTCCTCTCTCAGGCCTGACGGAAAGCACCTCTAATTGGCCGGATTAAGTTCCATAACAATTGCGGGCTGTATGTACTGTTGCGAGGTTGGGTTGGTGGCAAATCCTTTAAAATAACCGATAAATGCTTAACCGTACTACAATGAATAAAAGTTTACCACTGCTGTTGGGTAAAATGTAACACTGTTGGGTAAAAAGAATAACTAGTGCATACACGTGGTTCGGATTCCACGTTAAGCTGTAGGTTCCGTCTGGCTGACATTACACAGACGATAGTGGATACAATGGGCCTCATATAGGCCTGAGTATACTGGCTCTTCCGCCAACCCCAGAAAAAAAACCGATCCCCACGATGTCTTCTCGAAAATGTAACGTAAATAAAAAGTATCTGTCCCATGGTATCTAATCTGTGGTATGTACCATTCGCGTTACTTTACACTCTGCATAAATCACAATTAAGAGTGAAGTCTAGTGATGCCTTCGCCATTTCATTTTTTGATCAATATATAGTTTTTAACTAAAGAAATGATTAATGAATTAATAAAAACAAAAAACGAAAATTTGTCCATTTTTCATTTTCTGCTTTTATTACTTTATAAATTCAAACTTGTTTACCTTTAAAGTGTAGGTAATTATGCTTCAAATGTCGGTATTTGGCCGATTTTTGGATAAAAGGAAAAATTAACAAAATATTGATTTTAAAAAAAACGAAATGGCGAATGCGTAACTAGACCTCACTCTTAAATTTTGAAAATATATTAATTGAAATGGTTATATGGATTAAACTTTCTCTTTGAAACACAAAATAGTTGGTAAAGCAAAAAAAATAATAAGCAAACCTATAAAATATGCGTTTTCAACGAGAGAAGTCCAATAATTTAGGACTACTAAGCAAGAAAAAAAGAGTATCGCCTGTGTTGAGGTCTCATCAAAATGCGCCTAAAATCCGAAATTCTACTTTCAGATAATTACAACCTGTGTTTTGCATGTATCACTACAGAAAATTATAGCTTAGGCACTCCGGAAGCGATTCGTCTACGAAAATTGCAACCAGCCTCAGATATTAATCATCGAAGATGGTATTCTTAGGAAAACCTAACCTTAAAACTCTTATTTCAGAGTAATACACTCTTCAGAATAAAAATGCTGCAAGGAGATCGTATTGTACT
The DNA here is from genome assembly GCA_935413205.1 of Polydrusus cervinus. Taxonomy (NCBI): domain Eukaryota; kingdom Metazoa; phylum Arthropoda; class Insecta; order Coleoptera; family Curculionidae; genus Polydrusus; species Polydrusus cervinus. The sequence goes on from OW284513.1 coordinate 28,142,410, forward strand.
CCCAACGATGTACCGGTTTGGGGTATTACAGCTAAGTCAGCCTAATAGAGGGAATGTATCTGTAAAAAAGAGTCAAGTCACAATTCTTCCGTAGGCATTTTGCCAAAAATGTAAGGTTGAAAAAGCGTCTTTAGGAATGGAGGTTTAAAATTTCTAGAATTAGTGTGTAAACCTTTAGAAATGCTATGTAATGGTTGTCTTTGGTTTTACTGTAAAAATTAATAATGATTATTTTAACTGTATAAATGAAAAATAAAGTATTGCAGTGCTTTAACACTCTGCAATGGAAATTGTCAGTAATTAACAGAAATCGTGGAAGAAAAATAAATAATTCAAGAAAAAAATATGCTGAGTTTAATTGTCGATCGTTTGGTTTTGTACCATCTCATTTGCAAAAAGAGCTTTAAAATTATCAACTAGTGTGATAAAATTCGATAAATTGTTGTTAATGAAAATATACAAAGTTGTTAGCTGTTGTTGAAGAACAAGAGAGGAGATCCAAGTATAACATTCTCGACACCGAAGGGCTGTAACATCATGATGCCAAGGCCGTTTGTTTACACGGTAAGTACACCGGGTAATTCACGACAAGCGTGCGTTAGAACTTTTGGGAAGACGTATAAAAATATAATTCTTTTAAACTTATGATTAGATATTTTTTATATTAAAATATTGACTAATTTATATCATTTCCGGTTATAATGGAAGTAGCTGTCAACGTTGTTATTTTAAATAGGATATGATTATGTTTATTTCGCACTCGCACCGCTCCCAGAGCGCCTTAAAGGATTTTTCCTACAGTGCAGGTATTTTATCATAAAAAAAAAAATTATGTTTTTGGATTTTTTCAAAATAGATCAAATTTCTATATGGGCAAATTAAATGTTTGCCTATGATACAACAATTAATTACCATTCAAAAAATATTACGTATTCAATTAAATATCAAAGTTGGGAGTAAATAAAAAAAAATTGTTTAGAGGAGAAATGTCAATATTGGACAAAGGCATTGATTAATTCTGACAGAATTGGTGAAATATCATAATTAATTTGGAAAATTAGTTTGGAGGGTATCTCATCAAGGCCGGTTGAATTTTTATTAGGCAAATTTCTAATTACTACCTCCACGTCTTTCTACAGGGTGATTCCTAAGTTGATACTTCTTTTTAGTTGTGTATAGAAGGCATTAAAATCACCAACATTTTCAAATACCTTTTTTCAAAAAACTAAAAATAAAATACTTACATTTATTTATTACACTATGGATCAAATACGGTCCTGCCTAACTTGCACGTTGAATAACATTAAGAAAAACTTCTGGGTGTAGGATGAACCCGCAAGGGAAAGCTTTCTGAGTATAATCTCGAAGCAGCAGCCGTACTTTGACGATACTCACCGTAAATTATCACCATATCTACTAGTTCATTGTTTTCAAATTTTACCATTTTCACGTGTCACCAATTTAAAATTAACTTGCTTCAGAAAAAAAAACGCAGCGTATTGCCAAATAACTCACCACCGACCCGTGAATAACATAAAGTATAGCAGGCTACGTTTTGATGACCAGGCCCGCACTTAGATTTTTTACTTCTGTGTCTCGCCTATATTTAAGTTTTTTGAAAACAGGTATTTGAAAATGTTGTTTATTTTAATGCCTTCTATACACAGCTAAAAAAGAAGTATCAACTTAGGAATTACCCTGTATATAACAGGAGCAAAAAACATAGATTGCTTGATAAACCGAGAATGAGTACTGAATGTATTCCACAGAAATAATTAGTCAACTTGTTCTGTACCACAGACGAGAAGAAGGATGCAAAACAGTTTGAAATCTCGTTATAGCCAATCAAACTTCGACCAGTGTCATTTTTTGATAGCCAATATCTCAAAAGCTATTTAGTTTAGATGTATGACCTGTTTTACAAGTTTTGTTAATAATCTTGAGCAAAATCAAAAATTACATACAGGGTGGCACTCTCTCAATCCTGCGTTGAGAGTGGGCCACCCTGTATAATAAAAATAATTATATATTTAAAATAATAAAGTCGACAGCTACTTCATGTAAAAAATGCTAAATATATGGTTAAAGAGGGTAAGAAAATATTTTCAATAGTTCCCCAAAAGTTCTAAAGGACGCTGGTTGCGAACAATTCACAGCGATTAGGGTTATGGCTAAAAATATGGACTCCCAGTTTAACCAGAACAATAACTTAGATGTGTTGTTATGCTTTATTGATAATAATAAAACTAAAAGTTTTGGAAGCACAATGGGAAATTGAAAAAACATGCAAATTTTTTGGCCTGATATCCTATAATTGAACGTTCTTATTCTGCTTTATGTATATTTTAATTAAAAATGTAATGATTGTACTTTGTCAGACCAAACAGAATCATTTATCTTCTTATACAAAAAAATTACCTGTGTTTATATAAGTTCCTTGTATGTGATAACCCATATTAACAAGCAAAGATTCAAAAGGATCCATTGCCATACGTTGTTGGTTGGCTTCTATCACCGAGCTAACTTCTTTAACAACACGGGAATTCACACTACCATCCTATAGATAAAAATATCATCAGTATTGTGTCCGATATTAAAATTAATGCTTTGTTTCAACTGAGCGACGTCAAAGCTCTGCCAAAGGATTATTGTATAGTCTTACAATTTAGTCATAAATGTGATACATCACTAGTTTTGGAAGATCAAAAGCTGTTCAAAAAGAAAAAAAATAATATCTAAAAAATTAAACGTCATAACTGACAAATAAAATTATTTCCTTGAAGCTTCCTAAGATCATTCTCTTGGGTTTTCAAAATAATCAGTATTTTTAGTAGTAAAAAAACAAAAATAGATTTTCTGTTTTTATCAGGTTGGTATCTCCAGAAGTCGTGCGAATTTTTTAAATTTCTTTTTAACAAATTATTCAGCAAAAAAATATGCAACTTTGCCTAAAACTAACTCTCTATCTCTTATAGTTACTGAGATAGCAATGTTAATAAATATTGAAAATAAACTTTTTTATTATTATTACTATAAATTTGTAACACCCTGTATAATAAAAATAATAAAGGACCCTGAACAGAGTTCTGTAGCACCCACAAACGATTGAAAAAATCAGCATGAATTTATTCATGTACAAAGTAGCTTTAATTTTGTTCATACTTCAATTAAACAAAATTAAAGCTACTTTGTACCTGAATGAATTCGTGCTGGTTTTTTCAATCGTTTTTCCAGCAAACACCTAGCAATAAAATTTAGTAAAACAGCAATTGTGTCACATAAAATTTTATAAGCGAAAGCTAAAATAAACTCTTTCATGGCAGTATAAGGGATTACCGGAACTGAATGATTATAAAACAACAAAAGTCAATTTTATTTCTATCCTGTGGGCCAAAACCAGCCCCACCAGGGCATTAGCCTTGGTGCATGTCCTGATCAGTAGTGACCAGTAGTACTTAATAAAAATAGTTTATTTGTGTATCTGTGTTTTATACCATATACAGGGTGATTCACGTTGAGTGCCCTATTAGAAGATCTTGGAAACGAGTAAACTTACCTTTCTAAAAATTTGACCGCAGGCATAATTGGCTTTGAGCTTTTAAAACATTATATTTTGACGTTTTCATTACTTCCGGTTATACCGGAAGTTAATGCCAACTTTGATATTTTAAATGGAACACCCTGTATATTTTAGCATTTTTAATTACCTTATTAATCTAAATAACTTTTGTTACTAACAATCTATTCCTATCTCTAACCGTTTTTGAGATATGAATTATAAAAGGATTTTTTTGTGTTAAAACGCTTAGGTTTTACGTTTTTTATACAGGGAGTTCTTAAAATTGTGCCAATGTTTCCATTTAAATAAATGTGCATAAGTCAATTTTTGCAAATGGAACACCATATTTTTTAACTTAATAACGTGTAGAGAATTAAATTTCCTATTTAAATGCCTAATATGTTACAACCCACATTTTTAGTCGTTTTGGAATTATGAGCAATTTAATTAAAAAATCTTAAAATTTCTGTTTATTTAATGCGACATTTTTTTGAAAAGAAGGCTCCGACTAGGATTTTTGTTTGACTTTGATCTTTGTTGCCAATTTGTAAAGTAGGTTTTGACCAAAATGATTTTAAAACACAAATACCAGTCGAAGCCTTCATTTCAAAAAAAATGTCGCATTAACACAAACAGAAATTTTAAGATTTTTTAATTAAATCGCTCATATCAAAACGACTAAAAATGTGGATTGTAACATATTAGGCATTTAGATAGGAAATTTAATTCTCTACACGTTATTAAGCTAAAAAAATATGTGTTCCATTTGCAAAAATTGACTTATGCACATTTATTTAAATGGAAACATTGGCACAATTTTAAGAACTCCCTGTATAAAAAACGTGAAACTTAAGTAATTTAAACTAAAGATCTATGTATTACTTGAAAGCTTACAAAATTTTAAATGTTTACCTTTATTAGTTTCAGAGTTTTTACACAAAAAAGTCCTTTTATAATTCATATTTCAAAAACGGTTAGAGATAGGAATAGACTGTTATTAACTTAAGTTATTTAGATTTTAATAAGGTAATCAAAAATGCTAAAATATACAGGGTGTTCTATTTGAAATAGCAAAGTTGGCATTAACTTCCGGTATAACCGGAAGTAATAAAAACGTCAAAATATAATGGTTTAAAAGCTCAAAGCCAATTATGCCTGCTATCAAATTTTTAGAAAGATAAGTTTACTCGTTTCCGAGATCTTCTAATAGGCCACTCAACGTGAATCACCCTGTATATGATTATACATATGTATTTACTGTAGAGTAAATTGACAAAAACGAAATTATGTAATGAATAAAGATGTTTTTAAAGTAAAGAGCACCCCTGATGAAACCATCTATCTTCATGATTCCTTTTAATAAATATATATTGTAATATTTGATAAAATGATTTTTAAACTTACTTCTGGCATGGGTGACCACAATTTCACAACAGGATCTATGCCACTAGAAGCTACAAAGCAGGCAGTCGGATGGGGTTGAACACAATTAACAATCGACACATCTCCAAACAAAGCTGTGACTATTGAAGATCTCTTTCTCTCCCATATAAATATAATGCCTTCATCCGAACCAGCACAAACGTAGTTGCCGTCTTCCCCTAAATAGAAAAAAAATTTAGAGAATATTAAGTCATAAACAGTGTAAACAAGATAGAGTTGTAGCATAACCTCCTCGAACCTATGATCCGATAAAATTAAAATAACATTGACAAACTATATGGTTAACATTATTTCATCATATACCGGGTGTTGCATCGTCGAGCGGGACATAGGAAATCTCATGTAATTTTAAATGGGGTCAATTATTGGCTTCCCTAATTATTTTAGAGAAAAATTCTATTTAGGTTTATTAAAGAGCACTAAAACCCACATTCAAAAGAATAACTTTAGATATTTTTGATGAGCCCGTTTACGGGTTATCGCCGATTTCTTTTTAACTATTTCTCCTTTTTTGGCCCCGTATTTGCGGGCACCAGTCAAGGTAAAAGATAACTGTCAAATAAAGTTGTCATTTTGAAATGTGTGCTTTATTGTTATAAAAACTCGTACATCGAAAATATTAAAGGTGTATTTATGAGTACAATTAATCTGAATAAAACTAAAATAAAGTATCCAATTACAAGGTTAATTATGACATTTTACAGGTTTCAATATTTTACTAATTAATAGGTAGGTACTATTAAATTGTTAGAACTTTAGGATTTAAGAAGATGTTCAAATATTCCTCCATTGACTGCTAGACAATAACCGAGGCGATCATAAAATTCTCTTCTTACATTAGCTAGTTGGTAAACTGAAATTCTATTGCATTCGGCAGAAATAGCATTTTTTAACTCGTCTAGATTTGGGTATTTTTTATCTTTGTATATCCTGTTTTTTAAATGGCCCCAGAGAAAGAAATCATTTGGCGATAAATCAGGAGACCTGGCTGGCCAATTTACTGTATGATTTAAGCCAATAACATTTCCATTAAAAGCACGGTTTAAATATTCCCGGACAGCCAGGGTATATAATAATGGCCCGATAATATTTTCTCCGAAAATCCTAGCCCAAACATTAACTTTTTGTGGATATTGCGTCCTTGTTTCGACAAAGCTGTGTTGATTTTCTTTGCTCCAATATCGATAATTTTGAACATTGGGTTCATTGTTTAAGGTAAATGTGCATTCGTCAGTGAAACAAATGTTTTTTAACAATTTCCATGTTTGCTCTTTCAATCATACCAAAACAAAACTCCTGTCGTCGTATTTCGTCCCTATCTCTTAGCTCTTGGTGCTTTTCATATTTGTATGAATAATATTTATGTCGTTTCAAAGCTCGTAACGCTGTGGTGTGATCTAATCCTATGTCATCCTCAAGTGTCCTTGTGCTGATCTTCCCATCATTTTCTTCCACGCACAATAAAACTTAATTTCTTGCATCTCTTCTTTGTTCCTGCCTTTCTTCACATCTGCAGTTATTTATTACGGTGTCTTTTGTCTCAAATTTCTTGATAGTCCTTTCGACTATAGATTTTGCAGGTATCGGTCTATTCGGATACAGAGCAGCAAACATGTCTGACACATTTTGATAACTATTTCCTTGATAATACCATTTAATCATCAATATTTTTTCTTCAGAAGTGTAATTCATGGCTAATATTTTCGATGTACAAGTTTTTATAACAATAAAGCACACATTTCAAAATGACAACTTTATTTGACAGTCATCTTTTACCTTGACTGGTGCCCGCAAAAACGGGGCCATAAAAAGGAGAAATAGTTAAAAAGAAATCGGCGATAACCCGTAAACGGGCCCATCAAAAATATCTAAAGTTATTCTTTTGAATGTGAATTTTAGTGCTCTTTAATAAACCTAAATAGAATTTTTCTCTAAAATAATTAGGGAAGCCAATAATTGACCCCATTTAAAATTACATGGGATTTCCTATGTCCCGCTCGACGATGCAACACCCGGTATACAAGTTTTTGGACGTTAAACGATGTACCTAAAAAATTAGCTTCCTTAATATCAGTAGTAGTATTGCAATGTCCAAGAAACCTTAGTTCATAATCTCGTGAATCTAGTCTTTTCTTTATTTCATCCTCTTCGATTCTTAAGAAAACATCTTTTCTCTCAGAATCGTTGTTTTCCTTTGGACTGGTTTTAGCAGACTGTATGCCCTCTCTTAATAGTCTAGCCTATAAAAAAACATAATGTATATATCGTATAATACCAAAGGGTATAACTACCTTAAAATTCATTAATGTATTACAGATAATATATTTTTAGTTACTAGTTGATAGTAAGATAGTAAAATGATGGTAGGACTCGGTAAAAGTCATGTTAATGTACTGTTTTGAGTTCATAAATAAAGTTTTGTTTAAAAAAAGAGATTAAAGCTGTTTAAGTTGTAGTGTGTCTAATTTAGGGTTGTAATAAATCACGATTTTTTCGATTAAATCGTGATTTTTTTGATTTTTATCAATTATTTTTATTATTATCATTAGTTATGTTTTTACACTTACATAATGTATCTAAACACTTCGTTTTAAATAAACTATCTTCCTTTTTTTTAATTTTCCTGATGAGTTATTTGCTTCGGCGACTTGTTTTTACAGCAATTTATAATTTGATTTAAATCACGATAAAAATTTAAAAAATTAGTTGATTAAATCATTTGATTTAAATCGTCGCAGCCCTGGTCTTTCTATACGGGGTGTTAAAAAGTCGAGAATATTAAAAAAAAAAATTGTTAATCTCTGATACTGAGTTTTAAATATTTTTAATTTTGAAAGTTTCCTCTAGATATTCCCGCTCCACCCGTACAAAACGTTGAGGAGCCCCATCTTGTTGAAACCATATTTATTATAATCGTGAGTTGAAGCCCGGCATCCTGCAAACTTTTTAAACATTTTTTAACATAAAGTTCTTAAGTTTGGTCATAGAAAAAATTTACTGTTCAACTAGCGTGGACTGTCCATATCACACTGGGAACTTTGACCACTCTGCCTACGACGTCGTGCTCAATTTACATCCTCGTGAGATATAGACATCATATCCACTCTTGTTGTACTAACTACTATTAAAAACTCTAAACCTTTTGTTTAACATTTTTTGCTAACTACCCCACTTTGGGAAATAATCGACCATTTCCATAAAAGCGACCCTGTATATTTCGTAGGTATTTAGGAATTCTTAAATTTAGCTAGAGAGGACCAAACAATAATTAATTATAATTATTATTATTGCGTTTTTTCATTGAAAATTGAATAACTTTCTTCTTTGGGGAAGCCTCACATGCCAAAACAAATTTTTGTCCTTGAGGATTCCTCAATCAATGTCAAGTTAAGGAAAAGTTGAGACTTCCCTCGAGTTAGAAAGTCTCAAGACGTTCTAAATATGGGCATTATACGTTTAAAGAAACTTAATTTATTGACTAAAACCAACCTGGTTTGTTGAAGGGAAATCTCCATTCATATTGGTGAGATAGTCATACCACCGCTGAGCATCTTCAGCCCACTTAAGGGCTATTAAACACTTTATTAGTCCAATATAGGCTTTGACTTGGTCAGGCCAATTTTGAGTCACATAAAGATAATCTCTGGCTGCACTGTATAAATCACCCATCCTAAAAAAAATACAATTTATCATACATATATTACCTATAAACTTTACATTTTAGTAAGTAGGGGGAAATGTAAGTCCCGATACGTCTTTTAGTCTTGTGCATTAAGTCACAACTTTATAAAGTCCTTTTAAACCTAAGTTTAAACTGAAAAATAATTTGAAAACCGCAGACATGTCAAAAATTGTCATGTCATTTCTTGCCATTCTTTCGAATTAGGCTTTTTACCATTTCGTTCGCTGCCAGGGCCATTCCCGAAGGGACCCACCGCTTAACGTGGGTTCCGAACTACGATCCTCAGTCATGCAACACTTCCCCCCAAGGGCTAATCCTCGGGTTCTTGCGCCATTGCATGACCTACCGATTGGGGAGTACCCCACGATATATCCGATCTCATCCGGCCTGATTACCGGCGTGAATGGGTTAGGTTGGGAGATGATACATTTTACACTCTTCCCTGTATTCTAAACCTACTAAAATTCGGACATACCTTTTATGTTGTGAGAATCAAACTCGGAACGCCACGGTCGAATGCCAGTGACACACTATTGAGCCACCGCTGACATGTATTATGATTATGGGTTTTAAATTGTATACGATTTTTATTTTTAAATATTAAGATGTTATAAATGTGAAGTTGTCTAATGTTCATTTTTTTTGTTTCAGAATATAATTTTAATGAAAGATAAAGATAATCTTTATTAAATATAATTTTTAGAAACCTTTTCTGTAATATTTCTAATTTTTTAACTAATGCATAATATAATATTTCCATATGTTTTACGTTCAAATTTTTTTAAATGTTTTTAAAAATTGATAGTAAACTTCTTAATATTTTAATCAAATATTCTAAGTGAAAATTCCAATTTAATTTCACTGTCAAAGATTATTCCTAAATATTTTACTTGATTAACTTAACTCAAAATTTGAATGTCATCATTTATTTTAATACTATTCATATTTTATGGTATGTTATTTGGATTTAAAGTAAAAGGAAGATAATTAGTTTTATCAAAATTAATTGTTAATAACTTTTTATCAAACCAATTTTTTTATTATTTTAAAATCTTTTTTAATTTTGTTATTTAAGTTGTCCCAATTTGAATCTGTATAAAAAATTGTAGTATAATACAAAATTGAGCCCCTTATAGCAAAGAGAAGTTACTAGCAAACGTGGTCGCTGAATCAGCACTTTTGTTTCTGGCCAATCAGGAGTAGGTATCTAAATAAAATTGAGGCTTTTTGAAAAAAAAATATTTTTGTTACTTAATACTTTTTGAAATATAGCAAATTTTTAGCTTTATTTTATCTACTGGATAAAAAAATTTTATTTCGTTTTTTTTACTATTAAATAACAGAAACTGTTTTTTGATAAGATGAGACACTTTACAGTATTTTGTACATACCATCTTCGTCTAAAACATGTGTACGCGCGCCTCATATAAAAACAAGCACATTTTTCTTCAGACAGTTCTAATTTGTTAGTATGATGATTGTTTTTGACATAACCATTTCCTTCCTAAAAATTAAAATAAGTGAAGTTAGTTAGTACAATAAAATATTTTTTTAATGCAATAATTTTAAAAACCCGTACAAGCCATAAGAAGTTATTTAACAAAGCATGAAAAATAAAATTTCAAACCACCTGAAACCGCCTTATACCATAAGGTTGTATTTTGTCTAACACAGTTAGATAATAAAATACTATATAATATTGCATAGTTCTACCAAGAAATGAAAACTTTACATTGGTAGGATGTCACGACCGGTTTCGAACTCTTTTGTTCTCGTCAGTACAGGGTAGTTTTCATCTCTTGGTAGAACTATGCAATCTGATTTGTATTTTATTATCTAACTGTGTTAGACGAAATACAACCTCAACCTTATAGTATAAGGCGCTTTCAGGTGGTTTAAAATTGTATTTTTCATGCTTTCTTAAATGTTTGCTCCCACCTGACAAGTAAAAATAATTCTGTGTTTTTACATAAGAAGTTATGTCAAGTGTGCCATGGAAAATAACGCATTCATTTCAATCTTCGTAATTATTATAATTTAATACCATTTGACATTTTGGTCTAATAAATGCAGAAATAATATTTTTGCTTTCCACGGCATACTAGACTAGTCTTGACTAAATTTCTTATAGCTTTTTCGAGTCTAGAAATTACATTTAAGATGTTTCTTGGTAATTTATACCATTACCTAATGAATAATTTTAACGATAGAAGAGTTTTGGACTTGCAGTCTTTATTTGTTTTACATCACAACGTTTCAACTGGTAAGTATCTCCAGTCGTCTTCAGGTGAATACTAATAAATTTTAAGTTGTGATATATTATTAGAAAGAAAAAATTAAATGAACAATATCATTATATTAAAACAAAGATGAGTTGCTGTTTAAAAAAAAATGGAGAAATTCCGCTTTGTTTATTTAGAAAACTTGTTGTAAATAAAATAGCCCTAACGGATACCTTTTTCTCAAGCCAGTCAATTTTATACTACTAAGTAGGTTAAAATGAGCCATTTTAACGTCTCCATACTTTCTTTCCTTCTCTTTACTACTTACCTTGTTTTACCAAAACTATGGACATTTTAAAAACAAAGGAAAATTGATCTAGGCGGCCATTTTTAAAACAAATGATAAAGTGTGATATGTCGTTAAAAAGAAAATTCTCTGTAGAATTTTAATATAGAATGAAAATAAAGGATTTCCATTTAAAAGTTGACTTTACTTCAGGTTACACAGGAAGTGGTTTCAAAGGTTTACATTTTTAGTGCTAACTAAAATTACGGGAAAAAATTTGGGGGGGGGGGGGGGTCTAACATATTCTTGTGTCACCCGATATATTGATAGTCTTTGGTTGTTGAGTTACCTAGGTTTAATTTCGTTTTACAAAAATGTCCGATGAAATCTGCTTCTAATAGTTTTCTACTTACTGGACAGCACCTGCATTTATATTTGTTGAGTTTCCTTTTTCTTTCAGCTATAGAAGGCATTCTAATTTCGTTAATAGGCCGTTCTTGATTAACATCAAATAGATAAATCTGTTCCCCGCCCATATTGACCAACATCTCGGACCCAGCAGCATTAAATGATACATATGTCGCAGCAAATCTAAAGTTGGCAACATTGGAGTTGTCTATGGCCAGATGACCGGGAGCGTAATATTGAACGCAATTTTTGTCGGAGAGCCGCTGTTTCGATGGGTATACAAATTCGTTGTCATTCATCTAGATTAGAATAATAATAATGTTTATTTTCAATAAATATGTTTTTTCAATAAACTCATTCTTCAATCCTCTGAAGACGTTCTTGTTAGGGGCAAATCCTATTATTTTAAGTATTTATTTAAAATCATAAATATACATATAGGAATATTAAAATATTTTTTTTAATATTTGTTACTATTATATAAAAGTTAAATGACAAATAAAAAACGTTTAAGTATAGTATGTAAATATAAACGTAGTTTTTTGAACATATAGGTAAAATAATATTTTGGAAAATATTATGTAAGTATTATATATTACTATTCATAACTAAAGCATTTCCAAAAATATTTTTAAATTATCTGTTTCCAATATCCATGCTTTTATTCTAACTTTATATTTTTTAATGAAATATATTTTTTAGTTTTTGTTGCTAAATAATCGTTTAAATAAAAACATAAATATTTGAAATTTTTTTGTCCTATGGACTATTAATTTTAGGTTTTATGGTTATTTCATTTTTATGACGTGTATTATGATTATGGTTTTTAAATTGTATAAGATTTTTATTTTTAAATATGTATATTAAGATGTTATAAATGTAAAGTTGTCTAATGTTCATTTTTTTGTTTCAGAATATACAGGGTGTGTCAGTAAGGTGTCTGTCTTAGATAGCACCTAAACTATCAAAGATAGGGAAAAAAGTGTAATACAAAAGTTAAATGGTTTTTTAGGATACATATTCTAAAAATATTTTCTAATCTACAGGGTGATCCTAAAAAGTGGTACTGAATAATAAAAAGGAAAATTAAATGGGACACCCAGTATAATTTTCTAGAATATGATTCAATGGAATAAGGACTTTGCAACCCTATTAAAATTTTTGAATTGAAATGCAACGTTGCCAAGTAATTAATTTTTTTCCGAAATTTTAGTAATTTTAAGGGTATCGTTAAAAAATCATGGATTAACCCTAGGCAAATATAATTTACGTTGTTAGTGCTTTAAGGTACGGTATATTGATTTATAATAATGTTTTTTAAATCTCTTATACAGAGCGTTCATTACAAGTTGGACAACTCGATAGTTTTAAAAATGCTTTATTTCAATTTTTTTAAATGGGACCCCCCGAATTTTTTTAGGCAAAAGAATTTATCTTTCGAAAACCTTACTTTTTTGTTAAATATGTCATATATCTAAATATCATAGTTTGTGAAATATTTTAGGATTTGTCTTAGACCAGGAAAGTTCTAATTAAACAATTTAGTCAAGATTGCTTTGGAACAAAAAAAAATAATTTTCTTTGTCACAGTTGTCATTGCAAAATTATTTCGCCAACATTTTGTGCTTTATTACTGTTTAAAGTTTAGTTTCCCGAACTAACTTTATTGAAATAGAAAAATATGAGTTATGATAAAGTTAGTTCAGGAAACTAAAATTTAAACAGTAATAAAGCACAAAATGTTGCCGAAAAATTTTTGCAATGACAGCTGTGACAAAGAAAATTATTTTATTTTTGTTCAAAGCAATCTTGACTAAATTGTTTAATTAGAACTTTCCTTTTTTACCATGATCAACAAATCCTAAAATATTTCAAAAACTATGATATTTAGATATATGACATGTTTAACAAATAAGTAAGGTTTTCGAAAGATAAATTCTTTTGCTTAAAAAAATTAGGGGGGTCCCATTTAAAAAAATTGAAATATAGCATTTTTAAAACTATCGAGTTGTCCAACTTGTAATGAACGCTCTGTATAAGAGATTTAAAAAACATTATTATAAATCAATATATCGTACCTTAAAGTACTTACACCGTAATTTATATTTGCCTAGGGTTAATCCATAGGTTGCTATGATTTTTTAACGACACCCTTAAAATTACTAAAATTTCGGAAAAAATTAATTACTTGGCAACGTTGCATTTCACTTCAAAATTTTTAATAGGGTTGCAAAGTCCTTATTCCATTGAATCATATTCTAGAAAATTATACTGGGTGTCCCATTTAATTTTCTTTTTTTATTATTCAGTACCACTTTTTAGGACCACCCTGTAGATTAGAAAATATTTTTAGATTATGTATCCTAAAAAACCCTTTAACTTTTGTATTACACTTTCTTCCCTATCTTTGATAGTTTAGGTGATATCTAAGACAGACACCTCACTGACACACCCTGTATATAGTTAAACATAAAGATAATCTTTATTAAATATAATTTTGAGAAACCTTTTCTGTAATATTTATAATTTTTTAACTTAAGTTCTATTTATTCCTTCCCAACCTAAAATTCCATAATTTAAATGAGTTTTAACTAATGCATAATATAATATTTCCATATTTTACTTGATTAACATTTAAAATTTGAATGCCATCACTTATTTTAATTCTATTCATATTTGGTGGTATGTTATTTGGATTTAAAGTAAAAGGAAGTAAATTAGTTTAATCAAAATTAATTGTTATTAAATTTTTATGAAACCAATTTTTTATTATTCTAAAATCTTTTTTAATTTTTTTGTTTACTTTGTCCCAATAAAAAATGGCAGTATCATCTGCGAAACTATAAATTTCTCCATCACAATTTACATTAAATAAATCATTAATATGGATATTAAAAAATAATGGCCCCAAAATTGTTCCTTAAAGAACACCATATTTAATTAATTTAGGATAGCTTTTTTCTTTATCTATTTGAACATAAGTTGGTCTATCTTTTAGATCATTTTTAATTAATTCAAATTGTTTTCCTCTAAATCCAATATTTTCAATTTTTTCCAATAGTAAATTATGACTACCTGGATCGAAGGCTTTTGCTAAATCTAGAAAAATACAAATAGACGGTTTTTTTATTATCTAATGCATCATATATTTGTTCTGTTAAATAGCAAACGGCATTTTGTGTGCATCAATTTTTTTGAAACCCAAATTGTTTATTAGAAATAAAATGTATTCTTTCTAAATAATTTTCAATTCTTATTTTTAAAATTTTTTAAAATACTTTGACTTATGTTATAGGTCTATAATTACTAATTTTATTTAATTCTGCATTTTTATAGATAGGTTTTATAACACCAATTTTAAAAGATTTTGAATAGGTATTTACTTGTTATAAAAATATTATTTATTAGAAATGTGAGTGGTTTTGAAATAGTAGTTTTAATAGTTTTTAATATTTCAGTAGTTATACCATCGGCACCAGAAGATTTTTTCAATTTTAAACTATCAATTATATTTTCAACTTCTTGATGATTAAATTCTTCTAAATAAAATTAATTAATATTGTTTATTTTTTTTATCTAAACAAGTGTTTTTACATTTATTGATTTTATTTGCTAGTTTTTCGGCTATTCCAGAAAAATAGTCAATAGCTATACTTTTGTTGTCAGTGAATGATTAATTTATAATTTTTTTTTTTGTTTATATTTTTATGTTTTTGATTTTTATTACATATTTTTTTTAGTTTTCCACATATCTTTATTAGAATTTTCACATTTATCATGTTGGTTTTTGTCTCTTCAATTAGTTTTGTCACTGTGTTTTTATAAATTTTATATTTAGATAATAAAAATAGGTCAGAATAAAGCTGATTTCCGATAAGATCATATAAGCTATATTAGTTTGGATGGATAAACTCATAGGAGTAAAAAGAAGTCTTACAAACTTAATTTATTCTACCAATAATAAAATTAAACTTGAAAACGTACCAACGTTTTTTTTATATTTTCTAAATAACAAAACAGTGAATGTTACTACAGCACACCGGTATAGGCAAAAGTTTGTAATGCGTAAGTAATGCTAATTCTATTAAATTTTCTATAAGAAATGGACTCTATATAATCTATATAGTAATATGAGAACATTAACCTTACTTGAGTTATGGAACACGTTTTAATCATCCTCCTGTCATATAATCGAACAAAAACGTCATTTGCTCCAACTGCAATATAATGGGGTTTTGTGGGATTGACAGCCACACATTTGATTTCATAAGGTATCCGATAACTAATTAACAAATTAGCTTTATTGGTCCCACATTCGTGTTGTTCCCTTAGGTCATACTGCCTAAAAACAGTAAACTGTAATAAAATAAAAATCTATATTCAGCCTTTGCTACGATTTTAACCTAGAACCTCTCAATTATGAGTTGAACACATGCTTTCCTATTGCAGAAGTTACGGTCGCATATCAATAATATGTGTAATTACAGTGATTTTATTTAACTTTCTTGAACATGGGCATTTTAAATACAAAACCAACTGTGACTAGTCTTTAGTTGGGTTCAGTGCTTACACTGCATTTAAGTTTGTTAAATGATTCCAAAAATCGAGATACTCAAAAACATGCATTAGTCCATCTATACTGTACTGTTCTGTCGCACTACTAAGGACCCTATATTTGTGAACAATTAAAATAAAAACAAATAAAAAATCATGTGCAACTTACATTACTAGACCATCTTCTCCAGCAGACCAAAACAAAGTTGGTTCTATGGGTGATGTTGCCAATCTTTTCACTCTATTTTTGTGACAGTTACAATCCAAAATTGGTGCATCCTGTGTCGATTGCACCAAAACTCTACAATCCCCGGCGGCAGTGGCTATAATGCTATTGTTAGTGCCTAAAAACTAAAAATAAAATTACAACTAAAAATGTGAAACTAATATATTTAATACTTCCTACATTTGTAGGCCAAAAGCCAAAAAGTAGAAAAACCTATCTATACCTAAGGTTTTTAATTACTCATCTTAAACTATTCAGATTGTCAGAGTGTTTCATTAAGGTTAGCACCGGCCATATCTTGGAAACTGGGCATAGAAACTCTGGGGAAAAAATCTTGACAGTGACAGATAAGTTACAGCAATTTAAATAATTACACTTTCAGTAGCTTCCCCCACTGTTATCAACGTCAGCACGCCAATGAGTTATAGACCAAAAAGATGGAGACTTATCTAAGCTATCTAATGATGTTACCTCTATACTGGTAATTTAATTATACTTTACCTTCACGGAAAATATGTTACCAATGTGATTGGTGGGAATAACTTGGAGTTGTTTGTGCCGAAATGGATCCCAAATAATGACATTTGTATCATCTGAACCTGAGGCTAAATGTCTGTAACAAAATAAGAAAAAAATATTTGAATTTGCATCCCATTGTGAATTAAAATAAGAGGCACATTTTTTTATGTAAACAGAAATAATAATAAACAAGATAGTAGACATATAGATAAATATGAAATATCTTAATATACATTTTGTAGTTCATCTACCAAGCTCATAAATCATTAAGTCAAATTTTAATAGACTAGGAGATAATATTTAAAATTTGTCCTAGTTTTTACTGATTAACAATAATATTTTTTTAAATAAATGGCAGCAAGCTCCCTGGTTTCCAAGTGTCCCTCATCATAATAGGTCAAAGACTTTTGACATGTTGTGTTTTGACAAACTTTAAAATGAAGGTAGTACAAACCCTAGAACGTTGGGCTGTAGACTTTGCAGGATACTGCAGTGTACTATATCTGGATAAGACCTTTTTCTTACTGACAATAAAATTAAAAGGACCCTAGGGAATAACCCAACCTTTGTTATTGTACTTTTCTGTAAGTCCAGTTAGTTTACCCATATACTGAACCCTCAGCGAAACCACTGGAAACAATCACACTTTAATGCCTCACAAAAAAAAAGTATAGCGCCATTTCTAGCATAAAATTAGGTCAACATCACCTTCCATCTGAAGTCCACTGTAAACAATTCACACATCCTTGGTGTCCCTGGAGTTCATATTCAAGTCCCAATCTCTTGATTAGGTTATCAGTAAACTGGCAATGCTGTTTTACATATTTTGAGCCTTCTGTGTTGCCTTCACGATACTGCAAAAGCTTTATAAGGTTTTTTCGGGCTCTGGCTTTCTCCAATTTTGTTTCCATATTCTAAAAATAATTGAAAGGTGTCTTTCTAGAGGTACTTTAGATTGTACAGCATTTAGAAATGATAAATTACTTACGTTTAATATTTTAACAGTTTTGAACCATATTACTTTCTACTCACTTGGTGTATAATTAAAAATTTTTGGAATTGTTTTCCAAAATTCAGCAAAAACGGGAAAAACGTCAAATTCGAAGTCAAAGACGTCACCCATTTGTTTTTATTTTTAGGGATTTCTTTAGTACCATGTTGGTATTCCAAGAATGACAGGTTTCTAATGTGGCCTTTTTAAAATTAGATTGTTAATTTTTTAAATAAATAAAGATTATGAAGTAATTTAAAAATATTACCACTGTATAATTTTGTACTGGTTCTTTTAGTGGCACTCTAATAAAGTTATAATAAAATAATTGTAATAGTTATATTTTATTCTCTGGAAGTAACTGCTTTAGTTTAAATTGACCGCTATTTTCGAATGACAATCATCTGGTTTTTAAGTTGGCAAAACAAACCGCATAGAGAAAATTTCTTGTCAACACGTGTTGAAAATTTTGTGCAGAAAAGTGTTCCAAAAATAAAACAGGATATTGGTGAAAAAAACATTTAAAATGTCTGTTTTACAACGTGTGGTGTAAGTGTAATATTTCTTTTTCTACAACCGCTAATTTTTGGTAAGTTTTAAATGGTTTTATCTTTTGTTTTTGTAGGAAACCCACCACACATAAGGGGAAAAAAGTGCTACTCAAAAAAGAGCCACAGGTGATTGAAGGACCAAAGCGAGCTCTCTTCTTCAAGGGACGAAAAACTTCAGAAAAAGTTAGAAAAGTTTTAAAAGACTTGTATGACTTAAAAAAGCCAGATGCTCAAATGCTCTCTAGAAGCAACGATATTACTATTTTTGAAGACAGTACCCCTGTCGAGGCCTTTTGCAGAAAGCATGATACTGGTCTTTTTATGATGGGAAGTCACAGCAAAAAACGTCCTGATAACCTGGTTGTAGGTAGAATGTTCAACTACTCTATACTGGATATGATTGAATTGAACGTAGAATCCTTCGAAGGTCTTAAAGAATTTGCCAATTCAAAAATTACTTTAGGTGTTAAACCTTGTTTAATATTTAATGGACCCCAATGGGAACAATCCGATGAACTAAAACACCTAAAATCAATTTTCATTGATTTCTTTCATAGAGAACATGTTGATTCTGTGAGACTCCAGGGTTTAGAACATACCATTAGTTTTAATGCCACTCCTGATGGAAAAATTGGTCTTAGGTCTTATAAGGTTTTGCTAAAGAAGTCTGGGTTAAGAACACCACGGGTGGAGCTCGAAGAAATTGGTAAGTTTTGTAAAATAGACTGAAAAGTTATTTCCTACTGGTTTGTTAGTTCAATATTTCTGTAAAATGGAAATGAGTGATCTGGTTTAGAACATGTACAAATGGGTAATTTATGTAAAATGTATATTGTTTCGTAAAGTGGATTTACCGTAAATAAATAAATAAATAAATATTTGGATTAAATGCACACAGCAGAATCTCTTCTATCTCAGTTCCTTTATTATTATTTTTTGAATGATTCAAATATTATTTTAACATCTCACGGTAATGATCCCATTCTTCTACAGGTCCCCGAATAGATTTTACCCTCAGACGCACAAAGTTGCCAACCGACGACCTTATGAAAGAAGCTTGTCGCAAACCAAAAGAACTGAAAGTCACTAAGAAGAAGAATATTTCCACCGATGAACTTGGTACCACTCATGGGCGCATTCACATGGGTAAACAAGACATTAATAGTATTCAGACTCGTAAAATGAAAGGTCTGAAAAAAACTGTCCAGGAAAGAAAGGCAGCTAAGCGAAAGGCTTTGATGGAGAATAACGAAAATGTAAAAAAACATAAGACCGTCGATTAGGGCTGCCTATGTTACATTGTTATCGCTAAAGGGAAAATAAAGAAGGTATTCAGGAGAGTTTTAAAAAATTGCTGCTGGTAAAATTTAAAGGGCTTTATTGGTTTGTGCATTTAAAAATATTTACTAGTAATATTTGGTAAGGACTGTAACTGTAAAAAGTAAAGTCTTTTTCCCCATATAGTCTGGTTTTTATGAACCAGTTTTTTTTTTTGAAAAAATATATTGCAATATTATTTAAAATACCTTTAGAAATATGACCCCATTTAACTAATTTTATCTTTTACAGGCCAAGTCCAAATTAAATTAGACTCTTTTTACTCTTACTTACTTTAGCTAATCTCCACACCCAGGTGAACGCGGAAGGTGGCTCGCCCCTATAATTTTTTGAAATGAAATATTAATTAATAGTAAAATACCATTTACATGAGAGTGCACAATATAAAAGTAGATTAAAGGAGGTCTGCTATACTTTTTATCACCAAAATCTTTTTTTCAAATTAATTTTTTTGTCTAGAAGGCTATTAATATGTTGTTTTGTTTAAACCCTAATAGAGGTATATTCTTTTATTCACCAGTAAGTTTATGTGTAGCACGGGTTGAGCCAAATCGCGTTCTTAACTTGCCTATTGTATTACCAGTTGTACATAAATTGTGTTATTTTATTCATGGTGGATTTCTGGTGATTTCCATCAATGTCAACGAGCGAGAGAGATCCTAAAATAATTATCCAACCAGTTGATGACGTCATTTCACTACCCATCAATCATAGGTTAATAAAATGTTTTTTTCCTAACCTGATGAGCCACTATGGTGCCATTTGATAAAAAAAGTTGTACAAATTTAAATTTCTTTTTTCAAACATCCTGTATAAAGAATAATAATATTACTTCCCTATATTGGTTAATTTTTTAAGCAAATGCAGTTTTTATAAAAATTTTACTGTTTTTGGTCATCTCTGCATAATCTAAGAACTTGTATCATTGTTTTTAGTAGCACTGTTGCCTTCTCGCTGTATCCAAAAATTGTAAACTTAGAATAAAAAATAAAAGATTTTTTTAATCTAATGTTAGAATTATATAAAAATAGAAATCCAACAATCAAACTTCAGAGAATTTATTCGATGGCAGTTTTCTATTTTTGTGCTATATAATATTGTTTAAACAGGGTGGCCCACTCTCAATGCAAAATTTCATACCATCCAAACTACTTCACTTTTTAATATTTTTTAAAAACAGTGGTATGAGGAGGCATTAGTTCTACAATCGAAAATTTAAATTATACAGGGTATCCCAAATAGTCGGGACATATCAAATATACTTTTTCTTTTTTGGAACACCCTAAATATTATATTATTTTTAAATTCCTCACAAAATTCTACCCTTATTTTGTATAAATTATGATATGTTTAAAATAAATTGTTTTGAGATATTGACGTTTACAATATGGCATTTTCAGACTTTGACAGGTCGTAACATTGGAACACTTCATCTTAGGGTAATATGGTTTTCACTTTTATTCGTTATCTTAGTTTTTTATTCTCTATATAAAAGATACAACTTAAGGTTTAACATGTTAAACCGGATGTTATAACTTTAAGATAGAGAACAAAAACTAAGATAACCAATAGGTAAAAGTGACAACCATTTTTCTCTGAGATAAACCATTTCAATGTTAAAGCCTGTGAAAGTCTGAAAATTCCATATTTTAAACGTCAACTTTTTAAAAACAATAATTGAATTTAGACAAAATAAGTGTAGAATTTTGTGGGAAATTGGAAAATATTATAGTATATAGGGCGTTCCATTAAATTTTTTTTTTAATATGCCCTGGCTATTTGGGACACCCTGTATAATTTAAAATAATTTTAGAATGTGTGTGTGTCTTCTTGTAACTCAATTCTTGAAAAATATTAAAAAGTTAAGTGGTTTGGATGCTATGAAATCCTGCGTTGAGAATGGGCCACCCTGTATGTTAACTGGATAACAAGATAAACTCTCATATATTAACTTTTACTTTTAAAACAACATTGACGAAATTTAAAGGAATAAAACCCTTTTTCTTTCTTTTTACCCTATACATACATGGTGTCCTGAAAACACATAAGTAACATTTGATGACAGTTTAATCTGAGGATGACAGACTCCTGACGTCAAAATATGACTATTCAGACCAACTTGTTATTTTCAAAATTTCCTCGTTTAGCCGGTAGAGGTCTAAGATTATTCTTTTTTGGATTTTCCCAAAGTTCATGAAAACGTGCGATTTGATTTTAATGATTTCTGGCACGTTTTCAAAAAGGTTGGGAAACCAATGTTTTTAAATCTTTGATGCTCGTACATATACTTTTCGGACACATTGTATCTTGTAATTAAAATTCACGCAAAGTACTAGACTTTGTGGTGATTATATTAAAATAGAAACGCTTGGCTCTAAATATTTTATAGATAATTAATTATATAAATTCTTAAATATTAATTTTTATGCCATTCTATTATAAAAAAAAGTGGCCATTTTGCAAGTTAATATGCGGATTCTAAAAGCGATTCTTTTTACACTTTGTAATAAAAAAATAGGCATACCTATTCAAATCTGGCCATAATTTTGGCACTGCATTCCTGATTTGGGCTTAAATATCTTTGAACTAAACAAATATTTTACATTCGCATGTGTATTCAGCCTAAAAAAATAAATATATTATTTGGCAAGATATATTCCAGAAATATCAGTTGGAAGGTATGCACCAAGTTTTCATGTGTTGTCACCCAGTGTTTGTAACTAAGAATGAGTACCTTCTTTATTGCAATTTTTGTAAATATTGAGGTTTAATTAATAATTGTAATTATGTAAGTATACTTAAGTGATTGTTTTAGGTTTTATATTAGGAATTATTTTTAGTATTGTAAATATTTTTTTAAGAAAAAAAAATAAAAGTTTGTCACGCCTACTACAATTTTATTTTTTGTTAATTCAAAATAAAACTAATCCATTGGGGTTGCAAGGGGGCAATAATAAAACTGACAAAAAAGCCTGGATTATTGCAAATAGTTCAAAATATAATTGTTTGAAAATTGGCACAGTTAAAAACGACAGATCCAGGAAGGACGAAAACATTTCTGTAACTGTCTAGTGTTGATTAGAAAACACTTTTTGATTTAAATAGAATGTAGGGTTTGATGGATTTATCTGTCGACATCACATAGGAAAACGAATTTTAAATAAATTAACAAGAATACAATGTAAACAGGAAATACATAAAAATTGAACAATAGCTACTTTATTAGATGTTTAAAATGTTTGCCATTGTTAGTTTGCAATAGCTAAAAGCCTGTATCTTATTTTCTAAATCACCCCACAAATTAAATTCCAGAGGGATGAAGTCTGGGGATCTGGCAGCCCGTTTAATTTCGTTCTCCTTCCTACTTGAAAACATTTGGTTTAAAAATTGACGCACACCTAAACTAAAATTAGAGGGGGGTGTTGAACCCAGCCATTCCTTCAGTGTGGATAAAGAATTTCTAATTTTGGAATAATCTGTTTATGTAATAATGGCAAGTAAAGTTTGCTCACAAGGTTTCCATCAAAAAATAGTTTCAAGAATGTTATGGCTCATTATACCCGCCAGAACAGTTAAGTTTTTCTGGTCTTTTGCATCGCCTATCTACCGGAAATTAACGGCAGACTAGTATTCTATTGACATGGATTTTAGGGACTATTTGGATCTTCAAAAATATACAGAACGTCCTATTTAAATAAAAAAAAGTTAGTAGATATTCTAATAAACCTTGTGCAAAACGGCTTTGTCCTTCCTTAGTGTACCACTTTGAACCATACTGGGTGACAACGAAATTCCTACAAGGCTTGTCGCGTCCTTATAAAATAAAACATCTTGAAATAATACAAGAACTTTGTTTTGTAAGAAAAAAGTCTGCCTTAAATATTTTTCTGTCTGGTTTATTAAAAAAAATAAACAAAAATATTTGCAGCCCAGCCTTTATCTTTTTTCTTACAAAATATCAAGTCTTTTTGAGTAAAAAATAGAAGAATTCTTCCAATACAATAACTTTGTTGAGTATTCGAAAAAAATGTACATTTTCTCAAAGAGACCAAAGTAACAACATAAATAGGAAGACAAAAATCACAAAGTCATGGTCTCAATAATATAATAAAATCAACTATGGTGACATGTTTCGCTCTTTACGGAGCATCATCAGACCTCTTCATTAAAACCAATAAATGAAATAACACAGAAAAACAAGACGAGTACCATGTCAAAACAAACAGGTTACAATTTGTAACCTTATTGGTTTTAATGAAGGTCTGATGATGCTCCGTAAAGAGCGAAACATTTCACCATAGTTGATTTTATTATATGATTGAGACCATGACTTTGTGATTTTTGTCTTCCTATTTAACTTTGTTGAGGTCATTGGAAATAGCAATAAATACAAAATAAAAAAAAACAATTTATTAACAATTTTATTACAAAAAAAAATTCTAAACACGCTTTGAAATGGCAATAGCTATTTTGCAACCACCCTTTATAGCATCTGATAATAAGGAATAGTAAGGAGCTTGTTCTGCGCCATGGTCAATTCCTAAAAATAAATATTCTATTAAAAACATACATACAGCATAAAGGGTGTCCCAGGTTAAAATTGAAAAATAAAACTAAATAAGCAGTCAGTGTATTTTCGGAAAAAAACTTCCTATCACACTTCGAAAAACATGAATTGTTATTTTGGAATGCCTAATATAACTTTACTTAACCGGTATCGTGGTGCTCCTGTTCCTCATCTCTAAACTTTGTAATAACTTCCATTAATTCTTTGTTACATTCTGGATCTTGCAATAATGTCCTTAATTGATCATTATAATGTTCCACAATAACTGTTTCTACTGCCACAGTACAAGCCATAGCTGCTTTTTCCCCTAATAAGGCTGTACCTGCATTAATATAATAAAGGGATAAAATCCTTATTAATTAAAAATTATACATTTATATTTCGTTGTCTCCTACCTGTTTTAACTTTTTATAATATAAAATAAATGGTCATTGGATATTTAAATTTTTTTAAAAAAGTTGTAGATATATTTTAGGCAGGATAGGAGACAGAGATGCAATGATTATTTAAACTTTAGAAGGAATTGAATCATATTCACCAGCTCCCAACATAAAACCAGCAATATTCCAAATCGGTGTCATAACGGTTGGTCGTACTCGATGTTTTTTAATAAGTTCTTCAAATTTTGCCCTATGTCCTTTTTCCTGATCCCACATGTGCTGGATAAGAGGGCCTTTTGATGTGCTTCCTAGCACGGCCATCTGACCTGCATATATTCTGTCTGCTCTATAAAAAAAAGTATTGAGATTTTTCTCTAAATTTTAACAGTATTGCATAGAAAAATTTCCACAATCATTGATTCAATAAATAATACATGGATTTTAAATACAAACCCTAATTCACCAGCATGATCTACTCTAATAATTTCGTCCAAAGCAGCTCTGCTGGTAGCTTCTCTAATAAAAGAAGGTGGTCGCAAGCGTGTTACTTTCTTTACAATCATGTGTAGGCCGTTTTGTGAGAATAAAAATATATTCTTACACTTCCAAAAACTTTTTGTTGGAGGACTTGAGTTTTGGTTGTTTACATTTTATTTTTAGTCAGCTGATAATAATGACACGACCCTGACAGTTGTTTATTTTGGCATGGCCTTCTAGAATTTACGGAAAATTGAGATATGTGCAAGGTTTAGCGACAGTACCTACCTACCATTCCTTTGTGGTGTGAGACAAATGTGTTACTTCCTTCTAAATCAAGAAGGCTATGATTTAGGCGTATAATATTCCGAGGTTGCCATATCTACTTTTCTGGTCAATGGGATTTTTCACTAAATATTCATCCTATCCACGAACTTTAAAAAATCTTTGTAAGGTTCGTGATCCTATCGTATCGGACGCACTAAACTTTTTTACGGTTTCAGTATTTAAATTCTATTATTTACTGAAAAAATAATTTTAAAATACGCTCTTTAATAAAAACACGCGGATTACGTTACAACAAAACCGGCAAATGTTCAACCCGAGACAGCCTCATCCGACCTGACTAATCTCTAGAAATTGGTGTCCTATTTCTAATCTGTTCTTTTCTATTTAAGTTATCGGTACAAAGATAACATTATAATCGGTCGCTATCATAATTATATGACTATATCTTGTTTAAGAACTTTTTAATAATGTAATGGCAGGAAAATTTGAGTCAAAGTAACAAAATAACTCAAAATATGTTTATTTAAGACAATAAGAGTACATCTGTTTTGGTTATACCGTGTTACCTAACGAAATCTTAGAAGCAGAGTGGTAGCTTATTATAATTAGCTTATTAGTAGCGGCGGCGCCAGGGTAGACACCGACCCACCCTAAAAACATTGGTACCCGCCCAAAATTGAGGGATTCGGTTTTGTAATGGAATTTCCGTGGAGGAAAGGGGGATCTTACTTTGAAATTTTTGATGAGAATGGAGTGGTATTATTATTATACAGGGCGATTCCTCAGTTGATACTTCTTTTTTAGCTGTGTATAGAAGGCATTAAAATAAACAACATTTTTAAATACCTTTTTTCAAAAACCTTAAAATTGGCGATACAAAAATAAAAAAATCTAAGTGCGGGCCTGGTCATCAAAACGTAGCCTGCTATACTTTATGTTGTTTGTCTTATCTCTTATTAGTCATGCAATTTACTGGTCGGTGTGGTCCGTTATTTGGCAATCCGCTGCGGTGTGTTTTTCTGAAGAAAGTTAATTTTAAATTTGAAAAAATTGTTTAAGTTAAGCAGGACCATATTTAATCCATAGTGTAATAAATGAATGTAAATACCTACTTTATTTTTGTGTTTTTTGAAAAAAGGTATTTGAAAATGTTGTTTATTTTAATGCCTTCTATATAAAGCTAAACAATAAGTATCAACTTAGAAATCACCCTGTAGAAGGATGTAAGTGAATTAATGAATGTAATAAGAGATAAAGAGAACGATGATGACCTTTTTTTTTAGAAGTCGGTTTGGACAAGAGGGGAGTTTTGTTTACCCTGCTTAGGGCGTTATAGAGCGTGGGGGAGCCGGCGACCTTTTTTTTTCTACCGAAAAATCCTGCCGCCGCCACTGCTTATTAGGTTATTTGTTATAGCTTTAAAGTTGCACCAGTGTCGCGTCCGCTATTTTTTGAAAATAATATTTTATTATATTTCATTTAAAAAGTCTCTAAACAATACTTCATTACCTATAAATTTTATATAAAAAATTAATCAATCTCATAAATTACACAATTACAAACTGTTAAGTTTAGAATATAAGAGACTCATATTGGATAAAACAAACAAATAATGAAACATTACTAAAACGGCAGCACGCTTCACCTGGTAAATTTTAATAAAGGATGCTTAAAGTAATATAACTTAGCTTATATACATATAACGACATTTATTTCGCAATTACTTAGGTATTATTGATTAGAGTATAAACATTAAACAATACATATTTCTAAAATATTAAATAAGACAATACAAATAAACGTATTTAAAAACCATTAACATAGTAACCCAATAAAAGTAGAACTTAATTATTACAAAACAAAGTTTTAACATCTATCGTAAATGACAAAACCAGTGTTTTACTGTACATAGTATAGACATTTAGTTGTAAAAGTAGCCATCTGAATTTGTATAAACTATAAGTAAGTATAAATAATAAACATGGATATACACACCATTAAAATTTGTACATATTTTAGCTATTAATTATCACAACCCCACAAAAAAAACCTTGAACGTGACCATATTTCTCTGTATTTTTCGACCCCGAAACCGATATTTCCATGGGGCGAAAACTGGATTTTACTTTTATGTAGAAGTATTTTCCACCCCATTCAATGAGTCGTTTTTTAGCCATTATTTAGAGGTTGACTTCTCAATACAAAACATGTACGTTTTTTACAAGTTATTTGCATTAATTCACTCTATCCTGATGTAAAGGATGGTTGCTCTTGATTGTAAAGCACACAATTTCCAGTAAAAAAAAACATAGAAATATCATGGCTACATTCAGGGATCAGAACCTTTTTTTTTTCGTAGAGCTGTGTATTTAATAAAGATTTCTTTGCAAATGTTACCAAATACAGTGTGTTCCAAATTCGATGCTCACCATTGTGATTATTTTTACATTAAATGGTATTGGAATATGAGGTCGAAAAGGTGTATCAAGGCGGGCTTGCGCTTGATTCCACAGGAAAGTGTTAATTATATTATCGGGGACATTACAGAAAATCTGCAACCTAGTTGCAGCTGCAAGTTATTTAGAATGTTGCCTTCTTAGATTCCTATGGCATTAGGCTATTAGTATTGCATCTGCTAAATGACCTGCAGAACTTCTGTAATCTCAGTATTTCTGTTTCGAACTTATGTACAACCATGTCCTATCCGCACTTATATGGGAAAACAGAGTAAAACACTCAATCTGCTCCACCAAATTTATTAAGCATAGGTTATGCTACTTACCTTTTTTTTAACTCTTACAACTGAGATCCCAATGACAAGCATTGAATCTGGAACACAACATATACCAAACCACTTGGTATATTTTTTTTGTAACTAGACACAGCCCTCACACAGTATTACTTACATATACAATACTAGGCTTCCCGCTAGTAGTAAAAAACATTGCTTCATTACTGATTGTGTTTTGTTTAATTTATAGTTTTTATAAGGCTAGTAATTAAATAAAAAATAGTTCTTTGATCTTAAAAGCAACTTTAAATAATACATAAATATAATAATTGTTTGCTGATGTTGCCAGAGCCAAAAGAATAACTAACATGTCACTAAAAACCCTCAACATGTATAATGTACAGGTAAGTGACATGGATAATATTCTTTATTAACAGTGATATTAGAAAAAAACATATGTAAGTAATTTTGGTTTTAATTTTGCCTCAGAAGTTGTGCAATTGGTATAATGTTAACTTTTCATTCAAATAATGAAATATATACTGCTAGGCCTTATTTTGAAATAACCTGGACAGGACCATTTTTAGCAATAATGTTCCAAGCATGTATAGGTAATTAACATTTTTTTAATATTAAAGTCTTAAAATATTTGGTATGTGCATTTGTGTAACAGTATTCATATAATTCAATCGTTTTGTTGGATCTTGTCTTTGTTAGATGCAAACTTCATAAGGCCATTTTAAAAAACGTGCAGTAAAGTAAGCAAGATTTTCAAAATTTTTGTAAGAATTTACCAATTTTTTTTCAATCAATATTGATTCTTCCTTTTACTATTGTTAAGCAAATGATATATTTATTTTTTACTACTTTTACATAAGTTTTAAAGTACTTAAGGGGCGTCACAAATCATGTAATGCAAAATTCTTAAATGTAACGCTGTCCCCCCAATATTTTGTTTTGGGCTTATATTAAGAAAAGACAGATTTTTTTACAATTCTCAGTTCTAAAATGTGAATTCCTGACCCCCACTTACTAACGCCTAACCCCCCCCCCCCCCCCCCCAATTGCGTTACGTAGTTTGTGGACGCCCCCCAAGCATAAAAGTAAAATTAGGAAGTAAACAAAAATGTAACACAAAATGTCCAAACAACTTGAAACATGATAAAAATGTCATCAAACAATCATATTACATATTCAATAAGATTTTTTGTAATAAGATATTTAGTTTTTTTCTTTGTTAGTATTCATTTTAGGTGGTATGCATAATCTTCTAAAATAAATTACCTTTTAATATAGATGGAAAATAGAACAAGCAAAAAGAATTAATTCAAAATAATATATAATTTATACCTGGTGACCCACCCTCGGAGTATCTTTGTTTCAAAGTAATGGTAAGATCCATACCTCTGTTCTTAGAGAAAAAAAGAAATTATTTTGTCCAAAATAAGCAAACCTGCATTGAGAAAGGGTCATCCTGTATAGTAGTTACTGGACAGGTGGATGTAAACAGCACACTTGTCATTGTCAAAGATAATAAGTGAGTAAATTGGTGCAACTCACTGTTATGTCATGATACAAGGATTACAAGGTATGAGATTCGGTGGCTGTGATGTTATCTTGCGAGTAGAATTTTCATTCATAATCATGGAAACACAATGAAAATGACCTGTTTTGTAGGTTACTTACTCACAAGATGATGTCACAGCCTCTGAATATCATACCTTGTAACCTTTGTATCATGCTGTTATGTTAGCCCTGCTAGTCAAATACTTTCATGTCAATAACTTTATAAGCAAAATATGTGGTTACCACTATTTACAAAATAGGCTCAATAAATAATTTTGCAGAAAAATAATCAACTCTGGAAATAAAATTATTGGCATGAGGAAGTAATGGCTTTATACAAGGAATTAATCCTATTCATTCTGAGCAATTATTTACACTAACATACACATATACATTCTCAAAAATTGTACAATTTATTTGCACTTAAGACTAGCATTCCCCTAAAATTATAGAATATTAACATACCGAACAATTAGATTTATCACCTGTGTTTCCATTTGCTTTTTCTATTTCACTTAACAGTAAGTGAAAAACATCTGAGACTGACAAATTTTCTTTAGCAGAAGTTTCCAAAAAAATTGCATTCCATTCTTCAGCAAGTTTTTTACCATCACTTGAAGATACTTGCCTTTCTAAATGAAGATCCGTTTTGTTTCCTACCAAAACAACAGGAACTTGTAGTTTCCCTGTTATGTCAAGAAGCTTGTCGTATATCGATTTTACTACATCAAAAGATTTCAAGCTAGTTATGCTATAAACTAAGACATATCCATGTACGTCTATACTATATTGTGATGGGAACAGTGAATATTCATCCAAACCAGCTGTATCCATCAGTTTAATCTCATAATCTTGTGAGTTTACTCGAACAGTTTTTGTAAAGGTGTTTTCTATTGTAGGGTCATAAGAATCCACAAACTGACCTTCGATAAATTGAATAC